>CM028129.1:256676500-258069500 GCA_016271365.2 Neoceratodus forsteri | reverse complement strand
GTCACGCCCCAAACCACCTTTTTCTCTCCTCCTCCCGTTCACTATATGTCAGCATAGCTCTCACTATGCACCCATAAAAACAGCCAGCCCAGGACTTCTAAGAATTTTATTGAAAAGTGCTATTTATCGGGTAGGTGATGTAACTATTATGTAGGACTATGCAAAACATAATACAAAAAAATCTGCATGTTGTACCACTGCTAGCTATTTGCCTCACTGGCTATGCCCACAGCCCAGACTCTCCTTACCTGTGATGAGATGCTGGCATCTCCTGAAGTAGCTCTCACGGGCTGAGTAGTCATTGTAGATGGTGTTCATGCCCATACTCCTGCTTTCCAGTTAGTGCATGGCCACCAGCCTCCTCGCGGTCACCTTCAGGGAGTGCACCTTGACCACCGTAGTCAGCCCCAGGATTACCTGCCTTGAGACCAGCTCACCAGTGCTGTACACCTTCCCTCCCCCCCCACTGCCCTCCAGATGGACTGAGACGCTGCGGATCTTGCCAAACTGCATCTTGCCACAGGGCAGGCTCTCAGCAGCAGGGGAGCTTCTGGCATCGAGTTTTACTGCATTGGAGAAAATTTCTACTAGCAGGGGATCAACTTTTATGAACTTTGGTGGATGCTCACTACCAGTGGGTAGTATTTTTCCTATAGCCAGGTTCCCTAGAAATCCTTTTTTTCTCAGTCTACCCTCAAAACATTGAGGGTGCTTAAATCCACTTTGTAGCTCCCTGAGCACTCATGGAGTTGGCACCTATGTCTACTAGAGAATGTCTTTCTCTGTGAGAATGGTATGGAAAAAAAATCTTTTGTTCTAGAAACAAAATTGTATGTCAACTACTGCAGCCTTACCTGAAGACTTGTTTACTTTGCTGAACCTTTAACCCTCAAAGAACTTCTCAGGGCAGTGATAGACAAGGTGTGCCTCTGTGCTGACTGCTATCACTTCCCCCCACTTGAAAGCTCCTGAACTCAGTTACCAACTGCCTCTAGCTGAATGTGACCCATGTCAGAGAGTCGGTGCATGGGTGTAACGCCACAAAGTGTCTGCCCAGAATTGCAGCGCAAAGGAACCAGTCGCTCGGCTCCAACTCAATGTCAACACTCTTGGTCTAGGCCACAGTGTTTTTATTTTTTAATGTACTATGCTTTTTGAGGTGCTAGACCTCCAAGGGCTCAGCCCCCAACTCCTCTGACCTCCACCCACCCCTGGAGCAGCAATCCACCCAGGCTTACTCCCTCTGGGTGGGGTCTTCAGGGGGGCATGGCCCCCATGGACGACTGGACAAGTATCCCGGTTGTAGTACCACTGGAAAGGCCTCCCTGGCTCACCCCCCCAGGGCAGGACCACGGGACCGGACTGCACTGATAAAAACTCTCGCTCAGTCGCTGGCCAAGCGTCACAGAGGGCAGAATGGAGCCAGAAAGGCAGGGCATTGTGAGCTGAGCTAGCAGCGATTTTTTGGTTAGCAGTGGGCTCCCCAGGAGGCATGGCATGCAATGACATAATGCGCAATGTGTGCCGTTTGGCATGCCTCCCTGACAGCTCAGCTCCAGCAGCTGTATTACCCCGTACTCCGCCAAGGGTCAATCAAGTACCGGTTGCACTCCCCGGAGGAAGACAGCTGTCCCTAGGATGCTCAATCTTCCTCCCAGCCGGCCCTCTGATGGTCCGAGTCCATATCTGAACTTGGGGCATCAGCATCACAGATGAAAATCCAGCCTCTACGCTGGTGTGTTTTTATATGACTTCCTTGAAGTTGATGGATTGCCATTACTCACAGCCACAGGAGGAGGCCTCATGGCTGCCAGCGAGCGTGTTCGCGGAAGAGTTTTTCTGTGTTGCCCTTTAAAGGTGGACCATCCTGATAACAGCTGGTGCAGAAGAAGGTGACTATGTGTGATGCCATGATGGGTCATGTATGGCGTGCAAACATCATCAGGGAGATGCAGGCTGAGAATGCGCACATATAAGTTGGGGTGTAGCGTGGGCATAAAGGTACTAAAGTTCAGCGTGCACGGTGGAGGCTATGCTGGGTTCCTGTCTTCATTAAAGACCATGCTGCAGCGTTGGATTTCCGCTTGTGACGCCAGCAACCCGGGTTCAGGAACCAGCCCGGGGTGCTGTAGGGCTGGCCGGGAGGCTTGAGTGTCCCACTTCACTGCCGCTTTCTCCAGGAGGGTGGGGTCATGACCCGATGCTGAAGCCACCAGTGGCGGAGGTCGGTGGTAGAGCAGCACGTCAGGGTCATTAGGGGTGGTGCGTGACAGACGTCGGTTCTCGCCTTGACGTCTGGACGTCACGCACCTCAAGAAAGCCAGGAAAATCGCTCGCTGGCCTCCAGATGACGGCTCTCTGTTCCTGAGGGCCTCAAGTGCCTTCCTGGCATCTCCTGTTCCCCAGCAGCATCCCCGGCCCTAGAAGAAGTGAGCTGGGTTATCCTACTCCCCCGTGCCCTCCTCGAGGAGAGGGACTGCCCAGTGAAGGGATATACCGGATATCCCGGGGTCGGGCTGCCATCTGGGAACTGAGGAGGGCCAGCAAGGACAAAAGAGGTCAGGGAACTTGGCAAGACCAAGGAGTGGAGGACCAGCGAGCACAGGGCGGAAAAATAGATCATACAAAAAAAAAAAAAAAAGACCATTTTCTGCACATCACAGCATGTACTTGAATGAAGAGTGTTGGAACATTGCACGGGGGGGGGAGTTGGAGTGGGATGCACGGAGGGGGGCTGGAGCGGGAAGTAGTGCAGCTGAGTGCTAAAAGAAATAAGATCCATTGATTTTTTGTTTTCTTTCTGGTTTTCTATACTGGCAGGCAATGGGGTTCAGGTGTATACAGGACCAGGTGAGCAGCAGAAGGAAGAAAAGAAGTGTGGGGGTGGGGTACAGGAGAGAGAGAGAGAGAGAAGAAAAAAGCATGGGGCAAGGAACAGACAGAGAGAGAGAAGAAAAGAAGTGCAGGGAGTGGGAAACAGACTAAAAGAGAAAGAGACAGAGGAAGCCCCTGATTGGAGAGCTGCAGAGGAAGTGCTGGGGGGGGTGGGGGAACAGATGCACTGATTCATGCTAATATGCATCAACTCCACTCACTGCGCTCCACAGAACACACAAACTACTATGCGTTTAGTATCCGGTCTTGCCCTCAGACCCCCTTTTCTCTCTCCTCTTTTTGCTGTACGTCTGCATAGCTCAAGCCATGCAGCCGTAAAAACCGACAGGTGTGGGTGACCACCCTGTGGGATGTCCTGGCATCTCTCTTTTGAAATGGCTGTGTGTGACCATGTCTTTGAGATTTCTGGCATGGCTATACATGATCCAGGAATGTTTGTAAACAGGTTAGGTGCACCACATTGTAACAAAATGGACCAGTTTTAAAGCAAGATGCCCCTAATTTCTGGAGCAATATGATTGTACTGGCTGTACTGATTGTACCAGTTGTGATTGGGGCTGGCAGTATAGCCTAGAGGTTAGAGTAACAAGCTGTGAATGAGTTTGGTACATCTAGCAGTCCTGGGTTTGATTCCCACAACCTCCACTTGCATACTGTGTGACTCTGAGCAAGTCACTTAACCTCTCTAGTGCTCCCAGGTCACCCCTGAAAACAGGCACTTGTGCCCAGTGGGCCTTGCCCGGTTACCAAAGGCTAAACTTAAAGTAGTCTAAAATAAAGGTCAGTTGTTGTGAATTAAAGCAGAACATTCATGATCCGTACCCATCATACTTTGATAGACCATGAAAGGCTCTTTAAAATGAGGTACTGGGCATACCTGTGGCTGGCAGAAGTCCAGAGATATTGATTACTTTGCCTTCCCCATATTGATACTTCATCACCACTAATTTAAGAACCTTGTGATGTCACTGACGATCAAGCTGTGGCTAACCACATTGAAGACAAGCACATTTTGATCATCAGTGACATCACAAGGTTCTAAAAATGGTGGTAGTTTAGTATTCATAGTGTGCAGACTTAATCATCAATATCTCTAGGCAGCTGCCAGCTACGTAGAAAATGAGCATGGTTCATAAATGCTCCCTTAAGAGGGTATCCCTACTAACAGAGTTTGCTCTTTCAAGTGCTTGGTCCAAAGTGGGTCTCTCATAGCCTCTGTGCAGCTGATACATTTCTTCCGATTGGTTCCTGAAGTCGTAGTCCACAGAATTGTTCCTTCTATGGTGTTGGAACTGCCCATATGGAATTAAAGAAACAAATGAGGGGGCTTTGATATCATTTGTGAAGGTAGTCCCTCACTTGCCTCCTGGCTACAGAAAGGCTCTGGCTACAGTGGATCCGATTTTCAGGGGTGAGGGGATGACAGTACAGTAGGTTTAAGTTGGTAGAAGATGAGCAGGAGATTTGAGCTGCTGTCAGGGCCACAGCCCCCTACCCCTACCAGCCCGGCTACATGTGCCGGTTTAAAAATAGGAAGGGGCAAAACAAGTTCTGTAAAACAGAAACCCCTAGAACCTGGCCAGTTCAGAAATTTGAAAAAAAAAAAAAGTGGCCCTTAAAATACGGTTTAGCTCGAAATGCAAATAAGCAATTTTTTCAATAAATGTTTTATTTTAAACAATAGCATATAACAAAATCCATGGCAATCATACGACGCAAAGTATTAGGAATGATAACATGAACAAGTAATTAACAGAAACAATTTAAGAAGGATAAAATTCAAATGTCCATAAACCATAGATCGAAAAGAAAACTGAAAAAAACACTCAGGTTATATATAGCTACTGTTGCTAGGATACACATGCAAATAAAATACTTATGCATTAACAAAAGTAGCATACCACTAGTTTCAGAGCCCTAGAGACAGGGCTGAGATAGTGCAAGGGAGCTGGGGAGTGGTCTTAGACAGGTAGCGTGCTCTGTGACTTTCTCTGAGGTGCTGCCTGTTTATGAGAAGTGGGAGGAGAGAGATCTCTGTATATCAGAAGCTTCAACTCCTGGTTGAAGGAATGGTATAGAGAGGAGGAGTTCAGCTACATTGAGGGCTGGGAATCTACCTGGATAGATAATGGCCTATACAGGGGTGATGATCTGCATCCATCAAGGAGGGGAACCGCAGTCCTCGGTGGTCAGTTTAAATGCTTCTTTGAAGATTTAAAACTGGCTGAGGGGGGATGGTGGAAGAAATTGAGACGGCAGAAACCACCGTCTCTCCACAAACTGAAGTAGATAGTAGGGAGCACCCAAGGGGAGAAGACCCCCTCTGGACGCTAATTAATAAAGGAAGTAGGGGGATAGAAATGAAGGGGGATGGGATTGGAAGCATTAAAAAGAGATGGGGGACTCGGGGGGGGGCAAAAAGGAAAAAAGTGGGGTAACAAGCAGAGTGGTAACAGAATCTGGAAGGCCATGTGTGCACATTCTAGAAGTCTAGGAAATATGATTCCAAACCTAAAGGCCATCATACCGGCCTGGATATTTTGGCCATTACCGAGCCATGGTGCACTGATAACTGGGACGTGGCCATACCAGGCTGTACTCTGTGCAAGAAAGACTGGGTGGGAAGGAAAGGAGGGGAGTTGGTGCTTTATGTGAAGGAAAGCATAAAAGGAACGGAAAGACAAGGAATATTGGGGGGGGGGCAGAGGTGCTGTAGATCACCTTGGAGACAGGGAACAGAGCCACTGCTTGCACTGGAGTGATCTACAGACCTCCGGTACAGGGAGAGGAGTTTATTTATTTAACTTTGATGACCGGGTGAGTTCACTGGCAGAAAAAGCCTTTTTCAGGCATGACCAGGGTACAAATGCACAGTTAAGTTATACAGTCAAAAATGATACAGAAACATAAAACCAAATAGCAACATGTACAGGACATACTATACAGAACAATACGTACAGTACAGTATATACATGATACAAGAACAAGATTCCATGTGCGGCAGATAAGGGAGTAACAGTACATTTTATTTATTTATTGAAATGTTTCACTAGGAAGGCACACTGAACAAGTTGCTCGTCTCCTGGTGTGACCGGGGGTATAGAATGGATGAGAACAGTGATTATGATTAACAGTTAACAGAGGCAGTGCCGTAGGAAGGCATTTTGGTGCCCTGGGCAACAGACTCATTTTGCACACACCCACCCTGAAGAAAAGAGCTGGGGGTCTGGGGGCCACAAGGCCCCCAGAAGCTCTGAGGGGTTTACATGCTCTGTGGTGAGTTTTGGGGCTTTTCTTGAAGAAAAAAAACATACTTTTGTTACATGTTCCCTACCCCTGATTTCAGGGAATATTTTACTCCCATGAAATATGAGTTGTGGGAAACTCTGGCTGACTGGCATCAGAGTGTGCAGCTGCAATTGTTGTGGACAAGTGGCTGACCAATACTGCCATCAACAACTCACCCTATATGCATGAGGTTTAACGCAAAGAAGTGCAAGATCATGCACATAGGGAAGAGATGACAAACCCTGAAGCCACCTATAGGTTGGGAAGGGAGTTGCTGGCAATCACAAGGGAAGAAAAAGACTTGAGCATCGTCATCACAGATGACCTGAAATCATTCAAGCAGAGAGCTAAAGTAGTAGGTAAGGCTAGGGGGATGTTGGGGTATCACAAGTTGTAAGAGGGAGGTAATAATCCCTCTTTACAAGACACATGTTAGGCCCCATCTGGAGTACTGCATGCAGTACTGGAGGCCGCACCTGCACAAGGACATTAACAAAATAGATGCAGTTCAGAGAAATGCAACCAAAATGGTGCAGGGATTGCATCAGAAAACATATGAGGACAGATTAACGGAGCTCACTATGTATATCTTAGAGCAAAGGAGGGAGCAAGGTGATGTGATCAAAACATTCAAACATCTTACGGGCATTAAAAAGGTGAAAGAGTCTAACATGTTTCAGTATAAGAAAAATAGCAGGACAAGAGGACACTGCATGAGATTAGAGGGAGGCCGATTAAGGGATAATGTGAGGAAGTTCTTTTTCACAGGAATGGTGGCGGATGCATGGAACGGCCTACCTCAGGAAGTGGTGGATATGAATACAGTGCAGGGCTTCAAACAGGCATGGGATAGGCATAAGGGAGCAATACAGATGAGTATGAATAGATAGGCCATTGACAGAGTAAAGGCCTATGGCACATTCATAAGGTAGAAAAAATGGGCAGACTGGATGGGCCTTGTGGTCCTTATCTGCCGTCAATGTCTATGTTTCTATGTAAGTTATCTAAATGTTTATCATCAGCCTAGAGGGTAGCAGTGCCAGCGGTAGTAATGGTACTGTACTTCATTGGTTGTCACTCCCGGTTTTGTTTGGGTGGGAGTGAGTCAGTTATGACCCAGGAAGTACAGGACCACTACTACCGCTGGCACTGCTACCCTCTAGGCTGATGATAAACAGATAACTTAAATTACTGGAGTCAGGTGAGGTGACACCACACTAGACTAAAGTGATTACTGGACAGACTGGCTCTCTGGGACTGGGACGAATGGTACACCGGTGTGACAGCCAGTTGTATACAGTATTATTTTGCTATCCGCTCAGCTCCCAGAGAAGCCTACTGTGCCTATTTCTTGATAATACAATGTTTTTTAATAAGCCATATATTGAAAGGACTGGATGTTTCCTGAAACACATGGAGCATCCACACAAACAGAATAAGCTTGTGCCACCCCACCCCGCCGTTGAATTCAAGGCATAGGGTTGTTTTTTATTTTTTTTTTATTTAAGATTTACTCTTTGTGTGTGTGTTCGGGGGGGGGGGCTGTAACAAATGCTAGCTATTTAGAAGAATCCTATCCATTCATTCAGTCCTTCATAAGCTGTCGTTTGCAGGGGCTCCCGCCCCTGCAAACCTAACCCTCCAGATAAGCTTTTTCAGAAAAGTGCTTCTTTTATGTCCAGGAAAGAAGTTTAATTTAAAAACAAAAAGTCCGCTACCTGGACATATGGTGGGCTATCGGGCGGTTACATTAACTGTAAAGATGCAGCGCCACACCCTGCACTTCAGTACGAATACATTGAAGCCCAGAGTGCGGTGCCGCACCTTTACAGTTAACGGAGCCGCCCGACAGTCCGCCACACTTTCGGGATGTGGACTTTACGTTCTTAAATTAAACTTCTTTCCTGGATATAAAAAAATGCACTTTTGTGAAAAAAACGTATCCGGAGGGTAAGGTTTGCAAGGGCGAAGTCCCTGCAAATGACAGCTTTCCTTTAAAACCAGTGGGAGAGACAGTGGACATCTGATGCCATGCCAGTTAAACCAAACCCAAACCCCAGCGAACTCAGTTATTTGCATCTTTTGATATTTATTGGTTGACAGTACTCTGATATGTTCAGTCTTATTCTGTGTGAGCACTGCAGCAGTCCCCTGCTCCCCTCTGACACATCAGCCCCCACGTGCCAGTGGTGCCACCACCCCCTTACAATACAGTTACACTACACTATCATCGTAATGTGTCCCCAGGACCCCAGCCAGCTGGGATGCAGTAACTGCTGGCTGCAGTGCTCCCTGGTAAGGGTACTGCTGGGTACCAGTCCATAAGGCACATAATATGACGGGAAACTGCAAATAAATTTCTTATGAGAGTCAGGACTAGAGAGAGTAGAAGGCAAGGCTTGACCTGACGACTGTCATTTGTTTGTGAGGTAATAGAAATGCAGTTTCCCTTAATTTAAACAAGACTGAAGTTCATCTTCTTATGTAGACATTCAAAGGGAAACTGCATTTTTATTACCTCACCCTCAACAATGAAATTACCGTGGTGTTCTCTGTGCTTGACTGTGTGCAGTTTGTCGGTTTACTTTAATTTGCTAATAGCCCGCCTAGCTCTAATAACCCTATATCATTATTCCCCCATTAAAATGGGAGTTAAGCCAGCCACCAGCCTTTTAAAACTGGTGCTTCGTGGTCCAACATGCAGAGAAAACAAAGTCCTGGCTGTCATCTATTTCAACCATTTGTCTGATTTGCCTTGCTGTCAATGAGAAGGATTGGGACGGGTTTTGGTAACTTATACCGCACTGCTCGCCTGCCCTGGACTTTAAAAAAAGCAGTGAGCATGGTTTGGCAGGCTGGCCCAGGAGAGCTTGTAATATGTGTCGTGATGTACTACTACTAGGGTTGAGTGAGGAGGAAGGAGGAGAATAGGAACAAAATAAGTTTGTCGTTGCCCTCCCTCATCTCACCTCACATAGTAGACACATATTATTTATTAAAATTTTATACAAAAAGAGCTGGACTTCGCTCACTGCTGCCGATTGTGGATGGACTTGTGGAGAGGGGACTCTGGCTGGAAGCATGAACTGGCGATTCACCCATGGAGCACTGGAGAGGTCTCAGCCCGGGCCCATGGCTTCCATCCGGGAATCAGGACTGGCGTGAGCCGGGGAGTCAGGATGATGATGAGGGGATGCTTCCGCCTGCCAGAGACGTGTCACTGACTTACTCAACTTGAGTGTCGAGTCGGAGTCCCTAGTCAGTGGAAATTTTTTTTTCCAATTGGAATCGGATGACGGGATCGGGTGAGACGGATACCCCCCGTTGTCACACAGTTGAGTACAGAGGAGTGTGGAGGATGTCAGATGGACGACCACCATCCAGGCAGGCGGGCACAGACTAAATTAAAAGCAGATAAAAAATTATTTCTGTTTCAATTCGACCGACCCCCGCAAAAAGTGAGTCATCATCAGCAATCGCAGACTGAGTCTGAGACTATCAAGGAAGAACATGAGAAGAGTCTGAGTCAGCGACAGGCTAGTGAGTGCTTAGTTGCTTGCTTCACTTGTCTACAACATGAATCATTTGCTTATATTGCTTTTAATCAATGCTGTTGCTTACACAATATTATTAATCTCTGTCCCAATGGCTTCTCTAGCCTCCTCTACTGCGCTCCACCTTTCTACTCTATCGGTTTGTTTTTCTAACTCCGTCCGGTCTCTTTAACTAACTGCTAGCACTTTTCACTAAAACCACGCACTCCCCGAGTCCGCCCAACCTTTTATACTATATGTCTGTAAGGGTGCGTGGGACCACGGCGCAGTGGGCGCACCGCATGAGTTTTTGATTGCAGATACAGCAACCATGTGCCCCCTCCTCCACTGGTCCATCTGCGGATGTGCACCCCTGCTGACAGGCATAAGTAATTACAGTGCAAAAAAAAAATTTAAAGCTGCAGCTGATGCGTAAATATATTCAGTCGGGAAAACTACACTCCTCAGAGGCATGCTCCCGGGGTGGGCGCACCACCTGCCCCACCCTTCCTACGGTACTGAACACAGGAGGGATTTGGTACTGAGAATAGAACAACAGTAAGATACAATTATGTACATTTTTATGATTTGTACAATACAATAACAATGACTAAAGGTAATTAATTACAACTGAGAACAGGTAAGTAGTACAGTTACACAATAAACGTACTAGTGGAAGGAGGAATAAGAGGGCCAGTGGGAGACGCTAGGAAAGGGAGAAAATGTGTAGTCAGAGGGGACCGGGACTATTACCATCATCAGGGACTAAATTCAGTTGAGTGAAGCATTTTGGAGTTGGTCAAGGGTGGGTTGAGGTAGCAGCCCTGGCGTACTACAAAGTGAGGGATAAAATGGAGGGAGATTTAGCACAGGACATATAGGGGCAAGGGCTGGTTAAGTAAGTGCAGAGGGGTACAAAGGATAGACAAGAGGAGAGGGTGTGGAGCAAGGGAGAGGGCGACAGGTCTTCCCTAGATCTAGATCTAACCCTTCCAGGATGCAGAGAATCCTGCCGGGGCAGATCCAAACAGTGGCATATAAGTTGAGAGGGGATGAATAGAGGGTAAGGGAGGGAGGGGCAAGTCACGACTAGATCTATCCCCTCCAGGATGCAGAGAACCCTGCCAGGGGCAGAACCAGGAGAAGACAATAGGAGGAGGAGGTGGGGACTGGGGTATTTAGAGGAATTGTAGGTAGGGAAGGTAGGTATATGTGGGGGAGAAGGGAGGAAGGTACATGTTTGGAGCTAGCCCCTCCAGGGTGCTGAGAACCGTGCAAGGGAGCTTAGCTTAGCAAGGATAATTAGTAAGAGAAGATAGTGGGGGGGGGGCAGGAGTAGAACGGGGCTGAGGCGAAGAGGGTTATTGGGTGGGGGTGGGTAACAGCTGGAACAGGCTCCAAGGAGGGAGTTTAAGGAGGATTAAAGCAGGGGCAGCTAGAGGAGAGATGGTCATGTAAGGCAGAGGCAAGGGAGTGGGGTGAGGAGGCGTGACGTATTTGGGGGGGGTTCCAGAGTTTCCGGAAGCGATGAGCGAAACCAGTCTAATGCAATATACATATGCAACCAAACGTGGAGAGTGCAAAAGGGTGAGACAAGTGTGTTAGAAAATGGTTTCTATCAGGAGGGAGAATAGAAAAGGTGTACAGGAGGTACAAGGTGATAGAATAGAGTATGGAGGAAAATGGGGGGTGGGTTAATAGGAGCAACGGCAAGCAGCAGAGGTGGAGTAGTACGATTTCATTAGCTTTGTAAAGGCGGTGGGAGAGGTAGCTTTTCTTATGGGGTGGTATTGCATTCCATAGGGAGGTAGTGCGGTAGGTGAAGAACCGCTGGCCCATACTGGTGCGAAACAGAAGCACAATTATATTGTGGGAGGAAGATCGGGATGATGGGAGATTAACGAGTGGGATCTGCCTGGCTAGGTAAGGTGGGTTGCCAGTATGCAAAATTTTGTTGAAGAACGAGGTTTGCTCTGAGTTCCAGAGGAAGTCAGTTAAGGTTGTTGAGCACTGTGTAATGGTTGGTATTGCGGCGGCAACCAGAGGCAAATTTCTCTATGTTACAATAAAGGGTATTTTTTTTTTGTAGTGCAGATTTACCAGCAGTATTGATGACTGCCGAGTCGTATTCAAGCATGGGGAGAAGATTAGCCAGGGCTATTTTAACCTTGGTGTCGGGAATGAAGAAGTGGTGGACTCTGTAGCGAGATACCAGTTTTTTATGAATTGAGAAAATGGTGTGCTGAAAGTGAGTTTCAAAGGAGAGGGAAGGGTCAAAGTGAACTCCAAGGTACCTAAATGAGAGGGTCTTTTTCAAGAGGGGAACCGTTTCCAGTATCAATACTAAACAGAAGAGAGTTTGGAAAGGTTTTGCTAGGACCCAAACAGCATGGACTGTGTTTTTGGGAGATTTAGAAACATTTTTTCTTGAGAGTGCCACGCTTGCACCCTGACAGATGAATTGCTGAGAGAGTTATTGATGGAAATAATGCTATCTCTATGGGTGTAGAGGACCGCATCATGGGCGTACAGAAGTTTTTGTTCTGGTCTACAGATGATAGGGAGATCAATTATGAAAACTGAGAACAAGAGGGGCCAGAGGATGGAGCCTTTTGGGGCCCCGCTAGTGATGAGATTTATGCCAGAAAGGGTGTTACTGATTTTGACAGCTTGCTGGCAAAGATGCAGGTAATCTGTGAATCATGCTATAGCAGGGGTTCTGAGACCGAGAGCCAGGAGTTTTAAGCTGAGAAGTTTATGGTCGACAAGGTCGAAAGCTTTTGTCAGATCAATGAACACAGCACCTGTGACATGACGTGAGTCCATGGCCTGGTAAATAGTGTCAGTGAAGGTTATTAGGGCAGTGTCTGAACTGTGTCCTTTTCAGAAGTCATGCTGTTTTGTGCAGGTGGGGTCATGTATCTGAAGGTATATGGTTAGTTAATGGTAAACGATTTTCTCTTGGAGTTTGGCTAATGCTGAGAGAGAATTTAAATTGGGTGATAGTTTCTGAGGGAGGTAGTTTTCCCTTTCTTCTGTTGGGGGACAACTGTGGATGTTTTCCAGAGGGATGGTACAGAACAGGAAGATAAGGAATTAGATAAGGTACTGGTGGAAGCCATTAGCAAAATGGCAGAAAAGGGGAAGGTACTGCTGGTAGGGGGCTTCTGTATGCCTGATGTAGATTGGAGCCTCTTAGGTGCGGCTTCAGCTAGGAGCAGGGACCTACTGGACTCCCTGCAGAGGTTATTCCTCAGGCAACTAGTGAGTGAACCTACTTGTGATGGGACAGTACTGAACTTGGTATTCACTAACAGGACAGTGTTGCAGACATCAAAGTGGGAGGCCACCTGGGGACAAGTGATCACCATACAGTATGGTTCAATATAAAGACGGCTGCGGAATCAAACCACAGAAGGGCAAGGGTCCTGGACATTAGGAGAGCAGATTTCATAAAGTTGGGGGAATGCCTCAAGGATGACATGGCAGGAGGGGATGACATGGGGGCTGGAGGAACAGTGGGCGAAGCTAAAAGGGGCATAGTTAAGGCGACAAACTCCTGCATCAAGCAAGTGAGCAAAAACAAGAGATAAAAGAGACCACTATGGTTCACAAAAGAGGTTCCGGGAAAGGTAAAGGCTAAAAGGGTTGCATTCAGAAGGTATAAAAGGAGACACAAAGGGAGGAGGATAGGGAGGTGTATCGGGGAAACACGGAAAGCAGTAAAGAGCGCAAAGGCACAAACTGAAGAGAGAATAATCCAGGTGGTAACAAAAGGGAACAAGATATATTTTAGGTATGCAAGAAAAAAGAGGAAGACCAGGGGTGGGATTGTAACATTAAAAAGGGAAGGAGAGGAAAGGGCAGACATCCTGAATAAATACTTCTCTTCGGTGTTCACAGAGGAAGGAGAAGGGGAGGGACTACAAAAAAGTAACAGGAGCTTTGGAGGGAGGGAGAGAGGTAGACACTAGTTCTTTTTCAGAGGAGAGGGTCCTGAAGGGGCTCACCAATCCGAAAGTGGACAAAGTAATGGAGCCAGACAGGGTGCATCCAAGGATACTGAGGAGGGAGCTCAGGGTAGTACTGGCTGCACCTCTGACTGTCCTGTTTAACAGCTCACTGGAAACAGAAGTGGTTCTGGGGGACTGGAGGAGGGCAGATGCAGTCCCACTTCACAGAATTGGCAGCAGGGAGGAGGCTGGCAATTACAGGCCAGTCATTCTGACTTCGGTGGTGGGGAAGTTAATGGAAACACTGCTGAAGGCAAGGAATGTAGAATATCTTGAAACCAGTAGCAGCCTGGATCTGGGAGGGTCAAGGGGGAGCAGTGGATGGATCTACTGTACCTAGATTTCAGTAAGGCTTTCGATACTATTCCACAGAAGGGACTAGTAAGCAAGCTGGGTAGCTTAGGAGTGGGTCCAAAGGTGGTGAACTAGGTAAGAAATTGATTAGGGGATAGGTGACAGAGGGTGGTGGTAAATAAAGTTCACTCTGAAGAAGGAAAGTTGAGTCTGCCTCTTTGCAAATGACAGCAAAATCTGCAACAGGGTAGACACTCCGTGGGGAGGAGGGAAACGATGAGCAGAGACGTGAGAAAACTTGAGTAGTAGTCAAGGATTTGGTAGCTGGGTTTTGAGCCGGAAAAAGTGTATTGTAGATCAAGGGAGTGCTCCCGACCAGTCGGAGTGCTTCTTCCCCCTGAGCGTGACACACTCTTATTCTGAGAAAAGTGTCTCACATGCAGATGCCCTGGGAAAGTTTTTTTTTTTAAATATATTATTGATCGCTCTTGATCATTAATATGTCCCGCGTCACCACTCATTGCTGTATCAGAGTGGTTTCACTTGCCTTCAGCTTGAGCCAGAACAGCTCAGCTTTGCTTCGCTGTTCTCGCTCCAGCCAAAGGCGCATGAAACCACTCTTATACAACAATGAGTGGCTCTGGGGGACGTATTAATATATAAAATAATGCACTTAGGGCACAGAAACCTGGAGTGGAGTACAAAATGGGGGAGAGGTATTGATAACCACCAAGCAGGAAAGAGATTTAGGGGTAATCCTATCAGATGACCTAAAGGTGGCCTGGCAGTGCGACAAAGGCAGTTGGGAGGGTGGGTGAGATGCTGGGGTGCATCAAGATGGGTATCACCAGCAGAAAGAGGGAGGTGGTGATGCCCATGTACAGATCCCTGATAAGACCCCCACCTTGAGTACTGTGTCCAGTTCTGGAGACCACATCTCTGGAAGGACATAGACTGGAGGCAATTTAGAGGAGGGCAACTAAAATGGTGTAGGGTCTGCACTGAAAGCACTATAATAAGAGGCTAAAGGACCGCAATAGGTACACCCAGGAAGCGGGGGGGATATAATAGAGACCTTTAAATACCTTATGGGAGTACATAAGGTACAGGAGGGAAGTATCTTTCAGAAAAAGGAGCTCAAGAACAAGGGGACATGCTATGAAGCTTGGGGGGTAGATTCAGGACTATGAGGAAATACTACTTCACAGAAGAGTGGTGGATTCTTGGAACAGTCTTCCACCAGAGGTGGTGGAGGTGAAGACAGTGGTGGGGTTCAGGATTGCATGGGATAGGCATAAGGGTGTCATAGTGGAAAGGAAGGCAGGGAGAGAGAAAGAGCCGGAGATCGATTAGAGTCTATGGTGATACCGTAAATAGGGCATAATGGGAAGACTGGGTGGACCAAGTGGTCCTTATCTGCTGTCAAACTCTACGTTTCTAATGTAGCTAATAAAAACAATGCAGGAAATTGTCAAGATAAAGAACTGATGAGAGTTAGGTAGATAAGAAAGATATGTCAAGAGCGGTTTCAGTAGAGCTGTGACCAAGGGGTTCAAGAGATGTGGTTGCAGTAGGGCCTTCACTGTTAGGAGGCCCACTGCCTCAGACATCAGCATTACAAAAGAAAAACAACTTTTCTTGCCGCAGACAAATCTGCAACTTTCCTTTTGTACATTGCTTATCCATTTGAAATTGGGTCTGTCAGCAATGGTAGAAACGGGGTCCATGTTGCAGATTCCGGCTTCAGTTTCATGGGATGGAGGGGTACAAATCAAAGAAGCAGTAGGGTGCATAACTCAGAACATCTGTTCTTGATGCCAGTGTCCCCAGGAGGAGTAGGGACAAATGACATCGTTCAGTTTCTTGATCATTGTGTCAGTAAGGGGGAATGGGGGCATCATGGACAAACTACCGATACTCAGCATGACTGCTACAAAAGAACCTACACTGTGAATGTTTGGTATGCGCTAATGGTTATTTTGGCTTATTGCTGGGGAGGTATGGAGCCCCTCAAAATATTTCACAGGGGGACCTTACAGTTGTTGGCACAACCCTGGGTTTAAGCAGCTCAGATGGAAAGAGATAAAACTGAGTTTAAGAAGTACAAGAGGAAATGTGCACTTGCTTATTTGTTTTCAAAGGTCACTGTCCATCTGGGTTTTGCCTGTTTTATGCAGTAATAAACTTTATTAAGACAGATGCACATAAGCAACTGACATACAATTTTGATCTAATTAATACAATTGCTAATGTAAAGGTTCAAAAACAGAGACCTTTGGGCCAGCATGATGGCCGGGGTAGTTTGTCTCTTTACTGTGTGGTTTATCTGGATTCAGGAGCAATCCCAGGTTCTCTGGGGTTGGGGGTCTGCCAGCAATGCTTCATCATGGCTGGGGGAAGGGGGTTCTCTATTCTGCTGTCTCAGTGAACCCTTTGGTGGGTCTTGGAGCTCAGCCTCCTACACAGGTGGGCATTGCAGTGGTTGTGTCATTGCAGTGCCAAGGGAAAGAGCAGGGAGAAAGCCAAGGCACAAAAAAAAAACTCAGAACGTACTCTTGAGGCCCATGCCTTAAAAATAGAGCTGTGCCAGGGTTTCAAGACTGGGTGGTTAATGATGAGCCCAATAAGGGACAAACATGAGGATAAATAAAAATGTTAAAATAACAAAAAATGTTTAAAATCTTTCTAAAGTTTTAATTATAACCAGAATATGTTGCCCACCTCTGTCTTGGGAGGGGGTCGGCTATACTTGGGATTCAAACTGTCAGGTATATCAGGGCTTAAGTGCCTGGAAACACTCAAGCAGGGCTAGGCCTTAACACCATGTGGGGATTCAGGCAACAGTACATAGATATATAGATACATAGACACTGTCAGCAGATAAGGGCCTATGGCCCACCTAGTCTGCCCATTTGAGCTTGTAAGTTCACTTTGTTTTTCCTAGAAGTCTGTTACCCCTTACCCCTGACCTCCAGAATTCCCTTATGTCTATCCCATGCATTCTTAAATCCCATGATTGTTTCAGCCTGCACCACTTCCTCTGGCAGGGTGTTCTACTTGTCCACCACCCTTTCTGTGAAGAAATTCTTCTTCACGTTTCCTCTGAATCACACACCCTCCAACTTTGTCCCATGCCCTCTAGTCCTGGAACATCTTTTTCACTGGAAAATAGTGTATTCCTGTACCCTGTTCCTCCCTGTAAGATACTTGTATGTCTCTATCATATCCCCTTTCTCCCTCATCTCCTCCAGGGAGTACATATTCAAGTCCTTCAGCTTCCTCCATAGAGTACATATTCAAGTCTGAGTCTGATCCAAAGTAATCCAACAGCGCAAGCTTGGCACAGGCAAACTTACCCAACTCAAAGCCTATCTCAATTCTATGGACTGGTCCTACATAAAGAACACCCCTGACCCTGACAGAGCCCTTGACCTCTTCATTCTCTCCTATAACTCCATTTGTGACAAATTTGCTTCTATCACCAAAAGGGTGGTCAAAGGCAACTCAGCCTCATGGATCACTGACCACCGTCTGGACCTTATGTGGTCCAGAGATTCTCTATGGCACCTCTCCAATGAGACTGCCCTGTCATCAGACAGACAGAAGTACAGAGAGGCATGGAACAAATGTACATGGTCCTTGCACAACGCTAAAGCTGAGTATTACAAGGCCTCTCTAACCTCTACCTGAGGCTCAGGGCATAAGTTCTGGTCTAATATTAAGGATATCTGTGGCAACGACCACAACCCTGTCCCTAATCAGATCATGGCTGACAGGTGCCTAACCTCGGACCCGACCCGTATAGCCACAGCCTTCAATGACGCCTTCACAAACCTCAGCCAGGTTCTCCCCCCTAACTTCTTTGACCCACCCCCAGCCAGCTCCTCCACTTCCCCCTGTAGCCCTCCCTTCGCCGCCAGATAACACCAAGATGCTGGAGTCAGTATCTCAGAATAGCTCTAAGTCACTCCCGATATAGCAGTGACTCCTTAGACCTGAAACTCCTTCGGCTCACTCTCACGAGGTGCTCAACCCCCTCACCCACATACTAAACCGCTCCCTATGCTAGGGGAAATTCCCCTCCTGGTGGAAATCCGCGTCCATTATGCCAATATTCAAAAATGGGGACCGTACCCTCACTAACAACTGCCGCCCTATCTCCATCCTCCCTTCCCTGTCCAAGGCCCTAGAGAGGATCGTCTCTGATCAGCTCACTGACCACCTCAACAAATACAACATACTATGCAAGCAGCAACACGGCTTCCGGAAAGGGCAAAGTACTACTACTACTGCCTTCCTGGAGCTCACCATACACATCCACTCCGCCCTAGACAGAGGTCATATTACTGGGGCTGTCTTTATTGATCTCACTAAGGTGTTTGACACTGTCAACCACTACCTCCTACTAACCACACTTACCAACATCGGTTTCTCACGTGATGCCCTTGGCTGGTTCACTGACTACCTGACTAACCATTTCCAACAGGTCAGAATTGGTAACACCCTATCTAGTAGGCTACCTGTCCTCTCTGGAGTCCCACAGGGGTCCGTCCTCGGACCACTTCTGTTTAGCCTCTTCCTTAACTCACTCCCCATGTTCTGCTCTGGCAACCTACTACTCTACGTGGACGATGCTGTCCTATACTCCTCCAACTCTGACCCTGTGCAACTCCACCTTTCCCTTCAATCCACCTTTAGTGCTTCTGAAAAGTGGTTCTACACACAATGCCTAATCCTCAACTATAACAAGACCAAAGTTATGTTCTTTACACACACCCTTAACTCCCAGAAGGAACTCTGCCCCCAAGTATGAACTACCAACCTAATCCCTCTTGAACAAGTGGACTCCTTTAAATACTTGGGCATTACTCTAGACCCTGCACTCACCTTCCACCAACATACGCACCTCCTGTCTACTGCCCTCAATTTTTGGATTGGGCTACTGTATTGTTTCAAACATTGTCTTTTTGTTTATTTATTTTTTTATTTTAGTTTTGTTGACCGGGTAAGTGCACTAGACAAATCCTGCCTATTTTCAGGCATGACCCAGGGAAGGGGGATACAGATGAATGCCAACTGATCTTGAACCATGTTGGTGGTATTTTTAGTGAATAAGGGAAATTTGGCCAGGACACCGGGGAAATTCCCCTACTCTGCTGTGCATTGCCGCCAGCAGAGGGCACTGTTCGCAGCCTGTTGGGCTGCTCAGTGTGCTTTCTGTTCGTGATGGAGGAGGAGGTTGCAGGTCTAGACTCCTCTGAGTCTACCATGGAGACGCTGCCTACATCGGAAACTGCGTTACAGGATGCTGAAAATTTCTTACCGGAGACACTTCAGACTGAGTCTCAGTCTGCTTTGGTGAAAACTAGCATGGTTTCGTCTGTTGAAGAAGCGGGAGGCTTGGTGGCTTCCCCGACCTTGTCCGCGGAACAATTGTTGCAGCAGTCGGCTGCTACTCGGGAGGACTGCCGTTGCCCTACGCCAGAACTGTCTGAGGAACTTCACACTGTGGGACTTCCGGATTCTAGTCCTACGACTCTCCAGGATGTCGATTCTGTGTGTAACCCTGCAACTTTGAGTACCTCGCAGGCTGTTCGGCTCTAGTTTGGGTTACCTCAAAGAAAGCTCTCTTACCCCACAATGGATTGGTCGGCTGATGAGGCTCTAAGTGACTCAGGATGGACCCGGACTGCTACGGGACAATGGATCCCTGACCCTGAGTGGAAGGACACCCCGACGGCTTCTTCTGCTTCACCATCGCATGCCACCGTTGCTACTACCCTGAGCTCAGGTATGGACTGCCGTAAGGGTTCTGGGGCCCCTATTAATGCTGCGCAGCATTTAGAAAAACGTTCTTTGGCCTTTTCAAGGCCAAAGACGTTGGTTAATATTACTGACAATATATCTGCATTACAGGAGGGGGTTGCTTCTCATTCCTTAGCTGTTGTGACAGGTCTGACTAATCCTAGAGTGCCAATGTCTGAATTGTTTAAAATAAATTAGAGCAGGCCCCAAGAAGGAATGCGGTTAGACTTCTGATATAGGGTGGGTTGCAGGACCACCCTGATAGATATTATGTTGCCAACACTTTATTGAAGGGGTCGATGAATTTTTTTCCAGCTGATATTTTTGCCTTGATACATGTTTCTGGAGAAGACTCTTTTGACGTCAGTTTTAAAACTTCACGTAGTTTGGAGAAATTTTGGGATAAATACTCCACACTAAAGTCCACCCCTCTTTGGGTCCCTTTTTATGCCCTTCCTCTTACAAAACCCCAAAGTAGACACATTACAATTATGTTTCAGAACGAAGGGGTTAATGTTGGTAATATATATCACTGGCTGCAAAAGAGGTGTGATATCTTAGGTCCTCCAGAAGCTATCTTGGATTTAGAGGGGATCTGGACGGGTAGCTGGAAAGTCAAAGTTAAACTGTTTCAAGTTAATGGCGAAGTTGTGCATTTTCCAAAAAGTTTTTTGGGGGAAGATAGAGGGTTTGTTTTATGGAGGACAACCTCGTGTGAGTTATAAATGTGGGGCTAAAACCCATATTAGTAGTTCATGTGATCTGTTGAAATGCGCCCTTTGTGGGGGTTATGGGCATTCGGTGGATAGGTGTGTCAATATTTTTCACTGTAACTTGTGCGATGAAAAAGGGCATGCCTTTCACCAATGCCCTTGGGCTACGCATAATAAGTCGGGAGGTTGGGATCAGGAAGATTTAGTTCACAAAGCACAGGCCAAAAGGTGTGATGGTGCCCCCCCCCCAAACCCTTCTGAGATGGCTGAGGATATACCAGGGGGGAATAGGAATGGGCCTCAACCTGCTGTTGAGGAGGTAGTTCACTTGGTTTCAGATTCTGTGACTGCTGTTCCTGTACCTTCTGTCTCAGCTAGTGTTCCAGATTCAGTCTCTGCTCCCCAGCAGGCCTCTTCTTCTATGCCTCTGCCCTTTGAAACTGTTAAACCTAGAAGGTTTACCAGGGCCTGTCTTAAACTCTCTACTGTTACTCCTGTGTCTATAGAGAATTTTTTTTCCCCCTTACAGAGTGAGGGGAGGGAATCAGACTTGGAATCTGATACCTCTCACCACTCTGAACTACTTTCGGAAGACGAGGACAGCAGGTCTACTGAACTGGCTAAGGAAAAAAAGGGTAAGAAAGGTCAAAAAAGGAAGGCAAGTTTTAGTCAGAAGAATGGGCCTTGAATCTAACCCTTTTTGTCATGGCCATACTTAAAATAGTTTCCTTCAATGTGTGTAGTATTAAAAATGTTAAAAAGAGGCTCTCTCTTTTTTCTTTTTTTAGTACTTTGCAGGTTGATGTTATTCTTCTTCAGGAAACTAGATTGTCTTCTCTGGCTGAAATTGAACAAGCTAAGAAGAGATGGGTTTGGGGGCCTTCCTTTTGGACCTTTGGGTCTGATGTGGCTGATGGGATAGGGATACTTTTCACCTCCACCTTATTTAGGATTTCAAAATTAGTGGATATCTGTCCTGGTCGTGGTTTACTTCTGGATTTTTGTTGTCAAGATTTTGATTTCCGTCTGATCAATGTCTATGCACCTCAAATCAAGTCCACCCGGATTGCATTATTTGATGACATTAAACCTTTTCTCTATACCAGACGACATGTTATTTGTGGGGGGGGGACTTTAACTGTGATATTGACCTTAAATTTAAGGGTGATTCTCAAAAAAAAATGTACTGTGACTCTCTTGCTTTGAAACAGACTGTTAAGGATGCAGGCCTTATTGACGTATTTAGAACTCTGCATGCTACTGGAGGTGCTTCTTCTCATAGGAATGTTTTCTCCTCCCGTATTGATCTCATTTTTGTTTCTAAGTATTTGACTCCTTTTTTTTCTCAGGTTAGGCCGACTGAGTTTTCGGATCATCATATTTTAACGGGTTTTTTCAACTTAGTGGGGGTACCTCCTAAAGTATTTTCGGCTGGTCCTCGATGGTGCTTAAATGTGTCCCTCTTGGAGGCTGGGGATTGTGTGGATGGTTTAGAAATGTTATTTGCTTCGCGTTTTTCCACTTTATGTTTATATGACAACCTTTTTTTATGGTGGACGGACATTAAATCAGAGATCAGGTCCTTTTTACTTTCCAAGGAGAAATCTAAAGCTAATTCTCGATATCTCACTTATTTACAATATCGGAATCAGCTGCATAAACTGATGTCCTTTCCCCCTTGTGATAGGATTGCCTTTCAACCACAGATTACTGTAATAAAGAAGCAAATGTCTCTTTATCAGCATGATAGGGCTAAATCTTTAGATATGGAATTCAGATACGGGTTGCAATCACAGCCTGCCTCTGATCCTTATAAGGCCTGTAAACAGCACCTTGACAAAACGTTGATGATGGGGTTGTTATCCCCTCTGGGTACGATGGTGACCTCAGACTTAGAAATGCTGAATGTGGTCCAATCCTTTGTTTCCGACTCCTTTAGTGGGGATTCTGGTTCCACTGACACTCTACCTCCTGAATTTTTAGCCCCTCTCCCTGTTATGGATGCCAAGTTTCGGAATACTTTGTTAAGGCCTATCTCATCCCTAGAAGTGGAAGGAGTTATAAAATCCCTGAATTCCAAAACATCCCCTGGTTTGGATGGTATCCCGAATGAATTTTATAAGAAATTCCTTCCTGTTATGTGTTTTTTCTTACCATTGGTATTTAATTTTATGTTAACCTCTGACCTAGGCTTTCCAGAGTTTAGTGTTTCTTTACTGAAATTTATTTATAAGAAGGGTGATTCTTCCTTACTGACTAATTGGAGGCCCATTAGCCTCCTTAATAGTGATTATAAGATTTTTGCCAAAATTCTCACTAATAGATTAGCACTAGTTTTGGATTCTCTTATCCATCCAGCTCAAACTTGTGCTATTTCTCAATGCAAGATTCAACATAATTTATATTTATTACGAGAATTGTTTGAAAGTAGTAATAGGGGGCAGGGGTCTAGCTTCATTGTGTCGTTGGATCAGGTTAAAGCTTTTGACAGGGTGAGTCACTTTTATTTGTTTAATTTGTTGCTTTCTTATAATATTCCATGTCCTTTGCACGATGGATTTCTATGCTGTATTCTAATGCTACAGTACTTCCACTGGTAATGGTCTGATGGGGTCTGAAACCAGGTAGTTAGAGGGGTGCAAGGCTGTCCCTTGAGCCCTCCTATATACCTATGCTTTAGATCCCATTATTCGGTATATTCATGGACATGACTGTATTATGGGGATTGCCCCAGACATTTCTCTGCCTGTGGAGAAGATTACTGCGTATGCAGAGGATGTGACTCTGTTGATGCATGATGAGGCTTCCCTTCAGCTTGCCTTACAGTGTTTTCAGCTGTGGGGAAGTTATTCTGGGGCCGAAATCAACACATCTAAGAGTTTTATTTTTTCTTTACACTCTGCTCAAGTGTGTCTTTTTGACACGTTAAGCATTCCTTTTGTTTCCACACCCCGTAAAATTTTAGGGGTTTGGTTTGGTCATGGTGATTTGGCTACCTTTAACTGGGAGCAACAATTAAGTGTAGGTGAAGCTAAAGTTAATTTATGGAAGCATTGGAAATTTGGGAAGAAGAAACGTGTGTCTATAGTTAAACAGTTTCTGATCCCTGTTTTTTTATATTTAAGCTATCTGTACCCACCTCCGGTTAATTTGGAAACCCGACTATATAGTATTTTTTTTCAAATGATTTGGGGTAATAGACTGAACCCTGTGCATAGAGAAATTACCTATTTACCAGTTAGAAAGGGTGGATTGGCCATGATTAACCCAATTGTTTTTTATCACTCTATCTTTTTGTTTAATTCTTTTGGTTTTTTATGGAGTCTGATGACTTTCTCTTGGCAGGTGTGGTCACACTTTGTTTGGGCAAAATTTTTCCAAAAAATGGACTGCTTTACCCCCCCCAAAATCTTACCACAGGACCAGTTACCAGTTTATGGGATTTCTACTTTAAAGAAATGCCATCAATGGAAACTATCATTCCCTACTTTATTGTCCCATTCTCGGAAAACCTTTTATACTCATATTGTTTTTGAAGTACAAGGCGTTCTTCTGCTTTTTCCTGAGTGTGCTCCAACCAGAATGACATTCGCTCTCCATAAATTAACTGATTTTAGGCTTCCTGCCTTTATGTGGGATGTTGTTTGGATGTCTGTTCAAGGTAGGTTGGGGTACGTGGGAACCTTAAATATAAACCTTTGTCAGATAGGATTTGTCCGAGACCACTATGTATTAATGTGGAAGAAAGTCTTTCTCATTTTTTCATTTCTTGTTCCTATATTAAAAGTTTCTGGTCTGATGCTGCTGTTCATTGGGGCTTGCCTATGTTGTCAAATGTTACCTATAACATTTTACTTTTAGGGGACTATACAGGGGCTTGGAAACATTATCATCCTAGTACTTTGAATGTTTTTTTTGCTTTACTTCAATTTTATTTATGGCAAGCAAGATGTCAATTTATATTTCAGCAACAAATTGTCTTGTCTACTACTATACTGTCTCAAGTTGAGGATGGTTTACTGACTGTTAAATCTAAAGATAGACAGAGATTTACCGGATGTTAAGTTTCGTTCATTATGGAATAATTTCTTTTTTTGATCTTGTTATTTTCTGTTTACTTTCATTTTACTCCTGTAATTGAATATTGTTGCTGTTTTTGTCTGTTTCCATTGTATACTTGATTTCTGGTGATGTTGTGTTTTTTTCCTCAATAAACTTCCCCTACTCTTTTCGATAAGTGCCATGGGATCTTTAACATCCACCTGAACTACCACCAATCCAGACAGATGGAACCTCGGTTTAACGTCTCATCCGAAAGACGGCACCTCAGAAGTGCAGCACCCCCTCTCATGCTGCACTACAGTGTCAGTACTGGGATATTAACCCAGGTGCCAGATGTGGGAACTGAACCCACAGCCCTCTGATCTCCTGGCCTCAGAGGCGAGTGTGCTAACTACTGAGCCACTGACACTGTTTTACTCCAGATGCCATGAGGCTCGCTGTCTCCTCCTCTGTCCTCTCCCTGCGTGACTGTGGCCTACTAATCTATAGCGCGGCAAACACCTCGGCCCTACAAAGACTTCGACTCTTCCTAAACAAAGCGTGTCGCCTCACCCTGGACAGTGACTGGCTAACTCACACATGCTCTCTTTATAATACTACCAACTGGCTTAACCTCAACTGAATTAGGTTTCACACCTGCCTCATGGCCAAAAAAATAGACCTAGGCCTCTGCCCCACCCCCTTCCAGGCTCACATCCCTAATCCGCCCAGCTGTGACACTTAAGCAAACTCGTAGCTCTGCTAAGCAGCTCCTCTTTGTCCCACACTGTCGAACCTCCCAACTCCAAAGGTCCTTTAGTTACCGTGCCCCCAATGGGCTAACAGCCTTCCCACCTCTCTTGTCAGTGAGCGCAGACTTGGACCCTTTAAAACCTCTCTTAGAAACCATCTCCAGTCCTCAAACCACTGTGACTGCCACTGAATCAGCTTCCACCCCCTCCTGACTAAGGCCTACTTGGCTGGCTTCTTCCACCCCTAACCTGAGTCCCGCTAACTTAGCTCTATATCTGAGCCATCATACGTATCGATTGAATGTAGTAATTATTCCTAGTAGCTAACTGCTAGCCTAACAATGGTCCTTGTGACAACCAGACAGTATACTGCTGAACAACTCTGTAATCGTTTGTCTATTTTGTATGTAATTTCTGCGATGTGGAACCTTTGTAAAGGAGTCTTTGACTAAAAGGTACTTTCTGAAATCTTCTTAAATAAATAAATAAAAGTCCTTCAGCCTGTCCTCATAGGACTTGTGATGCAACAGTATAGGGGAAGGGGAAATTGTTTAATGAGGAAAGGCACACTGAGCCAAAGCTTATTTCCAGGTGCAACCCGGGAGTACAAGGAAATTAAGTAACTTGCTCAGGGTCACACAGTGTATGAGTGGGGGCTGTGGGATTCAGACCCAGGTTTCCAGGTTTGCAACTCAGTGCCCTAAACAACAGCAGTATACAGCCTCCTTAAGGCATGGAGCAGAGGATCTGACTATCTAGTTGTACTTTTCTTTTTGTCTGCTCTCTTTTTCAGGGAGGTGCCGGAATGTCCTCGCAGCTGATGTCGTCTTCTTGGTCGATGGGTCCTCCAGCATTGGCCGGCCCAATTTCCAACAAATCAAAATCTTCATGGAAGGAATTGTCACCCCGTTCCTTGGTGCTGTTGCAGAGGGTGGTGTCCGGTTTGGAACTGTGCAGTATAGTGATGACCCCAGGTAGGCCACTCAGGGGAAATCAAAACTTAACATTTTGTCACAGGTAGTCTGCTGGGCTACTGATTCAGCAGGCTTACTAGCCTGCCTCAAAGATTCGGTGGCCAACAGACATGCTTTCAGAAGTCATTGCTATGACACTATCTAAATCCCATTTAATATTTGACCTTTAATCTCTGTTATGATTTCTCCTAATTTGGGTCAGTTGATAGTGATTGACCATTGCAGCTGCCAGTCCTGCTCCTATGGTCAGTGGGGGTGAGGGATTGGCATTTCACCCATCTAACTCCGATTGACCAGCCTACAACTGGTGGAAATCCTTCCTCATCTGGGACCCCCCAATACCCGAGCAGAGCGTGCTGGGGAGATACAGTACTGTATGCTAGTGTTTGTACAAGCAAGAATAGTAAAGAGGAGGGGACTCTCAGTGATTTGTGAGTGCACTATTTTGTTTTTCCTATGTTGAAAAAGGGTAAAGAGTTAAGCTGCTTTAAAAGGAAACCTGTAGATCAGCCCCCTCAGTGTTAACCTAGATTGACACAAGGGTAAATCTTCACATCATGTTTCTGTAACAACACTGTAATTATAGGATAACAACACACTAACTGCATTGTAACTACTATGTACTTACATGTACCAAACTTGTAAGTACTCTGTAGCTGTATTAAAGTTACACATTTTAAAAATGTACTGATACAGTAATTAATCGGGTTACAAAAACATAAAGTGTAACCGACATAGGAATCAGCTGCAGCAGAGCGGAGGTTTGCAAGCAGAAAATTTAGAATTAAAGAGTAACGGCTGGCCTGTCCACCAGCTGGATTACTTTACCGCAGCTTTAGATGTTGTGCTCAGCATGTTGTGCAGATTTTTACATGCTTTTCCCCTTGATTTCTTTTTAAACAGCAGCAAATAAAAAACCTTTCTCCTCTCCCCATTTCAGAGTAGAGTTTTCTTTCTTGGACTATGGCAATGGAACTGGAGTGACAGGAGCTATCCGGAACCTGAGGTACAAAGGAGGAAACACAAGGACAGGAGCAGGGCTTAAGTATGTAGCAGACAACTTCTTTGGACCAACTATAATTCGGAGCAATGTTCCAAAGGTAAGGACTGTTTTTTTTATTTGGGTTCTATCTTTGAGTACATTCCCCTTCTCAGCATGACTTTATATGGGGCAGATAGTGCCAAACCAACCTAGTCACTTTCTTCAGGGGGTGACAGGGAGATGGACAGGGGCAGGGCTGTATACCTAGACTAGCTGGGCTTCTACAAAGTCCTTTGACACTGTCGTACATGACAAGCTTCTTGCCAGAGTAACAGTGCAGATTACATGAGGCATACACAAAGTGGATTGCTAACTGGCTTTGGGGCAGGAAGCACAAGGTTGTGACGGAGACACCTACTCCAAGTGGAGGTGGATGCTTAGGGATCTATGCTGGGACCACTGCTGTTTGCCGTTTGTAGGTTGCAGACTCCAGTGGACTGCTCAGGTTTGCTGATGACACTGAGCTGGCCAGAATGGTGCACTTCTTCGAAGATGGGGACAAATGTCAGGAACACCTGGACAAGCTATGCAATTGGTCGAACTCCTGGGGTCAGATATTTAAAACTTGGTTGGAGTGCTAAGGGGTGTTTGCTTGTGCCCAATTCATGGGTGGCATCTATATTCAGATTCAGACATGACCACAGTGCAGGCAAAATCCATTAACACCTGAGTGCTAAGTTACTACGGCACTCGAGCAAATAAGGGGGTCCTCCCCTGCATACTGGCATAGTGTGAAATTGAGAGGTTTGCACAAGCAGTAAATGCCACCTGAACGGGAAAAAGTTACCACCTTTGCAAATCCTGACTTAGCAGGGTGCAGTGCTCTGGAGGTGAGCTGCGGTACTACAGCTGGCCACCCCCCCCCCCGTATTCCCTATCCCCAGCCCATTGCAGCGATGGATGCCTGTGTGTCTAGTGGCTCCCCCACCTTCCAATCACCTGGCCCAGTAAATGTTAGTATTTCCCTGATGCCTAGTAGCACCCACTGCCCTCTGATCTCCATCTCGATAATAATATTGGTTTCCTGGTGTATAGTGGCACCCCCCCCCCAATCACCTGACGCCATGGTATAACAGATGTCCCTCATGTCCAGTGGCAGCCCCCGCACCCTCCACTCACCTATCCCACTACATGGTGAAGTTTCTCTGCTGGCCAGTGGCACCCCTCCCCACCAATTGATCACCTGTCCATGAATACATCATGCATGCTTGGTGTCTAGTGGCCCCTCCTCACCACCTGCACTAAGCACAGTGCCCCCCCCATACCCATTTGGCTGATTGCCGCATGGGGGATCCGATACAGTGACTGGCATTGCCCTCCTCTCACCACCTCATCCAGTCACCGTATGGAATGAAAGGGAGCATGAGTCCTGTCTACACGTGCTCCCCACACTGCAGGCAGGATGCGTGCTCCCTGTCATTCCATACAGCGACTGGCATAGCCCTCCTCTCACCATCTCGTCCAGCCACCCATATCGAATGAAAGGGAGCACGAGTCCTGTCTACACACGCTCCCTACACTGCAGGCAGGATGCGTACTCCCTGTCATTCCATACAGTGACCAGCCATGGTGGTGAGAGGAGGGCTGTGCCAGTTGCCATATTGGATCCCCCCCACAGCACAAGCCAAATGGGTTCGGGGGAGCAGGGTGCTGTGCTTGGTGTGGGTGGCACTAGACACCAGGGTATGTCTGACTTATTCAGGAATGGGTGATCAGCAGGTGGTTTGCCACTGGACACAAGGGAAACTTCACTATGTACCAGAACAGGCGATTTGAGGGTGGGGGTACCACCAGACACCAAGGATATCTGTTATAACATGGTGGTAGGTGATTAAAGGGTAAGGGGTGCCACTAGACTCCAGGGACACCTGTTATAATACAGCGGCGAGCAACTGGGGTATGGGGATGCCACTAGACACCAGGGAAACCAATATTATTACCAGAACAGGGATCAGAGGGTGTGGCTGCCACTAGACACCAGAGAAACACCAAACATTTACCAGAATTGACATTTGAATGGGCGGGGGGGTGCCAATAGCAACCAGGGCAAACAAAATGATTACTGGGACAGTGATTGGAGTATTGGGGGGGTGCCATTTGACACCAGGGACTCATGAATATTACGGGGACAGGCAGTTGGGATGGGGGAGATCACTACCATGCCTGACATGGTGGCCTGCCACAAGTTGGGTGCAAACCTGCCACTGCTGCCTATGTAAATAAGCCCGTAATATGCATGCATATGGCCCCTTAGCACCTTGCATGCCCAGTGGGCTCATTTGCATGTCTTGGACTGAATAGTGTGCCGTGGCTCTCGGTGCTATCAGGTTTGAGAGTGCCATTCTCTCCAGTTCCCTATGGGCTGCAGACAACCCAGATCCATGTGGGGGCAATGGTACTCAACTTGGCACTGTGCCTACATGGTCCCATATTCAGTTGGGTAGCACTGGTGCACTGCCTGACTGAATATGGCAACCTCTGGGTTGGGCAAAAGGGCAAGCGCAGTGCAAACCTTTGTGCTGTGCTGTTGCCTTCAGTCTCCAAATACAAGGACTTTGGTGGGGGGGGGAGAACAGAGGTAGAAACTGCACGCTGTGTGTGGCTGTTCCCTTCTGTGAACCCACACCTGGCTAGAGAGATCCTTAATAGGCATACACTAATACTCTGTAGGAATTAGTATAGTGTCTACCCAGGAAAACAGTGAATGCAAGGGGAGGGGGTTGCAGAAGGAGGGGGGACAGTCCAAGGGGCCATGGGGGGGATGGATGGGAACAGGTGGAGGGTAGTCTCCCTAAATGTGAGGAGTCTGGGTAATAAAATAGCTGAGCTTCAGGCACTCTTGGCTGAGGAGAGGTTGTACATCGCAGCAATAACTGAGACTTGGGGCACCCAACAAAAGGATTGGGATCTGGCAATCCTGGGGTATAGAATTTACAGGAAGGACCGAAGGGTTGAGGGGGGGAGGGGTGGCTTTGTATGTGAGGGATAGGATCAGACGCATGAGAGACGAGGGGGAGGAAGGGAGGAAGGGAGGGCTGAGGTGCTGTGGATGCAGCTCCTGGATGCCAAGGGTAGAAATTGAGGCTGAGGGTGGTGTACAGACCTCCTGCCCAGTCTGAGCAGCTGGACAAGGAGTTAGCGGAGCAGATTAGGAAGGTATGTAGAAGGGGAGCGTGGTCATTGTGGAGGATTTCAATCTGCTGGGGGTGGATTTGAGCACCACTGCCACCTCCGGTGCCAGGGAGCAGGTACTCCTGGGTGCATTCCAGGATGGTCTCCTGACACAGTGGGCCAACTCGGCTAGGTAACACACTGGACCTGGTACTGTCGAATGGGGAGGTCATGAGGGAAATAAGGTTGGAGGACCAACTTGCTAGAAGCGACCACCAATTGGTGTGGTTCACACTCAGTTTGAGGAAGGAGATTGGGGACTCAGTAACAAGGGTGGTGGACTTAAGGAGGGCGGACTTCAGGAAGATGCAAGAAATATTGCAGGGGCGATTAGCAGGGGTTAGGCCAGAGATGGATGCACAACAAAAGTGGGATATTATTAAACTTGGGATAGCAGAGGCTACGGAGGCTCCCACCAGGACTCAAAGCAAGAAGAACAGAGCCAAGAAGCCAAGCTGGCTGAACAACAGAGTGATGGAGGGGGTGAGAGCAAAGAGGGCTGCATTCCAGAGATTCAGGAGGACAGGGAGGGGAGAGGATAGGGAGGCATATGAGAGTTGGTCAAAGGTGGTTAACAAGAGGGTGAGGAAAGCCAAAGCCTCCAGAGAGCTAAGGTTAGCACAGGGCATTAAGGGAGGGGAAAATACTTTTTTAGGTATGTCAGGGAAAAAAGGAAGTGCAGGGACAACATAGTGAACATAAAGAGCGGTGGGGAGTGGGTAGAACAGGGAGTGGAACAAGCAGAAGCACTGAATGAATACTTTTGTTCCATGTTCACACAGGAGAAGGGAGATACACAACCTCTGTGGATGGGGAGGGTGGGGTCAGGGGGAGTGGATGATGGATGGACAGATTGAGGAGGATAGAGTGTTAGAGGGTCTGAGAGCACTAAGGATGGACAAGGCTCCAGGTCCTGATGGTATTCATGCTAGGGTGTTGAGGTAGATGGCGAATGTGTTGGCCAGGCCACTGGCAGACCTATTCAGCACTTTCCTGGACATGGGTTATGTGCCCCAGCACTGGAGGGTGGCCCATGTGGTGCCCATTCACAAGAGTGGCCCAAGGGATGAACCTGGAAACTACCAACCTATCAGTCTCACTTCCATAGTGGGTAAACCTATGGAGGTGATACTGAAAGAGAGACTGGTGGCATTTCTGGAGGGAAATGAACTCCAGGATGGGTGGCAGCATGGGTTTGTCTTGGGGTGGACTTGTCAGACCAATCTAGTAGAATATTATGCCTGGGCTACAAGAGAGCTGGATAAGGGTCCTGCTGTGGACGTCCTATACTTGGAATTCAGCAGGGTCTTCGATTCAGTGCCTCACGGGCAGCTAGGGGGGAAACTGGCATCTGTAGGGGTGGGGGAAAAATTGGCAAACTGGCTGAGGGGGAGGCAGCAACTGGTCATAGTGGGGGGGGGACTCTCAGCGCCTAGGCCAGTGAGAAGTGGAGTACCGCAGGGCTCTGTGCTGGATCCAGTGCTGTTTGGGCTATTCATTTCAGATATCTCACATGGAATTGGGAGCAGAATTAGTCTATTTGCAGACGATACTAAGCTGGGGGTGGTAGCTGATGAAGTGGATGGGTGTAGACAACTACAAGGGGACCTAACCAAACTGGAGGAGTGCTCGGAGAGGTGGCAGCTGGGCTTCAGTGCAAAGAAGTGCAAGGCTATGCACTTTGGGGCAAAGAATCAGAATAAAGACTGCTGGTTGGATAGGGTGAGGCTGAGGGACACTGAGAAGGAGAAGGAGCTTGGAGTGTTGCTAACAGGGAGCATGAATAACCCTGCTCAATGCAGGAAAGCCACAGCTAAGGCTAACAGGATGCTGGGATATTGTAAGGGGATTCTCGTCCAGACCTAGGAAAGTGATCCTGTCCCTCTACAGGTCTTTGGTCAGGCCGTACTTGGAGTACTGTGTGCAGTACTGGTGCCCATATTTGAAAAGGGACAGTGAACTGCTGGAGGGGGTGCAGTGGAGGGCGATAAAAATGTTATGACGAATGGAGAGCAAAGCCTACAAGGACAGGCTATGCGAGCTAAATATATACACCCTGGAAGAGAGGAGGGTTGGGGGGATATGATTGATACATTCAGGTATCTGAAGGGGATAAACAAAGGCGGTGCAGATGGTTTGTTTAAGCTGAGGAAAAGTAGGGACACAAGGGGGCATGGGCTACGATTAGAGGGTGGAAGATTTAGGAGAGATATGAGGAGACATTACTTCATGGAGAGGGTGATATCATGTAAGATGGTGGGAAGTTTTAAAAGGGCATGGGACTGGGAATGAGGGAGGATCTGGGTGAATAGTGCTGAGAATATCCTGATGATGGGGGAGGGAGTTGGGGCAGCTGCAATCTAGGGGTGCTAGCTGCACACTCAATCAGACTTTGATAGACCATGAAGTCTGTTTCTGTGGCAGATTCGTATGTTCGTATGTTTATATTTATACTTTTAGGCCCGGTGACGCTGAGGATTGAGGTGCTGGACGCCACACCTCACACCATGCCGGCGACCCGGGTTCAGGAGCAGACTTGGGTCATTGGGGCTTGGTGGGAGAGGAGAGGATTGAGTGTCCGGAGGACTGCTCTCCTCTCCTGGGTTGGGTTCTGGGGATTCCCCCCCCTTGTAGCAGCTCCTGACAGAGAGCGGGAGCACTACATACTGGTGGGGATTTGAAAGGGGGAGGTGACAGAGGACATCTGCGGGAAAGGGGTGGGAGTGTGCCCTCTGCATGGTGACATCATTGCATGTGCACACCTCAGGGAGAAAACAGGACACAAAAGCCCTGGCACCTGGCAAGGCAAAGGTGGGGACCCATGATCTGCACCCATGCTCAATGCCAGATCCACCCTGCCGGCTTCCGGCACCTGCCCTCCATCCCTTCAGCTGCCCACTAGAATATAGATAGAGCACTGGAGGTGTTAGCAGTCCCATCTCGGGGGACTCAGAGCTGGGGGGGTTGGTGAGTCAGGGGCGAGGATACAGGAGCATCCCAGGATGGAGATCCAGACGGGGGGGTCTCGGTGAGTGGGAGAAAGCAGGTCAGTGGATGTCCTCACTGGAGAGAGAGGTCCTATGGGCCAGAGAGGAAGGGGGCATAAATAAAGTAAAAAAAAAAATGTATACTTCTGTAGTAATTAGCAATTAACTACTTAATTCAAATGAAAACATAATTTTATCAGGGAAGCAATAACCTGAGGAAGAATCATGGTTAGTGCAAACTGAGGAAGAAAGTTGTAGCTTGGCATGAATACCATTGCCCTTTGTAGGTTCAGTCCAATAACAATGGCCACTCATCACTTGCCCTGAGCAGGTGTGGCTAACTTAAACACTTTCCAGGCTGTTGTCTGAAAACACAGTCCTAGGCATAGCCATGACATGCAGCCTGCCCCCAAACAACAGTGAACAACAGTGCAGTGTATAGATGTCACCCTCCTGTACTGGAGGCACTGCCATCTCCTTGCTGATACCAGTGAGTTTACCCTCTTAGATGTATAAGGAGCGCCCAACAAATGACTGCTTACCCAGTGGTTAATTAAATGTAGGCCCATAGATGGCACTGCTGGCTGGTTATGGTAAAATCAAATCAAATCAAATTTTATTTGGAGAGCGCATTTCAATATATCAAAGCGTTAATACATATCAAGAATAAAACATCAACTATAATAAATAATGACATAAAACAATAAAAACGACCATAAGCTTATCCAGATGCTAGTGCAAATAAGTGGCTTTTCAGAGACCTCTTAAATGATGGTGGTGCACCTGAAATCAAAACATTGGAATTTCTCAGTGAACACAGTTAAACCCTAAAGACAAAGGCCATGCAGTTGCTAAAATTACCAAATTTTAAAGGCCGTTATCTTTAACTCCCCAAATGGCTGGCAGATTCTGGGTAGCAGGTGTTAAACTATATATATATATATATATATATATATATATATATATATATATATATATATATATACACACACACACATTTCCCTTGTCGCTGGGCAACCCCTTAGTTTACTCATGGTTCCAGTATCCGTGGATCCTCCTCACTGGGCAGAGCTCCGGTGTGCAGCTCAAGTCGATCCCTCTTGGGTCATCAGACAGTCCTTGATAGTCTTGCACGTTCTGTTTTTCACTCTTTCGGTTCCAGTGTGTCTGTGCAGGCAGTACAACAGAGGTCTGACTGTCCTCCAGTCAGTCAGGCCACTACAACCCCAAACAGACCAACATGTCCTGTCCTCCCAAACCTTAGGGAAGTAATAGTCTGTCTGATATTGGGCTATGGTACCTGCAAGCAGATCCTGTGGTGCTCTTGGGCAGTGATTCACCTTCCCTCTCTCCATTCCTCAGGTCTGTTGATGTTCAGTATCAAATAGCATGCAGGCTAGCATGAGAATATCTCCTTTTTCCTTCAGCAGTAAATTTACTCTTAGCACACAGTTCGTAAAGGCCAGATGCACATTCTGCCGCAGCAAGACTTGGACATTCATGATCAGCGGTCTCACGTTAGCAAGATCTCACACCAATCTATCTGGGATAGCAACTCAACCCCAACAATTGACAGAGTCATGGTACAACCTGAGTGGTCCAGTCAGGCTGTCTATCAAGATGGGCAGTCCTGGAGGCTGACTACATAACTAGTGATTGTCAGGGGTTGAAGCACATAAATTAATTAGGACCGCCTGTAGTCCATGAGTAACAATAGCTGCCTGAGCTGATGGATATTTCTGATTGGCTGGCTCCTGACCCTTCAACCCATCACCATGGCAGGGTGGGCCTAAGGGTGGCATTATGGAAACTATTTTGTAATCCCATAGGCAGTTTCCAAAATTCCCTATTCACACAATACAAGTGCTTCAAACATCGATTTACACTCTGAGCAAGTCCTACATGAGCGCACTCTCACCTCTGGTGTCATTAGTCAGTAAATCAGGGGCAACTCTTGATCCAGTCACTGTCACAGCAGTTTCTGCTCCATCAGCAGTGGCAAGCACATTTAATATCTGAACCCAGACAAGGAGTCTTAAAGGTACAGTAACCCACTGTGGGGGGGGGGGGTTAAACTTGGATGTGTGTATTTTCTCAGACTAGGTATAGCCACAGCCATGCGGCAGAAGGGGCAGGCAAGGTGAAACCAAAGTCCTGTGTTTCACTCCAATACTATGTTATTATGTTACACTAGTGGAGCCCCTTTTCCTACCCTCTCCCTTGGACACATTCAGTAACTGTGGGAGTTGGCACCACTCTCTGTAATATGCTATGGTATGTGCAGTCTAACATAGTAGCAGATCATGAACAGATGGGTTAGGACTACAAGTTTATCCAGTTGCTAAGGAAGCACATGTAGTAATTCCGTCCTGCCCACAATACTCCACTGACTTATGCTGTGCATAGTACAGTGCATCACAACACTAATGGATCCAGTATGTATCTGTGTAGTGAAGTAGAACCCCCTACCACCTTAGGCCAGCAAACAGTAGTTGTTTTAGTCTAATCTGAGTTTTAAAATGGAACATTTGGCATTTTTCTAGGGGATTGCTACCACACTGATGAAATTGCTACCCCATTCCAAAATGTTTAGCTCCACCCTTATTTACAGAGAGTGGTGCCTCCCACCCCAGTTACCAGATGTGTTGTTGGCAGCTATGAAGGGGGAAGGCTGTCACTGCTCCAAAGATTTGTAGGTGGGTTGAGCAGTTGGGTGGTGTTAAGGGGTTAATGCCCACAAATAAGAGTGCTACTGAACAGGTTTACAGAGGGAAAATGGAAACGTGAAAGAATGAAGGATGAAGATATTACTTTATAGGTTGGAAGCAGCAGGATAACAACAAAAGGTGGGGATGATTACCTGAGGGGTTGCTGAAGAGATCTGTACAGGTCTGCAGAGGGCAGAAGGAAGTATTAAAGGGTCAAAGATAAACAAAAAATGGGTGATTATATAAGGGGGTTGATTAGTGGGGTCACTATAAACCTTAGTTGCAGGCGGACTGTGAATGAGGGCTGGAACACAAACAAAAGCAATGATACACAGCCCAAACAGAAAGTGATATCACTTCTGTTTCACCTGCCTATTACTGCTTTGGTTTGCTAACAGACCATGTTCAGGTTGGAGAAAGGGCAGCGTAGAGTAACCAAAATGATTCTGGGCCAGAAGGGCGGATCCTGTGAAGATTGGCTGAGGGCATTGAACACGTATCTTGCTTGAGTCCAGGCGAGAGAGGGCTGATACGATACAGACCTTCAAGTTCTTGAAATGTATGAACAAAGTAAAATGTGAGGAAGGATTCCACAGGAATAGCAAATCTAGATCAGTGGGACATGAGTGGAAGCTGGGGGAAGGATTGAGGACGGATGTGAGAAAGTTTTAGTTTACAGAAAGAGTGGCTAAGCCCTGGAACAGGATGCTGGCCGAGGTGGTGGGTGCCAAAACCGTTAATGGTTTCAAGCACGGCTGGGACAGAGTTAAGGGGTCATGAGTTACTCAAGGAGGTAGCAGTAGGACAGGAAACATGGAGGCGGATAATGTAGACCAAAACCCCATATGATCAAAAGGTCTTGCGGTGTAATAGGCTGTTACGGGCAGACTGGATGAACAAGTGGTCTTTTTTTGTTCTCATTGTCTTATGTTTCTGTGTTCACAATCCACCTGCAACTGAGGTCTATAGGTCTACTGAAGAAAGGCTACTTTTAAGGAATAATGCCTGACAGGGTGGGAGTTATGCTGGGATAACATCCCACCTCGGGTGGTTGGGCCCAAGGCCACTGGCCGAGGGCGTCCAACACCCGATAATGGATGTTATCCCAGCACAACTCCCACCCTGGACGGCATTATTCCTATTATACAATGGCTCATGGCTTTACTCTAATAAAATACAAATATTAAAGAGGTTGCTTTGTTTTTTATTTTTATTGTATTTATTCCTGTGCTGCAGATGATTAGGATGTAGATGACCTTTTGCTCATCATCAGCCAGTGATTATCAGAGGATTTACACCAGTAGTAAACTGCCAGTCTGACCATTTCATTGGCTGTTCACTTATGTCCATGGTATAATTAAGCAATAAGGCACGAGAGGGCATGGTATATCATGGGATATCATCACGCCTCGGGTGGTTTGGCACAAGGCCGCAGACCAAGTGCGTTCAACCGTCCGAGAAGTGATGATATCCCATGATATACCACACCCTGGAGTGACTTATTGCTATTATGAACTAGATTGCATATATGTATCAATAAAACATTTTACAAAAAGCTTCTAAAGTGTTTTAGTAATGCATTTTGTAATGTGTAGGGATACATTGAAATAATATAGTCCATTTAGTTTTTGATGTGGGAAGTAGGTGGCCTTACTGTTATGCTTTGTTAGAATGAGGAAGAACTAGGTTGTGAATTGAATACATTTTTTTTTATTTGTAGTTGCTTGTTCAGCGGGTGACAAGGTTCTGAATTCCCGAGCAGGAATGGTGCTGGCAACCCATGACGCGAAATTACTTTTTTTGACGTGTATTTTCTGAACATAGAAATTAATTTATAAGTTCACCCTGATGTCAAAAAACTAGTGTAGTGCTTAAAATGAGTGTTATTTTAGTTGGGAAGTGCTTTTGAAAAGTAAAGCCGTGATTCTGAGGAAGCACATCAGCGTCCGCCACAGATGCTGATACACACGCTTGGAGTTTCTTATTTAGCTTTTGAAAGGCAGTTGCCAGGTAAAAAAAACATTACTTTGAGTAATGAAATGCTTTTTACATCAGCGTGAATTCAGTAGTTTATTTTTATATCCGGATTGTAAGACCGCACCACCGGAGACGAACAGGAGCAGCTCACTGCGGGGGAATTTTTGTGTAAAAGAATGATGCAAGCGGGAGTACATGAGGAGCTATTGCTGCTGCCGACTGTAAGTTCAGCATGGCTGCCCGTTGCTGTCGGAATGATTTTTTTTTCTGCCGGTGAGAAGGCTGGTGACCAGAGGTTTTCTGAAGCTGTGATGATGTAGCCCGATATCATCACGGTTTCAAAAACCTCTCAGCCAATCTGCTTCATGTATTTACGATCCCCAGTTCATAATTGATAGTATACCATTCCTAATGATACATGTTCGTGTTTCTAAATTCTTTCAAAGCCTATTTACTATCCATGCTTCCTCTCCTTTTGCTATCCTCTGCCTTTAATATTTGCTCACCCCTGCAAGTATCTTGGCTCTGTCTTCAGTTTAAACCTTGTGAGCTTACTTGATTCCTTCCCATCTCTTATTTTACCTAAACAGTGATTGTCTCGCCTGGTCCTACTGTTAATAATGGATTCTCCTCTCCTCGTCCCTCAGATTTTATTAAATTGTGTTTATCCTATCACTGCTGGTTATATGACCTTATATTTATTTTTATGTGATTCTCTATACAAACCGGTAATTGTATACACCTTCTTTTAGGCTGTAACCTATGCACTTCCTCTCACCGTCCTTCATTGTTGTTATGTTGTTCTAGGCAATTACCGCCTGTTTCAAAACTGCTGTATCCTGATCATTGCACTACTGCATGCACAAGACTTTAGTATAAAGTTTGTATTTCTCTTCAGGGTTATTGTAATAATGTTGCTCTGCACATCTGTATCCAGTTCTTTGTGTACTGTATTTGTTTACCTGTAATGTACTCTCCTGGGTTGTGCCTGAAAATAGGCAAGTGTTTGCTTAGTGCACTTACCTGGTACACAAAAGCTAAATAAATAAATAAAAATAAAGATACACCATCTGCTGCTTCTTGATCTGCCTTATGATGGGTATGTGTATGTACTTCCCATTGGATCACCGACGGCATTGACTGTATAAGCCTCACTGACATATTTTGATCTCTCTGGCTTTTCAGTATCATTCGCTAACATGTTTTTTCTGAAATAATTTGTCTTTTTAGATTGTCATTTTGATAACAGATGGAAAATCTCAGGATCCCATTGGCCCAGCTTCGTTGAAGCTCAAGAGTCAGGATGTCAAAGTGTTTGCAGTTGGTGAGTACCCTGCCTTGCCAGCTGTCATCTGCAGTAGAGTGCTGTCACCAGGGTTTCTGCCGTGCATTAGCCAATCAACCAAAGGGCTTGTAGTAAAACCAAGTTGCCAAACACCTCCTCCCATTTTGCCACAACAGCTGAAATGAAATAATTGTTCCTCCTTGTGTGTGTTTGGCGGAGCATGTATTATTTCCTTTCACGGTGGCCAAAAATGTTCTCACACTAGGTGGGATGAAGAAAGTCTCCAGAGGAGGCTGGCTCAGTTCTTCACAACTTTTACTGGAGCCAGAATTACACAAATGAGGGGTTGCTGAGGCAGTGTTTGCAAGCAGAGTATGATGAGATGACATAGTAATTTAAAGTTGGATGGGATTCTAGGTCCATGATGTCTGCCCCTCCCCCATCCCTATTTTATAAGCAGCGATGAATATGTGTGCTGTGCAGATGTACTCATTCAAAGGGGTTCCCTTCCTATTCTACTAACCAGGGTAGCCAGTGATGCTCTTTGTGCAGCTTACCCTGAACCCTTGTACTGTCTTCATATCTGCTATATCTGTGGGAAGACTGTTCCACAGCTTCACTGCCTTCTGGGAGAAGATGTGCCTCCTAAATGTATCCTAGGATATACCACGTCTGAGTCTCAAGGTGTGTCCTGCATTCTGCTGGAGCCTAGGACACCAGATCAAACGTATCTGCTCAGTCTGGTCGATACCATAGAGTATGCAGGAGACTGACATCCTGTCCCCTCTCAGCCCCTTTTCTCCGTGGCGAACTTGTTAAGAACCACCAGCATTTCCTCATAGTTTTTGTCCCCATACCCATGAAAAAAAACAAAAACCAGGGCTGAGAACCTTTCCTGGTCTTTGAACCCCAAAAAACTCTGAACACTTCTTAGTTTTGAACCTTTTTCCTAACCTAACGTGCATATTCAGATCACATGCTCACTGTTCATTTGACTTATGAACCATTAAATATGGGGAGGTTCTTGTTGGTTCTAAATTTTAGGACTGGCCAGGGGCATCATCTACATTAGGCCTGCCTGTTTTCCCCGGTTCTCTTGGATCCTGCCCACCATAGGCTGAACACGGGGGGGCAGTGCTGCAGTGGAGGGACCTCGAAAGCAGGACAGCACCCTGTAAAATGATGAGGAAAACCCAGTTTTTAAGGGGTGTATAATTTTATTTATTTTTGTTTATTTATTTATTAATTACTCACAAGATCCTTCAGGCAGAGCCTATTTTCAAAGGGTCTAGAGTCATATACAACAGTATAATATAGGTATAGTTACAGTATGTTACATATTTACAGCAGTGAATGACAAGGTAAAGACACAGTTATATTATGTATTTACAGTAGTAACGGGCATAGTAAAACACAGCTGAGTAACACAACATGATTGACGTAGTAAATCACAGCTGAGTTAACTCAACATGGATGTACAAGCTTGGCACAGGAACAAGAACTGTGCATTTTATAACAGTGATTTGAGAGAGATACAGTGCAGGCATTTCATAAGAAAATAAATATCTACATTTTGAGGAGTTTCGACTAGTAGTGGTTAGGAGGCAGCCGAGTATCACAGCATAGGAACACAGGGTACAAGTGTGTGGCACAAGAGACCCATGTGGGGGAAGAAGAAGGCATAGTGGTCAAGGGAGGATAGGGGATACATGATACATAGCCCACTAGCCACACATTGGCAGTTCCACTGGAAGTGCTGATTCATTGGAATGTCTTTAAGCTAAGCCCCTCCCACCACCTGGGTGGTATATCCACAATTGCCACATGAAGTTAGATCTTCCTTTCTGCTGAAAGAGATCGGTCTCCTCTTTCTCAGCTCTATGCATTGTAGGACCTAAAGTGCACCATTGGTGAATTGGTTACCTTTTGAAAAGTTCCTTCAGTTATCTGTAGTTCCTCAGTTTTCCTCCTGCCTTAGTGATGGAAGATTGAACATGAAGAAGTGAAGCCCGTTCTTGGCTTCAGGTTTTGTATCACGCGGTGACTGTTGATGTCACTGATGGACCCACATGTGTCTTGCCTCTACTGTCTGGGGGCTGCACACTATGTTTTGGGCTGCAGCTTGTGTTAGTCAATACTCTGTTCTTCATTGGAGGATCATTCGGCCTGTCATCTCCTTGGTCAGCCTGTCTGAACCTGAAACTTTGGCCAAAAGGTTGCAAGAAGGCCTCCACTACAACAGGGTCAATGGCCCAACTCGTGGCCACGTAAGGGGCGGTGGCCAGTACTGTGGTGAGCACCTCATTGGTCTTGGCGTTGCTCCCAGCTGGGGCCAGTATCGAAGCAACTTTCACCAGTGAATTCTGGGAGATGTGTTGGACCCCTAGGCTTTTGGCGAGAGCTCTGCCCACCATGGTAAGAAACTCAAGCACTACCAGCACCAGTTGTGGGATTGACAGAGATCATGCTCTTCCTGATCCCTCGACTCCCCCACCTGCTTGACGTAAGGCAAGTGCTTGACTTTGTTCAAGCCTTCCTTGATCAAGGGCCAAGTTGCAAGCTCCGTGGTACCCCCATCGGGCTTGTTGTCCCCATCAGGCTTGTTGACCTCAACACTGACCAATTAGGCAGTCGAGATTTTTCTCGACCCCATTAACAAGTTGTCAGAGGAGGCGGCCAAAGTCTGGGAATCTGTCTCCAAGACGTAAGTGTTCCTGGTCCTCACCCAGAAGGACATGGACCATTCAGTGTCCCCTACAGGCCCCATTTGGAAACAGCATCCACCAGAGGTCATTCCACCAAAGCTGGTGCACGTTATTTACACTGCACCCCTGGTGGTTTCTCCTTGGCGTCAGCCCTCCGATTGATGGTTGAGATGCTGCTTGTGCTCTTGGTCTTGCTTAACTGGGAGGCATTGCTGTTGACATTTCTTGACCTCCTCGGATGAGGAGAGGCTCTGTCATCACATGTGGCAGCACTACAAGGAATGCCTCTAGCAGTAATGGTCCATGGTGGGATAGGTTAGGGCTCTACTCCTGGTCCCTGTGGTCGACTGGCTGGTGCCCATGTGCCTAAGCCAGTTGCCCCCAACACCTGTCTCCCCACCCTTGTGGGTGGAGCTGCCTCCACTGCAGCCTTTGGTGGGAGCCCCAACAAAGGACTCCTGTGCTGTGGCCAGCTTGCCAGGCCGACTGTTAGTGGAAATCACCTAGTTGGGTGACTCTCAGATTATCCACAGTGGCAAATAGTGGAGGGCCATTTTAAGGGAGTCCTCAGATGACTTGGAATGTACCTCCATGCATTAGTCGAGGACACACACCTTCAGCCTTGTGTTGGTCAAGGAGTTGACTACTGACCATGGGTCACTGTCATTGGGGCCCTACTATGGCTATTTTTAGAGTCCCTATCTGTCCCCCTGGAGCATGTTTAGAAAAGGGCTAAGTACCCTTTCATAGACATCCTCAATAAGGACAAATCCCTAGGGGTTGCCTTTCCCATGGCTGAGGCTATTTTGGGACTGGCCCTGGAGCTTAGGCAATATCCTGCCTGATACCCTCTGCCCATATGTCCCACAGATGCGCACTCCCTACTGTCTGTTTTTCTGGGTTCTTAAGTCACCCTTCGTCCGAGGATCTAGTCTCAGGCTCGGCTTTTCAGAAGTCTGGAAACTACAGGGACATGGACAAGCCCCTGACAAGTAGTCAAAGAAGCTTGACCATGTGGCCAAGAAGGTCTACACTGCCTCCTGTCTCAGTCTCCATCAGGCAAGGTACACCGTGATGATGGACAGCTTTGGTCGGTCCCTGCTGGGACTGCTTGATAATGTCCTCCCTCACCTCCCTGCCAACATGCAGCTGCTGGTGAAGTTGGTCAGAGACCAGGGTCAAGTGCTGACTAAACCCAGGCTCCAGACAGCTTAGACATGGGTGACTCTTGCACCTGTGCCATGGCAGTGGCTGTCGTGATGCATTGCAGGGTCCGGCTGAAGCTCTCCACCTTTATGGTGCATCAGTAAGGTAAAGAAAAGAATAACCAGTGGATAAATAGATTTGTAATCTAAGGCCAAGGGCAGTAGGCAGTTTGTTTTTACAAAGGGGGATGTCAGAAAAGGGAAAGTTGTACAATAAGTTTCTCTCTGAGAATTTATGGAGTATTTACTGTAAAACTGGATAAAGTAAATCTGTGAGAAAATAAAATTTTTGAATGTCTATAAGCTATGTTAAATTATTTATGCATTTTTTTTTATATTTTATATTCTTTGTCATGTTTTTAATGTGTTGATGACTTTCAAGTCAAACAATAAAATGGATGATGATGATGATGAACCTTTATGGTGGACACTCAGCACGAGCTGGTTAATGTCCTGTTCTTAGGTACAGACCTCTTTGTCCCAGGGGCGTTAGGTCCTCTCACAAGGACTGAGAAGTTCAGTGCCACCCTGGACTCTGTAGCTTCATCCCACAAGGACCCAAAGGCCCTGAAAGCGAAAAAGAATGCCCTCCAGTTTTGGTCCATTCAGCAACAGCAGCCTCAGTAGCAGCAGTCCCAGCAAGGGCAATACCAAGCCTGGCACCCCAAAGCCAGGTTCTCTGGCCAGGGGCATAAAAGAGGTTGGGGTACGGAAAGTGGTGACCCTCTGGTCCAGCAGCTGGTGCCACCTCCAAAGCTGCCCAGTGAGGGGTCAGGGAGTCTTCCTCCCTCCTTTCTAGTCCCTGACCCAGCTACCTGTGGGGGGGGGGATCAGCTTTGCCACTTCTTGCCACACTGGTTGGTCATTATTATGGGCAAGTGAGTCCTCGAGGGGGTAGGCAGGGTGCTGCCTCTAGACTCACACCATACTGGTCCCATGCTCCAAGGGAGTCCTCGGTATCACTGGACATGCTGTCCACCCTCAGGGAGGACATCGCTTACCTCTTTGCAAAAAGGGCTATAGCCCGTGACCCAGATGCCCTGGCAAGTCAGTGGTACATGTCCATTTACTTCTGGTCTTGAAATGGACAGGGACTGGTGCCCCTTGTTGGATCTGCACAATCTCAGTCAGTACATACCTGTACAGAAGTGCAAGTTCCAGATGGTCACTATGAACCAGATTATACCATCCCTGTAGCAGGGCGTATGGTTCTGCTCCCTGGACCTCCAGGATGCATCCTTCTACATCCCAGTTCATCCATCCCACTGGCGGTACCTCTGGTTCTGCACAGAAGGGGTTCTTTTATCAGTTTCAGGCCATACCCTTCAGCCTTTCATCTGTACCCAGGGTCTTCACTAAATGCATGGCGGTGGTGGTAGCCTTCCTGCGGTGCAAGGGTGTCAGGGTATATCGCTACCTGGATGACTGACTGATTGCCGGGCCATCCAAGGAAGCTAGGGAGTGGTCCAGAGGTCTGTGCCTCCAGACCTGTAGTTATTTGGGCCTCTTGCTGAACCCAGCCAAGTCCAAAATGATCCTCTCACAGGAGATTCACTGAATCAGAGCAGAGCTAGACTCCCTGCAGGTCAAGGCCCCCTCCCCGCAGACTGAGCACTGGATCTTATCGCCTTTGCCTGATCATTTCAGGTTGGGTGCTCACGCTCTGCCCAATACTTCCAGCAGCTGCTGGGGTTCATGACATCCTGTACCACTACGATCCATTGGGCCCACTGGTGGTCGCGGCATCTCCAGTGGAAGTCGGGCTGTCAGTGGTCCCAGCATCTAGGATACTTGGACCAGCTGGTCACAATAACCCAGCCGATGTGGGATGCCATCCAGTGGTGGCTGATTCCAGAACATCTGGAGGAAGGAGTCCCACTTGTCTACCCAGAACTGACTGTCATTCTTATGACTAACCTATCTCTGGTGGGGTGGGGTCGGGAATTCACCTGGGGGACCACAGGGCCCATGTGTTCTGGTCACCAAGGAAGTCCCATCACTACATCAACCTGCTGGAGCTCTTTGCAGTACAGTGAGTTCTGACAATTTGCTCATTTGATCAAGGGTCAGATCATGCAAGTCTAAATGGACAACACCATGACTAAGTTCTACCTGAACAGGTAGGGTGGCATGCACTCCTTTCCCTTGTGTTTGGAGGCCCTCTGCACCTGGACTCTTGTGCTCATCTTGGGTGCAGATTTCCTGGCGCTTTATGTGCCTGGATTGGATAGTCAACTGGCAGATGCTCTAGACTGGGTATGAGAGACGTTGCATGAGTGGTCCCTGCATCAGGAGGTGGGGGACGATCTTTCTGTGGGACACACCTCTGGTGGACCCGTTTGCCTCCTTGGGGAAGAAAAAACTGAGATTGTTTTGTCCACCCCCCAGTCTGGGACACTGATGGGGAGATGCCTTTGCGAGGTCCTGGACCCCAGGCCTCGTGTACACCTTTCTTCCCTTCCCCTTGATTCACAAGGTGGTGGTCAAAGCCCAGAGTGACAAGGCATGGATGATCCAGATAGCTCCAGACTGGCTACTGCAGGTCTGATACCCAGATCTCCTCAGCCTCAGCAGCAGGCCTCCATGGCAGTTGCTGCTTCACCTGGACCTACTGAACAGACAACAGGGGTAGGTCCTGCACCCAGACCTTTAGTCTCTGCACCTCAAAGTCTGGTTACTGAGTGGCTAGAATTCCAGGCTTTGGGTCTTTTGGAGGATGTGCTTCATGTTGAGCAGGCCTCCCGAAAAGAGTCAACTCACCAGTGTTATGCCTTTAAATGGAAAAGGTTTTCCATTTGGTGTCAGGGCAAGGAGTTTGATCCCCCTTGTCTGCTCTGTGACTTAGAATCCTCAAGTACCTCTGTTCCCTCTCACAGCTGTGAGTGATGACCCTCAAAGTGCACCTGGAGGCCATCTCTGCATACCCAGCGTGGGCTGATATGTCAACAGTGGCCCAGGAGAAGGTAGTCAGGTATTTTTTCAAGGGTCTGGACCACCTCTCCCCTCCGGTGTATGAGCCACTACCACCATGGGACCTGCTGCTGCTGGTGCTGTCTGTGCTCATGTGCAGGCCATTTGAACCTCTGCACATGTGTGAGATGTCACAACTGTCATGGAAGATGGCCTTCATGGTGGCCTTCATGTCAGCCAGAAGGATCAGTGAACTCCAGGTGCTCTCGGTGGAGTCTCCATAACTGGTCTTCGACAAGGACAAGGTTGTTCTTCGCCCCTACCTGAGGTTCCTCCAGAAGCTTGTATTGGAGTTCCACCTTAACCAAGTGCTGAACCTTCTGGCATATGTTACCAACCTATCTTCGGAGGCCGACCATAGACTCCATACTCTTGACCTGCAGAGGGTGCTCTCTTACTATGCAGACCGCATAGCTGGAGATCTGGATGAGGCTCTCCAGCTATTTGTAAAATGCGCTAAAGCCATGCCTGGCAGACTGGAAGTAAAGTGGACGATTGTCAAGGCAAGGCAAATTTTATTTTTCAGGCGCCCAATCCCAGAGGCTCTAGGCGCCGCACAGTCATAATACATCAGAAAACAGTTAAAACACAATACATGAAATACAAAACATTCCAATTAAATACTTACAAGCAGACCGCCCAAAATAGGGGGCCTGACTTAGCAGGGGCCATTTTTCAGAATGTCTCAGGAGCAGTTTCTAAAGGACAGTGTCTGGGAATGCCTGGCTGAATGAAAAGGTATTGAGGCGGGCTTTGAATGCCTCAACTGAAGGGGCCTCCCTTACTAATGGAGAGAATGAATTCCATAGGACGGGGCCAGCGACACTAAAAGCTCTGTCACCAGCCATTTTTAACCTCATCCTGGGAATCGTAAGGAGGCCCCTAAAGGAGGATCGGAGGGAGCGGACCGAGGCATCAGGTGTTAGAAGGTCTGACAGGTAGCCAGAGCCCAGTCCATGTAGGGCCTTAAAGGTGAGCAAGCCCACCCTAAAGAGAACCCTCCAATGAACAGGCAGCCAGCACAGTCCACGCAGCACCCGGGTCATGTGACAGTATTTTGGCTGTCCCGTCAACAGCCTGGCAGCTGCATTCTGCAGTAGCTACAGTCAGCAGAGGGTACCTCAAGAGACCCCACGGTAGAGTGCATTACAGTAGTCAAGCCTTGTTGTCACGAATGCATGTACCAATGTGGGGAGGTCCATGGGTGGAACTAGGTGTTTGATCCTAGCGATATTCCTCAGGTGGTAAAATCTGGACCAGACAATGGACGACACCTGAGATTCAAGAGTCAGTCTGCTGTCGAGGATAATGCCAAGATCATGTACCCTAGAGGAGGCCTTCAATGGCACAGATCCCAGAAACAATACAGTCTCTGCGCCAGAGACCATCCTATCATGCCTCCTGTTTGACTCCACCACCAGTACCTCTGTCTTATCGGGGTTCAGTCGCAACCAGCTAGAGGCCATCAAGTCATTAATCTCGGCCAGGCAGTTGTTCAGTACATCCACCACATTGGATGTCCCAGGGGCAAAGAATTGATACAGTTGGGTATCATTGGCATAGCAATGAAAATCCAGACTGTACTTCCTAATGATCTCACCCAGGAGCAGCATATACACGGCAAACAACATTGGTGACAAGACCGAACCCTGAGGTACTCCACAAGACAGAAGGTTAGGGGAGGAGGAGAAATTCCCCATTACAAACCTTTGCCTCCTGTTTCTGAGATGGGACTCAAACCAGCAGCATCATGGACACAGGGGGGAGGGAGGTGAGCACTACTCCCTTCACAAAAGAAAGGGTCCTACAAGAGCTTGCTAAGCTCAGGGTGGATAAGGCAATGGGACCTGATGGCATACATCCCAGGGTACTTAAGGAGCTAAAGGAGGAACTAGCAGAGCCATTAGCAGAATTGTTTAGTGAGTCTCTGAGCACAGGAGAGGTCCCAGAAGACTGGAGAAGGGCTCATGTGATCCCACTCCACAAGAGTGGTAGCAGGGAGGAGGCGGGAACTACAGACCGGTCAGTCTTACCTCAGTAGTGGGCAAGATTGTGGAGGCACTCCTTAAGGAAAGGATAGTGCAACACCTGGAATCCATAGGGCACAGGATCCAAGACAGCATGGGTTTACAAAGGAAGGTCCTGTCAAACTAATCTCATAGATTTCTTTGACTGGGTAACCAGAGTGGTGGACCAAGGGGTGCAGTTGATGTCACCTACCTTGACTTCAGCAAAGCTTTTGACACTGTTCCACATAGAAGATTGATAAATAAGCTAGGTAGGCTCGGGGTGGGTCAGAAGTTGGTCAACTGGGTGGCAAACTGGTTGACGGGCAGAAAACAGAGAGTGGTGGTAAATGGTATACAGTCAGAAGAGATGCAAGTCACAAGTGGGGTACCTCAGGGATCAGTCCTGGGGCCAGTCCTATTCAACATTTTCATTAGTGACCTTGCAGATGGACTAGAGGGTAAGGCTTGTCTGTTTGCAGATGACACCAAGATCTGCAACAGAATAGATGATCCAGATGGGGTGGGCAGAATGAGAAGAGATCTGGATAAACTAGCAGAATGGTCAGAAGAGTGGCAACTGGGATTTAATGCAAAGAAGTGCAAAATCATGCACATAGGGAAGAAAAACCCTGAAGCCACTTATAGGCTGGGAGGAGTTGTAGCAGTCACAAAGGAAGAAAGAGACTTGGGCATCATTATCACTGATGACCTAAAATCATCCAAGCAGACCTCTAAAGCAGTAGGTAAGGCTAGGGGGTGTTAGGGTGTATTAGTAGGGGTATCACAAGTCGCAAGAGGGAGGTAATAATCCTCTGTACAAGACATTGGTTAGGTCCATCTGGAGTACTGGGCAGATATTGGAGAGCCACACCTTCACAAGGACATTAACAAATTGAGGCAGTCCAGAGAAGGGCAACCAAAATGGTGCAGGGACTGCATCAGAAGACATATGAGGACAGATTAACGGACCTCAATATGTATACCCTTGAGCAAAGGAGGGAGAGAGGTGATATGATCGAGACATTTAAACACCTCAAGGGCATAAACAAGGTGAAAGAGTCTAACATGTTTAAATATAAAAAAATAGCAGGACAAGAGGACACAGCATGAGATTAGAGGGAGGCCATTAAGGGGAATGTGAGGAAATTCTTTTCACAGAAAGGGTGGTGGATGCATGGAATGGCTTACCACAAGAAGGGTGGCTATGAATACAGTGCAGGGCTTCAAACAGGCATGGGATAGGCATAAGGGAGCAATACAAATGACTATGAATAGATAGGTCACTGACAGAGCAAAGGCCGATGGCACATTTATAAGGTAGAAAAAGAAATGGGCAGACTGGATGGGCCTTGCGGTCCTTATCTGCCGTCAACTTCTATGTTTCTATGTTTCTATAGATGACAGTGCCGGCGAGTCCACAAAATTCCCTCAGGCAGTGGAGCAACACACACATTGGTCCACCATGTCAAAAGCTGAGGAGAGATCAAGGAGAACGAGAATTGTCCCCTCTCCCCAATCTATCACCCTGAGAAGATCATTATGCACCTGAACTAATGCGGTTTCCATACAGTGCCCAGCATGAAACCCAGACTGGAGCGGCTCGTAGATATCAAAGGCCACGAGGTGCTCCCTGAGCTCCTGTGCCACAGTCTTCTCTACAACCTTTCTCAAAAATGGAAGGTTGGAGACAGGACAGTAATTCGCCTTGACATCAGAGTCTAAAGATGGTTTCTTCAGAATGGGTCTGACCAGTGCCTTCTTCAAGGCATCTGGGAAGACCTCCTCCAACAAAGAACACCGGACAATCAAGGCGAACACCGGGCCTACAGAGTCAACACATCCCATTAAGAAACGAGTTGGCACTGGGTCCACTTTGCAATATGTGTGCTTCAGCCTCAAGACAACCTCAATGACCTCGGCCACCTCCACTGGTTTAAACTCCTCCTAATCAGGCGGAGTGCACCTCGGACAATCAGAGTGACCACTGTTGGCCACACTGTGGCTCACTGGTAGAATTCCCTGCCTGACAGCGGATACTCTGTCCGAGAAGAACCAAGCAAACTCATTGCATGAGGCATCTGAAAACACTTTTTTGGGCTGTAGACAAGCTGGATGTAATAGCCTGTCCACAGTCCGAAAAAGCATAGCTGGTCAGTTCTTCCTGGCAGCAATCTCCCTGGACAGTAGCACTGCCTCCTTATGGTTGATTGCCCCCTGGTACACAACATAGTGTGCATGCAGGGCCAGTCTGTCCGCCTCCAGCCCGGTCATCCACCAGCAGCGCTCTAATCTCCAACCCTTGATCTTCATCGCCTTGAGCTCCCCATCAAACCAAGGGGACCTCAAGTGAGAGGATCTGGGTCATACACGGACCAGTGCAAGGGAATTGAGTGCCTCAGACATCGCCTCGTTATAGGCAGCGGCTGCTTCACCCACACCCCCCTACGCATACACTGCCCACACTAGATAGGTCATCCACCACCAAAAAACCCTCCGGGGTCAAACCCCTCAAAGGGTGGTAGCTTACCATCTCTGCAGGAGGAGGGCTCACGGGGGGTGTCCTGAGCAAAAACTCCACCGTGCAAAGAGTGGACCAAATGACCTGATCAGTCGTAAGATTATCAATCTCAAGCCCCAGTGAGAAGACCAAGTCTAACATGTGACCGCCCTGGTGGGTCACGGTAGAAACTTCTTGTGACAGGCTCAGAGATGACATCATCTGGAGGAGGTGATAACTCAGCCTGAATGATTCATCATTGGCCCAAACATTGAAGTCCCCCAGAACTAAACACCTGGGGGCCTCCAATGTTTCACCGACGACAAACTCAGCTTCCTCCTGCAGGAACTCTCCTGCTGTTGCCAGGGGAGTGGTAAATCAGGAGAATCCTGCAACCTATGCCCGGACCACCATGGATGGCCATACATTCAAATGAACTCGGTGTTCTCACTGGGTGCATGGTGAAGCCTAGCTCAGATCTAAAACAGATGGCCACACCCCTGCCCCTGCGTTCCACTCTGGGGCAGTGCACAATGGAGTGCCGGGGGGGGGGCAGCCTCTAGAACCGGGCCACCATTGTCCCCCATCCGGGTCTCCGTAATGCATGCCAGATTGACCAACAAAACCAAATTCGTTATAATTACGGTCTTATTTCTGATCGATCTGGTACTGCACAGCACTGCCCTAAGGGGACTGGTGGACAGTGCAGCCCTTCTGGCTGCCTGCCCACTTGGTCTCATGGGAACCCTGGGGACAGGAACCAAACACATCTGGCCTCTCTCTCTCTCTAGGACCCGTCGATACCCAGGGTGCCTTCTACACTTAACCACCTCTCTTCTGCCCCCTTCCAGTATGCACAAGGTGCCCCTCCAGGACCGACCAGTGTGGCACCTCCTAATCTCGACCTCCTAACAGAGATCTGCTGTACTGTTGGAAACTGGGAGGTCGGTGAAGGGCAGCAAGTCAAAAAGCTGGGATGCCCCATACACAATTTTTGCCTGCCCTCACTCCCCAGACACCCCCAGACACATGCCAATCAACTAAAGCCCCAAAGCAGCAAGGAAACGTCACTAAATAAATAAACCTACACACATATCAAACATATACTACTACAGTTGAACCTAGACTACACACACACCACATACACAACCACTAACTCCTAACTAACTAACTAACTAACTATTGGCAAGTGGATGGCATCCTGCATCAATCTCTGCTATAGTCTGGCTGGTAGGGAGCCTCCTGTAAGGCTTAGGGCTCATTCCACTAGATATACTGTTGGTGGCTGCTTCCAGGGACATCCCTATCCATGAGATCTGCAGGGCTGCCACCTGGAAGTCAGCACACACCTTTTTCTCCCATTATAGCATCGACCTTGAATCTTATCAGGATGTTGCTTTTGAGACCTTGGTTCTCCAATCTCTGTTTGCCAAATAAGGGTGCTTGCCTTGCTCTGTTCTCCTGGAGAATTGCTGGAAGTCTGGCAATGTGTGGATAGTGAACTATATCCACACCCCTAGAAAACAGGTTACTCACCTGTAGCTGTAGTTCTAGGAGTGGTATATGGTTCACATCCACACCACCCACTTGGCCTCCCCTGACAAGTGGCACACAGATGCCTGCTTCTAGCATGCAAGATCTGATGTCACGGGGCATAGCCAGAGGATGTACCACCTGATTGGGGGAGGAGTTTAGTTTAAAGATGTTCAGACGAATCGGCACTTCCAGTGGAACTGCCCCTGTGTAGATGTGAACTATATACTGCTCCTGGAACTACGGTTACAGGTGAGTAACTTAGTCCCACCCCTTGATTTAAGACTACCAGAGGCGTTGTTAGGCACAAGCAAACCAAGTGGCTGCTAGATGTGCAAACACAGAAGGGATGCACTAAAGTAGAAAGTGTACGCAGAGATCAGCTTGAAATGTAAAATATGTTATATTAAAAGCCAAGATTGTTGCTGTCACCCTTGTATTCATACAGTGTTAATCACTTTTTAAGATGGGAAATGGGAAGGAGGAGAGAGTGGTGGGAGTTGTGATAGGGGCACCACAAGTATTTCTGCTTGGGGTGCCATTTGGTTTAAAACCAGTCCTGAAGGCTGTTCTGTATTGTACGTTACTGTGCTTCCTGACAGAGAGCTCTCTCCGTGCCAAGTTGCCGGCCATTGATAAAGTAACATCTGGCGCAAACATAGGTCTCAGTGTACATTTTTTTTTTCAAAGTTCATTACATTTCCCCTCTCCCAATCTAGGTATCAAGAATGCAGATCGACAAGAACTGGAAGAGATAGCATCCAAACCAATGGAACAGTTTTTGTTTTACGTCATTGATTTTAAAATCCTGCAGACGCTGCTGCCGCTGGTGACACAGAGGGTGTGTGCCACTGCTGGGGGGGTTCTGGAGACGGATTCCAGTAAGTCCATGTTTTCTTCTCTTTGGGTATTTCATTAAGACTTGTTTCTTGACTTGAAGCTACTGTCTTTTGACATTTAGAGAGCTCCATATGCTTTGGAAATGTTGAAAAAAACCTAGTTTGTAGGCACATTTTAGATGGCCTTTTTTAAAATTGTATTTTATTACACTTTGCATCTAACAATACAATTATGTCCACAGAACATGACACTGACATAGGCATACATACACATGATGCATTCTATAGTCTAACAAGCATTAAGCAATCTCCTATGATACTGTACGTCATACAGAGGTAATCATAATTTTCAATACATTTCTAAAGAGCCATTGCTGCCATAAGCTGGAACAACATATAACAGGTATAATAACTGCATCATACACCTGTCATTTGAGGTTTTAGTTCTTTTCTATAACAGTGATCTTAATTAACAATAGGTACAGCAATGAAGCCGCTAAATAATTTAATATTATTGCATAGAAAACGTAACATAGATTTCTTTATATGTTTAAGTTTGCAGAGTGCTATAGTTAGCTGGTAACAACTAACTGATATATGTCCTACTACAAGAGGCTGAGTAACAAAAAGGTTTGTTTACTGAACCCAAAATCACCTTTATGGAAGACATTTATAGAAACTCTGAAACAGACCCTAAGATCTTAACTTGCAAAGTCTATGTAGTTAACACTAAATTTGGCCAACCCAGTGGCATGGAGGGCTGAGGCATCATGCTTTACCTCCTGCCATGCCGGTCACCCGTGTTTGCAGTGCAAGCGGGTCACCGGGGGTCAGCCGAGGTGGGAGAGGATTAAATGTCTGGAGGACAACTCTCCTCTCCCGGGGAGGGAGGGATATGGAGGCTGGCGCACCTCTGACACCTAGCGGTGGCTGGGTATCAGAGAGCCTGGATCCTGAACGTGAGGGAAGGAGGAGGAGCAGTTAGCCGGCATGCAGTGGGCAGAAGTGCGCACAGCTTGGCAATTTCCAGTGCTACATTGCCCCGCCTCCGGGAGGGGGGCTGGGAGAAAAAGCCTGGGCAGTTAGATGACTGCCAACCCTCGCAGGCGCCGCCCCCGTCACATTACAGGCCCCTTCAGAACTGGATCTATGTCGGTGGGTTGAGGGACCCCACCACGGGGGGGGGGGGTGAGCCATGGAGGAAGACAGGAGGTGGCACTGCAAATTGGTGGATGGGGCTGGGAAGTCGGCATGATTGTATGCCACCCAGGATGAGGATAAACCAAGTATAAAAAAAAAAAACAGTGTAAATTTGTTTTAGTCCCACATAAATTACCTGCAAATAAAATTTATCCGTTTGGTTCAGAAAGGTCTATGAGCTTATTTCAGCCCCATAAAGTATCAAGCTACAGCCATAAGCCATAACATCGATAAGTCATAGGGTGATAGTGGTGTCTGACTATGCCAGCATAGTGTCAGTCTGATTTTCCTCGGCAAAATACAATAGGTGTAGAGGCATGTGGACAGGAAGAAACCTTAATGGTTCCAAGTGCAGAAAAGACGCCATTTCATTCCTAACTGTAACATTATTAAAAAAAAGAAAATCAACATTTTAAAACATTTAAATGTCTGAACTTTCCTGGTAAAAACCATAAACTGCCAGTGTTTAAATTTAATGTTCTTTCATGCTGTGTCCATCTTGGGGGCTATGCACACATGGGTGGAAAGTACGTGCCAAAGATGTGTACCCCACCTGTGTAGCCCAACGGGCCTGGACAAGCGCAGGGTGCGTGAAATGTACTACCGCATGCACCCACATGGCACCTGTTCATGGTCCAGGACTGCACTGGGCGACCGGGGGTGGAGTAGTGGACCTAGGTGGGCATCCAATCAGATGCCCATCCTGGTTCCCATAGTGGATAACCTATATGGGACAGTGCGGGTTTGGTGCATGAATAGCCATCGCAGACACCTGGACCCATGCAGCCATGCCCCATTGGCTGGTGGCTCTCCTGCCCATGCCTCTGGTGCACCACGAACACCCGCCACACTGCCAAACTACTCCCAACACAGGGCTGCTCCATCCCCCATGTAGCACAGCATAGTCCAGCCCCATGATATCAATGTACCCACGCAATGCATGGCCGCCCTGTCCTCGATATAGACATGCACCCCCCCTTCCCAAATACATGTCTGCCTCTTCCCTGATATAGTATTGCAACCCCCCCAAACACATGGCAGCCCCATCCCTACTGTGTGGTATGCATACCCTCCCAACTATTTCAGCACCATCCCCGGTATAGACCGTGAGACACACACACACACCTTCCTCCACATACACTGATGTGCCCCGGTCCACCCACCACGATCCCCAAACCCTGTGCCCCTGCAGCATCATTGGTGGTCAGTGGACCCCCCACTCACCCGTGGCATCGACAACCCCCAGCTCCATACCTGACAGTTGGTGCAGTGACTCCAGATGGCCAGCAGCACAGCCCTCCGCACACCTCCACAGCTGCCCACCGTCCATCTGATGCTGGGAGCGTGTTGCCAGTATAGAGCACACTCCCAGCACCAGTTGGATGGCCGGCAGCCGTGGAGGTGTGCGGAGGGCTGTGCCACTGGCCATCCAGCACAGTGGCACTGACTGGCAGGTGTGGGGTTGGGAGGGGATGTCAGTGCTGTGGATGAGTGGGAGGGGGCCACTGACCATTTTAAGAAAGTTGTGACGGGCAACGGAGTAAATGTTCTTTTCACAATCTTCAGCCTCCCCCCAGGGACTGGCAGCAAATCCTGAATATAGAAGTATTGGGGGGGGGGCTCTTTAATATAAAAAGACTCTGCTCCGCAGATCAGTTAAAATTTCTTTATTTTCTTTATCTTCCCTACGTTTCTCTCCTAATTATCTATAATATATATCTATATATATATGTATCTATATAAGATAGATCTATCTTATCTATTTTAATTAGCTCTAAAATGGCTGAGCAGCTCCTCTTGCTGTTGTTTTCTCCTTCCCTCTTGAGCTTGTTTGTATATTCACGCGGCGCGACATGATGATGTCACGCACAAGCTACTGCACATGTGCAGGCTCAGCAAAAGCCAAGCCATAGCTTCTATGTGTGACATCATCATGTTGCGCCGTAGGAATATACAAACAGGCTCAATGTTTTTTACTGAGATAAAAACAGAGCTAATTAAAATAGAGCTAAAAGGGAAAAAAGGCAAAAAATCTAAAGGTAAAAAAATGTATGTTGCTTTCTTCATTTAAAAAGTGTCAGGCTTATGTGATTTAAGCAGTAGTAAAATAGTATGCTTATGAGAGGCATAAGTTAAAGGGACATCATTGCTCACAGCTGCCCTGTTTCTGTTGTTTTAGGACAACATTTCTCCTTTTGTTAAAATAGAAGGCATGTCGTGGTGCAGTACTATAAAAAGTACATGAGGAAAAGAAACGTTTTTGGAAAAAGCCACAGCCTAAATGCAATGGAATACATATATACATAGATACATAGACAGTGTCGGCAGATAAGGGGCCTATGGCCCACCCAGTCTGCCCATTTAAGTTTGTAAGTTCAGTTTATGTTTTCCAGGAAGTCTGTTGCCCCTTACCCCTGACCTCCAGAATTCCTTTATGTCTATCCCATGCATTCTTAAATCCCGTGATTGTTTCAGCCCCCACCACTTCCTCTGGCAGGGTGTTCCACTTGTCCACCACCCGTTCTGTGAAGAAATTCTTCCTCACGTTTCCTCTGAATCGTCCTCCCTCCAACTTCATCCCATGCCCTCTAGTCCTGGAGCATCTTTTTCGCTTAAAAATAGTGCATTCCTGCACCCTGTTCCTCCCTGTAAGATACTTGTATGTCTCTATCATATCCCCTCTCTCCCTCCTCTCCTCCAGGGAGTACATGTTCAGTGCCTTCAACCTGTCCTCATAGGACTTGTGATGCAATCCATGCACCATATTTGTTGCCCTCCTCTGAACCTTCTCTACCCTGTCTATGTCCTTACGTAGGTAAGGTCTCCAGAACTGCACAGTGTACTCCAGGTGCGGCCTCACTAGTGTCTTGTATAGTGGAATTATGACCTCCCTTTTACTGCTGGTGATGCCCCTGCCTATGCATCCCAGCATCCTATTTGCTTTACCTGCTGCCTTGTCACACTGTTTCCCTGCCTTGAGGTCATCAGAAATGATAACTCCAAGATCCCTTTCCTGCTTATTAGTGAATATGAAATGTAAAACATTATTTTATTATAGTAAACAATTGGGATAAGCAAATAACTACATTAATTGGTTTAAAATGTGTATAAATTATATATTAACAGGTAAAAAACACAGATACTTACATAATTACCCCGTGAACAAGCTCAAATAAGGAGCGAAACGTAGGGAAGATAAAGAAAATAAAGAAATTTTAAGTGATCTGTGGAGTAGAGTCTTTTTATATTAAAGGGCACCCACATACTTCTGTATTCAAGATTTGGGTCCACTGACCACCAAAATGCTGCAAGGGCACCGGGTTCGAGGATCAGGGTGGGTGGATCAGGAAACCTCAGTGTGTGCGGGGGTGGGGTGGAGTGGGGTGGCAAGGTTTGTATCACAGTCTACACTGGGGATGGGGCAGACATGTTTGGGGGGTTACAATAGTATATCGGGGATGAGGCTGCCATGTGTTGGGAGGGTATGCATATCGTACAGCGGGGATGAGGCTGCCATGAGTTGGGGGGTATGCGTATCGTACAGCGGGGATGGGGCTGTCATGTGTTGGGGGGTATGCATTTCGTACAGCGGGGCTGGGGCTGACTCATGTTGGTGGTATTTGCTTAACTTACAACTGAGATGGAGCAGTCCCCTGTTGGGGGGGTTTGCTTAACACACGATGGGGACAGGACTGTCTCATGCGGGATTTGCTTAACACACTAGGGGGACAGGGTAGCCGTGGTGCGTGTGGGGGATGGCATATGGAGCGTGGGGGGGATCATTTGTGTTGGGGGAGTTTAAACCCCCTGCCAGATCTGTGCTGGTGGTCTGTTGAGTGTGGGGGCTGCCATATTGCTGCTGGGGCTGTGCAGGGGTCCTGTGTGTGCAGGGATGGGTGTTTACAGCAATTACGGCAGGGTCCCCCCCGGCATAACTGGCACCCTCCTACACTCTCGTGCACAGCACTATGTCCTGTAGTAAATGGCGCATAGTGCAGGTATGCCCCCGGCACGCCTCCTGCCTGCCCCTGGTACATTGTCCATGCAGCCAGGGGATCTGGCACATAATTGACTTTCGCGTTGTTCGCTAATGCTGCCGGGGGTCTGTGGGAACCCTACTGCATGGTAGTCACACGTATCCATGCCTACATGCCTGGTTTCCATGGTGCCTAGGCATCATGCATAGGGCCCATAGTTTGTACGGTACCATACACTTTATACCTTGGCATCACTGTCAACGCCTGATTCCTCCTGTTAGACAGATAACTCCTTTTGAATCTTCTGTAATAGCTTCCCAGCTTCCAGTGGGTCCCTGGTGGAGTTCCAGTTGTCTGAGCTGCACCCTGATGTCAAAACTTTTGTGGCGCTGCTGTGTTGGGTAGCTCAAGTCTGGGAAAAATAGAGATTTTAGACTCGATCTATTGAAGCGCCCCTGTGTTTTCCTGCCATCAGGACTGTTTATCTTTCAGCCCCATGTCCCAAAACTGCTAACAATGTCCATGGGGCTTGTGAAGTACTTTGAGCCTCATGTGGAAATGCAATAAGATTTTTAAACAGTCAGAGGGCCTGACAATGGCAGGAGATATCACAGTAAGTTTTCTATGAAATCCTTTGGAGATTCGTCCTTCGTCCAGGAGTCCCACAGTCCTTCTGTTGGTGGCCCATGCTCCATTCTCAGGTTGCTCCCAATGGTGTTGGAGCAAAAAGTTCTCTTTCATCAGGCCCATCTAGGTCAGCAGGGCCTGATCCACTGTCTGCGTTGCAACTTTGCTTCATCGTCAGCTTTTGTGACTCTCGTCTCTAGCAGGGCAGATGTTGTAGCATAGTCCTCCAGACTTCTGTCTATGGCCTGTCTTGATTTGAGCAATGCTGCGTTGGAGGGCTGAAGATTGGTACCTGTTGGTGGTACTACCGTTGGATCTTTGCTGGATCCGTGTTTGTCCTCTTGTGGCCTCACTTCTTCCTGAGCTGTCGATCTATTGCTTCCCCCCATCGGGTTGATTTTCAATTTTAGATGGCACTGTGTAGTATTAAACTGTTTTGTAAGGTTTTGTCTGGTCAGTTATCACAAAACAAAAGCAATTTTAAACATTTTAAGGCTAGTTTTATCAGTTTACTTAGCTCTCTGCTTGGACCTTGAAAAAGCTGCTGCTTATCTGCGTGGCTGCTTGCATTTTAGATTATTTGACCTCAATTCCCAATCAGTTTCCTCTGATTTTCCTTTGCAGTTGTTCCTAACAACATTGTTCTGAGTAACCAATGAAACACAACAGGGTGTGTAATTATGGGAAAAGGATCACACAACATGCGTGTCTTGAGCGCCTTGTGCCTTAAGACACACTAGAGAAGTGCAGCTTTGCTATAATTTAATATTTCTGAAGTGTCTTACTGCAAATATAAAAAACCTTTTAAAACCCAAAGTAGGGAAAAGTATTTAGAAATGGTGTGTGTGTGTTTTTGGGGGGGTTTAAAGTAAAAGATTTTTATTTTGAATGGGTAGGAAATCCTGACCCTGTGCAATTATGGAGAGATAATTAACGTGGATTTGAACGTGCATTAACTAAGCAAGTTTGTGTGTTTCTTTGTCATTTTGTAACTGATAACAGCATAGCCAAATATATTGGATCTAGTCAGGCTCTGTTCATGTTTTCAGTTCCCCTAGATCACAATGTGTAGCACAAACAGTACTGATTATTCTGACGTTCTTAGTATTAACTACTCTTGGAAAATGTAAGAAAAAAAATCTAAAAACTTCACTAGCCGAGGGACATTGCCTGATTGTTCATTAAATTCCTAGAACCACATGGTCAGGTTGGTACCAGATCTCATTACCAAGGGGAGAAAGCCTCATTACCTACAAAATCAGGGACTATTTCATGAATATATTTTATCTAAAGTGTATTTAAACAAATGATTTATGTGAAAAAAAAACTGTTAAAAATGTTTTACTTTATATTTGAAAAGGGGAAATTGTTTAACCAGGAAAGGCACACTAAATCAGATCTTGTTTCCAGATGCAACCTGGGAGCACAAGGAAGTTAAGCGACTTCCTCAGGGTCACACAGTATGCAAGTGGGAGCTGATGGGATTCAAACCCATATCTCCAGGTTTGCAGCTCAGTGCTCCTAACCACTATGCTGTACTGCCAGATATAGTACAAAAGAGTAGCAAGCCATTCTATAAGCACAACAAGCCACTCTTGGATGTGTATTAGAGGATTTCAGTGCACTTTCCAGGAGCATATGGGCACTCAGCTTTTGGCCTCTTGTCTCACTCCCCTGGGACTTGCAGTAAAATCCTTTAATGCATGCCCTGCCATGAGTTATTGCTTACTTATGTCCCATAATAGTGGATTGCCTCTTCAGTGTAAAGTGTTTTTGGATACTTTTGTATGAAAAAGACATTATGTACAAATATATTGTTTTAGCCTGGCCCATTGGCAATGACAAAGTGCTTTTGGCTGCCACATGGGTAACCAAGGTGTGCTGCTTGAACCTACCCACCCATTAGGGCCAGTGAAACAAATGGAGGGCTCAAAAGGCCATACTGTTATGTTGCAGGACAGAGGGTGACTTTACCCACTAGGCACCACTGTCAGGCTCTGTAACAGAGGGTGACTTCACCCACTAAGCAGCCCTATCAGACTCCGGAAGAGAGGGTGACTTCACCCACTAGGCAGCACTGTCAGGTTCCAGGAGAAAGGGTGACTTTATCTGGTAGGCACCACTCTCAGGCTCTGGAAGAGACAGTGAATTTACCCACTAGGCAGCACTCTCACGCTCCAGTAGAGAGCGTGACTTCACCCGCTAGGCAGCACTGTCAGGCTCCAGGAAAGGAGGTGACTTCATCCACTAGGTAGCACTGTCAGGCTCCAGTAGAGAGCGTGACTTCACCTGCTAGGCAGCACTCTCAAGCTCTGTGAGGAAGGGTGACTTCATCTGCTAAGCTGCAGTCTCAGGCTCGGGGAGAGAGGCTGACTTTACCCACTAGACAGCACTCTCAAGCTCTGGGACAGAGGGTAACTTCACCCACTAGGCAGCACTGTCAGGCTGTAGGAGAGAGGATGACTTCACCCATTAGGCAGCACCGTCAGGCTCCGGAAGAGAAAGTGACTTTACCCACTAGGCAGCACTGTCAGGCTCTGGGAGAGAGGTTGACTTCACCCATGAGGCAGCACTGTCAGGCTCCAGAAGAGATGAGGACTTCTTCCACTAGGCAGCGCTTTTAGGCTCCGGGAGAGAGGGTGATTTCACCTGCTAGGTAGCACTGTCAGGCTCAAGGAGAGAGGATGACTGTACCCAGTAGGCAACAAGGTCAGGCTGCGGGAGAGAGGATGGCTTCACCCGCTAGGCAGCACTGTCAGGTTCTGGGAGAGAGGGTGACTTCACCTGCTAGGCAGCACTGTCAGGCTGTGGGAGGGAGTGTGACTGTACCCACTAGGCAACACTGTCAGGCTGCGGGAGAGAGGGTGACTTCAGCCGCTAGGCAGCACTGTTAGGTTCTGGGAGAGAGGGTGGCTTCACCCACAAGGCAGCATTATTAGGCTCTGGAAGAGATGGGGACTTCTCCTACTAGGCAGCACTTTCAGGCTCTAGGAGAGAGGGTGACTTCACCTGCTAGGCAGCACTATCAGGCTGTGGGAGAGAGGCGATTGTACCTACTAGGCAACACTGTTAGGCTCCGGGAGAGAAGGTGGCTTCACCTGATAGGCAGCACTGCCAGGCTCTGGGAGAAAGGGTGACTTTACCTTCTAGGCAGCACTGTCAGGCTCCGGGAGAGAGGATGACTTCTCCCGCTAGGCCGCACTCTCAAGCTCCGGGAGAGAGGGTGACTTCACCTGCCAGGCAGCACTGTCAGGCTGTGGGAGAGAAGGTGACTTAACCTACTAGGTAGCACTCTCAGGCTCCAGAAAAGAGGGTGGTATCATTTACTAGGCAGCACTGTCCTGCTCTGAGAGAGAGGATGACTTTACCTGTTAAGCAGCAGTCTCAGACTCTTAGAGAGAGGGTGACTCCAGCCAGTAGGCAGCACTGTCAGGCTCAGAAAGAGAGGGTGACTTTACCAGCTAGGCAGCCTCTCAGGCTTCAGCAGAGAGGGTGACTTCACCTGCTAGGCAGCACTCACCATGTTTACATGCACATGGGTGGCTGGTAAATGCAGCGTTACCAGGATACCCTAGCCCAGTAACGCATTCACTTGATAACATTGGTTTCTGGGAAACTGTGCTGTTTACATGTATGTTTTGCTATAGGGATGTGCCCGAATACATCCCAAAAAATTTCAGTTTCCTGGTAACAAAAATTGTATGTAAGCGTGGTGACTGTTAGGCTCTGGAAGAGAGGATGACTTCACCCACTAGACAGCACCCTCAGGCACCAGGAGAGAGTGTGACTTTACCCTCTATGCAGCACTATCAGGCTGTGGGAGAGAGGGAGACTTCACCACTTCGCTCACTAGACAGCACTGTCAGGTTCCAAGAAAGATGTGACTTCATCCGCTGTGCAGCACTGTCACGCTTGGGGGGAGAGAGAGTGACTTTACTCACTAGGCAGTGGTCTCAGTCTCTAGGAGAGATTGTAAATTCCCCCTCTACTTTAGTACCTCCTGTAGGCAGTGGGATTGCTTTCACATTGTAGGTGGCCATGTAACATGGCTCCCTGCTCATCACATCTGGCACAGTGGGTGGTTATACATGCTTACATGTTTTGGAGGTCCAGGAGAAAACAGGGAGAAAAAAGTCACCTTTCACCACCAATGATGGTTGGTCATCTGCCCCACATCAATCATCTTAGCTTCCACCTACACCACCCCTTTGGCACCTAACACAAAAAGTGGATGTTTCCTTTGGGCCGGAGTGGCTGGCTACACTGGGCTGTCTGCAAAGGAGTGAGCTAATGGGGCTTTGCCGGGATGCTGGGTATCAAAACTAGTGGGTTATTGGGTTTGCCAGTGTCTTGATGGAAACAACCGGGGCAGGAGCAACCAGATCAGATCAAATCAATCGGGGGGGAAAAAAAAAAAATCAGTGACTGGATGGCTTCCATCTGGTTGAGACTAAACCCGGATAAGACAGAGGTGCTAGTGATCGAGCCGGGTCATTGAAGTGATGGGTTGCAACCTGGAGTGGACACAGGTCTTTTTCTGGGGTCTGCTTCATCGATGGCTTCCCTAAGGGTGCATAATCTAGGTGTGATCCTGGACAGCAGGCTGACCTTTGAAGATCAGGTATCGTCTGTAGTTAAGACTGGTTTTTACCACTTATGGAACATTGCCAGGATCAAGCCCCTCATTCCGCCTGAGGATCTGCCGACCCTGGTACATGCCTTTGTTACCTCTAGGCTCGACTCCTGTAATGCTCTGTACTTTGGGGTCATGGGAGGGACCCTCCGCAGGCTGCAGATGGTGCAGAACGCGGTGGCCCAGTTCCTATTGGGCCTGCCTAGGTCCTGCCATGTGACCTTGGTCCTGCATGTTCTGCACTGGCTGCCGGTCAGGTGGAGGGTCCTTTTCAAGGTGGGCTTGCTCGCCTTTAAGGCCTCATACATACTGGGTCCTGGCTACCTGTTGGAGCTCCTGACACCAGCAACCTCTGCTCCCTCCCTCTGCTCCTCTTCGAGGGGCCTCCTGGACATTCCTGGGGTTCGGCTCAAGACATCTGATGATCAAGCTTTCAGTGTCTCTGGGCCGACACTGTGGAACGCGCTTCCACCTGTAGTCCGGGAGGCCCCTTCGACTGGTGTTTTCAAGCAGAGGATGAAGGCCCATCTTTTCAGCCTGGCATTTACAGAGTAATTCTGCACCCAAACCGTTTTATTATTATGGTTAACCTTAACAACTGGAACTCTGATTTTTATTTATTCTTGCAATCTTTGGATCACAATTGTTGTTTTATTCTGCTGTGTTTTGTTAGGCACCCAGAGCCTCAGGGAATAGGTGCCCTAAAAATAAAATTTGCTTTGCCTTGCCAGATGGAGCATGAAGCTTGGTGCAGAGGTAGAAGGACAATTAAGAAATAAAACAGAATAACGCATGGGGAGATGTGTATAATGAGGATTGTTTTACACACCTGAGGTGTGGGATACCCAATCAACCCCCAGAGCTAAGCTCCAGTGGTTTATTAGAGTATCTAAGTTACCACCCTCCCCGTGTCTTATTTTTTATAACTGTTTTTCAACAAGTATAGTAAAGGTGATATAGTAATATTCTTCATCTTTTTAACTACAACAGGAAATTGAAATGATCAGCATCACATAGAAACATAAAATCTGATGGCATATAAGGACCGCTTGGCCCACCTAGTCTGCTCATTTCCCTACCTAACGGATAAGCTGCAGATCCTAGTTAACCAACAGCCTGCTTCCTCCTACCCCCCACTAAAATTGCCTTATGTCTGTCCCATGCATTCTTGAATTACCCCACTGTTTTTGAATCTACGACCTCCTCAGGAAGGCTTTTCCATGCATATGCAACCCTCTCTGTAAAGAAATACTTCCTCACATTACCTCTGAGCCATCTCCCCTCTATCTTCAAATTGTGCCCCTTTGTTCTTGCACATCTCTTTTTCTGAAAGATGCTACCCTCTTGGATTTTGTTGATTCCCTTGAGGTATTGGAAAGTTTCTATCATGTCCCCCCTCTCCCTCCTTTCCTCTACGCTATACATCTTAAGCTCCTTTAGTCTTTCTTCATATATCTTCTGGTGCATACCCTGCTCCATTTTGGTTGCCCTCCTCTGGACAGCCTCCACCATCTCTGTGTCTTTGTGGAGATGGGGTCTCCAGAACTGTACACAGTACTCCATATGTGGTCTTACCAACTGTCTGTACAGAGGGACAACAACTTCCTGTTGTCTACTGGCCATGCCTCTCCCTATGCATCCCAGCCCTCCTTACTGCCTTCAAACATTGCTGGCCTACCTTTAGGTCATCTGATATGACTACCCCCAGGTCTCTTTCCATTTTTGTTGTTGTCAGTATCTCACCCCCATTGTGTACTCTTCCCCTGGGTTTTTGTTTCCAGGTGCATTACATTGCACTTCTTTGTGTTGAATCTAAGCTGCCATACATTTGACCCTTCCTCCAACCTTGGCAAGTCCCTTTTCATCCTTTCCACCCCACCTGGCGTATGAACTCTGTTGCAGATCTTTGTGTCGTCTGCAAAGAGACATACTTTTCCTTCCAGTCCCTCTGCAATAGACATTAAAAAGGACCGTCCCCAGTACTGAACCCTGTGGTACCCCATTAGTAACCCCCCTTTCTTCACTGTGGACTCTATTTACTATTACCCTCTGTTTTCTGTTGTCTAGCCAGTGTTTTACCCAGGCTACCACCTTGGGACCCACTCCCAGGCTGGCTAATTTGTTTATTAATCTTTTGTGTGGGACTGTGTCAAATGCCTTGCTAAAGTCTAGGTAGGCCATGTCCACATCCCTTCCCTGGTCTACTACTACTTTGGTTACCCAGTCAAAGAAATCAGTTAGATTCGTCTGACATAACCTTGCTGCTGTGAATCCATGCTGCCTTGGGTCCTGTGCCCCACTGGCCTCTTGGTACTCAACAATTCTTTACTTCAGAAGTGATTCCATCATTTTCCGTACCACTGAGGTCAAACTGACAGGGCTGTAGTTTCCTGCCTCTGTCTTGCTCCCACTTTTGTGAACAGGGAATCACATCTGCCCTCCTCCAGTCCTCAGGTACCACACCATCCTCCCGTGATTTATTAAAAAGGGTAGTCAGTGGTGTTACTAGTTCTTTTCTTAGTTCTTTTAGAATTCTGGGGTGAATCCCATCAGGGCCCATTGCTTTATCCACCTTCAGTTTTAGGAGTTCTTTCAGAACCCTTTCTTCTGTGAAAGGACTAATATCAACCCCCCTGTCCAGAGTGCTTCTATTGACTGGATTAGGTATCTCCCCTGCTCTTCCTTTGTGAATACTGAGCAGAAGCATTCGCTCAATATCCCCGCTTTTTCACTGTCGCTCTCTGCCTAACCACCTCCCTCTTTATTCAGTATCACTCTGTAAACAGTGCAAAACAGATATGTGACTAGCTTTGTATTAGGTAGAAACATTACTAAATAGATGAACCCTATCCCTCCATTCCATATTATATATTAAGGTTGTGTTGGGGTTTCATTAAAAAAGGCTATTTTCAGATCCTTATGTCTCAGCCATTTAACATGCTAAAACTGTGAAATTTGTCATGTGCCTTATCAGTCACAGGGTGTCGTAAACCTCCAAAGTTTTTAAAGATTGGTTTTGGGGTTTTTCTGTAATTAAGTGCCAAATTTATGCACTGTTGCTTGATTAGTTACCTAAATTTTTGTCCTCGGCTAAAAACAACAGAGTTCTGGTAAGAAACTCACAGGTTTTGTAGATATCTATTGGGAACAGGTCGTTTGGGGGGTTGTTAAAAAGGTAATTCATTTTTAAGTTAATTACAATCAAAATGGTACCTAACCTCACTGGTCTAGTGAAAATAAAAACATTCACCAGAAATCTTCGCTTCTCTGAGCAGTCTGTCTTAGAGGTTCCCAAAACCAGACCCCTATCTGGCCAGCAGTCTTTCTCTGTCAAGGCCTCCCAGCTCTGGAATGGCCTTCTGGTCCCCTACAACAATGCACATTTCTTGGGACATTTAAAAACCCTCTCAAAACCAACCTTCCACCCACCTGTGACATCCTTCACTTGTACTTAATGTACTTAATGTTCAGAACTTGCCTGCCATGTCTACTGAATTCCTTACATATTGTCTTGTAAAATTCCACATTGTAACTATGTCTACTTGATACAGTTCTTTCATGGGTTCTTACCAATCACCCTACCAGGATCTCTCGTACCTCTGTTCTCCCGGACTCTCTCAGTGACCACACCCCCCGGTTATATGTGAAGGATTTAATACATTTCTAAAACCACACACTATAATCATTACCAGCAGAGTCCTCCCCGTGGTCAACTTACCCATCTCAAACAGTACCTATCCTTGCAAGACTGGCTGCCCATCTACAAGGCGACGGATGTTAACCTAGCCCTTGGCTACTTCATCACCGCCTTCAATAAGGCCTGTGACCTCTTCGCTCCTTCTAAAAAATGGAAAGCAAAAAGCCCTCTGTAATCCTTGGATAACTGCGGAGCTCCTTTCCCAGCTGAAATCTAGGGACCACCTATGGGCAGTGGCCAAAGCCACAGGCAAACAATCTGACATTCAAAAATACAAACATGCCCGTAATGTCTGCACAAAATCCATTCGTCTCACGAAAAGCTCATATTATAAGGATGCCCCCACCAACACCTGGGGAAATGGTTGTGCTTTCTGGGACAATATCAAGGACATTACTGGGAAACAATCAAAGTCCCCTCCGGCTATGTTAATTGTTGAAGGGTCCAATACCCTTGATCCTATGGTCATTGCAGACACCTTTAACACAGCTTTTACTGACCTCAGTACTGTTCTCCCACCTGATTTCTTCACAGCCAGTCGCACCCCCTATAACGCACCCTGCGCTCTGTCAAAGCACCCTCATTTTTACTTCAGGGAGATTAAGACGAATGAAGCTCACCGCCACATCGCCTCAGCCATCTCTACTTCCAGAACCAGCAGTGACACCCTGGACCTTCTTTCCTTACCTTGAGCTGCTATCACTTACACTTGACGAGGTTCTCAGTCCCCTAACTAAAATTCTTAACCTCTCTCTCTCTCCACACAAGTACATTCCCTGAAATATGGAAAACTGCCACTGTGACCACGGTCCACAAAAGTGGTGACAAGACCTGCCACTCAAACTACTGCCCGATCTCCATATTGCCACCACTATCCAAGGCCCTAGAGCGTATTGTTGCAGACCAGCTCACTGATTATTTGGACAAATATAATATTCTGTGCACACAACAGCACAGTTTTAAAAAGGAGCATAGTACCACTACTGCCCTGCTTGAATTTACCGGTGCAGTGCATAGTTCCCTTGATAAAGGTCTTCTTACAGGGGCTGTCTTCATCGACCTCTCGAAGGCATTTGACGCAGTCCATCATCGGCTGCTGTATGACCAACTACTCCTTGCTGGCCTCGCACCGGACTCAGCCCGCTGGTTCAGAAGCTACCTTGACAACCGCTCTCAAAGAGTAAAAATTGCCAATGCTGTCTCGTACACCTTGCCGGTCTGCTCTGGTATCCCTCAGGGGTCCGTACTGGGCCCTCTTCTTTTCAGTCTTTTTTTAAACTCCCTACCACAATCCTGCTCGGAACATATCATTCTATATGCGGATGGTGCTGTTGTCTTTTCCATGCACAAGGACCTCTCACTACTTCAACACAGCCTTCAACTTGGATTCAGTGCCGTTGAAACATGGTTTTCCAATCATAAACTAGTCCTCAATCACAAGAAAACTGAGTCATTGCTTTTCTGCAGTTCACATAGCCACTACAAGCAACACCCCCTTGCCATCTCCACCAAGCAGGGGACCGTCCTCGAACAAGTTTACTCAATCAAATATCTAGGGATTCTGCTTGACCCTTATCTCTCCTATACGGCTCACATTGACAGCGTGGCTAAAGCTGCCAACAGACGCCTTGGATTACTCTACAAGCATAGGCAACACCTCACCCCAGAGGCCCTGAAGATTGCCGTCCAGAGCTCTGTGGTGTCAATTATTGATTATGGCCTCATTATCTATGGCTCTGCCACGACGTCCACCCTCCAACGTGTAACAACTGCCCTTAATAAAGCATGCCGACTCACAACTGGTGCCCACCGCCTCACCCGCACATGTGCCCTTTATGAACAATCCGGATGGCTCCAACTCTTCAACCGTATAAAGTATCTTACATGTGCTATGGTGGGAAAAATCAACCTTGGCCTCAAACCCCGGTGTGTTACTGCTGTGACGTTTTCAAAATCTTCATGAGGTATAAAGTATTTCTTAGAATCTTCCTGCTGCCTGACAGCTTTTGTGCTTTGTGATGATTTTCAGAATCTTTGTGAGATCATAAAGTATTTCATAAGGAATTGCTGGACTTAGACAAAGATAAAGATTTGGGCATTATTCGTGCACATAGGTCGTTGGTCCCTAAACCGAAAGATCCAAAAGCCCGCCCTCGCTCAATAATTCTGGCATTTATAGACTTCAGAATAAAAGAAGAAGTGATCAGGGCAGCCTGGGCAAAGAAGCAAATTATCTTCAGAGACACTCGGCTCTATCTAGATTAAGATTACGCCCCCCCTAGACTCTGGCCCGCCGTCAAAAAGCATTCCAGGTAGTGAAAATAATCAGACAAGCGGGTTTTCAGCTCAACTTGAATACCCAGCAAAGATAAAGTACTCACTCCTGAAGGCTGGCGAAGATTTCAGAGCTACTAGAGGCCTGCAGCTGGGCTAAGCAGCAAGGGATAGTGACTCCACTAGAGGCGCCTGGACCATCGCACAGCCGTGGCAATGAAGTCCTGGCAGAGGAGGGAATGAAAGGAACCAGGCCTCAGCACTCAGGCGACACTATTTGGATGTGGGACAATGTTTGCAACAGAGCGGATCCTCAGCACGGCTCCAACACTCAACTTTCAACTACAGAGGTCCTGATGGAGGACATTCCTCTGCAGCCAACGGGGTGAACATTACCAAAAGGTGAAGCTGCCTGAGCAATTTCTATACCGTCTTCAACTTTTGGAACTACAGCCCAAGTGAATCGCGATGGTTAAAGGTTCTGGACTGAGTGTCCATTTACACCCTTCAATCATGTTTCTGTTTGTTTTTCCCCACTCATACCTCCGGTGACTTATCTTCTTTAGTTTCGGATAATTTGTTGGTTGCGAGACTCTACAGTGGAGGAACTAATTTGACTTGACATACCCATTTATATTACTCTGTTATCTGAGCATTCCTAATTGAATATAAAATATAAGTACTCAGGGAGCATTGCTATTCCCTCCCGCGACTGGAGAATATGAGTACTTTAAGAAGGGTTGTACTGGTTTGGGAAAAAGTAATCATTCCGTTTAAAGCCTACATCAAACACATATGGCCTTAAGGAAAACCAGAGTTTTATTCAGGCGGATCACAAGGGAGAGGCAATAGCCTCTATATGTTGGGAAGGGGGATGAACATCGACTTTTGAATTAGATTCTATGTAAGGGGAGATGCTTATGGAGGGGGCAGGACAGTAAGAAAAAGGTAAAAGAACTCATTGAACAATATCTGGTGACTCCAAACCACTCTTCCTTGGCTTACCGCACAGGGGACAGTTTACATATGTGGAGAGTACACAGGAGATGTCCCCTCCCCGCCCCCCATCCCATAAGAGTCTGCTTTAACGACTCAACAACCAGGAGGTTGGATCCTCCACCCTATGAGTGATATGGGACAGAATCTCCAACTTAATCAGAGCCATCCCTCCCTACACTTCCCCCAACACTGGCTCTCTAACATCTAGATTAATAGATGTCGGGAAGCACTGGTGGATAGTCCAACAATCACTCAGGTGACGGAGTCATCCCAGTCGGGATCCTACTAATTTTATTTTAGTGCGGGATTCCTGACAGGGGACCGAGACAGTTGGTCCCCTGCCACACCTCATAGATCACTCCTGAAGTGTGGAGTTGGGTATATAGACACCTTGAAGCCGACTAGATGCCTCCTACTTATATAGGGGGCTCTGTAAATAGGTTAAATTTGGGTTACATGTTAAAAACCTACGTTACTAATTTTTTGTATGACTTATATAGGCTCCTTGCTATCAGATGTAAAGAAAGTGTTCCTTTATATAGGTTTTATCATTTTAGATGGCAGATCTTAAGTTAATTTCGTGGAATGTCCGGAGCTTGAGTGGACCGATTAAGAGAGCGAGAATCTTGAAGGAATTACAAAGACAGGGAGTTAGTGTTGCATTTCTACAGGAGACCCACCTGAATCAGTCGGAACACAACAAATTAAAGAGAGGATGGGTGGGCGAGTATATGCCTCGAATGTGTTAACCAAACAAATAAGAGGCATGGCGATCTTGGTCAGGAGGATACCCCTGCACTATCTCACAGGTCCAAACAGACCCGGGGCAGATTTGTGAGGCTAGAAGGAGAGTTTAAGGGTCAAAATGTACTTTCTCTTGAACATTTATACTAGCAGCGAACAGAGGGTGTCCTTCCTGACCAGGGTGTTAACTGAGATATCCTCTGATCCAGACAAGCTAATATTCATCGGGGGGACTTTAACACAGTGACAGACTTAGGCCTTGACAGGATTGGTTCTCACTCCACAGGCCCCTCCAAGTCCAGTAAAGTTCTTACGAGGTTATGTGCAGAGCTCACTTTGGTTGATGCGTGGAGATTTGTCCACCCCTCAGACAGAGACTACACATACTATTCTCCTAAATATAGGATGTATTCCCACATTGATCGCTGGTTAGTTTCTGCAGATGCCCTATCTTCTGTGCTTAGAGCAGATATAGGATCAATTTCAGTCTCAGATCATGCCCCAGTCACGTTGGAGCTGTCCCTAGCCCCAAAACCCCCTGAGTCCGTCTGGCGCCTAAATGTTAGCCTATTGAATTTAACAGAATTCAAACAACTTATACAGTGATCAATAAAGGAATACTTAGAGACAAACCGAAGGGAAGATACAGAGGCGGGAGTTAGGTGGGATGCGTTAAAATGTTATCTAAGGGGTATAGTGATTGCCTTTGCAGCAAAACATAAGAAGGCTCAGATTAAAGAACGGGTAGAATTAGAGGTGAAAATATCTCAGTTGGAAAGGGTCCACAAAGAGACTTTAGACCAAAAATGTGAGACTGAACTAATTAGGTCTTGAACCAAACTAAACAAGATTCTAGATCTTCAGACGGAGAGACTCTTAACATATGCTAGACAAAGGTTTTATGAACACAGTAACAAGGCTGGCAAAATACTAACTTGGCAGCTACGGAAGGAAAGGGCTTCTAGGGCGGTGCCTAAACTTAAAAGACATGACTCTAATGATATAACCTGGTCCCCCTCCTTAATAACGCACAATTTCAAAATTTTACTCTACCCTATATAGTAGGGATAGGGACATAGACCATGAAAGGAAGATCCAACTATTTCTTAACAAACTTCAGTTCCCCACCCTCTCTGAGATACAGAGGAAAGATCTCGAGGCCCCTATATCAGTTACAGAAATAACTCAAAAAATTAAGAACCTGAAAATTGGGAAGACCCCAGGGATGGATGGTTATGTTTCGGAATTTTATAAAACATTTTTGGACACACTTTTGCCAGCACTGCATGACACATATAACGAGTTATGGAGGGGAGAGGGGGCAGCCCCTAAGTCCTGGAACCTTGCCCAGATCTCTGTGATTCTAAAACCAGATAAAGATCCAGAAGACTGTAGATCATATCGGCCAATTTCACTTTTACCGGTGGACCTAAAAATCTTTACTGGGATATTAGCTGATCGACTCCAGAAAATAATAGGATGTCTAGTGCACAGAGATCAGACCGGCTTTATCTCAGGAAGATACCTCCAAGATAACATACATCGCCTGTTAAACGTGATCTCAGCACATAAAAACACTAAACACCTACAGTTAGCGATCAGTATGGATGCTGAGAAAGTGTTTGACAGGGTAGACTGGGTATTTTTAGGTGAAACCCTAAAAAGATTTGGCTTGGGGGAGAGATTTGTCGATACAGTGAATAATTTACAGTATATAAAAACCCGGAGGCCAGACTTAAAGTGAATGGGCACCTTTCCGAGAGATTTTCCTTGGGAAGGGGCACGAGGCAGGGCTGCCCCCTCTCTCCACTACTTTTTGCACTATCTCTGGAACCCCTTGCTATTGAGATCAGATCTAACCCAATGATCCAGGGGGTGGAGGTTGAAGGTCATTTCCAAAAAATTGCATTATATGCAGACAATTCACTTTTCTTTTTATCACACCTAGAAACCTCGGTTCCAGCACTAACCCATTCACTGGAGGTATATGGTGCATTAGCAGGTTATAAAATCAACCTTCAAAAATCTGAAACACTGATCCTCAGTGGAACCTCCCTCAAGGGAGTTTATAACATCTTTCCCTTTTACGTGGGCCAAGAATAACACAGTTAAATACTTAGGAATACATGTGTCGATCGACCTTTCCCTCTTATATGAAAATAACTACGCCAAATTATTTCAAAATATACAAGCTGATATAGCCAGGTGGCGCCTACTCCCCTTGTCACTATATGGCAGATCACAGACTCTCAAAATGAATGTTTTATCTAGGCTCCTCTTTCTATTCCAAACCCTCCCAATTCAGCTCCCTAGACAATTCTGGGTCAAATTACAAAAGAGGTCCAGGTCTTTATCTGGAACAGGAAAGGCCCAGGCTAGTTAGGAAACTGCTACAAGCCCCTAGGAGCAGGGGAGGCATAGCTCTCCCGAATTTTTACTATTATTTTCTAGCGGCCCAGGGAACTCAGCTGTGTTCCTGGATAAGACGTTGGGTAGACTCCGGCTGGTACCATTTAGAAGATCCTGCAGTTCATAGATGGGCCCTTTGGGCGATTCCCACAGGCAATATGCCGATAGCCTTGACCAGAGAGATTAATAACCCATGGATTCTGCACTCATTCTGGACTCTAAAAAAATTGAGAAGGCTTACAAGTACTCCAGAGGGACCTGGGCCTCTTTCCTTAAGATTTGAAGTCTCATTCATCCCACCGAGGGATGACTCGGGATTCCAATATTGGGTTGTACATCGACTCTCAACTTTCGCCCAATGTAGTGAGAGAGCTAATTGCCAATCCTTTGCTTACCTAAGGGACAAGTACCACCTCCGTCAGGAGGATCATTTTAGATATTTACAAGTCCGACACTATATCAACTCTGAAAACAGGTTGCAAAAAAATCATGAGAGAGAGGACCCCCTTAGAAGAGTTTTTTACTGTAATAGCAAGATTAGAAATATCCCACATCCACTTGCTCAGCTATATGAGATCCTGATTAACTTTGTCAACCCAGGCTTAGATAAACTTAAACAGAGATGGGAAACAGAATTAGGGATCTCGATCTCGCAACAAGTCTGGGAGAATAGACTAACCAAAGGCTGGCAGGTGACAAGTTCTCCCTCTTGGCGAGAATTTCACTGGAAAGTCCTTCTGAGATATTTTCTTACACCCTCCAAAACAAAACACTTTAAAGTAGGGGGATCAGAGCAATGTTGGAGATGTGGTGGGGCAAGGGGGAACTCCAGTACATATAATGTGGGATTGCCCCAAAATCAGAAACTTTTGGAAAGAAGTACATGAGTACATGCAAAAAGTATCGGGACTACAGGTCCCCCTTAGAGGGGAAGAGATGGTGCTGGGGCTCCCCTGCCTGGTCACAGGGCCTAGATGGGAAAGGCTGTTACCACAAATTATGAGAGTGGCAGCACTGAAGACGATCACTTCGAGGTGGCTTTCACCTCATCCTCCAACAATAGAGGACTGGATAGTCAGAATGAGGCAGCTGGAGTCAATGGAACAGATCACTTATAATCTAAGACAGGAGAGGGAGGTATTTGAGACTGTCTGGTCCCCTTGGCAGGCTTTGGAGTCAGAAGGTGAGAGCCCTGGACATTCTACCTGAAGCCTTAGGGCTTCACCTAGGGAAAAAGAACTATGTTATGCTGACCATGATAACTTTTTTTTTTTTCTTCTTTTAACAGTAAAATTGTACAAGGAGCCAATGTTTAAAATTACATCACAGACTGAAAGGCATATCAAGATGCCTGAGTTTAGTTTTGAGAGTTAGTTTAATTATCTAAATACAGAGTCCATTTATCGGCTTTGATCTGATCTAGGGTAACTAGACAAGTTACCCTGGACCATAGAAGAGGATATTACACACTCTGTCAGTGTTGCGGATAAACAACATAATCAATAGTAAGAGAGAATAGAGGAGATTAAATGAAACATGGCTCCTACTTTTATAGTACCTTATTAAATCAAACAAGAACTTACTGAATAGAATATGATCTACTTGATGTGCTTACTGACGGAATGGCTGTAAGATGTATAAATCAAATCAGTTAAGAGAGCTGTAACATATGATATCATGTAAGGTTATGTAAAATGAAACTATGGTTACTCAATAAAATTTGAAATACTATAAAGTATTTCATAAAATCTTCATGCTGCAAGACGGTTTTGAAAATCTACGTGCTGCTCGACAGTTTTCAGAATTGATATGTTACGCAAAGGGTTTTAATACTCACTTATAAATCTTTTATGAAGGGTTTGAAAATATACATGCTGCAGGAAGATTTTGACAATCTATGTGCTGGTCGATGGTTTTCAAAATCGATGTGCTGCACAAAGATATTCATTTGGAAAACATACTTGCTGTGCGAAGGTTTTTAATTAGTCATCAACAAAAGCTTTAATGTAATATAACTTCTTAAATATTTAGGGATTATTTTTTACTCTTTGTAAAGCACAGGTGCAGCTAGACACACAATGGCCATTTGCATCACTGGGTGTGGTGTGCACCACAAAGGGTGTGTACCAAGATGTCCATGTGCGCTCTGTCTATCGATCACCAGCTGGATATGCGAAGCTGGTATTCACTATCCCTGGATGGACTGATGCACTGCTCTGTACTTCTGTGCAAGGTATAGTACCACCTGGGCTGGGGGGTGACCTCTGCTGGACTATTGACTTTGAATGAAGCACAAATGGTCCCATGACACATGGGAGCAGTGGAGCACAGTTTGTGACAGTCCATTGAAGGACTGGTGTTTTCCCCGTTACTGGAACTGCCTTTTCACAAACCACAAAGATTCCTGTGAAAAGTATGTTTGTTACCTCATACTTTGTGTAAGGTTTCAAAGCCATGTGTAAATGAAGTTACTACAGAAAATCCTGTAAAAGTAAGGTAATATATGGTAAAAAAAAACACATTAATGAATGCCCCCTTACCAGTTCTGCCACAGGAGTGGAAGAAATGGAGCCTAGCGATTTCTAAATTTATCTGGGCAGGTCACCAACCTCGAGTTCAGTTCTGTACTTTAATGCTTTCCAAGAGCAAGGGGGGCCTGGGCCTTCCAGACTGTGAAGGTGTGGGATAAAACAGACACAACATACCAGAAGTCAGGTGCATAAAAATGCAAACATGCGTTATTTTATTCAGATCAGAAAAAAAAACCCATACAGAAAGCAAAAGGTTAGTCAATGTCCAGTATCCAGCAAACTTTCTCATTTTGAAAATTCCTGAGGCTTAGCTTCAGCCTTTGCAAACAGAACAGTGGGGAAACAAGCACACACTTCTTAGGTCCTCCTCACTTGGTAGTCAGTATTCAACTGATTCCCCTATCTATCTTTGTTACTCCAAGTTGTGGGTTTTTATACCTTTCATGGATTACATCACCGTCAGGTGATCCACTCCTTTGTGCTAAAACTAGTATAAACCTCTTATTCTCAGGAGTTCCCCATCAAACAGTAAAGGCATACATGTTATCTTTTCTAGCCTAGTCTCAACTCCTCTTTTCTTGGTTAAGGGGGTTTTATGTTTCCATTTTGTTTCATCTCAAAAGATAGTTTTAATAAGATAGTAAGTCCATGAGGGTTCCACTGGGTTTTGCAAGGGGAACAGGAGAACAAGAGTGCGCTCCTCTTTTTCCTTCTCCTGCCAACCCTTGGAACTCATCATATGTTTTTATTTCTGTTAAATCATTAAATGTGACACCCTAAAATAGACAAGCATACAGCAAACGTATTTCATTTTCATTCCCAGTGCAAGCGGCTGTCTAACAGAAATAAAGAGTGAAAGGAATTGGGGGGGTTAGATACTTTACACATGGGTATCTACCTTAGATAGGTCTCACCCTGCCACACAGACCTCGCGTTATACTACATGACAGCACAACTTTGTATTTTATTCTATTGTTATTATCATGGCCCTGTCTCCCAATAGCTAGAAATGGAAAGGGAAATGCTACCCTTCCTTGATATGGTATGGGTGTGCCCACTTGCATATTTATCTGATTTTGCACCAGCATGAATGAATACTGTGTTTCGTGACTGGCAGAAGGGGAATATAATTTATTTAAGTCAGCTGTATACAGGCCCAGAGATAACATCCTTTATGGAATTACAATTGCAGTTCGGTCTTGACCACAGAGATTTCTTCCTTTGTCACCAGGTCGGGCACTATCATGCAGCATTATCTGTTGAGGTCCGAGACCAACAGAGCAAGCAGCCGCAGCCCTTTAAAGCAGTAGTGTTGCACATTCAATTGCAGATCACCACACATTTTATTTCCGCCATATATAAAGCTCTATAGGACACATATGAGTACACTACTCAATATGTTGTGCTAAGGTGGAAAGAGGAACTAGACCTACAGATTGAGACAGTAGAGTGGGAGAAGGGATGTTATGAAATGGGAAGGGTTGCATCCTTGCATGTTTGGCGGGAGTATGCATGGAAGCACCTTTTTTCCAGACCCCAGTCATCACTGCCAAATATGCCACAAATGGGACTTCAGAGCACTGGTGGGGATGTGGTGGTGCTCCAGCAACTCACACTTCTTGTGATCATGCCCACTACTGGGACCCTTTTATTGGGAGTTGAAGGGGGCTATCATGGAGGTTTTGCATGTTCCTGTGCAGCTGACTCCCCAAATGTCCTTATTTCATATATATCCTCATGATTTTAAAGACAAACATATTAAATATCTACTTGGCATCATGCTCATTGTAGCTAAGAAATGCGTCACAAGGAAATGGTTGCCCACTTAATCAGTCACCTTAGATGGAGAACCACAATTAATGACATCAATAAACTGGAAAAAAATTACATTTAGCTTGAATGATAAAAGTGAGTTTTTTTTTACTTCTCAATGGACTTCTTGGGCACTAGATATAATGCAGCATGATTCCACATTTGTCCCCTAACAGCAGTCACGATAGACTACTAGGCTTTAGACTACAGACCGATACTGTCCTTAATTGCAAGCCAGAGTGCCGAGACCCCAGAGGTGCTTTGAGCTGTGTTACAAGAGGCGGGGTGTTAGATCGCATTTTTAAGCTTGACTGGGATCTCCTCGGGTGCTCCCGTATGCCCCCCCCCCCAATATCTTACACCTCTCTTCAGTTATGTTTTATATCCTGGGAGACTTTCAGTGTGTGATATTTGTATATGCCATAGGAATAATAAGTGCTCAGTTACACTGGCAATGCCCCTATACTATACTGGGAGGCACATTTTGCCTTTTTCATTTTTTTAGAATAGAATATTCCTTTCTGAATTCCAGGCGGTTGACTGTCCCTCCAGTCCTCTGTGAGTGTTATCAACTGCGCAAAAAATGTCTTCAATAAAAAGATATTTAGAAAACAAAAACTACTTTAATGCTCATTAGGGTTGCTTCTGCACAATACTCAAACCCCACAAAGGTCAGAAATGAACTGTTTGGGTTGCCAATCCAATGCCCACAAATTTTGGAAATGTCCCCCTAACTCCTACTCTTCCTGCTCCCATCTCCCCTACCCCCATGGTCCAAGGCCAGTCTACAGGTACAGGGCCATGCATAAATGTTATGGTATGTCATGTATACATATATAGATATATACATATGTCGATATATAAACATAGAATTTGAAGGCAGATAAGGACCGCTTGGCCCACCAAGTCTTCCCATTTTCCTTACCTACTGTAATAACGCAGACCCTACTTGGTCTCTGGCTTTACCCTCTCTTTCATAACCACTAAGGTTCCCTTATGCCTATCCATGCATTTTACATATATATATATGATGTATAGGATCAACATATTCAAAATTGGTAATATATATAATGCCAGCTTATTCAAAACTGGTAAATTGGGGGATGAGGAGGAACAAATACAAAAACAAGGGTCAGATATTGGAATGATTGCACGTGGCACAAACCGCTTGCACCAGGATTGCGCCGCAATAGAGCCGAAGCCCCATATCCAAAAGCTGAAATAACATCGGCACAATGTGTTAGCGCCAGTGCTAAAATATAATGTATGCATGGGACTTAGCAAGGGGTGGGGACATGCATACAGGCACTCCGGGATATTCAAAGATATAGCGCCGTGCAACGGCAGGTAGCGCAATGTGAATTACCACTGCTGAAAAGCATGTCTAAACTCGGGGCAAAGTAAGGATGGGGGCATGGACACAGCAGCACCAGAGCACCTGATGCAACTCAACCCAGTGGTCCAGTGGGCCCCCAACCCCAATCCCCCATACATGTTGTAATACAATAAATATCATATTCTCTGGTAGTCTAGTGCCCCCCTCCCCATCTATTCCACATAAGTGTAATATTAAATCTGTCATGTTTCCTGATAGTCTAGTTGCCCCCCCCATCCTTGATTCCACAACAATGTAATATTAAATTCTGTCATAATCCCTGGTAGTCTAGTGGCCCCCTCCACATCCCCATTCCACATACATGTAATATTAAATTCTATCATAATCCCTGGTAGTCTGGTGGCCCCCGCCACATCCCCTATTCCACATACATGTAATGTTAAATTCTGTCATAATCCCCGGTAGTCTAGTGGCCCCCACCACATCCCTGATCCAATATACATGCAATATTAAATTATATCATACTTCCTGGTAGTTTAGTGCCCCCCACCATATCCCCGATTCCACATACATATAGTATTAAATTCTATCATAATCCCTGGTAGTCTAGTGTCCCCCCACCACCCTAATTCCAAATACATGTAATATTAAATTCTGTCATATTCCTGGTAGTCTAGTGGACCCCGATCCCCAATCAAGTTGTCTGTACAATATGCATTGTGATCACCGTTCTCCCATACTGAATACTACATCATCCCTGGTGGTCAGTGGACTGCACCAGCTCAATCCCCATAAATGCCAACTGCCAAATCCCAGTGGTCAGTGGACCCCCACCTCCACTCCGCAGTACCTACCAGCCTGCTTCCCCCATCCTGTAACTGAGCTGGCAACTGGCTCAGACCACTGCACACCTCCTTGCCCAGCCACCAACTGAGAGTCTGAATGAGCGCATACTGTATTAAATTGCTCATTCCAAGCGCTTTTATTGGCAGCTTCATGTGGAAGTAATGCAGTGAGCTGAGCCAGTTGCTTCTCGATTACTGGATGAAATGAAGCTAGTAAGTACTGTGAAAGCCGAGATCACTAGGCCACTGGGTATGCCTAACAGTTAACGACCTGAGGATAGGGCTGCTGCAGGCCACTGGACCACCAACGTGTTACTATTTAGTATGGGAGGCAGAGACTCTAATGCATATTGCTATACATGAATCGAGATCGAGGCTTTGGGAGGGGCACTGAATACCAGAGCTATGATAAATTTAATATAATGTATGTAGAAGTGGGGATGAGACAGAGGCCACTAGACTGCCAGGGATTATGATAGATAATATTACATGTATGTGGGATGAGTAAATACCAGACTACCAGTTAATATGGATTATTTTATTACTACCTGTAGTCATGAATACAAACACCCTGTGTGACTTAAATTGTGCATAAACATGTGAAACAGTCTGCCTTTGATAGTAGGAACAAGTGCAATAAAATTGTAATATACTGTCAAACCTAATATGGATGGAATAGGGAAACCCCCTTATGTGTCGAGATGTCACACTGTTGTTATATGGAGATGTATTATTAAATGTATGCTTTTTAAATTTCTTTTTGTAATGGTAAATTGCCAAGCATTACTCTCTTGAATTGTATATTACTTCGTGTATGGGGCGGGGGAGGGGGGTACACTAGACTACCAGGGATAATGCATTAAAGAGCTAGTGTACTGCCTAAAACCAATATTAGATTTTAAAACCAGTCAACCATTACCTTTTATGCCAGAGGTACTTTTTCTTTTCCCTTTGTTAAATTAGAAGATTGTTTACCTGATGTTACTAGGTGTGATGTGTGGAACAGCTCTTAGCCTGGCAGCTGACATATCTTGCTCCACTGCCCCCACACTACATCATCAGCATTGTGACTTCACTGACTGTGACATCACAGCTACTTAGGAACAGCAAGTGAGTGACTGCCAGGTCATCCTTCTGTGATGTCACTGTCAGTGAGATCAGAGTGCTGATGATGTAGTGGGGGCAGTAGAGCTAGATATGTCTACTGCCAGGCTAAGAGCTGTTCCACACATCCAACACAATATTATCACATAGAAAACTTTCTGATGAGCAAAAGGAAAAAGAAAAATACTTCAGAAATAAAAAGTTACAACTGACTACTACTTAAAATTTGTATTATGTTCCTGTCTGCCTGTTTTGGCCCTACTAGCTCTTTAATATTATGGGGATCCATAGTCTCTACTGCTGTGTACAAAGTAGCCTGCAGCCACAGAACTGTTACCCAGGTCTGAAATACAGGTGGCGCTGTGAGCATACACAGGCTGCGGCTACCAACCTATAGTTACAGTCCGACCTACAGGTAGAGCTGTGTGCACCATGAAATGGCACTGGGCAATCTACATGGTCCTGCATGCAAAGCAGGCTGAAATGAGATGCTAACGTGGCTGTGTGCCCTTGGATTGCCTAAGTAGGCTCATTTGCATAGGAGCTTTGAATATAGCAAATTTTATCCCCCGGCTAACGTGTTTGCCCTGGGCTAACATGTTAGCACCGTGCAAACGAGTTTGCCCCAGGTGAACCTGTCAGAACTATAGCACAGTTCTGCAGTGTTTGGCCTGCAGTGTTGTTTGCAGTTGTTGTGCAACACAACACTTCGTAGCTGTCACCCGCATTGGCCATCTACTGCAACTCTGCCTTACTCCACCTCTGTGTGCACTGGGCTGCTGTTGCAATTTGCACTGCCCGGTTGCTATATTCAGAGCTATTTTTGCACAGCACTCTCAGCCCTGTTTATACGCCTTCGTTTGCACGCTGTATTCAACTGATTTAGCCTATGGGCTATTCCTTTGAATATAATGTGCAAATAGTTCAGGGCTATTTTTGCATGCTGGGTAGTGCTATATGTGCCCCACGGCTAAGTTTTGAATATTGGGCCCCAAAGGAGTTATTCTAATAAGCTTACAATCATGCGGTTGATTTTTTTAATATCAGAAGACTGTCTAAAGCATCATTTAACAATTGCCAGGGATTCCAGTTGAGAGCACTATAGTGGTAGTTGCTCTGACCACTTGAAACCCCTAAAAGGAGAGCTGTGCGGAACATGCAAGTCATTTTTAAGTTTGCTGCACATGTGCACACAAACCTCTTGCTACAAATGGCTCTGACATGAGTGTGACACTGTCTGTCCAATGCAGAGTGGTCTGCAATGGGTGAGACAGTGGCAGACCAATCATCAGGCAGGCTAATGCTTGCGCAGTTTTGCCTTGGTGGGCGGAAAATGCATAGAGATCAAAAGAAAAAGCCAAACCAATAATACTAACATACGAACATACTAAGTTGCCAGCATAGTAGGCCTAAAGGTCTAGCGAGTCTTCTCGAACATCAGCAACTGGTCAGGACACCATTGATGCCTTCGCTACCTCCCCAAATCCCCCTGACCCCATCCCCCAACAGAGGTGCACCTCCAGATCTGGCATTTCTCAGTTTTACCTTCCCCCCTGTATCTGTCCCAGTTCCCCTTGAATCCCTCCACTGTATCCACCACCACCAACTCTGTAGGCAGTACGTTCCATTGGTCCACCACCCTCTCAGTAAAGTAGTGTCTCCTAGTCTACCTCCTGAGCCTCCTGCCAACCAGCCTCATGGAATGCCCCCTGGAGGCCCCCTTCTCCTTCATCTGGAACACCCTATTAAGACTGACCCTGTTCACCCCCTTTAGATATTTAAAGACCTCGATCATATCCCCTCTGTCCCTCCTCTCCTCCAGGGAGTACAAGTTTAGCTTCTCAAGTCTCTCCTCATAGGATCTCTCCCCCAGGCCCTGCATCATCCTGGTTGCCCTCCTCTGGAACCTCTCTAGAAGCGCAGTGTCCTTTTTTAAGCATGGGCGCCAAAACTGCATGCAGTACTCTAGGTGTGGTCTAACCAGGCAGTTATACAGAGGGAGAAGTACCTCCCATCTCCTTGAGGTTATCCCCCGGCAATGCACCCGAGCATTTTATTTGCTTTAGCTGCAGCTCTCTGCACTGCTCAGAGTTATTCATCTTGGCATCCACTATCACCCCAAGATCCTCACCCCCCGAAACCTGCAGTTTCTCCCCACAAAAAAATACTCATGACCCAGGTTTCTAAGCCCCAAGTGAAGAATCCTACACTTCTTGGCATTGAACCTCAATTTCCAAGTGCGTGACCACCTCTCCAGAGTCTCCAGGTCCCCCTGTAGGGCTCTTCTACCCTCCTTCCCGCCCACCACTGCCCCCAGCTTTGAGTCATCTGCAAAGAGGCTCATCTCACTCCTGATACCATTTCTGATGTCTGAGATGTAAGTATTAAACAGCAGTGGGCCCAACACCAACCCTTGCAGGACTCTGCTAATGACCCTCCTTGGAGATGATACCTCCCCGCCTCGACTACCACCCACTGGAACTGCCCAGTTAGCCAGTTCCCTATCCACCTCAGCATCCCTTTCCCCTACCCCCAATTCCCCTAGCTTGTCCAACAACCCTGGGTGTGGCACCGAGTCAAACACCTTGCTGAAGTCTAAAAAGAGGACATGCACTGGCCTTCCCTGGTCCAGCGCCTTCATCACCCAGTCATAGAACTCCACAAGGTTAGTCTAACACGATCTGCCCTGAACAAAGCCATCTTGGTGATTATCCAGATGGCCCAGTGTCTCCAGGAACTGCTTTAGCCTCTCTTTCAAGATGGCCTCAATAATCTTGCCCACCATCGACGTCAGACTGACAGACGGCTTTTTCCTTTGATCCACAGGACACCGCTCAGCAAACAGCTGAGTGGTGTCATAATGAGACTGATGTTCATACTTTCACTTTCGACGCCGCCACCAACTGTATGTCTGTTCTCTCCCCCCCCCCAAAATCATAATCAAGCAACAGTAAGCAGTTTGCACTGGGCCACTGTAAGAAGTGTGGGAATTGATGGAGGCAGACACCAGGATCCAGAACTCAAAATAGCTTTATTCAGCACAAAAGAAATCAAAACAGCGGACTGTAAAACAACCAAAGAAATAAAAAGAGGGTTTTAAATCAAACACAGAATAAGTCCATCCAATATTGACCACTAAAAGGCGCTAGGGTCAGAGACAGGGTCAGCTCTTTATTGAGCCCTGTTGTCCACTCACAGCATGGCTCTAGTGGTCCGAACTCCACTGAGCCCTAATCTGCTTTCATGTTGCAAGTTTTCTTCTTTATATAGTGATGGAGTCAGGTGGTGAAGCATAGCTCCGTCCCTTTTCCCATACAAATCATCACTTTTTAGTAAATAAAAAACTTTATTACATTTGAAACATATTAGAAGATAGGTTCCTTCATAAATAATACTATTCTAGCAGTAGAATCACATTTTAAAGTGTTCTAAACAAAATAGTTCTGGTTTTGGTGGTTTCTGCTGTTCTGGCTCCTCCCACATGTTCAGTCCAATATAGCAAGTTGCAGAGGGGCCGGCTGGCTCTATAGGAGACTGAGGCTTGAGAGGGCTAAGAAGTAGAGGGAACACACCCAAAACCTGCTGTGCTACAGGGAGTTTCTGTGCACAGAAAAAAAAACAGGTACCATTTTAACTAAATCAGATATTTAACCCTAGAAGGCATTGCAATATATCTCTTGAGAATATTTGTACAAACTAAACCTTCTGTATAGGACTGTCTCACAGTCTAACATTCATTTCTGCACCCTGAGGTTTCTTTGAACTGCAGCCAAAAGCTAGCACTGCAAACATAACTAAACGAAACAACCCAAAGGAAATAAAACTCTTAAAAAACAGGAACGGTCTTCCTTTTATAGCTATACTTTCTACGTATACACCTTTGTACACATTTTTATTTAAGTGCTTTATCCTTTAGTGTGTATTTCTCTCTTTGCTGTGATATCTGATCTAAGTTGCAAGCGCTTTAAAACCTGCCAGAATTGCAGCTAGCAACCGACTCTGCAGGGGAACCCTACCAAAGCAAAATCAGTGCATTACAATGTGTACCTTTGCAACTTGCTAACATAGGGTTTTCACTTGCAAATTTCATATTTTTGCAAGTGGAACTCACTCGCTGTACATAGAAACATAGAATTTGATGGCAGATAAGGACCGCTTGGCCCACCCAGTCTGCCCATTTCCCTACCTAATGGATAAGCTGCAGATCCTAGCTAACCAACAACCTACTTCTCCCTACCTCCACACCCTAGATTTGCCTTATGCTTGTCCCATGCATTCTTGAATTCCACCACTGTTTTTGACTCCACAGCCTCCTCAGGAAGGCTGTTCCATGCATCCACAACCCTCTCCATGAAAAAATACTTCCTCACATTACCTATGAGCCGTCCCCCCTCTAGCTTCAAATTGTGCTCCCTTGTTCTTGCACACCTCTTTTTCTGAAAGATGCTACCCTCTTGGACTTTGTTGATTCCCTTGAGGTACTTAAAGCGTTTCTGTCGTCCCCTCTCCTTCCCTCCTCGAGGCTGCCCAGCACATTCGCGGGGGTATGTGCGCACGTTTGTGCAGCTGGCTGTGCACACGATTGTGCCATAGCAGAAAGATACTGGTATGGGAGGGGGGAACAGGTAGCAGATTCCCAGAGACCTCAATAGAGCTAGAGGACAGAGAGAACATAGTACAGGTGGCCTGCCTGTAGATGGGGGAAAAACAGAGAGAATACAAAGAAGAAAGAGTTTGTTTTTTTTAAGTGCTGTTACAACAGACTTGAGTGAGACAGAGGAAAGAAAGTTCAGGACCTCCAGGGAATTTCCACCCTTCCACAGCCACATACAGTATTCAGCCGCCACAGCACTCATATCAACTCTATGTTTACGGCAGCATACAAAGCCAAGAACTTCTGTCCTCCAAGAAGTGAAAAAAAAAAAGTCCCACTTCCTCCCTCTGTCAGCTGTCCCACCCACCACCCTCCATTCCCCGGTACCCACTCTATTAGAAAAACCCTCCCACTTCCTCCCTCTGTGAGCTGTCCCACCTGCCACCCTCCATTCCCTGGTCCCTGCTCTATTGGAGAAAAACTCTCCCGCTCCTTTCCTCTGTAAGCTGTCCCACCTGCCACCCACCATTCCCTGGTCCCTGCTCTATTACAAATAAAACCCTCCCTCTCCCTTCCTCTGTGAGCTGTCCCACCCTCCACCCTCCATTTCCCAGTCCCCGCTCTGTTAGAAATAAAACCCTCCCACTTCCTTCCTTTGTAAGCTTCCATTCCACGGCCCCTGCTCTGTTAGTAATAAAACCCTCCCACTCCCTCCCTCTGTGAGCTGTCCCAGCCACCACCTTCTGTTCCCCGGTCCCTGCTCTATTACAAATAAAACCTTCCCATTCCCTCCCTCTGTGTGCTGTCCCACCCACCATCCTCCGCTCCCCGGTCTTGTTCTGGTGGTGCCTCACTCCCAACCTGCTCCAGTGTCTAGTGGCACCCCCCAACCGGCCATGGTCTTGCCCTGTACACTGCAGTGGCATCCCCAGCCTCACATTTTCTAAGTCCGAGCCTGAAATAAAGAAAATGATCTCTCGATGTTCTTTTTTTTTCCTTCAAAGAAGCCTGTAAATAAAAAAAAATAAAGTGCATCACCAATCAAACCTGCACTCACCTCCCCCCATCCCCCTTGACACCCCCACTCATCTGAAGAGGTCCCAGGTTCAAGAACAGCTCTTCCAATCAAAGACAATTCTTCCTGCTGGAACTGGAGTACGAGAAAGTAAGGTAAACCTGGTTGAATGTATTTTTTTTTTTTTTTATTTTATTACCAGGAGAGACACTAAGCTGAAAGCTTGTTTACATGTGTGACCTGGGAGCACAAGGAAGTTAAGTGACTTTCTCAGGGTCACACAGTATGCAAATGGGTGCTGTGGGATTCAAACCCAGGTCTCCAGGTTTGCAGCTCAGAGCCTTAAACCACTGCGCTGTACTGCCTCCCATATTTCAATGGGGGTTTCAACTTTGGTCTATAACTTTGCTATTTTTTAAGATTTTGACTCCAAATTTTCAGCATGGCCTTTTGGGGACCCCATCTCATGAACAATACAACTGTCATTACGCAACTTCCACTGGACAGGTGATTTTGCAGTCTGTTGGTGAATTCACCTTTCCAGCAGGATTTGAGTAAGGACAGTCATATTGTTCATGAGGTGAAATCATGAGAAGGATATGTTGCAAAATTATTAAAAATGCCAGAGTTATGAACTTTCATTACAGTTGTGCTACGTATGCTCGTAACTGTGATAATAAAAAATATTTTGATACCAAATTTGATACATAGCCTTCTTATTACCTCACCTCATGTATGTCATAGTTGTCATTTTTTAAATCTTGGTCAGAATGTGTTTTCGCACCTGAATGGCGTCGCGGTTGCACAGAGTTACGTTCTGGCTGGGATTTGAATATTTTCTGAACTGGGTACATGAGGTAGGGTAATACCATGGCTATGGTAACACTTTTGTTACTGCTGTACTACAAATGGGAGGACAGGGACCTAGTTTTAAACAATTTACATTTTTGTTGCTTTCCCATAGGATAACATTGTGATGTTTGGTGTACCTTCCGGATGCTATATCTTGAAAAAACTTCCAGATATGGCTTTGGCACTACTCACATCATAGTACACCTTTAGGTGTACTATGCTGTTTTGCATGTTTACAGGCCCTGTAGGAAAAATAATGACTGCTTTGTAACAAATGGGCCACAGGTGACTTATGCATTGCAATAGGCATAGGTGGGAGCACAGAGCCCGACTATGGACTGATGGCTCATCGAAATTTGTTGACCAGGAAAAAAACAGATTGAAGCAAAAGCCTTGTTTCCAACTAAGTCGTATAAGGCAGCAAGGTAAATACATGACAACGGCAAACTTTCAGCATTGACAAATGCTTGTTTAAAGTAGAAGCTGTTGTTTAAATGCTGGTTCCAATGTTGCTATTGCTCCATCTACACTGATAGTAACCTCAGTGGATATTTCTGAATTACACTCTGGTGTTAAATGCCATTTTAGAACTGCACGATGTGATTCATGTCCCTCCTGACCCTGACCTGAAGAGAACACAGATGCATTGTGCCGTCAATGGAAGAACTGAGTAAGGGACCTAAACGACATTACACAGCTTTAAAATGGTACTTCTTATGTATGTAGATCAGACAAACCCATTAGGATAACTAAAATGCCTGTAGAGATGGAACAATAACAGAATTAGAACCCAGTATTTAAAAATCAGTTTCTAGAGGGGAAATGACTTATAGGGTCAGTGTAGTTCTCCTTTAAAAAAAAAAAGAGTACTGCATTTAACCTGCAAACAGAGATTTTGTTAGATCCATTCTGGAAGTATTGGACTCCCCAAAATTTTGTAAAAACTTACAAAATAAAGGGCTTGAAAGTATTTGACTCCCAAAGGGGAAAAAAGGAATATTAGGCGACTGCCAGTTGTGCAGGCATGGAAGTCTAGAATAGTTGATTTTGTCCTAAAGACATGACATGGGGGGTAGGACAGGGTAGGAGGAAGTAGGCTGCTGGTAAACTAGGATCAGCAGCTTATCCAGTAGGTAGGGAAATGGGAAAACTAGGTGTGCCAAGCGGTCATTATCTGCCGTCAAAGTCTATTTTATCAGTAATTTTTCATATGAGCTTCTATAAATCGCTTTTTCTCAGAACACTGACTTCCAGACTTGAGTCCAAGGAAGTATTGTGACTGCCAAAAAGCTGTAATGACATCCACATTATGGGTCAGTTGGAGCTGTTTACTTCTACTGAAAATTACATGAACCCCTGCCTGCAATTCTTAGCTTTCTGTAGAAGTTATCTTTCCTATATTGGGTTGCATTCTGCTGTGATTCCATCTTTGCTGGCCTTTGTGCAAACTCGTTTTTTTAATTATTTATTTTTTGTTTTACATAGTTTTTCTGCCTGCTCCAGGTCAGGCAGGGGCCTCCTTCCACCCCATCTAGCCTTTTCTTATATAGCTGGCCGTGAACCTGCCATCTATCCAGCAGGACCCCAAGCCCACTCGCAACATGCCGCTGTGCTGCCCCTCTGGTTTATCCTCCAGGGCCGGGTATGCCTTCAGTTCCATGGCATTTCTTCCCCACCTTCCATCTGACCACCCATGGCGATGGTGAAGACTGGCGACATCCCCCGGCCGAAGGTGGCTCAGTTCCGTCATTGGATGTGGTGGGCAGGCTGGGACTTCATCCTCCCTGCCTCTGCCTCATTTTACCATCTTCTTAGCCCACCCACCCCTCTAGGAGTGTAGTGGGATTGGTGCGCTGGCAGAGCCGGTCCAGCCAATCCCTGCACTCGTCCGAGGGTCCCTCCTTGTTAGTTGCTGAATCCCTGCACCACCACCCATAGTCACCCAGGTGATGGTATTGCAGTGGGTCACAACACCCTCCCTCCCTGGAGCAGCAGAGCATTCTGTGGGCTGCTCGATCCCACCTCCCCATGCCCAGCCCTCTGATGGCCTGGGCTTGTTCCCAAGCCTGGGTCTTGGTGAGTGTTTCCGATTCACACACTGGAGGTAAGGGCCATTTTAGAACTATATGATGTAGTTTATGTCCCTGTTAGGGAGCCACAGACACCATTGGGAAAGGATCTGAAAAATGTGATATTTAGACTCAATTCAGCTTATATTTCATATTTGTTCTGTAATTCTTCCTGCGTTTTCTTTATTACTAAGGGAATTTTTGTGGAAACAGGATCCTTGCCCATCAACTCGAAATGCTGTATTTCATAGAATCTTAGAATCACAGAAATCTGTCGGCAGAAAAGGACCCCATGGCCCATCCAGTCTGCCCAAAAACCAATCCCTCTAGGAAGACCCCCACCCTCCATCCCCAGCCTGCCCCCTGTCGGTTAGTTCCATGTACGTATCCCAGGCTCTTTTGAATTTGCCCACTGTATCCACCCCACCACCCATTCCGGCAGTCTGTTCCATGGCTGCACCACCCTCTTGATGAAGAACTTCCCCCTGATGTTCCCTGAATCTCCCCCCCCCTCTAGTTTGTAGGTATGCCCTCTAGTGGAATTGTTCTTACTCATTCTGAAGATACCGTCGACCCGCACCCTGTTTATGCCCTTCAAGTACTTGAATGTCTCTGCCATATCCCCCCCCCCCAGTGTGTACAGGCCCAGCTCCTAGTCTCTCCTCATGTGACTTCCCCTGCAGCCCCTTCACCATTTTGGTTGCTCTTCTCTGGACCTTTTGCAGCCTGTTCTTGTCTCCTTGCCAGTAAGGCCTCCAGAACTGGACCTCATATTCCATGTGTGGTCTGACCATGGTTTTGTATCGTGGCATTTCTTTATTTTTATTTTTATTTTTTTTTGATGACTGGGTAGATGCACTAGACACAAGAGTGACTATTTTCAGGCACGACCCGGGAGGTCAACAACACAGTGAGATAGAAATACATAGGATACAGTGTCAAGAAATATGCAAATACATCACAGTCAGAGGTGAGACAAATTTAAGACGATATTTGTACTAAGGCACGTAGAAGTGTAATTATACAAATAGAAGGTAAGTGCCCATGTGTAATTAATCTGTAATAGTAATATCAACATTTAAAAGTGCAGAAAAAAAAAATGCCACAGGGTAACATTACATCCGGCAGAAACTAAAAACAGCTAATTGGAAGGAGGCAGGGAGAGAGGTAAATGCTGAGATACAGCATAGCAAGAGTGAGAAGGCACGAAGGAGAGGGATGGGAAAGAGGGGGGAGGATAGAAATAATGGGGAGACTGAGGGGAGGAGAGAAATTACGGGGGAGGCTGAAGAGCAGGGTGCCAGCTCACACCACAGAAGGGGAGGAAACAGTGGGCAACTGGGGCAAAGGGAGCTACGATCTACAGTGGGTTGAAGCAGGTGCAACGATCATGTGTGGTAAAGAGGGAGCAGTGCCTTTTCTTAAAAGTAGCATGATTAGGGGCCAGGCATACGTCTAGGGGCAGCAAATTCCAATAATAGGGACCTACATGCAAGAAACCTGATTTTCCTTTGGTAGTTCAACATCTGGGGATACTAAGCAAGGAGAGGTCAGAGGGTTGGAGACCGTATGAGATGGGCTGGGGCGTCAGCAAGGAGGCGAGATAGTTAGGCATACTGGATCGCAGTATACTGTCTAGAAGGTTCCCCAGAGAGAGGAGCCAATATGCAATGGGGGAGGGCCAATTTACATCAGAATACAATAGGCAGTGATGTCTGAGTCCAGGGGATGCAGAGGCATAACGGCATATATTGTTGTAAGCTGTGTCCCACCTATGAAGAGTAGCCTTAGATGCATTGGTATAGATTACGGATCCATAAGAGAGTGACGGGAGCAGGATTCCACTAGCCATGGCTATCCTAGCAGAAGGGGTAAGAATATGACTTGTTTTGTAGGCTAAGCCTAGTTTGGCATTTACGGCCTTACAAGAGGCAGTTACATGGGTATGATAAGTGAGGGATTCATCAAGCAAGACATTCAGATATTTAAAGGAGGTTACCATCTCCAGTGGGGAGCCATCAGCCCAAGAGACCCGGAAAAATTCACGGCACTGTTTTAGTTTGATAGAGGATCCAAAGAGCATGGCCTGAGTCTTTCCAGCATTGAGAACAAGCTTGTTTTTGGTGATCCAGGAGTGAATATTTTGTAGGTCCACAGAGAGCTTATGATTAATAGAGTGGACATTATCAGAGCTAGTGTAAAGAACAAGGTCAGGCATGATCACCTCCCTTCTCCTGCTTGTGAATCTCTTCCCTGTGCATGCCAGCATTCTGCGTGCCTTTCCTGCTGCTCTGTCACACTGACTGTGGACTTGCAGGTTGTCTGAAATAGTGATCCCCAGGTCTGTTTCCTGTTCTATCTCTAGTCCCCCCACAGCCAGTATTCTGCCTTTGGGTTATTACGCCCTATATACATAGTTCTGCACTTTTTTGTATTGAACTGCAGCTGCCACACTCCTCCAGCCTAGCCAGACCCTCCCTCATACCCTCCACCCCCTTCCACCGTATCAACCCTATTATTACATATCTTCATGTCGTCTGCAAACAGATACACCTTCCTTCATAGACCCTCTGTGATGTCTCCTATGTACAGTATATGTTGCTTATCGACACATGACATCACAGTTCTCCGGTTATGATATCATAGTGTGTTGCTGTGGTTATGACTATGATGTCATAAACAGAAAATTATGATGCCAAGTGTGTGCATGCTGCAAGAGTAGATGAAGTCTAGGAGACACAGATCTTGTTTTCATGCAGTTTTCTTTAGTAATAAAAGAAAGTAGGAATGAATGTCTGAAAATACAGTACAGTACTTTAGTAAAATACCTGAGGGGATCCAAACTGGTTCACTCCATCCCTAATTTTAATCCTAACTTTCGTAGTGCTGGTTTCTACAAAATATTACCAGTCCCTATCTGGGAGGTCCTCTGTCTCTAGCTACCCAGTTGTGATTGCTGTAGGTCTGAATACATTGCCAGTCCCTAACTGGGATATACAAATACTTGGAGGCTTATAGACTACTGACCTCCTACCAGTCAGGATTCAGGTCAGGGAAGTCTACGGTCTCTGCACTCATATACTTTGTTGATCTGGTTGCCAGTGGACTGGATCAAGGTGAGACCATGGGAGCGGTGTTTGTATGCTTCTCAAAGGCATTCAGCTTAGTAGACCACATGCTCCTTCTATCAAGAATGGAACAGATTCATTTTTCTATGGAGACAAGACGCTGGTTCCAATCTTACTTAAACAACAGGACACAAAGGGTTTGCATAGGAAAAACACTAATGTAAATCAGTGAGCTACCCAAAGTGTTCAACGGGGATTATTCTTGGGACCTCCTACTGTTCCTACTATATGCAAATTACCTTCCCCTCCGTATTAAGGACTTAAGAAGTGAAATAAAATCAAAGAAATGGAGCTAAACCTGCAATCAGACTTCAACCAACTACAAAAGTGGTTTGTGGCCTCAGAAATGATGCTCAGCTCCAAGAAGATGCAAGCAATGCTGTTCAGCAAAACAAGAAAGGGTGCTAGGGAATTAAAACAGCTGGAAATCCAGCAACCCACCTTGCAGCAATTACCAAATACAAACATCTGGGAATTACAGTTGACAGCTCGCTACACTTTAACAAACACATAAATAACAGTGTTCAAAAAGTTAACATAAGGATCGGGTACTCAGATGCTAGGCCTTCTCAATTCCAAGCTCAGTTAGAGAAACCATTGCCACCCAGCTCATACTCCCAGTACTGGAGCACGGTAGCATGGTGTACCAATTCGCCAGAGGGGCTTTAGTGAGCAAACTAGACATGGCATTTAATGAACTGGCACACTTTGTACTACTCTACCCTTATGATACTCATCACTGCAAAATGTATGCCAAATTAAAATGGAATTCACTGTCAGGAGCCAGAAAATGAATGTAGCAGCAGCATTCCAAAAAATCAGGGGTTTACTGCCTGAGAAAACAAGGCTATAATTCCTCAACATATGTACACAAGCTCATTGAGGTAACAAATAGAAGTCTAGCCATCCCTATGATTCAGAACAAGTATGAAAAAATGGAGCCATGAAACTACATAGCAAAAGTATGGAGTACCATCAAACCGGAAACCAGGAATACTAAATACCTGATGGCTTTTAAGCAAACCCTACGTGTGGAAATTCCAGCGGAGTGCAACTGCTTTCTCTAGATATTGCACCCCTCATGAGCCCAGGCTACACTAAGAACATAGAGCCATGTATGCAACATACAGTCTCTCCCTGGAATCCAACTTAATGTGATATGTAGCAAGAATAATCTGACAACTGTATTCTGAGGAGTCAGGGTATAGTTGGGTCTATACGTAACTAACAGTGCACTCAGTCCCATGTATGTATGTACACACAATATTACCATCTTTGCTACTGCATATTCTGCCTTCTGCCTAAGTACAACTATCTTTGGCACTATGTGCACTTATTGTTTTTATGCTTCCTTGCTGGACATCTTAGTAACTAGGGCTCATCTGCCTTAAAGTTCTTGTCCTGTATAAAAATAAAAGCTTTTACTGCTACTATTATGTTTCTATTGTATGTCTCTCCACAAATAATTCTACAGATTCTTTTCTGAATTAGTTCTACTCCATATGTTTCTCTAGTCCCTAAACTACAATGTTGGACTAGGCTGTAATACATTCTAAAATTTGAGTGCTTGATAGCGTTTAGCACCAAATTACTCTAATAAGGAATTAATGCATTCACAAGAAATGCTCAGTAGAAAGTCCTGGGGCCATATTTTCACAAGATTGTTGCATTAGGCACAGAATAGGAAAAATTGTTTTGAAAATAGAACTAAGAGCATTCTTATAGTATGCCCTTTTTTTTCGTCCGATGTCCTATGCTCCACATGAGTTTTCTCAGGGATGCTTTCAGTGCTGGTGTTACATTTCCTCTAATGGATTTCACGGACTGCACCAAAGTAATTAGTGGAGGAAACCCAGTGACTGTGGTTTCCTCTTCTCTGCAGAGTAAGGTTAGGTGGATTCTGCATTTTTTAGGGGGAAGGGGGATTGGATTTCAGCAGTAAACTTGCTTCAGACTCCAGTGGGAGAGCTTTGAAAAAAACAAGGCACAATTCAGCTTGCATTTCTTACATAGTTCCAATTTTGGTTAAGTCTGTTTTTTTGTGTTCTTTATTATAAGGATCAAGGAACAATGATTTATAGTTTTTGAAAAAGTCAAAGTTTGGGGTTCTGGTAACTTCTGGCCAGTGTTGTCTGCATTCCCAGTTTTGATGAACCAAGAGTGTTTCTATGATTCAGTGGGCATATGCAACATGAGTGAGGAGTTCTGCTTGTGCAACATTGTTCGTAGTCTGGAGGTTAGTTGAAGGAAACTGCCACTCAGACTTGGTGGTAAGTAATTTAAAACAAAACAAAATGTAGAACAAGGACTGAATGCTCCAATACCCACAAAATAATAATAATAAAAAAAACAACTAAAGGTGTACCACCATGTTGAAGTACCATGAAGGCAAAGGAACCCTCTTGAGGAGGGTTCTATCCCTAGATGTGCTGGGGGAACATGATTCCTTTAGGCTAAAGGTACCTTAGAAAGGAGCCCCAAGGAAAGAGACTCACTGCTGGGGAGGAGGAGAGGATGGTGGGAGCAAAGAAACAGTACTTCTGAATGAGGCTTGAGGAAGCTGGCTTAAATAGCTCATAAAGGGGATGTGGCTGGTTGCTTCCACCCTTCAAACTGCAAGCTCAGTCTTTTAATTCAAAGAGTGTATATGGTCTAGGGGGAGGAGTCATGCAGTCATGCTTGTTCAACATTGTTGATAGTCAGGAGGTTAGTTTAATGAGTGAGTTGTTCGAATGTTATACATGAATACTTTGGCCATTCGCACTCTCTGTCCCCTAAGGGACTACCACTCTGTTGGGGTACTGTGAAGGCAAAGGAACCCCTTGAGAAGGATTCCACCCATAGAGGTGCCATGGGAACATTATTTTTATAGGCTAAAGGTACTTAGGAAAGAGCCCAAAAGAACTGTGAAGCAGGCGGTGAACACAAAGACTGACTGGAGTAATGACAGATAACTGAAGCTGGTGAAGACTGATAGCAGACAGATGCTTGACTTCCGGAAGGAGAAGGGAATGGCAGGGTTGTAGGATACTAAAAGCAAGCCATCATCTAACCCTAACTCACAGCAGAAATCCTACTACTAGGGTAAATGCTATAATTAAATATGAATACTACACTATGGCCTTTGGCACTCAGAAGAGAAAATAACCTCTGTGGAGGAAATCCCTGGAGATCCATGGCCTCGGCCGCCATCTCTCCTGGCATGGGTAATTATTATTATAGTCCATGCCTATTTTCAGAACCTTATGTTTAGGTTAGCCTTAGGCTTTTTAGGTAGTAGTTGTTGCTGCTTAGGTTAATGTTTATATAAATGTTGCTTAATTGTTTATATGTTGTGTGTTTGTGTCTGATTGTATTGTTATGTATGTATTACGACGTGCAGTATGCATTTTTTAATATGTTCGGCGCCCAGAGCCCCCGGGATGGGTGTCTCTTAAATAACATTTGCCTTGCCTTATTATGACAGTCTAGCTTTGCTAATATGGAATTCAATTCAGGGAAAGTTTTGGAGGAATAACTCTCACTCTGTTCCTCTAATGGGACAGTGCTGTAGGGTGTTGCGAGTCGATCTCTGCAGCTAAAGGAAGTTCTCCACGAAGGAGCTCCAACCCTTATAGCATGGAATAAGGAAAGTACTGACTGTTGAAAGGCGAGCATCTGGCCTCAAGACTGTAAGAAGGCCTAACCTTGACTGGAAACTAAAGGAAAGCATATTGAAAAAGACTCGGCGAACCTTAGGCAGATGCAGGGAGAATAGCTTCCACAGGTGCTGCCTGTCACAAACCCACTCCTGGGGGTCAGGTCCACTGAGCTCACAGTGCCCACCCCTACTGCCTGCAATCCACGATGGGAGGGGAACAGGGATACCCTCCTTGTGTCCTTCCTGCAAGCTCGCTGAGTTCAAAACTGATCATCCGCTATGAGGTCCCAGGGCATCCCTATTTAAACCCTGATCAGGGTACACAGGACATGCAATAACCTGGTTCAAATCCCCACAGGCTCTTTCCTGAGACTTCTGTATTCTCCCAATCTTTACCCAGATTTCCCTTACAGATCCTTGCTTGATTGGTTGCTTATGGTGGTATCCCTTTGGCAATAACAGTTTGATCACAGATTATTAATACATGTCCCACAAATCACATACAGTAATAAAAATCTTGCTCAGGCAGAATTTTCTTTAAAAAAAACAAACAAATGTTTTTACTAAATACTTAAACAAGTATCAGATGCACAAATTTGGTCTCAGAATAACACAAATATAAGTGGATTTGTACAAGAAAACACACTACAGTATAATAACTGTTATCTAATTTCTACCTTAAGTCCGTGGTAAATTGAAGTCCAGAAGGATAAATGGTTTTTCAAAGGTTTCAGTCCTTTCTGTGGCAGTCTTGCTTCGTGTCTGTCAGGAAGTGGATCATTTGAAATGCTCCAGGAAAAATAAGAGAGAATGACTGTGTCTCATCACTTATATAGTGGGTCAAAATCCCTGGTCTGGTCAAACCTTTTAGGCCAGTAGATGTAACTCTTGCACTTTTCCCACAACCATGTTTTCCTAGCTGTCTTTTCATGTCTCACTGTTTTTCGGGTAACACAACTGACATCAGCTTGTCAAGATTGGTTACTTCCTAGATCCTGGTTTCACAAGCATCCTGCTTTGAAGTGAAAAGGGTTATCTCCTGAAACATTTGATTACCTCTGCTTCCCTCAATTAGTTAACCAGGGAAATACCCTTTGAAAGTGGAATCTTGGCTTCCTGCTAATCATCTAGCTTCTTAGTTTACAGAGGGATGTCAAATATTTTTTTGCAGGAGAGTTCTCTCTCTTGAAGGGCATAGTTTCTCACAAGCAAATGGATTTTGGCATATCCTTGTTGAGCAGCCCTTGAAGTAAATTGGCTTCCTGCCCAGCAAGCTTCCCCCTCGGGTCACAGAGAAGGTCAAAAATCCAGTCTCTCTCTCTGTGACTCTTTCATTAACACTGGCATTCTTATGGTATTATGACATACACGAAATCACATAAACATAACCATAATATGTCTGCAAATATGACTGGCTGTGGCTAGCTTGCCACACTGCCGACATGGTCTGCACAACTAAAGGAACTCGGGTGAGCTTAGGGCTCTACCCTCTGACAGCTGAAGTCTAAAATGCTACACCATGAGGTGCCACCATCAGAAAGTCTATGTGGCTAAAGCCTCCCCTGGAGTGTCGGCCCTTACCATCTGGTGAGACTGTTGGGAGGTGCCGCAGGAGAAAAGCGGCCTGCAGAGAAGGACCCTCCCACCTGAGATGAGGGACTCACCCTCAAGATGCAAACTTCAAGGGGAGCAGTTAGCATGTCTGCTCACAGGCAAGCCCCGAGGGCAGGATTATGGGACTCTGATGATAGCTGGAATGAATGTGTCCATAGAGTCTGATGGCATGAGGCAGAAATTGACTGACCAAATGATGACTGCTGTAAGAATGACTGATATTGATGAAGAGTGAAATGGCTGAAGAGGTACTGAAAACTGAACGTATATCAAAGGTCAAAATCATGGGTAACACCTACCTGTTAACAGGAGGGTTCTATGTGATATGAGGTAAACAAAATAGCAATGCACAAATGGGTGAAAACAAAATGCCAAACACAAAGACAGCCCACGCCAAAAACAGCAACCATCAAAACAGCGACTTCCCCAATAAAAAAAATCAGACCAAATATAACAATGCAGAAAACCATGAAAAACAAAATCAATACTTCACATTTCCAATTGAAAATTATAGTTCAGTCCATGGAGACACTCATAGTGTGTCCAAACACCATTCTGTGAAACAACAGCAGCAAGTCTCTTATTCAGATCCTTATATTTCTTCTTTAATGCTGCTGACTCTACGCACACCAAATAACTGAAACCACCCCCATATCCAAATTACCCACACCTGCACACCCAATGACATACACTTGGCCAGTGCAGCACAAAAAACACATTCACTACACAGACAAACTCCTCTCTACCAGTAGCACCACAGCCTCCATATCTGACAGCCAAACCTGATGCTGACACTGGGATTCAAAGTCACAGTACCACACCACTGACACCTACAGAACAACCCTAGTCACCTACTGACCTAACACCCTGCTTAACCCCATCCGCCATGAGAGAAGCATGACCACAGCCCATCCACAACATGTTCTAATGTCCTATCACACAGCACACTCTAAAGAAGCAAACTGAAAAAACTACATGATATGTAGGGGGCTTTGTCCCCGCACCCTCTCTAAATAATTATAACAAATTCCAAGACCGCACAATATGCACCACTGTGTGCAACAGTACCCCAGCACACTTTACCCTCACTGAACAACATCATAGGAATCATAGGAAATCATAGGAAATATTCAAGCAATTATGGACGATATCTCCTTATAGCTTGCCTTAAACCATTTAGATAATCAAAATTCATAGACCCTGTTTCTAAATTCCATGTCTAATCTAGTTTTGAAGGTTTCCATGTCAGGGCTCTCTATAGTTGATTTAGATAGTTCGTTCCAGGATGTCACGACCCTTTGGGTGAACCATTTTTTCTGGAATTTTAAATTCCACCTAGGCTGTAAGAGTTGTTTAGAGTGCTTCCTTGTGCTTACTCAATTGTTGGTAAATTTAATATCCAATTCATCCTGCAGATTGCAATCACTTAAAGTTCTATAAAGCATACACATGTCCCCTCTGAATCTTCGATAAGTAAGAGAGTACATTCCTAAGAATTTCAGCCTTTCGCTATAAGATTTATTATCTAGTCCAGTAACAGCTTTTGTCATTCTTCTTTGTATGCCTTCAAGCCTAGTAATGTCTTCTCGCTTATATGGTGACCACACCTGGGCACAGTATTCCAGATGGGGCCTGACAAGAGAGTTAAATAATGGTATTAGAATTTTGGCTTCCCTACTGGATATGTGTCTGAGAATACTGTTTAAATTATGGTTTGCCTTTCTTATCTGGAGTTTAAAATGCTGACTAAACGAAAAATCCGGGGTAATAAAGATTCCCAAATCTCTTTCCTGAATAGTATCCAACAGAATAACTTGTCCAATTCTGTAAGTTGCTTTTGGATTTTTTTTTGTCCAAGTGCTTAATTTGCATTTAGCTAGATTTAATTCTAACCTATTTAATTCAGTCCAGGATGCTACTTTACTAATAGCTGATTGTAAAGCTGCCACATCGGATGAGTTGTTGACAGTGGTTCCCAATCTGCAATCATCTGCAAATTTGGATAGCCAAACGTTCAGGGTATTCATTTTTAGGGTTGAAATATATGCATTAAATAAACAGGGCCCCAATACTGAACCCTAGGGAACCCCACTGGTCACTGGGGCACATTCTGAATATGTACCCTTAACCACCACTCTCTGCCTCCTGTCACTCAATCAATCCTTAGTCCAACATATCACATTAGTTTCAATCTCAAGTTTTTTTAGGATAGCTATCAACTCTCTGTGTGGTAATTTGTCGAAAGCCTTTAAAAAGTCCATAAAGACAGCATTGACCAGATTACCTTGGTCGAGTTCTCTATTAACCTTCTCATAGAAGGTTAAAAGGTTAGTTTGACAGGACCTAGACCTGGTAAAGCCATGCTGTGATGTGTCCATCAGGCCTTTATCATACAATGAAACTATTATCCTTTCCTTCAAGATACTGTCCAGTATTTTGCCCATAAGTGATGTCAGACTTATTGATCTAAAATTTGATGGCAGTGTTTTAGTGCCCTACTTGAAAATTGGTATTACGGTGGCCTCCTTCCAATCGTTAGGGACCACTCCTTTGTCTAAGGATGACTGAAAAATAAATGTAAGTGGTGCAACCAGTAAATCAGCCGTTTCCCGTATAACCCTTGGATGAACATGATCAGGGCCTGGAGACTTATTGGTATCAATTGACTTAAGTTTATCTAAAACCTCTCTAGGATCAATTAAAAAAGCTCTGGGAGTTGGAATATCATGACATTCTTCCTGTATTAAGGGTTTGGTATTAAATACCAAACAAAAATATTTATTTTGAATATCGACCATTCCCTTGATTGACACAGGCTGGTGTAATTCATCCTTAAAGGGACCTATAGTATTCGAATTTCTCCTCCTACTGTTTATATATGAATAAAAGGCTTTCTTGTTATCCCTGACTTTAGAGGCTAGGGATAATTCAAAATCAGCTTTTGCTTTACTAATGGTTGTTTTAATTTTGGATGAAATGTTTTTGAGCGCCAACCTATTAGTCGAAGTAGGGTCCTTTTTATATTTTTTATAAATTTTGTTTTTTTATTGATCAGTTTTTTTAATGTAAGGGATGAACCACTGTGGTTTTAATTTACCATTGTTATGTTTTTACTAATAGGTATGTATTTGGCCATTAGATTCCTCAGACATCCTAGTAATAGTTCTCACATCTCATTAACAGAAATACTAAGGAAATCTTTACCCCAGTCCCAATTGGAGAATTCTTGTCTAAATTTGTTAAAGTTAGCTTTTCCAAAGTTTAGTCTAGTAATTACAGCAATTTTGTTAACAACATGTGGTTTTGTAATTTTAAACACCACCATACTATGGTCACTATTACCCAATGGAGGATTAGCAGATACATCTGATAAGCAATCCCCCATATTAGTCAATATAATATCCAAAATACTGTTTTTGTTTTCCCTGGTATTGTCAACTACTAATTGCCTGAGGCCTAGCTGGTCAAATACATCTAAGAAGGCTCTTTCTAACTTAGAGGTACCTTGCCACGATATCCACTCAATATTTGGTAAATTCAGATCACCCATGATTATAATGTTATCAGTAGGGTCTAGAGTTTGGAATTGTTTAATTAAGTCTAAATCCTGGTTTAATGAGCTGGAGGGTGGTCAGTATGTTAATCCCAAAATGATTTTTGACCCATCAGTTGGGAGTAATTTAACCCATAGGGATTCTAGATGGAGTTCTTCCTTTATTATTTCTTCAGTGTTGATAGACTCGTGGATAAAAATAGCCACACCACCCCGTTTTCTATGATCCCTGGCTTTAGAGTATAGAGTATAGCCTTCCACATAGTAAGCAAATGTGTCATTAGCGTCCCACCAAGTTTCAGTAATCAAGACGATTTGGATATGCTGAGCAGATAGGAGGATTTTAAATTCCTCGAATTTATAAGTGAGGCTTCTTGCATTTAAAAGGGCACCCCTCCAGCATGGAGAATCTAAAACCTTAGTATTCTGATCAGAAAGATTTTTACCCTCTAATCCCCATCCAGTTTAAATGGAACTGAATGACCTCATTGATTCTTTTGCTTAGAGTTCTGGTTTCTGCATAGCTTAAGTGGAGCCCATCATCTTTATAAAAGGATTTCTTGCTGAAAGTCAAGAAATTATCCATATAACCAATTTTTTCCTTCAAACAATAGCTACGTATCCATTGATTGATTTGTATAATTGATTCATTTTTATAAGCATGGTATCCAAATGTAGGTAAGATCCCTGAAATTATTATCTCTCCCTTAACCTGTCTAATCTTTCTAACTACCTCCATTAAACTAGACTGGATTGAAGTAATGTTTGTTTTTGTAGCATCGTTTACACCCAGATATAATATCACTAAGGGGGTAGAGGTTCCCTCAAGGAGTCAATCAAGTAAATCAGGAATGTTCCCCATTTTAGCCCCAGGAAGGGTGCTAACTGTGGTACTAGCTTTTCACCCATAGCAAACCACTGAATCAACCCCCCTTATCATTGAATCGCCAATGACCACTATATCTCTATTCTGTGTCTGATTTATATCTAATGCGTTCTGCTTATCCAGTTGAACTGTACTCCCATATTCTTCAGTCAAAAGGATCTCATGTGTAAGAGGTTCGTATTTATTGTGTAATGGTAAAGGTGGGTTTGATGGACTATTATCAATCCAAGTTTGGGTAGTGGTAATCATATCATCATTTTCACTTTGTGCTTGAATACAATGTCCAGTGTCCTCTATGATGCCATCTCTCTTTATTACTTCAGTGGTGTTATCATCATAAGTAGCTATGGGTTCTAATACGCTCTTAGCTACAGTGTCTATATACTCTTCAAGTAAACTAATTTCTGTTTTTGCTTCCAGTCTACTTGTCAGGTACCTAATTTCTTCCTGTAAGGATATTATCAGCAAACATTTTTCACAGATGAATTCTTTACTACTTGGTGGCTCAGAGAACATATTGCAGCTAGTGCATGATTTTTTTCCCCTTCCACGTTTGCCTCGTACTTGCGACATACTCAGAGGCAGTTTACAGCACTACCTGATGGATAATACTCCCCAGGCCAGTTGAACACAACCGTAACAAGCAGCTTACTTACTTTAGATGTGAGATCCACCACAACTTCCCAGCGTATCCAACGGACACAGCTGACACACTGATGCGCATGTCTCTGCATGCGTTTCCGCGCACGAATATGCGCACCCCGCTCACAGTATGTGGGTGTTAAATAGTGATTGTTGACCTGGAAGTCTAGTCCCGAGGTCAGCACCCCGCTCGTACCTCCCAAAAGCAAGTTTAATTGTAATGCTGCCTTAAGCATCACCCTCTACTTAATGTGCTCCCTCTAAGTAAAATAAAGTGCAAAACATAAATGTTGTTGCTAATTTTAAAATAAAATTAAATCACAGATGGGGCAGTTCAGCTACACATGCACTGACTGCATCCGCCTCTCTTCCTGGTCAATACGTGACTTCTAACGTGAACCAAGGCTCCCAAAATTAAAATGAAGCCTCTAAAAGACCGTTAAGTACTCTCACAAAAGGTATTGAGCTACATCAAGCTACTAGGTACATTAGATCACCCCGCTTGCAGTATGCGGGTGTTAAAGAGCGATCGTTGACCCGGAAGTCTAGTCCCGAGGTCAGCCCCCGCTCGTGCCTCCCAAAAGCAAATTTAATTGTAATGCTGCCTTAAGCATCCCCCTCTACTTAATGTGCTCCCTCTAAGTAAAATAAAGTGCAGAACATAAATGTTATTGCTAATTTTAAAATAAAATTAAATCACAGACGGGACAGTTCAGCTACACATGCACTGACTGCATCCACCTCTCTTCCTGGTCAATATGTGGCTTCTAACGTGAACCAGGGCTCCCAAAATTAAAATGAAGCCTCTAAAAGACCGTTAAGCACTCTCACAAAAGGTATTGAGCTACATCAAGCTGCTAGGTACATCACGGACTTCACACACACACACTCTTTTCTCATTGTAGCCTTTTTACAGGTGCTCAAATTGAGTCGCTCTTATTGAGTCACTCAATTTGAGTCGCCCATATCATGGGATACTAGCAGGGGAGGCTGAAAACTGTATTACTCTAAGACTAAGGTGACGAGTATTGAAGCAGACTGACTGCATAAGACTACTGAAGTGACAAAATAGGAATGGGAGCAACTGCCTTGCTAGGAAGCCAGGTGAAATCAATTTAGGAGGAATGTAGTAGAACTAAGAGGAGGTTTGAAAGTGGCTTAGTATACACAGCAGATAGAAAAGACTGAAAGAGCATAAGCCAAAAACAGCAGAATGACATAGGTAGGACATACTGTGAAAACCAGTAAGCACATCGAGAACCAAAACAGAAGGAGATGTAGGAATTATATGAGGGCATGAGTGCAAAAGGAGTGACTAATCAAGAGAAAAGAAGAAAGCGCAAGCTACAGCAAGGAAAGGCAGAAAAATAAAATACTAACCTAGAAAACCACTGAAGGCACAAACTGAACAGAAAGCCCAAAAGTCACTGAGAAAAAGTGACAACAGATACAGGGAGAAAAAGTGTGTGTGTGTGGGGGGGGGGGAGCCCCATCAGAGCCTCCAGCTGCAGCAAAGTAACAGTGCTTCTGAATGAGGCTGGAGGAAGCTGGCTTTCATAGCTCATGAAGGGTGTGTGTGTACTGTAGCTGGTTGCTTCTGCTTATCGAACTGCAGGCAATCCTTTTAATTACTGTGACTTGGGTCAATGTCTTATTTATTTATTTATGTATTTCATTTTGATAACCTGGCAAGATCACTGGAACCAGGGGTCCCTTTTTCAGGAGCGACCGGGGATTAATTAGATACATAACAACTGAATGGACTGTGCATCATATACAGGTAGAAGGAACAATACATTGAACACACTGTTTACAGGGTACCAAGTAATGACTGTATTAAAGAGCTGCTGACACCTTAAGGAAAACTTTGAAAAACATAATATTTGCGTACAATTCAGCTTGCATTCCATATATATTCTTTAGATTTCTGCTCCCCATTATGTATAACTAAGGAAATTTGCATGAATACATGATCTGTATCCCTTAGAGTTCATCTGCCTCTGTGCTTTATTCCCTACTGTAGGACATAATCCTCTGTTGTGACATCACAGTCTGTTGCCATGGAAGTAACTGTGATGTCACAAGCAGTGCATTATTACCTCAGGTAGAGAGAAAGCAACAGGACTAGATTAACCCTTCAGGAGCAAAGATCCTATTTTCCTGCAAATGACTTCATTAATAAATAATGGGGAGGAGAATTACAGAACTAATGTGAAATACAAGCTGAATGGTCTCTAAATATTATTTTTGTTATAGTTCTCCTGAAGGCATCAGCTGCTCTTTAATTACACTACATAGAACAATATATGTTGGTCTAGGGAGACAGAACCCTAAATAATCCTAGACATGATGAACACTTAACGTGGGATAATTCAAGGTGGAAATTTTAGAGCGAACAAGTCCCCTTAGGTGCACAGCAACTGAAACAGACAGTTGCAACTGGGACAGACAATATACAGAATATACAATAAACAGAATATATACAGTGTACTTCTCACTGAATTACATCCTGCAAAAAGCTGGTAAACACCTGTAAACTTTCATCTTTGTCAAGGATATTTACATGAAAATGCCACATACCTGCACAACTGTTTTAGTGCACTCGTGCTGCGCTACCTGTGGCAAAACTGTTAGACTACATAAAAAGTGATATAACATTGTGCCACAAGTGCGGCAAGTTGTCCATAAAAATGGTGCACGTGGCTTTTGTTTACCACAAACTGAGGAAACTGTTGTAAATGTACACAAGTGTTAGAAAATCAGACGCAGACATTTATGTACATTTCATGTGTCACAGCTGTAACTGAATATCGGTCGCAAATCCTATGGCAAGATATTTGAAAATCCAGCTGTGGATCTCTGTCATTTTCCTTCATCTGCTTCTGCTTTTTGCTGATGTAAAAACAGTAAAGAGGGACGCCTCCAAGGGCTATTGGTGCTGCGGTTCAAAAAACACTCAACCATATGATATAGGAACTGGCAACCAACTGCTGCATATGTATACACATAAAAAGCACAGGAGTATGTGCCATAAAATGTTACTTGGTGCAAAATGTGCTAAAACACCGAAAAACGGAGCAGACCATCTCAACGAATGCAGGCGCCCCCACAACAGTCACCTGATGCGTTTCACGCCTTCTAACCAAGTGCTTTCTCAAAGGTGTGTTCCTGTAGTCCATGTCTCAATTTATGCTCAGTTCTTAAAGGAAAAGTGTTAGTTAAAGCACCTGGTTCCGCTGTGCAGTGTTTGAGTATGTTTTGCACTGAATGAAATTTTATGGCACATACTCTGAGTCATGTGCTTTTTTAAGTGCACACATATGCAGTAGTCTGATACCGGTTTCTATTTTTCATGTCTGCTTGTCTATGTGTGAAGTCATCATCATATGCTTGGCAGATTGTCCAACACCATCAAGGGATCCCTGTAACAGAGCCCAGCCAATACCAACCATGCCTGTCGTGGTGCATGCAAGATTTCTTACCACACAGCCCTGGCAGTGCCAACCATGACTCCAGCAGAGTATACATGTTTCCCCATGACAGAACCTGGCCAGGGCCAACAATGGCTCCAGCGGTGAATGCAGGCTTCCATATGACAGAACACTGCCTGTTTCTGACCATGGCCCCATATGTGTATGCAGGTTTCTCTACAGCAGAACCAAGCAGACTGAGGTAGTGCTTGGAGCAGCATTCTGGGCGCAGTACAAGAAGTGACCTGTACTGTTATACAAACACATATCGAAGCAAAAAGTACCACCTTCCAACAGGAACAGTATTTAATTAAAAGGCTAGCCTGCGGTTTGATGGGGTGAAGCAGTCAGCCCTATCCTCCCATTCCTGGGCTATTTAAACCACCTGCCTTATTCAAAAGTTCTGTTTCTTTGCTGCAGCTGGAAGCTTTGCTAGGGCTTTGCCAACCACCCCATGTTTGCTGTTGCTTTTTCTTATTGATTTTTGGGCTTTGTGTTTGGTTTGTGCCTCTGTGCCTTCAGCGAATTTCTAGGGTAGTATTTTATCTTTCTGTCTTCCCTGGCTGTAGCATTGTGCTTCCTCCTTTTCTTTAGATCAGCCACTCATGCTGCACTCGTGTCCTCATTTAACGTCTGTGGTTTCTTATTTAGTGTGGTTTCTGGTGTGCTTCCTGTTTCGATGTCCTACCTGTGTCATTCTACTGTATTTTGCTTATGTTTTCTCAGTTTGTTCTAGCTGCTGTCCATACCAAGCCACTTACAATCTTTTCTCTCAGTTCCACTGTATTCCACTGGAGCAGAGGCGGGAGCGGGGCAATATGATTGAAACATTCAGATATCTCAAAGGCATTAATAAAGTGAAAGGGAAAAACATTTTCCAGTATAGAAAGAGTACTAGGACAAGATGACATGGCATGACATTGGGGGGGAGGCATTTAAGGGGAAATGTGAGAATGTTCCTTTTCACTGAGAGGGTGTTGGATGCATGGAACAGCCTGGCCCAGGAGGTGGTGGGATTGCACATGGTGGCAGGATTCAGTCATGCATGGGACAGACACAAGGGAACCATAGAGATGGGAGGGCGTAGCTAAGGCCAATGACTAAGTGGAGTCAGCAGGCGCTAAGACAGGTAGGATAAATGGGCAGACTGGATGGGCCTGGTGGTACTTATCTGCCATCAGCTTCTATGTTTGTGTGTTTCTATTCTTAATTAATTTCACCTGGCTCTAGCCAGACAGCCATTGGTGCAGCCAGAGGAAGGGGTTCCTGGGTGACCAGTAACTGCTTCTCATCTGACTTCCCAATTTTATTTTTAAACAAAAAAGTTTTTGGTACACTGCTAAATAATGGGATTCCTATTGTGAAGACCCCCTGTTCCCAAATTCTGGCTAAGCCCATGTTTGGCCAGACAGCCGCTCCTACACGTACGCAGTCATGTCAGTCAGCTTACTTATTTTCGGCATTTTCACCTTAGTCATAGTTAACTACGCCTTCTGGATTTTGCTTGTAGCCGAGTTTAATAGTTTACCCATGATTTTGGCCTTTGGTATGCATTCATATTTTCAGTGTCTTGTCATTCATAGAGACATAGAATTTGCTGGCAGAAAAGGACCGCTTGGCCCATCCAGCCCTCCCAGATGGTATCTGCCTAGTTTGTCTCCGCTAGAGACGCTGCAAAGTTTGGATTTGCTGGAGAAGTTAGCATGAATTCGTGGAAATTCACAGTTCACAAAAATCACTAATTTCATGGCAGACACCCCAACTTTGCTGCATGATTTTTTTTTTTACTTAAAAAAGACACAAAAAACTTTCCCCACCCAGTGCTTTATAAAGCAACCACTACCCAAAATGTTATATTTATTAATCCCTCCTCCCATCTCCCACTGGCACCCCCCATCCACCTTGGCAAATTGCAGGCTGCAGCAAAATGCAGTCCCTACTTTCCCCCCACCCGCGTGCCACTGAAACATAGAAACATGGAAATCGTCAATGGATAAGGACCGTTTTGCCCACCCAGTCTGCCAATTTTTTTCTCTGCTTATACTGTCACTGCAGACCCTGCCTGGTCTTCAGCTACCCCCCCTCCTTTTCCTGCCAAGATTTATTTATGCCTGTGACATTCATGCTTGAAGCCCACCACGGTTTTTGCCCTGATCAGCTCCACTGAACATCGTTCCAGGTGTCCTCCATTATTTCAGTTAAGAAGTACTTACCTATGCCACTCCTAAACTTCTTTCAGTAAAGTACCTACCCACACCCCTCCTAAACCTCTTTTAATAAAGAAGTACTTACCCACATCCCAATTAAATTTCCCCCTTCCAGCTTCATTGCATGCCCCCTTATTCTCATGCAACTTCTCTTCTGAAAAATACTTCCCTCTTGTACCTTATTCACCCCATGAGGTATTTATAGGTCTCTGTCATGCCCCCTTCCAGTGTGTATATACTGTGATCTCTCAATCTCTCCTCATAGGGCTTATCATGCAGTCCCTGCACCATTTTAAGGAGAAGAGGCTGGCATGGAGCACACACCGTAGCCCATAATAGTGCTGCAACCAAAAACGTTAACAGCAAAACAAGAGAAAAGGCTGTGCACATGCCAAAGAAAACAGTCTGGCTCTGTTGTGCTTTATTATTTTGAATAAACTTCTGGAATAGTGCCTGTTTGGTGTGTATGCAGCCTTTTGTCTTATTTTGCCTGTACCATTTTAGTTGCCTTCTGGACTGCCTCCACCCTGTCTATGTCCTTCCAGAGATGTGGTCTCCAGAACTGGACATAGTACTTCAGCTGGACTCTCAACAATGAGTACCAAGCACACTACCCCCACTTGTGTCCCTCATCAAATGCCATCAACATTAATACCCTCAGTCCTCCACCCAACCCCTGTCTGATCCCCACCACTCTTCTTCCTCCATCAGCACTCAGAAAGTCAACCTGTAATAAGGAAAATGGCCCCTGGTGCAGAACATCTGCTCAGTTCATTGTCCCTCTCATAACATGAATGAATGCATAGTGATGTCTTTGCTCCTAGTAAAACCTGATTGGCTGAATTTTCAGCTAGTCAGGTTTTACTAGGAGCAAAGACATCACTATTCATTCACATTATGAGAGGGACACTGAACAGAGCAGTAGGTTTGCACCGAGGGACTGTTTTCTTTATTACAGGTTGATTTTATGGGTGCTGATGGGGGGGGGGAGGTTGGTGGGAACCAGAGGGGAGTTGGGTAGGGGATGGGGGTGCTTATGATGATGATTTTTGATGAATGACTAACTCAGTGGGACTTGGGTGGGGGCAGGCAAGGAGAGTGTGTTTGGTTCATGAGTTGGAGAAGAGTAGGGATTACTTTTTGCTGCAGCCTGCAAGTTGCCAGGGCTGGGGGAGGAGGGTGTCAGTGGGGGATGGGTGGGAGTATTAATGAATTTAACATTTCAATGGGCTTACACAACTTAGCGTGGAGTTATGCTTGTGCAACTGTTGATAAACATTGGCTGTTCTCACTCTCTGTTCCACGGGGAATTACCACCGTGTTGGGGTACCAAAAGGCAAGGAACCCTCGAGGAGGGTTCCACCCCTAGAGGTGCCACGGGAAGGATTCCCTTAGGCTAAAGGTACCTTAGGAAGGAGCTTTGAGGAGAGAGGCATGCCACTGGAGGAGCAGGGGAGGATGGTGGGGCAAAGAAAAAGTGCTTTTGAGTGAGGCTGTATATATATAATATATATTATATATATATATATATATATATATATATATATACACAATATATAAAATAACCTTACTGAAGCACTTCCCCGACAAATCCTTCATCTGTGCAGGTGTGAAATTGGTGGTCACACCTTCACAGGTAGAGGATTTGTAGGGGAAGCGCTTCAGTAAGGTTATTTTATATATTATTCTGAAGCCCCCATTCAGCCTACATTATCGTTTTGGGGCTGTGTCGCTATGATGATGTAATCAAGTGACGTATCCACCATCTTATGGAGCTACTGCAGCGGGGAGCTTAAACTGGAGCCGCGGGTTTGTTTACATTACGGAGGAACTGTTTTTCATTAGCGACTATGGATTTTACCAGTTTTATACGAAAACGGATGACAGCATTAGGTAGGTAAGTCCCTAATCTGAGATACTGTGCTTTTGGGGGAGGAACTGAACCATCCCTATTTATGAGTCCTTTAACAGTGACCTGCTAGACCTCATGTTGTACATGGACTAAAATAATACATTTATCGTAGAATACATTCCAGGCATGGTTTGACACAGGCGCATTAGTGAGTTAGTGAACAAATGCACTATTGTATAGTAAAAAAAAATATTATGTATCGGATCACGTTACTAACTCAGCGGCTATGCCTTTACATCACTACCTTACCAATTCTTTCATATCTATAGCAGACTGTATCTGACTTAGCATCTTATAATCACAATTAAGTAACTCCAGATTACTTCACAGTGATTTTACATGTGGCAAGCATTACTCAGTTTCTGTCTTTTGCTGATGAAACATACCGAAGCCAAGACACTGGTTTTGTAAATAACTTTCAAAGAGAAGGAAACAAAATAAACTATAAAAAGTAATATTCAGTTTTATTCACACTGCACCTAATTATTTCTACCTATACTGTCCTTCCTGTGCAAATAAAGCTAAATGTGAGCCAAACAGTGCGAAAACCAACAGGCAGGAAGGGGGTGACGAACCAAGGCGGCAGAAAGGGCTAAACACACTGTTTATGCTGGTGACAATAGCCAACTCAATAAAATAACAGTGAAAGAACCTGAATCTGCTTGGTAAGCCTGTCATTGTCAGGAGCTCTTAAAGGGCCCCACCCTCTGGCAGCTGAAGTCTTAAATCTACTACATCAAGAAGTGCCACTGAGTCGATCTGCACGGCTAAAGCTTCCCCCTGGTGCGGAGGACATTCTCACCCAAAGGGCAGAAAGAGAAGGTCCATGCCCAGTTGAGGGACCCACCCTCAAGATGCGGACGTCATGGGTGCAGAGCGAGACTGTTGGCAGCAGGGCAAGTCCTGAGCCATATTATGGTTGTGGGAGTGGTTGGCATACATCCAGTGAGTAGTAGTTGGGGGCTGTGGTAAGGCTGACAGCCATGAGCACATGAAAGCAACGAAACATAGCTTGGCTGAACACTGATTGCTAACCCGATTGCAGGAGTAGTAGGAGGTCATGGCGAAGCCTGACGGCCATAAGCACATGAAAGAACGGCACATAGGTAAGGCTGAATGGCTGCTTGTTACGCTGAATGCGGGAGTAGTGGAGGAGGGGCCAAAGCCTGACAGCCAAGGTGCTGGTTGAATGACTAGAACATAAAATGAGACTGAATGATACAAATATGGAGTGAACGAGGAATGCATGCCGTCCAGTTCCAGAAGGGAGATAAGTGTTAGTTATTGATGCATTGCAAGGCAGGTAGGCTGAGGCAGTATCAACAGATTAAACTGCAAGGGAAGCAGGAGTAAATGGGAACTGAATACTAGGGAGCAGGCTGCTAGTGAACAACAGAACACAGAAAGGAGTGGCTGCCTAGGTAGGAGCCAGGTGTAAACAATCAGGGATTGTAGTTGGAACTGAGATTGCTAAAGGTATGGAAAAAAACAGTAAAACTGGAGCCTGATAGCACAAGACAAAAGCAAATGATGGAGGCAGGACACTGGGAAAACTAGAAGCCCAAAAAGAACCTAAACTGAAAGAAGCACAAGGAACAAACAGGAAGACAGGGGTACAGCAGGAACAGAAGACAGAGAGAGGCATCAACTGCAGTCAGGAAAGCAGAAAACAAAATACTGACCTAGATAGCTGGAGAGGCTCAAACCAAGCCAAAAGTCCAGCACAAGCCAAATGGAAGTCCAACACAAACCAAGCAGAAAGTCCAAAATCACAAGGGGAAAGAGGAAGAGAAATGCTGGAGAAAAGGAAGGGGGGGGCGAGCCCCGGAAGGGGAGGAAAGCACAGCCCCGGCAGAGATTCTGACTGCAGCAAAGAAAAAGTGCTTCTGAGTGAGGTGGGAAGGAACTGACTTATATAACTCAGGCAGGAGTCATAGCTGGTTGCTCCAGCCCATTGAACTGCAGGCATGGCCTTTCAATTTATGGTGGGGGAGGGAGGTGTAGCATGCAATTTGCATTTATAATGTATGGTAGAATGCTGTTAACCTTGGGAAATCATCATTTCCTAAGGTTGTTATACCATCGATGTGACGTGGTAATGTTGTTAATCTATCGATGCTATGTCACATGGATAGTTTAACAACGGGGTGCACCTTTTCTTACATTCGGGAACTGATGTATGCGCAGCGGTAAGGAAAGGATTGAACGGCCGCGGCGGTGACTCTGTTTCAGAAAGTAAGGATCTGTTTTCCCTTTTTCTTGGGACCATACACTATAAAAAACAATGTATGGTCCTTCTATCGGCAACCAGTTACTGTTAACCATCTCGAGGTAGTCATGGCGACGTAAACCTCTCGAGCTTCACTCTCAAGGTTTACACGGTCACCCTGGCAACCTCTCGATGGTTAACAGATCGGTTACCGATAAAGGGCCATACATTATCCCTCTATGTTATTCACCCGCAAATTGGCCATTCCCATAGATTTGCCACATGAATTTGGCCAGCTTAGCTGGTGAATAACAATGCAAACTGCAGTTGTCAGCTTTACAAATTTATCGACATTTGTGAATTTTGGCAGCTTAACACACCATTATCTCTGCAGATCCTAACTGGTCTCCAGCAACCCTTCCTCCTCCCTACCTATTTACCAATACTTCCCATGTCTATCCCACACATGCTTGAAGCCCCCTACTGTTATTGCCTCCATCACTTCCACTGGCAGTCTCTTTCTGGTGTGCACCACCCTTTCAGTGAAGAAATACTTCCTCACATCCTTCTTAAACTTCCTCCCTCCAGCATCATCTCATGTCCACTGGTCCTGGTGCTCTTTCCCATTTGAAAGAGACTCTTCTTTTGTACCTTGTTCACCCCCTTGAGCTACATACCAGTCTCCATCATGTCTCCCATCATTCTCCTCTCTTCCAGGGTGTACATGTACATGTTGAGATCACTCAGTCTGTCCTTGTAGGGCTTTTAATGTAACCTCTACACCATTTCAGTTGCCCTCCTCTGGACTGCTTCCACCCTGTCTGTGTCCTTTCTGAGGCGCAGCCTCCAGAACTGGACACAATACTCCAAATGAGGTCTCACCAGCAAGCGATTTAATGGCAACACCACCTTCCTCCTCCTCCTGCCGGAGATACCTCTACCTGTGCATCCCAGCATCCCACAGGCCTTGTCCACTGCTTTGTCACACTGCCCTGACACTTTGAGGTCATCAGATATGATAACCCCTAAGGTCTCTTTCCTGCTTAATGATTGTCAGTACCACCACCCCCATCTTGTACTTAGCTCCTAGGTACATGATTTTGCACTTTTTGGCATTGTACCTCAACTGCCATGCTCTTGACCACTCCTCGAGTTTCCCAAAGTCCCTACACATTCTATCCACCCCTTCCCGAGTATTCACCCGATTACAGGTTTTGGTGTCATCTTCAAAAAGGCATACCTTCCCTTCCAATTCTAATGCAATATCACTTATGAAGACATTGAAGAGGACCATTCCCAGTACTGCACCCTGCAGCACCTCGCTGGTTACTCTTCCCTCATTAAAGTGAGTGCCATCAATCACCACCTCTGTCACCTATCCATTAACCTATTCCTTATCTAATTCACCACTTTGGATCCCACCCCTAGGCTGCTCAGTTTCTTTTTTATCAGTCTCCTGTGTGGCACAGTGTTAAAGGCCTTGCTAATGTCCAGATAGGCCTCGTGCAGTGCCCTCCCCTGATCTATTTCCCTGGTCATCCCAGTCAAATTAATGATTCAGATTTCTTCTAGCATGACCCCCACCCCCCCATGAATCCATGCTGCTTTGGGTTTTGTAGCCCACTGAATACAAGATACTCTGTCAACTTTTTCTTTAATAGGGATTCCATAAATTTCCCCACGCCTTATGTGAGAGTGACCGGCCTGTAGTAGCTAACCTCCTCCCTGCTGCTGCTCTTATGGAGAGGGACCATGTCTGCTCTCCTCCAGTCCTCTAGAACAATGCCTGTGTCCAGTGAGCAGCTGAATGAAGCCATCAAAGGGGAAGCTAGCCCTTTGGTATATCCCATCCAGTCCCATAGCCTTGTCCAGTTTCAGAGCTGCAATTGCCTTCAGAACTCTTTCCTCTGATAATGGACTTGTGTCCACCTCCCTCTTTGTTTCTCCTTCCCCCTAGTGGTCGATCTACCCCTCCCACCACTGTGAAGACTCAGCAGAAGTACCTGTTCAGGATGTCTGCTTTTTCTTGATCCTCCTCTGCGCAGTCTTCCCCTGCCACCCTTGTTATCCTCACTATCCTTCCTTTTGCTTTCCTCTTCTCACGGATGTATCTGAAGAGTCTTATCCCCTTTGGCTACCCCTTTGGCTAGCCTTGCCTCTGTCTGTACTTTTGCTTCTTTCCTTGCCTTCTTCTGCTTCCTTCTGTTTGTTTTACTTGGTATATCTCCTTGTCTTCCTCACTCTGTGTTTCCTTATGTGCCGCCCTTTTTTCCTTCACCACCATGGCCAGTTCCCTAGAGAACCATAACGGTCTCTTTTTTTCTTCTGCCTTTACTCACTTCCTTCACACAGAGGTTGGTTCCCTTAATTATGCCCTCCCTTATTTTTCCCCACTGTGCCTGTACTCCTCCCTGGCAAAAATTAGGCAGTTTACAAGGAAGACTCACATTTTTTTTAATCTGCCCTCCTAAATTCCAGGGTCCTCGTCCTTCTGTGGTTTGCCTCTGTTCTCGTCTTAATGTTAAACCCCACTGTAGGGTGATCACTGGTGCCTAAAAGACAGCCCACTGTGATATCTGCAATGCCGTCCCTCTTTGTAAGCACCAGGTCCAGCACTGCCGTGTCGCTAATGTGTTTCTTGACTAGCTGCTTTCATTGTAGGGAATCAAGAAAGTCTGTGCTTCTGTGGATTAATGTGGTGACTTGTGGCACAATTGGCATGCAGTAGTACTATTTGCAGCTCAACAGACTGCATAAAATGCTATTTAACTACTTGCTGCAAGTGCCACAAGTTGCGCTTGGGAATGCTGCATGTATCAAAATATTGATGTCCATGTTGTTTCTGTCTTGTCATAAAGCAGGTAAACTTTTATAAACGCACAGAAATGTTTGAAAATAGCAATCATGTATTTTGGTCCATATTTTTTGACACAGGTGCAGCTCAAAATTGGGAATTGTTGTCAAGTGCTTTGAAAATCCCACCCACTATATTGCACCATATCATTCTTCTTTCAAAATGTGCCTTACTGGCTTGACAAACAGGTGACTTTTCAGTGTTCTCGCCTGATGCATCAAACAGAAGGGCCACTGTTTCCTCTTTGTGCTATTGCAACTCACTTGGCCTTTCAAAATGATAAAATTGCTGGCTCTCACCCCTCAGGTAACTACTGTTGTTTTACGAACATACAAAATTGCCGGTAGATACAGGCTATTCAGTCTATCTAGGCTGCTCGAGTGTGCAGCACTTCAGTCCATTAGACTGCAGCTGCCCCCCCTCATATGCTCTCCGCCCCCTCCCGGTTTGTACCCTCCCATTGAATCTATCCCACCCCCTCTTGAAACCCCCAACACTCTGCAGTGATATGACTTCCTCCGGCAGAGCGTTCAATCCTGCCACCACCCTTTCTGTGAAATAGTGCCTCCTCAGTTCCCTCTTGAACCTGCCCCCTTCCAACTTCATAGAGTGTCCCCTGGTTTCCCTTCTGCCCTTCAGACTGAACATATACCTGGTGTCTACTCTGCTGAAACCTTCCAGGTACTTGAAGGTCTCAATCATATCTGGATGAGTTGTTCATACTAACCCTCTAATTTCTCAAGTGTATTAACAAAAGATTCTTTGCAACTCAAACAGTTTATTTCCCAACGGTTTTTCAAAGTATGAAATGTTGTCAGCTCACCATATACTGCACCGACTTGTTAATTTCTCCTGTTAACACTGTCTTTAGGGAAACTGGGCTCAGTTATTAACAGAGACCAGTAAATATCATTTGCTCTACAATGACAATTCATATTACTTTTTTTTTTTTTTAAATACACTTGTATTATCCATGTATTGTGTACTATATATTGAAGTGCTGCGGTAGTGCCACTATAGTTAGGGTTGAGAAGGCTGTTTAATGTTAAACCCCCTAACTTTGCACTTCAATAGCTTCGCTCCCATTCAGTGGATTTATTTATTTATTTATTGAAATATTCAGAAAGACCTTTGAGTCAGCGACTCATTTACAAAGATTCCACGTCATACATAAAAGGATACATGGACAGAACTTGGAATACAGATTACAGTACAATTACAAATAAAAGTCAGTGAGGTTACATAGTTGTGCAGTTGTTGAATAACAAGAAGTTTTGTTTCTTAGTACAGCCGTAATAGTTACAGAGGTTCTGTAGAGGCTGATGGTCATAGGGTTTCATAGTTAAAATTTGGTACAGGGAGTCCGACAATAGTTAGTTTGATAGCTGCATATGTCAATCTGGTGTCTAGGGCAGTCACATTGGCTAGAGGCATAAAAGTATTTCTGTAGCTTGGATTTATAAGGGCCAAGCCTTAATTTGTTTGTTATATGACTTGGGAGGGCGTTAGTCCAGGAGGGGGCCCTGTAAGTGAAGGTTCGCTGGAATTGGGAAGTCTGGCCATGGGGTACCCTTAGCAGTTGCTTGTTTGAGCTGCGGGTTGTTTTGACTGGGGGAGCTGGGTGGATAATTTGGTTTAGGGTAGGTGGGGTGAGACCTAGTAGTACCCTTTTGTTCATAAGGCAGGTGTGGTACCTGATTCTGCTATCTAGGTTTAGCCAGTTTGTGCTGCTGTAAAGGGAGCAGGAGTGTGTGAAATGATCACATCCAAGGATGAGATAGCAGGCTTTGTTTAAAATGAGTTGGAGTCTGCTTAGGGTGGTGGATGGAGCGGCACTGTAGATTAGGATGCCGTAGTCTAGCAGGGAGAGGATTGAGGAGTTTATGGTAAGTTGTAATGCTTTTGGGGTGAGGCAGTGTTTGTACTGGTATAGTACCCCTAGTCTGGAGCTAAGGGCTGTTGATAGGTGTAGGATATGTTGATTAAAGCTGAGGGTGGGGTCTAGAGTGATCCCTAAGCATTTAAAGCTGCTTACTTGTTCTAATGGGGTCTAATTGGCAGTGAAGAATTGGGGGTAGAGGTTCTTGAGTGGGTTCTGGGGTGGGCAAAGAGCATGACTTTTGTCTTATTGTAGTTGATAATAAGACGTTGGGTGGTGAGCCAGTCTTCGACTTCACAGAACAAGTGTTGGAGGGTTTGGTGGAGCTTGGGGGGTGACAGGTCAGAGGTGAACAAGACCGCATCATCTGCGTATAGGAGTAGATTCCAGGGCATGACACTGGGAGGGAGTTGAGGTATAGGCTGAAAAGTAGAGGGCCAAGTATGGAGCCCTGTGGGACACTGGAGCGGACAGAGAAGCGGGGGGAGAGGACAGGGCCTACCTTGACTATCTACGAGATAGCTGGTGAACCAGTTTAGGGTGTCATTGGAGAAACCCATGAAAGCCATTGTGAAAGTACATTTTGCATGCCTGGTCTCAGAGGCAAGGTCTTTTCACATACCAAGTTTCTTTCTGGTCTGATATGTGGATTCCAAGATCTAGATAATGAAAAAAGTGAATAAATTAGGAGGTTTTGTTTTTTACTGTTTTTTTTTTTGTCATTGCCTATAGTAGCACCTAGACGGGTTTGAAAATTTAGTCTGAAATTTTCAGGGTATAAAGGGCTAGGCCAAGAGTGGTTCCTTTTACTGATTTGGTGAAAAAGAATATTAATCCATAGTTATAAGAATTTAAAATTTTAGTTCTGAGCATTTTCAGTCATATATTGTGTACAATATATTGTAGTGGTGCGGTAGTGCCACTGTAGTTAGGGTTGAGAAGGCTGCTTAATGTTAAACTCTAGTCATTGGATTTGTACAACATTTTGCATGCCTGTTCTCAGGGGCATTTCTTTCTGGTTCGATATGTGGATTCCAAGATCTGGCTAGTGAAAAACGTGAAAAAATCAGGACTTTTTTTTTTTCCTGTTTTTTGTCATCTCCTACAGTAGCACCCAGATAGTTTAGAATTTTAGCCAGAAATGTTCAGGGTATAAAGGGCTAGACCAAAAGTGGTGCCTTTTGCTGATTTGGTGAAAAAATATTACTCCATTCCAGAGTTATAAGGATTTGAATTTTCAGTTCTGAGGATGGTCAGTAGACTCTTTGGGATAGCTGTTTCATACAAGAAAATAATGTGGCCATACAAAAAAGGATTCTGATTCATATGGGGAGGAGGTGATCCTTTTTTGTGAGGAAAAAATATTTTTTTCATATGGCCACCATCTTGTTTCCAGTTTTTTTTTTTTCCAAAAATAAATTTTTGAAAACACATAAAAATCATATCATGGAAAGACACCAATAAATGTATCTTGCTAAGCAGGACCCCGTTATGGATTCTGAAGTTAGTTTTTGGTAAAATTACCCAGAAGTGTGTTTTTAGCACATTTTACCATTCTTTTTTTCTGAGACAGTTTTCTTTTCTCTTATGGCCATACGACACAAAATTACCTTGATGCAAAAAAATAATTTAGACTTAATTTTTTTTCTCATTCTTTTTTTGTATGAAGAAATCTTGTTTCTTAAGAACAAAATAGTCTCAGCAAAATGGATTCTTGCATACGAAAAAAATTATTTGGACTGATTTTTTTTTTCCACATTTCAACTTTAACAAGCCATAACTCTGTAAATATTTGCAGTTAAGGGACACTGTATATAGCAAAAGAAGTCTTAGTCAGTACTACAATGCTAACACATAATGAATGCCCTACAATAGAATTCAGTTGCCATATTAAAAAAAACATAAAAATTACAATTCCCATAGGTTAATATTATAACTGTCACAAGCTGTAACTCTGTCAGTCTTTGGAGTTAAGGGACACACTGTATATAAAAAAGGGTCTGAATGAGTACTACAACACTAACACATAATACCCCCCCAAAAATTTAGGGGCCATATAAAAAAACATTAAAATTGAAAAATGAGAATTCCTGTAGGATAACATCACAGCTTTAACAAGCCATAACTCTGTCACTCTGTGGAGTTAAGGGACCATCTATGTATTAAAAAAGGCCTCAATGAGTACTACTATAATAACACATAATACCCCCAGTTAGGGTCATTTAAAAATACAACAATAAAAAATGAACATTCCCATAGGATAACATTGCAGCTTTAACAAGCCATAAGTCTGTCAGTAATTGCAGTCAAGGGATAATGTATGTGTGTGTGTGTGTGTGTGTGTGTTTACACACATACACACAAACACACTTTACTGCCATGGGGCTGACAGTATAGCCTAAAGGTTAGAGTAATGAGCTGTGAATGACCATGGTACATCCAGCAGACCTGGGTTTGATTCCCACAACCTCTGATTGCATACTGTGTGACTGAGCAAGTCACTTGACCACCCCAGTGCTCCCAGGCCACCCCTGAAAACAGGCACTTGTGCCTAGTGGGCCTAACCCGGTTACCAAAAGCATAAAATAAAAACATGTGAAAAAGGTCTCAGTAAGTAGAAACAGAAACAGACTTTGACGGCAGATAAGGACCGCTTGGCCCTCCTAGTCTGCCCGTTTCCCTACCTACAAGATAAGCTGCAGATCCTAGTTAACCAAACAGCCTATTTCTTCTTACACCCCCACTCCATGAATTGCCTTATGTCTGTCCCATGTATTCTTGAATTCTCCCACAGTTTTAGACCCCACAAGCTCCTCAGGAAGGCTATTCCATGCGTCCACCACCCTCTGTGAAAAAATGCTTCCTCACACTGCCCCTGAACAGCCCCCCTCCCCCCATCTTTAAATTGTGTCCCCTTGTTCTTGTACATCTCTTTTTCTAAAAGATGCTACCCTCTTGGACTTTGTTGATTCCACTGAGGTACTATGTCCCCCTCTCCCTTCTTTCCTCAAGGGTATACATGTTAAGCTCCTTTAGTCTCTCCTCGTATGGCTTCTCCTGCAGACCCTGCACCATTTTAGTTGCCCTCCTCTGGAATGCCTCTATCCTGTCTATGTCCTAGCGGAGATGGGGTCTCCAGAACTGGACGCAGTACTCCAGATGAGGTCTCATCAACTGTCTGTACAGAGGGATAACAACTTCCTGTTTTCTGCTGGTGATGCCTCTTACTATACATCCCAGTATACCCCCAGCCCTCTCTACTGCATTCTCACATTGCTCGCCAACTTTAAGGTCATCTGATATGATTAACCCAGGTCCCTTTCCATTTTTGTTGTTGTTACTACCTCCCCCCTCCCCCCCCACTGTGTAACCTTCCCCTGGGTTTGTGTTTCCCAGGTGCATTATTTTGCACTGAATCCAAGCTACCATACTTCTGACCATTCCTCCAACCTTGCCAAGTCCCTTCTCATTCTTTCCACACCTCCTTGTGTATCAACCCTGCTACAGATCTTTGTGTCACCTACAATGAGGCATACTTTTCCTTCCAGTCCCAACTGCAGTGTCATTTATAAAGACATTAAAAAAGGACTGGACCCAGTACTGAACCCTGCGGTACCCCACTAGTAACCACTCTTTCTTCAGAGTGGACTCCATTTACAATTACCTTCTGTGTCCTGTTGTCCAGCCAATGTTTTACCCAGGCTACCACCCTGGGAACCACTCCCAGGCTGGTTAATTTGACTATTAATCTTTTGTGTGGGACTGTGTCAAATGTCTTGCTAAAGTCTAGGTAGGCCATGTCCACAGCCCCTCCCTGGTCTACTACTTTGGTCACCTAGTCAAAGAAATCAATTAGATTCGCCCGACACGACATTCCTGCTGTGAACCCATGCTGCCTTGGGTCCTTTGCCTCACTGGCCTCTAGGTACTCAACAATTCTTTTCTTCAGAAGCAATTTCTTCACTTTCCCTACCACAGAGGTCAAACTGACAGGTCTGTAGTTTCCTGCTTCTGTCTTGGTCCCACTTTTGTGAAAGGGAATCACATCCACCTTCCTCCAGTCCTCAGGTACCATACCATCCTCCCATGATTTGTTAAAAAGGATTGTCAGTTGTTTCACTAGTTCTCCCCTTAATTCTTTAAGAATTCTGGGGTGAATTCCATCAGGCCCCATTGCTTTGTCCACCTTCAGTTTTAGGAGTTCTTTCAGAACCCTTTCTTCTGTGAAAGGACCGGGATCGACCCACCCTATCAAGAGTGCTTCTGTTAACTGGATTAGGCACCTCCCCCTCCTCTTTTGTGAATACTGAGCAGAAATATTCATTCAGTATCCCTGCTTTTTCACTGTCCCCTCTGCCCACCCACCATCCATTCTATTCAGCCTCACTATCCCTCCCTTTGTCTTTCTACGCTCCCTGATGTACCTATAAAAGGTGTTATCCCCTTTTTTAACTGAGTTGGCTATCTTTCCCTCAGTTTGGGCCTTTGCTATTCCGACTTCCCTTCCTGCTTCCTTCTGCCTTAACTGGTACAGCTCTCTGTCCTGCTCCTTCTGTGTTTCCTTATACTTCCTGAATGCTGTCTTTTTCTCCCAGACTTTCCCTGCCACCTCTTTTGAGAACCATAGTGGCTTTTTCTTTCATTTTGATTTATTTATTTGCTTCACACAAACACTTGTTGCCTCTGTGATGGCAATTCTGATGTTTCCCCATTGTTGCTCCACCCCTCCTTCTAGCTTGTTTGCTAGTGCTTTTCTAAGGCACTCTCCCATCTTGCCAAAGTCAGCCCTCCTGAAGTCCAGTACCCTCACTTTTGTATGGTTGGACTCTGTAGCTGTTTGTTGTGAACCACACTGTTTGATGGTCACTTGTTCCCAGATGGCAACCCACTTCTAGATTTGGAGATCCTCTCACTGTCCCCATTTGAGAGTACGAGGTCTAAGACTGCTCCCTCATGAGTGGGGTTCCGAAACTAGCTGTCTGAGGCATGCCTTCTGCAGGGCATAGAGAATGGCCCTGCTCTTGGATGTGGCTGCAGCAAAGGTGCTCCAGTTAACATCTGGCATATTCAGATCTTCCATCAACAGCATCTCCCCTTTCTCTGCCATCCTAAGAGAGCCTTCTATCATATCCTATTGCATCAGGCTTCTTTCACGAGTGGGTTGTGAAGGCGCGACAGTGTTGTGCCAAATGGCAGCAGCCCATCATGGGGCTGGTCTCTGCCTCCGCCAATGAGTAGCATGCTGTTGATTAGGGCCCTTAATGAGCATGCCACAATGCGTCAAGAAATTCAGCCACATCACCGTGCAATCAGCTGTTTTGGTGCATTACAAGCTACCAAAACAGCTGACTGTGTGGTATCCCCATAGCGACGGCTTCTCCGTCGGCCTCATAGTCCCCAGGAAGCCGATGGACAGCCGCTGCCCACTGTTCAGTGTGCCTTCCTGATGAAACACTTCAATTAAAAAAAAAAAAAAAAAGCCGACAGGGTGCCCAATCCCCCTGTCGGCATGACCCCCTCCCAGGTTCATTTGCTGATGGGGTAGTCAATCCCCATCAGCATAATGCACCCCCATGGCACGTGCATTCCCCCAGCACACTATGGCAGACAAGGGTGCCCAATCCCCTGTCGGCTCCACTGCCCCCTCAAACAAAACTTCATCTGCCACGCTGGGAGCCCACCCCAGCGTGGCAAAATCTCCTTGGCCTAGAGGGTGCCCAATCCCCCAACAGCTCCACTGCCCCCCCCAAACAAACTGCTTGGTGCCACCCTGGGAGCCCAACCCAGCACGACAAAAGTTCCCTGACGTCTTTAAATAATTCTCTTGCCCCCTCCCCAACCTGCGCCCACCCTTTGCATACCCCACCTCACCACACCCCCACCTCATCCCATACTTACCTCTGGAGCCCAGCGCGTCGATCTTCGGTGGACCGGGAACAAGTCTGCACTCTTCAAAGCTGACCGCAAACTGAAGAAATGCTGGTAAGCTGTATAATGGCATAAATGTTTTTTTCCCCGCTTTGGTGCATCTCTGCCATTTTGGTGAATTTTTTTCACCAAATTTTCAACATGGGGTTCTTGGGACCCCACCCCATGAACTCAGTCACTGTCATTTTATTACTCGGTCCCGAAAGGTGATTTCGCGGTCACTGTGTGGAACCACTTTTTCGGGACAGAGTAACGAAATGACAGTGTCACTGTTCATGAGGTAGCCCCCACACAAAAACCCTGTGTTGAAAATTTGGTGGAAAAATTCCCAAAAATGACCATTTTACGAGCATGCGTTGCGCAGTTCGTACACATGCTTGCAACTTTGAGAATTTTTAATATTTTCACTCCTGATTTTCAGCATTGCACTTTTACCACACCTCCTTATGAGCAGCACAGCTGTCATTTTTCACATCTCACCCAAAATGTGTTTTCGCGCATGTAGCGCACAGTGGCGCGGTCAGTGTGCGAAATCAAAGTTCAGGACAAATTAAGAAAATCAGTGACACTGTTCATGAGCAGAGGTTTAAAACTGGCTATGTTGAAAATGTGGTGACAAAAGTCCATAAAATGACTGTTACGAGCGTGCATTGCGCAGTTTCTACGCACCTTTGTGACTTCATTTTTTTATATTTCCACTCCAGATTTTCAACATTGCCATTTTTTACAACTCTCCATGAACAGTACAGCTGTCATTTTTCACATCCTGTTAGAAATGTGTTTTCGCACCTGTGGTGCCAAATGGCATAGTCGCTATGCAATATCAGCTTTCGGCTAACAAACTTATATTGTCACCCCATTCTCCTATACTACACCCATCTCACCGTATTTCCTGATGGAATGGGTTACGCATAAGGCCCAAAGACTCCAAGGCACACTGTGACACTTGTCGGTGTCTGCAGGGTAGGGTGTGGTGAAATGGCGTGGCCGTTATGCCAGACGACCCAAATTCACACCCCAATGCCAGTCAGTCTCTGCAGGGTGGAGGTGGGGTTGGCTTCAGTTCAATACCTCACTGCCATTCCTACTATGCAGCTCCCCAACTCCCACACTACCAATGCCAATGCCAGCAAGCAAATACAACAACACTAAAATATAATCCCCTCCCTAAACATTCATGGGGTACACATTGCACTTCAGAATTACCTCCAGTCTTCACCCTGGTGCCAAATCCACAATACAAATGTCCAATCATCATCAAAAATAAACCAAAAGTATATCTGGTCTTCCACTACAACCATACCAAATTTCAGAGCAAACCGACAAAAATGTACTTACTTACTTACGGGTAAAAAATGAAAAACACATTTTGGCCCAGATACAATAAACCGCTGGCAGTTAAGAGGGGCACAATATATTTTTTCTTTTGATGTGAGCCCCACAAAAACAATTACAACTAAGTACATAAATTGCTTTTCTGGAGGCATGGAAGCATAGAGATACAATTTTACTATCACAAAAACAAAGGAAATTCTTTGAAAAAAAACCTGTGTTAATGCACCAGTTAGGGTTCAGATTAAACTTACAAAAGTATAGGAAATCTGCATTAGGGTTTCCAACCCTAATGCCCCACCTCTATCCCCAAGCAGAAAAAGAAAATAAACATTATAGTTTTCACTGTCCTGTCTGCGAATCAGATGTGGGGTCTTCCGTGGGGTTCTCATCCCTAACACTCACCCCATTCCATGACCAAATAAGGTGACGTGATATTTTCTTCAGGCAGGACCTACAGCATGTTGGCAACATGTGGGGAGACACAGTTCTGTACATTCCAAGACTGTATCACTGTGGGGTGAGCGTTAGGGTTGAAAACCCCAAGGAAGACCCAACCAATGATACACCAACAGTCAGGACAGCGAAAACCATAATGTTTTTCCTTTTCCTGCTTTGGGGGTGCAGGTGGAGAATTAGGGTTGGAAACCCTAATGCCACATTTCCCTACTTTTGTCAGTTTAATCTGAACTCTAACTGGTCCACTAATGCAGATTTTTGCACAGGAAAAAAAGAAAAAAAATATATATAGGGGATACATGATGAGCTTGAGTGGGATATGTAAAATATTCTCACTCCTGCAGAGTGAGAATATTTTACATATCCCACTCATGCCCATCATGTGTTTGATTTATACAATAGGGTATTTGTTGGCTATTTGTGTGTACAAGGTCTGAAAATGTGTGTTATTTTATTTCTAAGTGTTGCTGCGCTGCGATGAGGCTGTTTTGGTAATGGGGAGTGCCGATTTTTATGAATGAGTCTATTGTCTGTTGTTGGATTGGCTATCGTTGCATAGTAGTGGTTTTTCATTGGTATCTGTGTGTGATTTTGTGTAGAAATGTATCGTATTGGTTGCTATTTGTTTTGTACCATTGGTCGGTAGCAGTGATTGATTGCGGGAGTTGTGTTTTGATTGGTTTGTGAGTGAGAGTGGGTGTGTCTTTCTTTTGAAGAAGACTTCTGTGTTTGAGGCGCCTCGGTTTGCCGTAAAGAGATTGTAAATAAGTTTCTTTATTTAATTTTATGCCTTATGTATGTGTTGTGTTACTTTATTTTCTTACATGGGGTGCTTGTGTGAGTTTCTTTTCAGTTTGTGAATGGACTTATTCACGGCTTTGGAGTTCAGAGTTTTGCCACGGCTGCTGCATTTCAGGTATTTGTTATTATTTTGCATTACTATCAGAGGAAAATTTGCTTTTTTGTGAGGAGGGCTGTTGTTTTCATGGTTTGCATGTTCGATAGACCTGTCCTGCATTCACGGTTGTATTTCTGTAACTGAGCACCGCGCAATGCTTTTTTACTGTTAATGTGTGTAATTAGAAACAGCAGTGAAGTCAGTAGCATGGGAAACTCGAGCTGCTTTAACATTTTAACTATTATAACAGGTGAATGTGATTTGCTTCAGTTGCTAGGATACTGTAATACCTGCACATCTTTTCCTGATGACATAGCTACTGTGAGAATATCACTTGATGACATAGGAAGTGTGTGTGTAAATGTAAATATCTACCACAGTTCCTACGTCACCAAGATTTATCTCGCTCTAGTGAGAATACATGTTGTTATCTGCAACGTTTATCAGCCACTCCTATTGTATAAATATATTTATATATGATCTTACCTGCCTCTTCAAAGGAACTACTCGGCCAATAATTTAGTGTGTAAAGGAATTGTGAAGGACCATGATCTGATATACAAAGTGATCACCTGTGTCAACTTGCTGGTTTCTGTTAATAACGGAGCCCATTTTTCCGAAAGACACTGTGACTTTAAATTTTGCATTATTTAAGTGGCATTTTCACAGGTAATCCCCAGCCCCAATGAAGAGCCTTTAAGCTCTGAGTGCTGGAGAGCTAGCCTGGACCTTTCTGACCACTACGTAATTCACAATAAAGTGAGTTAAATACTGATCTTACTTCGAGTGGGCTCTTGCAGTAGGTATTTACATATAGGACTAAGCAGCCAGGTGTCAGGACCCCATGGAAAAATCTACAGTTAGCAGTCTCTTGTGGGGAACCGCCCCCACATCAGCTGACCAACATCAGCCTACTTCAGTATAAAGGGGCGGTCCCCTACACCTGCCTTCCAGTTCTTTCCCGCCGTCTGCTTGCGAAAGTACCTCGCGGAAGAACAGCGCTACTTCTTCGCTATTTCTGGATAAGTATTCCTCATTTCTCTAAACTTACCAGTTTTTCTTTAAAGTGTTTTTTATATTTGGCTGTGCATGTTGTCCGTGATGCCCTCCGAATCACATAAAAACAAGTGTGACTTGTTCGGATCCCAGCACCCTCACAAGGACGGCCACTCCTTGTGTCTCTTCTGCCTAGGCCAGGACCACCGCGTGGAGGAGTGCGACCACTGCCAGAAATTCAGTTTGGTCACCCACAAAAGGCGACAGCAGTCCCTGGAAGAAAAAGATGGCCTCCATGGAAAAAGAATTGAAGAAACTCAGGCAGACGTTGACCTCCCCCAAAGGCCATCATAAGAAGAAATGGGATAAAGAAAAGTACCAGGACTGGGATTTGTCATACACAGCCCCCGTGACTTTGGCTGGAGTCACGGCCTTACAGGTATCTTTCCTTCCAGGGGATCACTCTCTTACGGCCGCCTTGGTCATTACCAAGCATACATCTCCCCCCCCCATCGGACTTGCGCTTGGGCCCGACGGGAGCCTCCAGGGCAAAGGAGGCCTCCACTCCTGTTATGGCTGCCTCTACCTCCTGGCCTACCAGTGTGAGTGGGTCCAATAAGTTGGGTTCCTGCTGTGCCATTGCCTGCCTGGACAAAGCTGCTAAGCCGCTCGTCAGTTTGTCTGATGAACGCCCAGCCTGCAACACCCCCGTCAGGCTCTGACGCCATGCCTGATGCCAGGGAATCACCACAGCTGATGCCAGATCAGCTGCTGTCCGAAGTTTCTCTGTCCCTGCAGCCTCCCCACCAGGAGTCTTCCCCCTCTTCCCTGGCTGGGGTTGAGGATTATGGGACGCTTCCATCAGGTGCCCCCCCTTCGCCGGAGCCTCAGACACCAGGCCTGATGTCAAACCTGTCGTCACCTTGTGGCACATCGGTACCTGACGACTGAGCCACTCTGCCATCAGGGCCCGTAGGGCCTGTTTTTCTGGACCCTCCTTTAGGACCTCCCACACCGGCCCCCATGCCTTCTGGACTGACACCAGACCCGTTCGGTCCTCCGTCTGGGGCAACACCAGGTCTTTTGGCTCCTTCAGAGCCCCAGGCACCAGGATACCCGACGCCACATTACCTGATACTGGGCCTTCTGCCATCAGGTTATGGGTGCCCTTTTTACGGTTCCCCAGTTACCCGTATCCAAGTCCCCTTCCCCCTCCACAACCGCAGGTGAACCTTAAGGAGGTTTTGGCTTCCTGGTGGGCTGAGGCTACATCCCAGCTCACTAAGGAGGCAGAAACACATCAGCCGACATCGGTCCCTACACCAGACCTCATTTGTCAGCGACAATTGACTCCACAACCTTTACCGGATGCTAGACCACAACCCTCTGACTCTTTCTCTAGGGAGAACACGCACCCTCGGGGTACCCCCAGAATGGTCAATCCTCCCCCCGATAAGGAGGACTCTTCTTTGTCTTTGGAGCCTTCAGACACTAACTCGGACTCTGAACGTTCTGACCCTGGTGACGAGCCCCACACTCCAGAGACCCAAAGGCTTAAGGATTCTCCCAAATCTCCTTCAGAGGATCCCTCATTCCTGGAGTTATTAAAGCAAATCCAGGCTGCCTGTGAATGGCAATCAGTGGAACCAGATCCACAATGGAAAAAATTAGCCATTCACCTGGATCTTCCCAAAACTTCTCCCACACTGATTCCTCCCAGGATTGAGCCTCATGAGGATCTTGTTTCCACGATTTGGAAGCAACCTTCCTCATTAGCCCCTCTTCCTTGTAAGGCAGATAGGCTTTACCAGGCTCCCGAGGGTAAAGACTTTCTTAGTCTTCACCCTAAAGCAGATTTGGTTGTCATAAGTGCTGCCCATGACAGAACTGCTATTCCTGAACATCTTAATTCACCCCCCACGACAAAGAATCCAGGCTTCTGGACCAATATGGCAGGAAGATCTATGCATCTTCTACCCTGTGCCTGAGAGCCCTTAATTATGTGGGATATATGGGGAACTACCAGAAGTCAGTTCTTGGTCAGGTGGAAGCCAAACTGGACTCTCTCCCAGATTCTCAGACAAAGCAGGAATTGGGAGATCTGGTCTGTTCCGCGCGTTCAGCCTGTAGGCACATGTTCCGTGCCACTTATGATGTGGTGGACACTGCAGGTTGAAGCTCAGCTTTTGCTGTAAGTTTACGTTGTCATGCCTGGCTTTGTGTTTCAGGTTTGGCCCCTGAGGTACAGACGGCCTTACGTGATGCCCCTTTTCAGTGATCAGTTTTTTTTGTAGGCAATGTTAAAGACATCATTACTGAATTACAGGAGAAGGGTTTGGCATTAAAGTCGATCCAGACCATGTACAAACCCTCTCAGAGCCAGAAACATCCTTTTCACACAAAAACCGCTGACAACAGAAGCAGACACAGGTTAAGCGTCCCAAGAAACACCAAGCCGCATCAGCGACTAAAGCTCTCCCACTGAGCTTCAAGCCCTGACATGTAAGATTACTTACTTGATCTTCCACAGAGACCATGTGGCCATGCATATGAACCATAAGTTTCTCCCTAAAGTGGTGGCTGAATCCACACTCAACCAATCTATTGAGCTCCCGGTATTCTTCCCAGCTCACTCGAATCACGGAGAGTATCTTCTGCGTACTCTTGATGTTTATAGAATTCTGAGATACTACCCTAATAGGACCAAGGATCTCAGAAAAATGGATCAACTTTTCGTTTTCTTTGCACCCAAGAGAGAGAGAGCAACGCATCTTTAAGCAGTGCCTCTCTAAGTGGTTAGCAAATTGCATCACTTTCGGTTATGACAAGTACAACAAGACACTCTTGGGTCAAGTTAGAGATCACTCCACCAGAGGGGTAGCTGCCTCTACTGCTTGTTTCAGGAATGTGTCAGCTGCTGACATTTCTGCAGCCGCTACTTGGACTTCCGTCCACACCTTTACAAAGCATCACAGTTTGGACGTTGCCTCTCGCCGCAGGGTGGGCTTTGGATTGGCTGTGTTGCAGGGACTCCTTTCATGAATCCCTCTCCTGCCTTTCTGATTGTCTGTGGATGATTTCTCCTCCTCCCGTTTTCAGACTTGTTCCAGACTGCTTGGGACTCAGTCCTGTTTGTGAATACCTACTACAAGAGCCCTCTCGAAGTAAGACAGACCAGTTACGTAAGAACTTAGTGTAACAGTAGATCTTTGAGAGAGGCTCTTTCAGTAGATATTGCTTTCCCTCCCTCTGTCCCCCTGAGTTTTTCCTTTTCTTTTAGGGGGGCATTTCCTCTTCTACTGTCATGCTTTTGGCCTCTGGTGGGAAAGAACTGGAAGGCGGGCTTGGGGGACCGCTCCTTTATACTGACGTAGGCTGATGTTGGTCAGCTGACATGGGGGCGGTCCCCCTCCAGAGACTGCTAGCTAGAGATTTTTCTATGGAGTCCTGACACCTGGCGGCTTAGTCCTATTTGTGAATACCTACTGCAAGAGCCTCTATCGAAGATCTATTGTTACGGTAAGTTCTTACGTAACTGTCCTTTCCTGCTGGAGTGTGGTGCTTCCCTTTGGCACACTCTTGCCATTGCCAGTCATAGTCTCAGCAGTGGATGCAGGCTTAAGTCTAGCAGAACTCTATCAATGCTGACTATGACTTTAGTGGAATATGTAAATGTCACCATGAACAAAGTGGTAGACTGGCAGTATGGCACAGAGGTTAGAACAATGAGCTGTGAATGAGCTTTGTATACCAGTAGACCTGGGTTTGATTCCCACATCCCTGCTTGCATACTGTAACATCCCCCACTTGTACACTCTGTGAATCTGAGCAAATCACCTAACCTCCCCAGTGTTCCCAGGTCACCCCAGAAAACAGGCGCTTGTGCCTAGTGAGCCTTACCTGGTTACCATAGAATTAATTAAAAAAATAGAACCCTTCCAGTGCCAGCTGTGGCTGCGGTGGTGTATGTTAACTCCCTATGGAAGAACCCTGCCAGTGCCTCTTGTGACTCCAGAGGTGTATACTGACTCCTCTGTAGAAGAACCCTGCCAGTGACAACTATGACTCCAGTGGGGTATGCTGACTACCCTATGGAGGAACCCTGCCAGTGCCAGCTTGTCCTCCAGTGATGTATACTGACTACCCTGTGGAAGAACCCTGCTAGAGACAACCATTACTCCAGTGGTGTATACTGACTTTCCTATGGAAGAACACTGCCAATGCCAATTGTGGCTCTGGTTGTGTATACTGACTCCCCTGTGGAAGAACCTACCAGCACCAATCATGACTCCAGTGGTGTATGCTGGCTCATGAGGTAGGGACTGGCACCCTTCAACTGTTTCTTCACTGCACCTTTTATTCCAGTCCACAAAATCACAGTTACTTTGTTTGTTATGCAGGTTGTTTTATTAATGTGCAAAAATGAGAAACGTCAGCAAACTTACAGAGGCTGCCACAGATTCCGAACGCATTTCATGCATCCGTGTGCAGTAGAACCCTGCCTGTACTGTAAACCATAACTCCAGTGGTGTATGTTGGCTCCCCTGCAGTACAGCACCGCCGGTGCTGACCATGATTCTCACCGCAAGATTCCCTAGAGTATTAATTCTTGATCAACAGTGAAATTAATTTCTGAGTTGGAGGGACTGGTTGAATATTTAAATAATCCAACCAAAACATTTCATAAAATGTTTTATAATCTTATAAGTTTGCCTTTTTAATTTTGTTTAGTGTCAACTAAAAGTCACAGATGATATATGAAGGGTGAACCTGTGAGTGCAGTCCCAGGACCAGTGAATTATCTCATACAGTATATTGGTCCATGACTAGCTGCCAATAACTGAAATGTTTGATCTGTGTCCTACTGTAACTGAGGATATCCGACTACATGCTTGTTCATTTCTTTTATTGTTCTCAGCTGTGCAAACCTACACAGGACCGTCCAATCTGGTGTTCACTGAAGACACTTCTAATTCCCTGAGAATCCGTTGGTCTGCTGCTGGGGGCCCCGTCATAGGCTACAAAGTACAGTATGTACCTCTCACAGAGCTGGGTCAGCAAATCTCCTCCGAGATTCGGGAGGTGAGTATGTGTCAGGTTTCTTCTGTTATAGAATGAATGATAAGTTTCAACAGATCAGATGGTAGGTCCTCAGGCCATGACTTTCTGGTGATAGACCACCAGAACATGAAAATTGTACAGTTTTTTGTTTTTATTTTTCCCCCCGTTGATCCTCTGTGGCTGCCACAACTATTGATCATCTGTGTCTGCTACAGCAATGTCCTTCCTCTAGTTGGCATAGTGGGTAAGCTATTACTGTTAGAGCTGGCACAATGCCGCAGCTTTGTCTTCCAGCTGGCAGTGGTTGTACAACACCAGGTGACCCACAGTCTGCCTCCCTGGGGCCAAGTCCCTCACCTCCCCAATGCATTCAGCCACCAGCTAGCTCCAGTGGTACATTCCAGGACTCTTACACAAACCCCACTGTGCTGGCCCATTGTTAACATTTTTAAACAGTTCAATAATGCAGTTGCTCCCACATAATTGAAGAGTTGGGGCTGGATTTTCAAAGAATTGTGGCACATTTGTGCCACTGTTGCTCAGCTATAGTAAAGCGTGGTTTAACTTCATGTCACAAGTTATGCTCCAGAAATCATGCATGTGTCCAATTAAAGACACAGGTGACATTTTTGTGTGATAAACTGTGGCAAACACTTTAGAACGTTGGAAAATAAAGTGCAAGTGTTTTGGCACATTTGTCATGACACAGGCTGTGTCTGACATAGGGACTTCCGCCTGTGTCGCGAGTCTTGAAAATCCATGCCATGTTCTTTAATATCTTATGTGCAAGCACGTCAGTTGTAGGTTATAGACAACTGACACCTCTTGGAAGTCTTTGAAAAATGTAATATTTGAACAAAATATAGCTTATAACATGGCCAGCCTGTTGACACAGCGGATGGAAGCACTTCTGCTCACAATACTGGTGTCTTGGGTTCAGGAATGAGATTGAGCGATCAGAAGACTGGTGTGGGAGAGGAAATTGAGTATCGGGTTGTGTGGGTGGACGGGTTACAACTTCTGCTGCAGTACCACCACCTGAGTGACCACAGGTGGTGGTACAGCTGGGACTGTTAATGCGGGAAGGAAGATTTGCCAGGAAAGCTCCAATGTGTGTGGCACCACATCAGCACGTGTACACGTTAGGCACCTGTGTGTTCTGTGTCCTTGTAAGAGGGGAGAAAACAGAAAGTACCCCGCAGGTGTCGGGATGAAGCCACAGGTACTATTGGTTCCCCGACACACAAAGTGACCTCTTGGTGCCCCAGAACTGTGTCGGTGGTGCGGATGAGGCTGGGAGGTGTCCTCAAAGTGTGGCAGAAGGGGGCCATGGAGATGCAGAAGGGGCATGAACACACAGTAAAAAAAATACATATATCTTATAATTTAAATGTATTAATTATCTTCCCATTGTTCTTTCATATGGAGGCATTTGAATCAAAACAGGGTCTTTGAGCCTTAGAATTCATTTACTCCTGTCAGACAGTCCCCTTTTGTAGTCATAATCCTCTGTGTGACATCACAATCTCCTGTCAAGGCAATGACTGTGCTGTCACAAGCAAAGGATTATGACTTCAGGTGGGGAAAAAAACAGCCAAAACTGATATAGTCTAGGGACATAAAAATATCCCTAGGAAGGAAGAAAAAGAGACAGAAATGATATGGAATATTAACTGAGTTGAGTTGTACTGTTACGATTTTAAATGGTTTCCCAAAGGCATCAGCTGCTGTTTGATGGATTATAACTTGTATCAGCTTTCAGAGATAAAACTGAATAATTTACATGGCATATGATGGACAATTGCATAGCATGATACTGGGTACAGAAGCAGTGTTCATTTGTTAATGCTCTATTTTTCCCAGTATTGTGCTTTTTTTTGGTGTTGTTGTGCCCCCATCCTGAATGGCAGGTTCATCATGCCTATACCCTATCTCCAACCCAGAGAGCAGGCGAGCAGTTGCTGTCACAGTTGGCCCCAAAGCCACATGTTAATCAGCCAGCTGAAGGTGTCAGAGGTCATGGCCTGTGCAGGAATGTTAAAGTGATGTTCCTTTAGATGGCTTAGTGGATTGGTAGCATGTTAAGGAACCATTCACCTCTAGTTCAGTGGTTCAAATGCATCCTAGTTCGATAGTGGCCAAAAGACATTTTCACCTGAGGGCTGTTCAGTGGCCTGTGTTCCGTTAGTTGTGGTGGTCTCAGTCTAGTTTCCAGTGGCCAGGTGTCCACATCATGAACCCCCCCAACACAGTTGACACTAATCAGCGCATGTGTTGGCAGTTTCACACTAGAGACCAGGGACTGAGTGGGTATGGAGTCTGAACTAACCTCTCACCTGTACGGTGGTCCCTCCCATGACAGGGTTCAGGCACACTGGTACAGCAGCTTACATTTGGTGGGGGTCAAAAAGACTAGGACCACTAGCTTTACCTTAGTTGGTCTGACTCTGGCACAAGATAGCTTTCACCCTTACAATGACAGGGTTTGGTGAATATGCTCATATATATATATTTTCTTTACATCGTATTTATCCCTCCTACTGCCGGCTCTCACCACTCAATCAGACTTCCTTTGTTGCACTATCCTTCTTCACACTGGAGTCTGCCCCTAGAGCCCCTGGTCCATATATATCCTTGATTTACGGATTATCTCCCGGTGGGGTGGAGGGAGCCTCCCTACTCCCCCTGACCATTGATTGTGGACACACTGTGTAGCGGAGTCTGCCCCGATGATCCGAGGGCACGCAGTGAGGAGTCATTACCTAGGCGAGGAGATGGTGATTTTCCTCGGTTTTCTTCCCCCAGTGCCGGCGTGCAGTGAGGGCCAATGAGCAAGGAGGCGCGATGAGACGCACCTCCTGCTCCGCCCCTCTGCCGACATCTGCCCCGGATGCCACGCTGCTACCTCTCTTTACCGCACCTACCTCCCGAGCTCCCCCAGGAGGTGGCATTGCGGCGGGACCTTGCAGGTTGACCCCCCCCAGAGAAGGAGAGCAGCCTTTGGGCGCTCAATCCTTCTCTTCCCCGGCCGACCCCCGGCGGTCCGTGCTCATTCCCGAACACGGGTCACTGGCATGGTGCGAGGTAAGGCATCCAGAGCCTCAGCCCTCAGCGCTACCAGGCTGGCTCTGCTCATATATTTTGGGGGAATATGAAACTGAGGGGAGCATGAAGAGCCATGGGTTGTAAGTGGGTAGGGAGAAGGGCTCTAAAATTTATAAAGGCCCAGATAGGGCAATATTTTATAATATCAGAGGATGGAGGGGGGTTCTTTAAGATGATTGGTGGATGGTTTCCATATTTAGTGGGAGAGGTGCATTAGACTTCTTTTTGTCGGTATTTTCAAATGTTGAAATATGAGAGATTTAATCAAGTTAAAAGTGTCTGATCCAGTTACACTCCCACTTCCAACTCTGATCGGGTATGGTGGTTTCTCACCTACAGTGTATCTGCGGAAATAACTATTTTTCTGGGAAAATATTTTTTCCACATACAGTACTAATCCCATTCAAGCAACTCTAGTTGTAGCATGGCTGCCCCTGGTGGTTCAGGGGAAAGAACCATGATCATCACAGCAGCCCTTGCCACAGTGCCCCTCCCTTGATGTTGTCTAGGAATTTGGGGCTGGGTATGTCAACAGCCTTTAGGCTTGCATCATCAATGAACCCCCTCATAGTCCTGTCTTACTGATCACTAAGTTGGATTGAATTCTCTTCCGGGTACCTCATACTCAAAGTAGACCCATTGAGGATGGGTATACCATGGTATATTCTATGTCAACTAAGGTGGTTCCGTGTCAGTTGCCCACAGAAGGGGCATTTGAATATGTGGTGGCAAGTAAAGGGGGCACCTGTGAGGGAGAGGGATGGAATAGTATCTGTGTTGATGGATGGGAGAGGGATAATAAAAAAATTAAGAAAGAAAGGAGTAATGTCTTTGTCTTTGTCAACCAGATCGATGTTCGATCAGATGATACTACAGCAGTTCTGGGAGGGCTGAGAGCAGCGACGGACTACCAGATGACAGTGATTGCTCAGTACGCCAACAGCATTGGGGAGTCGGTGACAGGAAAAGGACGGACAAGTGAGTAACCAGGATCCATCAGCTCCAGGCTCCAAGGCCCACTCTTAGGCCAAAGAGCAGGGAGTCTGTATGTAAGAATTGGTAGGAAAGTCTCTTTTGTTTTCAATGTGCTAATCTCCAAACCATTAGGGCAGCCACATGCATAGTTTTTATTCTCTGGTTATTCAAGTACAGTGGTTACAAATGATTCCCCAAGGCTGTGGGTTCTTTTATAAATGCCTTTTGCTGGTCACACAATAAACCAGTGGACTGCAGCCGATACAGAACACTCAGTTTACATTGCTTGCTTGCTCTCTGTCTCCTTCTGCTCAACCCATAAAACTATAAAGACTTGAATGGCAATGCTGACATCATATCCTCGGTGATTAATTGTTTCCCCACAGAAAAATAATTGCCTCCTAATGGTGACAAGGAAGTGGGTGCATGTTCCCCGCTAACACTGCCATTCTAGTTTTTATGGAGTACTATAGTTGAACCCTTGCCTGCCACATAGAAAGGCTTTCATGTCCCTGGCTGTATTGACAGGCTTGCGTAATAAAGCCTAGAATTATTCCATAATTGGAAGGCTATGCCTGTAGTTCAATGGACAAGCAGCCAGCCGCTCCCCCTTCCTGTGCTATATACTGTAAACAGTTCCTCTGAGCTTCTCTCTCAAGCACTTTTTCTTTGCAGCCGAAGGCTCTGTCGGTCTTTCCTTTGCAGCCTGCTGTAGTCTGGCGCCCTGCCTAGCCTTGCTATGTTTCGCCTGCTTGTTTCTGCTTCTCTTCTGTTGTCTATCCTCCTGAATTTGGTTTGTATTGTTTGCCTCCAGCTGTGTGCTTCTTTGTGTTGCTTGTTCCCTGTTCCTCTGTGTTTGTGTGTCTTTTGTTTTGCTTTCTTTTGGAGGGCTTCTGTTTTTAAACTCCTTGTATTTTGCTAATCCAGAGCTCATGCTATTTGCTCCCATTTAGTCACAATCCAACTGAAATCATCTGGGTGTTTCAGCTCAAGCTGCTTCCCTGCTGCTGCTCTCCATGCTATGCCCCTTAATTGTTTTCACCTGGTTCAGGCTCACTCTGAACCCTAACCCATGCAATTCAATCCTGCTTCCTGAACTCATACCACATACCTCATTGCTGCTGTTTTCACTGCACTGCCTAGCCAGATTGCTGCTTTCAGAGCGTTGCCTCCCTCCAGTCTATGTTAATTCGAATTGCTACCCCTATACCTCATAGTTACTCAATACTGATGCTGCTGTCTTATATTTGTACACTGCTATTATACTCTGGAGGTCAGCTAAGCTACTGCTGATACTGTAAACTAGTTTTAATGTCTGCATGTGGGTCACTGTGCCTTCACATCACTTTCTTATTTTTACTATGCCGGGGGACTGGAGGTGTTGTTGATGAGCTGTGGCCCCATATGGAATACTAACTCATGTTCCAATCCTGCTTTCGCTAGTAAAATCTTCAGAGTATTTGTCAACTTTCATTGGCTTCCTTGAATGCCTGGCTGGCTTACCCCACTAGTCATCTGCTGCTCCTTCGACCTCTGTGCAGGTCTAACTATTTGCATACTTTGCTTATTGACCTATGTGCAAGTCCACTCATTGCTTATGCAATTCATTTGCTTAATGCTTGCTACTACCACGTCTGACCTACATGAGGGTCCCAACACTCAACACTTCATTCATCTCCTCCTCAGTTGGTTTCTCGGGCATGCCAGCCATAACCATTCCATGGCGCAGGGCCTCCCTGCAGCCGACGGTCTCTCTCTGTAGCTAATAAGTCCACGTGCCTGAATTGGGGTGGGTCCTTGTTACCTGGCCCATAACTGGGAATGTCCTGGCTCCAGGCTTGGCTTTAGCTATTCGAGACTAGACGGCAGCTCCTGGTGTAAAATTTAAAACTAGCCGTGAAGGGTGGTTTCAGCAATCTCCTTTGGCTCTAGTATTCTACTAGCAAGGCACCTTCACCGCATTCTCCCTACGACTGTTTCTGGTTCACGTGGTTTGTTTTTAGGGTGGGCAGGCCAGGTGAGTGCCTCAGCAGTCGTTGATTTCCTCCTCTCACCTTGGTTGCCCCCGATGTTGCAGAGCACTCTTGCAACATTCCACGGCATTTCTGTTAGAGGGATCGAGCAAGAGCTTTCCTCCAAATTGGAATATTTTCCACCCCACTTTTATTGGGTTTCTAAATTGCAGCAGCAGAGCCATCACTAAACAAAACATCCCAAGCCTGGAGGGAAGACAGCCTAGGCCTTGGATCCCCAGAGATTTCCTCCTTATAGGGTTTTTTTCTCTCCTCTGTGCCTTAGGTCATAGACGTTAGTTTGCCATAGTTAGTGTTCCCTAGTTCTTTAGGTAGTTTCTGCTGTTGGATGGAGGTGGATGGTGTCCCTACTTGCCATTCCTCTCTCCTTAGGAGGCCCCCTCAATCTCCTGCACATCCATCGTACTCATGCCATTGTTAACCTGTGCATCTCATTATGTTATCAAGCTACCTGGTGCCTAATCATCTACTATGCCTCACAGCTACTGATTGCTAATGTGCTTCATACTACTACATTTCTTTTTGGGGATGCTTCCTAAGGTACCTTTAGCCAAGGGAATCGCCCTGCAGCACCTCTAGGGGTGGAACCCTCTTCGAGGGTTTCTTGCCTTTGGTACCCCTATAGGGGTTCTGGTTCACCAGAGGCCAGGTGAGTGCCTCAGCAGTCGTTGCTTTCCTCCTCTCACCTTGGTTGCCCCGATGTTGCAGAGCACTCTAGCAACATTCTACGGCATTCCTGTTCATCTGGAATAGACAGTGCGAACGGCCAAACCAAGTAACACAGTTACACAAGCATAACATCATACTGGCTGCATAGGCCATTGAACTCGGGCATTAATAAAGACCATTCATTGAGGAGTAACTAATATTAATAACGCAGTGTAAAAACTCTGTCACAGGTATTGGGAATCTTTGTAGTATTCAGACTTTTATCTGAAAACTGGAAAGTTGTCTGAAAACTGGAATACTGTATCAATATTTCAGCATTGCAAGCTGTAGTTTTGGGTTCTTATGGGCCACCGTAGTTGTATACTGCAGGTAAGGGTATGTTGGGTAAATTAGTTGGAGTGTAAATAAAAGAGATGGCTGCTCTGTAAAGGTGTCTCAACAGTTCCTGCTTTTTTGAGTTATTTCTAAAGTATTCAAAATTTACGTTGGCAATAAAGTTCAGCACAGTCTGCACGAGTGGCCCAGCAGCTGCTGAGACACAGTGGTGATGGCTCTAGTGCTGCACTGAATCCTGATTAGATGGTAGCACTGACTATTCCAGCTGGCTGTCAAATGTGATTTTCATGATTATTTTGTTTCTGTTCCTCTCTCTAAACCAAACACACACATTCCCAAGCCTCATTCCCAGAGCAAGGCATCATGGCTGTGCAAATCCTGATGAAAGCAGGGCTGCAAAGGCTTGGTAGAATGTCTGTTCCAGCATAGACTGTAGAGTAACAAAGTACAGACATGCGTTGTGTCCACTTTGGGACTCCTCAGAGTACTGCAGTCATACTCTCAACCAAACAGCTTGACAGACCCCCAGGCAAAGTTCGTTTGGAACACTCGGAGGAATATACTAGACAGGCAGATGATTTTCCTAATGTGGACCATGAACTCAAGACACAGATAGTTCAAAGTACACTGTTTGTTGGGGTTTCAGGAAACAGGGAGCAGAGGTGAGGGCTCAGAGAGACCATTTGATTTTAGCGTGCTTTTATTTTGAAATCATATTGGGTTGATCACTTGCTGGGATTGGGTAAGGGAGGCAAGTTAGAAGTAGCAAATTGTGATTGTGGGAGGTAATGGAGCGGGAATCCAGGTGGTGCACACATGGGTCTTGGCCCGGACCAAGCCCACTCCGCCCATCCCTGGCCTAGGGCCCATCTCTGTGCCCTGCCTGCACCACCATCACACCTCCACATGGTGGTGGTCAAAGGTCGGGAGAGACAACCTCACCTACCCAAGAGAGGAGAGGAGAGCTGCCAGTGGTTGCTTGATCCCCACCCGTCCCTCTTCCCCCCGGTTGACCCCTGGCATCCTATGCTCATTCCCAAACATGGGTCGTCGGTGTGGCATGAGGTAAGGCATCCAGTGCCTCAGCCCTCTATGCCATGGGGCCAGTTGGTGTTCTGTTTTTTTTAACTTGTTATGCACATCTCTTCTATAGTGTTGTCAATTGTCCATCTGTTTTTTGCCAAATTGTAACCTCCCATGTCATGCCCGAAAATAGACAATATTTTTGTCTAATGCACTTTCCTGGTTAACAAAAACTAAATAAATAAAGCTAGATTGGGATGGGGCTGGGATTAAGCCGACAATGAAAAGGAAAATATTAGGCTGAATAACATTTTCTGTCCCGAGTTGACTGTCCACTACGATGAGAGTGACTGTGTCATAGAGTTGACTTTTCTCTTTCAGAGACTTCGCAGATAGTATCCGGTTTGAGGATTGTGGAGACTGGACCTTTCACTCTAAGACTGTCCTGGAGACCCTCTGCAGTACCTCTACAGGGATACAGGATCAGCTATGAAGCAAGAGGTGAGGAGGGGAAGAGGTTAGACAAAAACTTTCAAAGGACAGAAAGAAAAATCAGAAAGATTGACCATGGTCATTACAAAAGCATGCTGTGGTGTAAAGTTTCTGGCATTTTTTTCTTTTCTGTGTCACCTGTGCGTTGTTCATAGTTCCACCTTGTGATGTTCTCATTTTTTTTTTGTTTTGTTTTTTTACAATTACAATGAATGTGCACTCCTAGTAAAGTGATACTGCATGGATGTAAACAAGGGGCAGGTCAGCTTCTTATGTTTTTATTTAAAAGCAGTTATAGTGGAACCCAAACAGGTTCTTGGAGGTTTTTGTTTTTAAAAACTGGAAAAATGTTTTATCTTCTTCAAGGATATCTTCTGCATTCAATTCCTCTTGTTCTTCCTGATCTCCTGCCACCTAGGGGTCACCAAGTCTACACCCTTCTCCCAGCCAGGAGAGAAACAAGCAACTACCTTCATAGCTGATGCCAATGCAGCTCCTTGGTCAGCTAGTAGCAGGGCAGCTCACACCCTCTCTTCCTCCCCGCTTCTCTCCTTCCCCCTCCATCACATCCTCCCTGCCTTTCTTCCTCCCTCCCACATTTCTCTCCCTCCTCCACCTACCTCCTCATCCTTCACTCACCCCACCCTTTCTCCACCCTCCCTGTCTCTCTCTCTCCCACCCCTCTCCCTCCCTCCTTTCACCCCTTCCTCCCCTCCCACCACCTCTCCCCTCACACTCTCTCTCCATCCCTCTGACTCACCCACCCTCATACCCTCCTCTCTCACATCCTCCTCAACCCTCTCTACCTTACTTCCTTCCTTACATCCTCCTGCCACCATCCCTCCCATCCTCCCTCCTTCTCTCTCTCTCTCTCCCCACCTCTCTCCCGTCCCACCTTTCATCCCTTCCTACCCATTTCCCTCCTCCTTTCACCCTTCCTCCCCTCCTGCCACCTCTCCCCTCATACCATCTCTCCATCCTCTGACTCACCCACCCTCATATGCTCCCTCTCTCATCCTCCCTCAACCCTCTCTACCTTCTTCCTTCCTTACATCCTCCTGCCACCATCCTCCCATCCTCCTCCTTCTCCTCTCTCTCTCTCCCCTCCCACTTTCTCACACCCCGTCTCCCACTCTCTCTCCCACCATCTCTCACCGTCCCTGTCTCTCTTGCCCTCTCCCCTTTCCATGCTTCCTCTCTTTATCTTTCCTCCCTCCCCTCACTCTCCCACCCGCTCTCTCTCTCTCCCCTCTTCCTGCACCTTCTCTCCCCTCCACTCTCCCTCCCTCTCTTCCCCTTTCCTCCCACCCTCAGTCCCTCCTCCCTCCTTTCAGGAGTCAAGGATCTCACCTTTACAATTTATCAGCACCCAGTCTGCCTCAGTTAATGGGTTCTTGGGCTCATCACGTGAGCCTTGGTCTCCTGGATGGCTGTGTTACATGCTGCCACCACAGCCATGTAAAATAGGGCCCCATTATGAGGGCCCAGACCCCTGTCAGGCACTGGCCTGGTTCCTGCCAATGATTTATAAGAAGAGGTGAAATCCTGTTTATTTATTTATTTATTGAATTTTTTTGACCCAGTAGGCCCACTGAGACTAGAAGTCCCTTTTTCAGGGGATAAAAAAAAACTTCTTCACCTCCCTCCTGACTTTCCCTTCCGCCAGCTTCCAGTCATGTTCCTGTGTTCTTAATTCACTATTCCTGTTACATAGTTCTTCACAGTCTACCTTGTTCATCCCTTGCAGGAACTTGAAGGTCTCTGTTATATCATCTCTCTCTGTTCTGGCCTCCTGTGAGTATACGTTCAGTACCCTAAGCCAATCCTCGCAGGATCTATCCTGCAGACCATGAATCATTATTGTGACTCTATGCTGCACCACCTCCAGCCGTCTCTGTCTTTCCTTAAGTGTGGGATACAGAACTAGGCACTGTACTCCAGGTGTGGCTCTACCAGTGGTCTTTAGAAAGGTAGAAATACCTCCTTTCTCCTGCTATCAAATCCCTTCCCCCTTCCAGTACACAATATCCAGATTGCATTACTGTAGGCCTTCTTCCATTGGCTACATTGTTTAAGGGAATCACTTATGATGACTTTCAGGTCCCTTTTCTCAGTAGTACTGTCCAACTTAACTCCTCCCCCCCCATGCAATATTACATCCTGGAGTCCTATTCCCAATGTTCATCACTTTGCACTTTTTGGTGTTGAACTTCAACTGATGTAGGGGCAGAGCACCTTGAAGCACTGGGACTGATGGTTTGTTAATTACAAAAACTAGAAAGTGCGCTCCTGAAACATGAGCCAACAGTTTGCAACTAAGGAGGGACCTCATGGGCACCGCATACTTGTGGGCCATGCAGGCAAACAGAGCGGGATAAGAGGCAGGATGCTGCCAAAGTTCTAAGGCTGGGCCGACAATGGCCTCGGCCACAGGAAAAGCCTCCGTTGGTGTATCCCCTCTCTTGAGGATGTCCGTGAGAGGGTACTCTGCCTTTTTCTGGATTGGTTCCAGGGGTATCCCTGTGGACTCAGAGATGAGGTGAAGAATGCCCTGAAAAGACCAAGGACCTTCCTCCATCTCTAACCCAGTGGATACAATGGTCGGGAGCTTTTTCAAAGGCCTGGATCACATATCCCCTCCGGTGTGTGAACCTCCACCTCCGTGGGATCTACTGCTGGTACTGGCAAAGCTCATGGGCAAGCCTTTCGAACCAATGCACAAGTGTGCTCTGTCACACTTGTCATGGAAGACAGCCTTCCTGGTGGCTATCATGTCTGCCAGAAGGACAGGGGAGTTCCAGGCGGTTTCGGTGGACTCCCCTTATCTGGCCTTCCACAGGGACAAAGTTGTCCTATACCCCCACCAGAAAAATCCTTTCGAAAGTGGGGTCAGAGTTTCACCTTAACCAGGTGTTAACTTTGCCGGCATACTACCCTAATTACACCTCGGAGGATGAGTACAGGCTCCATACTTTGAACCTGAGACGTGCTCTCTCCTATTATAAGGAGAGGACAGCAGAAATTTGGGATGAGGTTTGCCAGCTGTTTTATCACCTATGCTGAAGCCGTTTCTGGCAGACCTACAGCAAAATGGACTATTGCAAGGTGGATTACATCTTGCATAAGTCTGTGTTATGAGTTGGCGGGCATGAAGCCTCCCAGAGGGATAGGAGCTCATTGTACCCCGCCATACCACTGCATTGGTGGCTGCTTCCAGGAACACCCCATCCAGGAAATCTGTCAGGCTGTTACCCGGAAGTCAGCAAACACCTTCATCACCCATTACCACACTAACCTTGAGTCACGCCGGGATGCTGGTTTTTGGGACCTCAGTTCTCCAGTCTCTGTTTCCTAAGTACGGGGGTGTGCCTTGCCTCACACCTCCCAGAGAACTGCTAGGTGTCTGCCAGTAAGTGTGAATGAACAACATATCCACAATCCTAGAAAAACAGGTTACTCACCTGTAACAGTAGTCCTAGGTGTGGTATACATTGTTCATCTACACGGACCCACTCGGATCTCCCTGGCTGCGGACGCACAACACCTGGCTTCCAGCGGGCTAAGATCTGGTCTTATGGGGTGGAGCTGAGGGTTATACCACCCAGGTGGGTTGGAGGAGCCAGCTTGAAGACTTCTGGCGATCCTTAAAGGGGAAAGGGACATGCCAATAAATGTGGATGAACAACATATACCACTCCTAGAACTACTGTTACAGGTGAGTAACCTTTTTTTTCATAGTGCCTTATCCCTAAGGCTCTTGGAGCTTCACAGTACATAAAACAATATACAGAATATACAGTGCATATAATAACAAATACATTTCTCAGAACATCAAAAGGAGGTAGCAGCTTAGAAACAAAAACAAAGCACAAAACAGCCTTAAGGTCTAACGTACCCAGGATATTGCTAAATGTCTGATCAAAAGGATAGGCTTTTAGTCCCTTTTTAAATGCCTCCACTGAGGGAGAAGTTTGCAGGCTGTCAGAGAGGGCATTCCAAATTAATGGTATTGCTACGGAAAAAGCCTTATCATCAGATTGTCTGAATCTAAGTCTAGGAATGGTGAAGAGATATCCCTCCATCAGTGCTCCCATATTGATTTGACATTTTCCCTGTAACTCCCGAGTGATAGTCCTGTGTTTTCCAGCAGATTACATTACTTTCTATGGAAGCTGAATTGCCCTGTTTTCCTGTATAACCAATGCATGTCTATGGGAAGAGTTTTCCTGTAGATGCCTCAAAATCCCTGTAAAATACAGGAATCCCTGTAGATATGGGAGTCCTGCTCCATGGAACAGAGGGAGCAACCCGGTATATAGAAAGCCAAGAGGTCTTTTGGGGGATGTTTCTTTCAAACTTTCCTTCCTTCAGTGACATTTAGTGTCCCCTTGTCCCTTTATCCTTGTGCATTTGGAAGAGCTGCATTTCATCTGGTGGCATTTTCCCTGTTAGGTACTTGAATACTGTAATCATGTCTTCGCTGAGTTTTCTCTTTCCATGGAGAACAAGCCCTGTTCTGCCAGTCTGTCTTCATAGGCCATGTTCTCCAAGCCATCAGCTGTCTTGCCTGCTCTCCTCCTTTCTTCCTCCATTGTGTCAATATCCTTCCTTACAAGTGGGCACCAGTTAAGCAACAAGACATGGTGCAGCATGGGTTGTGATGGGTTTACCACACACCCAGGGGTGTTGTGAAGCCTTCAACCCCTGGACATGCAGTAAACCCAGCACAACCCATGTTTGGAGTGTCTTATTGCTTATATAAAACGAGTTTTTACTAAAAATGAAATAAATTAGTAACCTTGAATACATGGAAAAAATGTATATAAATATTAAAAAAAAATATGGCTAAATAGTTCCTCCACCTGGTGGTGTCATTAGGAGTCACTATGTAGTTTGCATTAATGGTAATAATAAAAATGTTTTAACTATATGTGTGCATGTTTTGGTTATTTGTGCCACTGCAGTCAGATGCTGATGAGAGTTGTTAGTTGCGGGCTGGCAGGGGAAGCAGCGAGTGGTAGGGGGGTTTGAGCAGATGGGTGGATGAGCAACTAGACGTGACAGTGAGTGGAAGGGCATGCAGACAGTCAGTCCCTAACAGGGCAATCGATCACTAACAAAAAAGTAAGCAGTATACATTTTTTTGTAAACAAGTTTGTTTGGTGTGATTGACTCAGAAAATCTGCACTTCTTGGCGGTGGGGCCGGGAGTTGGAACTGGGCTGGAAGTCAGGCACAGAGCAACACAAACTGGGCACAGTTAGAGTGTATTTAAAACTGCTTCTGCCATGGGAGCTTGTCAGGGTGTACAACACCGTCTGGATGAGACCAGCAGTACAGTTGGGCTGCTGGTGGCAATGGTTGTTTGGGGGGCGGGGCAGAGCGAGTTATTGGGTGGCTGGAAGGAGAGCAGCAGTACTTTCTCCATTGGCGCTCCCACAAATGGAGATGTGCTGCTGGCTACCGGTGCTAGAGGAAGCAGGCAGATGGCCACTGTTGTCGAGTGAGTGACTATTGGCATTGCTAGCGAGTGAGCTAGCCATTGTGGCAATGACCAGGAGAGAGTCAGTGATGACCAGATGAGGGCAAGGATCGACCTAGCAACATAATAAAGACATTACACATACAGTACTACAATGTAAAGGGGGAACAACATACAGCAGGTATGTGTTGAATTTGACATGTGAGTTTGGTGGGAAAAAAAAGATAATTGACATTTAGAAATTGGACATTCTATACTAACACATAGATATGAAATGTGCTATGTCCAGGTTAGCAGGGACTTGATTTTTTGCTATGGGTTGTGCACTCACAAGGCCACAGCTAGAACCAAGTGTCAGCCAATCAGGACACAGGGAGCTCTGTACCCATTTATATAACCGCATAATCTTCTCAGGATAGGGCCAGACCAATGATCTGTATAAAGGCATCATAACATCTCTAGACATACTTAAGTTTCTCTTAATGCTGCCTGCCATGATTTGGTGTGCCTAGCTAGCTGCCCCCAGCTGCTGCTCCCATTTAATGTTGCCACTGACCAGAACTCCCAAATCGTTTTCATACTTGCCTTCAGTAATCTCCATGCCATTCAGGTAGTATTTTGAATACATGTTCTATTTCCAAAGATGCATCGTCTTGCATTTATCAATGTTGAAGTTCATCTGTCATTTCCCATAATTTGTCTAGACCTTTTTGCATTTCTTTTCACAGGCAGAGGAGCAAGAGGGTTATATGGATCTGCAGACCCCTTACTTTTGTAGCTAGGAGGCCAGATAATGCAGTTTGACCCACAAATTTCATTCAGTGTAGCAGCATTAATTTAAGAGTCATGAAGCTGGTGGACATTCTTTGAGGACTTCAGGCAGCCTGTGTTTATTTTTTATTTAATGTGCAAAGAGAATCTAGGTAACACGATACAGGTTTAAGAAAAACGTTATATTTCATTTTGCTGTACTGCTGAGTGGGGAACTATTCGGGCTTCCTTTTCCTTATCAAAACTGTCTGAAAGGAAGGGGGCGCTGTGGAGTCCGAGCAGCAATTTTCGTCGGCTCACAGCAGAGGAGAGCGAATCTGCCTAAATCCACCTAGTTGATGCCTCAGAATCATTATTCTGACCCCACCATCAGAAAAAGCGACTCAAAATGATCAAAAATGAGCAACCCCAAAAAAGACAAGGGGGCCAGAGGAGTAGGGAAAACTAAAATAACTGGTGGAGCAGGGAGTTCAGAATCAGCCATGTTGTCGGAAGCTAGGCCTGAATCAGGAGACACCATCGCTACCGTGGGGCATGAGCTGCAGACCTTGATTGCCTCTATGTCCACCCTCAACCAAAAGGTGGATGATTTTAACAGCAGGGTCCTCATCCTGGAAACTGCAGTGGATGGCCTTAAGGGTGATATCCAGGACATACGAAGACAGGCCGAAACCTCCTCCAGTGTAACCCCTTTGCTGGTTAAAGAAAGCCAACATCTGAGGGCCAGGTTGGAGGCCCTCGAAAACCAAGCCTGTGCGGCCAACGTTAGAATAGTTGGACGCCCCGAAGGTACAGAAGGAGATCACTCGACTCTCACCATTAAAGAATGACTCACTGAAAAGCTGTCACCAGAGCCAATTGACTTGGACTGGGAAATTCAAAAAAGCTTCAGAGTTGCTCTCCGTGGATGCACACAGAACCAGGATGCACCTCGTTCCTTGATGCTGGTCACCTCGGGGGTCGCAGCTTGTGACAGAATCCTCCAATATGCCTGAAGAGCAGCGCATTTACTTCAAGAGGACCAGCAAGTCCATATTTTCCCAGATATAAGTTATGTGACACGGAAGCACCCTAAGAAATTCGAGAGGGTGAAGCGGGCCTTACGAGTCCTGGGAATGCCGCATTCAATCATTTTTCCTGCTCGGCTTCGGATCATGTTCAACAGTAGAACATACATCTTCTCGAATCCTAATGAGGCCGGTAAATGGGCGGACTGGAGAGCTGCTGAATCCCGAAGGTGCACAGAAGGTTCAGATGATGAGGACGTCGAGGCAAATACCTGAATGCTGTTCCAGAGTACACTGAACATTTTTCTTACCGGGGATTATAGTAAGACTAACTTTAAACCAGTTAGTAAAAAGTTGGCTTGAGGACTCTACGATATTAAGTTTTAAAGCTGTTACAACAGATCGGAGTCTCTTTGTTATAGTGCACTGTATAGTACTTTACTGCTAGTTTGAAACTGAGACCCTTGCCTTATCTTTATGTAACCCCTAGATGGTGCTATCCCAGGGGCTACTACCCCTGCCTGATTTGCCACTAACAGGTTGAGGGGCCTGGATCCAATGGCGGGTGCCTCCACCCAGAGGTCAGGGTTTGCAATAGTTAAACTAACTTGGTCACAGCCCTCTGGGACACTGCAACCCCTTTCTTCCCACTAGTGGCCCACACAATATATCAAATTACCTTCACAGTATACACTTACCCCCAGGTCTGGTTCGGCACTGGGACCTCCTGTGAAATGAGATACAGTGCAACAATCACAGTACAGTACTTTAACATAGACAAATACCTCAGGCAGTATAACTTTGCTGAAACAAGCAGCTCTGATTTATTTAGGGGATATAACAAGGACAGGGGAAAATCAGGTTAATTAGCTTATCACTCTAATAATCTACCTATGGCTCTGTGCACAGGCCTATCCCTATCAGTTACTGTCCTGGGTACCCAAACCCTAGTGGCTAGTCAAACCGTGGCAGCTGGTAGGGGCCCTTTTCACAGAGAAAAGGAGAATTAAACAGTCAGCAGTACAGTAATTCCATTTGGATTTAATGTGGCAATTCAACAGGGAGCGACCGAATTAGTACTCACGACCTCCAAATAAGATAGGGTCCTTCAATGTCAGCAGGGCTCACTTGAGGTACACAAACCTCTTCACACATCCATATAAAGAAAGCACTATACCAGGCAGGCTGCATCTGTATCGATCGCAATTACTGCACAATACCGGGAGAACACACGCAGATTCAGTTCCTGACAGACCAAGTGTAATTCAACAATTTCTCCAGTCTTCTACAGGGTGAGCCTGGTTTCTACTCTTCAGAGATCCTTTGATTCTCTTCACAGGACGGATTCAGTCCTAACAAGCTGCAGACCGGAACTCTGGGCCTTACACACGTTTTTTGACTAAAACTGCACACTGAAAAAGCACAGGGCTCCTTCCTTCTTCACTGTCAAAGCTCAACTGAACCTCCAACCGACAAAACCGGGCACTTCCTTTGAGTTCCTCCCAGTTCTTGACTGGATTGGCTGTCACTCACAATAGACTGCTGCTGTTGGTCCAAAAAGGCACTGAAGTCTAAACTACATCTCCAGAGTCACTGCCCATACAGTCCTCTTGTGGCTGGCTCAGATTATGAATCCAAGTTCTGATTCGTCCAGGCACCATTTTAGAGCTAGCTTACCCCACATTATTGGTCCAGTTCAGCAGTTCAAAACCAGAATGGGGAACTAGGCAGACACTGTTCTGACTGCAAAAGAAAGCAGGTTAGACAAACTGTAATTTCATTATTACTGTAAATGATTTCTGGCAAACAGTTACATCTTTCAGATAGGTTCCTTTGCACTCCTAGTGACTGCAGAAATGGAGTGAATTGGCAGCAGCTTAGGTGGTACTCAATCAAAGAAACACACAGTCCCCATACAAACTAATTATGTCTGCAAGCAGACAGCTCTTAAAGAGACAGTACCAGAGGCTCTAAAACACTCACTGATAAATGGCTTAAATGCCAAACACCATTCAGGCTTGGAGCATTCAAGCAAGCTCCTGGAAGTCTTTTGGGAACCCCCATTTGCAGGGGTTACACCCTTCCTGGCCTGGGAAAGCTTGGCGTCCGCGTCAAGCAAGTACCATAAGTTTCAACTGCAACCTATACATTTGCATTAGGCTCGCACATGTAATCATCAGTCAATATATCATTTTACCAAGAACACATTTCTGAAACATTGCAGTCGTCACTCTTTACACAGTATTACATACATTGTACCATAACTCAAGTTATTACCTCTTGTACATGAAACCTGAAGAGGGCCCTTCCTATCAGTTACCTTGGGGCTGGATGGGGCAAGGCACCATATGAGAGCAACACAAGTAACTTGGGTTAGCACTGATGCTCAGTTTGGGCAATGAGCTGGGGAACATACACTCCTTATGGACAACATTGAGAGGCAAGTCCACAGGCCTCCAAGTGAATCATAACTGAGGTGCACCACAGGCTTTACAGCTCGACCAGTCTTTCTAGGGGAACTGTTATAGTCTCTGCACTCTGAGCCTCATTTTCAGCATTGTCCTCACTTGTCAGGAGTCTCCATGGGGGTAGAGAGGCTAGAACTTGGGGCACTTTCAGCTCCAGGAGTTACAGTTTCTGAGTCCACAACATTTGGCTCGCATGGAGAGCTTTGGACACTGGCAGTGGACTGTCAGGGCACTCAAAATACTCTTCTTGTTCAGGTGTATCACCAGTCTGCCCCAATCTATCATTTTCTCCTGAAAGCTCAAACAGTTCAACCATGCACAATGATTCCATTTCATCTGATCTGATGCTTTGCACTTCACTTTCTGGGAGCATTGGCTCCAGGGATGAAGCTGGGGCTTAGACAGTCAGAAGGCCAGCTTCATCTCCAGTATTGACTAGGGTTGCCCCGAACAATTGACTCAGTTCAGTAAGAAGGATAGTATTCAAAGTCACTCTCACTTTCTTCCGATATGGACTGACAGTCATGCTCAACTGGGACTTGTGGAGGAACACTTTAACTTTGCTTCTGTAGGTGCAGACTTTCTTGATCTTTTCTTAGCAGCAGCTCTAGTCACTGGTCCAGAGGGCATCTTCTAGGGGCTCAGACTCAATTAAGATTTGTCCATGGGCGGTAAATGATTTCTATGCATTGTTTTTACATCTTTTGAATTATTCTCAGGCCTTACTTTGTACACTGGCAGATCATCTAGTTTGCCCACTACAATGTGAGGAGATGGTGCCATCTGTCAGCAATCTTGTGCTTGCCATGCAGTCCCAGATTTCTTGCAATACCGATCTCCCTCCTGGAGTTCCTGTGCTTTCACCTTTTTATCATACCTTTCTTTGTTGGCCAGATTTCTTTTGGCAGCCATGGTTTGAGCCAGTTGGTACGCATGAGTTAGCTGGGCCTTTAACTTTTGCACATACTGTAAATAGTTGTCAGCTTGAACCCCATCAGGAGAGACCCCAAACACACATCTACTGGTAGTCGAGCTTCTCTTCCAAACATCAGGCGGTGGGGAGAATCCAGTGGCATCACTTTTGGTGCAGTTATAAGCATGTACCAGGGTGCTAATTTGTTGGCTCCATCTAGGCTTGTCCTTTGGGTGCAGGTGCCTAGCATATCTAGCAAAGTGCGGTTGAAACGTTCAGGCTGTGGGTCCCCTGGGGGTGGTAAGGAGTGGTTCTGGACTTTCGCCTCCCCACAGAGAAAGCATCTCTTTGATCAGGCGACTCTCAAAGTCTCTCCCTTGATCAGAATGGATTCTTTGTGGAGCCCCATAGTGAACAAAAAGTTTTCTACAAGTACTTTGGCCACAGTGGATGCTTTCTGGTCTTTGGTGGGAAAGCTTGGGCATATCTCGTGAAATGGTCAGTGACCACCAGCACATACTGATATTTCTTTGATCTGACTCCAAACTCAGAAAATCAATACAGACCAGCTCCATGGGTGCACTGGTGGTGATGTTAACAAGGGGGCAGCCCTCTGGGGCAAAGCTTTCCTCTGTAAGAGCGACTACAAGTTGAATGTGTTGCTCCACATCAGCCCCATCTTAGGCCAATAGAATCTGGATCTCACCAAGTCAAGTGTTCTGTCTATACCAAGGTGCCCCATGTGGTTGTGCAAGGACCTCAGTACTGAGTCTCGAGGCAGTGGCAGGCACTAGTTGTTGTTTGTCTACTTGTCCCCTCTGTCTACTGTTTCTCTGTGTAACAGTTTATTGATCAGTTTCAACTTAGGACCTTCTTTGTATAACAGTGCAGTTCTCAAATCAGTGGGCGTAATTTGGACACATCTTTTCCTGCATAGAGGGCTTCTAAAGCTGCTTTGATCATGGGATCGCGGGATTGAGCCAGCGAATACTGTCATTGTCCAGCTGAGGCAGTGCACCAATGTCTATTGCAGAAAGTGGCAATAAGCAGCAGGTATGCAATTCTCAGAGGCTCCCAAGCAATCCACCATGCAGTCCACTGCGTCCGTGGACATTTGTTCCTCCCTGTCAAACTTCCGGCAGAGTGCCGAATGTCAGGTTCTGCCAATCGGACCCAATCATTCTGGGGAACAGGCCTCCGGGAGAGCATCAGCATCTATGTGGTTCAGACCTGCTCGGTATTCGGAGCATAGTCATATGTAGATAATGCAGAAAGCCACCTATGGCCAGTGGCATCCAACTTAGCTGAGGTCTGCACATAGGTCAAAGGATTATTGTCAGTTTTACTAGTATTTTAGCCCCATACAAGTACTCATGGAATTGGTCAACAATGACCACTTCAAAGCTAGGAACTCTAACTTATGTACAGGATAGTTCTTTTCGGATGGGGTCAGGCTTCTACTGGCAAAGGCCACTGGTCTCAGGCCATTCTCGTGCTCTTGGTACAACACCAGCCCCAACCCTTGCAAGCTAGCATCCAGTGTGCAGGGCGTAAGGTTTTCTTGGATCGGCATAGGCCAGCACTGGAGCATTGGTAAGTTGATATATGATCTCATGAAAAGCAGTCTCACAATCAGGAGTCAGCGGGCCCAAATACTTCACTTCAGTGAAAATACACTCTTTCAGTCTTGAGGGCCTTGACTTTTGGTATTTTTTTGGGTTGGGGATACCCTTGAGTAAGGTTAAGTAAAGGCGGATCACTCTTGAATAGTCCTTGATGAGCGCCGATAATAACCACAAAATCCAGGAATCTTTGCAGTTCTTTTTAGATTTTGGGCTGGCCAGGTGGTCAAGGCCTCAACTTTACTTGGGTCGGTCTCTATTCCTCGGTGGATACTATGTGTCCCACATACTTTACTGATGTTTGAAAGAATTGACACTTATCAATGGACAGTTTAAGGCCAAAGTCCTCCAGTCGGTCCAATACCTTAAATAATCTGCTCTCATGTTCCTCCAGTGAGCTGCCAAACACAATAACATCATCTAGGTATACCAGGCACTCTAGTAAGTTCATGTCCCCCACTGCACGCTCCATCAATCGTTGAAAAGTGGCTGGGGCACCTGAAATCCTTGAGCATCCTCATGAATTCATAGAAGCCAGCGGACAGATAAGGCCGTCTTCTCACGGTCCTCTGGGGCCATCGGGATCTGGTAGTACCCACTCACGGAGATCAGCACAGAGGAACCACTTGCTCCCGTTTAGGCAGTCCAAAGCATCCTGAATGCGGGCATTGTGTACTGATCAGGGATAGTCCGCGGTTTAAGGTGCGATAATCCACACATCCTTACTGTTCCATTCTTTTCCTCACTACCACAATGGGGAAGCATAAGGGCTTCTGGATTCTTGTATTACACCAGCAGCTAACATCTCTTGCAGATGCCGTCTCACATCATCTATGTCAGCAGGTGCCAGGCGTCGAGACCTCTCACGAAATGGTCTTTCGTCATGCAGCCGGATATTGTGCTCAGCTCCTTGCACGCATCCTACATCCCATTCCTTTAAAGAAAACACCTGGTCTCTCTGGGCAAGCTTCTCACTGATCCTCACTTTCCATTCAGCTGGCAGCGGGGAGTCGACGAAATCAAACAAGTCAGGCGTTACTCTGTCATTCTTCCTTGAACTCTTGCTGCTGGGTAGCACTGCAGTGTCTGCACAATGCACATTAGCCAGGATGCAACCTCTGTTTACTCAATGTCTCTTTCAGACACATTATGAACTTGGACCATTACCCTTCTGGCATAAGCATGGGCTCTAGCGGGCAAAATACTGAGGCTTGACCAGCAGTCCCTCTGGCAATTTTCCATCGCCTGGTGCATCCAACATTAATATTTTATTCTTAACATCCTTTCTGATATGGACCTCTCCTGTAAGGTACACTGGGCATTTGGCGCCAGGATCAGAGACTCAGGATCCTTCTTCCATACAATTCCGACGGTTCCTCTGGTTCTGTTTTTCAGCATCTCTCTGTGCCTCATAGGCCTTCTTAATTAAAGCCGAACTCTTAAAGCTCTACTAGTCTTTGACCCTGTTTTCATAACACAACTGGGCCAGCCTTCCGAACATATGAGCATTTGTTCCAATCAACAAAGGGACACCATCATACAGTCCAGTGGGGACACACTAAGGCTAGGGTCTCTACTTGTTCGGCCACTCCAGCCACAGAGGTGGGAAAGACAGCCAAATTGGATATACCCGAATAGGGGTAGGCCTTCTCACTTAACCCCCATACATGCAGTCCTTCTAATGGTTGTAAGGGTCGTCTGACAAATGCTTCTGATACCAATCCTGGAACATAATTGTCACTTGGGAGCCACTGTCTAATACAGCTCTTGTAGACACTCCATTCACCTTTACAGTGGTCTCCATGGAGGACCCACTATTCTGGACCAGTCTGGAGGCGGTAGTGGGGGCCTGGGCAACTGACCTTGCCACAAAAGGCGTGAATTAGCATTTTGGTGCCCTCACTGGGATCATGTCGTTGCACCTCTTAACCACTGATTTCTTCTCCGAAGCTCTCCTTGTAGCCTATATGCAACTTTGTCAGTGTCTTTTGGGGACTGGCATTCCCTTTTCATGTGCCCATCTTTCATAATTATAGCAAAACATACTTTCTGGAGTTTGAGCTGGCGAGGCGCCACACTGGGAGCCAGGGCGGGGTATTACTAACTGGAAACCTGGGTGCCATCTCTGTCTCTGCGGCGTGATAAGCATTTGGAGACATCTCATCAGTTTCTCCACTTCCATGGTCAAGGATTTGAGTTTGGAGCTGTTATCAGCAGGAGATACATGGGTGGGTACCCCACCCCATAGCAGATGCAGTCGGGATATAGGTCAGGGCCCGTACTTGCAGGCGTGGCCTTCATAAAGGACTGTTTTAATTCGGATCTCTCTCAACAGTTCGCCCCATTGTGGCTTATCTTTTCCTTGTCAGAGCACTCATTGACTGTCAACCTCTGCCCTGAACTTCACTTGATGGGTCACCCTCAGTCACTCGGTCGTAGCCACAGCTGTTGGTGCAGGTACCTCCCGAGGTCGCCTTTTCTCAACTCCTCGAATTTCTCTCATTAACTCATCATAGGAGGTGGGGATTCAGTCGATTTGCCAGGCGTAACTGAAGCAACAGCAGTTCTGAGAAGGGCAGACTTAAGATTCTGTCCAGTCTGGTTCGGTCCAGTTCAATCACTGGCAAACTACCCTTTCTGAGGCATTCTTGCAACAATTTTTCCAGCCGAGAGACATACACAGACAACAACTCCCTTGGTACTGTTGTGCATTTCTTACTCTCCACCATAGGTCCTCATCAGAATCTGGGCTCCCATACACATTCTCAAGGCCTCAAGATAGGCCTGTGCAGTCGCTTCAGGGTTACTGGCCCGTTTAGCACTGGATGGTAGCCAGGGCAGGACCTCGGAGGCTCTCACTAACCCTCTTTCACTTTTCACCTTCCGAGCATTGCCATTCTAGCACTTGGGGCAACATAGTCTATCAGGTCTCCCAGTCATCCTCCCCTTGGGGGTGGGGAGGTGCCAGAGAGATCCTCAACCTTCGGTAAGAGTCGTGACTAATGGCAGGTGCAGAAATAGGAGTCTGCATTGGTTCAGCCACCATTACGGGCACTGGAGCAGGAGAGGGTGTTGGGGGAGGAACACCCCTGGTGGCAAGAATAGTTTCTTCAAGTCCTCCACAGTTTTCCCCTCTCCCAGCAACCATTCAGCAAATTTCTCCTCAAAAGTTTCAGATAGTGGTGGGGGCTGATTCCCCCCCGGGTCTTTACTGTCCTTAGTTATCACTCTCCAAGCAGTGAGGGCTCCCTCTGGGGTAATGGTCTGTGGCACTTTGGAGCTATCTATGGGATCCTTAAACTCTACTAGGGCCAGGAAAGTGTGGGTGAGCAGATTAGATGCCGACCCACCACCACAGGGTTTTGTAAACCTTCCATCTTGGAAAGTACTCCCTGCACAGTGTCCGTGATTGATACCCAGGGGATGTCCAGGATAAGCATAGCATTTTGGGTTGATCTCCTCCCAGTACACCCTCCACCAGCGGTGCACAGCCACTTCTGTCGGGTACCCATTTTTTCTTAACAGTGGTTACGTAAATATGGCCACTAGAGGACACACAATCCAGCGGTGCCTCCAAGATGTAACCCCTAGATGGTGCTATCCCAGGGGCTACTACCCCTGCCTGATTTGCCACTAACAGGTTGAGGGGCCTGGATCCAATGGCGGTGCCTCCACCCAGAGGTCAGGGTTTGCAATAGTTAAACTAACTTGGTCACAGCCCTCTGGGACACTGCAACCCCCTTTCTTCCCACTAGTGGCCCACACAATATCAAATTACCTTCACAGTATACACTTACCCCAGGTCTGGTTCCGGCACTGGGACCTCCTGTGAAATGAGATACAGTGCAACAATCACAGTACAGTACTTTAACATAGACAAATACCTCAGGCAGTATAACTTTGCTGAAACAAGCAGCTCTGATTTATTTAGGGGATATAACAAGGACAGGGAAAATCAGGTTAATTACTTATCACTCTAATAATCTATCTATGGCTCTGTGCACAGGCCTATCCCTATCAGTTACTGTCCTGGGTACCCAAACCCTAGTGGCTAGTCCAAACCGTGGCAGCTGGTAGGGCCCTTTCACACAGAGAAAGGAGAATTAAACAGTCAGCAGTACAGTAATTCCATTTGGATTTAATGTGGCAATTCAACAGGGAGCGACCGAATTAGTACTCACGACCTCCAAATAAGATAGGGTCCTTCAATGTCAGCAGGGCTCACTTGAGGTACACAAACCTCTTCACACATCCATATAAAAGAAAGCACTATACCAGGCAGGCTGCATCTGTATCCCGATCGCAATTACTGCACAATACCGGGAGAACACACAGCAGATTCAGTTCCTGACAGACCAAGTGTAATTCAACAATTTCTCCAGTCTTCTACAGGGTGAGCCTGGTTTCTACTCTTCAGAGATCCTTTGATTCTCTTCACAGGACGGATTCAGTCCTAACAAGCTGCAGACCGGAACTCTGGGCCTTACACGCGTTTTTTGACTAAAACTGCACACTGAAAAAGCACAGGGCTCCTTCCTTCTTCACTGTCAAAGCTCAACTGAACCTCCAACCGACAAAACCGGGCACTTCCTTTGAGTTCCTCCCAGTTCTTGACTGGATTGGCTGTCACTCACAATAGACTGCTGCTGTTGGTCCAAAAAGGCACTGAAGTCTAAACTACATCTCCCAGAGTCACTGCCCATACAATCCTCTTGTGGCTGGCTCAGATTATGAGTCAAGTTCTGATTCGTCCAAGGCACCATTTTAGAGCTAGCTTACCCACACTGATTGGTCCAGTTCAGCAGTTCAAAACCAGAATGGGAACTAGGCAGACACTGTTCTGACTGCAAAAGAAAGCAGGTTAGACAAACTGTAATTTCATTATTACTGTAAATGATTTCTGGCAAACAGTTACATCTTTCAGATAGGTTCCCTTTGCACTCCTAGTGACTGCAAAAATGGAGTGAATTGGCAGCAGCTTGAGTGGTACTCAATCAAAGAAACACACAGTCCCCCATACAAACTAATTATGTCTGCAAGCAGACAGCTCTTAAAGAGACAGTACCAGAGGCTCTAAAAACACTCACTGATAAATGGCTTAAATGCCAAACACCATTCAGGCTTGGAGCATTCAAGCAAGCTCCTGGAAGTCTTTTGGGAACCCCCATTTGCAGGGGGGTTACATTTAGTTCTTACAAAACAGTTTATTTTATAGTCAGTGGGGCATTAAGTAAGGGGGAGATGGGTGGATTTGCTGTCTCTATTTGTATTCTAATGCCGTGCTGCTACGTTTTTAATTTGCAGTTGATCTAACATCAGGTTTTATCACTTGGCACCAACTGACCTTTTTTAGGGCCAACGCTTTATATGGACTGGAATTGCTGGACAATTTAATTTCATCCGGATAGCCATGTAGCTCATGGGCTTATTAAGGCAGCACAGAATGTTGTATTATTTCATGTTTGCAAATAATGTAGGATCCTCCTAATGTGGTACCTTGATATGGTAGATGCATGGGTATACTTTGACTAAGGGATAGGGGATATTTCTTTTCTCTTCCCATGGTATAAAAACAATAAGCTTTGTGGTCTGTCTGCTATACGTAATACTCATGTCTTGTATATGATAAACTGAAAAAATAAAGTTTAAAAAAAAAAGAACTGTCTGAAAGCTTCAGATCTTGACCCTGTTCTGTTGTGTCAAGAAAGCAGTAAGACATGATGAGGTGTGGGTTATTATGGCCTGATAAGAGCACATCACAGGTGCTTAAAAAGGCACGAGGCACAGCTGAGTGCCTTTAGTATTTGGGAAGTGCTCTTTATGATTTCATAACCCACACATCGGAGTGTCTTCCTGCGCTTATAAAATGGGTCCCCCAAGTAAATATTTAAAAAAAAAAAAAAAAAAAAGATGTCAAAAATGTAAAATAGGAGATTTTAATAGTTAATGTATTAAAACCGGTTCCTCTAAGTAATGTGTTTGATCACCAGTAGAAGGCCCCCTCCACACACAGACACACTGTCTACCATTAAAACCCTTCCCACACATTAGACCCCTCCCTAAACACACACGTACAGTCACTGTTTTGTTGTTTTGCAGTCAGGGCTTTCAGCATGGCTTTCCTTTGCAGTACTCAGTCTTGTGGACCGGGTTTCATTTACTTGTGGTTTCAGCGATGTGCTGGAGGAGATCGGGTGACACTCACAAGTAAGCAGTTCTTTGTCTTCTGGTGTGAGGAATAGAAGATGGCATGTTATTCACAGTAGAAGCACACAAACATAAACACAAGGGGAATGGAAGAGCGGGTCTCAGCTGTCATTTGAAGGCCGCCTTTTGCTGGCACGTGTCTGCTAGATCGCGTTTGTTTCTGCCACTCATTAGATTGCCCTTGTAAACTGGAGTGAGCAGCTCAGGTTAAACTTGTTTTTTGAAACTTTTTCAAATCAAATCAAATCAAAATTTATTTATAAAGCGCTTTTCAAAAAATCAAGGCGCTAATACAAAGTAGAGATAAAACATCAACAATAATAAATAAAAACATAAGAACAATAAAATAACCATAAAATAAACTAACCAAATGCCAGCAAAAATAGGTGACTTTTCAGGGATCTCTTAAATGCTTCCACGGACAGGCACTCTCTAATCTGACGAGGTAGAGAATTCCACAGGGTCGGGGCCATAATGGAGAAAGCCCTTGCCCCAGATGATTTATAACAGACCCTGGGAATCTCTAGCAATCCCTCGCCAGTGGAGCGGAGTGGGCGGAGAGGACGATAGGGAGAAAGGAGATCTTGCAGGTAGCCTGGTCCCTGGTCATGTAGGGTCTTATAGGTCAGTAATGCGACCTTGAAGGTGATTCTCCATCGCACTGGCAGCCAGTGCAGTTCGCGCAGCACAGGTGTGACATGACAAGTTCTTGGTAGCCCTGTCAACAACCTAGCTGCCGCGTTCTGCACCAGCTGCAGGCGACGGAGATCTACCCCCGGCAACCCTAGATATAAAGCATTACAGTAATCGAGACGGGAAGAAACAAAAGCGTGGACCAGCACAGGAAGGTCATCATGTGGAACAAGGTGTTTTATCCGGGCGATATTCCTCAGATGGTAAAAGGAAGATTTGACAGTGGCCGACACCTGCATCTTTAGTGTCAGCGAACTGTCAAAAATAACGCCCAGATTTCGCACCTGTTCAGAAGGTCTCAACTGGGTATCCCCTAATAAAAGACCAGAGAGAACCCCAGGAGTCAACTTCTTTGCATAATGACCCAGGTCAACGACTAGTACCTCGGTCTTATCCGGATTTAGCCTCAACCAGTTCACACTCATCCAGTCCTGAATCTCAGCGAGGCAGTTGTTAAAAACCAAGACAGCATCATTTTGTTCAGGTACAAAGGACGTATAGAGCTGAGTGTCATCTGCATAACAGTGAAAACTCAGCACATAACGCCTTATAATGTCTCCCAACGGTAGCATGTACACCGTGAACAACATGGGGGAAAGCACAGAGCCCTGCGGCATCCCACAAGACAGAGCAAAGGGGACAGAAGAAAAAATCCCTGAAACACCCTTTGACTTCTGCCTGTGAGGAAAGAATGGAACCATCTGAGGACTGTCCCTGACAGTCCACAAAGTAGCTGCAGGCGATCCAGCAACATCCCATGGTCCACGGTGTCAAACGCTGCAGAGAGATCAAGAAGAAACAAGATCGAACGGCTCTTCTGATCTCTTGCTATTAGGAGATCATTAAGTACCCGAACTAATGCAGTCTCGGTACTATGCCTCTTCCTGAAACCGGACTGGAGAGGATCATAGACTTCATGGGTGGTAAGAAAGTCATCAAGCTGTATCGCGACTACTTTCTCAATAACCTTGCCCAAAAAGGGCAGGTTAGAGATCGGTCTGTAGTTAGCAAGGCAGTCGGGGTCAAGGAAGGTTTTCAAAGGGGTGTCACAATAGCCTCTTTCAGGACTCTGGAAACACCCCTTGATCCAAGAACCCCAGACTATCCCCATGAGATTGGTCCAATCGCATCCATGCATTCCACAAGGAGGCGTGGGACCAGGATCAACTACAGCAAGTCGGTGCAGACCTTGGACAATCTTCATGATATCCATGATCGCTGGCTGGTCAAAATCCATCCAGACAGGCCGGGGACATGTAACCCCATGTTGGTCACTGCAATGCTCGTTTGAACGCATGCCGCGGATCTCCGATCTGATTGACAACACCTTATCGTCAAAGAACTGAGCAAACTCATCACACTGTATTTGTGAAAAAGCTCTCTGATCCCGCAGACAGGCTGGATTGCACAGTCTGTCGACGGTCCGGAAGAGCTGAGCAGGTCGGTTTCTTGATGCAGTTATCTCCCTGGACAGGAATTCTGCCTTCTTATGGGAGATTACTGATTGATAGTCCACATGGGCCATCAATCTAAGTTTGTCATCTTCAGGCTGGATTTCCACCAACAGCTCCAATCTTGCCCCTTCCTCCTCAACTCCTCAAAGTCCCATCAAACCAAAGGGATCGAGGGTGGAGGGAGAGGGGCTTAATACGACAGGCGCAGTGGAATCCAGTGCCCTCAACACCATATTATTATAGTGCACTACTCAAGGCGCCTGATTCCATGCACTCCATCGGCCAACTCGATAGGTCCAGCACCGCCATCAGACCCTCAGGGGTAACTCCCCTCAAAGGGCGGTACTGGATCATCTCCAAAGGGGTGGGTCTCATAAGGGGGGTCGCGAAATTGAACCTTACAGAGTGATGGTCAGACCACCCAACTGGTTCCTCCACCAGTCCTGTGATCTCATACCCAAGGTGAACACTAAATCCAAAGAATGACCATGAATATGGGTAGCAGCGGTAACCACCTGTGTGAAGCCCAACAAACTCATTAGTTGGAGAAAGTCTTGACCAAATTGCGAGAATTCATCTTCGACCCAGGCAATAAAGTCCCCCAGAACCAACCACCTGGAGGGCTCCAATACCAGATCGACAATGAAGTCCACGACTTCTTGCAGAAAAACTTTCTCGCCACCGGGTGGACGGTAAACGAGCAGAATTCTGCAGCCCATACCTGCTCCCATGATACATTCAAAGGATCCAGGGGACACCATTGGAACCTCTACAAGGCCCAATTCCGATTTAAAACAAATAGCAACCCCCCCCCACCCCTACGATCCAACCTCGGGCGATGTATTACTGAGCACCTGGCTGGAACACCTGACTCCAAAATGGGGCCAGCATTTGCGTCCAGCCAGGTCTCGGTAATGCATGTCAGGTCAGATGATTCAACAAAATCAGCAATTATTGCCGTCTTGTTTTTTATTGACCTGGCATTGCATAATAATTCCCGGGTTGGATGAGAGGCCCTGGAGGAGCAGGCTACGTGCCCACTATCAGTGGAACCCTTGGGTATGGGAACCAGGCAACGCACTCCCCTATCCTGGACCCATTTCGCCCCAGGGCATCTCCTCAACCTCACCGTCTCAATTTGCTCCACTCACCACCCTTACAGCCGAGGGACCCCCCCTCCCTCTTTGCCTCCTCCGCACAATCCCCAAGGCACGGCAATGCCTATATACTTCGGGCTGTAGCAGGGGGGCAATCAAAAGGGCGCAGGTCCCTCAGCCTAGAGGGAGAGTAGCGCCTGTCCATGGATATTCGATCCCAACACATAACTATATAGATCTTCAAGAAGCAGTCTTAAAACCACTTTAATATAAACGTTGTCAATACCAGCAACAGATCCAAAATGATGAAAACAATAATACACTTTTTCATTTAAACCAACTCCAAAGATAAAACAAATCTGGACAAATTTTTCACAAATTCCACAGAGAAAAGAAGTTTATAGCAGTTCAAAGCAAAATCACAGTTCTTCTAATCCATGCTTTTACTAGAACAGTAAAGGATCCCACAGAGCTCTCACCCTTGGGGAGACTGTCCCATGGCCTATCTCTCACATAGGCCAAACGGAAATGCTTTATAGTTCTACCATATACTCCTGGAGTAGAAGTCAATCTGCAGAAAATTAATCCGGCTATTTCGGGGGGGGCTATAATTAATCAGTCAGTAAAAGGAAAACTCTCCCTATGGTCGTCCCCCAATATATCCTAAAGGGAGACCAGCCTGTAACTGGACTTGTATGAGCAGGTTCTCCAATCTACTCCAACAATAATCCATAAACCACGGGTGCCCCAGGCCCATCCTCCGATAGTGCTCCACGAGCTCTCATGGCAGCTGTTCACCCTGGAAAGCCACACCGGGTTCAGGCCGAGTTTTTAATAAACAGAGAGAGTCCCCTGATTATCCCCCAAGGCACCGCTGGAGAGATTGATTTAATATCTGAAATTCACACTAGCAGGCTGTCCAGCCTGCCAGCTATGAAACAGAGAACACAGATACCCTGGGGTCCGTCCTCCGACAGCGCCCCCTAATCTGCCCAACCACCCCAACAGACTACCCTGGGTTAAGATCAAAAAAGACTGACAAACTCACCCACTTCCCAATGGTGATAAAATCCACAGATCACAGATGCAGAAACAAAGCCAGATTTTCTTATTCCAAAAAAGATAAGCCCAGTCTCTAATTTCAAGCACACCAAGGCATAAGCAGATCCAGAGAGATAGTAAATAACAGGATCAAGTTAGCTCCAAAGTAAATTCCTCACTGAGATGCCTCCGGTCGAGGAAATTCATGCATTTACAAAAGGTCAATATTCAACGTTCTCGACAAATCCCTGAGAAAGAGAGAGTTCTAAACCGTCTCCCTTCCTACAAATTACGAAAACCCAAGAATCTGGGTCAAAAGGCAGTCCTGGGACACAAACAGCCGTCCGCTAACACACCAACACCAACATAATCCCAAAAAACAGTAAAAGATGCAGGCTCTTCGATAAAGATATTCACATTCCAGAAGAGTATTGAACAAGTCCAGAAGCCCAGAAACAGATCCTCAGACAGTCCCTCCCTTAGTCTGAATCAGAGTCTGAGCTTATCACTAAGGGACATCTTCTTTTGGCATTGTCATAACGGTTCCTTGCAGAAAATACACACTGGAGCTTTAGGGAAAACAACAGTCACAGACTGAATATCTCTGAGATTACTCTCCAGTAAACAATCGATCGACATCCACAATACTCCCCGTAGGATCCCAAACAGGAGAGCCACACAGACTAAAACGCTGAACACGGTGTAAAATAGTAGTTCGAATTCAATAGAATAAAACACAAATGGATAAAATAAAATGTAAACGGACTAAATAATCCTTTTTAATCCTATAGCAGTGCTATGCAGGCCTGAAGTGTGTTTGGTGGGGGAGGGGATGATCTCCAGGTCGCCCACTACAGCAGAGGAAAAAATGGCTACCTATTTTATAATCATGAATAATCTGTACATTTCTGTGAATAAACCATGGATTAAGTGTGTGGGTTATTCAGGATAATAATTAGTCTGATGCGTTGACTGAAGCACATTCAAGAAGACACAGCTATTTTCTGTGGCCTGGGCTGGAATGTTTGATTGATCCATCTTCTGGCCTATACTGTTCTGAGTCCCCCCTCCCCCTTTTGGTGTGCTCCACCACCACTGTTTCTTTCATATTCTGGTGTCATAAAAAAAAAAAAGCTATTCCTCATGTCCTTTAATGGGTCTGGCACTGTGTTTCTACCATCTAACCCTCAGTTAGACACATAAGGCTCGTTCACACGATCGACTGTGAGCCATTGTCAGTGGTTCACAGTGGCCAAATCAGTGCTCCTGCCGACATGTAAACCTTCCTGTTTTGGCAGTTTTCCATTGCATTTTGTTGCCGCCATGATCCCTCTTTCCCTGGGTTCGCTGAGTGGTGTAGGTGGTTTCCTGTGCCGTCTGAACAGGTAAACCACCCGTATCACTACAAGTCCTCATCAACCCAACAGTGACCGGAACAACACCCAAATCTCCAGAAAGGAAAAGGGCACTGAAAACACCAATGCCATGTCAATGCGGCTCTTTAACATTTCATTTAACATTTTTAAAATGATTGGAATGTTGCCACTGGGGCAAGGCACAGTGTGAACAAGCCTATAGATTAGAGACCTGTGAAAATCATCCTGATTGTAGCGCTCAGCGTCAGGAGACTTCCCTTATTCAAGGGGTGGTGTTGACTAGAAAGCTCTGTCATCCTGCTATAATCAAGAAAGAGGACCATGGTATACTGGCTAGAATAAAATAGTTGTGAGCTAGGAGATTCCAGTTCCAATCTCAGCTCCCAGTGTGGTCTAATGGGTTCTGCAAAGGGCTGTGAGACATTAAGAGCTGGCTTTGAATCCCAGCTCCCAGACATTGCCATCTATTTGTGAGAGTAAAGGGCTGCGAGCAGGGAGATGTGATTAGGAATCTCCACTCCAGACAGTACAAAAACCACAAAGGAGCTCGCACTAGGACGGGGTGCCATGGAAAACTAAAAGTCAAAAACACAAATCCAGGCCCACTTCTAATCCCCCCCACTTCTATGTTCCTTTCCCTTGCATGTGGACTTTAGGTACTAATGATATCATTATTAGACATGTTAGATTTGATGTGTTTTCTAATTATGTATAATTGTTAAACTAGTACTGCTGTTTATTTGTATTCATTGAATGTTTGAAGTAATTAGTGTTCTGCCTGTTAGATATATTGAATTCCATGGAGGAATGTAGTTTTCTAATGATGTATAATTGTTAAACTAGTACTGCTGTTTTTATTCATTGAATGTTTGAAGTAATTAGTGTTCTACCCGTTAGATATATTGAATTCCATGGAGGAATGTAGTTTTCTAATGTTGTATAATTGTTAAACTAGTACTGCTGTTTTTATTCATTGAATGTTTGAAGTAATTAGTGTTCTGCCTGTTAGATATATAGAATTCCATGGAGGAATGTAGTACTGCTTCATTGTTAGACACATTTTATTTGTGTTTTTTAATTGATGTAATTTGTCATGTGATCTATTCTAGGGTTATATATGTGTGTGTTTTTTTCTGCCTCATTTAGCCTTTGATAAAGGGTTCAGTGGGACCAGAAACGTGTCAGGCAATTCAATAAATCCTTTTAAAATGTTTCCCTTCTGGGCCAAGTTCTTTTGTGGTGGTGAGTGCCTGGATTTGTGTTTTTGACTCCAGACAGTACCAGCTAATAGAGCAAAGGTCTGTGAGCCGGGAGATCCAGGTTCACTTCTAAGTTTAGGTACAGGCTCAACCTGAAGCCTGACCACACTGTAAAAAAATTCACGTCTCAGAAATGATCAGTGCAATTGTTTCCCATGACCATGAATTGTCATCATGCTAACCTGTACCATTTAACCATGAACAAATTACTTCTAGTGCTTGTCTCCTCCTTGGCCCTGGTCTGTCATCATGCTTTCATGTAACACCTTGGTGCCACTGTTCTCCCTTTGATACTGGTCTATCGTCCCGCTTTCTCCAGCCTTCTTTTCACAACTCTATACTGCACTCATCCACAATCTCCATGCAATTATACTATAAAAGTCCTAACTCCCCTTTCTCTCTCCTCATAGGCCCCCACCGCCGCATTAGTTCTACCGACCTATCCTTGAGATTTCACTTCTCACAATGTTTATTCTTCACTTACATATTACATACCCCTCCTGGTACCTCATCTGCCATTAGTTGGTGGTTCTCCAGGCCATTTTCATGGCTAGTACTAGTGACTGCCCCTGGTAAATGAACTAACTGGTACTTCTATACAGAGAACATGGTTTATATACAGTTGCATGGTTCAATGGTGGACCTGCCCCCTTGTATTTGAATCCTCCTCTGTTATGGCTTGCCTTGTCTTCCTTTTATCATTTGACTCCCCTATTACTGCACCATTGTGTTTGTGTTTATATACTTATTTACATGTATTTATATGTTTTTATGATGGATGTTACCCGACCCTGTTCTAACCGGGTCCATCTTGTAAAAGAGCTCTGCTCAATGATGTTCGCCTGGATAAATAACGATTTTGATTGATTTATTGATTGACTGTAAATGAGATCTCACATCTATTTTGAGCTGTTCTGGAGAAGTACAACTCAGTCTACTGTTTCCCTCTTGATTGACCTGTGCCCTTCTGGACTGGTCAACCAGCCCTGTCACCTGACATCTCTGGTCTTACCTTCACTCCAGTTTCCTCTGCCATTGGACCATTTAGGGGTGCCTAGTCACTGGTACAGGGCCTGTTGGGGACTGGGCCATCACTCAGTTATGGAGGGAGTTTTTTTTCCTCAATTTTCTCCCCAGTGGCTACATGCTTGATGCAAAATGCATATTTTAGCTACAAGGAAACACCCCTGGCATCTGTGTGTGGGATCCCCTTTCCATGCAGTTCCACTGTGCTGCAGATTTCTCCTGGTAGCATCCGACCAGTGGGACATGCTCTTCCTCTTCCCTGAGGGGGGAGGAGATCTGTCTAAAGGATGCCCAATCCTCCTCTTTTAGCCAGTGAACAACTAGAGTCTGTTCCTGAACCCGGATCACCAGGAGCTTTACCCAGTTCATAAAGCGTGAAGAAGAAACTGCCCGGTTTATAAGGGTCCAATAACTATAGAAGGATGGAGGGACTACTACTGTGGAAGTCCTTTTTTTCCATCATAGTGTGGAATTTGCCTTTTCATTATTATTATCCAGTTTTTCAATAATAAGTCAAAACGCAGCCACAAAACGTGAAGATAGCGTAGCAAATTTAGGGTCAAAGGAACTAAGAGCCATACTGCCCTCATAAAGTCATGATAAGAGGACACAAACATGGAGTAAGGGCCCTACTTTGAGAACCCCCCAAAAAAAATACCTCAAATTTTGTTTTTAACCGAGTCTGAGACCCTGCCAGACTCAGTCCACTTTAAGCTCTGGGTTTAACGCTGTGTTGCTGAGACAGCAAAAGTCACTTTTCTTGTCTGATCTGGAAAACTGGCTCAAAACACTGTCTCTGCAGTTATTCAGAACAAGTGAGAGAAATTCTTTACCTTGGAAGTAGAATGTGTTAAAAACTCATCCCCCCCTCCCATGCCTATACTGGAGGCTGTTTTATTACCTGTCAAGCACCTCATAACCTCCTGTTTTTTTTGTTTTTTTTTATCACACTCTGACATAATTTTTTTTAAGTTGATAACATTTAGTTCTAACTGCCTGCCCCCAAGAGATTTTATTTTTGGGTGATTGTTACCATTGGTCATGATGGCTGCTGCACCTGGCTGGCAGGCTGCTTCTGCCTGCAGCCATTATTTCTCAGAATGCGTGTCTTATGTTGGACTTGGCGAACCTCCAGCTGGGGCACACCCTGCACACACACTGCCCCACCCCAGCTCCAGTTACAGACAGTGCCTGAGCGAAACTGTCTCCCCTCCGGGGTTTGTATATATTTTGTAAGTGTGACTTACAAAACTCTAGAGAAGAAAGCCACACAGAAAATCCCATGGCAAGCAGATGCTTTTGTAGCTTTTTTCCCTTTTCACTTTTCAGTTCATATATTCTCCCTCAATGAAGACAAAAAGTAACTTTGGCACAACTCCCCTCCCCTCCAGAAAACTCTTCTTTGTCTTTCTAATACGTTTGGTGTTTGTGTGTGATAAAAGAGATCTTGTAATTAAAGAGTTGGAGCTTAAGGAATAGCAGTGGGATTTGGTGCCAACAGGGCCACCTACGTCGGGTTTTGATCTTTTTTCATTTCTTATTTGATGGGATCATAAAGCACTTCGGCAGAGACAACACAGCTGAGGAATGTTCTGTTACACATGGAATGACTTTCCTTCTTATGGGGGGGGGGGGATAGGTGGCTCACTGGATAAAGGAACCAAAGAAACAATTTATGGTTCTTTTTCATTATGAAACAGTTAAAACAGGAACCTGATTAGATGAGGAGCTAGGAACCCAGTGCTGATGTCTTAGAACAACAGCACTGGGAAAAGGTCCCTCACTTCACATGGAAACATAGAAGATGATGGCGTCCGAACCGCATGGCTCACCTAGTGTGCCCAAACTGCCCAATCTCCCCTCCCACCTAGCCCTTACTGTCCCTGCTCATCCTGCGATTTCTCCCTCTCCCGCCTTCTCTGTCAAATTCCCTAGTGGCTATTCCATGCATTCTTAAACCCCTCAACAGTCTTTGCCCCCACCATCTACCCCAGGAGACTGTGCCAAACATTCACCACCCTCTCAGAGAAAAACTTTGTCACATTTCTCCTAAGCCTCCATAAACAGGCACAGCTGTGTAAGTACACCTCAATTCACTTGCATCTTAAAAAAGATATGGCAGACTGTAGATGCTGGCTAAACAGAAAAACTGCAATGTTCACTAGAGCCATTTTTTTCTTTTTCTCCTTTTCTAGGCACCAACAAATGTGAGGTCATATGTTTTTCTGAATTTAGCAAAGTTTATGGTTATGTTCAAGTCTGAGTGATTCAACTTCCTGGTGTCATTGATGATGTCAGTGATAACGCTATTAAGGCTTGGTAAAGGGTTTTAGATCTACACAAGCCTATGTTCAGTTCCCAGTGGGGCACATTTTTTCTTTCTCGCTACAGTATATGTGGGAGAAATTGTTAGATGTCATTGTTGACATCAGTGTTAGGGTTTCAGCAGGGCTTGGAGTAGGTTTTCAGACATTGAAACTGTTAGTGACCGAGGAACCAAGATGGAAAATATAGCTGTCCCACTCCATCAAGATGAATCAGCCACAAGAGGGAGTATTGGAGGCTCATCATTCACAGCTCATGAGACGTTCTTTCTTATTACTAAAGATCATGCTGATTCCAAAAGCCCCAGTGCCAGACCCAGAGGGTCGTAGTTGGCAGGATAGTCTCATCCCCAAGGAGGGTCATTAGTGGGGTCCCACGGGGATCAGTCCTTGGACCCCTCCTGTTCAACGCCTACGTCTCTGACATAAGGACAGGTATCAGGAGTGAGATGAGTCTCTTTAGGATGACTCAAAACTGGGGTGGTGGTGGATGGGGAGGAGGGGTGGTCCTACAGGGGACCTGAGACTCGAAAGATAGTCTAGAAAGTGGAAGCTGAGGTTCAATGCAGGGAAATGCAAGGTACTGCACCTGGGGGCCAGAAACCTGGGCCAAGTGTACACCCTGGGGGTGGGGAATGCTACAAGTCTCGATGGCTGAGAGGGACCTGGGGGTGGTGGTGGATGTCAAGATGAACAACTTGGAGACTTGTAGGAGGGCAGCAGCCAAGGCCAACAGGATGCTGGGATGCATCACTAGGGGGATCACCTCCAGAAGGAGGGAAGTGATACTCCCTCTGTATAACTGCTTGGTGAGGCTGCACCTCGAGTACTGCATGCAGTTTTGGAGGCCACACTCATAAGAGGACATTAAACTCCTGGAGAGGGTCCAGAGGAGGCAACCAAAATGATTTTGGGCTTGGGGACAGGACCTATGAGGAGAGGCTCAAGAGCTAAATATGTACACATTGGAAGAGAGAAGGGACCGGGGACATGATAGAGGTCTTCAGGTACATGAAGGGGTAAATAGGGAAGGAACAGTCAGGGTGCTTCGAAGGAAGGAGGAGGGGGCCACTAGAGGGCATGGGTGGAAGCTGGAGGGGGGAAGATTCAGTGGAGAAAGGAGGAGGTGCTACTTCACTGAGAGGGTGGTGGAGCCATGGAATGCACTGCCTAGGGGGCTGGTGGATGCAGAGACGGTGGAGAGGTTCAAGAGGGGGCGGAACAGGTACAGGGGAAGGGTTCTGGAAGCAAAATCCAATGCAGCAAGAATATCCGGAACTGGGAAGGGAGAAGCCAGAGAAGGCGAGGTGGGCAGCAAGGTCAGCTCCCAGGGTGGGGGCTGACCAAACGAGCAGACGCGAAAGACCGTTGGCCTGTTCTGCTGGCATTTTAGTATGTTAGTATGTAAGAACTGATCTAGTTAAAAGTTCAAAGTTTGGGTATTGGGTGGGGTATGTTTATTTATTCTTTTTAATTTTTTCAGTTATTTTTCCCTCTGGTCACGGTCTGTGGGTCCTCTCTCAGGCATCCTGCCTGTTCCTGCCCCGCCTGAAGTCCTCTGACCTGTGCCTCCTCTCTTCTCCTCCTCCTCATCCTACAGTTGGCAGCCCCAGCTTAACCCCTCCAGGGTGGGGCCGCCCCTCCTCTTTGGGCGTTCTTTACAGTCAGTCTCTGGCTATGGGCGAGGGCCCGGGCGGAGGAACCTTGAAAGCCAGGCAGGATGGATCCAGCCGTGGATATGGGGGCAGGTGCAGTCGCCTACCCCACAGACCAGACTTTTCCGTGTTCTGGTGCTCACTCCCCCCCACCCATACATGGTGTATGCCCTGATGCAGTGGCTCATGGCAACTCTGCTAAGCATCAGCCATGCTGTGTACTTGCTGCCCTGCATGCTGCAGTGCCCCCGGTCTCCACCGGGAGCCGCTGGCATGCCGGGCGATTCCCAGCCCTCCCCCCCCCCGGGGAGGAGAGCAGCCCAACGGGTGCTTAGTCCTCTACCTGCCGCTACCGACTTCCGGTGCCTAAGCTCGCTGCCAAACTCGGGTCACCGGCGTAGCGCGAGGTGTGGCATCCAGCGCCTCAACCCTCAGCGCCACTGGGATGGCCAATGCTTGTTTATTCTATGAGGTGTATGCGTGTGTTTGTATGCATGTATGTGTCTGAATTGTGTAGCATCTGCATGTACATTTTTTAGCATGTATATGTGTCTTTTACTGTACAGAAATGACACATCCATACCCTACATAGAAACATAGAAAATGTTGGCAGAAAATTATTGGTCCATCCAATCTGCCCATAAAACCCTAACAAATCCAGGACCTATTGTCCATACAGGGTTCTGACCCACACTGTTCACCCCCATGCTCCCCGCCCTGCTGCTACCACCATGAGCAACCACTAAGCCCTTCACTCTGTCCCCGTCCATGTTTGGAACCATTGATAATTTTGGCACCCATAATGTCAGCTGGCAGATTGTTCCATGGCTCCACCAGCCTTTCTGTAAAATAAAACATTCTCTCTTCCCTCTTAAACCCTCCCCCCCATCAGTTTCCACTCATGCCCCCGTGTTCTTAATTCACTATTTATGCTAAACAGTTCCTTATAATTTACCTTGTTCATTCTTTTCAGGAACTAGGAGGACTCTATCATAGCCCCTGCTCTTGTCCGACCTCCAGTGAGTACATGTTTAGTGCCTTGAGTTGATTCTCATAAGATCTGCCCCGCTGGCTGTGAATCATTTTGGTCACCCTACATTACACTGTCTCTAGTCTGTCCTTTCATTTCTTAGGTGAGGACTCCAGAACTAGGGACTGTACTTCAGGTGGGACCTCACCAGTGATATGTAGAACGGTAGTAATAGCCCTTCTATCTGCTGTCTATACCCCCTTCCTATACACCACAGCATCCTATTTGTCTTACTGCAGGCCTTGTTACACTGGCTTGATTGTATTAGGAAGTCACCAATGATGACTCCTAGGTCTCTTTTCTCGGAGGTCCTGCCCAGCTTCCCCTCCATTCAGTACTCTGTCCTGGGGTTCTTGTTCTCTGTGTGCATTACCTTGCACTTTTTAACATTGAATTTCAACTGCCAAACCTTTGACCACTTCTCTTGCCTTTGCAAGACTCTTTGCATCTCTCTAACCCCCTTCTCACCGTCTACCCTGCCACAGAGCGTAGTGTCATCTGTGAAAAGACACATCTTGCCCTGGATTCCTTCTCTCATGTTGCTGATGAGCATGTTGAAATGGACTGGACCGAGGACCAATCCACGTGGTACTCAACTGCTGTCCTCTCTCTTTTCTGATTTGACTCCATTAACCACAATCCTCTGCTGTATCCCTTCCAACCAGTTTCTCACCCATCTAACCATGTCCTTCGCTGCATCCAGATCCTCTAACTTCTTCAGCAAACTTCGGTGTGGGGCAGAGTCAAACGCCTTGCCGAAATCAAAGTTGAGTAAATCCACAGCATGGCCTTTATCCAGTACGTTTATTACCCAGTCAAAGAATACTATCAGGTTGGTCTGGCAAGACCCGCTGCCATGAACCCATGTTGTTTACTATCCTGGAGTCCACTGCTCTCCAGGTAGTCCGTAAGTTCCTCTCTGACTAGTGTTTCCATCATCTTTGATTAGTGTCTGCATCAGTTTACTCACTGAGAGGTCTGTTGTCACTCAGTTGCTTCTTGACCCCCCTTATGGAGCCAGGACTACATCTAATACCCTCTAGTCTTTTGGTACTACCCCTGTCTCAACTGAGCTTTTGAATAGCGCTACCAGGTGTTCAGTAAGTTCTGTTGCCAGTTCCTTGAGTACCTTTGGATGCATCCCATCTGGCTGCAGGGCTATATCCATCTTTAGGGCTGCTAGCCCTTTCTGAACCATTTCACAGATAAATACTTGCTGCCTCATCTCAGGGATCCCTCTTACAGCTGCCTTAATGCCACTGTCTGGCAGAGGCCCTCTGTCTTCCCTTGTGAATACAGAGCAAAAGTAGACATTAAGAAAGGCTGCTTTCTGCCTGTTTTCCTCAATTACCCTACCTCCCTCTGTTAGCCTAACAATTTCTTATCCCTTCTGTTTTTTTCTCTAATATAACTAAATAATGTTTTTTCCCCCCTCCCTTGACCCCCGCCACAGCATGCAGCTCTGTGCTTGCATTGCTTCTTTGACCACCCTGTTGGTTTCACTTGTTCTCACTGGATACTCTCCCCATTCCCTTGTTTTCATTGTACCTGGTAAATGCCTTCTTTTTGTCTCTCACTGGTTCCCTGATCTTTCCAGAGAACCACATTGGTCTCTTGTACCTGTTTGTTTTGATTACTGTTCTCATGCAAGACTTTGTTGCCTTGAGAATGACCCCCTTGATTTCCCTCATTTTTCCTCCTCATCTCTGATGCTGTCCACTATGACTAACTTGTCCCAGACCAGCTCCCTCATCCGATTGAAGTCTGCCATTCTGAAGTCTAGGAACTCCGCCTTTGATGAGGGCTTACTTGTCTCAAGGGCCAGGTCTGACCATATAGAGTTATGGTCTCTGGACTCTAATGGATCCCCTACCCTCACTCTTCCTACCACTTCCAATTTGATGAGCACTACATCAAGAACGTCAGCCTGCTTAGTAGGTTCCTTAACCAACTGGAGCTCCTGGCTGCTGGAATAACCCAATCAATATCTGGCGGATTTAGATCTCTCACCAGCACCACCTCCCCCTTTGTCACATACCTTTCTAGCTCTGCCCCTAGCTCCATAGCTTTCTCTTCCCCTTGTCCTGGAGGTCTATAGATCACCTCTGTCCATAGTTTCTTGCCTGAGGATGCCGTGAGCTGAACCCACAGCGATTCTGTTTCCCCTTTACCTCCCCTGATGTTTCCATCCTCCGCTGCCTCTGTACTTTCCCTGACATTTAGGGCTACACCTCCTCCTTTACCATTTCCTCTCTTACATCTAATCATGGCATAGCCTGGGACTTTCTGGTCCCAATCATTATTCTCTGTGGCCCAAGTTTCTGTGAATGCGACTAGGTCTATCACAGTGTCTACTTCCATTGCCTGGAGCTCACTAATTTTATTTTCCAGACTCCTGGCATTAAGGCAGACCCAATTTCCATCTTTCTGTTGATCCCCTCCTGCTTTTTCCTATTCCTTCTCCCTTATTCTGCCCTAGTCTCCTTAATTTTTTAATTTTTCATGCTGAATGTAGGCTTTGTCAGATCTCCCTCATTGACCTCTTCCTTTAACTTAATTTGAACTTCAACCTTACTGCTACTAATCCCCTATTCAGGGGGAGCTCTAGCTAGGTTTCTCACCTGCTCTCCCTTCTCAGTGATTCTCCTAACCTTGGCACCACTTAGTACCATTGGTACTTTGATTGAATTATTGTTACCGTTTGGATCCCCTGTCCAACACTCATGTAAGGCGCCTTCCTGGCAGCATCCTTGGTCTTTCGAGGGGGAGGGGCAGGTGAGTGTCGTCTTCACAATTTTCAGCAGTGTGGCTCCATGATCAGCCAGTAGAGGGATGAGTGCCTCATGCAAACAATACACACAGACCCCAGATGACCGCAGCATATGTTTCTGGGATCGCACACAAACACTATTTTCCCAGGTGACAGCGCTTCACTCTGCCCCCATGCCAACTAAACCAGCCCATGATTTTTGTTGTTTCTCTATGTCTTTGTGCTCAGCTGTCAGACAGGAAGTGGATGGTGGGAACGGGGTGACTGTGAGGGAAGACAGAGACCAGTGCATCTCTAAGTAAGGAATCTCAGGACAGACTGGATGAACTGTGTACCGCTTTTCTATGTTTTGTGTTTCATTTGACTGCTGAAATTGTATACATACGGTATCTACATACATATCACATCTGGAGCACAAATACTGTTCTGTATCAGGTGATTATTTTATAAAGATGTATATCCACATGTGAGTGTTTCTGGAGTTAAAAAGGGAAGGACAGAGCACTAACTTTCATGTACCTTAACAATATTTTCCACTAGGGGTGACCCTTCTGGGAAATGTTCAACACCCTCCTTAAATGTATTTTTTAAATCACTCTTATTGTTGCTATGTGTCTTTGTGTGAATGTGAATAAAATAAATGGAAACATAGCCATCTTAACAGGACCATATTAGAAAGAAGATGTGTCTTTACCATGTCCCCAGTATCCATAATGTTTTAATAAATAATAGAGAAAATAATTATATAACTCTGTGTGTCAGTCCTTGTTGCAAATTAGGAGACTGGTCAAAGAACTAGGCAGCTTGGGGTTAGGATGCAAGGTGGTGAGCTGGATTGGAAACTGGTTAAGGGACAGAAAACAGAGGGCAGTGGTGAATGGATCCCAATCAGACGAAAGGGAGGTGACCAGTGGGGTACTTCAGGAATCAGTTCTGGGGCCAGTCCTCTTCAGTGTCTTCATCAGTGGCATTGCAGATGGGCTGGAAGGAAAGGTTTGCCTCTTTTCGGATGACACTAAGATCTGCAACAGGGTGGATACTCCGGAGGGAGTGGAAAGGATGAGAAAAGACCTGGAACTGCTGGGGAGATGGTCAGGGGAATGGCAGCTAAGGTTTAATGCAAAGAAGTGCAAAATCATGCATGTAGGGAGCAGGAACCCTGGGGCGAGCTACAGGTTGGGGGGGAACTGCTGACAGTAACTAAGGAGGAGACGGATTTGGGGGTCATAATCACAGATGACTTGAAGGCTGCTGGGCAGATGGCAAAGGTGGTGGGAAAGGCCAGTGGAATGTTGGGGTATACTGGAAGGGAAATCACAAGCCAAAGGAGGGAGGTAATACAGTAGTTCCACTGTACAGGACCCTGGTAAGACTTCACCTTGAATACGGTGCACAGTTCTGGAGACCACACCTTTGAAAGGACATTGACAAAACAGAGACGGAGCAGAGGAGGGCGACCAAAATGGTAAAGGGATTATATCCAAAGCCTTATGAGGAGACAGTGAGGGACCTCAATTTGTACACACTGGAACTAAGGAGGGAGAGAGGTGACATGATAAAAACATTCCAGTACCTCAAGGGCATTAACAAGGTGGAAGGAGACAACATATTCCAGATTAATAGTAGTGCCAGGACAAGAGGACATAACATGAGACTGAGGGATGGCCGCATAAGGGGAAATGTCAGGAAGTTCTTTTTTATGGAAAGGGTGGTGAAAACATGGAACAGCCTGTCCCAGGAGGTGGTGGAAGCCCACACAGTAGTGGGCCTCAAACATGCATGGAACAGAAACAAAGGAATAATAGAGAGAGGAAGAAAAAGCTAAAGCCAATGACCAGATAGGGTCACTGGACGCTTTGTTAGGCAGCTTAAATGGGCGGACTAGATGGGCCTAGCGGTCCTTATCTGCTGACAGCATCTATGTATCTATTTATCTTGTCCTCTGGGAGCCACTTGAAAATAAGATGCTGCACCTAAATGAGATTATTCTAGTGCAGAAAATAATGTACATACATACATACAGACATACATAAATAGACAAGCAAAAGCAATGGCCTTTCACTGCTTTATTTACCTGCTTTCAGGCCACTAGTGAAATGATCTTGGTGATCTCTCCTCTGTTGCCAGTAGCAGTGATTGATCACCCTCTGCTGACCAGTTGACAGCATGGGGGGAGGTGGTACAGCTCAAGCAGCCTCAGGGATGAGAAGGGTGAGGTGACTGGATTATGGGAGACAGTAGCACTCAAAATCAAAGGAAAAAGGGAAGCTTCCCCCCTTCCCACACAGAGACCATATTTCTAGGTGGATCTCAGCCGTATGATGTATGCTTGTGGAAGAAATGTGGAGAGATCGAGGATGTGAGAGCCTGCTCTGTAGGCTAGCTGAACCACTAATATATTCTTCCCCTCAGCATCCCTGTATGTCAGCACAGAGAGCAGACCATATCAGTTGCTCCTTGCCCTCATCCATTAGCACATAGATCATGCTGTTCCTGCTGTTCAGCCGACTGCATCAAAAGAGCTGACTGGCTCCTCTGACACTTGTGGCCTTCTGTGTAAATGTTGTCTTATATAACAATACAAAAAAAAACGGAAGGGAAGCCAAAAATAAACCAGCCAGGGAGAGTAGCCACCCTGAGGGTGTGAAGTGTGCTATTTTGAGAAACACTGTGTCATCCAGCACAATCCCTTTTGTAAGAACTCCAAGAATGATGATTCACAGCAGCAGCACATCCTTTCCTGGTCCTCTGTTCCAAAGGGGAGACTCCTGAAGTCTTGTCCGCTGTTCCGAAAGCTTCTTTCGAGGAGAGGTAGATGGGTGCTCCACTCGCAAAGCATGGACGTCCAAGCCCGTAAAGAAGTGGAGTATGATATTACGCCTGTGAAGAAGCCTATGGTTTAATTAATGAAATATTTGGAAATAATGAAACCAAAGGTGGTAAAACTCTTGGGAAAAAAATCACTTTCTGTTCTCCTTTTAATCAGCAGCTGTTTTTATTCACGCTGCCTCATGGACTCTCCCAGTCACTGGCCATGTTACTGCTGAGGGTGTGTACCACTGGGTGGAGAATACAAATGTGAGTGAGATAGTGACTTGAACATTGTCTCAGCATGTGGGGTATGGTTTTCCCGTGCTAGCTTTCTACCCTGAGTATGGTTTTGTCCTCATTATCGACTCTCCTCCTCTCCCTCCCACAGAAGATTTATTGACTTTGGCTGGCCTGTGATGGGAGACCTGGGGTTGAGCCTGAAGCTGAGTATCTCACATGGCTGGCAGTATCTGTTATTTCAATTTCTTTGCTTCATCTATTTGTCAAGCTGGGCAAGACCCCTCCCACTCAGCCAATGCCTCTGTACTCCCAAACCCCAGGGATCACACCACAACTCACCACGTTAACCCCTTCCCCCAGAAGTAGGGTTGTACCATTCCATGCCCAAGCAGATGAGACCCTAGGTCCAGTCTTCAGTGATGGGGTGCTTCTGTGACCAGGGGTGGAGGCAGACAGTATTCAGTGGATGTTGGGGTTGCCTGCACATCTTCTGGCCACCCAACAACTAGCCCATTTTACCCATTATCTGTCTCCCCATGAGGACAAAGTGTCATACTTTTTGCCGACAAGCTTGATGCACTAATGTATGTATCCCCCCCTCCCACATGCTCTCTCTAACCCCTCCCACATGCTCTCTCTAACTATACCACCACCTGTGGTCACCCAGGAGCTAGTATAGAAGCAGGAGGTGTGGTTTACCCACCTCAGAAAGAGGAGAGTGTCCTCTAGGATCTTGCTGATGGCCCAGTGTAATGTTCTGAGCTAAGAGCACGAACACTGGTTGCCAGCATGGTAAATAGCATGCACCCACCTCTATCCACTATTTCAAATTCTAAACAGAACCCTGAATAATGTTACAGCTGGTTGTACACTACATGTATTTAAGGAACTACTGACAGCTCTGGGAAAAATGTTTACATTAAGATGCGATGTTTCATATATTTTTTTTGTATTTCTCATTTCTGTATTCTTTCTCTTACTGAGGGCATCTGCTTGAAAATGTCCCTTGCACTTCACCTGATCCTGCTGCCTGTCTGCTTTGTGACATCATAATCCAGTACTAGTGTGACATCTTAATCATTTTTTTTTCCCATATATATATTTATCCCCAACCAGCCACGTTTCTTACAGAGGCATACCCTGGATCAGGGATGTACCCTCTACCAGGCTGAAGCCGTCATTAGAATGGTGCTGGGTGTTTTTTCTTCCATGTATTTCCCTATTTCTCCCTCTGCCCATAATGTGGGCAGTAGCCATTTTGGTATCATGTGGCCACAGAGCACTGCAGGGGGGAGCAAGTTCCCGGGCCCTCCTGCAGATGTCGTTATGTGCCAGAACCTGCCGCCAGCCCTCTAGGGTGGAGCACACTGCTCCTGCACATGGCCGCTCACAGACGTAGCTCCCCAAGATCTTCATTGAGGACATCTCCTCCATTGGGCTACACCTTTGGAACTATAAGCCATTGGCATCAGTATCACTTGTAAACTTTTGCTAGTCATGGGCCACTCAAAATAAAGTGCAGTGTTGTTGCCTATGTAATTGTGGGTGCCCCCATTGCTCCTCATTTTTTTCTCCCACTGGCGCCCACTTGTCAAACATGCTGAGAATAAATGCTGTCATTTCTTCTACTTCATTATTTTCTATTATACAATGGCAAGAAAAATTCTAGACACCTGATTGGCTGCTGCACTCCAGAGACAGTGATGTTATTGAACAATAAGATCACTGTAACTAGGGCAGGCAGAAAGACCACCACAGTACTGTAAGTCATATCCCTCCCTGCACAACTATCAGGAGACTGACATGGCTTTACGTTTCACCGTTTATCATAAAAATTCCAATTCACAAACGGACATTTCAAAATCCTTTCCTCGTGAATCACTTACACCATGTGGCTCCCCATATCTGATGCCCCCAATTCATCCTCCGTCCTATGAGGAAACACCAGCAATGTTTCTCTTTGACTTTTAAACTAAGCACCACAATGAGCGGCTTCTACTCACTGTAAGCCACGTGCCTGCACATCCTGAACTCACGGACCCCTGCTTCCCTATGTGCCGCACATCTCAACGGTGCTGCCATGCCAAGTGTGTTCAGCATAGTCCTATGATCTTCTCCTGGTACAAATCTCAGTTAAAAACTGTACTGGGAGAACCTACAGAGGAAATACATGTTTAAACAGGACCAGCCACTCCCACATTAGCGTGGCAGTTCCAACCTTATCGAATTCACAGTTCAAGACTACCACATCTCCCTGGGTGCTCTCTTCTCAGCAGCTTCACTGAATGGAAAACTGTGGGCAAATAGTTACTTTCATAAAAAATACATAGGACTTCCAGGGTGTGTGTTATTGTGTAATAACATCACTCCTGGGTGGTGGAAGCACTCAGCTTCGCCTCATGCTTCAACCCACCCCAGGAGTGACGCTATTACACAATAACACACACCTTCTCGTGCCTTATTGCTTAAATACTTTACCTCACTAACATTGTCCTTATATGCTGTCATCAAAAGACTCTATTTAGGTTTTGTACCTGTGGTTACAAGATCTACAAGGATGACACTCACACAGATTGTGTTTGCTGTTTGGGCCTGTTCCACAATATGAGGGTCTGCAAGATCTCCCAGGGATTTAACCAGGCCACAAGGCAATGCCGAAAGAAAGCTGTAGAAACCTTTATAACCATCAAGGCCATGGAAGCTCAAGCCAAGGCCACAGGCACCAAACCAGCTTCTCCCTCTCGACTGACCACCTCCAGGAAGGGTACTTTCAAGCATTCGGCAACATTGTCACTGCCACGGTCATTGAGAACTAAGGAAAAAAGCAAGGATAAGTCATCACTGATGTCCTCCTCTTCCAGCCATCATCACAAGCATAAGGCTAAAGCTCCTGCTTCACCGATGAGATCGAGGTCTCCACTGAAGGAGGGCAAGTCCTCATCGTCGTCTGCTCCAACGATGACGGCTACAGTCCCCTGACCATTGATAAGACACCATGGTCAGGTTCAGTGTCTGGCTCTGGCATTGCCATGCCTACTGTGGATGGTATGCAGCCCCTGTTGTCAGGTTCTACCTCTTTAATGTTGGTTGTCCTGGGCTCCTTACAGGGTGCAGTTGACTCCCAGATTGTGCTGGTGTCTTTCTGTGAACTATTTTGATGCCTGTTACCATCACTTCCACTAACGACAATGCTATCCCATTGGCTGCCATTGTTGACAGGACTCTGAAGCACACCTTTCATTCCTCCATCGCAGCCACGTCCATCTCCAACTCTGTCAGTTGTGCCTGTCATCATTCCAGATGACGAGGCTGAATATAATCCTGATCTCCTTAAGAGGGAGGAGGATTTGGAGGATGATGAAAGAGATAATGATCCCTATGAAAAGGGTTTACTTTCCAGCTCTGCCCACTCTTCCTGCAGTGAGGGCTCTGGGTGTATACCCCCAGATCTTCTCCTAAGAATCCCTTTTTTCAGGCTTTACTCGCACAGGTTCAAAACATCATTGGATTAGAAGCTGAGGAAGAGGACTTCAGTAAGAAAAATATAATGGAGTTTTTGGAGGTAACCCTCTGTATCCTGCCTTAGAGAATGCTACCTTTGCTGCTTGCATTAGGCTTAATACCTTGCCTGCAGTGCCTGGGAAGGCTAATGAACAGTATCCTGTTCCACCTGGTATGCTTCCCAGCCTGAAGCACATTATGTGGTTATAAAAGCTGTTTAGGACCACTCTAGAGCCCTTAGACACAGGAGTACTTCGCTTCCTGACAGAGAATCCAGGGGACTGGGTGTTATGGGCAAAATAACTTATGCCTCTGCATCCTTGGGCCTAAGAATTGCAAACTGCCAGGCATACAGTACAGGTTTTGCTTGATGGTCTTGCCAAGACTAACTTGCTTAAAGCTGCCTCAGCTGGTGTGGATACTGGAAGGCATCTGTTATGTTCTGTATATGATGCTTCTAATGCTTCTGCCAGGGCTGCTGCCTCTGGCATCTGCCTTTAGCAATACCCCTGGCTTAGGGTAGCTGAATTTGCTACTGATGTACAACAGTCAGTGCTGAATGCCCCTTTTAGAGGCTCCAGACTGTTTGGAAGTGATGTTGAAAATGCTTTACATGAGCTTCAGTTCTTCAGAATGATTTTAAGGTCATGCAGATCTCTAACCTGATGCCTCTCCACCATGAACTGCACTGGCTGCCGGTAAGGTGGAGGACTGCCTTCAAGGTCTTACTACTTACTTATAAAACCTGCATGGAGGGGGACCAGACTACCTGCAAGACCTCCTGGTTCCTCACTGCCTGTCTTGCACTCTCCATTCCTCCTAGGGTTGCCTCCTTGTGGTTCTCGGGGCTAGGATGTGGCATTCTGGGGACTGTGCTTTCTCAGCTGCTGCAGCGACCCTATGGAAGTCACTGCCAAGACATCAAAGGGAGGCATCCTCAGTGGAAACCTTTAAGAAATGGCTGAAAATGTTTCTATTTAATCAAGCGTATGACCTACATAATGTATTTTAAGTAGGAGATCATGCAGTGAACTGACTGTTGTTTTAAGTTTAAGTTATAGATAGAGTGATTATTTTATATTTTAAACTCTGCATTGTGTACCGAAATTTGCATAGATTGTTGTTTTTTAATGTTTGTTGAGCACGCTGAGCCTCATGGAAGGGGTGCTATATAAATACAGTTTCTATCTGTCTGTCTGTCTGTCTGTCTGTCTATCTATCTATCTATCTATCTATCTATCTATCTATCTATCTATCTATCTAACCCCTTAACCAGCCAGGGTATGTGGTAGGGGCTCATTTCGCAGGGCCACTGCCTGTGGTGGCCATGCCTCCCATCAGCAACTCCATGCACAAAACCATGGTGGTAGTCCTTTCCTGGGTCCCCCTCAGTGCCCAAGCAAAGGCTTCAAAGGTATTAGTCAAGATGGCACCCCACCGCTCCCAGTACCTTCTGACTTCCCACATCCTCTGCCTCCACTGTTGCCTCCAGGAGTACAGCTGGGGGGGTGGATCGCTCTTCATGTATCAGACTGGAGGGAGATCATGAAGGACAAGTGTGTCCTGGAAATAGTGGAAAGGGGGCATATTCAGGAGTTGCTGTCTGCCCCTCCAGTTCACCCTCCTCCTCCTTGTCATTATCCTATGAGCCACTTGTTCCTTCTGTTACAGGAGGTTCAGTCACTTATACCCAAGTGGGCTATCAAACCTGTTCCTCCCCAAGAAAGAAACAAAGGGTTCTATTCCAGATACTTCCTGGTTCCCAAGTGAACTGGAGATCTGTATCCTGTACTGGACCTCAGATACCTAAACCTGTTTATCAGATACAAAGTGTTTTGAATAGTGTCTCTCGTCCCCTTTTTACAAAAGGACTGACTTTGTGCCCTGGTTATGAAGGCTGCATACCTTCTATTAAGATTCGCAAGTGCTCAGTTCCAAAATTTGGCATTTTCAAAGAAATTATGTTTAGAAATGGCTAAGTATGGAAATGTTAGAGCTAGAAATTTGATATTTTTTAATTAAGGTTTGGAATCAGTATCCAGTGATGATAGCGATTGTAAAATGAGACTGTCAAGCAGCAACTCATTTACAGGCGCTATCCTGATGAAACTACCCATAATGGTAATGACCCTAGCGACGAACTGTAAGGGAGTGTGACTGGAAGGGGAGGATAGGGAGGGAAGTGAAGGATAGGGAAGAGGGTTTGTGTGGGGTAGTGTGCCTGTTGCAGTCAGGCTAGACGTGTGGTGTGGTGGTGAGGGTGGCTAGCTCTGGTGTAGCAGGTACTAGGTTTGGGGCTGGGGACCAGGGAAGAATATTTTGCTGCGGCCCGCTGCTGCCGTTTTTGTTTTTTTTCCCCCTAAATTCAGAATTTCACCCTTCCCCAACATGCACCCCCCTGGAGTTGATAATCTTTAATCAGGAGGGTGCGGGGGGCATTGCCCCCCTCCCGGGAGCACCCCCCCACATAAACACTTGGTTTCCGTGCCGGATGTCTGTTCACCGGCATATGTATATTGCCGATTTGCTTTTCGGTGATATACACGTGCCGTAACAGCGATCGCTATTTTGTGATCACTGTTATGACATGGAACCTTTAGAATCAGGTCAACATAGATAATTCCTGTTGCTACAGTTTTCCTGTGTCAGTACATCACTGTATCAATATATAATTATTTAAGTTTCAGAAAATATCCATGTATAATTTTTGACTCTATTACCACATATTGATATACAGTCATATGCTCTATCACATATAGTAGTAATACACTGTTTATATATTGAACTACAATATTGTTAAAGTTACCATACATCAATAGGCTGGCATTACCTTTTAATAGTGCACTGTTTTTTTTTTTTCTGTTTTTTTTTTTCCCATATGTTCTTTTCTGGAGGGGCTGGCAGGGAGCTCATACCTCCGACATCCCTGCACCGAACTTTCCCGGGAAATCCCCCATGGTGTCTCTCCCTCCCCCCGTGACAGGGCCATGGGCAAGGAGCCGACTCTCCCTCCCCAGAAAGCCAGTGTCCAGATTCCAGGGGAACAGCATAGGAGGGCTGGGCTACTGCGGAGCCTGCCAGTCTGCTTTTACTTTTCTCCCCGACCCCTCTGACCCTCCAACGTCAGACATGCCGGCTACATGCCTCCTGACCCATATCACCCTCCAGCTACTACTAAAGGGTAGTCAGCGAGTGGGATGGCAAATCCTCCTTCCCTGAGAGAGGAGAGCAGTCCTCCGGATGCTCAATCCTCTCTCGCCCCTGCCAACCCCTGGCAGTCCAGGCTCATTCCCAAACCCAGGTCGCCTACGTGGCATGAGGTGTAGCGTCCGGCGCTTCAACCTCCAGCACCACCAGGCTGGCTTATTAGTGCAGTGATTTGTGCCCAGAAAGTCTTGGGGTTGGAAAGATTTTTGGCTTGTAGATTTTTGAGATAAGTTTGTTTTGCAGCCCTGATATTCTTGTATTTATTTATTTGTTTTTAATTTATTTATTTATTAATTCGGGAAATAACCTTTGAGCCTAGGCTCTTTTACAAAGGCTCCACGTCTTGGGACAGTCAACAGACACAAAAACAGTACAGGTACAGAGTAATACACAAGGAAAAGATTGCAAATCTTAAACATTGGTACACATCTTAAACATTGTTACAAATCTTAGACATTGTTTCAATTGTTGAGGCTCCATCAGGTGTCTGATTGGTCAAGGGTTTTGTGAGGTGCAGAAAGAGCCAACCTCAAGGAGTGGGCTAGGAAACACCTGCAGTGATCAGGAGGAGTCTCCCCCAGGGGAGGAGGAGGAGTGGGGGGGGGTAATTAGCGGCCTCCGGCTGGAGGCTTTGTCAACAGCATACAGGGCGGGGGAGGGCTTGAAAGGCAGGTAGTGCAAACAAGTGGGGGCATGTGGGCTGCAGGGGAGAGGAAGATGGAGGAGAGGGGCAGGTGAGCCAGGAGGCCAGAGGTGAGGGAGAGCATAGGAAAGAGGAAGAGGGATTGACAGGGAGGAAGGCTGAGCTGAGTAGGGGAGAACTGAAGAACTGCCCTGTTTACATTTGTTTAGCAGCTCTCTGTATTTCAACCAATCAGTGGACAGGCCTGAGATCTTGAAGGTATGCCAAGCTGCATCTCTAGACCTCTTGAGTTTTTTAAGTGGTTTGGATAGCCAACAGGATTCATTGCCTTTGACTCTTAGCTGTTTAAATGGGGCATGTTTGTTGGCTATAGATAAAATATTCTTAATAAAGAAGTACAGGGTTGAATCTAGGCAAGGTTCAGCATTAATCTGTCCCCAGCACACCTCGGATAAAGAATTGAGACAGGAACAAGGGTTTTTTTTTTTAATTCAAGTTTATTGAACCTTTATGCATTTTCACAGTTACAGCATCTTATAAATTTCATACATTATAATCAATTATTATCATTTTATCACCTGTTAGTACTTTACATTTTGCAATTTAAATTCCATCTTTCAATTTAGTACAGTAGTAAAAGGAAACACATTTATTTGCCCTGGAGACACTCTGCATGGGGATGATGAACTATTTTTCTCCCAGTTATGCAATAGGAGAGGCTAATCATAATCCTTCTTATCCCTGGGGCCCTCAGTATTTCCTGACTCCATTATTCAACCCTCTCTTGGTCCCTCTCCTCCTGTCCCTCATCCCCGTCCTCCCCCTCCCATCTAGTGATCCATCTCGTCCATCTATTCAGGTATTGAGGGGTCCTAGAGTTAATTTTATGTGTTAGTTCCTCCATCTCGTGAATCTCCTTAATTACCTCATACCACTGCTTTAGTGTAGGTGGATCTGGTGACAGCCATCTCCTTGTGACAGCTTTATGAGCAGCTGCCACCAGAACATTCCACAGGTACACCTGTTCCTTACTTCTGACCCCTCTTGTGGGCAGTCCCAATATCAAATGTTTTGTGTTCAGTTCTTCTGTGGGGGAGAAAATATCCAGTAATATTTCCTTAATTCCTGACCAAAATTGTATCAACCTTGGACATTGCCCTAAGATATGTGAATGTCCTGCTTGCTCCTCTCCACATTCTCTCCTGCAGGCTGCCATATGACCCCCATCCCACTTGTGTTTTATTACTGGGGTAATAAAGAATCGGGTTCTAATTTTCCATTCAAATTCCTTCCACCTCTGGGAGTAAGTGGTTTCGTGTGTCTGCTTGAAAATATTCTCCCACTCCTGTGGTGTAATTTGCTCCCCTAGTTCCCTTTTCCATCTCTGTTTAAGAGGTTCAGAGTGTCTATGCCCCCATCTCTGAGGGCTCCATATAAGGCCGATATGTGTCCCTTGTTGCGTTCAGAATGTAAAATTTCTCTTACAATAACCCTCAGCTCAGATTGTTTAACTTGTGGCCCATATTGTTTTTGTAATGTTTGTACAGTCTCTCAGCTGTAGGTATCTGTAATGATCCGTGTTCATAGAAACATAGAATTTGACGGCAGATAAGGACCGCTTGGCCCACCCAGTCTGCCCATTTCCCTACCTAATGGATAAGCTGCAGATCCTAGTTAACCAGCAGCCTACTTCTTCCTACCCCCACCCTCTAGAATTGCCTTATGACTGTCCCATGCATGCTTGAATTCAACCACTGTTTTTGACTCCACAACTTCCTCCAGAAGGCCGTTCCATGCATCCACAACCCTCTCTGTGAAAAAATACCTCCTTACATTACCTCTGAGCCGCCGCCCCATCTTCAAATTGTGCCCACTTGTTCTTGCACACCTCTTTTTTTGAAAGATGCTACCCTCTTGGACTTTGCTGATTCCCTTGAGGTGCTTGAAAATTTCTATCATGTCCCCCCTCTCCTTCCTTATTTGAAATTGTGCCTTAACGTCTTCAAAGCTCCTTACCAGGTTCATATTTATCATTTGGTCTAATGTGTTAAAACCTAATCTGCTCCATCTTCTGAAGGTGAGGTCAAAGTGAGCCAGTGCAAAGTCCTCTTCCCATGCAAAATGTCTCAGGGGCCAGACCTCTCTTTCCAGTCTATGCTTTGTCCATAATCTTTTAACCGCCCCCAATGTATTTCTAACTGAATACAATAAGACCCCTCCATCTCTTATCTTTGGTTTCGATGTAAACACTCTAGCTTCCAAGGGAGTTCCCTCGTTGTTTTCTACCTCAATAGTTTTCCACATAACTTGATATTGTGAGTTTCCCCACAAGAGGGCGTATTTTAATTGTGTTGCTAAGTAATAATCTTCTAGATTTTGGACTGCTCTACCGCCATACTTTTTGTTTGTTTGAAGTAGTAGATTCTTAACTCTTATGTATTTATTGTCCCACATAAATTTCATTATCATTTTTTGCCAGTGTTTGAATTGGTCCAGGTGTATCCTCAAAGGTAGACACTGAAATAGGTAGAGAAACCTAGGTAGGAGATTCACTGATACTGTTTCTATTCTAGAATACAGCGGCAAATGCAGTACTTCCCATTTTTTGAGCTGTTGTCTGATTTTCAGAAGTAGAGGTTCAAAGTTATCCATGAATAAATGGTTTAGATTTTTGGGGATGAAAGTACCGAGAGATTTTATTTTTTGAAGGCTCCATTTCAGGGGTAATAGATCAATTATGTTAGCGAACAGGGTATAGAAAAATCTTAATATCTCTGTTTTATTTTTATTTACTGCATATCCTGAGATCCTTCCAAATTTATTTAAAAGGTGTCAGACTTTTGGTATAGACTTTTCTGGGTTAGTTATGTATAGTAACGCTTCATCCGCGTATGACGAAATTTTCTGTTCTCCTCCCTCCGTTTGTACCCCCTCTATATCTGGGTCTTCCCTGCTGGCTTGTGCTAATGGTTCAATATATAGTGCAAAAAGTAGTGGTGACATCGGGTAACATTGTCTAGTTCCTCTCCCCAGTCCAAATCTTTGTGAAATTCCCCCATTGACCCTGACACAAGCCTGCAGAGCTGTGTATAATGATTTAATTGCCCCCATGAAGGCCCCCGGAAAACCCATTAATGGTGCACGCGCCTTTTCAAACGTGGCTCCAAAATACTGGAATTCTATTCCCCAAACTATTCGACAAGCAGCCTCCCACACCTCTTTTAAGTCACTTCACATAGAGCACTTGCGCTTTATTAACCCCTGCACCTGCTTTAATCCGCCTTAGCTCCACTCTCCTTCCCTGTTGCTCTGTTTCAATCATCCTGTTTCCTCTCCCTCCCTCTCTCTGCTCTCTCTCCCTCACTCTCTCGCATCTCTTCTTTACTACTTGTTACTTTGTCTCTTTGAATGCCTGCTATTGCTAATTCTTATGTTCCTACTTAACCTTATTTTGAGATCCCTGTACAACTGTGCTGTATTTTTATCCTTCAGTGTAAACCTATTCATGTTTGTTGCCAAAATTTTGTCTCCTATTACCTGAAGTTTTGACTTGATTCTGTACTGTACTGCTTTCATGTGCTGCGTCACATACACAATTTTTGTATTTCTAAATGTGCTCTCCCGGGTCGTGCCTGAAAATAGGCATCTTTGTGCCTAGTGCACTTACCCGGTTACCAAAAGCAAATAAATAAATAAGAGAGTTATGGCTGACTGTGGATTAATAGATGTCTGGAGAGAAAAAAGAGAAAAATATCCCATAGCTAAAGAATTCACATATTATTCGCCCAGACATAAAATGTTTTCTAGATGGATATGTTCCTGACATATAGCAAAGATGTTACCTTATGCTCATCAACCTGGGTGGGAAGGTCTATCTTGTCAGACCATCAACCAATTTTTTGGGAAGTAGATCTCTAATTTCCTAGAAAGCCCACAAATTGGAGATTAAACACCAGTCTCCTCCAGGATGAGGAAGTACAGGAAGATATTAGGACAGTCTTTAAACGGGCCATCGAATTTAATGATAGACCAGATATTACCCCCCAGATACTCTGGGACACAATAAAGACCATGGTCCGTGGAAAGTTGATCTCAGCGGCTGCACACAGGAAAAGGGAAAGGAAAAAACAAATGGAGAACCTTTTATTACAACTGAAGCTACAGGAAACAGAACAGAAGCAAAAGTGGGACAAGAGAAGGGATCTAGAAATTAAAAAAAATTAAAAAAATACAGAAACTAAATGATATAGAAACTGAAAAAGCACTATGTCATTTAAAGCAAATTTATTATGAGCGTGGGGCTAGAGCAGCGAAACAGTTAGCTTATAGATTAAAACAGAGGGCAGCCAGGGCCACTATAATAAAAATACGAGACCCCAGATCAGGAGTAACTCAGCATAAATGGGAACATATAACACAATCATTTGTTTCATATTACAAAACATTGTATAAAGCAAACAGAGAGGTTCATGTGGTGGATACCACAACATTTCTAAAAGACCTAGGACTGCCCCAAATTACAGAAACACAGGCACAGAACCTGGTGACCCCGATTCTGGGCTCTGAAATACAAGACACAATCAAAACACTTAAAGCTGGGAAGTGCCCCGGACCCATCGGATTCAGTGGAGAATTCTATAAATCTTTTGCCCCAGAGACAACACCGATCCTCAGTCAGGTAAATAATCAGATATGGCTAGCGGGGAACTCGGTACCACCGTCCTGGAACTATACCACTGTAATAGTGATACCTAAGGAAGGAAAGGACCCAAAAGAATGTGGCTCTTATAGACACATCTCACTACTAAATGTAGACTATAAAATTTTTATGGCTATTTTGGCATCCAGAATTAACCCACTCCTGACTCAAATTAGTAAACAAGATCAAACAGGATTCATTGAGGGACGACTGGCCCAAGAAGGAGCAAGGAGGACTATAAATATAATACATTTAATTAATAAATGCCACACTCCAACATGCTTTCTAGGATTAGACACAGAAAGGGCATTTGATAGAGTTAATTGGAGCTTTCTGTTTGCAGTCTTAGAAAAAATGAGAAAGGAACAAAGGTTAACGTTGGAGAAGTCCCTAGCCCGGAAAATTCTAGGGGGTGGTGATGGGTGGTTATTTCTCCAGATACAAAAGATGGGGATATGGTCGCTAATAGCATTGGCAAAGACCCCTGCAAGTTTGATTCGATTGGGTTTTCAAACAAGGATCTAATTAAGGGTGGCATGGTTTCCAGTTTTCGTGTTTATCCATGCATGCTCATTAATGATTTGGGAGAGGTGGGTATCGTCCAATTTAGATTTTATGTCTGCAGTTAAAGACTGGGACCAGTGTAGGTTGAAATCACCTAGGATTGCCCTTTCTCCTGCAGGTAATACAGAGAGTGCCTCTAACAGTGACTCAAGGGCTGTTTCTGCAACCTTAGAGGGATTATAGTCACAGCCAATCAGGAGAGACTTGGTGCCTCCCAACAACAATTTGATAAAGAGTTTCTCACTTTTGCGATTAGATTGGCTTGGTAGTGAGATTATGGTGGCATTTAGTGAAGCCTTAGCATAAATGAGGACCCCGCCACCCTTTTTAGTACACCTGTCCTGCCTGAAGGTTTGATACCCGGGGAGTGCCACTTCGTGTGGTAAGATAGCGGGCTTAAGCCAAGTTTCAGATTGAATGCAAATTATATCGGGTGAGTATGAATTCACTCAAGCCTTCAACTCATGCATTTTATTTCTCATGCTATAGATATTTATGTGGGTTATTCTTAACCCCCTTGTATCAACCCACTGAGCATTTGTGGGAGAGCAAATGCTTGTGTTTCCGATATGATCTGGTCAGGGTTCGTCTCAATATCAGCACCCAGTAGGAGTAATAGTAGCGAGACACAAGGGATGTTTTTAAGGCATCTAGTATCCAGTGTTGGGGGATTTCCAGCTGGACTAAAAGGGCCCCTAATTGGTAACATTGACTTTTTTTCATCCAGGCTAATGTTAGGAGTGGGTGGTTCCTTGCAATAGACAGAAGGGGGGGCCGGTAGACCAGTGGAGGAGGAGTAGGTGTTCTTTGGGAGAGATCTTTGACAAGAATATATGCGCAACAGTCTGAGACAAACAGTAGGCACATAGAAGAGAGAAGAAAGCTGTGTGTTCTACCTTAAGAGACATTATGGGATAAAGCAGTGAATGTATACCAGCTGAATCTGTTTCCAGTGGTTGCAGTCCACTGGCGGGAGGTAGAGGGCACAGCCAGGGGAGATGTAAATGGAGGAAGGTAGCAGGAAAGGGGGGTTGGTAGTGTTAAAGGGTGATTATTTGGTGTCCTGGGGAGGCAGTATAGCTAGAAGGACTAGAGTATCAGATTAGGGGACGTGAGAGTGGGTGAACATATAAATAAAAAAACATTACTTTACCCAGAGGTTGAATGACATGTGAAATAGCCTACCTGGGAACATTGTAGTGCTTGCAAATCAAGACTAGATGGATTCCTTAGGGAGCATGGCACTGGGTGTTACACAGCATGAGTAGGAGTATTTTAGCTGAGAAACTTGGATGTGTTTAGAATCAGGCTTGATTCAGGGTTTGTTAGGTACATCAGGGAAAGGAGAAAAGTGAAGGGGCAGATTATCAGACTGAGGTCAGGGAATGGATGGGCCAAGAAGGCCAGGGAGCATGCGGAGATACTTAACTAATACTTTGCCTCAGTCTTCACAAGAGACAATGGAGGGACAACACCATACGGGGAAGGGGAAATAGGAATGGGGGAGCTCTCTGATGCTGAAATCCTTGTTAGTAGGGCGAGGGGAGGCCCTTAAGTCCCTGAGAATGGATGAGGCACCGGGTCCGGATGGCCTTCATCCCAGGGTGCTGAAGGAGATGGTGGATGTCCTTGCTGCACCTCTGGCAGACCTTTTTAATTCCTCCCTACAGATGGGTTGGGTGCCTCAGGATTGAAGGATGGCCCTTGTCATGCCAATCCACAAAAGCAGCTCACGGGAGGAGCCAGGTAACTATAGGCCTGTTAGTCTGATGTCGGTGGTGGGCAAGATGATGGAGGCCATCTTGAAAGAGAGGCTGGTGGTGTTCCTGGAGACACGGGGCCATCTGGATGATCACCAATATGGCTTCGTTCAGGGCAGATCATGTCAGACTAACCCTGTGGAGTTCTACGATTGGGTGACAAGGGCGCTGGACCAGGGAAGGCCAGTCGATGTCCTCTTTCTAGACTTCAGCAAGGTGTTTGACTCGGTGCCACACCCAGGGTTGCTGGACATGGTGGGGGGAAGGGGGTAGGGGAAAGGATGGTGAGGTGGATAAGGAACTGGCTAACTGGGCAGTTTTAGAGGGTGGTGGTCGGGGGGGAGGTATCTCCAAGGTGGGTCATTAGCGGGGTGCCACAAGGATCGATGTTGGGCCCACTCCTATTTAATGCTTATATCTCAGACATCAGGGGTGAGATGAGCCTCTTTGCTGATGATTCGAAGCTTGGGGCAGTGGTAGAAGGGGAGGAGGGTAGAAGAGCCCTTCAGGGGGCCTGGAGACTCTGGAGAGGTGGTCACGCATTTGGAAAATGAAGTTCAATGCCAAGAAATGCATTGTTCTCCACATGGGGCTAAAGAACCTAGGCCATGAGTACTTTTTGGGTGGGGAGAACTGCAGGTTTTGGGGGGGGGGGGGATCTTGGAGTGGTCATGGATGCCAAAATGAACAACATTGAGCAGTGTAGGAGGGCCACGGCTAAAGCAAATAAAATGCTTGCGTGCATAGCCAGGGGGATAACCTCAAGGAGATGGGAGGTGCTTCTCCTTTTGTAAAACTGCCTGGTTAGACAACATCTGGAGTTCTACGTGCAGTTTTGGTGCCTGTACCTAAAGAAGGACATTGTACTTCTGGAGAGGGTCGAGAGGAGAGCAGTTAGGATGATAAAGGGCCTGGGGGAGAGATCCTATGAGGAGAGGCTTGAGGAGCTAAATTTGTACTCCCTGGAGGAGATATGATCAAGGTCTTCATCTAAAGGGAGTGAACAGAGTCAGCCCAAATAGGGTCTTCCAGCTGAGAGAGGAGGGGGCCACCAGGAGGCATTCCATGAGACTGGTTGGCGGGCGGCTCAGGGGGGAAGACTAGGAGATGCTACTATACTGAGAGGGTGGTGGACCCATGGAGTGCACTGCCTGCAGAGCTGGTGGCTGTTGATACAGTGGGGGGATTCAAGAGGGCCTGGGACAGATATAAGGGGAAGGTGAAACTGAGGAATGCTGGATCGGGAGGTGTAACTCTGTTGGAGGATGGGGTTGGGAGGAGTTATGGGGGAAGAGGGGAGGGCAGCAACAGTGTCCTGACCAGTTGCTGATTTTCGAGCAGACTTGATAGACCTTTAGGCCTACTCTGCTGGTATCTTAGTATGTGAGTATGTTAGTATAGTCACTTCAAAGTGGCATGAGGGGTTTTCAAGATGGAGCATAAGTCCCTTCCGTCCCCACAGTACTGTTTTTACATGACTGTTGCTGTAGTAGACTGAAAGATTCCTTTATCTTTCCTGTCACTAGTTTAAAACTCAGAGTGGCTGATAGTTGTCCCCTGGTATTCTAACAGTGAAAACCTTTGCTGGATTTCTTTGACACCCGCCCCCACCACCACCACCCACCACCACCACCACATACACACACACACAAATTAATTTTGCATAGACCTTTGCTTGTCTAACTTTTCCTTGACTGTTCACGTTTGCATTGCAAGCTTCCTCAGTTTGTTAAGATTCCTTTGAGAATGAAGAACAGATTTTGTTGATGTGTATACATCTGTGGACACTGTGTGTTGGAGGTACTGTACCTGACAGTATTAATCAGAAAGTAAATGGTTAAAACTCAGTACAGCTGTGTAGGATTTCCAGGTGGTGATGGGGTGGGGCACTGTAACAAACCCTTCCCTCCAGCTCCAGTCATGCTCCCTCCTGTGTGGATTACCTCTAAGTGATCTCAGTTTACATGAGATGATAGTGTCATTTGGATTTAAAGAATACTCACTGATAATTTTGCCAGAAAAAAGAGAGCTGTACACTTTGCTTATGTCATTCAACCCTTAGTCATGAAATTGTCAGACACTGACTCACAAAATGTTGAGGCTGTGGAACACGGTGCTTCAAACTGTGGGACATATCAGTAAACATGGAGATACAAGTCCAGATCACTCAGAACCTAATCCTCAGGACCCACCAGGAAACACGTTGCTTGCAGCTCAGTGTGTTTCTCTGGGACAAAAATGTTAAGTAAACGATGGAAACTAGAGCTTGTATTTACACGTTGAGTTTGTTTTAACATCACAGGGTCACATATTTAGTCAAACAACAGGCAGAGCCACCCACAAAGTCCTTACTCTGTACACAGGGTAGTGCGTCTGGGGCGGTTTTTGTGGAGATACAGTTGAACATTCCACAATGTGTTTTTGTACAATTGCAGTTCGAATATGACCTCTTGAGGAGCAGTGCTACATAAGGCATGAACTGCAGAGTAGATGCAATAACCACCTATGCAAAAGACCTGACAGGGCTGCTAAGTGGAAAAAGCTGGGGACAGTAGGGCACAAACCATTTGGTTGTGAGGCCCAAAGGTGTTTGGGCATGAGTGCAAACTTGCTATAGTAGAAGATAATATGCTATTGAACCTACTCCTCATGCAAGGGGCTAACACCTTCTGATCAGCTCATTACCTGCTCTGTACATGTCTTTATCAAGGCACGTTGCTCTTTGTGGCGGGTGGATGCTGTAGGCTGCAAAGTACTGCATGACAGAGCAATCCAGATCCCTTGTGAAAAATGTGATACATAAGAATACAGCACATCTTTGTACGCAGTAAAATGAATATATTGTTGTGTTTTACGAATTAAGCAAGACAGTTTTGATATGCCTGTTCAAAGTCCACTGCAGCAATATGCTATCATATTGGTGTCTGCTGACTTTGGGTTTCAAATCGATGGACTCCACTGGCACCTTTTAGCCAAAGTACTGTACGGAGCTCCATTACATGTCATCTTCTGTTATGGTCCATGCCATTTCCATACCATTGAAACATGCATTTGCCAAGCATTAGCTAACGCTGCATAAGCAACCAATAAATGCATTCACTGGGCTTCCAATGTGTTTGGGCCTCCAGTATGCCATTATGCCATTTATGCATGTCTCTGTCTTTCATTTGCATACCCTCCAGCCCTGCCTTTGTTCTGCTGTATAGACTGCTTTGTGCCATGCAGACTGCAGCTTCCAATATAGGAATTGGCATGCAAACTCCTGTCCAAGCAAGAGCAATCTGTACAAATACAGAACCCATAGAGTATTTGAGCAAGAAGGCACAACCGCATATGGGTTATTGGGGATTTACCCACTCCTCATATGGTGTGTTACAAGGCACAACTAAATCACTTAAAGGGACACTGTCAACCCTTTTTGCATCATATTATTTATATTTAAAAACCCAATTGTTGGGCCAGCCCGCCCATGCAGCAGTAGGGCTACTGCTTGCTGCACTGATGACCGGAGGTTGGGAGCGACCTGCGGAGTCAGAGGGTCAGCCAGGGTGAGGAGGATCGAGCATCCCAAGGATTGCTCTCCTCCTCTGGGGAGAGAGGGGAACAGTGGTCGGTGTTACCCTGGCCCCTAGTGAAGGCTGGGGGCTGGCACACTAACACTGTAAATGAGGGGGGGCAGGGCAGACGTCTGGCGTGCTGTGCATGGGAATGTGCGCAGCACCACCACTGGCGCCATTGCATGCCACCTCCTCACCACCAGGGAAGAAACAGGGGGAAAAGGCTGCTGGCCAGTAGGATGAAACCAGTTCTCCACAGGCACTGCACCTGGCCAGCTGGGCACCATTGGTGAACTGGATCCTGTCTCAGTGGGGCTATAAGGGGCCCCGCCACTCTGCTGGGGGGGGGGCAAGACCTATGGAGGAAGATTGGGAGAAGGTAAGTCCCAGTGGATGCTGGGGTGACATCGCTGGGGGGACCAGTGGATGGGGGCCGGTCAGCAAGGAGCATAAAGAAGTAAACTAAAAAAAAAAAGCAGTTGCTATCATTGCTTACCTTCTCTGAAATTATTTGCTGCTGGTTGTTTGATCTGTTTCCTTTCATAGCAGAAATATCTTACATGCTGATGGTATACAGTAGTTATACCCAACCTTGTTTTGTTTCAAATGCTTGATCTGTTCTTTTTGCATGCTTCCTGAAGGTTAGAAACACCCCCAACAGTGCAGCTACTCATGATGCAATAGCCTCCTTTCCTCTCACTAAATAATGAGTTGCTCAACTGTGTCGGGGTGTTCCCAAGTCTAGGAAGGACACAGTGGGAGTTGATCAGGGACTGTAAATTAACACATTTTTGTGTAGTAACACCAGTATGATGGGCAGTCTGTTTTTCACTTTTAAAAAGAAAAAAAAGAATCTGAATCAAACTACCATCTACATAAACAGTCACTACAGAAATGTGACTTACAAAATGTGTTTTTTAAACTAGAGACACGTTGAAGCCTGAGGGAGGTTGACAGTGTCCATTTAACCACACAAGAGCTGTGTAATCCCCAGTTAACCACATTTTTGTTTTCATTTGCTGTACTTCTTTGCTCCCAAGGACCGGCTCCCATTGGCCCTACCCCATGTCCAGCCCCGTCATTCACCCTCCAGGACTTTCCTGATCCGAAGGTACATTCTGTATTGTTTCCCAGGGTGGGGCTTTTGGGAGGGAGCCTTTCTTCCTGTCAGACGATGGTATACAGCTCCTGTGGTGCCACGGGTCAGAGGTGCGGGACATGAGGTGCAAGGTAGGTGGCATGCTGCATGACTCAAGGGTTTTTGCATTTGCTGCCCGGGAGGCGAGATGTGCAGTGACATCAAGGGCACATATGCCGACATCTGCCCCACCTCCAGCAACTGCTTGCACTGGCTGTTGGACCCCTGGCCTCCACCAGGGTTCAGACAAGCGTTGGGAGCATCCCTCTCTCCCCCCCTGGAGGAGAAGAGCAGTTTGTAGGACACTCTATCCCCCCCGATGGCCCTCTGACACCCGGGCTCGCTTCTGAACCTGGGTCGTTGGCATCGAAAGTGGTAGTGCTACCGCTGCGCAGATGGGCCGACCTTAGTTAACCACATTCTGGAGTGCCTTAGTGTGATTATACAATGGACACACAAGTAAAATACATTTAAAATGCATTTAATTATGTGCAGTTTTGTTTTTGTAAATGCCCTTCCTCAGCCATGGGTTATTGCAGGATTTACCCACAAGTAAAGACCTTAGTTGGCCAATCAGGTTACAGGATTTTTATGTGCATGGCATAGTTAAGCAGTAATACACAACAAGGTGTGGTATACCATGAGACTCAGGTGCATTGTGAGTCACAAGGCTGCAGGCTAAGTGAGTTCTGCAATCAAGAAGTGATGATATCCCATGATAAGACTCACCCTGGTGTGTATTATTGCTGCTATACAGTGAAAAAAGAGGATCTGAAAAAGTCATAATTTTCATTAGAATTTATTTGGAAAAAAAGTAGTCCCTACTTTAAGTTAACAGATTTAAAAAGTTAGCAATTAAATAGTTAAATTTACCTTATGAAAGCCTTTTTACACTGTGAGTCTAGGCCATATAAGGTGAGGCGCTTGTTGGATGAGCCGTGGTTTTCATTTTCATTAAAATATGCATTAATAAAGGAATAATGCCCTCCAGGGTGGGTGTTATGTTGGGATAACATGGGCCCGAGCCCACTGGCCGAGGGTGTCCAACACCCGAGAAGGGATGTTATCCCAGCATAACACCCACCCTGGAGGGCATTATTCCTACTATACAATGACTTCTTGTTTTATAATAAAAAAATAATTTTAAAGAATGTTTTTGTTAGTGTGTAAATGTATTTTTGTTTCTTAAGAAAAGGAGGAGATCATCATGGTGGGCGTCCAAATCATCCAAACAATCAGCAGGGAGGTTATGCCAGGATAACATCCCTGCTGTGACAGTTAACTGACCAATCAGAAGACAGGAGTCTTTCTTGCCATTGTATAACATATCTTAAATAATGTTGTAAAATCACCCCATAGACTTACATGGAGCACGCCCCTGCACTGTCCCTTATTATACATCACAAAACATCTGTGCACAGGGGCAGGGCCAATACACCGGGAAATGGAATGGATTGGCTGACCATATCCTCAGGCCAGTTTATGATTCCTTCCCTCCCAGAGGGGATTACATGGAATTGTGCTTTAGTGTCCTGTAAACTATTGCAAAGGCAAGGTGATAAACTGTTGTGTGAAAAATGCCCAGCCTAAAATCTTAAACATTTCCTTTAACCTCCCTATGCTCCCAGGTCACCCCCTGTCAATGGACCTTGTGCCTAGTGGGTCCTATCCAGTTACCAATGAATAAAAATAAAATTAATCAATTACCACTAATTAGCAACTTTGCTGTCAGTCTCACACGACGGTTCAAAAACAAAATGGGGAAGGAGTTTTAACTATCCTCTCACATGTGATAGTCCCTCCATGACAAGAGTATGGTTCATTGGTGGGGCAGTGTAGGAAGCAGGGGTAGCTGCCAGACTTAAAACCCCTGTGGGCCCCCTGCTTATAGTTAATGTTTATGGCCCAAACCAGGACTGACCCAAATTTTATGCATCCCAAGGGCACCTCATGTTGACATGTCTGATCCTAATACCTAGATCCTGGGTGGAGGGAGGGGGATTTCAACGTCACACTAGATGCATGTCTGGATAGGAACTCAGGAAGGCTGGAACCACATGTGAAAGCCTTAGCCAAACTGTATGCTGTCCTGTCCCTCTCTGCCATCTGGAGGTTGTTTTTTTTTAACCAGGAGGCACACTAAGCTGAAAGCTTGCTTACAGGCATGACCTGGGAGCACAAGGAAGTTAAGTGACTTGCTCAGGGTCACACAGTATGCAAATGGGGGCTGTGAGATTCAAACCCAGGTCTCCAGCTTTGCAGCTCAGAGCCTTAAACCACTGCTCTATACTGCCTCCTCAACTGCCTTGTAACACCCCCAGGAGAGGAATTATTCCTGCTTCTCATCTACCTATAACACCTCTAGTCAAATACATTATTGGCTGGCCTCCCCATTTGTATCCCATATGGTGTTATCTACTAGGATAGCCCTCTGCATATTTCAGACTATGCCACGGTAGGGTTAACCTTACTGTCTACTAGGATATCCCTCTGCATGTTTCAGACTATGCCACGGTAGAGTTAACCTTACGGTCTACTAGGATGTCCCTCTGCATGTTTCAGACTATGCCACGGTAAGGTTAACCTTACGGTCTACTAGGATGTCCCTCTGCATGTTTCAGACTATGCCACGGTAGGGTTAACCTTACGGTCTACTAGGATGTCCCTCTGCATGTTTCAGACTATGCCACGGTAAGGTTAACCCTACGGTCTACTAGGATATCCCTCTGCATATTTCAGACTGTGCCACGGTAGGGTTAACCTTGCTGTCCACTGGGCTATCCCTCTGCATATATGAGACTGTGCCACGGTCGGGTTAACCTTGCTGTCCACTGGGCTATCCCTCTGCATATTTGAGAGTGTGCCACGGTCGGGTTAACCTTGCTGTCCACTGGGCTATCCCTCTGCATATTTGAGAGTGTGCCACGGTCGGGTTAACCTTGCTGTCCACTGGGCTATCCCTCTGCATATTTGAGAGTGTGCCACGGTCGGGTTAACCTTGCTGTCCACTGGGCTATCCCTCTGCATATTTGAGAGTGTGCCACGGTCGGGTTAACCTTGCTGTCCACTGGGCTATCCCTCTGCATATTTGAGAGTGTGCCACGGTCGGGTTAACCTTGCTGTCCACTGGGCTATCCCTCTGCATATTTGAGAGTGTGCCACGGTCGGGTTAACCTTGCTGTCCACTGGGCTATCCCTCTGCATATTTGAGAGTGTGCCAGGTCGGGTTAACCTTGCTGTCCACTGGGCTATCCCTCTGCATATTTGAGAGTGTGCCAGGGTCGGGTTAACCTTGCTGTCCACTGGGCTATCCCTCTGCATATTTGAGAGTGTGCCAGGGTGGGGTTAACCTTGCTGTCCACTGGGCTATCCCTCTGCATATTTGAGAGTGTGCCAGGGTGGGGTTAACCTTGCTGTCCACTGGGCTATCCCTCTGCATATTTGAGAGTGTGCCAGGGTGGGGTTAACCTTGCTGTCCACTGGGCTATCCCTCTGCATATTTGAGAGTGTGCCAGGGTGGGGTTAACCTTGCTGTCCACTGGGCTATCCCTCTGCATATTTGAGAGTGTGCCAGGGTCGGGTTAACCTTGCTGTCCACTGGGCTATCCCTCTGCATGTTTGAGAGTGTGCCAGGGTCGGGTTAACCTTGCTGTCCACGGGGCTATCCCTCTGCATATTTGAGAGTGTGCCAGGGTCGGGTTAACCTTGCTGTCCACTGGGCTATCCCTCTGCATATTTGAGAGTGTGCCAGGGTCGGGTTAACCTTGCTGTCCACTGGGCTATCGCTCTGCATATTTGAGAGCGTGCCAGGGTCGGGTTAACCTTGCTGTCCACTGGGCTATCCCTCTGCATATTTGAGAGTGTGCCAGGGTCGGGTTAACCTTGCTGTCCACTGGGCTATCCTCTGCATATTTGAGAGCGTGCTAGGTCGGGTTAACCTTGCTGTCCACTGGGCTATCCTCTGCATATTTGAGAGGCGCAGTCGTCGGGTTAACCTTGCTGTCCACTGGGCTATCCTCTGCATATTTTGAGAGCTGCCAGGGTCGGGTTAACCTTGTTGTCCACTGGGCTATCCCTCTGCATATTTGAGGCGTGCCAGGGTGGGTTAACCTTGCTGTCCACTGGGCTATCCCTCTGCATATTTGAGAGCGTGCCAGGGTCGGGTTAACCTTGCTGTCCACTGGGCTATCCCTCTGCATATTTGAGAGCGTGCCAGGGTCGGGTTAACCTTGCTGTCCACTGGGCTATCCCTCTGCATATTTGAGAGCGTGCCAGGGTTGGGTTAACCTTACTGTCCACTAAGGTAGCCCTCTGCATATTTCAGACTATGCCACGGTCGAGTTAGCCTTACTGTCCACTAGGGTAGCCCTCTGCATATTTCAGACTATGCCATGGTAGAGTTAACCTTACTGTGGGGTCCTCCTCCACCCAAGTCATCCTCTTGGTTCCTAGACCCTCTCCTGTTGCAGGACCAGCAGTTTAAAAACTGGCTATATAAAGAGTCTGTGTCCTTTCACTTCAGTGACACTGGGGACACAATCAAGGCAGTGCTCTACAAGGTTTTCAAAGCCACCCAAAGGGGCCACATCATGGCATATGCAGCTGCCAGGATGGAAAAAAAGAGAAGCAAAGCAGAAATCCCTGGAAGCCCTCTTTGAAGCAAAAAAAAATTTCATCCTGCTTCATGAGTTCCCCATATGCAGCTGAATGTCCTGGCCTTCAGGAAAGTGGAACTGACAATCGCCAGACTAAAGTATTAATACTGAGAAGAGGGGGGGAAAGGGGAGGAAAATTGTTATGTTGTCTGAGAAAACAGGCAAAATGTCATATCAAGGGCTAGAAAGACAGTAAGGGAGCCCTCAATACTATGATTAACACTCTTATGGACCACTTATTTGAAAAACTATACTCATCCCAAGGTCTTACAATTTCAAAAAAGAGAGCCGCTCCTGGAAAAAAGACAGTACATTCGGTCAGATGGAGAAACACACAGTTTTACGCAGAGGCTCCACTCAATGTCACAGGGGAAAAATAATTCCCAAATCCTTAAGCTTTTTGAGAATGTAAAAGCATAATTTTATTGCACAGTATAAAAGCACAGGGATATCACCGTGTGTTCATCCCAAGGTCCCCTAGATCAGACTACATTTGAAGTCTTGATAAAGACTCTAGACCTCCCTTCTCTGGCGGCAGCCCAAAAGTTTGCCTTGGATGGGCCCCTAACAGAGAAGGAGATCCAAACAGCAATACCAAGCCTGATCCCACATAAAACTTCGGGGGGGGGGGGATGGAATCCCTACAGATCTTTACAAAGTCATCTCAAATGTGGTGTCCCTGAAACTCAGAGATGTCTTTTATGAATCTCACCTGAATACCTGTCTGCCTCCCCCACATAGAGGAAAGCTGTGATTACAGTGCTCCTCAAGGAGGGTAAGGTTGGCACCTGACTTGCAAGCTGTAGGTCGATTTCCCTCATAAATGCAGATGCCAACATTTTGGCCAAGGCTTTGGACACCCACCAGAAATAACTCCCTGATACATTCAGCCCAGGCCGATTTTGTTAAGGGCCATCTAAGTTTGGACAACCCCAGATCTCTCTTTTCCCATCATGGCACAGGCCACGGTCACCCCCACTCCAGGCACAGCAGTGGCAATTGATTTTAAAAAAGTTTCTAGTTTCACAGTAGTGACACTGGTAGTGCTCAATCCGCCAGTCTCTAAAACTGTCCCTCACCGTTTTTTCCCCTGAAAAGAAGAAAACCATCCACTGACGTCTGTTACACCCAACCCAAACATAAGTTAGTGGCACTGGGGATGCCCAGTCCCCCAGTGTCCTTAGCTGTTGCAGTACTGCCCTGTAGTGACACTGGGGGTGCCCAAACACCCAGTGCCCTGTCCCCGAAATAAAGAAAACTGTCCCTCATCATTTTTGTTTTACCTGAAAAAAAAGAAAAACCTCCATCGTTGTCTGCTGCGCCGTTACCCACCCCCCACCTGACCCTCCCACTCAGAGCCCAGTCCCCCCACTCACCCCCCATACTTACCCACTGGAGGTCCCCGTAATCTTCCTTGGACCACAGACATGTCTTCACTCTTCAAAGCCCAACTGCAAACTGAGGTAAGCACTTCAGTGTATTTCAATGGGGGTTTCAGCTTCAATGTATTTCAGTGTGGTTTTGAATTTAGTGGCATAACTTAGCCATTTTGTTATATTTTTGCCCCAAATTTTCATCATGCCTTTTTTGGGACCCCACCTCATGAACAATGCAAGTGATGTTGGATAAATCTGTCCCAAAAGGTGATTTCATGGTTGCTGGGTGAAATCACCTTTCAGTCAAGAGTTGAACATTTTCTGCACCATTGTTCATGAGGTAGGGTCATAAGAAGACTATGCTGAAAATCTGGTGTAAAAATATTAAAAAAGAATGAAGTTATGAGCCTGAATTGAAATGTGCGAACCCAGGCTCATAACTTTGGCAGTTTTCAATATTTTGACCACAAATTTCCAATATAGCCTTTTCGTCACAGCACTTCATGAATATGACAGCTGTCATTTTTCAGATCCTTTCCAAAATCTTTTTTTTTTTGATCCTGAAAGGTGATTTTGCAGTCGCTGCACAAAATCACCTTTTGGGCAGGAGTTGAAAATGTTCTCTGCCTGTGTTCATGGGGTGGGGGTCATAAAAAGGCTGTGTTGAAAATTTGGTGTAAAAATTTTAAAAAACAAGAAGTTATGAGCCTGCATTGAAACTCACAAACGTAGGCTGGTAACTTTGGCAATTTTCAATATTTTGACCCCAAATTTTCCATATAGCCATTTCTTCACAGTATCTCATGAATGTGACAGCAGTCATTTTTCAGATCCTGGCCAAAATGGTTTTTTGCATCACAAAAGTTGATTTTGCAGTTGCGCAAAATCACCTTTCAGGCAGGAGCTGAAAGTTTTGACTGCACTTGTTCATGAGGTGGGCTCATAAGAAGGGTATGTTTAAAATTTGGGGCACAAATATTAATATCATCACTTCTACTTTGTATTCTTAACTGTTAATAAAATGATTCCTTCACTGAAGCAATTTTTAATGTCTCTTTCAGTAGTATCAGCACCACACACCCCCATGACACCAGTGCACGTGGCGAACACTCTGTATTGACAAATGCTTGTTTTATTACCTCATTAAACAACTTGATTCTGCAGCCCTCAAAGTCAACAAACTGCTTGTCTGTCAGCATTCTTTTTGGATCTTCTGTTGAAAATGTAGAAATTTAAAGACCAAGGAATGTTTTTTTTTTCTTTTGGACTTGGTTTAGTCCTTATCGATCTAGTGCCCTTTTGATAATGTAATTCGGGCAATCAGGAGGGGGACCAGCAATTCTCAGCAGCATTTTGTTAACAAAAGAGACAGTGTCCCTACCCCTACCAGGTCATAATGTTACACGCTTAATAGTGTACGACATTATGGCTAAACCGGTGCAGCGCTAATGGTGCAATACCACGTATACTGCTGTACGCGGTACTGCACCATTAGCGCTTTCCCAGACAGAGGATAAGACCTCTGCTGGGAGTGGATTCCATTGAGCAGCTGTTGTGGCTTACAGGACTGAGCCACAGCAGTAGGAACCTAGTAGCTCGCCTGGGACCGGGTTTGATTCTCGGTCCCAGAAACTTGTATTTTTATTTGACTTGTGTACTCCCCGAGTTGAACACCCCAGGTTGAGAATCTTTATTGGGGTTGAGTATAGCCCCGTAATGGTGTGGGGGCACAGCCCCCATAAGAACTTATGCCTCATGGCAGAAATCACGCTGCTTTGGCAACGCGATTTTTCCATGTGGCATAATGTCTTGCGACATTATGACCTCATGTCGTCTCTACCTTCCATGCCCTCCCTTAGAACAAACACTCTCAGATTATTTCTCTGACTTCTGATCTTAAAGTCCTCATCCTTACTTTCAAGTTTTGTTGTGTTTTGCTTATAAAAATCGGTAGTTTATGTCTTTTTCTGTCTGTTCTCAATGCTACTGATTCTTCCTTCAGCATCTCCTATTCTTATTTTGTGCTCAGCTGTTTCAGTTTTTAGTTCTTTACATCTTGCTAGTAAGTCAAGGACAGTAATCTTAATGGTAGCCATTTCTAACATCATTATGTCAAAATGTGCTACTGTCAGTGGGTTTGAAGAGGCAACTGTTATTGCATTTTGTAACTCTGAACTATCTTCATTATTGTTGATGACTTCTGATGGAGTTTTAAGGGGATTTTTAGCTGAGATCTTTTCTGTTTGTATTTGTGTCTGAGATTGCTGGCACTCCATCAGGTTATCATCCATATCCGCTTAGTATGCTAGCTGAATCATTGAAAAGTGTATTTAAATAATAAACATTACAAGATTGACTGTGAAATAGTACAGTATATAGAAACTGAACTGAATGTTTTTCTTCTCTCAAAATCTTAAATCATTGTCAGGTTCTTGCTGACCAGTAACCATTGACAATTGTTGGTAAACACTGTTCACTTCATTGCAGTTGATCTTCACTGCTGACAGAAGTCCGAGTATACTATAGTTGTGTAAAAATAACAGAGTAGGTGGGAAACATTACAGAATTTTTTTTTTTAAGATGGGGGTATGCATACACGTATGCTCACAGAGATGCAGCTGTCCCAAATGTTGTCATCCAATCAAATCAGAAGTTTTAACATACCTGTTCCTGCACTAGGGCCTCTGCAGTCAGCATGATCTTGTGTAGACAAACAAAAAAGGGTCTCATGAGCTATGATAGATAAGCCTACACCACTCCCTCTTGTGATTGATCAATCTCGATGGAGTGGGACAGTCACATTTTCCATGTTCTTGGTTTCTGGGTCACTAACAGCTCCATGGTCTGAAAACCTACTCCAAGTCCTGAAAGTCCTGATCACTGATACCAGCAATGACATCTAACAATTTCTCTCATACAGTAGATGCATGCCAACAACATAAATTGCAGTGAGAAAGAAAAAATGTTCCAGACTAAGAATCGGACCGAGGCCCCCTTCATCTACTGTCTGGGTGCTCTATCACTGTGCTGTCATTCTCAGTGGTGAGACACAAGGTTTCTAGAGAGAGGTGCATGCTAAGAATATAAACTGAAGTGAGGAAGAAAAAATGTATCGCACCCAGGCCTCCTCCAAGCTACTGATCTTGTGCTATGACACTGTGCAATCATTCCACATGATGAGACTGAAGGTTTCTAGAGAGAGGTGCATACTATCAACATAAATTGTGAAAACAAAATGATCACAACTGATAACAGAACTAATGACTGTCCAACTACTGTCCTCTTGCTTTGCCAGTGTGCTGTCATGCCACATGCTGAGACAGAAGGATTCCAGAGAGAGATACATGCTAACATTGCAAAATTCACCTCTAAATTCTGGTTCAGCTCCTTCCCCTTCTATCTCTCATCTGCACTGGTTATCCCCAACCCCCTGAGCACTCATTCAGATCCACTGATGCCAGGACATTGGCTATCCCCCACAGACTCACCACTGCTGGCCGGTCTGCCTTCTCCCACTACTTCACTAAACTCTGGAACTTGTTACCACCTCAAATAAGACACTTATCATCCCCTCACTCTATCTCCACAGCCCTCTTAAACTACTACTCTTCAAACTGTTCATGCCCCTGGTAGTACTCAGTTAATTCTCTGCACTGCTTAATGCTGACCATGGCTGCTACTGTGTCTCAGGTGATAGCTTCTCTCTAGCACTTGATTAACCCAATGTACTTACTAATTCTGTCCTGGCCTGGTATCAGGCAATTTTTATTGCATCTCAATCTGTATCATAGGTACTATTCTAACCTGGTAATTATACATGTAATTTTCACTGCATATATTGTCTGAAATATTCTAAATTACTGTAAATGTATTATTTATCTAGTTTGTATTTAAATGTTTTTTTTCTCATGAATTCTGGTACTCTGTAGCTATTGTCTCCCCATATCCTTTCCCCCAGGACTCACTGTGAGATGAGCAACTTGTTGTTCAGTGTGCCTTTCTGGTGAAACTTTTCAATAAATAATAAAATAAATCAAACAACATACATTGTTGTGAGAAAGAAAAATGTTCACAAATGATAACTGAATCCAGACCCTCTTTGACGACTGTCCTGGTGCTCTGTCACTGTGCTGTTGTTTAAGATTATGAGACACATAGACTAGTGTATGGATTACGATAAACAACAAGGCTGTGTTTCCATGGAGTGGTTGAGATGACATCATACTGTATGGATCTTGAGAGAGAAGTTGGAGAGGTTCTGCATGTCATCTCAACCCCAAGATGGAAACGCATGCCTTGTTGTGTATGGTTGCCCATATGCTTTTTGTATAAAAAAGTCACATGCTTCTCAACCACCCACCCACCTGACTTGACCCACCTGCCTGTTATTTAGCCTTGTTAAGCTAGATATAATTTTGCTTCCTTTTCACCTACTTTATATTCTGTTATTCTTTTCCGTTAGCTGTGGAGTGGCTTTCCTCAGCAGGTCATATTGCCAGCAAGCAACAACTGCTGCCTGATGATCTGCTTCACTGAGACATGCAAAAAAATCAAAAGGAACTACGCCTTGGGGCAGTTTTGAGAACGAGCAGAGGAGGGAGGTGCTCTTAGTCTTGCCTTCTGCACCCAAAAAGGATCCCTCTTATAGTTCACGCCTACCAATGCCATTCCTTGGCTTTTTTAAGCATAAGTGAGTAATAGCAATGATTCAAAGGTCAAGAAAAGCTGTAGTATCATTCTGACATCAGAACGGTACTACAGCAACTTTCTGCGACCTTTGAACTGTCCTACAACAGCTTTTAGAGTCACTGAATTCCATACACAATAAGCCCCAACTATATATTGTAGAAGGTTTATAGACAAGAGATGCATGCTTTGAGAAAGCACATCCTGCATTGAGTGACCCTTCCCCCCCCCATACATGGCTGCAATAGAGTTTGGTAATAAACTCTGTGCCAACTTGAAGTAATGCTTCCCTCCAGGTTGCACTCAAACCTAGACAAGCCTCAAAGTCTCAGATGGAAATAATCCCTAGACCATCCTCCTATTTTCTTTTCTCACATATATATACAGTATATATATATATATATATATATTCCTTATTTCCCCTTACCTATCTACTAACTTTGCTTTTTTGTCTCTTTTAGATTATTCCTGAAGAAGACCTATGGTCAAAATATCGATTCTAACTCTATTTTTTGTTTTCAGTGTTCGTGTAATATTAACTTTTCATTTTATATTCAGCCCACATGCTGACGCAGCACCTTGTTTTTTTGTTCAAAAATAATTAAGTTTGGAAAGAATGTAGTTGACTGCAACAAAGAAGTAACAGTCCAGTGTTCTGACAGCCTTCTTCAAACCTTGCTGAAACTCTATCACTGACATGAGTAATGAACGTCTGAAAATTTCTCTCATACTACATAAACTGTAGTGAGAAAGAAAAAATGTTCCATGCTATGGCCCGAATCCAGGCTTGTGTACAGTAAGTCTGAAACACTACGCCAAGACCTAAAAGCCCTATCACTGACATCATGCAGCCAAATTATTCAGACTGAATATAATCTTAAACTTGACTAAGTGTGAAAAAGAACATGCATGACCCCAAGAGGCTCTAGCAAGCTTTGCTTGCTGGCACCTAAAAAATGTTTAAAAATAATAAAAAGTGTGTGTGGGGAGTGGTGCTATGTAGCCTTGTGGTTACAGTCAGAGTTTTGAGCCAGGAAACACATGTATCAACCCCACAACTGCCACTAAAGGCCTGTTGACACTGTGCATTCTACACCTAGATCCTCCATTTTCTTTATTCACACATATATGCCTTATTTCCCCTGCCCTTCTGCTAGCTTTGCTTTTTTCTCTTTTAGATTATTCTTGAAGAAGACCTATGGTTGAAACGTCACTTCTAACTCTTTTTCCTATTTTCGGCATGCATTTAATATTACCTTTTTGTTTTTTTCAGCCAACATGCTGATACACGCTTTGTTTTTTGTTCAAAAGTACTTAAGTTCCCCCGTTTGGGGGAACCGCAACATCACTCTTGATAATCACCCAATTTTTTGTTGTAATTGGAAAAATGGGCATTTTTTTTCTTGGAGGATATACTTATACCTCAGACTCTTAAATAAAAATCCTTTTCTGACCTGTGCAAACAATGGAATCTTCCCCAGAACGATTTCTGGAAATATTTACAGTTACACACGGCTTGGAACCTTTATCTTCCTACTATTCCTCATCAATCTATATATGATACTTTTATTTCTAAATGGATCAAAACAAACTCTAAATTAAACAGCATCATTTACAAACATATCAGAAATACAATTCCACATCAATCTATCATTGCAAAAAATAAATGGAGTACCCTTTTGAATTATAACATAACCAATTCACAATGGCATAACTACTGTCTCTCCTGCCATCAGTCTTTCAAGAATAATCGCAGTTCAGTCATGCAAACCAAAATTCTACATCTATAGTACAGAACTCCTGAGATTTTGCAAAAAATGGGCTTAATGAACAACAATAAATGTTGGCGCTGTAACTCCCCCCCAATGGCAATTTGTTACATATTTTATGGCATTGTCCTCCCATACACAATCTTTGGCGTCATATTCATTTCTTTGCAATGAAAGTGATTGGTCTATCCTTTGCATTAGATCCAAAACATTGCATACTTGGTATTTTCAATGCACATTCATACAAAATATCCCATTCTCAGAATAGGTGGTTATCCCTACTATTCCTTCAAGTTAAATGCCTTATACTAATGCATTGGAGATCCAACATCATTCCCACCATCCCGGATATTCTCAAACAACTATCTCAATACGCCATCCTTGATCGTATGTCACACTTAGCCTCTGACCGACTTAATTTATATAATAAATGCCGGCAGGACTATTTTAAATATTTAAACATGTCTACACATATCGTCACTTAATCCATGGGTTGTTATATGTTCAAATTGGAATCTCACTTCTAGCTATTTCGTTCCTTTTTCATCTCCTCTCTTTCTATCTTTTTATCTCCTTTTCTTCTTCCCTCTCCCTCTACATTCTTGTTCACTTTCTTAGATATTTTTCTCTTTTTTATGTTCTTCCTTTATACAGTCTTACACATACTTGTATTAAATGACAGCATACTAGAAGTACAATCATGACTGCTCATATTTCTTGTTTGTATCTACTCTTTATACCCCTTGAACCATAAATTGCCATATTTTCTCTCTATCATACAGATTGTACTGCTACATATTGTTTTCCCAACATTTGTTTTCCCCTTTAATATCACTGTATAATACTTCAGATAACATGTTTTTTCCTTCTCTCTTTAAGAATTTATGTAAGTGTATATTGGAGAATGTAGTGTATTTGTATATATAATCACAATAATTACAATAAAAAGATTAACTGAAAAAATAATTAAGTTGACTACAACAAAGAAGTAAGAGTTCAGTGTTCTGAAAGTTTTCTTCAGACCTTGCTAAAACTATCATAAAACTATCATTGACATCAGCAATGATATATAACAGTTTCTCTCATACTACATACATTGTAGTGAGAAAAACAAAACAGTTCCTGCAGTGGGGGTTGAACTCAGGCTTGTGTAGGTCTGAAACACTATGCCAGGACCTAAAAGCCCTATCACTGACATTGTCAATGTACAGTATTCATGCAGCCAGATCACGCTGACTGAATGTAACCTTGAACTTGACTAAATGCGGAAAAGAACATGCATGACCCCAAGAAGCTCCAGCAAGCCTCTCTTGCTGTCACCTAAAAAGTAGTTAAAAAAATAGGAGGTTAGGAAAAATGATGCTGTGTAGCCTTGTGGTTAGAGTACAGAACGGTGAGCCAGGAGACTTCGGTTTCACTCCAACTGTCACTAAAGGCCTGTTGACACTAGACATTCTACACTGGTGTGAGTGGTGCAGAGTAGGTGATCTGCTGACAGAGGATGTGTAAACATGTTTGGGAGTGGTGTAAGCTGATCTATTTCAGCTGCTGTGAAAATTTGCAGTGGTTGGGAGCTGAAATGGTGCAGGAGTTTTAAGCTGGTGTGTGAACGCTCTGCACCACCTCTAGTGATGCACTTGCATTTTTGGAAGCCAGTAGATAGGCATAAATAAAACACGGGGGGGGGGAGCTAGGCTGCCTGCAACACTCTATAGCTATGTTCACACAACTAGAAATTTTCATCGGAGCTGTGTAGATCGGTACGTCCGTTGTCCCTGAAATGCTGTGGAGCAGCGTTCAGACGTCCTGGCTCAGCAGCGCTGTAGGTGATCCTGCAGAAGTTCTGGTGTTGTATGGTGGGTTCTGGTGGGGGTGGTAGAGTAACTGATAGTGTCACACAAGGATCGCAGATGGGTCTTTTGACTTGAGTCCAGCTAAAGGTTCAGCAAAAACAACATCAGCTCTCTCCGACCTAGCTGATGTTGCTTTTGCTGACTTTTGTCCTAATATGCTACTGTACCACAGTGTTGTATTAAATGAACTGTTGGTTCTTTGTTTTGCTACCTATCGTATTGTACATATTATACTTGTTGTATGTGTGTATGTATGTATGTGTGTTTATATGTATGTATATATATATATATATATATATACATAGATATACAATGGTGAGCTGTCAGATAAATGATTTATGTACACAAGTGCTGTTTGACCTTGGGTAACCTTATGAGTGGCGTAAGCCATGAGTGAGGTGTCCGAGGTCAAACAGCACAAGTGTAGATAAATCATTAATCTGACAGCTCACCATTGTATATTTAATTTATGCAATAGGGATGCTTTCTATCAGTGCAGGAACATTTGGTTTTGACTGTTTATCTTTATTTTAAATGATAATTTCTGGGAGTTTTGGTTAACTTTCCTAGAGTATGTCTGCCTAGCATAGTGGTTGCTATTAAATGAAACACCACTCATTTTGTAGAAAACTTATTGCTGAACAAATGTCATGCTCACAGTACTATGCTACCTTTTTCATTTTAAAGTTATTCACATTTGTTTGTCAAAAAAGGGAAAATAAAATTGAATTTTATGCTGTTTTTTGCTAATTATAAAAAAACCTAAAAGGTATCTATAAATGAAACATCACTCATTTTGTAGATATTTTTGTGCTGAACATTTGTCGTGCTAACAGTACCATGCTATCATTTTTGGTTTTAAAGTTATTCACATTTGTTTGTCAAAAAAGTGAACAAAAAATTACATTTTCTTCTGCTTTTTTGCTAATTGTAAAAAATCGATAAGTATCTATACATGAAACACCACTCATTTTGTAGATAATTTTGTGCTGAACAATTTTCCTGCTCTCAGTACCATGCTATCTTGTTTCGTTTTAAAGTTATTTCCATTTGAATATGGTTAGTACTGCTTCTGAGGCCAAACATTCTAAATGAATTCTAAATAGATTTGTGACATAGTAACTGCGTGTATAAATGGTCACTGTATGTATAAATTTATTTCTACATACAGTGACTCAGATAAACGCATTTGTCACACTGAATATATGTCTACCCCATTGCATAAATATATATATATGTGTGTGTGTGTGTGTGTGTTTTCTCCACTGCTCCCCCTCCCCAAGGACACACCTGGAATCGAGCAGTACTCTGCTCAGTGTGCCTTCCTGGTAAAACGTTTACATAAATAAATACGTAAAAAGGTTGTGTTTCACAGTTTAAACCTAGCTGAACTTAGGGAAGTGGTTATTTTTTTAAATTGAGGGCTAGACATGCAAGAAAACACCAGTCTCGGAGGTGAGCCGTGACACTGGGCATGTGCATGTGCATAGTCATACTCGCATGCACGGTGTCACAGTTCACCTCCGAGACTGACATGTTTTCTTGCATTTGTAGCCCTCGGTTTTAAAAATACAACCTCTTCCCTAAGTTCAGCTGAGTTTAAACTGTGAAATACAACCTTCAGCTGGACTCGGGGTTTAAGAATAGTAGTGGATCTTGCTGCAAAAAACTACAAGTGCAGGCTGAGAAAAGCCTGCCACAGTGTTGTAGGTGGTGCGGGCTGTTCATACAGCCACAGACACCAGTGTACAGCGACCACACCACTGTGTGATCCCAAGAAATTGGGGATCACCGTCACACCAGAACGGCAGCCCCAAATGGTAAAACTGTGGCATTCAGACGTGCATAGCAGCAATAATCTTGCTGCTGTGCACCAGCAATAACACCACAGATTTGACCGTGTGAACGGGACTTATAGCTACTGCACCGATGCACAGTTCCTGTGTGGACGCACTGGAAGTGGCTACAAAAGTGCACGTCCCATATATAATGGTGCCACAATCCAGCATGTTTGGGAATGTACCTTTATTGACTATGTGACTGGGATAAAGTTATGTAACCTTTCTGTGCTTAATCCCCATCCCTCTCCCATCTTTGATTTACCTTCCTGAGTTTCCCTTTAATCTCGCTGATGTCCCGTAAGTGCTCTGTGATTTATCCCCCCCTCAGATTTGCATTCCTAAGGTTTACTTAATCACTGTAATTTCCCTTAAACTCCCTGGACTTGCCAAATGGCTGATTCAACAGTTCATGGCTTGTAAAGTACTTTAGAGTGCAGTGTGTATGAAAGGCAGTACATAAAACCAGATTCCAGCCCTTTCTTTGTATTTATTATTCTTTCCCCCCCTTGGCTTCTGGTCCCTTCCCCAAAGATGGGCCCGTCATGGCTGCAACCTTTCTCCAGTCAAGACGAAGACAAAGTGACTCTTTTTGCAGTTGATGCCAATTCTGCTGCTTGGTGCAGTCAGCAAGCAGGGCATGTGTGACAGCTGGGGTGCAGCCTACACCATCTCCAGGTTCTGTGCTCCTCACCTCAGTGATGCTTCCAGACCCCTTCCTTTACTTCCTATGTCTACCTACACCCATTGGGTCACTGTTTGGTTAGTTTTCTGTATAGTTATTAATAAATATTAGTTAGGGATGTTAATACATGGATTTTTTATACATGAGTGATAATACAAACGTGTATTATGAAATGGGTAGAAAAAATTATGTATTCTGATTGGCCGAGAGCTGCTTTCAGCTGGGCCGTTATCCCAGAACAACGGCCCAGCTGAAAGTATTATGTTTAAAAATGCATACAATTTACTAAAAATGACCCATTTCTTAACTGCAATAAGGCACTCAAGGGGGTGTGTTATGGTGGGCTAACGGCCCTTCTCAGGTGGTGGAAGCCCTCGGCTATGCCTCGTGCTTCAACCCACCCCAAGGTGGGCCGTTATCCAACCATAACACACCCCCTGTCATGCCTTATTGCTTAATTATCACCTGTGTATTATGGCCTTTGCATGTCCATACTCAGTATTAAGCTGTTTGATTAATTTTAGAAATTCCTAATACTTTTGCACAATACACTACACAGCACCATAGGTCAAAGTCTGTTTAGTGCTGTGCTGAAAATGCCACAACAAATCCTCACGTGAATAAAAATACTTTTCATTAAGTAAATAATTTTATTACTGTTTGTTCAAGTTTGTTGAGGAAGGGCTTTCAGTGAGCAGCAGAGGCTGGAGGGAGCGTCAGCTGCTAAGTAAAAACTGCTCCTGTGACGTACAGCAAATGCCTGACTGGACATGAATTTAAATTAAACAGGATCAGGGTTAAGTGGTACACCAAGGGAGTGCATAAGGTGGCATGTTCCACATTAAAGAGTGCTGCTGTAGCAACTGATGTTTAGAGCCCTAAGGGCTAACTGTTAGAACAGGGGACTTAATTTCTTGGCAGTAACCAGCAGAAACCAGTAATTATACTTCACTGTTGTTAAATTAGTTTTTTACACGCCCTCAGTGTGTGCTGTCTACATAAACCTCTGGAGCTTCACTCTCTGGGTTTATGGACAGCACACATACCTCTGGTGTGTAAAAATGTCATTGCACACCAGTCCCTATGTATTGTTTTGTATTCAGTGGTCTGGATCATCCTGCAGCCCCAATCAGTGAGGGATTCCCGACCCCTGAAGAATTTTACAGGGGCTGTGGGAGAATTCTCAGAAATGCTTTTCCCAGCACTGATGAGGGATAGAGTTGCACATGTGTGATATGGTTCTTCTTTCTGATTGGTCAACAGGAGATTCCCAACAAGAAGAGATACCCTTGAGGGCTGATGCTACCTCTGTGACACTCAGTCGTCTCCTCCCAGGTACAGAATATATCATCACACTCTATCCCATCTTCCCCGGGAGCACGACTGGAGCATCTTCCACCATCAGCGGCCAAACCTGTAAGTACCATTGCGAGCAACTGTCACCTGTGGAGAGGCATATGGTGCTGACGCCATCCATGTCTTGTATGTAGAGGTTCTGTTGATTTTGAGCAGGATATAATACTAAAACTTCTGAGGATCCAAATTCAGAAGTCATTCCAGCTTTTGGGAAGTCAAAATATTCCCCAGGTCTCAAAATATGGAAGCCAGTACTGTACAAGAGACCAATTTTTGCAAATTAAAATGAAAAATCAGCAGAGGTAGTTGTAGAGTTTTATTTATTTAAAATTCTCTTCCACAGCTAAAAACACTTTTACAACATGAAAGAACATAATAATACAACAATAAACCACAATTAGGGGTGTGCGAAACTGACATATTTCGCCCTGCAAAAAGTGTTGCGAAATTTGCGCATTTCATGAAATGTTTCGCTGGGCATGTCAATTTCACTTACCAGTTAGACCACATGAAAATATGTCTCTCTCCTTTTCCTGTTGGTCTAGTGACCCCCTCCCTTCCTATCACGATCGATAAATATGTCTCTCTCCTTTTCCCTGTTGGTCTAGTAGACCCTCCTTCCTATCCACGATCGATAAATATGTCTCTCTCCTTTTCCTGTTGGTCTAGTGACCCCCTTCCTATCCCTGATCGATAAATATGTCTCTCTCCCTTTTCCCTGTTGGTCTAGTGAACCCCCTCCCTCCCCATCCACGATCGATAAATATGTCTCTCTCCCTTTTCCCTGTTGGTCTAGTGACCCCCCCTCCTCTATCCACGATCGATCCCTTTCCAATCCCCAGACCCACCCAGTACGTTTTTATTTTTATTTTTTAATAATTTTTCCTGGTGTTCTGGTGACCCCCCACTATCCCAATCCCAAACCAATTGATCCCCCACACCTGTATGTTTTTTTAACATATTCCCTGGTAGTCTAGTGGCCCCGCTTGACAGCTGCCCACCCCTCCTCTCCCATCCTGAGACAGAGCGGGTGCCAGCACAGCCCAGTCAGCTGCCCAGCTGGCAGCTACCACTGAATGTGAATGAATGAATGAGTGAATGAGCACATGTGCACGCACTCATTCATTCATTCATTCATTCAAATCTCAGCTGGGCTGCCCGTGGGAGGAAGAGCAGAGGCTGTGCCAGCAGGCAGCTCTGTTTTGGGATGGGGGAAGGAGTGGGGTGGGACAGCTGCCGGGGTGGTGGGGGCGATATTGGAGCGTGCCGGACCTCCAAGGGCTATTTCACTTCATGCCAGGAAGTGGCTTTTGCAACATCGTTTCTGTGTTGTTTTAAACTTCTGCCTCTACAGTATTATTTGTCCCACAAGTTGACTCTGTTTCTCACAACTTACGGTCGGGGTTCCCCACATCTTGACAATAAACACTTAAGAAGTAAGATAAAATTCTGGATGTTCAGGGAAACCCAGAATACAGGACATTTGAAAACACTCCAGGATGAAGTAAAAGGAAGATCCTTTGATCCTCTCTTTGTTTTTCCTTCTGAAGAAAAAAACAGACTGGAGCTGAAAGCTGATAGCATCGCTATGTGACTAGGATTTTAAACAACACCATAGAATGCTATAAACACAGCAATAATAACTATTCAACCCTCAAATGAATGAGAGCTGCTTTCTTCACCTCCCCCTTTACTCCATGGGGTTACCCACAGCCTGTTTGTTCTAGCAGTTTCTCTAACCTCTGGATCCAAAAGTGGCATACTGGATGATGCATTTCTTCTGGGATGAATGAGAGAGGATGGCGGTAAATGAACTTCAAAACAACATTTCCTGCCTTTCCTTTCTTGTCATTTGGGGATCTCTGGCAAAATTCTGCCACTCGTGGGTGAAATGCCCAGTTTCACAGACAAAATTCACGATTTCGTTGGTGGAATTTTGCATTTTGCGCCCGTGAAATTCACGGGTGAAATGCTCAAATTCTGCGAAACGTTTTATGTGGTGAAATTCAGGATTTCACCTGAATTTTGAATAACGAAATTAAATTTCACTGCAACACTAACCAAAACTGAAAGAATAAATATGCACATCTAGCACGTCATCTGCCTATAAAATCCAAAGGCAGAGCCCTCAGTCTATTAGGCTGAAAGTCTGCATCATAACATGAGTGTTCGAAAGATGTTTAAAGTAGGTCAGGGAAGTAGCAGACCCACCCTCCACTGAGAGTAAGTTCCATAGAGTGGACTCATAGCTGCAAAAGCCCAGTCCCCATTAGACTTCAGATGCGAGAGTGGCATCCTCAGAAGTCCTAGCCCTACGTATCTCGACACCTTAGGGGGATCATAGGGGGTCAGAAGGTCACTGAAATACTGGGGGCTTAGTTCACTCCTGGCCTTATAATTTATTAACAAAGGTTCGTAGTTAATGTATCACCTTATTGGTAGTCAGTCCAAGACTCCGCAAAGGCGTAATATGGTGTGATCTCTGGATTGAAGTCAGAAGATTTGCTGCAGAGTTCTGGACTAACTGCCGATGACACAACTGTCCACAAGGTAGGCTCTTACACTTTTAAAATACCTTTCTTTCAGAGAAAAAAAAAATCAACCATTTTTTAATTCTGACCTTCAGTTTTAGATGTCACTGAGACAGTAGAGCCTCCCATGCCTTCATTGGCAGGGTACTAATGATGAACTGAACCCATGACTGCAGGCAGTGATAATGGAGTAAATAGTACCCAAACCCGCAAGCCTTGAATTCTGTGCTGTGACCAGTATCCATTTCTACATCAGATCCACATCTGGTGGCCCAATGATAGTGTGACATGCTACCTGGCGGACAACCCAGGTTCAGGAGTGGAGTCTGGTTGCTAGCAACCAGGAGCTACAGTGGGGAATTTCTGCTGCTGACTGGGTTTTCTAGCCCAGTAAGGGTGGTGCCATGCTCCACTGATGCAGAGACCTTTCTCGTGGCAGGTCAGTAGTGTCTCTAACTTTGAGACTGCCATCTGTGTGACAGCGGATGGCAGTGCAGTCTGGGAGCCCTTGTGAGGGGGGAGAATGAATGTAGGGATGGTATGCTGACACACAAACACATACACTCCTGGGTTCTCATGAGAGAGGCTCCCTGGGCTGAAAAACTGGTGGAAAATGGGGAGGAACCAGCGTCTTGGGACTAAATGCCACCATGGTAGGAGCCAATGACTACAGTGGCAGTGCAGAACCAGAGTGGCATGGTGGCTGGGCGGGGACTAAGCAAGAGAGGGTATCAGGCTAGGGGTGTTTTTCTCCCCCCTAGTCCTCTAGCAATTTGCAATGAGACTGCCCATTTACTACACTAGTTCAAAGGAAAAATCATGTTCCCTGGAACTCTGAGAAGTTAAAAAGGAGATTAACGTTAAAAACAGATGATGGAAAATTGCTGGTAAAACTTTAAATCCAGCTAATTAAAACGTTTATAAAATAGCAAGAAATGCATTAAAGGGACACTGTCAGCTTTCCCTCAAAGTTTTTTGAGCCCATCTCAGCAGTGTTCCTCTTGGCACACTCGTGTCCCAATGGCTCTAGAATACTCCTGCACATCTAAAAAGTAATAATTTTTACCTGTTTTCTGTTGTTTGCAGAAGTAGAAGCTTGAGTGGTCCGCGTTTAAATCACTCACCCACTAGACTTATACTAATGCTGAGAATGTGCGTCTGCTGGGGAGCGCAGACCCAAAGTGCCACTTTTGACATGCACATGTTAAAAAAACAGTTACTCTTCTACATTCTCTTATTCTAAATCCTTCTTGCTGTCTTTCTTGAAAAACCAAGCACTGAGAGTGCTGCTAAATACATTTTAAAATCGGACCCCAATCCTGCGCATGTGCATGGTAGTCCTGAGCGAAGATCCCACGCATACACAAGAGCGTGCTGGTCTTGCACATGCACAGGATTTCGGGTCCGATTTTAAAATGCATGTAGCAGCACTCTCAATGCTCGTTTTTTTAAGAAAGATGGCAAGAAGGATTTAGAATACGAGAATGTAGAAGAGTAACTGTTTTTTAACATGTACATGTCAAAAGTGGCACTTTGGGACTGCACTCCCTGGCAGACCACGTTTTCGGTGATAGTATACTTCCGGTGGGCAGGTGATTTATACATAGACCTCTCGAGCTGCTACTTTTGCAAAAAAATAGAAAAAGAGGTAAAAATTATTATTTTTTAGATGTACAGGAGTATTCTAGAGTCATTATGGGACACGAGTGTGCTAAGAGGCACACTGCCGAAATGGGCTCCAAAACATTGAGGGAAAGCTGACAGTGTCCCTTTAAATCTCAAAATTAGACAAGCAGAAAAGGGTTATTATTGTAAAAAAAACTGCAGAAACTACTGATACATCTCAGTATTTATCATTGATAAAATAATTTGAGAAACCAGTAAATTCTTGTCCCCCATTACAAATAGAAAAAAATTTAGTTTTACAAAATAGTAAATATCAGCAAATATTTTAAATGACTACTTTGAGAACCTTCCATATATTGAAATCGTGCAATTAAATAGACAGATTGATTTACTGAAGGAGACTAAGGGCCAGATATTCAAAAGGGTTGCGCCATGCTCAAGTCCTACATTGTGCCATTCTGCGATATTCAGCAGGAGGCAGTTGCGCCACTGAAAACAGGCTGAGCAACAGCTCAATGCAAATGAATGCATGCTCAACAGGAGGGGGAGGAACCATGCATAAACTGCACAGCCCAATATTCAGCCGGGCTGTGCAGAGTTGTCAGGCGCAACCCCAACCTGAGCCAGCAGGACCTCAAGCCAAAAAACTGAAATCGAGGCCACCCACAGGTGAGCTGCTGTATTGCAGGGCGCAACACAGCAGCTGCCACCTGGCTGGCGGCCATCTCATTCCCTGTGCCCCCCAGCCCGATCGCTGGCATCAATGTGGCGGCGTGGCGGTGGGATGCCGCCGCCGTGGGGAGCGGGGTGGTGGGGCTCGGGTGGGGGGACATCAGCCACCAGGAGATGTTTTGGGGGTGTCAATTTACATTCTGCCCGCGATCGGGCATTACAGTCCACTGGACCACCAGGAGATGTTCGGTGGGGACACTTTACTCACGCCCGCGATCGGGCACTAGGGACATGTTCGGGGATCATTTTACATTCTGCCTGCGATCGGGCATTACAGTCCACTGGACCACCAGGAGATGTTCAGGTGGGGGCACTTATCACTGGCCGCGATCGGGCACTAGGGACATGTTCGGGGTTCAATTTACTTTCTGCCCGCGATCGGGCATTTCGTCCACTGGACCACCAGGGAGATTACGGAGGAGGTGGGGAGCCGCTACTTGCTGCCCTGGATCGGGCTGCAGGTGTGTCGGTCCCCTGACGGCTGCTGCCTGGCAGGCGCTTGTACGCAAGTCCTGGGGATCGTGCACCTACATGCTAATGGCATGCAAATGGAGCCATAATCAGATGCAAATGGCCCCCCTGCCTTGCATGAATTATGCCCCATTTGCATGTCACCTGAATATCGTGATTTTGCGCGTAGGCGCAATGGTATGGCCACCGCCAAGTTGAATGCTCCACTCTGACAACTTGCGGTGGCGCCAAGTTTCACTGCGCCATGCACGGTGAAAGCTTGTGGCTGAGGGGGGTGATATTCAAAGTTGCTCAATGGCGCGCAACTCCTTTGAATATCGCCCCGGCCACACCCCTGCGCAACTATTTTGCGCAGCGCAAGGGCTTGCGCCTCAGAATGGCGCAGTTTGAATATCCAGCCCTAAGTATTCTAAAAAACAGCATAGTATACCGAGGTTTAGGTTTAAAAGAATTACCTATAAGGAAGTAAAATCTGAAATTAAAAAATCAAACATTCAAAAATCATTTGGATTAGATGACATTGAAGCTAGATTTTTAAAAGATGCTGTGGATGTCGAAACACCAGTACTAACTAAGTCGTTTAACTGGAGCCTATGGAGGGAAAATTTCCCACCATTTGGAAAATATCAAAAATAGTCCCCATATATAATGGAGGTCTGACTACAGATTCAACAACCTATCGTCCAATAGTAATTTTATTGGTGGTCTCAGAAAATTTTTAAAGATTAGTCCAGAAGCAGCTTTCTGACTATTTGGAAGTAAATATGTTCTTGTTGAAATATCAATCAGGGTTTAGCAGGGGGCATTCTGCGGACACCGCACTCACCGACCTGATTGACATAATATCTACATCAGTGGAAGGGGGTTAGGTGGTGGACGTGGTGTTCATGGATTTATCAAAGGCGTTTGATATGGTAGATCATTGTATCTTAATGAACCGATTGTTGGGTATTGGTATCTCAGACGAAACAAGTGAATGGTTTGGGTCCTACTTGACTGATAGAAAACAAGTGGCAGTTGGCGATGAGCTCTCAGCCACGTTAACAGTTCAAAGAGGAGTCCCAAAGGGATCAATATTAGGTCCAACATTAATTCTAATTTACATAAATAAAGCTATGGATGTTATTCATAATGAGAACTGCACATTCAAGCAGACAAGATAGACTGTTAGGCCTTTATCTGCTGGCTTCATTGTATGTTTGTATAATTCCAAAGCAAGGTTATATGCACACAATACTGTTATGGCAGCAAGAGGTGTAAATAAAGAACAAACAATGAAAAAAACTGCAATTGGATTTTGCAAATATGTGCACATGGTTTAGTTAGTCCAGGCTGGTTTTCAATTGTAAAAAATCTATAACAATGCTATTTAGTAAAAGCACACTTTTACTAAATATTTACATAATCTTAAGACCGAAATCATAAGACCGGGGGGCCTGATCAAGCTGCTCCTGCGGATGGTAATAGAGCACCTGCCTCTAGTAGCATCGGTGATCTGGGGCTGCATTTCAGTTCTCCCCAGGTCCACTGTTCTTCTGACTTTTTGAGCAGAAAAACAAAATTCACCTGACCACAGTTTTTTTTTTTATCATGACTCCAGGAGTTGATTATAATTAGTCTGCTGGGGGCACCCAATGTCGGAAGTGCGCAGAGCCCCCCCCACGCAAAAACTAAGTTGTTGCTGCGGTGTGCGCTAGTTGGCATATTGTGCTGATGTTATTTGGCCATGCGCTGCTTTGCATGCGGCATGGTTGTGATGCGTGGTTTGTCCACAACGACATTATGACCCCATGCCTCTGGTGTCTACTGATTGGGACTTTGTCTTGCAATATATTTTAATGCTGCATTATGTTGTGGACACTATTAAGTGGTTATGCATGACAAAGCCCTGAGAATTATGGAGTTCTCATTAGTAAGTGCCGCATGGTTGGACTAATGGTGTGCATTCTCTTTAATTCTAAATTACAGATGACTATTATTGTGCTGTTCACCTCCTTATACCTTAGACACCTGTTTTATATCGTTTAGCTTATTTTAGCTTGGTTATGTATCCTACAGTTTACTATTTAAAAGACAAAGAACCTCTGTGCGCAAACACTGAGGCAAGGGTTACCCCAAAGGGCATTTGGCTGGGAAGCCAAGTTTCAAGAAAATACAAAATCACACATGCCCACACAATGCAAAGCATCATGGGCTGCATATGCAAATCACCACAGAATGTTATGCTGGTTCAACTTTAAGCAGAATTGCATGGTGCCGAAAGGCCTCTCACACAGTTTGCAAAGGGTGCTAACAGACTGATCCTGAGAACAGGATGTAGACTTTGCTACATATGTACAGGTTCAGTGGTGGGGGCAGGTCCACTTTGTGTTGGGGTTGTAAAAATTGTTACTATTTGTGTACTTTTTTAAACTTTATTTTTATTGCATTTTTGAAATTTAATACAGATCAAACTATATTCCAAGGATAAACATACCTAAATATAACATATAAACTGATACACTAATCTTATGACAGGATTGGTGTTTATTTCTTTGCTTTTGGTAACCGGGTAAGTGCATTAGACAAAAATGCCTATTTTCAGGCATGACCCGGGAGAGTACGAATCAAGGAACAGGTAAAAACAAATACATATACAGTGTGGTACAATAGGAGTTCCAAACAGTTATACCGAGGTGCAAGTTACATAGTACAGAGAGGAGGTACATATCACACGTTATAATAGGCACAAAACAGCAAAAAAGGGACAATTTAGGGTTAATAATGTACAGAACATGACAGTGCTGTTGGTAAGTCAGCAAGGAGACAATTCCTAGGCAGACAGGGAACAAAATGCGTAGTTGTAGCTGAGAAAGAGTGGAGAAGGGAGGAATCAAGAGGCCGCAGGGAAATTTAAGTGCAGTACAACAGTAAATTTGCACGACTCATGAAGCTAGGGACATTTGCAAATGTCAAGGGAGGCGAGGTAATTGGAGAGGTCTTTCTTGAAAGTGGTGTGGGATTTGGAGTGCCTAAGATCAAGTGGGAGAGAGTTCCACAATTTGAGGGCATAGAAGGAGAAGGGCAAGTTCACCCATCCTAGTAGAGCATTTTGGGACAGATAGCAAAGCTAAAGACATGGAACGGAAGGAACGAGGGCAGTCAGTGGGGGTGAGCATAGCAGCGAGTGTGGAGGGGATAGAAGAACTAATAATGTTGTCAGTCAGACAACCTAATGAATAAACCAGGCGGGAGGAAGGAGACAACCAGTGGAGGTCAGAGTAGAGAGTACAGTAGTGCTTAAGACAAGGAGCAGATAGCACGAATCTACAGACACTGTTGTAGGCAATGTCCCACATTTGCAAGATGTTTGCCTGTGCCATAGCAAAGACAGGCAGAGTGTAGCAGAGTCCAGGGAGGAGAAGGTTACATTAGCCATACTGTTACATCTAGGAAGGGCTAAACAAACATGTTTCTAAAATTGCAGTTTACACATGTGGAACCTTGTCACAGCCAGTGTTAAGAATTAAGTAGTAATAAAAGCAATTGCAAGATATTCTTGCCAGGATAGAAACAGCCTCTCTGGTATACAAGAATCACTGGATAATTTGATACTTTTTATTGGATTAACATATGTCTTATGCAAAGATAGTATAGTGCACAAGTTTTCAGGGCACCATAGGTCTCTTCTTCAGGTGAATGGCCATTCACCTGAAAAAGGGACCTGTGTGGCCCTGAAAGCTTATGTTCTGTGCTATCTTTGTTTTAAACATATGTTAATCCAATAAAAGGCATCAAACTATCCAGTGACTCCTGTTTTCCAAGGACCAATAAGGCTAAAATCTATTTTTCCTAACTGGTATAATAACATCAAAGACTAATAGTGTATATTGCCTTTCACAAGTTCATATGAGAGATGTATGGCTGTACCCCCAAACAGTCATTTCTATTGGGTCAACTTTAGTACAGTAGTTTAATTTATATGAGACTACGATGGCTCTTCTCAATAGTAACAAGCATTTGTCAATGCCGAATGTTGGCTTGCTGGCACTAGCAATGGTTAAGAGGGATGCATAATAGGAATGGCAGTGAAGTATTAAACTGACGCCAACCCCACCCCCACCCTGCAGAGACTGACAGGCATTGGGGGTTTGTCTTTGGATCATCGGGCATAACACTCATGCTATTTTATCTCACACTACCCTGCAGACACTGACAGGTGTTGCAGTGTGCTTTGGGGTCTTCGGGCCTAACACTCATCCCATTTCATAAGGAAATATGCTGAAATGGGTGTGGTACAGGAGAGTGGGGTGAATGCTGGGGCCAAAACCGCAAGGCACACCTCAGTGCCTGTCAGTGGCTGCAGGGTGGGGGTGGAGTGGTGTGTATTACAGGTGATAATCCCAGGCCATACCCCCAATGACTGTCAGTCTGTACAGAGTAGGGCATTATGGTTGGAAACCCTAACGCCCCGGGCGTTTGTTGGTATTTTCACTCCAGATTTGCAAAATGGGATTTTTGTGACCCCACGTCATGAACAGTGGTACTCTCATTTCGTTACTCAATTTGGAAAGGTGGTTTGGCACAGCGACTGCGCCATTTGGCACCACAGGCATGAAAACACATTTTGGCATGATGTGAAAATGACAGCTGTACTGTTTGTGAGGTGGTGTGAAAAATGGCAATGCTGAAAATCTGGAGTGAAAATATAAAAAATTGACAAAGTTACGAAAATGTGTAGAAACTGCGCAACGCACACCTGTAATGCAATAATTTTTTTGATTTTTTCCACCAGAGTTTCAACATGGGTATTTTTGAACCTCTCTTCATGAACAGTGGTGCTGTGATTTTCTTAATCTGTCCCGAACAGTGATTTCCCACAACGACTGTGCTATTCTGCGCCGGAAGTGCGAAAACACATTTTAGCCAGGATGTGAAAAATGACAGCTGTACTGTTCATAAGGAGGTGTGAAAAAATGGCAGTGTTGAAAATCTGGAGTAGTTACGAGTGTGCGTGGAAACTGAGCAATGCACACTTGTAACACAGGCATTTTTTGGAATTTTTTCACCAAATTTGCCACATAGGCTTTTTGAGAGCCCATCTCAGAAACAGTGACACTGTAATTTCATTAATTGGTCTGAAAGGTGATTCCGCGCAGTGACCCTGAAATCACCTTTCAGGACCGAATAACGAGATGACAGTGACTGAATTCATGAGGTGGGGTCCCAAGAATCCCATGTTGAAAATTTGGTATCAAAATTCCCAAAAATGGCCAAGATATGCACCAAAGTTGAAAAAAAAAACATTTATGCCATTATACAGCTTACCGGCATTTCTTCAGTTTGCAGTTGGCTTTGAAGAGTGCAGACGTGTTCCTGATCCACCAAAGATCGTCGCGCCAGGCTCCAGAGGTAAGTATGGAGTGAGGGGGTATGCAGAGAGGTGGGGTGCGCAGAGGGTGGGCGCAGGTTGGGGGAGGGGGCAAGAGAGTCACTGAGGGACCGTTTTCTTTTCTACAGAGTTTAAAAAAAAAGAGATGTGGGACTTTGGCATGCTGGGTGGGCTCCCAGCATCCACCTGAGATGTTTGTTGGGAGGGTGGGCCCCATACAGTGTGCTGGGGGGTGCTTGAGCCAAGGGGATTGTGCATCCTCTCAGCACACAACACATGAGGGGGGTGTGCATCATGCTGACGGGGATTGGGCTACCCCATCAGTAAAGGAGCTGGGGAGGGGGCATGCCGATAGTGGGATTGGGCACCCCCATCGGCTTTCATGGGGACGAAGAGGTGGCTGATGACAGTTACTGCGTGCTGACGCCGGCAATATGTAAATTGCCACAACAGCTGCTGCTTGCCGACTGTATGCAGATTGTGGTGGTTTCCTTTCAACTGCACGCCACTGCATCTGAAGTGCTGTCATAGACAGCTTGGAAATTCATTGGTACGGTGTGGTCCTGCCTGCAGACTGGAGTGGGGCATTGGCAGAGCAGGCGGCACACCTCTAAAACTCATATGGTGCCACTATGTCACTGGTGCCTCTGCGCAAGTCAACATAATAAGCTGATACATACCCCTTAGTGAGACTGTAGAAGTAGAAGAACTACTGTGGATCATTCGGACGGTGCTGTGGGGGAGAAGTTTAGTGTTCTTCGAACTGAAGCATCTCGCACTGCCCCAACTGTTCAAGTTACTTCCAGCTTCAGAGCAAGAGCATTTACACCAAAATCCACAGAGCAGCACCTTCTTAAGGGAGCATTTACCATTGCCCATCCAAAAGTTGTCATGCAGCCAACTAGGTGCTTGGTTGTATTATTTGGCCTTTAACTTTACTGCCTAAACTAGTACACTGCACAGTGTCCCTATTCCTCTAAATGCAGAAGGATAGCACAACTGGTAATACTCCCAACCAACAGTGAACAAACAGCACATCTTTGCTAAATTGTTTTAAAGAACTCAGCCATTTTCAAGCCATGATGAGTGTCTGCAATGCTTGTACTCAAGTTCCAATAGTAAAGCAACTCACACATTGCTTATTTCAAGTCCTGTCTGATGCTGCTATAAGTCCCAAAGCTTTGACTGCATTCTTGGGGCCAGATATGCAAAACTTTGCGCTGGGCAAAAACCATTTGCGCAGGTTTAGCGCTGGATTAGCACGGGTGTGCTATATTCAAAAGGCCAAATAGCGTGGGCAAACTGCATTAGCGCCGGGCAAAATGATAATGTGTGCAAGGGGCAAACTGACATGAATACAGGCGCAATGCTATATTCAGCAACTAGCACCGTGCAAAGTGGTTTTGCGTGACTTAGCGTGACACTTAGCACGGTGCACATTACCGCCCAAGAAAAGCTTGTCTTAACCCTGGGCAATCAGCTTTGCGCGACACTTTGGATTTGTGTGGTGTTTGTGCGGCTTTTGCGTGACCCTAACAAATACATATGACACATAGACAAAGCCAAACATAGAGGAAACATGCTGCTAACTGATGGCATCACAGTGATGCCGTCATCTGCCACCAGCCCCAGCCATGCCAGGCAGTAAGTGGTGACCCTTCCTCCAGTGGACAGCATGGCAGTGTGGCCATGCAGCACACACCTGCGGACCACTCTTCTGTGGACACCAACAGATGCCAGCACACACATGCAGCACTGTGGGCATGGAGGATATTGAGGGGAGAGTGTATGGGTGGCCAGGCTGTGCTACTGACCAAGTGTGGCAACAAGGCTGGGACACACCATGCAGTGCACATGGGCCAGTATTGGGAATACCCCAACACCAGTGTGCCTTTCTGATAATATATGCCCCCCCAGCCACATACCGCACAGCTGTACAACTGCCATAGCACACAAAGCCAGACATGTACATGTCACTGTGAGCATCCCATGCCAGAGGTGCAGCATCTGTGGGTCACACAACAGTGTAACAGTAATGTCCACTGTGAGTAAACACCTGCAGGTTGGGCCTCTCACTGTGTATAGTGCAGTCATCATCACTGCCCTACACACCATAGGCATTGCTGTGTCCACACACTACTAGCCTCCTTGCTACTGTAGTGTCTGCTGTGCACTGTAGCATGACCTACAGTGTGACAGTTGCATGCAGCACCACCACCATCTGTGCCTATGCTGTGTTGTCCCAGTACAGCTGCAGGCAGCAGCACATGGGGAAGTAGTGTTCAAAACTGTATAATATTCCCCAAACTGTTTGCGCAGCGCTAACACGTTTGCGTGGGTTTAGCGCAGGGCTAAACCGTTAGCCAAGTGCAAACTATATGCTGATCAGGGCATAATGAGATGCTAATTTGGATGTTTGCCCAGAGATTACCTAAGTAGGCTCATTTGCATGTCACACTTTTGAATATGGCAAAGTTGCTCGAACTGCAGCGATATTGCTTCCAGGCTAGCGGTTTAGCCCTGCACTAAACCTGCGCAACGCGCTTGAGCAAACAGTTCGGGAATATTTTACTGTTTTGCACACTGTACTTTCACATACGCTGTTGCCTGCAGCTGTACTGGGTCCACACATTTGCTGGCACACACATTGGCCACATAGTTCACCTCTACCTACCTTCACATCGCTGTGTTGCTGTTGTGGTTTGCACTTCCTGGTTGCCATATTCAGAGCTGTTTTATTCCAGGGCTAAGTTTGCCCTGCACTCCCAGCACAGTTTGCCTGGCCTCATTCCCATACTATAATCAGAAGCTGTTTGCCCTGGGCTATTCCTTTTGAATATAGCTTGCTTTGTGCTCCGGGCTAAGTTTGCCAGCCAGGAAGTGCTAATTTAGCCCCGGGGCAAAGATTTGAATATCTGGCCCTTAGTTTGTATTTCAGAGAGTCTACTATCCCTGTGTTCCCTTTTTGGATGTTGTGTTGTCCCAGTCCTGATCCTCAGCAATTTTGCTACACAAATACCAGCCGCTTTCGGGTCATTGAAAGTGTACATTTTGTCTCTAAAAGTGAACTGAAGCCAGGCAATGGATGACATTCAGTGAGGGATTCCATTCTACGAAGCTGTTGGGTAACTTCTTTGAAGGCCTTTGCCTCTTATGCATTGCAAATTAATAATCTGGGAACAAAAGGTTTCTGTTCCCCTCCACTGTAATGCTACCCTGGTTGTGTGCTGCCTTAAGGATCCAATCTTTCGTTCCTGATGACTGGGTACCATTGAGAGCATGTGAAGACCTTCTTCAGAGTGTCAGGCACGCAGAGGGGACAAATGCTATATGCCATCACCAGCACCAGGGCTAAGCCCATCCCCAGCACCTCTGGCATACATCACTCAAGAAAAATGGCTGGGTCACTGCCGCAGTTCCTGCCAGCATGCTGAGCAAACAAATATTCACAGACTGAGCAATATTTTCTTATTGATTCATACTAGTTCTTAGTAAATGCTGTTCTCTGGTGGAAGCTGCTCCCTCCCCTCTGCTCCTCTCATCAGGCTTCCCTCTCTGTTCCCCTCCTCATCAGACCCCCTAAGTACTCTATCTCCTCTTACCCCCCAACCCTGTCCAGCTTCCCACCCCTGAAGAAGAACCCGCATCCCAGTTCTGCACTTTTTGGTATGACAGCACAGTGGATTAACAGCAGCTGTTAGAGGCAGTTTGGGACCCCGCTACCTGAAAGAACTCCTGACTTCTGACTGTCCGTCCCGCTCCCTCCGATCCTCTGGTGAGGGATTGCTAGAGATTCCCAGGGTAACCTTAAAAACATCCGGTGGAAGAACATTTGCCTTTATGGCTCCTACCCTGTGGAATTCTCTACCTTGCCAGATAGGCAATAGCCTGACTGTGGAGAGCTTTAAAAAAGTTCTAACTCTAAAGACCTTCCTTTTTAATCAAGCATTTTTAGTGACATAAATTATGTTAAATTTTATCTTGAATATAATGTTATTTATAATTGTGGTTTTTAATATTGTATGAAGGATATTGTAAAGATGCCCTGAGCTTGGGAAGGGCGCCTTATAGAAATAAACATTTACTTACTTACTTTTAGCACTTAGGCTGTGTATTGCCTACATCCTTACTACATTGTACATATGTAATGATGCCGCATGTGGGCAAATATCTTTGTAGTCTTGTTTCTTGATTAACTGTCAGATGTAACCGTACTAATGCAAATGATGTAATATGCTGGCAAATGATGTCTGTAGTAGCTTCTTGTACCTTGTCAAATGTCTGTGATCTTCCTGTATGTAAGCCTCTGGCACTACATTTTCACGTTTCTTGTACTGACTCCAATATTGTTCCTTGTTGTCAAAATGTTTACTTTCATTGTAACTCGTCCCTTTTTATGTACTGGGACCTCCTTGCAAATAAGCCTGTTCAAGGGAGTACTTCCCACCAATAAACTTGAACTTGTGTGAGAGTGTGCTATGCCTACCATCTTACTCGATTCAAGTTCATGTTTATTGTCAGGAAAACTCCACTGAGCACTCTCATTTACAAGGAGGTCCTATCAAGGACAACATCATACAAGTGCAAGAAGACAAAGTCCAAATAACAAAAAGAAATACAGTACAAGGAGTGACATGATACGTGCACTCTAATCCACATTTGGTGCCATTGCCTCCATCACAGACTCCACTTTCACTAGTCATTCAGAGCAAGGGTCTAGTTTTTTGTCATTAGCTTATGTACGTGTATGCACAGCCAATTGCATGCACTCCAAAGTGGCTGGTGAGTCTGCAACAGTGTGGGTGGCATGGCAGGCCCAGACTGATTCGACGGACCTGCTGCTGTCAAGTCTCCTTTCTGCATGTTTTTAGGTCAGCCCATAGTTAAACGTTGATTTGTTAAGTCTCTGCCACTGATAGAAATGATGTCTGAAGGAAGGCAGTCGCAACCCCGATCCAAAACAGGTTTTTTTTTTTGTTATTTGCAGTAGTGAACAGGAGTTCGCAAAAGAGCATCTTCCTTCATGAGCTGTTGACTTGCCTCCCCGATTGTGTACTGTTTACTGTATACTATCCAGTGGTAAGGGGTAGTCTCCCTTAGATTGAACTTCTAATTAAGTTTATACTTGGTTTACCAATGAGGAACAGTATATGAGAGGCCGAGTGGCCACTCTGGTAAAACAACAGGGTTTTTATATTGCACTGTTTCTCTTTATCCATTACACTCTATACTGCGTATGCATACAAGAAGGATTTGGGTTATTGTAATTAACTAGACTTCCTCCCATGGTGTATTGGCTGAGAAGGTGTCCACATGTTCCTTGATAAGAAAAGTTATGTGTTATCAAGTTCATGTATCCTTCGGTGGCTCTTTAGCTGTAAATGTTGCTTGCAAACATATAAATAAAAACTTGGAAAACAAAAAAGATTGTCCCTCACTGCCTCCAACAGCTGCTGTTAATCCACTCTGTGAAAATGTGTAGGTAGGTATAAGTGTGCAGGCATGTGTGTAAACTTTCATGTGTGAGTGTACATATCTAAGTGTTCTGGTATGTGTGTACACGTGTGTGTGTGTGCTTTTCGAGAAATGCCATGGGATCTTTAACATCTACCAAAACAACCACCAAAACAGGCAGATGGGACCTCAGTTTAATGTCTCATCCGAAAGACGGCATCTCAGGAATGCAGCACCCCCCCCTTGATGCACTACAGTGCCAGTATTGCGATTTAACCTGAGTTCCCAGTGTAGGAGTACAATCCACAACTTTCGGCTCTTTCAGCCTCAGAGTCAAGTATGCAGCCTGTTGAATCACTGGCACGGATTACTGAGTAACTGTGTATGCATGTGTGCTCTTGTGCAGCCTTTCCGTGTACTTATGTGTGTGCTCCTGTGTTTGTAAGTTGAATGTTTGTGTAAGTACCCATCTGCTTAAGTTGCACATGTGTGTGTGTGTGTGTGTGTCTGTGTGTCTGTGTGCGCGGGTGTGTGTAAAGATACCCAGCCATGAGCAGATCTATACACCTTTATTTGTAGGCTGTCGGGGAGCTTTGTGCTTACAGCTGAAGAATGTGTTGCCAGCAGTCTGACTTGACAGCTTCCCATGGTCTTCTGTGGTTGAATGACAAGGTGAACACTGACAGAAAGCAGGAGCGGAGCACAACTCCAGATACGTATTACAGGTCAAGAGGTAAAGGTGCTTTACCTGAGACTTCCCAGTCAGAAGTGAGAAGAAAAGCACAACTTGAACAGGCTTGGTTATATGCCTTCATAATTCTTGACAATTCCTTGATGTTGCTGCCTCATCTGAAAATGATCCCACTGAGTGTGGTTTTTTCACCGGGGGGGGGCTGCTGCTGCTGTGAACATACCTGTTATAATGGAGGGAGCTGTGTGTCTAGTGGTCAGGACAGTGGGCAATGAGCCAAATGATCCCAGTTCAGATCTCAGCTCCCAGTCCATACAATCAGATGGTTAGCGCAAAGGACTGTGAGCCCAGAGAGTCAGGTTCAGATTCTAGTTTATCTGTCGAGTCGTTGTGAGCTAAACACTGTGTGAATCATTTTGACCTACTTTTTTCATTCATTTGTTTCCTCATTTATTTCAGGATAGTTCTTTGAGCAAAGTTCCTTAACAAGGATGCTCTGTGGGGCAGTTCTAACTTAAGTACTGCACAACATTTCTGTATTATAAACATACAACAATAGACAGTTTCCATAGAATAGTATACAATTCAAGCCACAGTACATCTTGGCAGCCTTCCGTCAGGTCACGTTGGCACTTTGCTAACACACGTATGGTCCAATAATTCAGTAACAGTGGTGTTTGAAACTGGTTCAGACTTTTACTTTGGTCCTCTGAGAGATCAAACTGAATGGAAGCAGGACCTCTGTTGTAAGGAAAGCAAAGGAAGCAGTTTGTATTTTTTTTATTGCGTCTTTGGTACAGACCTAATTCTAAAGTGATTTCCAGTCCAGGAGAAGGACGGCAGAGACTCTTGCTACTGGTCAGCGCACAGAGAGATTCACACAGCGTGAATATAGATTAGAGGAAGACTACTGAGAAGTTATAAACGGGGAACTTCAGTGATTTGCTCTGTATCACACACATTAAGCAAGTGATGTTGTTGGATTCAAACCCGGGCCTTGGATTCACAGCTCTGTTATCTAACTGGCAGGCTAGACTGCTTCCTATAAATGAGGTGTTGCATTCTGGTTAGGCTATCCTGGGAAGAAATTCAGACTAATGAAGTAGAAGTCATAGGTGATTTTCAAAGTCACAGTTCTTTAAGCCAAGGGGTCAAGGGTTGCAATACATACCTACACTGCTAAAATGTCAAAGCTACTGATAGGTCAACTAGTTTACCACAAAGCACTTCCACTTCTGTATGTGCATTTGTTGGGGGGGGGGGTAACTGAATTAAACTGGTCAAACCCATCAGGTTGGGGATTGGTCTCTTTTTCAGAGGCAGTGTGCACCTTAATGTCAGCAGATGGCTCAGAAGCTGGCATTTATGATGGCGGGGGACAAGGAGCTCTGATGCAGACACTTCCTTTGTGCACTGCCCAGACATTGCCCTGACTTTGAACCCACTGACCTTCTAACCTGTAGGTGAGAGTGCTACCTACTTAGCAACTGGTACGCTTAGTCAGCATTCTAATCATTACAAGTAGTTTTACCTTAGCAAGCAAATGGCCCCTCCAAATCCTCTTGGGTATGTACGCTGAGTTGTAGACTGGAAAAACTCTACTGCTTTACCTTTGTAGAAGAAAGATTTGCTGCAGTAGGAAGCCCTGGGTACAACTGCACTAACTGGATGTGTCGAACAAACGGAGGGGCTGTCAGGGCATGTCTGAATTACCATTTTTTTTAAACCATGAGTCGCTGGGTTTTCCCCTTGCCTCCTGTCTCAAGCATGCAGTTACTTGATGACCAGAAGCAGGAAAAGTAAAATATTACAGATGATGTGTGAGGGGGAAAGCAGGCAGCAGAAACTTGCTCTTTTTGAATGTAGAATAAACTACTGCAAGCTGCCACCTGGTGGTGGTGGGAGGAAGGGCATATGGTATAGATTTTGGGGTTGATTCAGAAAGCCCTCTTCACCTGTGGAGGGCTGGCCGTGGGCATGGTGTGTTCCAGTTGGCATGGCCGCATGATTCCCCTACCATAGTCCTGCATACCTAGACCTCAAAATCTCTGAGATGGTGGGTGTTCAGATTTCTTTTACGCATGTGGCCAAGACTGGGACTCTAAAACTGGAGTAGCAAGATCTTCTTTGGAGATATCTCTTTCATCAGGTCACACCTATGGAACTATCCTGCGTCAGCACCAGAATCACACTGAAACTTTTCTTATAGCAGTCTAGTAGGGGCCACCTACGCTGACGTCATACACCGATGTCCCTGTATATAAGTGTGGGCTGGCCTGCTCCCTCCTCAGTTCTTTCCCACCATCGACCATAATCGCGTAGACTCCATGGAAGCTTCATCGTTCAGTCAAATGCCATTTTTCTACTTACCTTTTTTTTTTTCTTTCAGCATAGAATCACTTTATTTCAAAGTGATTCTTTTCCTTTTGTATGTTGAGAACTAAAGACTCCTCCCATCTTTTCCATCACTGCCGCTGCAGAAAGAAGATTTCTGCCAAAGATGAGCACAGCATCTGGGTTTGCTGCCTAGGGCCTAGCCACAATGTCCTCACCTGAGAGTTCTGCCTGAAGTTCAACCTTGCTGCCCGGGGGTGCCGCAAGAATGCCCTGAAGTCCTTTCTTGTGGAGCAGAAGGTCCCTGGGATGGAGCAGAGGCCTTCAGGGACTACTCCCTCCCAGTCACTAGCTCATTCTTTGGGCCCTCAGGCTTCCAAGATCTGGGACAAAGCTTCAGGGAAACACTTTCACCGACACAGGGAACTTAGTAAAACCTGTTCCCCAGAGGGTGCTGCTGTTCCCCAATAGCAGTTTCTTCTTTCTCTGGGATAGTGCAGTCAACAGCTTCAGCATTGACCCCTCCTGCCACCCCAGTTTCTTCCACGCTGCCTTCCACAATGAGTTCCCCCAGCCTGTCTTTGGTAGGTGAGGGGCCGTCGACCTCGGGCTAGCCCCGGTTGTTGATGCTGGCTCCGCCGTTGCAACCTCCACTCTTGCATGGTCCACTGGTGACAAGCTCTGCCACCTTCACTTCTGCAAGCAGTGCACTGCCAACACAGCAGCCTGTATCTGCCCCATCACTGATGGTCTCCAAGGTGTTGCGTCTGCCCACCATCAACCTCAGTACTGTGCTCTTCTCTATCACCACAGCCAGTATTCAGCAGCTTGTTTCCCAGCCTGGGCCATCATCACCACTGCCAGGTGGTGGTGCTGCTGCTGCTGCTGTGTCAGTGCTGCTTAGGTCTCAATGCTCTGTGCCTTCCCGGGTATCGTTGGCGTCTTTGCTGTCGGTACCTGCTTCAGACCAGGCTGACGTTGATGTCGAAGAGGAGTATCTCCCAGATGTTCTCCTCCCTGAGGGTGACAATGTTGAGGAAGATCCAGTGGCTGATTCTTCAGAAAGGTCCACTGTCTCATCTGGGAGTGAGTACTCTATGAAGCACACCCCAAGATCCCCTCCTGAGGACCCTTCCTTTTTCTGTCTTGTGAAACAATTCCAAGTCACCATTGGGCTCCAGACTGAGGAAGAGGATATCACCATAAGGAAGCTGGTGGATTTCCTGGAAATTCCTAAATTCCCACCAGAGATTATCCCCTCCGATGCTGCCAGCACTGGATGATGCTGCCAGTGCGGCCTTGCACAAGCCTATCATAGTCCCAGCCGTGCCCAGGAAGTCAACAAACTTTTGAGGAAGCCTTTTTATGCCACTCAACCAGAAACTGACTCAGTGGTCTTTAAGGTGGCTCATGATAGGTCCAAGGCACCCAAGCACCTTAGTTCCCTCCTCCTGACTGGGAGTCCAGGAGGGTTGACCTTTGGGGCAAACAGACTTTTGCTTCGGCCACTTTGGGCCTCAGGATTGCCAGTTACCTCTCTCACATGGTCAAGTACCAGAACACCCTCTGGTAGAAGGGCAAAGCTGCACCACAAGCCCTTCCTGAGTGTCCTCAGAAACAGGAGCTTCTTAAAGCCCTCTAGGCTGCAGCTGATGTAAGCAAGCACCTCCTGAGGGCTATTTATGACATGTCCGATGTCGGTGTTAGGGCTGCTGCCAATGGCATTTGCATTAGGAGGCCCTCCTGGCTGTGGGTCTCTGGGTTTACAACCAGTGTTCAGCAGAAGGTGTTAAATGCCCCTTCAATGGCTTTGTGCTTTTTGGTCCAGATGTGCAAGATATCATTAATGACCTGCAGGTCTCTGGTAGGGCTATTAGGTCAGTTCATTCCCTTTACCAAACCCAGCTTAGGAGCAGGCCAAAGTCCTCCTTTTGTAGGGTCTCCCAAAAGGCTGGCTCAGGATTAAGGTACCAGAGCAAGCATCAGGCCAGATCTGCCCTGCCTATTCCTTCCTCCACCACCACTGCTGCCTCTGCCAAGAGCCCCCAGGGATGGTGGTGCTGCCCTGGCTGCTGGTTCTACCTCAGCATGACTCCTTGCCTGACCCCCCTCCTCCTGTCCCATGCCAGGAGGTAGTGATGGGGGTCGGGGTTGGCAGTATAGCCTAGAAGTTAAAGTAATGAGCTGTGAATGAGCTTGGTACATCCAGCAGACAGACCTGGGCTTGATTCCCACAACCTCCACTTACATACTGTGTGACTCTGAGCCAGTCACTTAACCTCTCCAGTGCTCCCGGGATGCCCCTGAAAATAGGCCCCTGTGCCTAGTGGGCCTTACCTGGTTACCAAAGAATAAAATAAATAATAATAAAAAAGTCTCCCTCCATCTAGATCAGTGGTGGGCCCTTACTACAGATGCTTGGGTCCTGCAGCTAATAGAGCTGGGGCATGTGCTAGAACTTTTGCAACAGCCCGCAGATTTTCCACCTGTTCCTTCCACGTACCCTCCAGGCCACATCCCTGTACTCAAGGAGGAGGTGCTCACCTTGTTATGCAAATGGACTATAGAACCAGTGCCCGAGGCAGCAAAGGAACAAGGGGTTCTACCCCTGCATCTTCCTTGACCCCAAGTGAACAGGGGACTTGTGGCCAATTCTAGACCTCAAGGAGCTAAATTGCTGTGTCCAGTATAAGACATTCCGGATGGTCACCCTGCAGGGCCTGCTCCCTCTGCTGAAACAGGGAGACTGGCTATGCTCTCTGAACATGTAGGACGCAAACTTGCACATCAAGGTTTGCTCCACACGGTACCTAGCTAGATTAGCGCTACCAGAATAGCGCCAGTCAACTGAGCTGTAGTTTGGATAGCACAACCTCGGACAGCGAGAGGGATTTACAGTGCTTGCAGTAAGTTCTCCCCTCGTCACTGTCCATAGTGCTGATCAGGAACAAGGAAATTGGCCCGAGCTGCTCCTGTGGCGTGCAGGACTGGGGCATAGAGTAGCTCCACCAGTGCTGTTGGAGACCTTGGTTCTAATCCTGGTCTCCATTCATTTTACTCGCATTGGGACTTTGTTTTGTTTTTCAAGAGGCCATGGAAAATGTAACATGCCCTGTGATCCCCCCCCTGGGTGAGAATATTGAGTTCGGGGAGTGGGAGGCAGAGACCCCATCAGGGGGTGTGTGTGCCCAAAAAGAGCACTGTTTGACTGCACACACCATGCTGATGCTATTGTTATCAGCACTGTTTGGACCCAGTGCCACTCCACACAAACCCCACCAAAAATCTTTCTTTACACAGGAGATGCCTCAGGTTCCTGTTCTGGGGAACACTACCAGTTCAGTGTATTGCCCTTAAGCGTATCCTCTGTGCCACAGGTCTTTACCAAGTGCTTAGCATCGGTGGTGGCGGCCCCGAGGCGCCAACGCCTGTATGTCGTCCCCTATCTGGACAACTGGTTGCTGAAGGGCCAGTCCAGGGATCTTCCACTAGTGACTCTGAGAACGTACCAGGCAGCTATTTTGGTCCTTGGGGGTTATGGTCAACCTGTCCAAGTCCATCTTGACCCCATGTCAGTGGCTGCAATACATAGGGGTGGTTCTAGACTCAATCCAGGGCAAGACCAGTCTAGAACAGCAGGTTCTTGTCTCCTCTCCTGTCCGCAGAGTGCTTCAGTAGTGAATGGACCTCACAATCTTCTGAGAGGGGTCCCCTTCCTCATTCCTTCTCCCCAGAAAATTCTCACCATGGACGCTTCAGGTCTGGGTTGGGGAGCACACCTGGGTCCCTTTCAATCCCTGGGGACCTGGTCTCTGACGTTTTAGAAATGAGGGTAGTTCTGCATGCCTTATTGGCCTTCCAGAACCATCTCTCACTGGGTCTCCTGCTGATGCAGTCAGGCAATCTCAGTGTGGTCTGTTACATCAACTCACTCCTACCTTTTGTGCAGGGAGGTGATGAGCCTGATATTGGGCTCTAGAACATGGTCTAGGAATCTTGGCAGTACGTGTTACGGGCAGCTAAAAAGTCCTTGACGGACAGCCTCAGCTGGTTACAGTCCTGGGTCCATGAGTGGGAACTGCTGACGTTGGTCGTAGAAGACCTGCTTGACAGGTGGAGTCATCCAGAGTTGGACCTTTTTGCATCCCCATTCAGTGCAAAACTGCCGTGTTTCTGCTCACTAGATCCAGGACCTGGAGTTTTCTGGTGAGACGTGTTGTCTCTCTCTTGGAATTGGAGGTTCCTCTATGCCTTTCCTCCCTTTCCTCTGATCCAGAGAGTTCTCATCAAGCTCCAAATGGAGGGGGCCACCCTAATTTTGGTGGCACCATTCTGGTCTCATCAGATTTGGTTTCCATTACTGCAGCAGTTGGCTGTGGAACATCTGGTTCCCCTGCTTCTTTGCTGGGACCTGTTGACACAGGCTCAAGGAATCCTGGTCCATCTGGGCCTCAGGTCTCTCCATCTTCAAGCAAGGCTCCTGAAGACATAGTCATTGCTCAGTTTGGGGTGTCTCAGAAAGTGGCTGACATCCTGGTGGCTGCCAGGAAACCCTCCACCAGGGACACTTACTCACTGAAGTGGAACCGCTTTGCTGTTTGGGCCACTTCCCATCACCTGGACCCTTTTACTTGTCCGGTGAACCAGGTTCTAGAGTATCTCCTGTCCTTGTCTGATGTAGGACTCCCAATACTCCTCTGTTAAGGTGCACCAGTCTGCTATATCAGTCTTCTATGTGCCTGTTGAGGGCCGTATCGTGGCCAACTTGGATGTGGCCCATACTTTTCTGTGAGGCATTCTTCACTTGAAGCCTCACATCCATATTCTGGTCCTGGCTTGAGATCTTAACTTCAATCTAGAATAGCTGACTCTGCCCCCTTTTGAGCCATCTGCATCTTAGGAGCTATGCTTTCTGTCATAAAAAGCATTATTTTTGGTTGCTACGGGCCCTCATGTATGAGCAGCCTTATTTAATTTTCCACAAAAACAGAGTGTCTTTGCATACCCACCCTGCTATCACATCAATATAGCGCTGCAAATATAGTGCATACATTTGAGTGACAAACTAACAGCACATACGGTGTCAATGACTGAACAGTGTTAGCGCAAACACAATAGAACAAATAACACAGAATGTAGAAATGGGTAACTGAGTGACTCACCTGTTCGGCAAATGGTGTTCTAGGAGCGTGGATATGTTGTTCATCCACACTGTCTGGCATTGTCCCTTTCCCCTTTAAATCTTGCCGGAAGTCTTCAAGCTGGCTCCTCCCACCCTCTCGGGTGGTAAATACCTCGGCTCCACCCCATGGCGCAGATCTTCCTTTCCGCTGGAAGATTCAGGTTCCCTCGTGCTTTCAGCAGTGTTGAGGCCCTGGATTCGTTTGACGACGGTTTCACCGCATCTTCCCGCTCTGAAACTCATTAGAGTTTACGACTCTGATTCGGACATGGATGACAAGTCGTCCCCCGGGTTTCGCCGGTGTCCTTGCGGACAGAAAATTTCACGCACCGATCCCCACCTCTCGTGCGTTTACTGCCTCGGTTCTATTCACGATACCTCGCAGTGCTCCATTTGCGCTTCCTTCCACCCCAGCGTCCTGGAAGATCGTCAGGCGCGCCTGAAGCTGGGTAGACGGAGCTCCGCAACCCACCGAGTAAAATCCAAGGAGGCCAGGTGGGCGGTTTCCGTGGCTGCGGGATCGCCCGAGCAGCTCGAGGATGGCTGCTCTGGGGAAGAGCCGCCTCAAGCCTCGCTATTGAGGTTTCTTCGTGCCGCTCAACCTGGGCTCTTCCTTCTCAGGATCCTTCGGGATTTGTGCCAGTCTCTCCCTACCAAGGTGGCGCCCCTCGAGCTCGCACTCTTCCCGTTCGAAAAAAGGATCTAGTCTTCTTCGAGTCGAAGAAAGACGCTCCTGGGATCAGGGCGGTCCGAGATCTCGACTGGTCGAAATTGCCTCCCGGCCGCTGGGTTTTCAGACCTTCCGTCTGTACCAGGCGTAGAAGCCGAGAGTCGGCTGATCCGGCCGAGATTATTCCGACCCGATCAAGCGTTATCACCGACTCCTGCCGATGATTCTTGGAAGCGCCGATTCTCTCCTTCCCGATGAGGAGACCCGCCCTTGGTCCTCGATCGAGAAGAAAGAACCGAACTTCGGTTTCACCGAGCCCAGTCTCTCCCGATCGACAAAGCCGACACCGTCGGTCTCGATCAGGGAGCAAGTCCTCTTGCGTTCGATTGACCTAAAAAAGGACACAGCAAACACTCCATAAGAGACGCGCCGCGTTGCTTCCTCCTCGGACGAGGAGAGGCTTCGACGAAAAATTTGTCGATGCTGCGAGGATCTCATGTGGCAGCAATTCCTGCTAGAAGGTCAGAAGCCGGCTCCCTCGGCGGTCCCAGCTATCTCTTGGCCTCAGCCTCTTCGGCCGCCTCAGACACCGATTGCTCCGGTGCCGGTCTCTTCGGGGGCTCCGGTGCGTCTTCCGCCGCAACCGGTTTCAGGTTCCCCACCAATTTTGGTGGAACCTCCACCTAAGATGCCCCTCGGGGGTTCCTCGAGGAGGCACGACAGTGTTCGGGTCTCCCCACAGACTGTCAATTACGGTCACCCCTGAAGCGCCTAGCGTGTCGGGGACTTAGGTGGGCAGCCTTTATACGGGACTCCTCCGATTCCGATAACACTGGCCTTCACTCTCGATGAGCTTTCGTGTCAGGCTTGGAAGAAGGGCCTTCCTCCTTCCAGGGCATCCTCCGGCTCATTCCGAATCGGCCAGGATGGCCTACAGCCTATCCAGAAAAGCAGGAATATCCCTTACGGATATTCTTAAAGGGGATACCCCTACGGAGGCATTTCCAGTCGCCGAAGCCATTATTGGTCCGGCCTTGGAACTCTGGCGGTCCAGCCTCCTGCCCAGCTCCTTCTGCCGGCGCCTGCATGCGGTGCCCACAGGGTCTTTGGCGGGGTTTACTGAGCACCCTCGGCGGAAAGCCTTGTGACTGCCTCAGTATTCAGGCGGATCGGGCAGCTCAACTGACACTGACCGCCCTCCAGACAAAGAGTCCAAACTTATGGACCACTCGGCCCGGAAGGTCTATGCTGCATCATCTTTGGGCCTTCATCAGGCAAGCTCAGCAGTGATTATGGCACACTTCTCTCACGCCCTCTTGGGGTCGCTGATGCAAGTTCTCCCCACCTCCCAGCCGACATGCAGACCACGGTCAAGCAGGTCAGGGACCAGAAACAGAGCTGTTGCTAAACAACAACTCCAGACTGCTCTGGATGTGGGTGATTCCTGTGCCCGTTCACTAGCTGCAGCGGTATCCACTTTCGCCCAGGGCTTGGCTGAGGTTATCCTCCTTTCCCGTGGATACTCAGCACAAGCTAGCTGATGTGCCTTCCTGGCACCGACCTCTGAAGCCAGGAGTGGCAGGTCACCTGCAGCATATCGAGCAATCTAATGCCACCTTAGATGCTACATCCGCTAGGGTTCTTCAAGTAAGAACCAGCAGAAGGCGCGGGAAGAAGCCTTTTGTCATTCTTCCCTCGCGGTCAGACAACCACCCTTCCAGGGGTCAACAACAACAAGCAGGCTCAGGCTTGGCGCCCTAGGCCCAAGCAAGGTCACCAACAGCCCGCAAAGGAGGCGAGGTGCTGGTCCAGGTGCCCCCTCCTCCTCTAAGCCTGCCCAGTGGCCGGGCGGGGTGTCCTCCCGTACCCGTCACTTCAGCTCAGGTCCTCCCGTGGGGGCGGGCTCCGCCACTCCATTTCCGCCTGGTCGGTATCACCACGGACAGATGGGTCCTAGAAGTGGTCGGCAGGGTCTGCCCTTAATTGAGCAGTACCCTCCCAGCTGAGCCCGTGCCCCACGAGGAGGCGGATCTCAGTCACCCAGTCTGTCGCCGAGGCGACATTCGCTACTCCTCCTCAAAGAGGTGGTGGCCGAGTGGCGGATCCTCCTTCAGACCAGGCTTTGTCTCCAGGTATTTCCTGGTGCCACAGCCGGACGGGGGTTGGCCCCATTCGAGATCTACCTGACCTGAATCGTGTATCTCAGGTCCTGCACCTTTGGATGGTAACTCTAAATCAGATCTTTCATCCCTGGAGCGAAACATGTGGTTTTGCACACTGGATCTTCAGGGCGCTTTTTCCACGTCCCTATCCGTCCGTCTCATCAGCGGTTCCTCCGTTCAGGTCGAAGGGACCTATACGAGTTCAGAAACCATGCCGTTCGGCCTGTCATCGGCCCCAAGGGTTTCACCAAATGCATTGCAGTGGTGGCAGCCATCTTTGGCGTCAGGGGTTATTATTTACCCTACCTGGACGATTGGCTCCTGGCGGGATCCTCCCTTCGGAGGTGGAGAGGTCCAGGGACCTGACCCTCCGAACCTGCTCACACTTGGGCCTTCTGATCCGACGAGGCGTCCGGAACTTCGTACATTCTCAGGTGATGGGCTTCATCGGGGCAGAGCTCAACTCTCATCAAGCCAGAGCTCGGCTCCCGTCGGACAGGGCGGAGGTTCTCTCCTCCTTTGCCCAATCATTTTTGGTTGGGCACTCACGCCCTGCCCGGAACTTCCTGCGCCTCCTGGGCTACATGGCGGCATGCACGTCGGTGGTCCGCTGGGCCAGACTGCACATGCGCCCCCTCCAGTGGGAGCTCGCCACCCAGTGGTCTCAGCGTCAGAGTCTTTTCGACCAGCTGGTCACGGTCACCCAGAGGATGTGGGACGCTCTCCAATGGTGGACCGTCCCGAGTCATCTGCAGGAAGGGATCCCGTTTGTCCTCCCCGAGCCGACGGTCGTCCTTATGACCGATGCCTCTCTCATGGGCTGGGGAGCCCACATGGGGACCACAGAGCTCATGGGCTCTGGACCCCAGAGGAGTCCCGATGCCACATCAACCTGTTGGAGCTCAGGGCAGTCAGACTGGCTCTGTCAGCTTTCCTCTCAGCTCCAGGGTCAAGTGGTTCAAGTCAGATGGACAATACCCGACCATGTACTACCTCAACAAACAGAGGCGGCGCACTCCGTCTGCATGCACAGGGGCGCTCCGGATCTGGACCTTCGTCCAGCCGGCTGGAGCGGATCTCCTAGCCATCCATGTGACAGGAGTCAGAACCAACTGGCCGGATGCTCTCAGCCGCTAGACCAGACATCCACAGTGGTCTCTCTCCATCCAGAGGTAGCCTACTACCTGTTCTCGTTAGGGGAACCGTTGGTGGACCTGTTTGCCTCAGGAGAACACCAGCTGAAGCTGTTCCATGCCGCCCCCTCAGCAGGGCTCGCAGGGGATGCCTTCCTCCGAGGCCGTGGACCCCAGGCCTCTTTTACGCCTTTCCTCCATTTCCCGTGATCCACAAGGTGTTACTCAAGGTGAGGAAGGACAAGGCAAGGTGATCCTGGTAGCCCCAGATTGGCCACGCCAGTTCTGGTATCAGATCTCCTCAGCCTCAGCTGCAGGACCCCGGGCGGCTCAGTACCGCCCGGACCTGATTTTTTGAACCAGGGAAGGTCCTTCATCCGGACCTTCAATCCCTGCACCTCACAGCCTGGTTCCTGAGCGGCTAGAGTTCCAGGCTTTGGGTCTTTCTGAGGATGTCTACACCGTGGTGGAGGCATCTCAAAAAGAATCGACCAGGAAATGTTATGCCTTCAAATGGAAGAGATTTTCCATTTGGTGTCAGGGTAAAGGTCTGGACCCCTTATCCTGCTCGGTGGCTAACATTCTAGACTACCTTTGGTCCCTCTCCAAAGGGGGTCTTCGGTCATCGACCCTTAGGGTGCACCTAGCAGCCATATCGGCTTACCGGGCACGGGTCGGTCAGCCGACGTTGGCTCAGGAAAAGGTGGTCGGGCGCTTTTTCAAAGGCCTGGACCACATATCCCCTCCGGTGCGTGAACCTCCACCTCCATGGGATCTTTTGCTGGTTTTGGCAAAGCTCATGGGCAAGCCATTCGAACCCATGCACAAGTCTGCACTTTCGCACTTGTCGTGGAAGCGGCCTTCTTGGTGGCTATCACGTCAGCCAGAAGGACGGGGGAGCTCCAGGCGCTTTCAGTGGACTCCCCCATCTGGTCTTTCACAGGGACAAAGTTGTCCTGCGCCCCCACCTGAAATTCCTTCCGAAGGTGGTGTCAGAGTTTCACCTTAACCAGGTGTTGACCCTACCAGTATATTACCCTAATTACACCTCGGACGCCGAGTATAGGCTCCATACTCTGGACCTCAGGCGTGCTCTCTCCTGTAAGGAAGGACGGCGGAGAATCGAGAGAGGTTCACCAGCTGTTTGTCACCTCACGCTGAAGCCGCTTCTGGCAGACCTGCAGCCAAGCGGACTATTGCGAGAGGGATCACATCATGCATAGGTCTGTGCTATGAATTGGCGGGTAAGGAGCCTCCCAAAGGGCTAAAGGCTCATTCTACCCGTCATACTGCTGCTGCTTCGGTGGCTGCTTCCAGGGACATCCCTATCCAGGAAATCTGTCGGGCCGCTACCTGGAAGTCAGCAAGCACCTTTATTACCCATTACCACATTGACCTAGAGTCATGTCGGGATGCTGGTTTTGGGGCCTCAGTTCTCCAATCTCTATTCCTAAGTAGGGGTGTCGCCTTGCCTCCTTCTCGCGGAGAACTGCTTGGAGTCTGCCGAACAGTGTGGATGAACAACATATCACGCTCCTAGAAGAACAGGTTACTCACCTGTAACAGTAGTTCTAGGAGTGGTATATGTTGTTCATCCCTGCCTCCGACCTCGACTTTGGCGCACAACCTGGCTTCCAGCGGGCTAGATTTGGCGTCATGGGGCGGAGCCGAGGTATATACCATCCGGGTGGGTGGGAGGAGCCAGCTTGAAGACTTCCGGCAAGATTTAAAGGGGAAAGGGACAATGCCAGACAGTGTGGATGAACAACATATACCACTCCTAGAACTACTGTTACAGGTGAGTAACCTGTTCTTTTAGCCTACCACCATGATCAAGGAGTGGTGTGGTATTAGAATCCTTAAGTGGGGGGGTGCAGGGTGCACAGCCCCCTATGTGACATGGGAGCACATGATTGGGGTTCGCAGCATAATGGTGGGTTGCATTACACTGCATGGGTTGCATGTACATGTCTGAATGTGCAATCTGTAGCTGGCATGTACAGGTCGCTCTTGTTGTAATTGCAGAAATGTGCTGCCACCGGGTGTTGCGGTCGCTATACTTGTTGGCGCTATTTTATTTTTGCCCAAATTGTATGCGCCCTATAATTTTTGCTGTATTGACATGGAACCCTAATCCTAAGTTCCTTCCTGAGGTGGTATCTGAGTTTACTTTAAATCAGTCCATTCACCTCCCTGTTTATTACCCAGAGCATGCCAGTCCAGGGGAAGCATTGCTCCACACTCTAGATGTTCATAGAATTTTGTATTCTTACTTTGAAAGGGCTCTTGCAGTAGGCAGCACCATAAGGACTGAGCCGTCAGGCACTAGGACCACACGGAAAAATTAGCTAGCACTGTCTGGTGGGGGACCACACACCCAGCATTATGTGGCTGACGTCAGCCCGATGCTATATAATGGGTGGTCCCCCACGGTTGCCTCCAGATCTTCCCACTGTCGGCCTGCACACGTCGGGCCTCACAGAACGCTGCTACAGTCGACTGCCATATTTTCTTACGTATACCTTTCGAAATCTCTTATTTTTTACCAAAATTTAGTATTTTCGATATCAGAGTGCATGTCTTCTCTTTCTTCTACTGATTCCTGCAAGAACAAGTGCACCTGTGGCAAGCAGATCCCAGAGAAAGATGGCCATACCTCATGTCTCCTCTGCCTGGGGCCTGACCATAACACAGAGGACTTTGAGGCTGCCAGAGCTTCAACCAGGCCACATGAAAGTGCAGTCAAAAAGTCCTGTAAGCCCATCTTTTGAAGCAAAAATTGGCTTTGATGGAAAAGGAGCTGCAGCAGGTGTGGAGCACTTCTTCATCTCCTGGGGGCTCTTGTGGCTCCCACTGCTCCAAGCAGAAGAAGCACAAGCAGGACAAAGACAAGTGCCAAGACCAGGATTGGTCTCCCTCCAAGTCATGGACCTCTTCAGAGGCTTTAGCCAATGAGCGGCCCTCTACTGGTAAGGGAGGTGCCACTCAGGCCAAGCTTGCTCCTCCTGCTTCTGAGCAGCCCCCCCCCCCACCTGAGCTGGTAACGGTTCTGGTGGGGACCCCCGGCAATTTGGAGGCTACTCCCACCCTTAGGCCCTTCAAATCTCAGTCAGGGAATAAGTCTGGTAGGCTGCTGGTAAGTAGGATGCTGGCTCTGCCTATGTCTGTACAGCCCCGGCACTCACATCGGACCCCAATTTGAGATCTGATGTCAGTCCTCTGGACCAGTGCCCGCTGCCGCTCTGGCCACAGCCATCCTGAGAGGAGTCCCCCTCTTTGAACAACCCTTTACCTCTTCTGGTGGGGCCTGAACACTCTCCCCCCCACCTGGAGCAGGAGGAGTTGCCACCTGCTGGCCCTATCACCCAGCCAGTGCTGGGCCACCCTATGCCAGACCCTCCCGGTGTTCCCTCTGCCTGAGGCCCCTCCCTCATCCCAGACTCTGGAGATGGCTGTCACTCCGCCTGGGCCAACATCGGCTCTGCTGCCCCCCCACCCCGTGGGTCCAACACCAGCTCCCCCTGCAGGTCCATAGCTGGCTACTGTACTGGAGCCTTCTGGCATACCTTCAGGGCCTTAGCCAGGTCCCTCAGCCCTGCCGTCCGGTCCTTCCCCAGGTTACCTGATGCCAGGCTACCCGATGCCGGGGTATCCGACGTCAGGGTATTCAACACCTGGATACCTGATGCCGGGGTACCCGACACCAGGGTACCCAGTGTCAGGCTATCCACCATCGGGGTATCCGATGCCTGTCTATCAGCACCCTCCACTGCCTTCTCCACAGCTGCCAGTGGATTATGATGCTCTCTTTGTTTCATGGTGGAACAGAGTCAAGCACCAGCTGGTCTCGGAGCTGGACCGACGTCAGCCAGCCATGCCTCCCACACTGGTCTGGCTGGCCCTTACCCCACATTCCCTCTCGCCTATCGTGACACATCACTCCATTTCCAGATGCACTTTGGGTGCCTCCGTGGGAGAGGACCTGGGTCATGGGTGGGCTGATCCTCAGAAAGAGGACCCCCACAGAAGGTCCCTGTCCCTGGACAGGAGCTCTTTGCGAGACTCTGATTTGGACTCTGTGTCGTCTTCCTCATGCTCCGAGTCCACTCCACTGAAGAAGCCTAAGCCTAAGGAGACCACAAAGTCTCCCCCGGAGGATCCCTCCTTTATGAAAATCCTCCTGAAAATTCAGGAGGCCAGTGGCTGGAAGACAGAGGAGCAGGACCTCAGTGTCAGAGGTTGGCAGAGCACCTTGACCTCCTGAAGCTGACCCCCCCCTTCTTATCCCCCCCTTGGACAGGGCCCCATGATGATTTGGCCACCACGATATGGCAGCAACCGTCATCTGTCACAGCCATCTTCAAGATGGCAGACAAATTGTACTACGCCCCTGAGGGGAAAGACCGTTTGATCAACCACCCTAATGCTGATTCGGTGGTTATCAATGCGGCGCACGGCCATTCAACTAAGCCTAAGCATATGAGTACCTCCTCTCCTGACAAGGAGTCGAGGCAACTTGACCAGTTTGGTCGCAGGGTTTATTCATCCTTTACTCTGGCTCTGTGGGCTCTGAATTATGTAGCCCACATGGTTTGCTACCAGAAGGCCATTCTGGGTCAAATGAAAACTGAATTTTCAGCCTTGCTAGACTGTGAAACCAAGACCAGAATTGAACAGATGGTTAAGATGGCAGAGATTACCTGCCACCACAACTTATGAGCAACTTACAATGCTGTTGACGCCTCTGCAGAAGTACGGCGACTGCGGTCTGTCTATGCAGGCACTTCTGGCTGCGAGTTTCTGGTTTTGCCCAGCATGTTCAAGTGTCCTCTTAAGGGGCTCAGTGCTCTTTGGAGGGGACATTCAGGAATCATGACTGACCTGCAGGAGCAAGGGATGGCACTCCGTTCAGTGCAATCCCTCTATCATACCAATCCCAGTCTCGGCAGCCATTTTACCATCAGCAAAGGGGCCAGACAAGGCAGCATTCTGCCAAATGTCAGGGCAAGCATCAGGTTACCTCTTCTGCCTGCACCCCCCCCCCCACCAAATCACACAGATCCTCCAGGGTGGCACTCCCCAACCCTTCCTCTGCCTCGACTCGTGGTCTGCCCCCCCCAATCCATAGTTTTGTAGGAGCCAATCGGGGGGCAGATTCACCAGTCACCTGTCCAGGTGGGAGGCTATTACAACAGACTCTTGGGTTCTTCGGCTCATGGCTCAAGGTCACATGATAAAGTTCATAGAGAGACCTCCAGAAAATCCTCCAGGTCACTCTTGTTACCCACAAGGTCACATTGCACTCATCAGAGAGGAGATTCAGGTTCTGTTCCTTAAGTCTGCCATAGAACTCATGCCTCAGGGCCAAGTAGGAAGAGGATATTACTCCCACTTCTTCCTGGTCCCAAAAAAGATGGGAGACCTCTGGTCGATACTGGACCTCATCACGCTCAACCTCTTCGTAGAATACAAGAAGTTTAGCATGCTGACCCTTCCGGGACTGTTGCCACTGCTTCATCAGGGACACTGGCTCTGTGCCCTGGATATGCAGGATGTATACCTACATATCCTTATATATCCTGCCCACCGCTGCTTTCTCAGGTTTACACTCCAGGGGGAGCATTTCCAATTCAAGGCTCTCCCCTTTGGCCTTTCCTTGGCACCCTGAGTGTTCACCAAGTGCCTAGCAGTGGTGGCAGTGGCTTTGCGGCATTGGGGCCACAATGTTTTTCTGTACCTCGATGACTGTCTTCTGTCAGTTCTGTCGAGAGCCTACCTGGAGACTTCTCTAGCAGCTACCCTGCACCTGTTCCACAGGGTGGGGGTCATGGTGAATTACCCCAAATCTCACCTCATGTCTTCCCAGCACCTCCAATTCTAATTGCTCGCTTGTTCCCAGACCTGGTGTCTTTTGGCGAGATGCACTGTCTCTTTGCTGAACAAGGAGGTTCCTGTATCCTTTCCTTCCCTTCCCACTCTTGCAGAGGGTCCTCCTCAAACTACAAGTGGAGGGAGCTCAGATGATTCTCATTGCACCATATTGGCCTTGCCAAAAATGGTTCCCTCTGCTCCAGCAGTTGGCAGTGGAGCCTCCGGTTCCTCTTCCCCTCTGCCAGGATATTCTGATACAGGATCAGGGCAGGCTGGTTCATCCGGACCTCAAGACCCCTTCACCTTCATGCGTGGCACCTTCAGACATAGCTGTCTCTCACTTTGGGTTCTCCTCCAGAGTAGCTGAAGTCCTGGTAGAGGCCAGAAAGCCATCTACAAGAACCACCTACGTGATGAAATGGAAGAGATTCTCCATCTGGGCAGCCTCCAAGGGATAGGACCCCTTTTTGTGCCCTCTTCCTCAGGTCTTAGAGTATCTCCTGTACCTCTCCAACCTGGGACTTGGTTATTCCTCACTGAAGGTCCGCTGGTCTGCCATATCTGCCTACCACACTCCAGTGGAAAGCAAAACTTTGGCACAGTTGGAGGTCTCCCGTACCTTTTTGAAGGAAAGTCTCTACATGAAACCCCTGGTTTGGAACCCTGTTCCCCCATAGGATCTGAACTTTATTCTTCAGAAACTCACTCTGCCTCCCTTTGAACTAGCTGTGAGTTGTGACCTGTGCTATTGGTCTTGGAAAACGCTGTTTCTAGGATCGTGGATACAGGTATGTTGTTCTATCCACACTTGTTGGCATGTCCTTTCCCTTTAAGATTCTTGCCGAAAGGTCTAAAAGCTGTCTCCTCCCACTTGCCCGGGTGGTATATGCCACAGCTCCACCCCTTGATGCCAGATCTTTCTTTCCGCTGGAAGATTCAGGTTCCCTTCTTATCACTCACACGTTACTGTAGGCCCTGGTGCATAAATCTATGGATTTACCCAAACTTCGACTCGTTAGAGTTTCTCCTAATTGCTTCGTGATCTCGACCGTAATGGAGGACAAGTCCTTGCCTGGTTTCCAGCACTGCCCATTTAGGCAAAAGATGTCTTAGACTGACCCGCATGCCTCGTGCATTTATTGCCTGGGTCACGATCATGACACCCAGGCATGCGAAATGTCTCGCGCTTTTCATCCAAATGTTTTGGACGATCCTCTCACATGATTGCAGTTGGGCAGACCGGAAAAAACGGAATCCACCGGTCAAATCCAAGGAAGCTTGTTGGGCGGTCTCCATGGTTGTGGGGTCCGCTGAGCAGCTGGAACAGATGAAGGCCTTGGAAGAGGAGGCGGCTCGGGTCGCTGATCATTCGTCTTCTATGTCCATCTTCGTCCCACTCAATCTGGGATCCACCTTCTCAGGCTCCTTTCAGAAGATGTGTCAATCCCTCCCTACCAAGGGAGAGGGCCCCTCAGGCACACACATCTCTCGGTCCCGTAAGAAGGACAAGGAGCATAAGGAATCTTCATCTCGTCGACGACGTTCTTGGGACAATGAGAGATCTCGGTCCCAGGAATCTTTTTGCTCGACTTCGGTCGAGGTTGCAGTCTTGGCTGCTGGCTTCACAGTACCCCCATCAAGCCAGCCAACTAAGACGTGGGTCGATGACCGAGTTGAGATGATTCTCGACCCCATCGACCCATTGTCGCTCGATAAGGCCGACAACTCCTTATTCAAGACCCCGGTCCTGCCTGCCACTAAGGAGGATACCTAGCCTGCTGGGAATCCCCTCTTGGTCCTGGTCCTTGACGAGAAAGAGCTGCAGTTCTCCCTGGCTCCTTCCAAATGACCCTGTCGACCCCCCCCCGATGGTCCAAGTTGAGGTCTCGGATCCCTTCAACTGAAAGGCCGAAGAAGGCGCATAAGCATTCCAGAAGTGGCACCACCGACACTCTTCCTCATCCTCCTCGGATGAGGAGAGACTTTAACAAAAACTGTGTCAACGCTACGAGCATTTGATGTGGCAGCAGTTGATTATGTCCAGCCAGAAGTCGGCTCCGGCTTCTACCCTGGCCATTACTGGGCTGTCACCCTCTAGGCCAACGTCTACTCCTCAGGAGCCTTTCCTCCACACGCGGAGAGGGTCAAGACCTTTCCGGCTCGGCTGAAACCGGCCTCTCCACTGATTGTGGTGGAGCCACCACCTAAGCAGCCACCTTTGGGGGCTCTTTCTAAAGAGTCTCGGCCCGTTCTGGTCCTCCCCCATAGGCTATCTGTCACACTCATGTCTGACCACCCTAGGTGGGTGCAGGGCGACTCTGGTGGTTGACTAATCTATCCAGACTCCTCGGAGTCCGAGGACTCTGACCTATATTCTTGCCCCTTGGATGAGGAATCTGTTGGGAGTCTTTCAGTGGAGGAAGGCCCTTCTTCCTTCATGGGCACCCTTCGTCTCATCTCCAGATCCACAGAGATGCCCTTAGAACCTGTTCAGAAATGGGCTGAATACCCCCTCACTGACATACTCAAACGAGGGGATTCACCGACGGAGGCCTTCCCAGTGGCCGAGGCCATTGTTGGTCTGGCCTTGGAGCTGTGGCAGCACCCCACCTCCTGCCCTCAGCCCGAATGGCCCGCAAGTATGTGGTACCCATTGATTCCTTTTTGGGATTCACAGAGCACCCCTCAGCCGAGGGACTGGTGACTGAATCTGTGTTCAGGCACTTGAGTAATTCGGGAGACATTGATAGACCCCTGGACAAAGAGTACAAAAAATTGGACCATTTGGCTTGGAAAGTCTATGCTGCCGCTTCTCTGGACCTTTGTCAAACAAGCTCGGCTGTCATCATGGTACACTTTTCTCATGCCCTCTTGGGCTCTCTTGATAAGGGTTCTTCCTCACCTCCCCGCAGACCTTCAGACCATGGTCAAGCAGGTCCACGACCAGGGCCAGGCAGTTGCAAAACAGCAACTCCAGATGGCTTTGGACCTCGGGGACTCCTGCGCCCGCTTGGTGGTGGCTGCGGTTGCCATGCACTGCAGGCCTTGGTTGAGGGTCTTCACCTTCACAGGGGACACTCAGCACAAACTGACGGACATCCCTTTCCTGGGTACCGACCTTTTCGGCCCAGGTGTGGACGGCCACCTCCAGTGCACAGAAAAGTCCAGTGCCACCTTGGACTTTATGACCTCTGCTCAGAAGGGATCCCAGTGTTCCAAAAGGCAGAAGAGAAAGCCTTTTTGGCCTTCTGCCCCTGCAGCCAAGCAGCCCCATTTCCAATCAGGACAGCAACAGCAGCAGGCTCAACCTTAGCACCCTCATCCCACGTCTGGGCCCCCAGCGGCCCGTAAACCTAGAGGACGGGGTTCAGGTGGTCCCCAAGCCGGACCCTCTTCCTGCAAACCTGGCCAGTGACGGGATGGGGTGGCCACCCCCATACCCATCACACCAGCTCTGGGTCCTCCCGTGGGGGGCTGGCTTTGCCACTTCCTTTCCACCTGGTCTGCTGTCACAACAGACAGGTGGGTTTTAGAAGCAGTCAGCCAGGGACTGCCTCTGGAATTGAAGCAGTACCCACCAAGCCAAGCCCGCACCCCATGGGAGGAAATGGTGTCCATACACACTCAGGTGGCTCTCTGAGAAGACATCGCTCAACTCTTCGGCAAGGAGGTGGTGACCAGAGTCGAGGACCCCCCTGTCAACCCAGGGTTTGTTTCCAGGTACTTCAAGGTCCCAAAATGGATGGGGAGCTGGTGCCCCATTCTAGATCTGCATGACCTGAACCAATTTCTCAGGTCCCACAAATTCAGGATGGTAACTCTGTTGCAGATCGTACCATCTCTTGAGCAGAACATGTGGTTTTGCTCTCTGGATCTTCAAGACACGTTCTTTCACATCCCGATCTGTCCATCTCACCAAAGGTTCCTTCACTTTTGAACGGAGGGAGCCCTCTTTGAGTTCCGAGCCATGCCATTTGGCCTGTCATTGACCCCCTGGGTCCTCACCAAATGCATTGCAGTGGTGGCAGCCCATCTTCGGCATTGAGGGGTCAGGGTGTACCCCTGTCTCAACAACTGGCTCATAGCAGATTCCTCCAGACAGGAGGTGGAGAAGTCCAGGGATCTGGCCCTCCAGACCTGCATTGAACTTGGTCTCCTGGTCAACAAGTCTAAGTCAGAACTCGTACCTTCAGAGGTGATCTGCTTCATTGGGGCAGAGCTCGACTGTTGCTGAGCCAGAGCCAGGCTCCCGACAGACAAGGTGGAGGTTCTCTCCTCCTTTGCCCAGTCATGTCTGGTTGGGCACTTGCGCCCTGCCCGGGACTTCCTGCGCCTTCTGGGGTACATGGTGGCCTGCACCGCCATGGTCTGATGGGCCTGGTGGTATATGCCCCCTTTTCAGTGGGAGCTGGCCAGCCAGTGGACTCAACGACATGGTCACTTCGACCAGCTGGTCACTGTGACCCAGAAGATGTGGGACACTCTCCAATGATGGACCATCCTAGCACATTTACAGGAAAGGATCCTGTTTGTCTATTCCAAGCCAATGGTCGTTCTCACGACCGATGCCTCTCTCACGGGCTGGGGTGCCCACATGGGAATCACAGAGTCCACGGGCTCTGGACCCCCAAGGAATCCTGATGTCATATCAACCTGCTTGAGCTCAGAGCAGTCCGACTGGCACTGTCAGCATTCGCTCCACTCCTTCGGGGTCAAGTGGTGCAAGTCCAGATGGACAATTCCACAACTATGTACTATCTCAACAAGCAGGGCAGCACGCACTCCCAGCCTCTGTGCAGGGAAGCCCTCTGCATCTGGACCCTTGTGAGCTGACTGGAGGCAGATCTCCTAGCCATCCCTGTGGCAGGAGCCTCAAACCAACTCATGGACGCTCTCAGCCGTGTGGGCGAGACATCTCACGAGTGGTCTCTCCATCCACAGGTAGTACACAGCCTGTTCTCCCACTGGGGCAAACCTCAGGTGGATCTTTTCACCTCCAGGGAGAACACAAAGCTGAGGCTGTTTCATGCCCACCCCACTCAGCAGAGGTCACAGCAGGGGAATGCCTTCTCCAGGCTGTGGACCCCAGGCCTCTACTTTGCCTTCCCTCCACTTCCCTTAGTTCACAAGGTGATCCTCAGGGTAAGGAGGGACAAGGCACAGGTGGTCCTGGTAGCCCCAGACTGAACTTGCCAGTTCTGGTATACAGATCTCCTCAGCCTCAGCTCCAGGCCTCTAAGGTGTCTTCCACTATGCCCGGACCTGATATCAGTCAATCAGGGGAAGGTATTCCATCCGGACCTTCAATCCCTGCACCTGACAGCCTGGTTCCTGAGTGGCTAGAGTTACAGGCTTTGGCTGTCTGAGTATGTACTGACAGCTGTGGAAGCATCCAGGGAGGAGTCGACCAGGAAGTGCTATGCCTTCAAATTAAAAAGGTTTTCCATTTGGTGTCAGGGCAAGGGCTTGGACCCTTTGTCCTGTCCGGTGGCTAGCATCCTCGACTACCTTTGGTCTCTGTCCAAAGGGGGTTTCAGTCTATGACCCTTAAGGTGCACCTGGCAGCCATCTCTGCTTACCAGGCATGGGCCAGTCAGCAGATGGTGGCACAGGAGAAGGTAGTCTGGCACTTCTTTAAAGGCCTCGACCATATTTCCCCTCTGCTGCGTGAACCACCACCACCATGGGATCTACTGCTGGTACTGGCAAAGCTCATCCACAAGCCATTCGAACCGATGCACAGATGTGAGATGTCACATCTGTCATGGAAGACCATCTTTTTGGTGACTATCATGTCAGTCAGAAGGACTGGGGAGCTACAGGCGCTCTCTGTCGAGTCTCCTTACCTGATCTTCCACAGGGACAAGGTTGTCCTGCTCCCCCACCCAAAATTCCTTCCGAATGTGATGTCAGAGTTTCATATTAACCAGGTGTTGACTCTGCCAGTGTACTACCCTAATTACACCTCAGAGGCTGAATACAGGCTCCATACTTTGGACGTGAGATGAGTGCTCTCTTATTATAAGGGAGCAGATGGCTGAAGTTTGGGGAGAGGTTCGCCAGCTGTTTGTCACCTACGCTGAAGCCACACCTGGCAGACCTGCAGCCAAGCAGATGATTGGCAGATGGATTACATCATGCATTAATCTCTGCTGTAGGTTGGTGGGCAAGGAGCCTCCTGTAGGGGTATACTGCTGCATCAGTGGCTACTTCCAGGGATGTCCCTATCCAGGAAATCCACAGGGCTGCTACCTGGAAGTCAGCAAATCCCTTCATTACCCACTACCACATCAGCCTAGAGTCATGCCAGGATGCTGGTTTTGGGGTCTCAGTTCCCAATCTCTGTTTCCCAAGTAGGGAGTGTGAGCCTTGCCTCCCTCCTCCCAGAGAACTGCTAGGAGTCTGCCAGCAAGCGTGGATAGAACAACATATCTATGATCCTAAAAAAACAGGTTACTCACCTGTAACAGTAGTTCTAGGAGTGGTGTATGTTGTTCATCCACACGGACCCACCCAACCTCCCCGGCTTCGATGCACAACCCCCTGCTTCCAGCGGGCAAGATCTGGCATCAAGGGGCGGAGCCGAGGCATATACCAGCTGGGTGAGTTGGAGAAGCCAGCTTTTAGACCTTTCAGCAAGAATCTTAAAGGGAAAGGACATGCCAACAAGTGTGGATGAACAACATATACCACTCCTAGAACTACTGTTGCAGGTGAGTAACCTGTTTTTTGAGTTGCTAGTACTTCTGCTCGAAGGATTTCCGAGCTTCAGGCTCTTATGTGTGAGGAGCCCTTTTTGATTTTCCACGGAGCTGTGCGTACAAATCCTACATTTTTACTGAAGGTTGTTTCTGAGTTTACTTTAAATCAAATCACCCACTTGCCAGTGTATTATCCTGAGCACTCTAATCAAGGGGAGACAATTCTGCACACTCTGGATGTGCACAGAATTTGTGTTATTACATTAATCGGACAATGGCAGTCCACAAAATGAATCAGCTTTTTGTTTCTTTTGCACCCGAAAGAGAGGGCGCCGCAGTTTCAAAACAGTGTTTATCCAAATGGTTAGCAAACTGCATTCTGTACTGTTATCAGAAGTACACAAACCCCTTCTGGGGAAGTCAAAGGGCATTCAACCAGAGGCATGGCTGCATCTACTGCTTGTTTCAGACATGTTTCTGTCGCAGAGATTTGTGCGTCAGCCACTTGGAGCTCTGTCCACACCTTCACTAAACACTACAGTCAGGACGTTGCCTCCAGACACATGGCAGGCTTTGAACTGGCTGTCCTTCAGGGCCTTCTCTCTTAGCTCCCTGTCTACTGCAGACCTTTACCTGCCTCCCATGTTTAGTCTTTGTTTGACTTACATTGCTTGGGACTCAGTCCTTATGGTGTTGTCTACTGGAAGAGCCCTCTCAAAGTAAGATACTACAGTTATGTGAGCCGTAACAGTAGATCTTCGGGAGAGGCTCTTGCAGTAGGCAAAGGTTTCCATCCCCCCTTCCCCCTGCTGCTGCTTCTTTCTATTCAACCTTTTCTTGGAGCTCCAAGAACTCACTCCTTCTCCTGTCATACCTTTTCATGGGTCTCCGTTGGGAGAACTGGAGGCAGGCATGGGGGTCTGCCCATTATATAGTGTTGTGCTGATGTCGGCCACATGGTGCCGGGTGGGTGGTCCTCCACCAGACACAGCTTGCTAATTTTTCTGTGTGGTTCTAGCATCTAACGGCTCAGTCCTTATGGTGTTGCCTACTGCAAGAGCCTCTGTCGAAAATCTACTGTTACGGTAAGTTCTTATCTAACTGTACTTTACTGTACACACCATACCAAGGACTTCAGTTGTTTGTTTCTTTGGCCCCTGGGAAAGAGGGCATTCCAGTTTCTAAACAGTGTTTGCCCAACTGGTTGGCCAACTATATTACTTTTTGTTACAGGAAGTACAGTAAGGAACTTCCTGGAGTTGTTTGTGACCACTACACTAGAGGCATGGCCACTTCTTTTGCCTCTTTCTGGAACATTTTGGCTGTGTAAATCTGCGCTGCTGCTACTTGGAGTACTGTCCACACTTTCACCAAGCAGTACAGTCTGAATATTGCCTCTAGAGGGATTGCAGGTTTTAACCTAGCTGTGCTCCAAAACCTTCTTTCTTAGGCCTCTCGCCTCCAACCTCCCAGACTATCCCATTGTGAGTAACTGCTTGGGACTCGTTCCATAGGTGTGACCTGATGAAAGAGATATCCCCAAAGAAGATAGAACAGTTACTTAAGAACTTACCGTAACAGTAGATCTTTGAGGGAATCTATTTCATCAGGTCATGCCAACCCACCCTCTTTCCCCCCTGTTCTCTGTCTCCAGACTGGCTTTTCTGTTCCAGCCTTTCCTATAGTTGGGCACCTCCTCTTGCTCCTTGGTTCCATAGAGGGAGGCCTAGCAAATATGGTCTCCAGCAGGGAACTGAGGAGGGAGCGGGGCCACCCACACTTATATACAAGGACGCTGACATATAATGTTGGCGTGGGCAGACCCTACTAGACTGCTACAGGAAAAGTTTAGGTGTGATCCTGGCACTGATGCGCCATGGGATAGTTCCATAGCTGTGACCTGATGAAAGAGATTCCCCTCGAAGATTACGGTAAGTTCTTACATAACTGTTCTACATACCTCCTCCGTGTACTTCTCCAATAAGCTGCCTCCCAGTCCTACCCCACAATGTGAAGTCTTTCTAGCAGAGAGGCTTCTGCTGTCTCAGTCAGGAATTTAAACATTATTGGATGAAAAGAAAAGAGCTAGAACTAACACCAGGAAGCCCCATGTAAGGGATGGGAGAACCAGTTCTAAAAAAACAAAATCATCTCCTTCAACCTGAATGGTTCTAAAATTTAGAATCAAAAAGACTCTCCCCTTTTAAAATGCTTCTAGCAGTTCTAAAGGCAAACTAGTCTGCATGTAATTAAAATATTAGCATATAACTGATTTGTAAACCTATCTACATAAATTACTGGGTTTGAAAACAAAAAGCTTTTAGAATTATTTGGTTTCTAATTTTTTATTTTTTTATTTATTTACCCAGAATAGCCCAGACTGGGTGAAACAGCTCTTTCCTGGGGAGGGGGTCTGCTGATACCCATTTCACAGCTGGGTGACAGGAACACTGGGAGGATAAGTGACTTGTCCAAGGTCAAAGAGTGAGTATTTAGCTCTAGCATGGTGTACTCGTGCACCGTGAGGTGTAGAACCAGATACAGTTCTCAGACCTGTATCCTGTCCCCCAAGGAGTAAGTCCTCCAGCCTAGCTTGAATTTATTGTCATTTGCTGTGTTCCCCACGATGCACCTGCTAAAGAGCTGTCTGCTGCGCAGCATGTTTCTACTGACCAAATATTGAAATAAAAAGATATGTATTCCCCAGCAATATCACTAACAGCCACTAGAGGGGGATATAATAAAGTGCTATTTGCTGGGGTACGAGGGCGTTATTTTGTATTATTAACTGGTTGTATTGTTTATTTTTCAGCGCGTTTGGAAGGGGTGCAGCAAGTAGAACTAAAGAATGTCTCCTCTCAGAGCATGCTGGTGGTCTGGCGAGGAGTGAGAGGAGCTACAGGATATCGTGTCGCCTGGGGACCCGTTTTAGGTGAGCCTGTGTGGGGGTCATAAAACACTCATCTCTTTCCATTGCCTTTGTTTTTGAAACTGTGCATACAGATCATGTAGGACGAAGCTATGAGGAAGATGGAAAACTAAAAACCTTTGTTAATCCACATGGCATCAGGGATGTTCAGAACCAGTTCTGAAAATAAAGTGATTCCACCAGAACCTGGTTTCTCTAAAATCTGGAACCAAAAGGAACCTACTCTGGAGACAGGTGCTGTCCCCTCTGTCCATACACGGGGTTATACAGACATCCAGCACAGGGAGAGGAGCTGGATAAGGCACGAGAGGAAGCCATCTTCAGGATGGCAGATAAGGGGAAGGTGCTGCTAGTTGGTCACTTCAGTCTGCCAGATGTAGATCGGAGCCTTCCAACTGCAGCTTTGGTAGGAGCAGGGCCATCCTTGGCTCCCAACAAGGGTTTTTTATCAGGCCAAGCAGCTAGTCAGTGAACCCACTAGGTATAGAGCAATGCTGGGACAGGGGGCTGCTGAGTGGTGAAGCAATGAGGGGTGTCCGTCATAATAAGGTGCAGTTGAGAGGTGCACCATACAATACTGCAGGGACATTGCGCTACACACTGCCTCAAAGACGATATTCTGCAAGCTAGATGTTCTGTACAATAACCTTTATAGATCTGTTCTCCTTCATAACTTCCACCACTGTGCTCCAGTTTATAAACCTCAAGTATATTACCCACAGGTATGAGGGGGACTCCTACGGTGTGTTATATAATCAGGCACAAAAATATCACGTAATGTACAATATGGTAGAATCCCCGCTGGGTCTAGCACAAATAAAACATTAATTGTTTTTATTCCCTCAGGAGACCAAATTGCACCATCCGTTTACTGGAACTCAGGGCCATAAAGCTAGCCGTATGACCCTCACTCATCTGAGAATCAGTCCCTGTAGGTAAAGACAGATAATACCACTATGAAAGAACTGTCTGTTGGATGGGCTGAGCTGCAGGGATTTACTCTCCCACAAGTGGTCTCTGCAGAAGGTGGTTCTAAAGGAGATATTCTCAATATAGGGAGGTCTGCTGATATTAGGGGATTGAGCCCCCACCCCCACCCACCTAATGAAAAAACAAACAAATAAGCTGGGTGTCAGTTGAAGGAACTGGGGATCTTTTATTTGAGGCTAAAAAATAAAGATTTGGCACTCCAGCCCCTAGTGCCGGCCCCTAGTGATGCCCTGCTGATAAACATCTTCACCTTAAAGGAAAAGCAGAAACTCCCACTGTACCGCTCACATCCCCTGAGATGGGCGCGGTGTAGAGGGCACCATTCTAAAATATAGAAACAGAGAATTTTACAGACAGATAAAGTCCAGGGGCCTGATTTTCAACCTCGAGAATGCTGCAAGTTCCTGGCGCACCGATTGTGCGGTGCACGTGGCTTGCGGCATTCTCCCAGACGACGATCAGGATTTTCAGTCCCGAGCACCAAATGCCGAAGGTTACACCAGCTTTTCTCTGGTCTAACTTGTGCCATTTGGGGTCCCTTTTTACGGCGCTTGCGCCAAATCTTTGGTGCACACTGCCATAAGCTGAGGAAATTGTCTCAACTGCGTTTGACGTACTAAAATCGGGTGCATTTGCTCTAAAGGTGTTTGACGCAACTACACCAGAAAACGTGTTTGATGCAGCGTTTGATGCAAGCCCTATGTCACCCTTTGAAAATTGATCCCCAGCAGTCCATCCTGTCTGTCCGGTCCTTCCCTCCGTCCAGATACTAGTCTAACACTAGCAAGACCATAATGTTTACATTAGCTTACACTTATCCACTACATAACCCTGTACTAATATTTAACCCCCTACTCCATGAATCTATCCCACCTGTGTTCAGAAGCATCTGCAGTATAAACATTAACAAGTTCTTATGGAAGCTGGTTCCATTTGTCGACCACTCTTTCAGTTAAAAAGTATTTCCTAAAGTCCCTGTTGAATTTACCACCCACCAGCTTCATGTTATGCTGCCTTGTAATGTTACTGTCTGTAAGTATAAGCAGACCAGGTTCATCTACCCTGTTGCTACTTTATAGGTACTTAAGGTCTCGATCATATCACCCTTGTCCTTTCAAGTTTCCAATGAATACGTACCCAGCTCTTTCAATTTCTCTTCGTATCCATATAACCTCTCTTGCTGCCCTGAATCATCTTGTCCCCCTTTCTCTGTGCTGATGCCAGGTGATCCTTATCTTTCCCTCATGTGTGGGTTTCAAAACTGAACATAGTACTCCATGCGAGGGCCAACCAATGATCTATACAGGGGGAGAATTTAGTTATTTATTTATTTAAAATTTGGTGACCGGGTAGGCCCACTGAGCCCTGAAGGTCCCTTTTTCAGGGGTGACCTGGGATAACAATACTTATTTTCATGCAGAGAAAGACTTGGGTTACAGAGTAGTTTCAGGTGTGTGAGCAGGCTACAGCCATGGTTATCATAATGCATCAGTCCTTACAAATATGTTGACAGTAGAATTAACAAAAGGTGCAGAAGAAATGTAATTTTACTTGGTAAGAATCACTTCCTTTCTCCCGCTGGAGCAGGCCCTCCCGATACATCCTGTTATTTTCCCGTGTGCTTTGTCACATTATGCTGATGGCTCAAGTCTGTCACTAATAACTACTACTAAGTCCCTGTCTTGAAGTGTTTGTGTTAGGCAAACTCCTGCCAGATAATATTAAGATTTTGGATTTTTCTTACCCCAAATGTATAATCTTACACGTCTTGACACTGAATTTTAACGCTAGGCTGCCAGTAGATTTAGAACGTATAGGAATTTAGGAAGTGTGTAGAAGTCCAAGGCACAGCAAGGGTTAACTTCCATATACTGGACCACTTCTCCCATGTTATCAGATCTTCCTTTAGATCCCTTACACCGTTGTCACAATCCACCCTACCCCAAATCTTTGTATCATCAGCAAACAGAGACATCCTACCCTTTATGCCCACCACTGTATCCCAAATAAACATGTTAAACGGTACGGGTCCTAGAATGCAACCCTGGGGTACGCCACTAGTCACCCTCCTCACCACTGGTTTTGCTCCAGTGATTGCCACACTCTTATTCCTAGCCTGAAACCAGTTTCCTACCCAATAAGTCAGCTCCATTCCCACTCTTAAATCCCTCATTTTTTTCACCAACATATTATGGGGTACTGACTTAAAAGCCTTGCTGAAGTCCCAATGAAGGACTGCTAAGGCTTTACTCATGTCCAGTTCTTCTAAAACCCCATTAAAGAATTCCATGAGATTTATCTGGCAAGATCTACCTCTAACAGATCTGTGTTGCTTACTATCCTGGAGCACCTGTAACTCCAGGAAATCCACTGGCCTTTCCTTTATAATAGTTGCCAGGCATTTACCCAGTACTTATGTCAGGCTAACTGGTCTGTAATTTTCAGGATCTCCCCCTATCACCACTCTGTAGTAATGGCTGACATCTAATACTCTCCAATCAGCCGGAATCTCTCCCAAGTCTAAAGGACAATTATAGAGATCAGCTAAGAGCTCCGCCAATGAGTACGCAAACTCTGTCAGCACACAATGATGCAAAACATCCGGTCTTGCAGATTTATTGACTTTCAATCCCACTAAACCCTTAAGAACGTTTTTTTTTTTTTACTCTCTTTTTATCCGTCTATCCTTCCCCCGAGACCCTCCTTTCTCTCTGATCCCCAGGTCTCCACCTCAAACATAGAGAAATCTGCCCCTAGAGTGCGCATCTGTGCTCCTGATTTTTCCTTCCCAGTTAATCCCCCGGGTGTGGCAAGGAAGGCCCCAGGCTTACCTTCCTCGAACCTCGGGGGGCATGTGCACACAATGGAGTCTGCCCTCACGCTATGAGGTGTAGCGGGAGATCATTGCCAGGACCATCTGTGGGTATTTTCCGCTGTTCAGATCCCTCTTGACGTCGGCGTGCAATGAGGACCGACGCGACGCCAAGGTGTGCGCCTGCTCCCTGTCCTCTGCCAGCCAGCCCCCTATGTTGTCCCCACCGCGCCGACACCTCCGAGTTCCCCAGAAGGTGGCTGGAGCGAGAGACTGACTCCCCAACCCTCCCGGAGAAGGAAAGCAAGCCGTTGGGCACTTGATCCTTCTCCCCCTGCCAACCCCCGACGGTCCGAGTCCACTCCCGAACCCGGGTCGCCGGCGTGGAGCGAGGTGTGGCATCCAGTGCCTCAATCCTCAGCGCCACTGGGCCGGCATCTTAAGAACCCTTTTGATCGAGATAGAAGCATCTGACCAGATGAGGTCACCTCTAGCCTGGATACAACTGTATGCGTGGACTCCCCCCAACCCCCCTTGGTTGTACAAACCGAGCATAAGTATTCATTAAGAATCACTGCCATTTGCTTATCATCCTTTTCCCAGACATTTCCCTTTTTCAGCCTCTCTGTCCCCCTTTTACTTTTCCTTCTTTTCCTTATAGAACTGAAACAAGCGTTATCATTATCCTTAACACCCTCTGCTATCCTATGTTCCAGATCCATCCTCGACTTTCTCGCAGTCTTGCTAGTCTCATTGGCACAGCTAAGATAATTTTCCTGATTTCTTCTAACTGGGGTGATTTAAACTCCTTGGGCTCGATTCTCAAAGCTCTGAGATTGATGCAAGGTGCCTGCTCCAAACATAAATGGCGCAAGTGGCACCTTGCATTAAAAACTGCCTCCGGAGCTATTCACAGAAGCAGTCTGCATCAATCGCAGGCTGCCTGCCTCAAATGGGGCTTGCACCACCAGTGCGCCCGGAAATGGGCAGCGACATGGCACTAGGGGCATGTGGCAGATGCAAGCTGCCACAGCCCCGTAATTGGGATTTTCATAACTCTTCCAGAAGGAGAAAGTCTAAGGAAACCTAGAAAATTCTCTTCTGGGAGAACTGCCTGTTTGGGGCAATGTGCTGTGGTCCCCTCGATCTCTGATGTGCCCTTATAGTAGATAAATAAAAGGATCCCCTCTCTGGTAGTCTAGCACCCCCCATCCCCGATCCCTGTTGTGCCCATATAGGAAATAATAGAGGGATCCCCTCCCTGGTAGTCTAGCAGACCCCCTCCATGATTCCCGATGTGATTGTATAGTAAATAAATAAAAGGATCCCTTTCCTGGTAGTCTAGTGGTCCCCCTCCTCTATCCCCAATGTGCCTAGGAATCCCCCATTAGTCTAACACCCCCTTCCCCCATCCCCAATGTGCCCATGTAGTAAATAAATAAATAAATAAGTGGATCCCTTCCCTGGTAGTCTAGCAGCTCCCCTCCCAAACCCCGATGCCGCCCAACATTAAAATACGTAATAATATTCCCTTCCTGGTGTTCTAGTGACCCCCTCCCGATCCCTATGGCCCAAGATTGATATGAATAATAATATCCCCTTTCTGGTGGTCTAATGAACCCCCCCAGCCCAGCAGGTAGTGCTCTCCACTCCGCTCCGCCATCCCATAATGCAGCTGGCAAACGGCAAAGCCCAAATCTCACCTCCGCGGCCGGCCACCGGACTGAACTGTCACCAAGCACTGACTGTATAGTGTATGCGCTCATTCATTTTAATGTCGGGCGGCATCGGGCTTCAGGGAGGTGGGGGCCATTAGACTACCAGGAATGGGATCCCTTTATTTATTTATTATAGGGTCACATCAGGAATCTGGGAGGGAGGCAATTTGGCCACCAGGAGAGGACTTTCCTTTATTCATTAAATATGGAATGATATTGGGATCAGGGAGGGGAGCCACTAGAGACCACCACGAAGGGATATTACTATTCATTTTAATTTTGGGTGACATGGGGTTCGGGGAGGGGGCACTAGACCACCAGGAGGGTTTTATTTATTTGACTGGTGGCATCGGGGATGGGGGGGCACTGGACCACCAGGGATGGGGGATTTTATTCCGTGACCCAGGGATGCTTGCCTTTGCTGTAGGAGCTTGCAGCACACCCCTCCCATGCTCCAGGTGTTTGTTGCATGGGAGAGGTTGCCGCAAATTTGGGGACTTAGGCGCCAGGACCCCTCCTGTACCAGAATCTGGTGCAGCGTCCCTGATGCACAGGGCTTCTATGCAAGCTACTGTTTGCCGCAGCTTGCTCCAATCAAAGCCCCCTTTGTGAATTGAGCCCCCTGAATGCATATTATTGTTACTTTTACTCTTCCTTAACTTCTTTTAAGAACCATGATGGCTTTTCTTGTTTCCTGTTCTTTCCAACCTTCCTGAGGCACCCTTTTGTTACTTCTGATATCTTGCTCTAAATGAACTCCCATTTCTCTTCTGCCCCCCCATTTGGTGATAACCTACCAGACCAACTTTAAGCTCCTACTCCATATTCTTAAAATCTGCTTGTTGCTGTTCTGAGTTGTCAGTTAGGTACTCTAGCTACTACAGGAGGGCCCTGCTGGTATACACTGCTATTGTATTGTCTCTAAGGGATGCTCCCAACAACTCATTGAGTCTCTCGAGATGTTCCTCAGTTTTCTTGTCCATCACATCCTTAAGGGCCGATGAGCTCTCTTTGGATATCCCTGTTCTCTGAGAGAGGAAACTGGGGGTTTGCTGTGAGTGTTGTAGACGAGGCATCCTTTTTAGTGATGTGCCATGGGGTCCTGGGACTGTGGGGCCAGAGTGGGGATCAGAGGGGTTGGAAGAGGTGGGAGGTTCTTCAGCATCTCCCACATTTGGTACAGGCAGAATTCCTGTGATGCTGATGCACCGGTGCTCAGGAAGGGGGTCTGGACATCTGTGTTAGGGTTCCATGTCATAACGGCAACTGCCGAAAGGCGATCACCGTTAGTGGGCGTCACATCATGAAAAAATCAATTTGATGTGCCCCCCAGCGCTTACACAGCAAAGGGCGCTGGAGACTTACAGTTTTACATGTTATAGGCTGTGCCCCTCGCACCTCCTACTATAGATTCTCAACCCAGGGGGTGCATGTCGGGGCACAAACCCATGAAAAAAAAAATCCAGGCCAGGTGCAACAAAACGTACCTGCGCCCGGACCTGAACCCAGCACCCTGTGCATCCCAGCACTGAACCCACCCACCACGCCATGGGGACAGCGCAGCAATTCACCACGGGGCCATCTTTACGACTCACCACTGCACCACCCCTCATGAACACTCCCACCCCTCGTTGAGTGTGCTCGCTCCCCCCACCCCATGCATGTACATTTAGCGACATCCCGTCGCTATATGCACGAACCCCTCCCATCTGGTCACCCTCCCTCATCCATAGCCCCCATGACATGTGCCACAATTGAGTCGCCGTTTTTGTATGTGCTCAGTCGTGGTCGCCCATGTCATGAGTTACCCTGTGTTGGAGGCCGTTGTCTGTGGTGCAGATGGTGCATATCTGACCTGTGTGAGATGGTATCAGGGTCACTCCACATTTCTCACAGTTTGACCATTCTCTAAAGTATATTGTGCAATATCCTAGTAGATAAATGAAAAGAAAAATATGTTGAGAGTTCAGAGGTGATTTTGCAAGATTGTCACATAGGGAAGTGGCAGTGGAACATTTGTCATTACCAAGATGGACAAGATCTTGTGTGAGGTAAGATTTCCATTGAGGGTCCAGTGTTTTACCAGATGGCTGTGTATGGAAGTGACAATGGAGCATTTGTCATTGACATGATGTTGTCCCAGATCTCGCTTGAGGCGTGATTTCCATGTTTCGGTGCCAGATTCAAAATGGTATTGTTGATCCTAGGCAGTTGTCCCAGCCTGATTCAGGCTCTATGGTTATGTAGCAAGGGGAAAGGGCAGCAGAAAGTAGTAGTATTAGTAGAGTTTATATATGATGCCCTTTCCCTGAGGCTCAGGGCGCCATTACAATAAAATCCAACTTAAAACATAAATTACACATAACAAAACGAATGATAATCATCATACAAAAAAGCAAAAAGATACAAACAAAATTGTAACAGTACCCACTAAAGCAATCGCACAAAAATAATTAAAATAAAAACTCACTCAATAAAACTATAAATAGATGTGCTGAAAACCTTACAGGGCTTCCAAAACCAACTGGAAAAGAAATGTTTTCAGTCTCTTTTTAAAAGGGTCCACCGAGGGGGCCTCAGTCAAGGTCCTGGGCAATGAGTTCCAAAGCATCCTATTTCAAAGGTCATATTGCCCGCAGATTTTAATCTTGCCTCGGGATCATCAGGAGGCCCTCCTCAGAGGATCTGAGTGGGCAAACTGGGGTGTATGGATGCAGGAGATCACTCAGGTAGGCTGCACCCAGTCCATGCAGGAATTTATAGGTTAACAGACCTATTTTAAATGAGATACGCCACTTCACCCACAGCCAGTGCAGGTCACACAGTGCCAGAGATATATGGCAAGATCTTGATAAGCCCGTAAGTAATTGGGCAGCTGTGTTCTGCAGCAACTGCAGGCACTGAAGCATAACCCCTTAACCTCGAGGTAAAGAGCATTGCAATAGTCTAGCCCTGAGGCAACAAATGCACAGATCAGTGTGGCCAGCTCTTGTATCTAGAAAGATACAATCGCACTGAGTTTTTGGCAATTTCAGGACTGGGGACAGAGAGGTTGAAAGTGGCATTCTAAGAAAGCATATCTGGAAAACAACTTGCCTTGACATGTGTTTGTTCTGGGAGAAGCCCTACCAAGTGACCAGCCTCTTTAGATGCTTTGAAAGAACTAGAGAAGTCGGGGAAGCTGGACTGCAGCAGGGAAGGAACCCAACGCATACCTGAATGTCACCGGGGCATGCATCCAGTCTATAAGGTTGGTAGCATATCCCACGGGTCAGGACTTTGGGAGTAGCATAAAGGATGCGAGGTATAAGGCAAGATTCCGAGCTGTGACTCTGTGTTGGAATGTCACCATGGCCTTGAATCATAATTGGCCAATCAGGGTGCAGCATGTAAATGAGTAAATGTATAATTAGCTATAGGAGTCAGTATAGCCTAGAGGTTAGAGCCCCAAGCTGTGAACTTGAAGACCCAGCAAACCTGAGTTTGAAACCCATACTCTCCACTGGCCTACTGTGTAACCCCGAGCAAGTCACTTAACCAGCCTGTGCTCCCAGGTTGCACCTAAAAATGAGCTTTGGAGCCAGCCTGGTGGCACTGAGGGTTAAGGCGCTGGACGCTGCACCTCGCACCATGCTGGTGACTTGGGTTCGGAACGAGCCCAGCTCATCGGGGTCGGTGGGGGGGCCGGGAATGGACTCAGCAGCTATGAGGCAGCTTTCCCTTCCTGGGTGGGGACCCAGCCATGCCCGCTGCAAAGCTGCCCCCAGATGAAGGCCCAGAGGTTAGTGCAGTTGGGAGCAACTCGAATAAGGCTGGTGCCGAGGGTTGCTGCGTGTGCGTACCTCCACACACACATGCAGTTCCCTATCTGTCTTGGGACGTATTATCCATATGGGGTTTTATCCCTCCCTGTCCACCTCACCCCACACACACACACACTTTCCTCCCCACCTGGGGGCCAGTGACCATCACATGGCATGGTTCAATTTGCCCACTAGAACGAGGTCATCCTATTCCAAGGCAAAAATATGGGACTTCCGAGGAGCTGACTTTGATAAGATGGCCAACAGAGTTAAGCTAGCCCTGGCAAGAAGAAATACAGGTGAGGGGTACAGGCAAAGTGGGCAAGCATTAAGGATGCAATACTTGAAGCAACATCCCATTGTGTTAGAGAGAAAAGCAAGAGCAAAAGGAGGAAGAAACACTTTGGTTCTCAAAAACAGTAGCAGAAAAGATTTGAGCCAAAAGGCTGGCCTTCAGGAAATATAAGGGAAAGCAGCGGGACAAAGATAAGGAGGCATACCAAACTTCCCTAAGGGAAGTAGGGAAGGCAGTAAGGCAGGCAAAGGCCCAAACCGAGGAAACACTAGCACGAACAGTAAAAGAAGGGGACAAGACTTTCTAGAGATACATTAGTGAAAGGAGAAAGTACAGAGGGATTATTACTAAGATCAGAGAGGATAAGGGGGAGTACAGTATGTGGAGGAGGACCAAGGAAAAGCATCTGTCCTAAATAGATACTTCTGCTCAGTGTTTACTGAGGAGAAGGTAGGGCAGGGCCCACAACTCAGCATCATGAACACAGGGGAGGGAGATGTGCACAAAGCCCTTCACAAAAGAAAGGGTCCTACTAGAGCTTGCTATGCTCAAGGTGGACAAGGCAATGGAACTTAATGGCATACATCTCAGCGTACTAAAGGAGCTATGGGTGGAACTAGCAGAGCCATTATCAGAACTGTGTAGTGAGTCTCAGAGCACAGGAGAGGTCCCAGAAGACTGGAGAAGGGCTCATGTGATCCTGCTCCACAAGAGTGGTAACAGGGAGGAGGCAGGGAACTACAGACCAGTCAGTCTTACCTCAGTAGTGAGCAAGATTATGGAGGCACTCCTTAAGGAAAGGATAGTGCAACACCTGGAATCCATAGGAGCACAGGATCCAAGACAGCATGGGTTTACAACAGGAAGGTCCTCTCAAACTAATCTCATAGATTTCTTTGACTGGGTAACGGGAGTGGTGGACCAAGGGGGTGCAGTTGATGTTACCTACCTTGACTTCAGCAAAGCTTACAATACTGTTCCACATAGAAGATTGATTAATAAGCTGGGTAGGCTCAGGGTGGGTCAGAAGTTGGTCAACTGGGTAGCAAACTGGTTGGTGGGCAGAAAACAGAGGGTGGTGGTAAACGGTATACAGTCAGAAGATTTGCAAGTCACAAGTGGGGTACCTCAGGGATCAGTCCTGGGGCCAGTCCTCTTCAATATCTTCATCAGTGACATTGCAGATGGACTGGAGGGTAAGGTTGATGACACCAAGATCTGCAACAGAGTAGATGATCCAGATGTGGCAGGCAGAATGAGAGGAGATCTGGATAAACTGGCAAAATGGTCGGAAGAGTGGTAACTGGGGTTTAATGCAAAGGAGTGCAAGATCATGCACATAGGGAAGAGAAGCCCTGAAGCCACCTATAGGTTGGGAGGGGAGTTGCTGGCAATCACAAGGGAAGAAAGAGACTTGTACATCATCATCACAGCTGACCTGAAGTCATCCAATCAGACCACTAAAGCAGTAGGTAAGGGTAGAGGGATGTTGAGATGTATTAGTAGAGGTATCGGATGTCGTAAGAGGGAGGTAAAATTCCCTCTTTACAAAACACTGGTTAGGCCCCATCTGGAGTACTGCATACAGTACCAGAGGTCACACCTGCGCAAGGACATTAACAAAATGGAAGCAGTCTAGAGAAGGGCAACCAAAATGGTGCAGGGACTACATCAGAAAACATATGAGGACAGATTATTGGAGCTCAGTATGTATACTCTAGAGCAAAGGAGGGAGAGAGGTGATATGATCGAAACATTCAAACATTTTAAGGGCATTAACAAGGTAAAAGAGTTTAACATGTTTCAACATAAGAAAAACAGCAGGACAAGAGGACATATCATGAGATTAGAGGGAGGCCGATTAAGGGGTAATGTGAGGAAGTTCTTTTTCACAGAAACGGTGGTGGATGCATGAAACGGCCTACCTCAGGAAGTGGTGGATATGAATACAGTGCAGGGCATCAAACAGACATGGGATAGGCATAAGGGAGCAATACAGATGAATATGAATAGATAGGCCATTGACAGAGTACAGGCCTAGGGCACATTCATAAGGTAGAAAAAATAAATGGGCAGACTGGATGGGCCTTGCAGTCCTTATCTGCCGTCAACTTCTATGTTTTTACTGCTGCTGACCTCAACAACAACCAGACCCTTCACTCTGTCCTGGCTATGCTTGAAACCACTGGCGTCCACCACCTCTGCCGGCAGACTATTCCACGGCTCCACCACCCTTTTCATAAAATACAACTTCCTCACATCCCTCTTAAACATTATCCCTGCCAGTTGCCACTCATGACCTTGGGTTCTTGAATCTGTATTCCCGCTAAATAGTTCCCTGCAGTTCACCTTGTTTATTCCCTTTGGGAACTTGAAGGTCTCTGTCACATCCCCCTCTCTCTCCTTGTCTCCAGTGAAAACATGTTCAGGGCCGTGAGGTGATCTTCATAAGATCAGACATTTTTGCCCTGAACTATCTGGGTCACCTTGGGTTGCACTCTCTGTAGTCCATCCCTGTCCTTCCTAAGGTGAGGACTCAAGCACAGTATTCTAGGTGTGGCCTCACCAGTGACCTATATAGATGTAGTAGTACCTCCTTTTTCCTGCTGTCAATATCCCTTCCGCTACACCCCAGCATCATAGGCCTTGTTACACTGGCTTGATTGTCTGAGGGAGTCACTAATGATGACTCCTAGTTCCCTTTCCTCTTGTCGTAGTGCTCAGTTTAACACCTCCTGTCCAGTACTCTGCCCTGTTTTTTTTCCTCTTGGTGCATAACCTTGCAATTTTTGGCATTGAATTTCAACTGTCAAACCTCAGACTACCTCTCTAGCCTTTGTAGATCCCTTTGTTGCTATCTGTCCTACCGCAGAGCTTCATGTTATCTGCGAAGAGACACAACTTGCCCCAGGTGCCTTCTCTCATGTCGCAGATGAACATATTAAGTAGGAGAGAACCCTGGACAGATCCATGTGGCAACTGACTCATGACCTTCCTCTCTTCCGATTCGACCTCATTTACCACCACCCTGTGCTGTCTGGCCTTCAACCAGTTTCCTACCCATCTACTTATGTTCCCAGACTTCTGGCATTGAGGCTGACCCCCTTCCAACTAGCTCCTGGTCCTCTTTTCCTGTTTTGTGATCCTATACTTCCATTCCTTACCATTCTCCTTATGTTTTTTTTTTCCTGTTGCTTGCAGAACCTAAGAGCATTCTTCCTTATCCTCTTTCACTACTCCTTTTTGAACCTCAGCCTTATTTTTACCCACCTTACTGCTATCAGTCCCCATTATAGGAGGAGCACTAGCTGGGTTCCCCTCCCTCAGTCCCTCTACCATGGTTTCCCTAACCTCAGTGCACCCACCCACCCCCGAGTTTAACTGTCTAATGTAGACGTTCAATTTCTGCCACAGCATACTGGTCCCCTTTCTTGTAATGCAAAGGCCATCACATTTGTCATGTTCTGTCCCAGAAGCCTCCCTCCCAAGTCCCCCACAAAGTGGTAGCCTTTCTCTGGACAACTTCCCTTTAACCACCGATTTAATTCCTCTGCCTCTTCACTCCTTACACCATCTTTACCACCCCCCCCAGTAAACACACACTACACACAGGGAAGACCTTGGAATAGGCCAGACGACCAAGTGTGCCTTTATTGGTACCCCAGCCTCTGAAAGTTCTGCTGTCCTTGTTGCCCAGGCTGGTTTGCCAGATCGTTGGTACTCAAGTGCACCAGCACCCCCAACTCCCCCCTTCCCTATCCTCCGTATTATATGTCCTGGGTTGCTGATGCCCCAGGAAGGCACCTAACCATCCCCCACCCCTCCTCTCCCCCACCCACCACTGTGTCTGCTCCCCTAATCATAGAATCCCAACCACTAAGTCTCTTCTAGCTGTCTTCTTCTTATGCAGACCCCTTGGGTGCCACCAGCCTGTCACTCCCATTTCCCCAGACCGATCCAGAGTCCCCTCTGGTGGGGTTAGGTACCCGAGTCTTCTCCAGGGATGCATAGTGATTTGACATCAGGATAGTGTGGGATTGATTACCTCCTTGTGGCTGCCTCCGCCAACCTTCCTCCTCACCCTCCCCAGCACTCTCCACCTCCCTGGACCAGTGGGCCTCTGGGGGAGTGGGGGTGTGGGCTGTAGGTTCCAGCTGAGCTGATAATGCAGAAGAGATGTCTCTTCCTTCGCTGCTACCAGATAAGCATGGAGCTCTGCAGAGATTCTGCAGAAGGGTCAGTAACCCTGGAGAAGAGCACCTCACAGTCCCTGCAGCTCACTTGCTCCCTGCTAAAGCTCATGAGCTTTAGCTGGTCTTGCCTCTCTGCTCTACCTAATGCACAGCTTCTGAAAGCAGAAACAAAATCCTTGTGTTTTTGCACAACCTACCACCAGTGTACTGTTAGTGCAGCCTTTTATCTCTGTGCTGTTACACAATTTACCGTCAGTGTCCTGTTGGTGCTGCCTTTCACCCTGCATGGTTACACAACCTACCACCATCAGCTTGTTAGCACAGCCCTTCCATGGCATGGAAGGAAAACCTGTTTCAGATTAAATCAGAGAGTCATACAAGAGGCCACGCTCTATGACTGGCAGGAGGTAAATGTAGGGGAAACATCAGGAAGTACTTTTTTTCCTGAGAGGGTGGTCAACCCTTGGAATAGCCTACCGCAACAGATAGTACACTCAAAAAATGTAAGGGAATTCAAACTTGTGTGGGATAAACACTACGTGCAAAAAAGGAAATGGTCTAAGAGGAGGGGGGGTAGGTATTCTGGGCAGACTAGATGGATCAAGAGGTCCCCTTCTGCTGGCAGATTCTTAAGTTCTTATCCCTGTGCTGTTACACAACCTACTATCAGAACCTCTTGCAGTTCCATTCCTAGTAAGGCACTGAGACATGGCATGGCTGGCATGAATACTCTGGTGGATTTTGATGTTCATGCTCTTTTGTTCTTCCATTTAGGACGTGACATCGTGAAAGTGGACACTGAGGCTAACCGGGACTCTTACCTCATCCAGAACCTTCTCACCAACACTGATTACGTAGTGTCGGTAAGCACCTTGTACGGATCAACTGAGGGACCATCAGCGACCACCAGGGTGAAAACAGGTAGCGATCAGAACAGTCACTCTCACCTGTTTTGGGATTTCTTTTCTAAGCAGTAAGACACTACAGAGCGTGGGTTGTCTGGGATTAATGCACACCCAGGAGTGTAGTGAGGCATGAACTGCTTGCACTGAGTGCCTTCAGCATCTGAAAGTGCATTAAACCCAGACAGCCAATGACTGGGATTATCCTATTGTGTTTATAAAATGTGTAAATTAAGAAATAAACAAAGGATGCTGAATTTCATATTACAGACAGGTATTTCTTTTGTTAAATGTAACTAGTAAAAAGTAGTCCCCCCAACCTGCCAGTCATTTGTCTTTTCACACATTCAGTAGCTGTGATAGTCATTTATCATGAAATACGGGAATTCAGACTACTGTAGAATTCCTCTGGCAGACTCTGCCCCCCCAGCACACACACACACACACACACACACCAGAAGGCATTATATGGAGCAAAAGGCTCAATTTTACCTGTGGCAGGATAAACAGCAGAGATTGCCATGTCAAGCAGGTAAGGATGGGGGGGTGGGGGTCATGGTCACCAAAGGAACACCAGGCATTACAATTATGAACAGTACATTTTTTTTATTTGTTTGTGTGTAAGAAGGGTATCAAGCAGGTTTGGCAGCTGAACTTCAGTGCTAAAAAAATGTAAAGTAGTGCACATTGAGAGTAGGAACCTAAGGGAGCAATAGGAAATGGGTACATTGGTACTGGGTAGCACCACAGAAGAAAAGGATTTAGGAATGATGATATCGGCAATCCTAAAAATGTCTGCACACTGAAACAGGGTGTGGACCAAAGCAAACAGAATGCTGTGATGTCTAGGAAGGGGGATACGTAGTAGACGTTGGGAGGCGAGCCTTCCACTGAACAGGTCACTGGTGCGACTGCACCTGAAATATTGCGCAAGCTACTGGAGTCCACATCTGCAGAAAGACTGCAGCAAGGCGGGGCAGTGCAGATCAGTCAATCAATCAGTCAATCTCTTTATTTAGCCAGGCGGAACACCATTGAGCAAGGCTCATTTACAAGATGGACCTGGTAGTTTAAACAACAAGTCACAGTACAACAATTTGGAGTAGGTGTAGCAACATTAGCAGCCTATGTACAGTCATTACAAGTGAGAAAGGTGCCAGCCCGTCGGCGCAGTGGTTGGATGTCCACTTGTGACGCCAGTGACCTGGGTTCGGGAACGAGCACGGGTCGCTGGAGGGCCGACTGGGGGGAGAAGGATTGAGCGTCCCATGGACAGCTCTCCTTCTCCGGAGGGAGGGTAGGGGACTGGTCCGGTGCCTGCTGGCTCCTAGCGGAGGCTAGGAGTATCCCACAGGAGCCTTGCCAGGTCAAATGCTAAACTGGGGGAGGAGCGGATGTCGGCGTATGCCGTGATGTCGCTACACTGCCCCCAACAGAAAAAGGGAAAAATTGCTTGCTGGCCGTCGGATGATGGCTCCCTGTTCCCTGAGCCTCCAGTGCCTTTCCAGGGCCTCCTGCTCCTCAGCAGCATCCCTGGGCCCTAGTAGTGTGTGCTGGGGCCATCTCCTCTCCCTGGCACCTTCCCCCTTGGAGGAGGGGGACCCACCCGGCGAAGGGATACGCCGGGATATCCCAGGGATCGGCTGCCATATGAGGACCAGAGGAGGGCTGGGTAAGGACAGCGGGGCTGGAGGGAGCCTGTGGAGCCCGAAGGAGTGGGGGACCGGTGAGCACAGGGGGTGGGGAAAAAAAAAGTGAGAAAGGTGTGGCTTGGCACGGCAGTGTACAGTAATTTACAAATAGCAACGTAAGACTTGACACTGAGAACAGAACAAGGCAGCATAATTTACAGGCATGGTACCAAAGGCAGTCAGCATACTGCTATGTGCATGTTCTGTGCAAGGCAGGTCTCTGGTAGATAGTAGAGTACAATATTTTATTGGCTGAGGTCTAGACCAGCAAAGCATTACGTGGCCTAGGAGAAGACTGTAAAGTAAGGGCACTGAGGGCACAGGATGCACCTAGGATAGTGGAGGGAGGAAAGGTTAGGAGGGGTGGGAGGGAACAATTGTAATACCTTCAGGATTTTCATAGCTGCATTAGTCGTTGTGGAAGGTCTAAGGGTAAGGGGAGGGTATGGGGGTGAAAAGGTGCCATTAGTAGGGGGAGGTGACAGACAGGTAGGAGGAAGCGTCAGAGATTCAGCACCGGAAGCAGTTGCAGGACTCCATAAATTATCGTTGAGTAAGATTTTTGAAGGCAGCTAATGGTACAGGTGAAACGAGCTGCAGTAAATTTTGAGCAGTATGATGCATGACCTAGTGGAAATGATGTAGGAGGAGAAGCTGCAGGTTTTAGACATGTCCATCCTTGAGAAGAGGAGGAAGAGGATGTTACGCTTGAGACATACAAGTACCTGTATAGAATAAATATTGTGGATGTCAAGGATCTCTTCTCTTTTGAGTTCCAACACAGGGACAAACGAGAATTCTGTTAAGCTGGCAGAGAGGATTCAGAAAGGACACCCATAAGGACCAAAGACATACATACATACATAAATAAATAAATGAGCAAGTCTTCACAGAAAGGGTGGTGGACAAGCGGAATAAGCCACCAGAGGACATGATACAGGCCAAATCAGTCACCAGCTTCAAGCAGGGATGAGACTTGATAGGCATGCGAGTTTAGTTAGAAAAAGGTTGGACAGTAACAAAGGAGAAGAGTGCCATTAGGGCAAGGTGGAATAGATAGGGCTGGCAGACTGGATGGGCCAAGAGCCTTTTTCTGCCATTAGCATCTATGGTATCTATGTGGAAAAGAATGTTTATTTTTTTCGTTTCAGGGAGATTTACTTTTTAGTGCCTCGAACATTGTCAGTGAGTAAAGGTGGTAGCCAGGTGTGGGATGGCAATCGGTTGCTGGTGCTGCATCTGTCCTCTGACTGGTAAACAGGTAGCTGTAGACCTAAAGAGCAGGGGTGATTCATTAAAACTCATTAAAGGTCAGTCCTAGACAACCACTCTTTCAGGCTTTCTCCACAGGGCTCACCCTGCACTGCTGGACCCTTCCCCAAGGCCTCTGGTACCTCTGTTGTCAGGCCGATCTGACTTATCCCTGTTGAAGGGCCTTCTGCTGACACCAGGAAGGAAGCACTTTAATCTGCCCATGACAGCTGGAGGTAAAAGGGGCCAGCCTGCTTTTGGGGTCTTGGGAGGGGCTACCAGGGAGAGCGTCATCTAGGATGCCTAGCGCAACCCTTTTTCTGTTTTCAGAGAACAACCCACCACTCAAGTGCATGCATCTGCAGCAGTATCCTGGGGACAGGGACACTCAGCAGCATGTGTTCACCCACGCCGCCAAGAGCACCACCACACAGCCACCACCAGGAGCCCCTATCGAAGCCCCAGCCACCCACCCTGGGGGAGAAAAGCATCTAATGGACATTCTGAACCTCACAAAGCCAATCTCTGCCCTTGATATCTGGGCTTGGGCAGCTGGTTTTGAAGCCGGTGCCTCTTCTTGTTTGGCAAGCAGGAGGTGCCTGGATGTCAGGTGGCTGGAGTCCTTTCTCCCACCCCACAAGAAGAACTGTACATGTTTGTAAATTTAATATTTTGGGACAGGGAATGAGCTCTGCAGTTCTCCACTCTTCAGGACAGGCCAATGTGCCAGTAAATATCCTGGGTGCATACTGCACAGAACAGGCAGCACCTTAGGTAGGGGAGTGCATTTGGGTACTGGCCCAGGACATGCATTATGAAATCATGGATACTTTGGGATCTTGAAGTTCTAACGGCCTCAACCTGGAACGCCTCTGATGCTAGGTTAAACTGTGGAGCAGTGGACCCACCAGGATGATTGATATTGGGTGAGGGTCCTCCTGGAAAGGGGGTACTGGGGATTTGAGGTTGACACAGTCATACAAGCATATCATCTCAGTTTGACTGACTGGCTCTGCTTGCATTTTATAGCAAATTGTAGAGGTCAGAAAGATGCCGGTCACAGGGTGCAGTAATTCACACTTAGTTGTAATGATTCCTGCACACACATAGTGGTCAGCACAGGACAAATACCCCAACATTTGTGTCAAAATAAATTACCTCTACTTCTACAGTATGCAGGAAACAACACAACAGTCTGTGAGTTATTGAAGCCTTTTGCCTGGCATCGGCATTCATGCAATGTCGAAAGTATACAGTGGACCCTTTTTTCTTGGTCTGTGGCACCTAACCAGTGCCCTTGTTGAAGTCTCATGTGTGAGGTCAAGGACTGAATGGCAATGAAACATTGAAACATAGAATTCAGTAGCAGAGGACTGCTTGGCCCACCCAGTATTCCCATTTTTCCCCCCTACCTATACTGTCTCGGAAGACCCTACTTGATCTCCAGCTCCCTTCCTCCATTTGCTTCCTAGTGAAAGATTTTGCCCCCCAACACCTCTACTGGAAAACTGTTCCAGACATCCACCACTCTTTTGATGAAGTGCTTCCTCACATCTCTGAAAAACTTACTTCCTTTCAGTTCCATTGCATGTCCACATGGTTTTGTGCATCTTTTCCTCTGAAAAATCATCTCCTCCTGTACCTTATTTAACCCAGTGTGATATTTTATACACCTCTATCATGCCCCCCTCTCCTGCCTGTCTGAAGTCTGAACTACCCTCCCACCTAACAGATAGTCCCTCTATCACAGGGTTGACATACAGTCCATTGGCATTGGTCTCTATGACATCATCAACTCCTTCGATGGAAACACAGCCTTGTTGTGGATAGTTATCCATCCACTATTTTTTATAGTACAGTCAGACCTGGTTAATCCGTAAGCATTTGTGTTAGCTCAATTTTCAACATAATAAAAATCTACATATTAACCAGACATTGACCAGATAATGATTTTTTTAAGGTTTCAAAGATTTATTACTGTAAAAACATTTACTTTTTAAATACAGTGCAAAACATACATGTACTGTACATTTAAAAAAAAAAAAGCACCAATATTTTATAGGAGGAATTTAAATCTTATCACAACAGCAGTGTTTATCGGGAGCAGAACCAGGGCTCACAGCTTGACAGCTACCTTGAGGACAACTCCAGTCTGTTTAAAAAGTTTCAGTAAAATAAGAACCGCGCTGCTAACTTTGTCATTCTACTCCTTATTCACATAGGACAAGGACAACTCCAGACCGTTTAAAAATTTTAATTACAATAAGAACTGCCACTTTAAGGACTGGGACTGGGAGAAGCTTGACAGCTAGCCAGGGAGCAGAACGTTGGAGTCCAGGAACTGAATGATTTAAAAAACGAGCTAAAACAAAATCTTTTTTGTCTTACAGCAGAACCGGGAGCAGGAACAGGAAGAGTAGTCACAGGACAGACTTGGGGAGAACAGCCGACGGGGATCATGGCTCAGTAGAATGCGGCCGTTTAAATCTTTTCTTTAATACAGAACGGGGCTCTTAAATTTCTCAGGTGGGGAGAAGGATGGTAGCGGGCCACAGCATAACTAAAGACTAAATATTTTTTTTGTCTTACAGCAGAACCAGGAGCAGGAACAGGAAGAGTAGTCACAGGACAGACTTGGGGAGAACAGCTGGCGGGGATCGTGGCTCAGTAGAATGCGGCTGTTTAAATCTTTTTTTTTATGCCGAACGGGGCTCTTAAATTTTAAGCTGTTTAAATCTTTTTTTAAGCAGAATGGGGCTGTTTAAATCTTTAACTTTAAGGCAAGGAGCGTGGCTAAGCAGAACGGATTTACTGTGGCTTTGTTTTCTGTTGCACTGCTGAAGTAACACGCCAGAGGGGATTAAGAGTGCTTGCGATTAACAGCAAATTGAAAACCTGTTAGCACCTCCACCTAAGCTCAATATAAAAATGGATTAAAGAGGTCACAGTGAATAGGAATTAATTGGACTAGTTAAAGACAAATGCAAATGGATTCGGATTCTCAGTTTTACGTATTAAAGAGGTAATTAACATGAGAAAAAATCCGTTTGCATTGTGTCTCATTCGGAAAGTCAGACATACGGACTAATGAGGCACGGATAAACCAGGTCTGACTGTATATGGTTCCCCCAAATGGACACAAGGTTCGTACTTTGCGTTGACACTCCTGCACTGGTCCTCGCTCGAGTCCTGTCCCCCAAGATACCGGTCCTCCTCACTGCAGTTGCGCTCTGTTTTGGTCACGTCCCCGAATATAGCGGTATTAATCTCTGTGGTCCCGCTCTGCTTTCACTGTAACTGTGCCAGAGAGTTAAAAAAAAAACAAACAAAAAAACTACAAATTGAGAGTTTGGACACACAGAGACGATTATGGCACTCCGTGTCCAAACTGTCTGCTCACCCAACCGCTCGTTAAGTGAATCTGCCATTTTAGAATGTATTTTCTTAATCACATAGAAACATAGAATTTGATGGCAGATAAGGACCGCTTGGCCCACCCAGTCTGCCCATTTCCCTACCTGATGGATAAGCTGCAGATCCTAGTTAACCAGCAGCCTACTTCTTCCTACCCCCACCCCCTAGAATTGCCTTATGACTGTCCCATGCATGCTTGAATTCCACCACTGTTTTTGACTCCACAACCTCCTCTGGAAGGCCGTTCCATACATCCACCACCCTCTCTGTGAAAAAATACTTCCTTAAATTACCTCTGAGCCGCCCCCCTTCTATCTTCAAATTGTGCCCCCTTGTTCTTGCACACCTCTTTTTTTGAAAGATGCTACCCTCTTGGACTTTGTTGATTCCTTGAGGTACTTGAAAGTTTCTATCATGTCCCCCCTCCCTCCTTTCCTCGAGGCTATACATATTAAGCTCCTTAAGTCTCTCTTCATATGTCTTCCGGTGCAGACCCTGCACCATTTTAGTTGCCCTCCTCTGGACAGCTTCCATCCTGTCTATGTCTTTGCGGAGATTGGGTCTCCAGAACTGCACGCAGTACTCCAGGTGGGGTCTCACTAGCTGTCTGTACAGAGGGATAATAACTTCCTGTTTTCTACTGGTGATGCCTCTCCCTATGCATCCCAGTATCCCCCCAGCCCTCCTTGCTGCCCTCTCACATTGTTTGCCCACCTTTAGGTCATCTGATATGACTACCCCCAGGTCCCTTTCCATTTTTGTTGTTGTTAGTATCTCACCCCCCATTGTGTACTCTTCCCCTGGGTTTTTGTTTCCCAGGTGCATTACCTTGCACTTCTTAGCATTGAATCTAAGCTGCCATACATTTGACCATTCCTCTAACCTTGCCAAGTCCCTTCTCATCCTTTCCACCCCCTGTGCATCAACTCTGTTGCAGATCTTTGTGTCATCTGCAAAGAGACATATTTCCTTCAGTCCGTCTGCAATGTCATTTATAAAGACATTGAAGAGGACTGTCCTAATACTGAACTCTGCGGTACCCCACTACTAACCCCTTTTTCAGAGTGGACTCCATTTACTATTACTCTCTGTGTCCTATTCTCAGCCAATTCTTTACCCAGGCTGTCATCTTGGGACCCACTCCCAGGCTGGCTAACTTGTATATTAATCTTTTGTGTGGGACTGTGTCAAATGCCTTGCTAAAGTCTAGGTAGGCCATGTCCACAGCCCTCCCTGATCAACTACTTTGGTCACCCAGTCAAAGAAATCTATCAGATTTGTCTGGCATGACCTTCCCGCTGTGAATCCATGCTGCCTTGGGTCCTGTGCCCCTCTGGCCTCTAGATATTTAACAATTCTTTCCTTCAGAAGTGATTCCATCATTTTCCCTACCACTGAGGTTAAACTAACAGGTCTGTAGTTTCCTGCTTCTGCCTTGCTCCCACTTTTGTGAAGGGGAATCACATCTGCCCTCCTCCAGTCCTCAGGTACCATCCCATCCTCCCATGATTTGTTAAAGAGGGTAGTCAATGGTGTCACTAGTTCTACCCTTAGTTCTTTTAGAATTCTGGAATGAATCCCATCAGGCCCCATTGCTTTGTCCACCTTCAGTTTTAAGAGTTCTTTCAGAACCCTTTCTTCTGTAAATGGGCTGGTATCAACTTCTGTATCCAGAGTGTTTCTACTGTTTGTTTTAGGTACCTCCCCCTCTTCCTTTGTAAATACTGAGCAAAATATTTGTTTAGTATCTCTCCTTTTCACCGTCACCCTCTGCCCACCCTCCTTTATTGAGCCTCACTATCCTCCTTGGTCTTCCTTCGCCCTGATGTACTCTATAAAGGTTTTATCTCCTTCTTAACTGAGTTGGCTATCTTTCCTCGGTTTGGCCTTTGTCTGTTCTGACTGCCTTCCCAGCTTCCTTTGTTTTAACTGATACAGTTCTCTGTCCTGTTCCTTCTGTGATTCCTTGTACTTCCTGAATGCTTTCTTTTCTCTTGAACCTTCACTGCCACTTCCTTTGAGAACCATAGTGGTTTCTTACCTCGTTTAGTTTTGTTTATTTGCTTTACACAAGGCTTGATACCTCTGCGATGGCAGTTTTTATTATTCCCCATTGTTCTTCCACCCTCCTTCCTGCCCATTTGCTAGTGCATTCTTAGGCACTCACCCATTTTGACAAAGTCAGCCTCCTAAAATCCAGTACCTTTGTCTTTGTATGGCTTGACTCTATTGCTGTGTTTATTGTGAACCATACTGTTCGATGGTCGCTAGTTCCCAGATGGCTACCCACTTCTACATCTGTGATCCTCTCTTCATCTCCATTTGAGAGAACCAGGTCTAAGATTGCTCCCTCTCGAGTGGGCTCCAATACTAGTTGTCTAAGGCATGCCCCTGTAGGGCATCTAGAATAACCCTACTCTTAGAAGTGGCTGCTGCAACTGCACTCCAGTTAACATCTGGCATATTCAGATCACCCATCAGCAATATCTCCCCTTTTTCTGCCATTCTAAGTATACTTTCTATCATTTCCTTGTCCATTTCCTCCCTCTGAGAAGGGGTCTTATAAAACCCTGTGCGTATTGTGGTGCCATTGCGGTCTCCAAATTTACCCACAGTGCTTCTTCTCCTCCTGTTTACCCTTTTGTTCTGTTGCTTTGATTCCTTCCCTTATGTAAAGAGCTACTCCTCCTCCTCTTTTACCCTCCCTGTCCCTCCTGTAGATAGTGTATCCTGGTATGTTTACATCCCAGTCATGGTTTTGTGTGTACCATGTTTTTGTGACTGCCACTATATCCAGATCTTCCTCCTCCATCAAGGCCACTAATTCAGGAAGCTTGTTACTCAGACTATGGGCATTGGTACTCATTGCTCTCCATTTTTTGATGGCTTTACCTTCTGTTGCAGCATCCCCCACTGACCTTTCTACCTTGGTCTTTTCTCATTTAGTACCCTGTTTTGTAGGGGAGGCCGGATTTTCCTGCTGCTTATCAGTGCCTTCCCTTGACTAGTTTAAAGCTGCCAATGAAGCATTTAAACCGATTGCTCAAAAGACTTGTTCCCTCCTGGACAGATGCAGACCATCCTGCCAGTATAGGCTGGTGTCCTCCAGGTGGAACCCCAGTCCCCAATGAAGCCAAACCCTGTGCTCCACACCATTTTTCAACCATTCATTAAACTGCATGGGTGCCAAAGTACCTCGCCTCACTCATGCCATTGACAGGCAGCACCTCTGAGAAGGATACTTGTGTGCTACTTGTCTTAGGCCCCTCCCCAGTTCTACAAAGTCCTTCTGCACTGCTCTAATCTCATGATGAGCCAAGTCATTTGTCCCTAGGTGGACAATGACGTCCAGCTCAGACTCCCGTGCAGCTGTTCTCGTGATCCTGAGGATGCGCTTCCTGTCCCTCACGGTCTGTTTCCACCAATCAGGTAGGAGCTCAAGGGGCAAAAGTTGTTGTACTATTGATGTGACATCAGAACGATAGTACAACAATGTTTTTGACCTTTGAACTGTCCTACAACAGAATTTGGAAAGCCATCGTTTTCCATCCACAATAAACCCTAACCATATACTATAAATAGATAGTAACTGACAGAAAATTCATAGAGTCTGCCCAGTTGTTCCTATGTAGATTTACTCAGCCCTGTCAGAGCTGTCCACCCCCGACCTCCCTTTTCTTTCTGATTATTCCCTTGTTCCTGTCCAGTTTGGTCTCAAATCTTGAGATTATCCCAGCATTAATCACATTGCAGAGGAAAGCGTTCCCCCTATTCACCATCCTCTTTGGGAACAAGTATTTTTATTAGGGCTGTGCACGAGGCTTATGTCTGGTATTTGTATTTGTGTCTCTGGTATTTGTATTTGTATCTGTATTTATTTGCACATCAGTGTTTGCAAAATACTGTATTTTACATTTCAGTCTTGTTGTGCTGTTAATGACAGCACAAGACCAAGAGTGCTAAGAGGTTTCAATGAAATATGCAGAGTGAAAATATGCACTCATGTTGTGAGCCAGAGTAGTCATAGGTGTTTCACGCAAGCCTAAACCAAGGTCTAACACTTCTCTATGTGGTCTAACACAAATGCAGATATTTAAGAGTGATGGTTGTATTTGTAAAAAGTGCAGCATTTGTGTGTATTTGTCCTGCATTGTATTTCTTTTGCACAGCCTGCTTTTTATTCTCTTCTTGACTTTCTCCCTTTGTAGTTTAAGGTTATCCTCCCTTTGCTTGTGTTGTTCCTTAACTTGGTACTCAGATGTGTCCACTTTAGCATGCCCCTGCATATATTTGAAGCTTTCTTTCCCATCCCCCTTTTCTCTCCTATTCTGTAGTGAGTATGTGGTAAAACTGTCTAATCTTCCCTGATAGGTCTTACCTGCCCTTGGATCATTTTTGTAGCCCTCTGCTAGATAGTCTCTAATCTCTCCCTATAGTGCTGCAGATGCGGATCCCAAAACTGCACAGAGTACTCTATGGGCCGGCTAACCAGTGCTGAATTTGCTGTGCTGTATCTCTGTCATGTGTATAAATAGGCGACGTCAGTCTCCAGCGCTTTCAATCTGGCATCTTTCCTCAGCAGTGAATATGCAATCTAAAATTTTTTAAACAAAACCAATATGACTGGAGTAATGCAACACTTTTTTGCCACACTTGGTGGTCCCACAATAGGAGTTTTGTAGAAATAGGAATTCTGGGTAAAAGTACATTACCTGCTTAAGTGCCCTATGCCAAGCTAAACATGCTAATCTTGATCTATAAATTGATAAACGAATATATGAGCATGCTAGCAAATAAAGGTCTTACAGTCTGCTGCAGTTCCCCTGTGTATTTACAAAGGGAACTGCCCCCTCCCCGTTTCCCTTTTGACTTCCCTCAACTTCCCCCTCTCACCTCCACGTTTCCCCTCACCTCATCCTACCCCCTTTAGAAGCTCTCCACCATTTTAGGGATATATGCTCCTCTGGCAGCTCATTCCACTTGGTCACCACCCTCTCTGTGAAACAGTGCCTCCTTAGCTCCCTCCTAAACCTCCCCCCCACACTAGCTTTAGGCTGTGCCCCCTGGTGGTCTTGTTCCCACTAAGGCTGAAGAGGCCCTCAGTGCTCACCCTGTTAAGACCTTTAAGGTACATGCAGGAACAGACTGTTGGGTGTTCTTGTCTTGATTGAGGGTAGGGGATAGAAATTAAAACAATTATGTGATGTGGGAGGTGGAATGCCAAAACCCCAAATTTTGGAACACTGTCACAGGCCATATTCTGCCTAGTCAAAACAGTAGTGCTATAAATTATAGTGCAGATCAGCAGCACCATGGAGCAGATGCAGTACTCAGGTTAGAATACCAGCAGGATGGAAATTGTATTCCATTTTGAAAACTGGCATATGAAACGGGGCGATTACTGTAACATTAGTTTTGAATCCTGCTTTGGCAAAGCTGAGACCAAGTAAGTGTAAATAAGAGTCTGGCTTTATCCTGATAGATCACTAAAGGTATTGAAAAGATTTAAATTGTATGGAGGGAGGGCAGAACTAAAATTAAACCTGTGTGGAGGAAGGAAGAGAAAGAGAGAGTCAAGAGGAGATAGATTTTTTGCGCTTCACATGGCTTCCCTCGACTTCAGAGTAAGCCAGACAAGTTTCTGCTGACCAAGGGAATTACTGGGTACCCTGGATATTAGTGGGTAGGGAACCCTTTTAAATTATTACGTTTACACAACATACTTATTCGTAAGAAAACACAATTGCACTTAACCCAATAATGCAAAGCATCATGGGAAACATATGCAAATCCCCATGAGATCATTTGGACTGGCTCAACTTTAAGCAGAATTGCATGGCGCCAGAAGACCCCACAGTGCAATCTGCAATGGCTAAGAACAGCAGACACATACACGTTTCCTCCTCATTTGGACTCATCAGAGTGCCATATCTGTATTTTAGACCAGCCACCTCTTAAGGGGGAATGTTATTTGTTTGAGTAATGGGGAGCCCAAAATAGAGAAGGAAAATAACTACAAAAGAACCCCAGAGTAAATGCCCTAAGGCATGATTTTATCCTGAAGGATATTGGTTGTATAGCCAGTACTTATTCATAGCTGCGTATGAAGCAGGTGGGGCAGACATGATGGACCTAGTGTCCCTTCTGAACTTAAATTTCAGTTAGTATGTGTGTACAGTATGTCTTCTCTTCTCCAGGTCTGATCTGTGCCTTATCTCCAACACATGGTACCAGGTTCCAAATTAATACTTTTTGGGGTATCTTCTAGGCCATAGCATCATCTTCTGCCCATGGTATTGTGTCCTGACCTATTGCCTTTTGGGTCTCTGAGTCGTCCATCCTCCCCAGGCTCCATTTCTATCTCTAACAAGGCACACCCTCCCTTAGCAGGAGCTGCAACATGTAAAGGACAAAAGCCCTGTAGGATCTTGGTGGAGGGTCCTCGATGATCACAGACCCAGTGGTGGGGCATGACAGGTGCCATCAAACATGGAGAGCTGGCATTTTCCAGTTAAGCCACTCCCAGCCCCACAGATGCAGGGTCATGGTGTTAACCCTGTCCTCTGAGCACAAGTTGTCTCCTCCTTCTCAGTCTAGAGCAACTGTCTCTGTGTAGCACTCAGAGGCAGCAAAGTAGTAAGATGCGCTTACTCTCCCCTGTGAGGTGCAAATATGTATCACCAACTGCTTGATGCCACTGAGCCAGCTTAAAAATACATATTTTGTTACAAAATACAAGAAAATTCCCAGTGGCACTGAGAGTTGAGGAGCTGGACACCACACCTCGTGCCACGCCGGTGACCCAGGGTTAGGAATGACCTCGGGTTGCCCTGGGTTGGCATGGGAGGGAGAGGATAGAGCATCCAATGGACTGCTTCCCTTTCCCGGGGAGGGGATGGTTGTCATCTTGCTCTTTGGCTGACCCCTAGTGGAGGCCAGAGGGCAGCACTGGAGGCTGGGAGACACGGAAGCACGGAGACGTAATGTGTGCATGCCTCCACACATGCACATTCACACCGCGAGGGATGTGTGTACGGGGAGAAAATGGAAAAAAATACGGAAAAAAGCAAAATGAAAGAAAAAAATGCAAGAAAAGCAGTACAGTACCATGCAGACTACACAGGTTTGGAAGTGTGTCTGGTAGCCACTTTCCTGACCAGTGAGGGTTGGTGCTGTGCCTGCAGCACTACCAACCCCCTGTGAAGGGCCACCTGGGTTCACATCCAGCCGCAGGGGATGCTGCATGCAGGCATGGCCAGTGTGGGTGCTGCATAATACCATTTGAAGGATGGAAGGTCAGTGGAGAGAATCTGGATTAGAGGCCTGTCAGCCTCATCTGTGACGGTCCCCTCTTAGTGTTAACCATGTTTCCTAGTTAAATTGTCTCATATTTCATGGAGTTACTTATTATTTATTGTTATTTACTTCTGATTAATTTTAAATATGTTATTTTTTGTATCCTTGTATAGCACCCTGAGGCTCCAGGAAAGGGCACCTTAAAAATAAACTTTCCTTGCCTTGCCTGGTACCCTTGGGTGCTGTGCTGCCAGTCAGTCGTGGGCCTGGGAGGTAGCCTCAGAGTGAAGGGGACCTGATTCTGCTTCTTAACCAGGTCAGGGGATGTAGCTCCAGAGAGGGAAGGGGAGGCGGTAAAGCTTGTTAAAAAACAAGAAAAGAAAATACAGATGAGCCGACACCTAAAGACGGAGTGCAGCTGCATAGTTTGTCGACTCAGGCTCGTCATAAAAAGTCCTGCGAGGACAGTCCTTGTTTTAAGCTGATCAGAAAGAAAGTAGCTTCCTGGGAAGAACATTCTGTTTCTCCTTTTCTGCTTTCCAGATGGGTTTAGTCACCAGTGATCTTGTCAGATTTATTGCCAGGAGATGGTGGGGCACACATTTTACAACGGAATAGGAACAAAAACACTCCCCTATGTGCTGAGATGTTCACTGTTTCCTATTGTCCTTGTCCTTAATTGTGCACTGTTAGAGTGACTTGCTTGACTCCTTTTCGGGGCATGGCATTTGACCCTGGTATGGAATAAATAGCAAATGTAACATGCTTGAAAAGGGTGGAGAGAGGGGATGGGATCTGTAATCATGGGAATAAGAAGGCACTTTGGTATGATAAAGTTCTCTTAAACAGAGGAATGGATTGTCAGAGACCAAGCCTGTTTCCCATGGAATGAAGGGCATTGATATAAATAACTCAGCAATGAGTTTGAGGAAGGGGAACTTTACTGAGTTTCAGTGAACTTGTTGGAAGTTTTAAAAAAAAAAGCTAACTAAAGGAACTTGTAAGGAATGGAAACATCATTGTAGGCGCCAGATTTTTTGTGTGTGACTTTGTTTCACCAAGGGAAGAGAGGTGAACCCCTTTGGTCACGTTGGCTACCACATTTAGAAGACCAAGCAATGTCAATGTTGAGTGTTTGCTTGCAGTGTAATAGAGCTTTATAGGGAACATAAGTGTAATTTAAATCAACTATTTCTGGCATTCTGTATTCATTACTGACTTGTTGTTAACATATTTGATGCTGTTAAGCTGCAGACCAGGGACCAGGAGCAGATCTGGGCAGATGGGCAGACTGCAAATTGTAACTACCTCGACTGCCCTAAGCAATCAAAATGAGCATCAAGCTAACCCATCAGCAAACAAACCTGGGTACTGCACAAATAATTTGTTAACAATGTGAACGTAAATAAAGCTTGTGATCATTAAAGATCAAGTACACTGCAAAAGGGATAGCTGTCCTCTCAGGGTTGGGGGGGCGGTCAGTGTCCTGCCACCAGAGGGAAGCCAGACGGTGTCCGTGTAGGGCACCATGCCATGATGCTGTCCCTTCATTCAGAGGCAGAAAGTTGGGATGGATTGGGGTGTCCCCATGAATGACCTTGCTGCAGACCCCCCAAATCATAAGGCTGCCACTGCCAGGTATTGCTCAATATTTGCAGCCAATTGGTTAGGAGAAGAACTCTTGGGGTAACTGGTAATCTCATTTCCAAGAATGGCCTGTCGTGACACCAGTTGGTTTTGGCATTCTGGATCTGGCACTGTACCATATGCATGAGGGGGGTTTCCTAGTAGGGACTTGGTAAAATCCTGAATGCCGGAATGGAAAAAGCTATAACTGGTAAAATCTGAAACAGCTGTCCTATCCTAGACAGAGGAAATAGCGCACGTTCCAGTTTTTACCAGGTACAGCTGTTCTAGTTTCAGTGTTTCCGATTTTATCCATGATCCCTGATTTACCACTGCAGTTAGATATTTAACCTCCAGTGGGATGAAGCGAGGTTGATAAATCACCAAGTACAGAGTCCAAAAAATTGTACAGATCACTTTTAATTGTTCGCTTCTGATGATCTTGAAAGGCAGCATCAATATATAAAATGATGTGTGGGCAACATACACAAAAAGGCAGTTTTTCCATCTAGTGCCTGAGGTGCCATATTATGGACCTCAAGAGCGAAGCTTATATGACACATGATGTCATCTCAACTCCAAGCTGGAAAAACAAGTTGAGTTGTGCGTTGTTGCCCATATCATATAGCAAAGTATATGGTTTTGTTACGTGTATTTTCCCCCAAAACTGTAAAGTATGTAAGTGCTGGCCACGCACTTCATACTTTGTTTCCTTATCCCCAGTAATAAAAAAAAAACAGTTGTTAGTAGTATACCTAGTGTTTAAATCATATTTAAAATAGTTTGTACAGAAATACTGTTTACTTGCTCAAAAACAGTGATTCCAGAGTGGACTTGGTGAAATCTGGACTGTCAATCTAGTGTGTACCATTTTGGTCCATTCGTTCTAGTTGGTCTGGAGTTCATCTCAGTGAGGGTATGGGTGGAATCTGGACTGCTGGACTTGGATCAGACCAGGACAGTTAAAAAGTCCAGCCCATGTGCTGCAGTCCAGATCTCAGCCATGACTTCACTGAGAGGAAATCTGGACCAGATGAAACGGTCTGACCAAAATGGTAAAAACTGGACTGAATAGTCTGTCCAGAACAGCCAGGCTGTACAAGCTGCACCAGGGTTGTTTTTAAATATTTTTGTCTGGTCTGGGTCCAGCAGTCGGAATTTTACCCATTCCCATTCCTGAGCACTCGGAGCAGACCAAAACGGTAAAAGGTCCCGTCCAGGTCCCGTGGTCCTGATTGCACCCATATCCTCACTGAAATTAAATCCAGATCAAAATGGTAAAAACTGAACCGACTGGTCTGGTCAGAACAGCCAGACCGCACAAGCTGTGCCAGCTCCAGTTTTTACCATTTTGGTCTGGTTTGGGTCCAGCGGTCCAGATTTTACCCATTCGCATTCCCAAGCACTGAATTTTTCATTAAAGCACATCTGTTTGAGTAGCAAAAGCACTTTCACAAAAAAGTCAGTGGCCCGGATATTCAAACTGCGCCATTCTGAGGCGCAAGCCCTTGCGCTGCTCAAAATAGTTGCGCAGGGGTGTGGCCGGGGCGATATTCAAAGGAGTTGCGCTATTGAGCAACTCCTTTGAATATCATCCCCCAGCCACAGCCACTGTGCATGGCATAGTGGAACTTGCGCCACTGCAAGTTGTCAGAGTTGAGCATTAAACTTGCGGTGGCGCAAGTACCATTGCGCCATGCGCAAATTTCACGATATTCAAAAAGTGACATGCAAATGGGGCCATAATTCATGCAAGGCACAGGGGGGGCCATTTGCATCTGATTATGGCCCCATTTGCATGCCATTAGCATGTAGGTGCGCCGATCCCCGAGGACTTGCGCCTGGCTGCCCTGCCAGGCAGCAGCCGTCGGGGACCGACGCACCCTGCAGCCCGATCGCGGGCAGAACGTGAAAACAACCCCCCCGCCCAAACATCTCCCAATGCCCGATCGCTGGCAGTATGTATACTGACAACCCCCCGCCAACATCTCCCAATGCCCGATCGCAGGCAGAAGGTATCATGACAACCCCCCGCCCAAACATCTCCAATGCCCGATCGCGGCAGTATGTATACTGACAACCCCCCGCCCAAACATCTCCCAATGCCCGATCGCGGGCAGAACGATCATGACAACCCCCAAACATCTCCCATGCCCGATCAAGGGCAGAAGGTATCATGACAACCCCCGCCCAAACATCTCCCGATGCCCGATCACAGGCAGTATGTATAACGACAACCCCCAACATCTCCCAATGCCTGATCGCGGGCAGAACGTATCATGACAACCCCGCCACCCAAACATCTCCCAATGCCCGATCACGGGCAGTATGTATAATGACAACCCCCAAACATCTCCCAATGCCCGATCGCTGGGCAGTATGTATACTGACAACCCGCCCAAACATCTCCCAATGCCCGATCGCAGGCAGTATGTATCGCGACAACCCCCAACATCTCCCAATGCCCGATCGCGGGCAGAGCGATATCATGACACCCCCGCCCAAACATCTCCCAATGCCCGATCGCGGGCAGTATGTATATAATAACCCCAAACATCTCCCAATGCCCGATCGCGGGCAGTATGTATAATGACAACCCCCAACATCTCCTGCCCGATCGCTGGCAGAATAAACGATTGACAACCTTCAAACATCTCCCTGGTGCTCCAGTGTCCCCCACCCCACCCACCATCGGCCCCACCATCTTCGGCTCGGCAGCCGGCGGAGGTAGCATTTTACTTCGCTTGCTTTCATCGCTCGCCGATTGACTGTCTCGTAGGGTTGCATAATTGGTGCAGGAGCTAGAGCCACTGGCGAGCTCATACAGACATGATCAGTCCAGATTTGTGATCATTCACAAATCTGACTGTCATGTACGGTATGGGCTGCATGCCCATTGGCTCTAGCTCTGCACCAATGGGCGGCAGTCCTACCGAACAGTCAGTCGGCGGGGGGCGGGCGCAGGCAGGTGGATGCTGCTGCCGCCGCCGCCGGGGAGTGGTGGTGGGACACTAGACACCAGGGAGATATTTGGGGGTTGTCAATGGACATTCTGCCCGCGATCGGGCATTATGGTCCACTGACCACCAGGGAGATATTCGGGTTGGGGGTTTTTACATTCTGCCCACGATCGGGCACTGGGGGTTGTTTCACGCCTGCCCGTGGATCGGCATTGGGCGTCGTTTGGGTGGGGGTTGTTATTATACATACTGCCCGCGATCGGGCATTGGGAGATGTTGGGGTTGTTATTATACATACTGCCCGCGATTGGGCATTGGGAGATGTTTTGGGGGTGTTAGTATATATACTGCCCGGATCGGCATTGGGAGATGTTTGGGGGGGGTTGTCATGATATCGCTCTGCCCATGATCGGGCATTGGGAGATGTTTGGGCGGGGGTTGTCATGATACGCTCTGCCCGCGATCGGGCATTGGGAGATGTTTGGGCAGGGGTGTTGGTAGTATATACTTGCCCGCGATCGGGCACTGGGGTTGTCAGTATACATTCTGCCGGGCGATCGGGCATTAGGGGAGATGTTTGTGGGGGTTCTTTTCACATTCTGCCCGCAATCGGGCTGGTGGGGATTGAGTTGGGGGCCAGCCACGGATGGCGAGCTACTGTGTTGCACCCTGTAATACAGCAGCTCACCTGTGGGTGGCCTCAGTTGATCCTTTTTTTTGCTCAAAGTTGTGCAGGCGCAGGTTGGGGGTTGCGCCTGCTCAACTCTGCACAACCCGACTGAATATCGGGTTGTGCAGTTTATGCATGGTTCCTCCCCCTCCTGTTGAGCATGCATTCATTTGCATTGCGCTGTTGCTCAACCTGTTTTCAGTGGCGCAACTGCCTCCTGCTGAATATCGCAGAATGGCGCAATGTAGGAGTTACGCATGCGCAACCCTTTTGAACATCTGGGCCCTTGTGTTTTAGCAAGTGAATACAATTTTAATACAAACTGTTTGAAATATAATTTAAACACAAGGTGGAGTGTTGAGAACTTGTGTGTGGACTGTGTTTTTTTTTTTAAGTATTACTTTGGCTAAGGAAACAAAGCGAGGAGTGGATGGTTGGGGTTACATTTTATTTATTTATTTATTTATTTCAGTACTCTGAAAACCATTTGAGCTCAGAGCTCTTTACATAGGTTCCACGTCAGGACATTTCAGTACAACAGATAGGTGAAATTATACAAAGGACTGCAAAAATACAAAGGTAAACAAACAGGATTATATATCAAACACAGTACAGGTCACAGGAAAACAGACAATTTACAGTGCCCAATGGTGAAACCAGTCAGTTGTCAGCAAGCAAGAGATTTTTTTTATTTATTTATTTATCAAGTCTAGGATTACAAATACCTTTGAGCCTTGGCTCTTTTACAAAGGTTCCACATCAGAGAAATCCAAATTATGGGGAACATCAAGACAGACATTACAACAATGTGGACATTGCAAACAGAGTACAGATTAATACAGTTCAAGGGTAACATTGTAACAAGGCAGCCAGCAGCATTTGTCAGAGTAAATAGACAACAGATAAGAAGTGCCAGAGTCATAGGGAGAGGGAAGAGGGTAGGAGGGGGAGAACGAATGTTGGAAGGCCGGGGAGATGGTGAAAAGTGCAGTGTTGGAGTTTGTTTGGAGTGTTGCTAAGTGCTGAAGAAAAAAAGGGGTGAAGGGGAGGAGCCCAAGTGCAATGTGCAAAAGGAGAGCATAATATCAGTATGTATTTAGTTGAGCAGTAAGTGCACTAGACAAATCCTGCCTATTTTCAGGCACGACCCAGGGGAGGGGGATACAGATGAATGCCAACTGACCTTAAACCAGATTAAGCTGTTGGTGGTATTTTTAGTGAATGAGGGAAATTTCCCTACTCTTTTCAATAAGTGCCATGGGATCTTTAACATCCACCTGAACTACCACCAGTCCAGGCAGATGGGACCTCGGTTTAACGTCTCATCCGAAAGACGGCACCTCAGAAGTGCAGCACCCCTCTCATGCTGCACTACAGTGTCAGTACTGGGATATTAACCCAAGTGCCAGATGTAGGAACTGAACCCACAGCCCTCTGATCTCCCGGCCTCAGAGGCGAGTGTGCTACCTACTGAGCCACTGACACTAGTATAGCACTAGGGATCGGAGGGAGGTGACTAGATTGGAGGCAGAGGGAGAGGGTGTTACATGTGTGGGGGGAGCAGGAGGGCCATGATTTTAGAATTCCAAATACTATACTGTTGTGTGTGATGAGTGTGACTTCTTAACCAAACACAACAGCATTTACTGACCGTTGTCCAATACAGAACAATTTTCTTCCATACACAACAGGGATTCTGACTACATTGATTTTTATACACGATCACATGTGGCTATATACTGTAAACCTTGTCAACACAGTATCCTGCTCTGAAGGTGCTTACCTAGGCAGTGTATACAACCAGTGAGCTAGGTCAGTGTACCCCAAAAATCTACCATCCCAGGCAGAACAGCAGCACAGCAGGCAACCAAGTATCTGCTGTGTCTTTCAGATTTCAAACTCAAATCAACAGTTTCAACTCAGAGGTCATCTTGGAGATTTAGGGTGGAGACCTGGTAAAGTTTACTGTGCAGCTCCCAATGCTTTAAATGAGCTTGTGTAGATAAAACACAAGTCGGAATGTTTCTCTCCACAAACATGTAGCTTTAACCAAAGTAAAACCAGCAAGCACAGCACCAATTAAGTATCAAACTGCTGCCCTGAGATCCAGGTATAATTGCCATTTTTCACAGTTTTAATAAATCATAAAAGGTGGGCCTCAGTAAAAAACCAAAACAACTGAATCCTTAATTCTAGGACACAATGTCTTTGCACTTGTCCCTCCAAGTGATGATTTCAAAACTGGAACTGCAAAGTAGTCTTACGTCGGCAGAATTGGTAGGTACTTCAGAGACCCAATCATCATCTTGCATCTTCTGCAGACAAAGAGTGCGATTCTTCCTCCAACCTGGCATCTTGGATCAGAAAACAACTTCGGGAGGATTGCAAACCAACAACAAAAAGCAGGCTTCCAAGTGTGTGGGTTAGGGGTGCGTGAGTAACAAATAGTATTCCTGAAGACCACAAATCAGAATAATGCACTATTTGTTGTTCAGATCCTGTTCTACTCATGCCTGACCTATTCAGGAAATGCAATATTTAAAAAAAAAGTCAGAGTCTACGAAAGTGTCCTTAGAACCGGTGCAGAAATGGGCTAGATACCCATTTACTGATATTCTGGGTAGGGACAAATTCCAAGGGGTTACCCTTCTCTTGGCTAAAGCCGTTTTGTGTTTGTATTTATTTATTGATTGATAACTAGGATTACAAATACCTGTGAACCAGGGTTCTTTTACAAAGGTTTCATGTCAAAGGACAGAACAAGATAACACAGGTGGAGCAAAAACAACAATGAGGTAATAGAATGTAAATACAGCAGTGAGTTATACTCATTTACTTATTGACTGACCCTGAAATTTTGGCAGCATCCAGCAGTCTGACTGGCACCTCCTATCTGTATGGTCCGCAAGTATGCTGTCCCCATGAGAACCTTTTCAAGGTTCTCTGACTGCCCTTCTGTGAAGGGACTGGTGATGGACTTGGCCTTCCACGAGTCGAATGGACAAGGGGACTTGGACAAACCACCTTACAAGGAGTCCAAAAAGCTTGATCACATGACTAAAAGGTGTATGCAGTGACTTCTTTAGGTCTCCCTTAGGCCAGTTATTCAGCCATGTTAACTGTTCCCTTTTTGGGATTGTGTGGCAACTCCCCCTCTACTGCCAGCTGACAAGCAGTTGCCAGTCCAGTGTATCAGAGACCAGAGTCAGGTGCTGGCTAAGTACCATTTTCAGATGGCATTGGACATGGGCTAGTCCTGTGCCCATGCCATGGTTACAGCTGACATCATGCACTGTAGGGCCTGACTGAGACTGTCCACCTTCACAGCGGACACCCAGCAGAAGTTGCTCGATGTTCCCTTCTTGGGCACCATCCTTTCAGCCCTTGGGTTTAAGGACATGTCACACATATTGAGAAGTCTAGTGCCACCCTGGAGTTTATGACTTCATCCCAGAAGGACTCAAAGTCCCTAAAACCTAAGCAAAAGTCCTGTCAGTCTTGCTCTTTTCAGCCACAACAAGCCCAGCAGGAGCAATACCAGTGCTGGCATCTGAGTCCCATGTTCTATGGCTAGGGGCAAATATGAGGGGGGCAGATGTGGGGGTGCCTCTTGGTCCCCTGTAGCCAGAGCTGCCTCCAAGGCTGCTCAGTGATGGGTTGCAGGGTGTCATTCTCCCTCCTGTCAAGTCCATGTCCCATCTCCCAGTCAGTAGTCGGTTGCAACCATTTCTTGCTCCGCCATTCCCTCATACAAGTGGGTTCTGGAAGTGGTGGGTAAGGGTCTGCCTCTGGATTTCAAGGCTGTCCCTCTGTATCATCTCCAAGCTCCTTGGGAGTCCAGGGTGCCAAAGGACATATTGTCCTCACTTTGAGTCAGCATTGCTCAGCTCCTAAAGCACAGGGTGATTGCTCATGTCCCAGATGCTCTGGCCAGTCAGTGATACATGTCCAAGTACTTCCTGGTTCCAAAACGGATGGGGAGCTGGTGCCCCATACTGGAATTGCACAATCTAAACAAGTTTATGTGGAAGCACAAGTTCCACATAGTCATTCTGAATCACATAATACCATCCCTGTAGCAGGGAATGTAGTTCTGCTCCCTGGACATCCAGGACACATTCATTCACATCCCCGTCAGTCTGTCCCATCTCCTACACCCTTGGTTATGTGCAGAGGGGATAGAAACATAGAAACATAAAATGTGTTTGTAGAAAAGGACTGTTTGGCCCACCCAGTCTGCCCAGATGTGTGCTGCCTAATTTGCCTCTGCAGAGCCTAAGTGGTCTCTGGTGACCCTCCCTCTGCTCCCCCCCTTTTGTTTTTGCCCCCAATCCCCAGCCTGCCCAACTTCAGTAATCTCCCTCTCCCAGCCCCATAACCCACCTTCTCCCAGATATACCTCCCAACTTCTTGTTCCTCCCTGGTTTATCTCCTAAGGTGGGGTCGATGGGGGTGGACCATGCCACTCCAGCTGAAGTTCATGCTTGGTCCAGAGTCAGGGTGTCACGGTCAGCAGTGTGGGGCTTGCAGAGTGGAAGCAGTGTCATTCTGCAGGCTGGGAGGGGGTGTCTTTGTTTTTCTTCCAGCCCCCAGGGTACCGACCAGTCATGAGCTGTGTGACACAAGCACTGGAAGTGTATCAACTGTTCAGGTCCGTCAGCATCTTCCCTCCGGTTGCTGAGCCCTTCCCTGCCTGCACCACTACCTGTGGTTACCCAGGTGGTGGTTTTGAAATGTTAGCTGCAACCCTCCCCGCGGAGGAGGAAAGCAGCCTCTAGGATCCGTCTCCTCTCAGCTGGCCCTCAATGACTCGCCATTCCTAAACTTCGTTACCGACAAGTGGTAGGCGACCAGCCAATTGGCCAGCTTCCTGCCTGTTTACCTAATACTCCTTATGCCTATCCCATGTATGCTTGAACCCCCCACTGTTTTTGCCTCCACCACTTCTGCTGGCAATCTGTTCCAGGCATCTGCTACCACCCTTTCAGTGAAGAAATCTTTCCTCACATCTCTCTTAAACTACCCCTCACCCCCAGCTTCATTGCATGCCCCCTGGTCCTTATGCTCCTTCTCATTTGAAAGAGACTTCCCTCCTGCACTCTGGTCACCCCTGTTAGGTACTTGTAGGTCTCTGTCATGTCAACTCTTGCTCTCCTGTCTTCAAGGGTGTACATGTTGGACTCCCTGACGGAGCTGTTTTTGTAAGGCGGAGCACTGTTCTGTTCAGTGCTCCCTTGACTGCCTCAGTACTACTCTGTATGAGCTGTCCTGCCTTCCAAATTTGCAGTTTATTGTACTGCCACTTTGAGTTCAACAAAAACTGACAGAAACAGTGAAATTGTTTATGAACTTTATGGTAATGTGTTCCCAGTATTTGGAAAGGAGTGATGGCTGCACATGTTGAGATCCCTCAGTTTCTCCTTCTGGGGCTTCCCATGCAAACTCTGCACCATTTTAGTTGCCCTCCTCTGGACTGCCTCCACCCTGTCTATGCCCTTTCTGAGGTATGGCCTCTAAAACTAGATGCAGTACTACAGGTGGGGTCTCACCAGCGAGCAATGCTGTGGCAACACCACCTCCCTTTTCCTGCAGGATATACCTCCCTATGCTCCCCGGCACCGCACTAGGCCTACCAACTGCTTTCTTATACTGCCCTGCCATCTTAAAGTCATTGCACATGATAACCCTAAGGTCTCATTCCTGTTTAGTGACTGACAGTACCTCCCCCCAATCCTATGGGTTCCTATGCCCTAGGTGCATGATCTTGCATATTTTGTCATTGAACCCCAACTGCCATGCTTTAGACCACTCCTCCAGTTTCCCCAGATCACTGCCCATTCTCTCCACCCCTCTTGAGTATCCACTCTATTGCAAATGTTGGTATAATCCACAGAAAGGCATACCTTTCCTTCCAATTTCTCAGCAGTGTCAATTACAAAGACATTGAAAAGGACCGGTCCCAGTACTGAACCCTGTGGCACTCTACTGGTCACCCCATCATTCAAGTGATTGCCATGTAGTACTATCCTCCGTCTCCTATCCATTAACAATCTTCTAACCCAGTTCACCACTTTGGATCCCATTGCCAGGCTGCTCAGTTTCTTTATCAGCCTCCTGTGTGGCATAGTGTAGAAGTCCAGATAGGTCACGTCTACTACTGTCCCCTGATCAAGTTCCCTGATCACCCAATCAAAGAAATCCATCAGATTCATTTGTCATGGCCTCCCACCCAGGAATCCATGCTGCCTGTGATCTTGCAGCCAGTTGGATTTGAGATACTAAAGCAGTCTTTCCTTTAGCGGGGTTTCCATTACTTTCCCCGCCAGTGATGTAAGACTGACTGGCCTACAGTATAGTTGAGAGCCTCCTCACTGCTGCCACATTTATGTAGAGGTACCACATTAGCTCTTCTCCAGTTCTCTGGAACCACACATTTTTCCAGTGAGCTATTGAATATGACTGTAGGTGGGACAGCTAGCACCTCCCTGAGTTCATTTAGAATCCATGGATGTATCCCATTAGGTCCCATAGCTTTGTCCACCTTCAGAGGTGCAAGACCCTTCTGGAATCTATTCTGAAAATGGATTTGTATCCACCCCCCCCCACCTCCATTCCTGCTACTCCCTGGTGGTCCACTCCCTCCACCCCATCCCTCGAATGTGAGGACTGAGCAGAAGTGCATGTTCAGGATGTCTGCCTTTTCTTTGTCCTCTTATGCGCAGTTACCCCCCTTGCCCCTCTGTTCCTCATTATCCCTCCCCTTGCTTTCCACTTCTCATTTACGTATCTGAAGAAAGTGTTATCACCATTAGCGACCATTTGACGATTCTTTCCTCTGTCTGAACCTTTGCTCCCCTCACCACCTTGCCTGCTTCCCTCTGCTTTACTAGGGATCCACGACGGGTGTTTGACAAAACATTCATCGAACCCCCCCCCCCGACAGCAAAACCTGCAGGTCGACTGCATTTTGCAGTCGGCTGCCAGTTTCTATTGGCTGGATGTGTTTTCTTTGGGACCCCAAACCCTCACGCTGGGGGCTATGTCCCCCATAACCCCCCACTTAAGGATTATCAACTCCAAGTCAGAGCTGATGTGGGGGGGGTGCTGGACCCCAAAAGACAGTGCCAGATTCCAGAGGGCTCCCTACAGCAGCATGGCGCTGTAGTCACTGTAGGGGACCTCGCTGTCGAACTGTTGTTGTCGGGTGGGCAACCGCTTTACTGGGAATTCTTCCCTGTCTTCCTCCATCTGTGTTTCCTTCTACCTCCTGAATGCCACCCTTTTTTCCTTCACCACCTTTGCCACTTCCTTAGAGAACCATAACGGCCTCCTCTTCCTGCTCCTTTTACTCACTTCCTTCATGAAGAGGTTAATTTCTTTAGTTATATCCTCCCTTATACCACTGTGCTGCCACCACTCCCTGGCAATCCCCTTCTTTAAGGCAGTTTCTGAGGCAGCCCTCATTTCTTTAAATTCCACTCTTCTAAAGTCCAGGACCCTCATCCTTGTATGGTTAGCCTCTGTTCTTGTCCTAATATTAAACCACACTGTATGGTGATCACTGGTACCCAGCGAACTGTCCACTGTGACATCTGCAATGCTGTCCCTGTTTACAAGCACAAAGTCCAGCACTGCCCCTTAGCTTGTGGGTTCTTTGACTAGCTGCCTGAGAAAAGCTCTCTGTAGGGAGTCAAGGATGGCCCTACTCCTTGTGGAAGCTACAGTTGGAAGGCTCAGCATCACATCTGGCAGACTGAAGTCACCAGCTAGCGGGACCACCCCCTTAATTGCCATTCTGATGATGGCTTCCCCAAGTGCCTTATCCAGCTCCTCTCTCTGTGCTGGAGGCCTTTACACTACCCCAGTGTGGATAGCAGCCCTGGAACCTGTCTGTAGGGTGACCCACAGCATGTCCATCCCTTCCTTTTCTTTCTGGTGCCCCTTCGAACCCTAATGGCAAAATTTCTGTATAAATACATTTTTACTACTGTATTTTCATGTCCTTGACTCCCTTCCACACATATAAAACAAGCCCTCCTCCCTGCCCTGTTTCTCCAGAACATAGATCCTGTACCAGTTCCAGGTCATGCCTTTTGGCCTCTTGTCCACAGCCAGAGTCTTTATAAAGTGCATGGCAGTGGTGGTAACCTTTCTGAGGTGCAAGGGCATCAGGATATATCCATACCTGGATGACTGACTGCTAGCCAGGCCATTCAAGGAGGATGTGGAGCTGTCCAGGGATTTGGCCTTCCAAACCTGTCAAGACTTGGACCTTCTGGTCAAGCCGGTCAAGTCTGAACTGGTCCCATTGCAGATGATCAAGTTCATCAGGGCAGAACTAGACTTACTGCACACTGAGACCCACCTGCCAGTGAACCAAGCATTGGATTGTACCTCCTTTGCCCAGTCAATTCTGGTTGGGAGCTTGTGCCCTGCCTGGGTCTTCATGTGGCTGCTGGAGTTAATGGTGGCTTTTACCACCATAGTCCCTTGGGCACGCTGGATGATGGAGCTCTTGCAATGGAAGTTGGACCAGCAGTGGTCCCAATGCTTAGGTCATCTGGACTAGCCAGTCGTGGTGACCAAGGCAGTGTGGGATGCCATCCAGTCATGGCTGACCCCACACAACCTTGAGGAGGGAATCCCATTTGTCCACCCAGAACTGTGTGTCATGCTCACAACAGATTCATCTCTGGTAGGGTGGGGACAAAGACCACAGAGCCCACAGATTCTGGTCACCCTGGGAGTCCTGACAACACGTCAACCTGCTAGAGCTCTGTGCAGTGCATCTGACTATGGTATAATTCACTCTGTTGATTGCGGGTCAGATCATTCAAGTCCAGATGGACAACATGGCCACCATGTTCTACCTGAACAGGCAGGGTGGGGTGCACTCCTTCCTTTGTGTCAGGAAGCTGTCCACACCTGGACACTTGTGCACAGCCTAGAAGCAGATCTTCTGGTGATTCATGTCATGGGAGGAAGCCACCAGCTGGCAGAAACTCTTAGCCAGGTTGGAGAGAAGTCACAGAAGAGGTCCCTGAATCAGGAGTTGGTAGACCACCTATTTCTTCAGTAGGGCACACCTCTGGCAGATCTGTTTGCCTTCTGGGAAAACAGAAAGCTGATTCTCTATTGTGCCCACCTCCTCAGTCCAGGACACTGCAGGGGGTATGCCTTTTCCAGGCCCTGTACCCTGGGCCTTTTGTTTTTTTCAAATGTAATTTCTGGGTTTTTGCGGGTTTTCTCCTTATCCCTACACCCACGAGTCCCCGATGTAGCGTGTGCATGTGGAGGCACGCGCGCATGCCATTCAGGATGCCCCTCTCTCTTCCAGTCATGCCATTGACCACCTGTTACGTCACCGAACCTCCATTCAGTGATGGCGGGACTACGGGTGGGTGACCCTACCCCTTACCCAGGAGAGGAGATCCTGCTCCAACCCCCCGTGCCGGCACCCCAGCAACCCGAGGTCGTTCCAGAAACTGGGTCACCACCGTAGGTCAAGGTGTGGTGTCCAGCACCTCGACCCTCAGCACCACCAGGCTGGCCGACCCTGGGTCTTTTGTACGCCCTTCCCCCTTATTTCACAAGGTTGTGATCAAGGCTAGGGCAGACAATGCAAAAATGATCTTGGTAGCTCAAGACTGGCCCAGGCAGTTCTGATACCTAGATCTCCTCATTCTTAGCAGTAGGCTTCTGTGGTGGCTGCCTCTGTGCTCCAATCTGCTGACTGCACAACAGGGGAATGTCCTGCTCCCATACCATCACTCTCTGTACCTCTCTGTCTTGTTTCTAAGCAGCTAGAGTTCAGAGTTGTTTGCCTTTGGAAGATGTTCTCCGTGTTGTGGAAACATCCTGTAAGGAGTCAACTTTTAAAAGCTGTGAATGTAAGTGGAAGAGGTTCTCAATCTGGTGCCTGGGCAAGGTGCTTGATCCCCTACTTGCCCTATGGTGAGCATTCTTGACTACCTCTGGTCCCTGTCTCAATGAGGACCGTGAGCGAGGACCCTTAATGTGCACCTGGCAGCCATCTCTGCATGCTGGGCCCTGGCTGGTATGCTGATGGTGGCACTGGAGAAGGCAGTTGGGTGCTTTTTCAAAAGCCTGACTCACTTGTCTCCCCCCCTCCCGTGCGTGAACCTCCACCTTCTTAGCACCTGGTATAGGCAATGCTCATGGGCAAGCTGGAATAGGGTCTTGTTCTGGTACTGGGATAATGAACGTGATCCCCGTAACTGCCCTATGGTGAGCATTCTCTACTACCTCTGGACCCTGTCTCAATTGGGACTGCTAGCAACAACCCTTAACCATCTCTGTATACCAGGTGTTATCTGGTACACCAACGATGGCACAGAAGGAGGTGGTTGGGTGCTTTTTCAAAGGCCTGGCTCAATTGTCTCCTCCAGTGCGCCAACCTCCACCTTCATGGGACCTACTATTGGTATTGGCAGTGCTTGTGGGCAAGTCATTTGAGCATGTGTACAAATATGAGATGTCACATTTGTCATGGAAGACTGCCTTTCTGATGGCCATCGCATCATCCAGAAGGATCAGAGAGCTCTTGGCGCTCTCGGTGGAGTATCGCTCTCCCTATCTGGTCCTTCACAAGGACAAGTTCATCATTCGCTCCTACCTGAAGCTCCTCCTGAAGGTTGTATCAAAGTTTCATTTTAGCCATGTGATTAAGTTACTGGTATATTTCACTAACCCAATCTGGGAAGCTGATCGCAGGATCCCAAATCCTGGACCTGTGGAGGGCGCTGTCTTATTACAAGGAGCACACGGCTGGAGTTCTGGGTTAGGCTCACCAGCTGTTTCAGACTTAACCTGAAGCTACATCTGGCAGACCAGCAGCAAAGCAGACTATTGCCAGGTAGATAAAATCCTGCATCGACCTCTACTATAGGTTGGCTGATAGGGAGTCGCCCAAGGGGATAAGGGCTCATTCCACCAGACGTACCGCTGCCTTGGTGGTTACTTCAAGGGATATCCCTATTGTGCAGATATGCAGGGCTGTAACCTGGACAAAGGTGCACACCTTCATCTCCCGTTACATCACTGACATTATGAATTGTCCGGATGATGCTTTTAGGTCCTCAGTCCTCCAGTTTCTGTTCACAAAATAGGGGTGCATGCCTTGCCCTTCCTCCTGGAGGACTGCCAGAGTGTGGATGTGAACAGTATCCACATCCTTAGAAATATAAGTTACTCATCCATAACTGTAGTTCCAGAAGTGGTATACAGTTCACATCCACATCACCCACCCACCCCCGGTAAGGTGGCATCTGGATCCCTACTTCTGGTGTGCAAAGATCTGATATCATGGGGCAGAGCTGAAGGATATACCACCCAGGTAGTAGGAGGAGCTTAGCTTGAAGACATTCCAATGACAGCTGTTTCCGTGAAACTGCCAGAGTGTGGATGTGAATTGTATGCCACCCCTAGAACTACAGTTACAGGTGAGTAACCTATGTATCTAGACTATTTTTGTGTTGAATAAACCCTACCCAGCAGCAGCTGAGCACAGAGAGACAACTGTTGGAAATGTGAAAAACATTCTGTGAACAGTGCCCTCTAGATGTTAGATACTGCAATAACAAACAGATACATAGTGTTGGGAAATTGCAACAGCAGTGCCCTCTAATTGTGAGAGGCTAAAGTAATGGGAAAGTTAAAATCATACTGTATATCTAACCTCTCAGCTAATAGAACATTCTCCTTAGCTGGCTGGTTAGAACTGCTGCCTTTAGGACATGGGGCGGCGGGGGGGCAGCCTTGCCCTCTTTTGATTCTGCACTATCTGCAAGAACTCGTGTGTCCTTACTGCCCCCTCCTCCCACTTCGATCAGCCAGTGAGGGACTGCTGGAGATTCCCAGGGTCTGTTTGAAGTCATTTGGGGCAAGGGCTTTTTCGTTTGCTGCCTTGACTCTGTGGAATTCTCTACCTTGGTTTGTGAGGGAGTGCCCGACCATGGAGAGCTTTAAGTCGGCATTGAATACTTATTTACTCAGACTCGCTTTTCCGGAATCATAATAATATATTTCATGAATTTTATGGTTTTAAATGTTTTAACTTGTGATATGTGTCATCCTGCTGTGTCTTACTTTTGTTCAAAGGGCTTAGATAATTTGATTTGCGCTTTTAAAGAAATAAAGTTGATGATGATGCCCAGAAAGGTATCTTGATGAGTCTGCCTGCCAGAATAGACAGAACTTAACACATATTATTCCTGGAATGTATTAAACTGTTTTCTCTTCCCTTCCCTTTTGAACATTGGGTTCAGGAGAAGTTCAGACACTGCAGAAATTTGATGCCAACAGCAGCTCTATCAAAGTGGTCTGGAATGTCATCCGGGAGGCCAGGGGTTACAGACTAGAGTGGAAGAGAGCTGAAGGTAAGAAAGAGTTAAAGTTGTCTGAAGTTGATCTCTTGAGAGTAGTTCAGTTGTGCAGCAGCAGCAGCAGTACCTGACTCTGTAACCTGGGAGACCTAGGTTTGTGTGAGGATCCACAGGTTGTACAGCACTTAGACTGGCTAGGAGCCAAGCACATAATGCAGGGCAGGAGTATGACTCCCATGGAAGGGAGAGTTCCAGCCACTCAACATTTGTCCATACAGCAATCACAGAGAGGCATTGGTATCAGCTGTGAAGACTGTTGCTTGTCAACCTTCCTGTCCAGAGTGGACATGCAGACATGGCATCCCCAAGGATCAGGGTGGAAATGACGAAAAAGGGGGGGTGGTCAAAGGACATTTGGGATGCCAAAATATCAAAGTTGAGCCTAGCCCAGTGGTTCTGAAGGTAGAAGGTAACTCACTGTACTATGCAGGAAACCTGGGTTAGTGTTCTGATCGTGACTCACACACCAGCCGGCGAAGTCTTGGGCAGAAACGAAGGACATTTGGGGCCCCAAAATATCAAAGATGAGCTTAGTCCAATGGTTTTGAAGGTAGAAGGTTGCTCACTGTATCATGCAGGAAATGTAGGCTTGTGTTCTGATCACGACTCTCCCACCCCAGGCTGGCAAAGTCTTGGGTGTGCTGTGGAGGCAATTTGCCTGGACTGGTCACCCTGCTGTAAGAGCATCTCCTTTAGTGGGAAGCAGAACCGGCACTCATATTATGGGTGACCACACTATGTCAGGTTCCCCCCCAAGAAGGACAATTGTAGCAAGGATGTTGACTATGGAGGGGAGGTAAGAAGAAGTACAGGAAGAAAATGGACGGGGCTAGGCACAGTGATGTTCAGGCTTCTTCTGTGCTCCGATAAACTGATGATGGATTTGGAATTCTATGCCCTTGTGTTGGATCCTACAGCGAGTTAAAGCCCATTATGTGAATGAAGCAGTATGGATGCACCTGAAGGAGGACTGGTTTGGTCAGAGGTATTGGGGTGGGAGTGGGGTGAAGGTGAGCCACATGTGAGAAACTGTTAATAGAGCAAAAGGGTTGAAATTTTTGAGTGCTTGCTGAATGTGTTTTTCTAGGGCTTGTTTAGATTCCTCTCCCTTCTTTCTGTGAATAATGCATATTTCCCATGAGACATTGCTACAGAGCCCACTTGAAGACTATGCCACTGTCAGTTACTAGGGATGACAGCCACTACAGTACATACCAAGTCTCTGCTTCTGCTGGCCACATGAGGATGTATGTGTAAAAGAGGCAGGTGTTTTAGTAAACCCCTTGTAGTGGCTGTCCTCAAGGACGGGGGTCAAGTAGAACACAAGTAATATTGCTGCTGTGCCACTGATCTACATGTGTCCAAGAAGTCATATGCGGTAGTGGTAGGGAGGGCACGGGTGTGATGAAGCATGGGGCAGTGTCACAGCCCTGCTGCTATCAGTGGGTGCTAACTGGAGCTCTGGTGCTACAGTGTGGAATAGTGTTGCTCTCAGCAATACCAGCTGGTAGTGGCAGGGTTGTAACAATCGCAGTGAACTTCTCAACAGTGTTGTCTTGCCAATACTAGTTGTCATTCCACTTGGTGGCCCCTGGTGCCTCCCTCTTCTAATTTTTCCTCCACCATCACTCCAAGAGACTTTTGTCCTGTCTAAAAACAGTTGCTGAAACCATGAATCATTGTGAAAAATTCACTGGGCTACAGTGTGCTGCATCTTATTGGCAGAAGGGGACCAAACTGCTTATAAGAGATGTCTCTGCTGTCTCAATATGTATGTTTTTTATATGTACAATATATGCATTTATAAACATACACATATCTTTTTCCTCAGGACTGGAAAAGCCACAGACGATTTCCTTTCCCACCAGTACAAACAGCTATGAGATTACAGGCCTGGAGCCAGGGACAGAGTATTTTATTACACTCTATACTCTGTACGAGGGCAGGGAGGTGGCAACGCCAGCATCCACTGTACTGACAGGTAAAAATACAGAATAAGCATGGGGGAAGGATGTGTTTTGGAGGTGTCAGAAATGTTAAAGCACCTGAAACTGCTGCAAACTGCTGGACTGCATGAAAATGGTGAACATTTTACGACAGCTTTTTTTTTTTTTGTTTAGAAGAATGTGGATGACTTTACAAAAATAAACAAGCCAAGGTTCCAGCTGCACGCAAAACCAGTAATACACATGGACAAAAAGGCTTCAGGGTGATTTATTAAACAAGAACATGCGAACGGTTCCCTGGCTTTTCGAGGGTATCAATCTTCTTCATGGGGCAGAGTCCATTATTTAAAATCAGCATTTAAACACATCAATGTATCAAAACATGTGATCTGTGATCCAATCACATAGAATTACCAATCATGAAAATACCATAGACAATCATGTGAAAACAGTGCATTATACAATATAAAAGTGAATACCAAGATACAAAAATGTGTAGAAAAAATACATTAAAATTTCAACCCATCCATCAAGGAAACATCTGAAAAGGGGGACAAAAGAAATGATAAATATGTAAACATTACCCAAATTGATATGTTATTTTTCTTTCTTAATATATTAATTGTGTCCTTCATTGATAGGGCAGTATTACAAAAGAGCCAATTTTATACATTTGTTTTAAATATTTATATTTTGAAACTCTTTCAGTTTTCCAAATATATAACTAACGGGGTCTGCTAGATAGCGACAACACCCTAAATAACTCATTTTGTACACTGTCATAATGTAACTATTTTCAAAAATGCTGGAGTGATTAAGGTCAAAAAGAAAATGTGTCTTATTTGCAGTTCAGGAAAAAAGGGAGAGAGGGAAAGAAAATAAAATTAGAGTGGAATAGAAGTGGAAATTATTATTATATAAATGTGGGACTTAGTGTGAAAGAGAGGTTTAATCAAGAAAATCACATTATTTCTACACAATTTATAAATACACAGTTAGATTGAGTTCGTTATTCAAACCATTAGGGTGTAGTGAACCTAGAGTAAAGATCCACTTTGACTTTCTCTCTGGAGAAGTAGCTGCCTTCTATCTCCTTTGCGTAGTGGTGATTTTACATGGTCAATAATCATGAATTTCAGTAACAAAGGGTTACTGTTGTGGCCTTCAAAAAAGTGTGATGCCACAGCAGATTTAAGAGTCTTATTTTTAATATCCCTAATATGCTCCAGGAATCTCTCCTTGGCATGTCTGACTGTTCTGCCTACATACAGTAAAGAACATGGGCACTGTGCCACATATACTATATACTTCACGGAGCAATTTACAAATTCCAACATGTCAACTTGGGACTTCCTTAATTGGATGATAGAAAACCTTCCCTTGCGTGACATATTTGCATGCTAAACACCGTCCACATTGAAAACATCCGTGTGGTCTTTCAGGAAGAGAAGTGAGTGGGCAATCCTTATTGGGGACACAGTGACTTGAAGAAACCATGTGTCCAATGTTTTTGGCTGTACGATAAGTTATTCTAGGAGTGTCAGTGAATAAGTCTGGAATGTTACAATGTTCCAACAGTTTCCAGTTGTTCAATAGTATGTTTTTAACTTGAGATGCAATACAATTGTATTCTAGCATGAAAGTCATTTTCCTTGGTTCCTCATATTCTACATTCTTTGGTGTTCATAGTGTTTGCTTATTCTGTGACTTAGCTCTCTCTCTTGCCTCTCTGAGTGTTAGTATATTATAACCCCTTTCACAAAATCTACCAATCATTTTCTCTGACTGTACAGTATACATCAAAAGCTTCATCAGATAAACAATCTCTCCTTAAATGGAGAAACTGTCCATATGGGATGGAATAAATTAAGCATGGTGGATGGGCACTGTGAGCATGGAGAACTGAGTTACCAGCTGTTTCCTTCCTAAAACATGTTGTTTCAAGTTTCCCATTTTCTGACACCCTCATGGATAAGTCCAAAAATGGTATCCTCTCCCTGTTCATCTGATGTGTAAACTCCAAATTCACATCTTAGGGATGTAAGTTTGTCATGGCAGTCATACACGTCATTGATTCCATGACGTTTGATCTTTATTCAGGACTTCCATGACTTTCACTAGTGTCATCAGAATGTAGCAATGATGACAGTGCCACAACATTCACTGCTGTTTATTAATTATTTCATGAACAAACAATGAGTCATTAAAACCTCATCCATGACAAACTTACATCCCTACATATCATTATTGTCCAAGTTCTTAACAAAAATTTCTGCCTCCAGTTCTGTTTTTTCCCAGATTATTATAAAATCGATAAAACAACTCCAAAAAACAATTTTATTTCGATGTTCATTTTCTGCACCAAAGATGCATCTGTCTTCCCATTAACCTAAATACAGGTTGGCATATGTTGGTGCCACTGTCGCACCCATAGCTGTTCCCCTCTGCTGTAAATAAAATTTACTATTGAACAAAAAATAATTATGTGTCAAAATAAAATCCATTGCATCAATAAAAAACTTGGTGGGGTGCATTGTTAAACCTTGCTTTTAATGGGAAAAAATCCATGGCTTCCAAGACCAAATTAGGGGGTTTACATGTATATAAGGAACTGACATCAGTTGTGATCCAGAGGTACTTTTCCCTCCACTGTATCCCATCCAGCTTTTCAAGTACTGTACATGTAATGAATCCCTTGTGTAAAAGGGGAGATTAGTCACCAGTGGTTGGATTAAAAAGTCACAGAACTTGCATAAATTTCCACTTAGAGCCAATACCTGAAATGATGTTGCGACGGGGAGGGGGTGTTTATTGTTAAGAATTTTTGGCAAATAATAAAACATAAGGATAATTGGTGTCTTAACTTTCAAAAAATCATTTTCTTTTGAAATAATGAATCCCCTCCTGGTCACCTCATCAATTAATACCCACAGTGTTCTTTGAAATTGCATAGTTGGATTCCCTTTAAGTACCACATATGTTTATCTGATAACAGTCTGGCAGATTCTTTTTCATAGTCTGTCCTATTAAGGACCACTATGTTACCGCCTATGTTAGACTGTTTAAAGATCACTTCTTTAAGAATTTTTAGATATTTTAATACTTCAGAGTCTTCTGATGTTAAATTGGGCACATTATGCCATCTTTTTGTAAACAATGTGTCAACCTCCTTTAAAACCACCTTCTGACAAGTCTGACTAGCAGCATCATGAACCTTAGGGCAAAAGATTGATTTTGGTCAAAATTTGTAGTTCCTGTCAGCATCTGAAAAATTAATAGAGTCACACAGTTCATTATCATTCCCATCTTGCGTGTCTAGCACAAATGCATTTCCCTGATCATCAAAACTGATACAATTAAGCAGTTTAGAATTCTCAGTGCTGAGACTTGAACTTAACTCCCCGTCCCTCGGTGGTACAATAGACTCAGTGATTCCAATAAGAGGTTCAGCATGTCTCAGTCCAAGCTTTGATCAGAAATCTCTGGGGATGCTGGTCCCCCCATATTTTTATTTGCAAAAAAATTGTTCAAATTAATCTTCCTGAATATCTTGAATAGCTCTACTTGCAGCTTAAAGCGGTTCACCTCAGGGGAAGGGACAAAAGAGAGCCCTTTACTCAATACTTTGATTTCTATTGGGTTTAGTTCATAAGTACTTAAGTTTACAATTTCTTTTTTTTTAACGTGTAAATTTTATTGATAATATTATTGTGAGACAGGTATTAAAACATATATATCCAACTCATAATACAGGTAAGACTTCATCACAGTTCCATTAACAAAGTAGGATACAAGGAATAATAGTTGTCATGTATATGCTTACATGGTTTCTTAGTGACTATTCCCCGAGAGTGTCAAAAATACTGTTTTTGCTCAGCTATAACAGTAAAAGTTCTTCTAGTCCAATATGAAATCAATCTTAGGAATGTTTCCTATCCTGTTAATATCTGAATTATTCCACATATAAAATCCAGTGGTAACAAAAGAGCCAAAACCTATTTAACCATGAAGCTCAATAATTGAAGTTATTATAAGAAAGAGAACTAAATCATGTCTGTCTCATTCTTCCTTATATATAAACCAACTTTAAAACTGTAATTCTGTTTTTTGCTTCGAATAACACACTCGATATAAAACTTCAAAACTTTAACACATGTACGAAAAGGGGAAAAAGAAAGGAAGGAAGGAAAGTGCCTGTTGCACCTGGGTATATACCATCTTTTAAAAACAAAACGATAATCACTGATTAGCTAGCAGTTGGTCCAGAGCTGGTATGCCCCACTGTGCTTCCACAAAATTGAAATAAGGTAGCCATCTGGAATTATAGGTGTCTACCCGTAGATTCAAACGGGCTGTCATTGCTTCTATTCCTCTTATTAAATCAATTATTGAGAACCATTTTGAGATTGATAATGACTTAGTAGATAACCAATGTTGAGTAATAACTTTCAGTGCAGCTGCAGTAAGGATATAAAACAAATATCTCTCTGCTGCTGAGACAACTTCTGAGGGTGGCAAGCCCAGTACCATATTTGCAAAAGTGAGAGGGGATTGTGTGTGGAGTATGGTCACAGTATGTCTGGTCACCTTTGTCCAATATTCCTGTATATTGGGACAGTTCCGAAAGATATGATGGTGTGAGCCTATCTGGCCACAGTTTCTCCAGCAGAGTGCAGATGGGTCTGAGGCATAGTGTTGGGAAATAACCAGTGTAATAAAATGCCTGGTGTTAATCTTCCATCTAAACTTTCTCTAAACTGGAGATGATGTAGTTTTATGCATTCCTCACCAGACTCTTTGTCATTCCGAGTCCTCTGGGACAGCAGAGAATTCTTCCTGCCACTTGTCCTCTATATTTTGGGTGACTAAAATTCCCACCTCTTCCTGCAGTGCCTTATATATAAAAGAGATGTAGTTTCGACTGTCTCCTAATTTGCTCTTTGTGTAAATAAAACTAATAGGAGGGGCTGGGGGTTGTGATAAGGCTGAGATTCCGACCACCCACTGTATATAGTGGCGACATTGCAGATATCGAAAAAAATCAGAATGGGGTAGCTGGAACTCTTGTTGTAGGGTAGCATAGTCCTTTACCACTTCACCAGCCATAAACTGAGTGAGTGTTCTCAGCCCCTGTTGGGACCATCGCGTAAAGCAGGGGTCATTCTGTCCTACTGGGAAGTCAGTTTACAATTTCTTTTGATTCACTTTGTTGTTGTTCCATGTTACTCTCTTGGTTTTGTTGATTCTTTTTGGTCTTGCCCCCTCATTTTCCTCTCCTTGTCTTTCGTTTTGTTCCTGTGTTCTTTTGTCTAAAAAAGCACTTTTTTATTTTGGCCAGATGGTTGCAATGGTTGCTACATTATCTGTGTCTTCCTGAACTTGTAATACTGAACCATTTCTGCCCTTGTTCTTATTTTTATTTTGTCTCCAATTTCTAGAGTTACTTCTGTTATTACTTCTTCCTCGACTTCTAGAGTGGTGATGATTTGTATTACGACCTCAACTGTCAGTTTGTGTTTTTCTGTCCCATGGAAGATTTGTCCCAGTGAATAATCTTTGTGGTCCCGTTCGTCTTTTGTCTGTTTTCTCTTAGCCACCTCTCTTTCATGCATGGTTCCAACCTACCTGTTTGTTTCTGTTTTTATTTGTTCATTATCCACACCAGGATCACCTCATATAGGTATAAGTACTTCATTTCCATGAGGGTCAGGGGAAGGCAAGAACAGCAGCAGGGGTCACATTTAGTCACATCTATTAAAGGACTCCTTAAATCAAGCACAAGATTTGTTTAGAAGTTAAATATCATAAATTTGAAAAGTTGGAGGAAAGAGGTGTTTTTACATTGTCCTAACAAAGAGAGCCAGGCCAATAAATGAAATGCCACACACAAACTGAGACCAAACATGGAGCTGGGATCAAGCTGAGTGCATTTACTTAAAATGCAACTGACACATTCCGGCCAGGCAACTCATACTAAGGAGCTGCATGTCTGAGGAGCTAATTTAGGCCACTTTTGAAATTTTATTTTATCAAATATGAAGTTCAGGATGTACATTCATGTGCTTGGCTTGTATGATACAAGCAGAGCAGCTGCCCAATGCTGCAGCCCCACCCCTAAAAACAGCAGTTTGATGACATGAAATGGGGAACAGGGCGGCAGGTGCGCTATATATAGAATAGTGTAATTGGGAAGAAGTGATGTCTAAACACCCAAACAGTACCTTTGCCTCCAATTATATATGTATGGGGCTGTGATATATAACATACATATATTTTATGTATAGAATAATGTATGGGCAACCATACACAACAAGACTGTGTTCCCATCCAGGGGTGAGTTGGCATCATTGATCTCATGAGCAAAGCTTGAGAGGTCCCTATGATGTCATGTCACCCAGAGATAGAAATGTCAGCTTTGTTGTGAATGGTTGCCCGTACATTATTTTGTATAGAGCAAAGGAGGGTGAGAGGTGATATGATCGAAACATTCAAACACCTTAAGGGCATTAACAAGGTGAAAGAGTCTTAACATTTTTCAATATAAGAAAAATAGCAGGACAAGAGAACACAGCATGAGATTAGAGGGAGGCCGATTAAGGGGTAATGTGAGGAAGTTCTTTTTCACAGAAAGGGTGGTGGATGCATGGAACGGCCTACCTCAGGAAGTGGTGGATATGAGTACAGTGCAGGGCTTCAAACAGGCATGGGATTGGCATAAGGGAGCAATACAGGTGAGTATGAATAGATAGGCTATTGACAGAGCAAAGGCCGATTGCACATTTATACAGTGGTAGCCACAGACATTGCAAGCTATTTCCAGATATTTCGTGAAATTTCTGAAGAGTTTCTCTCTGCTGCCCCTACTGTTTAAATGCAAAAAGCATCAGATATTTCTGGAAATATCACAGAAATTTCAGGAAATAGCTTGCAGTGTCTGTGGCTACTACTGTAAGATAGAAAAAGAAATGGGCAGACTGGATGGGCGTTGCGGTCCTTATCTGCCGTCAACTTCTATGTTTCTATATCTTGTTTAATTCATTTTTAATTCTGATTGACTCACACAACTTGGTATTTGCTTGGCGTGCAGTTTCATTTACCTTTCTGTGCATTCTGCTGTTTTTGGCCAACCCTGTCTCCTGTAATTAGTTTATTTTTGCCCTGGTGCTGCGATTGATTTAACACTTTTTGTATATTATGTCAGATAAGTACCTGTATTTGACTACATGTTGTTTTGTGATTTATGTACTGTACTGCATTATTGTACCGTGTTATTCCCATTGTTACTACTGTATGTATCTCTTTGTTCCCTGTCCCCCAGGTCGCACCTTGAAATTAGCTTTGGCGTAGGCTTAGTGTGCCTTTCCTGGTTGCCAAATTTCAAATCAATTAATCAATAAATACATTTCACTACTTTCTAACTCTGTGTTGATCTGTCATCAAATAAACAGAAAACAGCAAACAACATGATAAGATTAAAAATGTAGTCTCAGTTTTCATCAGCTAGATTCATTACAAATCCCTGAACACATGCGGTAGGAGAATACACAGCAAATAAAAAAGGTAAATGCAGAATGTGTGTAACCAGTCTCTCTCCTTTGCTGTCTCGAGGCAGATTACCAGAGAGGACTCAAAGGCTTAAGCCAAGCCCTAGATACCAGCAACACCCAGCTGGTGCATTGGGAGAGTGGTGGGCCACCCCTCAAGGGAGGTCACCGGAACCCTTGTGGGTTCACTCCCAGCAGTAGAAGGAGATTGAGAGAAGTCAGTGTTGGAGCACCCACAGGAGGGTGGCACGAGACCCCACAGGAGAAGGAAACAACTCCTGGTGGGGGATTCAATCATAAGGGGGGGTAGACGTGGGGGAGGAAGGGGATAGGGAGGTAAGGTGCCTGCCTGGCGCCACGGCTTGGAGGGACAGGAAGCGAATCCTCAGGATCGCGGGAGCAGCTGCACGAGGGAGGGAGCTGGATGTCATTGTCCACCTAGGGACAAATGACCTGGCTGTAAATGGGATCAGAGCGGTGCAAGAGGAGTTTGTGGACATGGGGAGGGGCCTTAGACAAGTAGCATGTACGGTAACCTTCTCGGAGGTGCTGTCTGTCTATGGCAAGGATGATGCTAGGGTATTCCGCATCATGGGATTCAATGAATGGTTGAAAAACTGGTGTGGAGCTCAGGGTTTTGGCTTCATAGGGGACTGGGGAGCCACCTGGAGGGATACAGACTTATACTGACGCAGTGGTCTGCATCTGTCCAGGGGGGATCCAGGATCCTAGGTGACAGATTTAAATGCTTCATTGGCAAGCATTTAAACTAGCCAAGGGGGGAGGCACTGAAAAGGAGCAGGGAAATCCCAGCCTCCCCCAACAAAGCGCAGTAGTTAGAGAGGTAAACACCAAGGCAGAGAAGTCAGTAGGGAGCAGGACAGGGACAAATGCAGAAAAAGGTGTTAAGGACAGGGATGGGACTAAAAGGGGTAAGGCCATAAAAAATAAATGGAAGGTGATGAGTACCAATGCCTATAGTCTGTGCAACAAGCTCCCTGAACTAGTGGCCTTAATGGAAGAGAGATGCCTGGATATTGTGGCAGTCACTGAAACATGGTACACAGAGAACCATGAGTGGGAAGTCAACATACCAGGATACACAGTCTACAGGAGGGACAGGGTGGGTAAAAGAGGAGGAGGAGTAGCTCTCTATATAAGGGAAGGGATTAAAACAACAGAACTAAAGAGTAAACAGGAAGTTGATGAGTCACTATGGGTCACCCTGGAGACAGGAAATGGCACCACAATCCACATGGGGGTTGTGTACAGACCCCCATCTCAGGGGGAGGAAATGGACAAGGAAATGATAGAAGGCATCCTTAAAATGGCAGAAAAAGGGGAGATATTGTTGATGGGGGACCTGAATATGCCAGATGTTAGCTGGAGTACCTTTGCTGCAGGCAGATCCAAGAGCAGGGTCATTCTTGATGCCCTACAGGGGGCATGCCTCAGACAGCTAGTGTTGGAACCAACTCAAGAGGGAGCAATCTTAGACCTGGTACTCTCAAATGGGGAAGGAGAAAGGATCTCAGATTTAGAAGTGGGTAGCCATCTGGGAACAAGTGACCACCAAACAGTGTGGTTCACAATAAACACAGCCATAGAGTCAAGCCATACAAAAACAAGAGTATTGGACTTTAGGAAGGCTGACTTTGGGAAAATGAGAAAGTGCCTTAGAAAAGCAATAGCAAACGGACAAGAGGGAGGGGGGAGGAACAATGGGAATAATCAAAACAGCCGTCATGAAGAAACAAGCCTTTGTGAAGCGAATCAATAAACCAAAACGAAGGAAAAAACCACTATGGTTCTCAAAAGGGGTGGCAGGGACGGTTAAGGAGAAAAGGATAGCATTCAGGAAATATAAGGAAACACAGAAGGAGCAGGACAGAGAACTTTATCAGATAAAGCAGAAGGTGGCAGGGAAGGCAGTCAGAATAGCAAAGGCACAAACTGAGGAAAAGATAGCCAACTCTGTTAAGAAGGGGGAATAAAACTTTTTATAGGTACATTAGCAAGCGAAGAAAGACCAAGGGAGGAATACAAAGACTTTATAAAGGGAAGGGAATGTGGGCAGAGGGTGACAGTGAAAAAGCAGGGATGCTGAATGAATATTTCTGCTCAGTATAACAGATGAGGAGGGGGAGGTGCCTAAACCAAACAAGGGGGAAACTCTGAATAGGGGGTTGATACCAGTCCATTCACAGAAGAAAGGGTTTTGAAAGAACTCTTGAAACTGAGGGTGGACAAAGCAATGGGGCCTGATGGGATTCACCCAAGAATACTAAAAGAACTAAGGGTAGAACTAGTAACACCACTGACTACTCTTTAACAAATCATGGGAGGATGGAGTGGTACCTGAGGACTGGAGGAGGGCAAATGTGATTCCACTTCACAAAAGTGGGAGCAGGGCAGAGGCAGGAAACTACAGACCAGTTAGTTTGACTTCAGTGGTAGGGAAAATGATGGAATCACTTCTGAAGGAAAGAATTGTTGAGTACCTGGAGGCCAGTGGGGCACAGGACCCAAGGCAGCATGGTTTCACAGCAGGAAGGTCATGTCAGACAAACCTAATAGATTTCTTTGACTGGGTGACCAAAGTAGTAGACCAGGGAGGGGCTGTGGATATGGCCTACCTAGATTTTAGCAAGGCATTCGACACAGTCTCACACAAAAGATTAATATACAAGTTAGCCAGCCTTGGAGTGGGTCCCAAGGTGGTAGCCTGGATAAAAAACTGGCTGGACAACAGGACGCAAAAGGTAATAGTAAACGGAGTCCACAGTGAAGAAAGGAGGGTAACTAGTGGGTAAATCGCGAGAGGGTTCGGTACTGGGACCGGTCCTCTTTAATATCTTTATAAGTGACATTGGAGAGCACCTGGAAGGAAAGGTATGCCTCTTTGCAGATGACACAAAGATCTGAAACAGGGTTGATACACAAGGTGGGGTGGAAAGCAAAAAGGGACTTGGCAAGGCTGGAGGAATGGTGAAATACGTGGCAGTTCAGATTCAATGCAAATAAGTGCAAGGTAATGCATCTGGGAAACAAAAACCCAGGGGAACAGTACACAATGGGGGGTGAGTTAATAACAACAACAAAAATCGAAAGAGACCTAGGAGTAGTTATATCAGATGACCTAAAGGTGGGTAAGCAATGTGAGAAGGCAGTAAGGAGGGCTGGGGTGATACTGGGATGCATAGGGAGAGGCATCAACAGTAGAAAACAGGAAGTTGTTATCCCTCTCTACAGACAGTTATTGAGACCCCATCTGGAGTACTGTGTGCAATTCTGGAGACCCCATCTCCACAAAAACATAGACAGAGTGGAGGCTGTTCAGAGGAGGGCAACCAAAATGGTCCAAGGTCTGCACCAGAAGACATACGAAGAGAGACTAAAGCAGCTTAATATGTATACCCTTGAGGAAAGGAGGGAGAGGGGGGACATGATAGAAACTTTCAAGTATCTCAAGGGAATTAACAAGGTACAAGAGGGTAGTATCTTTCAGAAGAAGAGATGTGCAAGAACAAGGGGGCACAATTTGAAGATAGAGGGGACGGCTCAGAGGTAATGTTAGAAGGTATTTTTTCACAGAGAGGGTTGTGGATGCATGGAACAGCCTTCCTGAGGAGGTTGTGGAGTCAGGAACAGTGGGAGAATTCAAGAATGCATGGGACAGGCATAAGGCAATTCTAGTGGGGGGCAGGAGGAAGTAAGCTGTTGATTAACTAGAATCTGCAGCTTATCCGTCAGGTAGGGAAATGGGCAGACTGGGTGGGCCAAGCAGTCCTTATCTGCCGTCAAATTCTATGTTTCTATGTTTCTAAAGTGTAAATTAACCTTTCTAATTGAAATGCTCTTTTTGTTATGTGAAAAGACGTAGGCTGTTCAACTGGAACCCCCTGGCAAGTAGCTAAATGATTGGGCATCAGGTGTGTGTGGGGGGGTTGTCAAGAGTTGGGGTAGGTAAGTTCCCAGGAATGGGGTCAGACATGAAAGTCTGTTTTTGGGCCACTAGGGTGATCATTGTGATGTTAAAGAGAGGCACAGATGGCTGGACTAACCATGTTTTTAAGCACCTACTAGTAATGTCGTATGCTGATACAGTGTCCTATTTATTACCCTTCCAGACATATCAAGACATGTGCCAGCACAGCTTGCCTCTAGGTTAGTGTTCATCCTGCTTGAGAGAGTGCCACTGCAGAACTGGTAATAGGAGCAGCAAGGTTCCTGGGACCATGAAGGGGAGGTTAGGAATCCATAGGGTTGAGAGAGACCTAGTACTTTATATCAGATTTAATTGTGCCCTTTTAGTTCAAGTTGTGGTCGTGGGGTGGGCAACAAGCCCTGCAGTTACTTTGGGTACCACCAGACCAGTGATAGGACACAGCAGTCAGGTGGGGTGCCACATTAAGAGATGGGGGTTAGGGAAAAGACCTGGAGATAACTGAAGGAATATGCGTGCAGGACATTGACAATACAGTATTGAAATGTAGTGTGAGCAAGCACCATCATAAAGGAATGTGGCCAGGGAAATGCACAGAGAGCTCGGTACCATCTAGGCAAGCTAATAAAATCACCATGCTTGATCCCAGCTTCTGTGTGGATGTTGTAGTTTGTGTGTGATCTGATGTTGCTGGTGACCCAGAGTATTGTTTAAAGAGCAGCTCTCTACTATAATAAAATGCTTAAAATCACCAGAGTTACACCATTTATAACTTTAGTGTTTTGTATTTTTTTTCTGAATTGCAATAGCTGAAACATATTTATGAAAATACATTCTGAAGTGCAGAGTTGCTTTTTAAGGTGTCACAGGTCCCCATCACTCCTGACCTGAAATGGCAAAGGTAGCTGGCAGTGATGCAATAATGGTATTCATGGTGTAAGGCAGGTGCTCTCCTGGACAAGGTGCCATCATATACCCCAAGACCCAGGAAGGTGACACAACCCTTACATGTGTATGCACTGGAAGCCACCCCTTCTTCCTAACTAATGAGACCCTGCATATAGAAATGCTGAGAGTATTTTTAAGTCATCTTGTCCCTCAGTGCTGCACTATCAGTTCCTTTGGCTTTGAATCCTGTGCAGAGACCCCATGACTGGATTCTGGTGTAGTTAAGCCTGATAGTATAGCTGCCAAATAACTCTTACTGGCTTGTGTTTTAGAAGTGGAGGAGCCTGTGGGCATTATCACCAACCTGAGGGTGATAGATACCAGGGGGAACAAAATACGATTGGGATGGACTGGAGTCCCACGAGCAACATCATACCGAATTGTCATCAGAAGCTCTGAAGGTAAGTAGCATCCACGTGTGCATACAGTGGCCTTACCAGGAGGGATGGGACTTACTAGTGCTGTTTGTTCGCAGTATGTTCCACGGGTACGCTGAGCCCATTTTGGGTCACTGCAACAGGGAAGGTATTCTCTGTAAAGTTCCCTTAAATTCTATGTTAATAGTCTCATCAGTCGGTCCACTTTTGTAATGTACATCATCAGGAGAGTGACCCTTGTTAGTTTATGTTCTAGAGTGTATAGTCTCAACTTTTGTAATCTTTCCCCATAGGGGACCTCTTCCAGCCTCATCACCATTCTAGTTATCCTCCTCTGAACCCTTTTCAGCCTAGCCTTGTCCCGTACCAATGATGGCGATCAGAACTCTGAGCAGTAACCCAGATGTGAGTGCACATAATTCCTGTATAGTGGCACCATGTTGTTCTCAGATCATCTTACAGATTCCTCCTTATACATTCCAGAATTTTGTTTACCTCATTACAGCCTGATTGCACTGTCTCCTATGTTTTAGGTCACTGGTTACTATACCCAGGTTCTTTTCCTCTGTCACTTTCCAGAAGTGTTATTCCAGTTAGCATATAATCATGACCCAAAATATTTATGCCATAGTGCATTACTGAGCATTTAGCTGGAGCAAATGTCATTCCCCAACATACCACCCATACTGCATTCAAGTCATAATTTCTCTAGATACTTGCACTTTGCAATACTGATTCCTCCGGTCCATGTAATTTTTGTATCAGCCACATATTTGTTAACCCAGTTTTCAATTACCGTCTTAGTATTTAATAAAGGAATAATGCCTGACAGGGTAGGAGTTATGCTGGGATAACATCCCACCTCAGGAGGTTGGGCCCGAGGCCACCGGCCGAGGGCATCCAACACCCGAGAAGGGATGTTATCCCAGCATAACACCCACTCTGGAGGACATTATTGGCTTGCTGTTATATACAAAATAAAAAAAGAATGTTAAAGAATGTTTTTGTTAGTCTGGGAAAATATTTTTATTTCTTAAGAGAAGATGGATAATGCTGCTAGAGTAGCTCCAACAAACTATCAGCAGGGAGGTTATGCCAAGATAACATCCCTGCTGTGATGGCCAACTGACCAATCAGAAGCCAGGATTCTTTCTTGCCATTGTATAATATATAAATTGTAAACAGGATTGGTCCAAGCATGGACCCTTATGGCATCCAACTAATCACTATCCCTTCTGTTGATTTGAAACCATTCACCTAAACACATTGCATTCTACCTGGTAGCCAATCTGACACCCATCCTGTCAGTTTACAGGGAACCCCCAGACGTGCTAGTTTTTAACCTGTTGGGTGTGCAGAACCTTATTGAATGCCTTTCTGAAATGTAGAAAAACTACATCCACTAGAGCTAGTAGAAAGCCAACAGGTTTGTAATGCATGATCTGCCTGCCTGTCACAAATCTACGTTGTGCTTGGTCTGATGTCCCAGATTCCTGAAGGTGCACTAGTATCATGTTCCTGACCAATGTCTCCATAGCCTTACCCAGCACTGTTCTAAAATTAATCAGCCTGTAAGTCTCTGCTGTGACTCTACTTCCATTTTCATGGTTAGATACCACTGTCACCACCATCCAGTCCCCCAGCACCACCCCAGTGTTTATTGACACATCAAATAGGTGCTTCATTAGCCTTCTTACTCTGCCTGCCATCTCTTTAATCAGCTAGATTCCTATTTCCTTTGGTCCCGCTGCCTTACTACTGCTCAACTTAGTCAACATGTCTCTTAAATCTTTCATTTTAGATGTTATTTCCCCCCACCATGTCTTTGCACTTTCATAATGTCTCCCATTTTCCAGCATTTGCCCCTGCTTATTACAGACGGAGTAGAAGAACCAATTTTAGTATTTTTGCCATTTCTTGTTCTCCATGCACTGTTACCATATCTGCTTCTAGTGGTCCCAGAGTTTGACCTGTACTGAATTTACGTGTGCATATAAATCCTTTATGTTCCCTTTTTTCCTACTAAACTGTATGCCATCCTTTTTTGATTTCAGACTTACATTTCTTCAATGTACTGTGCACTTCACTTCAGTACTTTTTTAAAATCACTTGTTTCCCACTCACGATAGAACAGACTGTGAACCGCAAAAAAAAAAAAAAAAACAGTCATGAGGAGATCTAGTCTGTGAAGGAAGACATACACAGCAGTTACCGCTCTTGTCTCCTGTCAGCAAACCTACAAATGACATCATCCATCATTGAACCAGCCGGCGGCTAACAATCGGGGGGGAAACTGGGCATGTATGGAGGGGGGAAAGAATGAATTAAAGTACAGCAATAAAACCATCATTTCATAATCTTGTTAAAGGTCAGTAGCAACAATGGCAAGCAGTGTGCCAGAAACCAGGTAGAGGTCCGACCCTAGTGAGGTGCTCGTTAATGATTCTATTGTTATATTTGTTGGCTCCCTTTTTACTTCTTATATGCAGTACTTCTGGCATTTTTTAAATTATTTTTCCAGTTGATCATGTACAATTTTTTGCTTTCCTGTTATGTAAGTGTAACCCCTAGATGGCGCTATCCCAGGGGCTACTACCCCTGCCTGATTTGCCACTAACAGGTTGAGGGGCCTGGATCCAATGGCGGGTGCCTCCACCCAGAGGTCAGGGTTTGCAATAGTTAAACTAACTTGGTCACAGCCCTCTGGGACACTGCAACCCCCCTTTCTTCCCACTAGTGGCCCACACAATATATCAGAATTACCTTCACAGTATACACTTACCCCAGGTCTGGTTCCGCACTGGGACCTCCTGTGAAATGAGATACAGTGCAACAATCACAGTACAGTACTTTAACATAGACAAATACCTCAGGCAGTATAACTTTGCGAAACAAGCAGCTCTGATTTATTTAGGGATATAACAAGGACAGGGGAAATCAGGTTAATTAGCTTATCACTCTAATAATCTACCTATGGCTCTGTGCACAGGCCTATCCCTATCAGTTACTGTCCCTGGGTACCCAAGCCTAGTGGCTAGTCCAAACCGTGGCAGCTGGTAGGGCCCTTTCACACAGAGAAAAGGAGAATTAAACAGTCAGCAGTACAGTAATTCCATTTGGATTTAATGTGGCAATTCAACAGGAGCGACCCTGAATTAGTACTCCACGACCTCCAAATAAGATAGGGTCCTTCAATGTCAGCAGGGCTCACTTGAGGTACACAAACCTCTTCACACATCCATATAAAAGAAAGCACTATACCAGGCAGGCTGCATCTGTATCCGATCGCAATTACTGCACAATACCGGGAGAACACACAGCAGATTCAGTTCCTGACAGACCGAGTGCAATTTTAACAATTCCTCCAGTCTTCTACAGGTGAGCCTGGTTTCTACTCTTCAGATATCCTTTGATTCTCTTCTGGACGGATTCAGTCCTAATAGCTGTTACACAAGCTGCAGACCGGAACTCTGGGCCTTACACGTTTTTGACTAAAACTGCACACTGAAAAAGCACAGGGCTCCTTCTTCTTCACTGCAAAGCTCAACTGAAGCGCCAACCGACAAAACCGGGCACTTCCTTTGAGTTCCTCCCAGTTCTTGACTGGATTGGCTGTCACTCACAATAGACTGCTGCTGTTGGTCCAAAAGGCACTGAAGTCTAAACTACATCTCCAGAGTCACTGCCCATACAATCCTCTTGTGGCTGGCTCAGATTATGAGTCCAAGTTCTGATTCGTCCAAGGCACCATTTTAGAGCTAGCTTACCCCACACTGATTGGTCCAGTTCAGCAGTTCAAAACTAGAATGGGGAACTAGCAGACACAGTTCTGACTGCAAAGAAAGCAGGTTAGACAACTGTAATTTCATTATTACTCTAAATAATTTCTGGCAAACAGTTACATCTTTCAGATAGGTTCCCTTTGCACTCCTAGTGACTGCAAAAAATGAAGTGAATTGGCAGCAGCTTGAGTGGTACTCAATCAAAGAAACACACAGTCCCCCATACAAACTAATTATGTCTGCAAGCAGACAGCTCTTAAAGAGACAGTACCAGAGGTTCTAAAAACACTCACTGATAAATGGCTTAAATGCCAAACACCATTCAGGCTTGGAGCATTCAAGCAAGCTCCTGGAAGTCTTTTGGGAACCCCCATTTGCAGGGGGGTTACATAAGCAATAAGACCTAAAAAGGGTGTGGGTTGTTGGGGGATACCCACCAACCCCAGGGGTGTGGCCTGTCACTGAAAGGGTGGGTATCCCCCCAACACACCACACTTTGAAGGAGGTGCTCACACTTATAAAATGTCTTGTGTTGACCCAACACAACCCATTTTCCAAGGGTGAAAGCGTTAGGATGTTGTGTAAGAAATGTCCCATGAATAGCGTGTTAAGAGTAGAATGGAAGGATTGCATTATAAGCTGTGAGCCAGGAAGTGTGAGCCACATACCGACTCGTTTGTTTAATTGGGGTGTTGCCAGACAAATGTATGGACAAAGAATGCTATCAGTCAGTCACAGACCAGTATTTCTCTTACACATTTTTCTAAATGTGTTTCTTTGGGGCATATATGCTGTTTGCAAACTCAGTAACTGTTTTTTAATTCTAACAACATGGATGCAGTTCACATCTACACTCTGGCCATCTTCCCAGAGACAGCTGATTCATTAGAAGTCTTCAAGCTAAGTTCCTCCCACCACCCGAGTGGTATATCCTTGGTCTGTGTCCTGTGATGTCAGATCTTTCTGCTGGAAGGGACAGGTCTCCTCCTCAACTCTGCAGCGTTGAAGGACTTTGAGTTGTTATTTATTTATTTGTTTATTTATTTATTTATTTGCTTTTGATAACCGGGTGGGTACACTAGGCATGAAAATGCCTATTTTCAGGCACGACCCGGGAGAGAACAGTTAGAAAAAAAATACATACATAGGGGGTGCATGTGATGCAGCACATGCGGTAGTAGGGCAACAGAGTACACAAGTTTATAGGTAATACAGCAACAATACTATATGTACAGGTAATGCATTTCAAACACTTTGAGAAGTACAGGCAGTGCAAAAGTGATGGTGTACATAAAACAAAACAGTAAAGGCAATCAAAACAGTAAAACAGTTTAAGTGCCGGTTGTGATTGGTGAAAGAGCACGAGGAGAAGCAGGAAGAGTGGTGGGAAGCCTGGAGAAAAGGGATTGAGCCTTAAAGGGTTTGAAAACCAGAAAGAGAAAGAGGACATGTGAAAGGGGGGGTGTAGGATAGGTGGGAAGAAGGTGTTAGAGGAGTGGATTTACTTGGTGAATGATCTAAGGTGGATTGAAGCAGGTACAGGGGCTGGTTACCCGCAGATGTTCACGGTGCAGTTGCTTGAAACTGGCATGGGAGGTTGCTTGACGGATTGAGTAGGGTAGGGTAGGGAGTTCTAGTATTTTGGAGCCATGTGAGAGAAAGCTCGTGCACCCATATTTGTTCTACATCTAGGGATGTGAAGAGGAGCTTTGTCAGTAGATCGTAGTCCATAGGAGAGAGGTTGTGCATGTAGCAGGGAGGCAAGGGATAGGGGGAGACGTGATCTGGCGATGCAGCCAATTAAAGTGCTAAGAGACTGAAGTCGGTGGGTACAGGGACCAGGCCATTTAAGGTCAGCATAGAGCTGGCAGTGGTGTTTGTAACATGGGGATGCAGAGGCGTAGCGGCAGATGTTATTATAAGTGGTGTCCCATTTATGGAGGGAGGATCTTGAGGCAGTTTGGAAGATGACTGAGCCATAGGCCAGATCTGGGAGCAGGAAACCTTGCGCCACTGCTAGTCTGGCCGAGGGGGTGAGGGCATAGCTAGTTCTGTAGGCACTACCTAGCTTGGCATTCACAGACTTGCAGACAGTTGTTATGTGTAGGTCAAAGTCAAGAGATTCATCCAATGTAACTCCCAGATATTTGAAGGATCTGGTGTTGACCAGAGGGGAGCCTTTCCGCACTTCGGATATCTAGGGCAAGGTGGTTCATTTTAAGCCTGGCAGGCGAGCCAAAGAGCATGGAGTGTGTCTTGGGAGTGTTGAGAACAAGTTTGTTCTTAGTTAGCCAGGATTGGATATCTGTGAAGTCCAAAGCAAGAGAGAAGGTTATGTCGTCGGTATTTCTAGCACTGTGGTAAATAACTAGGTCATCAGCATAAAGCAGAGACGAGCAGTTTGGTGCTAGGAGTGGTAAGTCATTAATGTAAATTGAGAAAAGCAAGGGGCCAAGTATGGAGCCTTGGGGTACTCCAGCATGTATAGGGACGAGATCTGATATGGCTGAGTTAAAAACTACAGCTTGTTTCCTGTCAGATAAGTAGCTCTTGAACCAGGCTACTACGTCAGGGGAGAAGCCTAGGGAGCAAAGTTTATCAAGAAGAAGGGTATGGTTTACCAGGTCAATGAAAATGGCACCTGTCAGGAGGCCTGAGTCCATGGAGGCATAGATGTCATTTGTGAGTTTCAGAAGGGTGGTAGAGGTGCTGTGGCCTTTGCAGAAACCATGCTGTGAGCCAGATAGAAGGTTATATTTCTGAAGATATTCAATTGATTGGGTGGCCACTAGCTTTTCCAGAAATTTACTGAGCATTGAGAAAATAGCAATGGGGCGGTAGTTCTTGATTTCCTTGGGGTCACCTTGTTTGGGAATTGGGGTGACTTTGGCTATTTTCAGATGTCAGGAACTAAGCCATGGCATAGGAAAGGTTGAAAATTTTGGTTAGGGGAGGCAATGGGCGGAAAAGCGCAGAAGCCTAGGTTCAGACCACAGACCCTAAGCTGGTATTTTAGGGAGCGAAGCAGTAGTTTAGTACTTCTGCCCTGGTGATACCCGGAACCTAAATAGGGGTGCTTGATTAGAGGTTCATTTGGGGGTGAGGCGGTACTTATTGTCTGGAAAGATGTCAGGTAGCTAGTGAGATCGAAAATGATGATTGAAGGAGTTAGCTATGGTCTTCGAGTTATTGCAGTGAATACCATTAAAAAGCATGTCACTGGTATGGGCCCTGGAATTAGCACCAAGGAGCATTTTTATGGTAGACCAGAACTTTTTAGCGTTGCCTGCAGCCTTTGTTAGCAGGTCTCTGCAGAAAATGCTCTTTGCTAGGCGAATATTTCTTTTACATATGTTTCTCTGAGATCGATACTGGTTATAGTCGTTTGGTAACCCTGTTGTTTTGAAATGTCGCCATAGTTTGTCTCTGGCTATTAGTTGTGTAAACAGATCTTTTGTTAGCCATTTAGTTTGTGTTCCTCGAATCTGACGAGTGACACGGGGGGGCATAGGTGTCTTGAAGCAGGCTAAAGTGAGCCAGGAAGTAGTCAAGTGCCGCCTGGGCATTTGTAGAGTAGATGGGGTTCCAGTCAATCAAGGAGAGATCATGAGTAAACTGAGTTAGGTTGAAATGGGCCATGTTGCGGAAAATAATTAGTTTAGGAGGTGGAGATGGTTTATTTGTAGCGCACCAGATGCAGAAAACAGGGGAATGATCACTTATGGCATCTGCAAGGGTGCCTGCACATACTATGCTGTCAGGACGATTTGTAAGGACCCAGTCAATGAGGGTGCTTGTCCGAGGGGGAGTCATGACCCTTGTAGGGTCTGTGATAAGTTGGTGAAGGTTGTTACCTTGTATCATAGTATGTGAGGATAGGTTAGATTTACTAGTCCAGTTTAGGTTGAAATCTCCCAGAATAAGGACTTCATTACAGCCGATAGTGCTGTTAACTTGGGAGAGGGGTTCGTCGAGACCTCTGCAACCACCAGCAGGAGGGTTATAGGCACAGATGATGTGTAGTTTCTTTGAGCCTAGTTGTAAGGTTGCATGGATTGCTTCGCAAGTTAGTAGTGTTGGCAACACATTGAGGGATAGCACCAAATGTGGTTTGTAAAAAATAGCTATGCCACCTCCACGCTTAACTGATGGCCTATCCTGTCTAAGGATATTGTAGTTGGGTAGACTACAGAGGGTATCAGTGGTGGAGGGTTTTAACCAGGTTTCGGATAGGCAGAGTATATCTGGATGATAAAGAGCAACCCATGCCTCAAGTTCTGTTTTATTGCGGAGAAAGCTCCTAATATAATGTGTACAATGCGGAGGCCCTTTGAATTACTCCAGGTTGCATCAAGGCAAGATAAATTACTTTGAGGTCCCGGGTTTAGCTCTATATCCCCGGCTAATATTAAGGCTAAGAGTGCCAGGTACCATAACTTACGGTAGATGAAAGGTGGAGGCAGTATGAGGTGCAACGTGGATTTACGTAGAGTGTAGGTTACATGGTAGATGAAATTATGGGGATGAGCAGAGGGAGGATAGCATGAGCCAGCATGCTGGCATGCGCAAAGCACAGAGTGACAAGTCATCAGGGTGGGTGAATTGATGGTTCATGGCTGGAGGGGAGTAAAATATAGGTAGCCAAATAAGGCAGGAGAAAATAATAATGACCAGTAGAAGAGTAGTGCTGGGTCTTTTAGCCATGTTTAAATTATTTAAGAAGGTCATTTTGGGGTGGGGTTTAGGGGAGAGTGTTAAGGAGAGTAGCAGAGTTTGTGAAGAGTTGTTCAAGCACTTCTTTAGCGATTCTTCAACTTTTCAAGAGTATTCCAATAAAAGTTGCTCCACAAGTCTTCTGGCTTCGCTTTATGATCAGTGATGGAGAGCAAAACAGATGGGGTTTAAGTTCTGCACCTGGTGCAGGCAGAAAATGTCAGCTATGGACCTACACAACATGTGCTTGTACTGCCTGTGTGATCAACACAACATCAAGGGATGCAGCTTTTGCCGGGCCATGCTGCCAGCATCCACCAAAGACCGGGGCAGTGGCAGTTCCTCATCAGTCTTGGCTCTGTTCCCAGCTGGGGCCAGCATTGAAGAGTTGTTCTCTGATGAGTTCAGAGACATGTGTCTGGCCCTCCAGACCTTCGGGCAGAGCCCTTCTCACTGCAGCAGAAAACACAAGAAACGCCATCCTCAGTTGCGGGATCGGGAAAAATCACGCTCTTCCTGCTTCTTCAACTTCTCTGACCACTCAGCCTTGATCAAGCTCCCTATGGTTGAGGGCTCCACAATGACCCAGTTGGGCTTGTGGACCTTGACTCCAGTGGAGCAGAGGGTTGAGATATTTCTGAAGTCTTTCGACTTGCTGGTGGTAGAGATCAATGAGGAGTTGATCTCCCGGACACCGGTTCTCCCAGTCGACACTTAGGAGGACGTAGCACAGTCATTGGCCCTGGCTGAGTTGCCTCGGGAGCGGCCTCCACCAGTGGTCGTGCCTCCAAAGCCTCTAGTGCTTAACCTGCCACTGCATGTGGTTTATACGAACCCCTTGGAGGACACCCGTCAATGTCAACCCTCTGGTCAACAGTCACAATAGAGGTGCTGCTTGTGCTCTCGATTCTGTCTATGCTCCTTGATCTCCTCATTCTTTGTGAGAAGAGGCATTGATGAAAAATGTTCTATCACTATGAGGAGTTCCCTGGCAACAGTGGACCGCAGTGGGGAGGAGTAGGGCTCTGCCTCCTGGGCCTTTGGTCCCTTGGCCTAAGCTGTTCATTCTCAGAGAAGATAGTCAGAGACCAGGGTCAGTTGCTGGCTAAACACCAGCTCCAGACAGCTTTGGACATGGGTGTCTCCTGTGCCCATGTCATGGCAACAGCTGTCACCATGTATCATAAGGCCTGGCTGAGGCTTTCCACCTATATACGGATAGTCAGCATAAACTGGCCAATGTCCTCTTCTTGGGCATTAACCGCTTTGGCTCTGGAATTGTAGGGCATCTCACATGAACTGAGAAGTCCAGTGCCACCCTTGATTCTGTGGCTTTGTCCTAGAAGGACCAGAAGGCCAAGAAACCTATAAATAAGGCCTTTCAGTATTGTTATTTTCAGCCACAACAGCCTTAACAGCAGCACCAGCAGGGGCAGTTTCAGCAGTAGCATCTGAAGCCCAAGGTCGGTGGCCAGGGGCAAAAAAAAGGGAGCAGAGGTCGTGGTGCCTCCATGGCCCCTACAGCTGGAGCCCCATTCAAGGCTATGCAGTGATGGGTTGCTGGGTTTCATCCACTCTCCCGTCCAGTCCCTACACCAGCTCCCAGTCGGGGGTCAGTTGTGCCACTTCTTGCCACAATGGTCCGTGGACTGGTGGGTGCTAGGACTGTTGGGCAAAGGGTTGTGTCTGGGTTATGGGGCTCTCCCACCATACCTACTCTCCTTGGGAGTCCAGGGTGTTGAAGGACATGTCCTGTGGCGGATCTCAGCTGTGGCGAAGGGTATGGCTGCATCCCCCATTGTAACATATTTGCTGGATGCTGCTGCTGCTGCATTTCAGTCTGTTAAAAAAGTCTGATGTATTGATTGTACAAAGGTTTGTATTCAAGGCTATAGATTATATTTGTATTTTCTGTCAAAAATGTACTGAAAAAGATAATAGCAGACAATATAAAGGATTAATAAAAAAAAAAAAAATGCATATCAAGTATGAAACACCACCCCAGCAGCCCTCATTGTAACATCCTGGATCCGCCACTGGACACATCTGTGCTAAGAGTCAACATCCCTCAGCTTCTAGAGTGTGGGGCAATAGCCTGTGTTCCAGATGCACTGGCCACTCAGTGATATGTATCCAGGTATTTCCTGGTTCAAAACGGGGCTGGCATGCCATACTGGATCTGCACAGTCTGAACCAGTTCAATGCGGAAACACAAGTTCCAAATGGTCAATCTTAATCAGATCATTCTGTCTTTGGAGCAGGGCATATGGTTCTGCTCCCTGGACATACAGGACCCATTCTTCCACATCCCCATCTGTCCATCTCATTTGGTTTTGTGCAGAGGGGCTTCTATACCAGTTTCAGGTTATGCCCTTTGTGACATACACTGAAACCTCACCTGGCAGAATGGCAGCAAAGTGGATGATTGCCAGGTGAATTACATCCTGCATCGACCTCGGCTGTAGGTTGACTGGTAGGGAGTCACCCAAGGAGCTTCAGGCACATTCCACTAGACATAACATAGCCTCAGTGGCTGCTTCCAGGGACATCCCTGTTGTGGAGATACGCAGGCTGCAACCTGAAGTACAGCACACACCTTCGTCTCACATCACAGCATCAATGTCATGAGTCATCAGGATGCTGCTTTTGGGTCCTTGGTCCTCCATTCTGTGTTCACCAAACAGGGGTGCATGCCTTGCCCTCTCCTCCTCCTCCAGGACAGATAGGAGTCTGCCAGAGTGTGGGTAGCGAACTGTATTCACATTGTTAGAAATTTGGGTTACCCACCTGTAACCATAGTTCTACTAGTGGTATACAGTTCACATCCACACAACCCACCTGCCCTCCACTGGCAAATGGCATTCAGATCCCTGCTTCCAGAGTGCAAAGATCTGATGTCATAGGGTGGAGATGGAGGATATACCACCTGGGTGGTGAGAGGAGCTTAGCTTGAAGACTTCCCGATGACTCGGCTGTCTCTGGAAAGACTGCCAGAGTGCGGATGTGAACATTCTATCAGTAATAGAACTAGGGTTATAGGTGAGTAACCCAAATGTACTTACCATGACTCATGAATCTAAACCTTCTATTTCAGATTCCCATGGCCAGTTTTTTGAATGCGTCCCTTGTTATCATAAAATTTTCTTTCCTATAGTTGAAGACTTTTGGTTTCACAGTTTCATTTTTTCCCTCGTCATTGTGAAGTGTACCATACCGTGGTCACTATCTGATAGTGTTTCCCTTATCTCACCTGCCATTGTATCATCATTTTTGTTGGGAATTACTAAATCTAGCATAGCACTCCTTCTAATAGGCATAGTTACACTTTCAACTCATCCACACTCCCTCACAGTCTCCAGAAAATCTGCTTCCAGTGTTCTACTAGATTTACGTATTTCCCAGTCCACATCAGGCATGTTAAAAGCTCCCATCAAGAGCACCTCACATCCCATAGATGCCATCTCTATATCCTGTATTAACACTACATTTGTCATGTAACCTCTGTCTGGGGGACAGTAGCAAACTCCTGCTGCTACTCCTCTTGACAGGCAAGTTTCTCTTTTTATTTTTATTTTTTAATTTTTATTAAAGTCTCGGAATTACAAACCTTTGAGTCAGAGGCTCATTTACAAAGGCTCCACGTCATACAGAGAATGAAGACAAATACAGAGAACAATGAAGACACAATACAGAGAATTAAAAAAAAAACAGAGGCAAAGTGCATAACAAAATACCAATACATGGTGCAACACCAATGGTGTGTGTTGTGCAATCAGATTATAAAATCAAGTACATGTTCAGCAGTGGGACTTGTCAGTACAGGGAGAAGGAGTTACCTGCAGTCACATTCAGAGCTGGATACAATATAGTAGCGTAGCTCAGTTTTAAGGGGTCCTATTCTGGGGATTGATACAGGGTAGGTCCAGGTATTGAGTTCATCCAAAGAGGAGCCCTCTAGCAAAAGGACCTTTGGCCAGCGCTTGTCTTGATAAAATGGACATGAAAGGCTATAGTATCAGAGTATCCTGGGGCCTGTCTCAGCGAGCTTGGCTGAAGGAGCGAGAGACAGCCCAGGGGGACAGGCCCAATTGGATTTTTTTGGCCAGAAGGCAGGTCTGGTAGAAGAATAGACACTGTCACAGAGTGGATCTGTGAGATGAGATAAATAATATATGGGGCTAGATGTTTGTTGTCTTTTTGTATTGGAGTGTTTGACCGATCTCCCTTTAAAGAGAGAAAGTTAAATTGAAATGGGAGCTGGTCACATTGCTTCTTTTTATTTGTGGGATATTTCCCCTTTGTGTGGTTTTTGGGGAGTGTTAGGAGAAGATTTCAAATGGTTTGGACCCTGTGAGTAGATATTCAAGATCGCTGTCTGAACGATCTGTAAAGCGGCGCGTCTGTGCGATTGTACGCACATTCGTGCAGCTTACAAATGTCCAGTTTTCTTTTGTGTTTTGTGTGAATGTCCTCCTAAAAGCCGTGGATACTTGTTTTTGTAAGGAGAGTGTGGTTGCCTTTTGGAATTAGCCCCATTTTAGTGGTGGGGGTGTTCAGCCGTCAGTTTAGTTTTATTCGTTTAAATACAGCTACCTTAAAATTTAATGTATGTGTAGAGTTGGGCTGAAATGATTATTTTTGTTTGTTCAAGTGGAGGAATTTCCCCTTGAAAAGGCTGTAGATAGCAGGGAGTCCTGTAAGCTCCTAGATAAAAAAGGCAAACTGAAATATTTGCCAACGAGGCTGAAATATCACGTCGAAATGGGCTGGCTTGTGTTTTGCAATCGTGTTGAGAACCTCTTGGTTCTCTTTCTTACCATTCACATTTTTTTTATTTTTAAGAGAGGGCATTGTGTAATACCTTTAGTTTTTTTAGTTTGAACATGGTAATTAAGTTTGTTGCAATTTTGAGGGCTATGTAAAGAAAAGCTCAGGGTGCTGTGTTCAGGGTTCTGGTGATTTAAAGTTACACCTGTACAAGAAAGTACCTTTTAGAGACCCTGAAGATATGTAAGCAACCTTCCAATTCTTTAGTTGTTCTCCGTTAAATATTATTAATAAGCGCATAGAGGAATGTGGTTGTTTTGTACATAAGAACGCTGCTGAGGTTCCGGGCGGCAACATGAATTGCCGGTAGAATTACTGTGCGAGTGTACGCACCGTTGAGCAGGTATTCCTTCTTCTAGCTCTTTATTAACTGTATTTTGATGTTTAAAACCCTTAGTATAATTTTGACATACCGTGGAACGATGAAGTGTTTGGGGGGTGATATTTTGAGCTCTTTTGGGTGTTTGTTGCGGACGGTGGTTTCGTCGGTTCTTTGGCATTGCTGGGTTCCAATTGCAGTTCCTCGCTCCCTCTGATTCAACTTGCTCTTAAGAGCCGGCCGGCCATTCTGTTCATTACTAAATACTGTGGGAAAAGGGGTGGTGCTTCTCTGTTACCAGAATTAGAGTTTAAAATGCTTAAAAGAGGTTTAAATTACTTGAAAGCTGGAAAGTATGTTTGTACATGAATTTAAAGGGGTATTACTACTTTAAATAAAATAAATATGTAGTGCATAAAGAAATATAGTTAAAGACCATAGATAGGGGTGGAGTTTTAAGGTCATCTGACCCCTTCTGGGTATAAAGGTGGAACTTATGGTTCAGTTAGGTTAGATATGCTTTTGGGTCTGGAGGTGAACTCCAGGGAATGCTGTTAAAGTGCCTAAGTGAAGTGCTCTGAGGAGTTCTGAGGAGTAAGACTGTATGCATACTTTGTACTAGATGGAAGACTAAAGATGCAGGTCTAATTTCTATGAGTTAAAATGTGTCTGAATTTTGGAAAAGTACTGTTAATGGAAGAAGAAGCCTGATGTATAATGACTTCCTTGAGACAATCTGAAGCACTACTGATGATTATTAAAAGTAAAAACCCTCTGCCAAAATGAAGAACTTTTCTGTTAATGAATAAATATTTGTAACATATATCATATTGCTACGGTGTTACGTTGCTTGATTGCCCACCTATACCTGCGCCCTATCACAGACACCCTTGAAAATTAAGCCATGACGAGCATTTGTAGAGGTTGCAGGTATGAATGAACCATTCAATGCCTGTGGCCAGTCAGCAGGCCTTATTCAGGAAGCATTTGATAGTGGCCAGGGCGGCACCATAGATGACTATGCCATAGTCTACCGGGGGAGGATGGAGCTTGAGATGGCTAGTTGGAGGGTGTCAGAAGGGAGACGGGGCAGAGTTTATACAGTAGGCCAATTCTAGTGTTGACTGCAGAGCAAGTTGCAGATATACGTTCATGGAAGGTAAGGGCCGAGTCAAGGGTGACCCCTAGATATTTAAAGGTGTTAACTGGTTCAAGAACTAGACTCTGGGAATTATGTATAGAAAGGATGGTCAAGTAGTGTTTATGCTGAGGGTACACAAATAGCATGACCTTTGTTTTCTTACAGTTGAGGGCAAGTTTGTGGGAGGCAAACCACAATTCTATTTTAGTGAAGGAGTCCTGTAGGGATGTTTGGAGTTGGGTTAGATCAGGGTGCCGACTGAAGATCACTGCATCATCTGCATAGAGGAGGAGATGGCCAGCGAAGGCCATGGTGAGGGAGTTTAAATACAGCGAGAAGAGAAGAGGGCCAAGGATGGATCCTTGAGGGTCTCCCAATTGGACAGGAAGGTTTGTGGACAGGGTGTTATTGATCTTTACTTGCTGGGTACATCTGTGGAGATAGTTGCAGAACCATCCAGCGGCCTCTTGGGATACACCAACAGAGAGGAAGGAGTTGATGAGCATCAGGTGATTAACTGTGTCAAAGGCCTTAGAGAGAGATCGATATAGACAGATCCAGCCAGGGTTCCCTGGTCTAGGGCTTCATGGATAAAAGAGGTAAATTCCAGTAGGGTGGTGGTTGTGCTGTGCCCCTTCTTGAAACCATGCTGTTGCTGGCACAGTAGATGGTGCAAGTCCAAGTATTCAGTAAATTGGTCAGTGACAACTTTTTCCAGTGCTTTTAATAGTGGAGGAAGAATGAAAATAGGTCTGTAGTTACTACTGAAGGTATGATCACCATTTTTATGTACTGGAATTGTAACTGCCCTTTTCCACAGTGACGGGAACTGCCCTACACACAGAGACATGTGGAGTATTTTGGTTAGAGGTGTTAGTATTGCATCAAGTGTTAGGGAGAGCAGTTTCGCATTAAGTGAGCCACCACTCTGTGTGGTTTCCTGAGGAACTTGAAGAGATAGGTGCAGGCAGCGCTAGGAAAGATTGTTCTAAAGCATAAAGGTGGAGCACCTTGAGGGGGTGGGAACTGGCCAGTAGATGCAGAAAAGAAGTCAAGGGGAGGATAGACCTAAGATCAGAGAATGAGGCATTAAAAGCATTCGCTGTTGTACTAGGGTCATGGGTGGGAGCACCATCAATAATCAGCATGAAGGGGTGAAGGGAGGACCTTACCATTGAGTTCCTTAATATTCTCCCAGAACCTTTTCTCATTTCCCCAGGTGGCAGTAAGGTTGGCCTGATAATAAACCACCTCAGCCTTGCGGATAGCCCAGGTGCAGGAATTTCGAGCAGCACAGTACAGTTGGCGGTCAGAAGAGCAACCGGTCTCTAGGGCACAGTGCCATATATTATCATGGGCCTTCATTTGGTCAATTAGGGATCAGTTTATCCATGGAGAGGAATGGGCTTTTTCTGTCAGGCTTTACAGAAGGGGCAAAGATATCACAGGTGGTTTGAAAGGAGCTTATGAAGAAAGAGAGGGCGGTGTCTATTGATGGCTGGTGATCAAGTGGGGACCTGTCTTGGTTTTGGAGGTAGTTGCAGAAATGTTCAGGGATTCTTTCTCTAGTTGGCAATAACTGGAGATCCTGGGGGGACTTCCAGCTATTAGACCAGCGACAGATGACGGAGAATGATCACTAAGCGATAATTTAGCCAGCATGATTATATCTTTGAATCATTTGCCTTGATTCCTCTGATTTAAGTGCTTGTTATCCCTTCTCTGATGTGAAAAGCCACAACTCCTCCTCTCTGGTGTCTCCTATCCCATCTGTGCAGCTTGTAGATGTCAATTTCCTTATCCCTACCAGCCTCCTCACTAGGGTTGCTTGGATTCTGTGGAATCCATTCCACTTGCATCTGTCAGATTAATGGCAATACTGATTCAGACTCCGAGTCAGTTCCAATGCCAATTTAGGCATTGGAATCTGGTTCGGACTCAAGAACAGACTTCCCAGTTCCACATCCGACTCCTTAGTTAAACTTCTCCCCACCCAGATATACCAAACTAAAGTGATTGTGTTACTGAAAAACAAAGACCCCCTTACGGTAAGTGGCTGCTACTGTCTGCTGTAGAAGAGACAGGATCCCGCTGGTTGGTGGGGCTACTTGGTTCCTTCCAGGTTGACTTCTTCTCTTAGGTCAGCTCTGCTGCTGCTGCTGCACCATGTGTCAGAGTCCAGGGCAATGCATGCAATTTAATCCTGTTGTTCTTCTCTTGTCTTAATCCCCTCCCCAGCTGGCAGCAGGTTCAACCCCTCCCAAGCTACCTAGCTGTGACTGCACAAACATAATAGCTGCCCACAGCAAAATGCTCAAGACCCCCCACCCCAGCCACTGCTAGCCCTGTCCCTCTTAGCCAACAATGTCCACACTCCTCCCACCCCGAGTTTGACTCTGATGACTGACATTCCCTCCCTGGGCATGAAAAAAAATGCTGTCTCCCTCCTCCTTGGTCCAGTTGTGAAATTATATCCAGCATCCAGCAAAAACAAGTCAGTAGCCTCCCCCACCCAACCTGGTATGGTGATCACTTTCCCTGTGTGACATGGGAAAACTGAGGTGCCCAACTGGAATAAACCCCTCCACTCTGTCTGATGCTGTCACTGTATAAGGTGTTTGGTGGGCGGGCTGCTGACCCAGGGTTTTTGTTCTTGTTGGCCACCTCAGTTTTCCTAGGTCACACAGGGAAAGTGGTAATGGCCTGGTCATTCAAGATCGAGCCTTTCTGGGGTGGTTGTTTTTAGTTTGGTTTTTTTATGGATACTTAATTCATTTATTTCACTGACCCCAGACATGAGGTGGAGCATCATGCCTGGGTTGGAGGTGGGAGGGAGTCCGATTTGGAGCCATTAGGAGAGGGAAGGGAATGGCAGTGGAGGGTCGGTACTGGGCCTGGCAAAAGTGGTGTAACAGCTTGATTACTACTGACTTTGTAGAGGGAGGGACTGGGCTGAACTGACTTGGATGCCCTGACCTGGCACTGCAGCCTTCTGAAATGTGCATATGCCCCCCACCTCCACCCCCAGTGCAGCCACTCAGTCAAGTAAGGTAAGGGATGGGGAAAAACAGTGCTCGGAAAAGGGGTGTCTTTTCTTTTCTTTTTTTTTGTCACTAGGGACACTACTTGTGTGGTCTACCTGCTGGGGGAGATATACTAGTAGCTGGATGCAGAACTGGAATCGGATTCAGATTCCAAAATCTGCATCTATCAGTGTGTGTAGAATTTTGGATTTTCAACCATGAATCTTAAAAATCCCCAATACTAAGAGCAGAACAGAATCCAAAGATTCTGAATTTAGTATCAGAAATCCAAGCAGCCCTTCTCCTCATGCCTCCAGGTCTCTGTGGGTCCCACTATCTCCATTTTTCTCTATACATTAGTACCTAAAGCTCCTCTCTTTTATTGGGCAAACTATGCTCATTTATTAAATAAAATTTACAAAATGTATTTCCTGTCTTGTGATTTAATCTATAGCTACATCTCTGTTGTTCACTTATTTCAGTGTTATCTGTCCTGTTGTATATCCCTCTTTTCCCCCATGTTTCTAGTTTAAAGTCTTTCCCAAGATATTCTTAATTTGTACACCCAGCCTCAGCCCTTGTCTGTTAACGTAAAACCCATCCCTCACCTAGGGGTGATTTTTGTGTGTGTGTGACCCCGAGTTCCACAGATGCCTTGCCTTCCCTTTGCATTCAAAATCTTAGCCATGTATTCACAGTGTTCATAGTTCGATGTCTTCCTGTGCTTGCCCTTGGTAATGGTATTTATACAATGACTGCAAGAATAAAATATTGCAAATAAATGCATTTATTTTCATGTGTGACCAGCCTGCAGTGGAAATAAATCATTTATTTCAATCTTAGGTGGGTCATCAGCATTTATTTCCCCTCGAGGCTGGTCACAAAGGGGCTGTTAACCAATGGGAATAAAACTTGAACAATGCCTGATGACATCACAATGGCATCTGCTGCAGTTAGAAACAGAGCAGTGAAATCAAACAGAAAGAGCAAAATCTTCACTGAAAGAACTAACCTTGCCAGAGAGGCACTGTCACTGTATAAATGACATATGCCATGGGCTGGCTAAAAATATCACATTTATGTTTATCTGCGGGGTTTGACCTCTGTAGACCTCACTCATGGCTCTGCCACTCATGAGGTCATAGAGGTCAAACCTTGCAGATAAAAATATGTGTGATATTTTCACAGTACAATGGCATATCCCATATTTTCTCTGATATATCACATCTCCTTTTTTCAACTTTTCTTCTAATTTTTCTTAATCCCTTTTCAGTTCAGTTTCATGCCTTCCCACGTCATTAGTGCCAGCATGTACTGCACCACTACAGTGGGTTTGTGCTCATCATGTTGTAGTATCCTGTGCACCCTACTGGTTAGTTCAGCAACCTTTGCCCCTGAGAAGCTACTAACCATTATGTGTGGGTATGTGAAATTTGTGTTTTCTTTAAAATTTGGCTATATAGCCAATATCTTCTGGGATAATCCATGCCCCAGTGCATTTGCTCTGGGGTTCTTTTGTAGTACTAATCATTATGATTTCTTTTCCCCCATTACATATAATACTGTGTAACCCCTATGTGGCACTATCCCAAGGGCTACTACCCCTGTCTGCTTGGCTAGTAGCAGGTTAAGGGGCCTGAGTTCTGAAACGGGTGCCTCCACCCAGAGGTCAGGGTTGGTAGTGGTCAAGCTAAGCTGGGCACAGCCCTCCAGGACACTGTAACCCCCCTCTTTCCCCTCTAGTGGCCTGAACACTGTACAATAATCACTTTCACAATACCCCTGGTATACCACACAAGTACCCACACTGTTTGCACTTACCACCAGGGCTGGTTCCTCTGGCTTGACCCTGGGGACCCCCTGTAAAACAAGGTTATGCACAGCAAATAGCAACAGTACGGTACTTTGAGCACAAACTGGAACCACAGTCAGATTACATGCAGAAAAAGTTAGATTTGATTTATTCAGGGGATATGAACAAGGAAGGGGCAAAATCAGGTTAATTAGCTTAAAGGTTATATCAATCAAGCAGTTATGCATGTGCTTTGAGTCCCCCCCCCCACACAGTCACACCTCTGGGTACCCACGTGGGGAAGAGATGGGCTAGCCAGGATTGTTGCCCGGGGTTGTAGCTGGTTGGGGCCCTGTGATGGAAAACACAACATGCACAGTACACAATATTTGTAATCCAGAGCCAGAGGGCTCAGTTCGTAAAGGAAACGAAACAAGACAATCAGATGACACACTCAGATTAAGCTGTTGTTGGAGGGGAGCTACCCTGGTATTTACTCACGATACCCAAGACTGGACACAGGTTGGACAAAAATCGAGACTGCAGGTGGTTGATCTGGAATGCCAGGAGAAGCAGGGCCCACATGAGTCACAGAGGCGTCGTTCCTGTTCAAGCGTGGAGCAGGGGGCTGATCCCCAGGCAGGTCTCTCGACGATGGCTTCTCTGTGCAGTAGGTAGTCTGGCTGGGCCAGTATGGCAAGGCCCAGACCGCATGGAGACAAATTCGGATGCAATCCGTTTTGGGCTGGATACAGCTTCCAGCAAGCAGAACACAGTTCACACAGTGGGGAACTAACTCACAACCCACTAGCAGCTCATAGCACATTTACATGTACGGGAATTGTACTGTACCAGGCAAAGCGCTCCTCGGTCACAATCGCAAAGTCTCTGCACACACCGGGAGCTTAGGGATAGCTGGAACTCCTGGCAGGCCGATCGCATTCAGCAAACTCTTCGGTTTTCTTCAGGTTGAGCCTGGCCCACTTCAGTAGCTTACTTTAGTCACACAAACTTGGATTTAGTCCAAAATAATTCTCTTCTCTCCCTCTCAGGAGCAGCTGGCAGACAAGCAAGCCAAAAACTCAGCCCTTTCACCGTTTTCCCATGCGAATCCACTCAGGATTGCTGCCCAAAATACACCTGAGCTCTTCTCATTTCACTTCCCAGCTCAGAACTAACTGAAAACTGCCAGCAGCCCGGGACTTCCCCAGGATCCAAAAGATTCAGTTGGCTGATTTGGCTGTCGGTCAAAGCAAGGGCTCCCCTTTCAGTTGCAAAAAAGGTGCAAAAAGTTCAAAACTACAATTCCTACAGATTTTGACTTCAGACAGCTCCTGTAGTCCGGTTACATTTTAGGTCCCACCAGAACTGATTGGTCCAGTTTGCAGTCCAGGACCAAGATAGTGGAGACAAACAAAACAGTCCTTGCTATAAAGAAGGCAGGTTAGACAAACTATATTATCATTATCACTATCACTCTAAATGATTGTTAGCAAATAGTTACAACTTTCAACAGAGCTCCCTCTCAGATTACTTAGGCTGCAATTAGGCAGCTCTTAAAGAGACATTACACAGAGACTATACAGGCTCTGGTAATCACATTTAAACTGCTAAAACGCGGGACACCAGCCTGGCAGTGAGCATTTAGGCAAGCTCAAGGAAGACTTTTTGGGAACCCCCATTTGTAGGGGGGTTACAACTGCCTGTGTGTTTTATTATCGAGTCTCCCATGACCACCATTTGCTGTTTTATACTTGCTTTTTCCAGTTGACTAACGCTCCCCAACAGCCTCCATCTCTTTTGCCAGTAGGGGTGCTCGGATAATCCATTTTAAAAATGGAATCCTTGGCTTTCAGCAAACATTTAGGATTTCGGATTTTTTGGATAAAGTTGCCAAAAATCTGAAATCCTAAATGGTATAAAAACAAAATCCCCCCTCCACCCTATGCAGGCCCCCTTTCACCCATCCTGCAGTCAGTTACCCCCAACTCAAACCATCCTTGCTCCCCAACCTCCTCCTAACCTCAAGCCCTGAAGTAAGCAAAAGTGATGACCAACCTTCCCTATAATAAAGAAAATGGCTCCTGTAATGAAAGAAAGAATCCCGTCCTGCCTACACTTTACAGTTTGCCTTTGTGGTTTCCCCCTTGCACCCCAAGGCAGCAATAGATCTCCCCCACCCAAAATACCCACTGGCCCCCATTTCCTCCCCACCACAGCACCCGACTAATTACCCAAAGTCAGTTTGAGCCAGGGTGCCAGGCAGTAGGAGATCGGTCCCATGGAGGAGCTGCTTGCGCTAATCTTCTGACTTGTTGTGAATGAATGCTGATGTCCTCCTACTACTATAGTAACACCTGATTGACCAATCCGGTGTTACTAGAGAAGGATGTTAGCATTTCACTCACAAGTTGGAACTTAAGACCAGCACAAGCAACTCCACTGCAGGACTGCTCTCCCATTGCCTGCCTGTCTGGCACCCTGATCCGAACAGACATTGGATGATTATTTGGGTGCTGTTGGGGGGGGGAGAAGAGGTAACTAGTGGGTGTGTTGGGCAGGGTGAGATCTAAGCAGCTGTTTCTGCCTTGTGGGGCAAGGAAGAGGGAGAGCTGTGAAGGAAAATTGTAAAGTGCGGGAAGGGGGGCAGGACCTTTTTAATTACCATAGAAGCGATTTTCTTTATTACAGGAAAAGGTTGGGCCCCTTACTAATTTCTAACTTCAGGAGGCTCAGGGGAAAGGAGGTTGGTGACTATAGGATGGTTTGGGCAGAGGGTAATTAATTGCAGGAGGAAACTCCCACAGTCCCCACACCCTCCTGGTGGTCCCACTACATGTCCATAGCAATATTACCATCTGGGGGCTGCTCCCCTGGAGGTCTGCTCAGACTTTCTTATCTCACTGACTCCCAGACCTAGACTTGTATGACTGTCTGCCCTAGACTGAACCATGTCCATACTTCTGCTGACACTAACCCATGCCATACTGAAGCAGGTCTTAGCAAGGTACCTACTAGTAACCAGCCACCTCCCTCTACTGGTAGGAGAAGGTTGTTACATAAGACACTTCAGGTTTTGTGCATTGTGCTATAATAACCTATCCCCCGGGTAGCACAAGAAACTTGACTGTGCCTCATGCCTTATAGCCCATCCATGGGCTATGTTCTTAAAACATTCTTAAAACACATTCCACACGCTGTCGTGACTTACTGCTTACTTGGAATTGTTGATTTCAGATGTCATCTCCAACCACCCCTTCCCAAAAGACATCTTTGATGGCAGATGACAGTTCTGACAGCTTGTATTATTTCCCTCTGTAGATGGTTCGGAAGTGACAGAAATTATACCAGCTGACAGGAATATCTTTGATATTGAGAATTTGAAAGAAGGCATCGCCTATGTCATCAGAATCTCAGCACTGGTTGGTGCAAGAGAAGGAAGCCCTGTCCCCATTACTGTCAGAACAGGTGAGTTACAGTTGATGGTGGGACATCTGATTAACAGAGAAATCCCCAACCTTGTGCAATTTATTTTTATCCCACCAGTTATTTTATACTCATTATTTGGGCTCTTTGTGGATCTTCGTTCACCTCCCTCAATGCTCAGCTGGTGACACCGCTGGAGGAATGACTGCTAGCGTCAGGTTGCCGCTTCCCCTACTCCCCACAGACCCAGGCTGTATCTCTAGTCAGGTAGGGCTCTTGGTCCCCGATTGCAAGGAGCCTATTCTGGAACCAGTTTGGACTTCTTCTCACCATGTTGGAAAAGTTCAGATTAAGTGGGGAGAGGAAAGGAGTCCAAGGGCTAAGCGATCCAACAGGATGACCACCAGAGGGTGGTGCGGTGTCTTTCTGTGAGAGGGACCTACTTTTTTTCATTTTTCTCTCTAAGCACATCCCCCTGCAGACACAGAACCATGCGCATGTGTTAGGATGCTCCACACTTGCAGCCTCACATCCCACACAAGTGCTGCCCCATCAGCAGTGTCACCTGCAGTCACCCAGGGGACAGTGGCAGAGTGGGCTGCAGTTCCCGCCCTCCCCACGAGAAGTGGCCTGTAGGATGCTCAGTACTGATTACAGCCATCTAAATGTTCCAGGCATGGAGCACAAACCTGAGTTTAAGGATCTGGTGAAAAATTAGGGAGATGGGACTAAGAGCACCCTAAATGAAGCAGGCCTGGATGGCTCTAGAGTCCCTTAATACCTTAAATTACTATGTTATTAAACCTGTTTCCAACCATTTTTTTCAGTTCCCTACATCTTTGCAGCACTTCCCATATTACACAGGCCCAGGGGTTGAGCTCATGGCATGAACCCCGTTCCGCTGCATCGTAATGCAGTGCTCTACTACCTGCACAAATAAGCTAGGTCTGTAGAAAACTACTGCATTTAGAATAATGCATAGGGTTGTGTGTTTAGCAAGTTTTTACACACACCCCGAGGTGTTAGATGCTACATAAACCCCGAGAGTGAAGCTCGAGGGGTTTATTTAAGTATCCAACACTGAGGAGTATGTGTAAAAACTCAAGTTAAACACATAACCCCGTGTTTTATTTTATATAATTGCTGGGGAGTGTTTTCTTGCCGCAGCAATTATATAAAATAAAACTGCCATAGTCAGTGTGGTGGAAGCCAGTCTGGTGTGGAGGAAGCGCAGCCAGTGCTCGAGCGGCTCCCGATACCATTTTTTTTTTTTAAAGGCTTAGCATAGGAGGCAAGTTTCTTTCTTTTTTTTTTTTTTAAATTTACTTACCGCCGAGTCATACTGGCGGTGTACAGTCCCAGGTGTACAGTCGAGTGTTGAAGTGGCCATGACTGTCTGGCGCCATGGTTAGTGGAGAGAGAGTGGAGGCAGGCGCATGCAGGGAGCACTGGAAACCCGGCGCGTGTTCACCGTTATAACCTGCAGGTTATAATGGCGAATTATAACCCAGATTTCCTATGGGAGAAAACGTTCCCCAGTTATTATGATAAATTAATGGCACTGTAGGTGGCATGGTCACTTATATTTTGAAAGCTCACAAAAAAGCTCCTTCAAACAAGGTGTTGGATACTGATGCATGTTCACAGCCCTGGCTTCAATTTTCAGAGGGCTGATTGATGCAGTTCCAGTGCTCATTTTCCCACGGGATATACATCTAAACCTTAGTCTCAGCGTACTCTTTCTGGCTATGGGCTCGATTCTCATAGGTCGACGTAGGGCTTTCACAAGCCCTGTATCAAACCCTGCACTGCCCCGAACCCATTGCTGCACCATGTGTCCTATTCACATAGGTTGCATGCTTTTGCAACACTTTACCCCCTTTATGGTGGCTTACACCACATATGTAGTGCAAACCCTGTAAAAAGGTCCCCTAAGATAGACCAGAAAAAGCTGATCTATCTCGGGGATTGTGGCGCACGGGATCGAGAATCCCAGTTGCCGGCCAAGATTGCCGCAAGCTCCATGCACCGTGTGTACGGTGTGCCCAGGGCTTGAGGCACTTAAAAGTCTTTAAGAATTGAGCCCAATGTATTTAGTGACAGATTTTTATTTTCACATAAAAGCGTGTAGTACAGCACTGAATGATTATGGCCAGGCACCATTTTAATTTATGTGCATGCCCTTTCCCTCCATGCACATGTGTACACGCTCCCAAAAATCACATAAACAAAGTTGTCCATGGGGGGATAGGCACCACGAACGGAGGTAGGAGTGACCCACTCTGTATTTTTTTTTTTTTATTTAACCTGTGATGCCAACCCAGTGGCACGATGGGTTGAGGCATCCATGCCTGCTTGCTGCCACACCGGCAGCCCATGTTCGGCAATGGATGCAGATCATTTGAGGGCTTGGCAGGGCAGGGATGATTGAGCATCCATAGGATAGCTCTCTTCCCTCGGGGAAGAGGGATCACATGACTCACCGCATGGCTGCCACCTTGTTGAAGCCAGGTGGTGGCACGTGCAAGTCTCGCCATTAGAGGGAAGGGCCAGTGTACAGAGTACTGGAGCGCCTCCATGGAGGTTGAGTGTGCTTGCCCACTCATTGCACATACTGCCGTGCCCCGGGGAGAAGAATCAGGAGGAAAATGGAGGATGGACTTAATGAAGCCCCCCCCCCCCACTAGCACCAGCAGCACACTTAGTCTTGGGGAGAGGGTGGTTGGAGACTTGGGACGACTGTGGGGCTATAACGGACAGGGCTGATACAGCCACCCAGTCTGTCAAGGAGGATAAAGACTATGTGGGAAAAAATATGAAATAAATCAAAGAAAGAATCTAGATACTAGTAGTACTGAATACCGCTAGCTGAAAGGTTTCTAAAGTGGCCAGTATATTTCTGTTTGAAATTTTGAGGACAAATTCTGACAGTGTCCCTTAATGTAGGTGTGAAAGCTTAAGGATTTTCTGTAAATCTCTGTTGGTCCAATAATAGGAAATAAATCATCTATTTTGTGCATCTTAGAGTCCCTTTAAGGCACTCCAGGGGTTGGGTGACCTTCGTTAATCTAACTCAGGGGACACAAAGGCTTTGTCTGCATCTCTAGCCTTATGATCCCCCACCACAGGGTTAAATTAAATTCCCACAGGGAAAATGTTAAGTTACCAATGCCTTTGGATTGTGCGTTTTTAGCATTAACTTTGGCAGTTAGTATTATTTATATATTTCTTTTTTATCTGTTTTATTCTGGAGTTTTATGTTATAAAATGTCCATTGGTAGTGTCTACTTATGATAATTACTGTTGGTGGTTAATGTTTTTTCTGAAGCTGTGATATGTACCTAATGTTGGATGGTATCTTTTGCTATACATATCCAGGTCAAGCCTGGAAACAGGCCATGTGGCCCAGTCCTTTTTCACCCGGTTAACACAATTTAAAATAAAATAAATTAACTGATTGTAACCCAATCCTTGGTCACATCTTAGTGTTTAATGAATGCTGTTTAGTTAGCATGAGGAGAGATTTTTATTTTTAATCAAAGAAACATTTTGTTCTGGATTCATAACTGAGCTCCATACTGTATTAACATTTCTGTTCTGTGTGGGACTGTAGAAGCTGTTGCGATTGGCGCTGTTGGTAACCTCCGTGCGCTTTACCTGAGAGGTGGACGGATCCAGCTGACGTGGATTGGAGTGCCTGGAGCAACAGAGTACAAACTTGTCATCAAAAACCTGGAGGGTAAGCAGAGGTGGTGCCAAGGATTAAGGCAGGCAGTGGCACAAGCTGAGCACAAAGGCCTTGTCATCTTGTGTTTAGGCAGAAACTCCAGTCTATACTAAGCTGGCAGCTGCATATCACAATTTGTATCTCATTCTGACCTGGGCGGCCATTTTGTATCAGGTTAAGCAGTGGATGGTCTGGGCTTCATACAGCGCTATTGGAAGTAATGAGGTACCAGGGCATGACACAGTCTGTCCCTGGCCTGGAACATGGGACAAGGCAAATTGGCCCAATTTCAAATTAGAAACCCAAAAGGATTTTAAAAGGCATCTGCTTTGAAACCTGTTTCAAACCTAGTAATTTGCTAATGTTTGCATATTAATCAATTTATTTATAATTATTGACAAGGAAAGGCACACTGATCTATGACAGCTCATTTCCAGGTGCTTCCTGGTTATGGGTTACATGGACTTGTGTTATTGACAGGGGGAATGTTGGCCAAGACAGTAGGGAAAATTCCCCACTCTTCAGAAGCTCACCTATGATATGGAGTTAGGGGGTAATAGACTGAAAATGTAGGAATCTGTTATGCAGAATTCCTTAGTAGACCCTGGAGTCCAGGAGTGCTCTCCTGAGGTTTTTGAAAGTGCTGTACTTAAAAGACTGGAGGATCCCACAGAGGGTATGGGATATTACATGGTTAGGCTGCCATGGCAGAATCGTGCTGAAAGACAATCAGATACACACAAAAGTTACATGAAAGATTCTGCCCAAGGCAAAAATGTATATCTGACTTCAATCCCAGATGCATTTATTCATAAATTATGCATTCATTAGACAAGTTTGGCCTTTCTAAGCCAGAGAATGGAAAGTTCCAAGTATCTAATGTATTACAGTTGCCTCTGTGAGCCACCATCACGACCACACCTTGGACTTGGTATTCTCACAGGGTCTTGAGGTCACTGACCTTGGGATTGATTGGGTCATTTGGTCTGATCACTGTACGGTGAAATTCTCATTTGGGGCTCTCCCTGATGGTCCCTCCCCTGTCGAGATGATCAGCTATCACCCATTAAGGGGATTGTCCACAGAGGGACTGATGGCGGTAGTTGATTTTTCTGGTATTAGTGCTGTTTGTTCGGCTGGCTTGGGTGAGTCTGTGGTGACCTATATAATAAGGCTGTCTCCAGGTCCGTATATGACCCAGGTCCTCTCACCTGAGACCCCCATGGTTTGATGGGGCTCTCAAGGCGATGAAGACCATTGGTTGGAGGTTGGAGCATTGCTGGTGTAGGACTCGGCTACAGAAGGATAGACTGGCTTTGAGGAATCACTGTGCTGATTATCAAAGGGCAACCAACTGTAAGAAGGCAGAGTTCCTGTCCAGGGAGATTGCTGCTGGGAAGAACAGACCAACTCCATTCTTTCAGACTGTGGACAGACTTCATCCTGTCTGTTTACAGCCGAAAATAACTTTTTCAGTAGCACTTTGCAAAGAGTTTGCTCTGTTTTTCTCTGACAGGGTATTCTCTGTTTGGACCAGGATCTCTTCAGTGGGTCTAGATCAGTCCCACAGGATGGGGTCTGGGTGGAGCAGGGGCACTCCCATTGTGTTGGCAGAGATTTGGCCAGTGGAGGTTTCTGAGGCCTCTAAGGTGATTTCAAAGCTGTGGCCCACATATTGTGAACTAGACCCTGTCCCGACACGTCTCCTAGTGGGATGCCTCCAGGTCATTGGTCCAGTGTTCACTGATATAATCAGGTGCTCGCTTTTGGAAGAGGTATTCTCAGATGTCTTGAAGGAGGTGTTGGTGAGCATTCCATGTGATTTGCGTGAATTTATTTGGGTGACCGCAAATCGGGGGAATACTTTACAATGACCATCATTTCAGTGACCGCAAACTATGGCAAGGCACATTACAGTGAAATTACAACAACTGTGTTTATGCGGGGGGGGGTCCGTACCCCCGCACCCCTCACAGGTGGCTGTGCCCCTGGCCTCCCATCTCTATTATTCTCACTCTGAGGTGCACACTGACACTGGGGAATGTTAAATATGTGGGGTTGCTGTAATGTGCCAGGTGCCGTTATGTGCTGTTCACCCTTAATGTGTTTGCTCATTTGTAGTCGCTCAAATTCCTTTGTGCAAATTGCATCGCTTATTTCACGTGCTACCATTGGTGAGGCCCCTTCTGAAAAAAACATCTCTCGACCCTGATGTCTTGGCCAATTATAGACCAATCTCCAACCTCCCATTTCTTGGGAAGCTTGTTGAGAAGATTGTGGCTGTGCAGCTCGAGGAACACCTGGAGACCTTTGACATGTATGAGTCATTCCAGTTCGGGTTTAGGTCTAGGCACAGCACAGAGATGGCACTTGTCTGGGTGCATAATGACCTCCTCAGGGCAAGAGATCAAGGGGAGCAGTCAATTCTTATCCTCATCGATCTGTCATCAGCATTTGATACCGTGGACCACACCATGCTATTGGATCACCTTAGAGAGTACTGTGGACTCACCGGTACTGTCATCAACTGGCTTGAGTCCTTTCTCTCAGGTAGGACGCAAAGGGTAGTGATGGGGAATTTCTCCTTCTCCCCGATACCCTTGATCTGCGGAGTTCCTCAAGGCTCGATCCTGTCACCGATGATGTTCGCAGTATACATGCTGCCCTTGGGGAGGCTCATCAGAGAGTAAAGTCTGGATTTTCACTGTTATGAAGATGATACTCAGCTGTACATGTCTTTTGCACCAGGGACAAATAAATGGTGCCATCGAAGTGCTGAATAAATGCCTGGCCGAGATCCAGGATTAGATGAACTCTAACTAGCCGAGACTTAACCTAGACATGACGGAGGTACTGATGATTGAGCCGGATCGTGGGTATGATGGGGATGCCTCTGGGACGGCAACAGGTTTGGTCCTGGGGTCAGTCCCATGGATGGCATCCTCTAGGGTGCGAAATCTGGGCATTGTCCTCGATGACAAGCTGACGTTTGAAGTCCAGCTTTTGGCTGTCTTCAAAAGTGGTTTCTACCATCTGAGGAAAATCACCCAGATTAAACTCCTAATTCCGCCTGAGGACCTGCCATTACTGGTACACGCCTTTGTAACATCCAGACTCTAATACTGTAATGCTCTTTATCTCTGGGCCAGTGGAGGAAAACTCCACTGGCTGCAGCCAGTGCAGAATGCAGCATCCAGGTTACTGATAGGGCTGTCATGGTCCTCTCATGTAACTTTGATCCTGCAGGGTCTGCATTGGCTGCTGGTCAGTGGAGAATTCTCTTCAAGGTAGGCTTGCTCACCTATAAGGCCCTATATGGATCAGGCCCTGGCTATCTGTTAGACCTCCTTACTCCTGCTGTCTCGGTCCGCTCCCTCCTTTCTTCCACTGTGGGCCTTCTGGCAGGTCTGAGGACCAGGCTGAAAACCTCGGGTGATCGTTCATTCGAGGTGGTCAGCCCGGTCTACTGGAACTCGCTGCCAAGATATTTGAGGGAGGCCTCGATGGTGGAGGTGTATAGGAGGGGCCTAAAAACTCTTTTTTTTTTGCTTAGCTTTTCTGAAAATGCTTTTTTTTTTCTTTTTTTGTATAGAGCTATTTGTTCCCCGTTACTGCCTTCCACCTGCCTCAGCAATGGGGAGACATAGCATTTTCTGGTTTTCTCCCTGCTGTTCCTGGGGCCCCAGAACACGGTCGTGCATCCCCATGGAGGTGAGCATGCACCCTGTGGCTCCAGTGACGGCCCCTTTCCCCCCGCCTAGCCTAATGCCGAATCTCCCACTGGCCCATGCACTACCATCAAGCCTCCACTTGGTTGCAGCCAAGAGCCCAGGAGACTCCAGATCCCTACCAGGAGAGGAGAGCTGCATATCAGCAGCCCAGTCCAACTCTGCACCCTCCTCCCCAGCCTACACACAACAACCTGAGCTTGCTCCTGAACCCGGGTCGCCAGCGTGGCGTGAGGTGTGGCATTCAGCGCCTCAACCCTCAGCGCCACTGGGCTAGCCTGAAAATGCTTTTTAATTTATTATGGTTTTCAACTATCTTATTTATTGTTGAATTGTTTGTATACTATGTTTTTGCCACCCTGTTTAATTTGTTAAACCTATTTTTAGTGAGCGGCACCCAGAGCCTCCGGGATTGGGCGCCTGATAAATAAATATTACCGGTACTTACTTACTACTTACTTGATTACATATGAGGGGGTCATATTTTGTGATCTCCCAGAGGGTTTAAAAAAATTGTTAAAATACAATGAGAATAATTCTCACTGAAATTAGATTTTTTTCATCTGGCAAATCAGATGCAAATTTGTGGTTCAACAAAAGACTGTAGACATTAGCTGAGATGATAGAGCAGTTCCTTTTGGATATTTATAACAAGCATTTGTCAATGCTGAATGTTTGCTTGCTGGCACTGGCATTGGTAGTGTAGGAGTTACAGAACTGCATAATAGGAACGGCAGTAAAGTATTGAACAGAAGCCAACCCCAGCACCACCCTGCAGAGACTGACAGGCATTGGGGTGTGCCTTTGGGTCATCAGGCATAACGACTACGCCATGTCACCACACCCTACCCTGCAGACACCGACAAGTGTCACGGTGTGCCGTGGGGTCTTTGACCCTTATGCGTACCCCATTCCATCAGGAAATACGGTGAGATGGCCTTCCGTTGTCCACCGTAATTGTAATCTTATGAAGTGTACTGTACTGTATTGTATTTATGCCCAGGACCACCTTGAAAATGAGTTTGCTCAATGTTGTTTATGCCTGGTTAAATAAAGTGATTGATTGATTGAGATGGATGCAGTATAGGAGAATGGGGTGAACTTTGGGGCAGAAGAGCCCAAGGCATACCTCAATGTCTCTCACTGGCTGCAGGGTGTGGGACGGTATGAGCATTACAGGCGAGAATCCCAAGTCACACCCTTGATGCCTGTCATTCTCTACAGGGTGGGGCATTATTTGTTGGTATTTTCACTCCAAATTTTCAACATTTTTTTTTGTGACCCCACCTCATGAACAGTGGCAATATCAGTTTGTTAGCTGAAAGCGGCTTTTGCACAGCGACTACGGCATTTAGCACCACAGGTGCAAAACACATTCTGAACAGGATGTGAAAAATGACAGCTGTACTGTTCATGGGGAGGTGTAAAAAATGGCAATGTTGAAAATCTGCAGTGAAAATATTGAAAAAAACTGGTGAAGTCACGAGCGTGCATAGAAACTGTGCAGCGCACACCTGTAATGTAATTAGTTTGGAGATTTTTTACAGCAGATTGTCAACACAGGCATTTTGGGACCTCCGATCATGAACAGTGTCACTGTGATTTTCTTTATCTGTCCCAAACAATGATTTCCTACAGCGACCACACATTTCTGCGCTGAAAGTGTGAAAACACATTTCGACCTTGTTGTGAAAAATGACAGCTGTACTGTTCATAAGCAAGTGTGGAAAAATGCCACTGGTGAAAATCTGGACTGAAAATATTACAAAGTCATGAACTTAGGAGGGTGCGTGGAAACTACGCAATGCTCACTCATAACACAGTCATTTTATGGACTTTTGTCACCAGATTTTCAACATAGCCATTTTAAGACCTCTGCTCATGAACAGTGTAACTGTGATTTTCTTAATCTGTCCCAAACATTGCTTTCCTTTTACCGACTGCACCATTGTGCGCTATGTATAGGAAACACATTTAGTGAGATGTGAAAATGGCAGTTGTACTGCTCATAAGGAAGTGTAATAAAATGGCAATGTTGAAAATCTGGCGTGCAAATATTAAAATTCGCAAACTTGCGGTGTGCGTTGGAACTGCACAAATTATGCGCTCCTAAAACAGTCATTTGGAGTTTTTTCACCACATTTTCAACATAGCCATTTTAACACCTCTGCTCATGAACAGTGTCACTGTGATTTTCTTAATCTGTCCCAAACATTGATTGCGCACACCAACTGCGCCATTGTACACTACATGCAGGGAAACACATTTTGGGTGACATGTGAAAATGACAGCTGTACTGCTTTCGTAAGGAGGTATGGTAAAATCTGGAGTGTAAATAATAAAAATTAGCGAACTTCTGACGTGCGTAGGAACTATAGCGCATGCTAAATAAAACAGTCATTTAGAATTTTTCTCCAAATTTGCAACATAGGCTTTTTGAGAACCCACCTTATGAACACTGGCACTGTTGTTTCGTTAATCAGTCCCAAAAGGTGATTTCGCACAGTGACTGCAAAATCACACTTCGGGCCCGATTAACGCCATGACAGTGACAGAATTCATGAGATGGGGTCCCAAAAACCCCATGTTGAAAATTTGGTGCCAAAATTCCAAAAAATGCCTGAGATATGCATTAAAGTTGAAAACCCCAGTTTATTGCATTATACAGCTTACCGGCATTTCCTCAGTTTGCAGTCGGCTTCGAAGAGTGCAGACGTGTTCTCGGTCCACCGAAGATCGTCGCACCGAGCTCTGGAGGTGAATGTGGGGTGGGGGGTGGGGAGGCAGGGTGTGCAGTGGGTGAGCGCGCTGGGCTGGGAGACCACTGATGGAGCGTTTTCTTGTTTACAGGGTTTTTTTTTTTTTAAAGGAAGGCGGCGTGGGACATTTGCCACACTGGGTGGGCTCCCAGCGTGGCAGCTGGAAAAGCTGTTTGGGGCCTGGAGCCGATGAGAGTTGGTACCCCCATCGGCCATATGGACTTGTGCCACGCTGGGGTGGGCTCCCAGCGTGGCAGCTGTAAAGCTGTTTGGGGGGGCCTGGAGTCGACGGGGGATTGGGCACCCAGTCGGCCATACGGACATGTGCTACACTGGGGTGGTCTCCCAGCGTGGCACCTGGAAAGCTTATTTGGTTGGCGTCGTGGAGCTATCAGGGGATTGGGCACCCCCGTCGGCCATACAGTATGTGCGTGGGGGGAGTGCATGAGCACGCAATATGCGTGCGTGCGTGCATGTGGGGGGGAGCGCTGCTCACTGAAGCGGAGCTCTCCCTTTCAACTATACGGCACTGCATTTTCAACTGCTGTCATAGACAGCTGCAGTGTTGATTGGAGAACTGCAACCGCGCCTGCAAACACACTGACTGAATTGGAAGACGGCTGCCACACCTCCGAAAACTCGGATGCTGTCACTATGTTTCTTGCACATGTGTGCAAGCAGACATAAAAAGGAGCAGACAGTTCTTCCAAATAGTTTATTTAAACTATAGAAAAACATTACGTGGTTATACGACACTGGCTAGCAGAACTGGTTATGGTTTGGGGGATTTTTGTTCAGTGTCATGGTTGATGCTACATAGATGCATAGAATTTGTCGGTAGAAAAAGACTGGTAGGCCCACCTAGTCTGCTCTGTTTTTCCTGCCTTTTCTACCTCCAGACCCTGTTTGGTGACCGGTGTCCCCCCCCTCCTCCCTTTCCTCTGCCTATTATACCAATGTGCCTATCCCATGCATGCTTGAAGCTCCCCACAATTCTCGCACCCATCACCTCTGCTGGCAGGCTGTTCTATGAAGAAATATTTTCTCATATTCCTCTTAAACTTCCCCCTCAAGCTTAATTGCATGCCCCTGTGTTCTGGTACTCCTCCACTGAAAGAAACTTACCTTCTGCACCTTATTCATTCCCCTCCCACTCTCCTCTCATCTAGAGAGTGCATGTTAAGCTCCTGTACTGCCTCTTCATATATTTTTTTGTGCAACCCCCATACCATTTTGGTAGCCCTGCTCTGGACTGCCTCTATTCTGTTAAATGTAGTTGTTGTAACTGCTCTTTTACTTGTCATTTGTTACCTGTATAATCTATCTGTTTCCGTTTGACTGATTATGTATGTTGTAAATTGCTGGACTTGTCGTCCATTAATGTCTTGTATTCTCCCGGGCCATACATGAAAATAGGCACATGTGTGCCTAGTGTACCTCACCCGATTAACAAAAGCTAATAAATAAATGTCCTTGCAAAGGTGCAGCCTCCAGAACTGGACACAGTAGTCTAGGTGGGGTCTCACTAGTAAATGATATAGGAGCAACACTATCTCCCTTCTCCTGCTAGAAATCCTCCTCCCTATGCAACCCAGCATCCTGCTAGCCATGCTAAATGCCTTGTCCCACTGCTGTGCCATCTTGAAATCATCAGATATGATTATCCCAAGGTCCCTTTTATGCTTGGTGACTGTAAGTACTCCCCCATCTTACACACAACCCCTGGGTTCCCCTCCCCAGCTGCATGACTTTGCACTTTTGGCAGTGAAATCCAGTTGCCAGACCCTAGACTACTCCTCAGGTTTCCCCAGATCCTCATTTTCTCCACCCTTCTTGGGTATCCACCCTGATGCACATTTGTGCGTAATCCACAAAGAGACACGCCTTCCTCCTCAGTTCCTCAGCAGTGTCAACTATGAAGTCATTGTTTAGTTTAACACATTGCAGCCAACACCCGAAAGATGGGAGTAGCTGAAGTTGTGTACAACAGTCAATCATAGGAATACAAAAATAAACAGCTTATTAAAAATAATGCGAAGAACCAAGTAAGAAAGAAAATACTAGAAACAAATCATACACAATAAATAATTTTAATAATCATTTAAAAATCTCATAAAAAATATGTCTGATAGTTCATTGTTCTAAAAACTGTTTTTCACCATCTAACCTGTTTTCTTAATCCATAAACTGCAACCTCGCTAGATGGTAACAGTGAATGCAGTTTGTGTTGAGGTTTACATATTTCATAAAACAATTTCCTTGACATTTCTATCCTCCTCTCGTCCAGCCTTACCAACCTACAAATATTCAATGCGTCTTTATATGGAATTTCACTACCTAAAATTATCTGCAAGGCTCTCTTCTGGATTCTTTCTATCTCTTCACTTTCAACCTTGGTTAACCCTGCATCCCATACTATTGCCCCGTACTCCAAAATGGGACGAACTGCAGTACAAAAGAAATGCACCAAAGCCTCCTGGCTCACACCTGCTCTCTTTAACATTGTTAGAAAGTACACTCTGGAATTTCCCTTCTTTATCATCTCCGTCACCTGCTCTTCCCATCCAAAGCCATTTTGAATTTTTAGTCCTAACAATTTAACACTCTTTACCACCTCCACAGTAGTGCCCCAAATAGAAGAGGAGGTAACTCCATTTTAATAGACAGGACCCAGTACTGATCCTTGTGGTACTCCACTGGTCGCTCTCCCACTCTCCGGGTGACTTCTGTTTACCACAACCCTCTGCTTACTATACTTCAACCAGTTTGCTATCCAGTTTACTACCTTCTCTCCAAACCCCCAGGTTGCAGGGGTTGAAATTAAGTTTTGCATCCACTAGCCAGCAGGGCTAGTGACCCGGAAAATCCACTAGTTCTACATACTTTTCTACTGGCCCAGCTGGTGTACTTATTGAAATATTACTTTCTCCAGTACAAGCCTGCAGGGCTACTAAATGAAAATGTTACTAGCCTGATACAAAATCTGCTAGAATTTGGCCAGTGACCGGTGCCAATTTCGACCCCTGGGTTGCTAAGTTTCTTAATTAGCATCCTGTGTGACACTGTGTTAAAGGCCGTACTGAAGTCCAGATAGGCCACATCCACTGCCTTCCTCTGGTCCAGTTTCTTAGTCACCAAGTCAAAGAAGTCTAAGAGATTTGTTTGACATGACCCCCTGTTATGAGCCCAACCCCCAAGGGCACGGTAGGACCACCTGTTTGCAGAGAGGATCCCCCTTTTTACAGAACTTGTAAGCAGTTGTAGGGTTCAGGAAGATTCACCGGCCTTCCTTTTCCCAGTGGGAGGGTGGAAAGTGTAGTTTCGAGTCCCCTTGACTCTGTACTATGTTTGGGGTTTGAATCCCACCACTGCCACTGGCAGCCTCTTGCCCAAGTAGTTTTGTAGTATATCAGAGTGGTCACTGTCTTCGTTATCAAGGCACACAGTCTTTGCAAAACCCTTCTGTTAAAATGTTAGATCACACAATCAGACCCCAGGCAGAGTTGATAAGAAAATCATAAAAAGTTGACTTAAATAAAAACAACACAGTAAATTCTAAAATTTATAAGATCTTTGAACTGCAGACAATACCAAAAATAACACTGGATTGTTTACAGAAAACACTAGATACTGTTATTCTAAACTGTACCTTATTCTGATGTTTGAGTCCAGAAAGATTAAATGTCCTTGTGGAGATGAAAGTTGTCTCCCTGTAGGTGAAAATTCATTAAGCAACAGAGTTTGTAGCACGTTTGTGATCAAAGTCAGTTTTCTGAAGGTCTTTTTAAAAGGTTCTAGGTGCTTCCTTGGTGTAAAGTCTTGGTTTCCAAAATTCTGACTTAAAATCTGAATTTTCTGTTCAGTATATGAGAAATCAATTTCCACAAACCCACAGGACTTGTTCTAAAAGTCATCCCAAAACCCCATATACTTCAACCCAAAGTACAGTATATACAGTAATAGCTTAAAATCTCAGCTCTGAGACCCCCCAGAGTTCTCAAGCTGTTGACTTCAAGCTAAACTGCTCTGATGTTCAAAATGGGTCTAATAAATAAAGTCTGGTCATTTTTCAAGCCACACCCACTCTCTCTCTCTCTCTCTCTCTCTCTCCCCCCCCCTCTGGGATGGCAAGCAAGTATAGCTATTGGGGTGCAACAGTTTACCTTTTCCTGCAGGTGTCACTGATTCCATGTCAAACCCCTGTATATCTGGTCCCGGCATTTGGCTTGAACCCTGACTCCTAGGCCATCCCATGGCCTCTTTCCTGTTATTGGAAACTATATGCCCAGTTTTATCTAATAGTTTATGACTTTTTGGGTCATAAACCTGTCGGTCCTTTATCAGGAGAAGGACCAGACCCAACCTAGCTTCACAGAAATTCAGGCTATTTTGTTTTACTCTTAAAAACCTTTTAAAGAGACAGTGTCTTAACTCGAAAGTACATTACAGCACATAGAATAGGAAGATTATTAAAGGATATAGGCCTATCTGGCCACACACCCCCCTCCCTGTGAGACCATGCTTCTGGTGGTCTTGCAGACCATTAGCCTCCAGGTACTCTATCAGTCTCTCCTTCAGCAGGGTCTCTATCAGTTTCCACACTACTAATGTGAGACTGACTGGTCCATAATTACTAGCCTCCTCCTTGCTGCCGCTCTGTCCTCTGGAACTACCCCTGTCTCCAATGAGTTGCTGAATTGTGTTGCCCGAGGTGTGGCTAGCACTGTCCTCAGTACTTTTAGTACCCTTGTTTGGATCCCATCTGGCCCCATGACATTATTTCCCTGTAGGGATTCCAATCTCCTTTGAGCACGCCCATCTGACAATGGACTTGTGTTCATGCCCCCTCAGTTCCTGCTGATACATGTTGATCCATCCCCAAACCTCTCCACTGTGAAGACCAAGTAGAAGTATTGTACTCATTTTAAATGTTAGCTTCTCATCTGAACCTCTTCCAAGAAAATAAGGAGGCATGTACTAGAGGCCACAACAGACATCTAACGGGAGGGAGATTTTGGAGAAACATTAGGAAGTTTTTCTTCACCGAAAGGGTGGTGGAGTCATGGAATAGGCTGCTGCAGGTGGTCATGGATGCCAAGAAAGTTAAGAAGTTCAAAATATGTTGGGACAGATAAAGAGCAATATTGAAATAAGGGAATATACTTGGGAGAGTAGGTCAAATAATGGGCAGACTAGATTTTTCACGCGGTCCCCATCTGCCATCATGTTCTTATGTTCTTCTTCTTAGTCTTCCTCAGCACAGTCCACCCCCCCCCCCCACTGATTCTCATCATCCCACCCCTTGCTTTTTTCTTTTCACTCACGTTCCTGAAGAGAGTCTTATCCTATTTTTTGACCTTCTTGGCTATCCTATCCTCTGTGTCTTAGCTGCCCTCATTTTTTTTGCTTCCTCCCTTTGTTTATCTAGATGTACCTCCCTTTCCCCTCCATCTTGGTCTTCTTATTCTTCCTAAAAGCTGTCTTTTTCTCCCTTACCACCTTAGCCACCTCCTTTGAGAACCATAGTGGCCTCTTCCTCCTCCTACCGTTTGCTTATCTCCTTCAAACAACTTGCCATTACCCTAGTTATTCCCTCTTGCATTCTTTTCTGTTTGTTCCTCCAATCCCATACCCCCACCCTGCCAACATCCCCTGTGCAAGGTATTTACTAAGGCATGCTTCCATTTCTTTAAAACCTGACCTCCTGAAGTCCAGGACCCTCATCCTAGTGTGTTTTTTCTCTTGTCCAGTCTGTATTCTAAACCACATTGTATGATCATCATTTATACCCAGGTGTATTATAGTTTGTACTGCTTACTGAATTTTAAATAAAAAAATTCCCCTACTTTTCAAATAAATGCCATGGGATCTTTAATTTTTTTCTATATGTAATTTTATGTTTTTTTTCCCTGTTTGTCCCCAGACCAGGGACTCTAGCAGACACGTACGTGTGCGTGGAAGTGCATGCGCACACCGGGTACCGGGTTGGCCCCTTCTGCCCCACCCCTGGCATTCACTGCCATCCCCCCCATCACCTACACTTCCCACTGGACCTCCACCCAGTGGGAACGGGACTACAGGGGGAGTGGACAACCACTCCTGAGAGAGGAGAGCTGCCTATGACAGCTCAATCCCACAAAAACCCTCCCCCCCCATGCCAGCTCTCAGGCAACTCGAGGTCATTCCCAAACCCAGGTTGCCAGTGTAGTGTGAGGTAAGGCATCAAGCGCCTCAGCCCTCAGCACCACTGGACCAGCTGTGCCATGGGTTCTTTAACTGCCACCTGGAAAGTCACCAGAGAGGGCCAGAAGCAACCTCAGGTACTCTCTAGATTCTAACTCAAGGATCCTCTATTATCCTGATGCTGGCTCAGGCTTCTGACATCACCACATAATAATGGGATTTTACTACTGAGTTATAGTAGTAGTAAAATAGTAGGGTGGGGTGGGGTGGTGACGGGGGATGGGTGCGGTGAGGTGGGAAGAGGAGGGTGTCAAGGAAGAGGCTGGGAGTGCCGGGAGGGGTGGTTGCATGGCTTTTGCCCCCAGAAAGCAAAATTAACTTCTTGGGTGATGAAGTCACTCAGCCTTTGGCATCATAACTCCCACCTGAGCTGTGACATTATCCAACTATAATGAACACCTTGGACTGCCTTATTGCTTAAATATCAGAAGATATTGTATGACCTGTTGTATTTAAAGAACCACAAAATTACATGTGCTGCTTAATGCAAGGCAGCATGGGTAATATATGCAAATCCACACAAAGGGTTTTAGGCTAGCTTAGCTTTAAGCAGGACTATACGGTGCCAAAAGACCTCCACAACCATCTACAAAGGTTGAAAACAGCAAACCAAAAGACACATTTTGCTCTGTTGTGGTCTTATTCATGTGGTACACCAGTAAATGTTGTCTCATGGCAGTACAGGTGGGCAGGCAGTCAGTACTTACAGTGTTTAGGGGTACAGTGTGGCCCAAAGTAGGAAATCAGATTAAAAGAAAATATTATCAATTCAAAAGGAATGAGGCAAGAATTAAGGTTAAAAATCCAGCCCGGTGGCGCAGAGGGTTGAGGCACTGGACGCCACATCTCTCACCACACCAGTGATCCAGGTTCAGAATGGACCAGGGGGTCGGCAGGGAAGGGAGAGGATTGAGCATCCGGAGGACTGCTCTCCTCTCCTGGGGTGGGTAGCAGGTCTTGCATTGCTCCTTAGCGGCCCCTGATGGAAATCAGGGGCACTGCAAGGAGTGATGCCGTAACGGGGTGGAGCGGCAGTGGACGTCCGTCAGTACAATAGTGCACAGACGTTAGTGCACATCCACGCTCAAGGGGGGGAAATGGCATGAAGGAAAAGTCCCAGAGGACCTAGGGAGGTGACGGTGACCCCGGGAGCCAATGGCCACATCCCGATGTTGGATCTCCATTCAACCGGCTCTCCCAAGCCCCTCAACCTAGCCTAGGACCATCCCTCTAATTTCCAGAAAGGTGCCAGGTGGGGAGGTGGTCCCACCACTGGGGCTGTACGGATCTGTGGGCTTGGGAAGGTGGGTACTCAGCCATTGTACTCCTAGTGGAAGGGGTTTCAGACAGGGAGTAGAGGCTACAGCTGTGTGGGTACACTCGAGAAATGCCCTGGTCCCCGGTGCTAGAAACAGTTTAAAAAAAAAAAAAGAATTAAAGGTAAAAATCATATTGGAAGTAAACCTCAAGTTTGAAAGGCTCACAGAATGTCACATTGCCCGCTAACCGGTATATTTAGTGATGCAGCTAGCAAATGTCAGATACTTTACAGAGAGGCTGCTTTATGATCCTGGATATGTAGCTTAGCTGCTGTAGAATCTAGAATGTATGGCAACAGTTTGTAAGGATCTCAGTCATCATACGGGTAGGAGGATTCCTACAATCTAGTTGGCTAAGAATCATTACAAGCTGTGGCAGTATCTCACCACAGCCTGGAAAATGTTGCTGACAACAGGTTCTTTACAGATCTGTAATCCATTTGATAATAGCAGTTATAACATGGGGTAGGAAGAGGGAAGTAGGGGATTGGTAGAGTGCCGTCAGGTGACAGTGCAGTAATGCATATTATTGGCACACATAGGGTGAAGGGGTTCCCAAGATTGAGAATCAGTGGGCAGAACGGTTCTTTTTTTCTGGCTGATGGAATGAACATGAGAAGCAGCCATTTGTAATAGGTAGCTTAGCGAGAGCAGCTCAGGCGACAGCTTGCCTTGCCGGTAGACAGTGCTTTTCACCTTCATCCCATCAGACAGAAAGAAAGAGCCGTTGTGCTCACTGATTGTCAGGGTTACCCACCCACCCTGCGGATCTCCACTGTCCTGGCCATTGTCTGTGAGCCATAGCCCTGCATTGATCTGCCATGTTGTGGTATGTCCCCCCCCCCCCACACACGACTGTATAGCTCTTTTCCCCATATCAATGCATCCCTACCCACCCACTCATCCTGCGGATCTCCAGGTACCAGGCATCTCAATGTTTAATTAGCCTGTGTGGCATCCTGTGCACATCAATACCACCCCCATGCCCGATCACGGGCTTTGTCAAAGTAATAATCTCTGGCAGTCCAGCGGTACCCCCCTCCCCACCCACCTGCTCAGACCCACCACCCCGCTCCTCCCCCGGTCAGCAGCGGGCAGCAGCTCCTCACCCGCAAGCCGCCCGGCCACCCGCCGACTGACAGTGTACAGTATGGCTGCATGCCCATTAGTTCCCAGCATGGGCCAGTGGGCATGCAGTACTACTATACAACACTGAATCCCGATATGTAGATGAATTCATTCACATATTGGGACCATGTAACTATTATGGTCTGCATACATTATTACCGGCTGTGGACCAATGGGCGTGCATACTATATGCTGTCATGTCGATCGGACAGCCAGGCAGCTTGCAGGTGGGGCAGCCACCGCCGCTGACTGAGGAGCAGAGTGTTGGGCCTGAGTGGGCGGGTGGGGAGGGGGTACCGCTGGACCACCAGGGATTATTAATTTGACAAAGCCTGCGATGGGGTGGGGAAGCAGGTCCACTGGACCACCAGGGAATGGATTTATTTTATTAATCCCATGATCGGACGAGGGGGTAGGGTCCACTGGAGCACCAGGGAATGGATTTATTTTATTAAGCCTGCGATCGAGTGAGCGGGTAGGGTCCACTGGACCACCAGGGATACTTTATATTTACAAAGGCCACGATCAGGCATGGGGGGGGCCGACGCCTGGCCTGTGTCTTGGGGGGTCGGGTGGCCACCCACAGCAGGCGGCTGCTGTGTTGCGCCCAGCAATATGGCAGCTGGCCTGTGAGCATCCCCGACATGTTCCTTTTTGGGTACATCTTTGCGCCTGCCTGTTACGTCAAGTCAGTGTGCATGCATGTGCCGCACATCCGGGCTGAATATCGGGATGGGCGAATGTGCATGGGCATGCCCCCCGCACTTGCGCCACATACAGTACTGGTGCACCCCGGCGCATCAGTATTTGAGTGGCGCACCTTCCCCTTTTGAATATCGCACTGGGACGCATCAGTGGGTTGCACATGTGCAGCCCCTTTGAATATCCCGGCCTGTGTGTAAATGAGAGAGAGACACACACACCAAGACTACATGGGACAGACATAAGGCAATTCTTGTGGGGGGTAGGAAAAAATAAGCTGTTGGTTAACTAGGATCTGCAGCTAATTCTGTAGGTAGGGAAATGGGCAGACTAGGTGGGCCAAGCGGTCCTTATCTGCTGTCAAAGTCTATGTTTCTAAGACAGTGTTGAATTTAAACTTGCCGCATTCTTCTCTGTCTGTGTGTCTCTCTGTCTCTCTCCATCCCTGTACACAGTGAATAGTTAGTAGACACCCCGGTTTTGCAGCATTTGGTGGGGAGAAGAGAACATTATTAATGTTACCCCATCTAACTGTTTTATACGAAAACTTACTAATGTTCTCTAGTGGGTGACACTGGTCTTATTGGGCAGTTCTGCAGCTCAATCCCCCATGGAGCAGCAGGTAGTTGGCACAGAGGAGAGAGAGAGAGAGAATGAGAGAGAGAGAGAGAGAGAGAGAGACAGAGAGCAATACACAGGATGCCCGGTCAGTGCATCCCTTTCCCAGTGCAGTCAAGAAGAGATCTGTCTGTTGTGCTGTGTGCTGGAGTCTGTACGTGCAGAAGTCCTTCTCCATCTGCCTCTCTCTCTCTCTGTCTCTGATCAGTGTGTGTTCATGTCACACAGGGAGCAGTACATAGCCTTAGACTGCAGATGTGCATGGTGCGAGTGCGAGAGTCTCCTCGCTCTCTCTCTCGCTCTGTCTGTCTCTGATCAATGTGTGTTCCTGTCACACAGGGAGCAGTATATAGCCTTAGACTGCAGATGTGCAGGGTGCGAGTGTGGGAGTCTCCTCTCTCTCTCGCTCTGTCTGTCTCTGATCAATGTGTGTTCCTGTCACACAGGGAGCAGTATATAGCCTTAGACTGCAGATGTGCAGGGTGCGAGTGCGGGAGTCTTCTTTCTATATGTCTGTCTCTGTGTGGGGGTGGTGGTGCTGGAATTGATGGTCACATGCACGGTATCCTACATTGTAATGCAAAAGAATGTGACAGATCATCTCAGTAGTGTGTCGCTCACATTTCTATGTGCATAACAACAAGTCAGCGTGCATTTTTTGTTAGGGACTATTTTCCAAGGCAGCGGGATACATTGCCTTTCTGGGTTTGAAACTGGGGGAAACAACATTTTGGGCGGAGGGGTTGTCAACAGTGGTCAACATACACCATGTTATATGTGCATTAATGCATTCCAGGGTGTGCTGTTAATGGGGATTAATGCACACATCGGTTGCTGTGAGGGCACTCAGCCTGCGTCCTCATGCCTCACAATGCACCCAAGGTGTGCGTTAATTCCCATTGATAGCACACCCTGTCATGTGTCAATGCTTACTTATACACACCAGAATGTGTGTTATTTCACTGGGGATAATGCCACTCATCCGTGCCTTGTTCCTCACAGTGAACCGGTGGTGTGGCATTATCCCATGATCACACACACCCTGCTGTGTATTATTACTTTAATAAGACTTTCATACATGTGACTATGCAGGTATCTGTAGAAACCAAACATATACAATAGCAGTCAGTAGTAAGCAGCAATATGTTACAAAGAAACATACAGACAATGTTAGCGGAAACAGACCATTGGTCCATCCAGTCTGCTCATTTTTTAAGTTTTACCCTAACCCATGACCTATTGTCTAGATGCTATGTTGTTGTTTATATCATTATATTTTTTTGATATATTTTATGATACATCACTGATACTTTTGTCAGTATTATACAGTATTCATGATATATAACCAAAAACTGCTGCTTACTGCTAAATGCTCCTGCAGTGAACTTGTTAAGCTTGCCTACATTATTATTTATTTATTTGTTTTTGATAGTGGATAAGTGCACTAGACATTAAAAATGCCTATTTTCAGGCATGACCAGGGATGATACAAGTCAAAACACTCATAACACAGTGATACAGGTAAAGATAACATTACAATTGCAAAAGTACTCATGTAACAAGATACAAGGGTGGTTGAGATGGTAAATAAACAGTGTCAAGAAAAAGAGGCAAGACATAACAATTTAAAAAAACTCACAGGGTGAAGCAATGGCAGTGCTATCCGTTGAGAGAAAATAAGTGCAGTGGAAAGTAGAGCCAGTAGACCCAGACGGAGTAGCAGGAATAATGCTGGTTAGCGGAGACAGACATAAGGCTGTAAGCATAAGTGCCAGTGATTGGGCAGAAGGATGGGCAGAAGTCAGGAGAACAAAGGGAGAGGTGGATTGAGGAGCAGTGAAGCAGGTGCAGGGGTGAGAGGCTAAGAGGAAGCTACGAAGACCCAGCTTAAAGAAGGCATGAGTAGTGCAGAGAGGGAGGGTTGTAGGTAACAAGTTCCAGAAATGCAGAGCATAGTAGGAGAAAGCTTGAGAACCCATGGACATTTTATGTCTAGGCACCATCAGCAGAGTCAGATCATCTGAGCGAAGGGGATAGTGTTGGCTTGGCGGAGTTAGCACTTTGATGTCAGGAAGCTGGAAACTCTCACGTGTGTAGTCTGGCTACTCAGATCAAACTAGAATATATGATTAGGCAGCTAGAGAGTCCAGATTCTGTTCAGCAACTTAATGGACCTGGAATACACTGTCAGGAAGCTAAGCAATCTAAATGATCACCTTTGGGAAGCCAAAGAATCCACAGAATACAACTGACAGCTCCGTTCTGAGGAATCAGAAGTTTATGGCTAGATAGCTCCTTTGGAATATGTCATTAAGTGACTGAAACATTTAGAGTTTAGACTTTTAAGTTGCTAGGAAATTCAGCAAGGGCAGTGAGCGAGCTAGAGAATTTTAGAAAAAGTGCTTGTAAATGTTTCCTTCTTCCAGCAACTAACCCAGAATGCTTTGAATTATCTCCCTTCTGATATAGATGGGACAGAGGTGGTTAAACGCATACCTGGTGATCTGAGTACATTTGAGATACGTGACTTAAAAGAAGGCATCACATACATTATCAGAGTGTCAGCACTGATTGGCACCAGAGAAGGGAACCCTATCACAATCAGTGTCCGAACTGGTAAGTGACTGCTCCTCCTCTACTTCTAGTCTTTTTTGATACTTTTGGTAAGTATGGGTCAATTGACCAATCAGATCCAAAGTCAAGTAGAACTTGGCAGCATGGCTGCAGGTACTGCCTGTGACTTTGGCTACTTAGGTTTGCACCCAGAGCCTGGGACCACCAGAAGGGATGGCTGGAAGGGGATTGAGCATCTCAGAATACTAGGTGAGAGGGATGCAAGTTCTATTAAGTGACTGCCATCTGAATGACCACAGGTGGCAGTGAACCTGGGGAGTGCTCTTGGGTGGGAAGAATGCATGCATGGTGCACTGTTTCGTACACACACACACGCATGCACGCATGCACATGCACACACACACTCTTCTAGGTCCTTAAGGGAGAGGGTGGGATTGGTAGATAAAGAAAAGGCACCAACCTGATGAAGTGCTGCCCAGCTCTTCTTCAGAAAGGGAGAAACAGTGTGAAAGTGAATACCTTGCACACCCAGAACGTGTCATTTGTCCACCGTTATAAACATCCTGGATTGCCTTACTGTGATTACAAAATGCTTCCCCTGATTTTTCATTTTTAAGCTGAATAACAAAAATCAGCAAGTTAAGTGTTTTCTTTCTACCCTGTGGCATTGTGCTGTAATAATGCATGGTGATGTGATCAGCACGCATCACATTTCTTGGTTTATCTTGATTCTCACCCATTTTATCCTTTTTATTATGTGCGTGCTCCTCAAAGTGTGGTAAACAGTGCTCGCTAAACAGACAAAAAAGTCCTCCTTTGTCAATATAATTCGTTTGGCTTAGGGGTAAAACCCAGGCCACGAAAAGAGGGACAAGCTGCTTTATTGTCTAGTATTATTGGGAACTCCCCAATTTGGCTTAAAGAGCTAGTACAGTAGTGGCAAAAAGAGCAGAAAGAAGAGTAACCAGTTGTTACGTTTTATTTCTGAAGTATTCTCTTTCTTTCCTTTTTGCCCTTTAGAATATTTTATACTGATAATATCAGCTGTTATATGTAGAGAAGCACTGTACCTGGCAAGTGACATGAGTGCTAGTCCCCTTCGCACCACATCGGCACTGTGACCTCACTCATGGTGACTAGTCACCAAGGTGATTGGCCCTTCTCACTTCCTCCTGATGTCAATCAGTAGGGTCACAATACTGAGGAGCTATGAAGGGAAATAGAAGAATAGGCAATCTTCATTTTCATATAGGTTCCCTAAACTCTGGAACTCACTGCCTCCACAAATTTGCCACTCCTCATCCCCCTCGTCCTTATCTTTTGCCCTTCTAAATTTCTTTTCCCCTAACTGCAACTACTACTAAACTTCTACTGCGTACTCTCTTTACACTACCTAAGCTTCTCGACCTCTCCCAAACCTGTGTGCTCTACCTTAAGCACTTAATTGCGCTTATGTAAAGCCAATAGTATCGTTTGTCCCCCGCACCCCAATTCTGTATATCACCCTACCCACTTGTACAAATTTTGTCCTTGCATATATTATGTCATTGTAATTGAAATTGGACATGTATTTTATGTATTCTGTGTATAGACATATGTACTTGATCTACCTCTTTGTACCCCCCTCCCCCAAGACACACTGGGAGATGAGCAATCCTGATTGCTCAGTGTGCCTTCCTGGTTAAACTTTTCAATAAATAAATAAACTCGATAACATAGATATCTTCTTATTATATGACAGGTATCTGTTCTAAGCCAATCAGAACACAGAAAAATTGTCAGTTATTATCCCACAAACTACTACAGTCAAAATTTAGGCACACCCACAGTAGGTTATACACATTTCAGACCTGCCCACAGTAGGTTATCCACGTTTCAGCCACACCCACAGTAGGTTATCCATTTCGTCCACAGACAAAAAAAGGGGTGGGGGAGGCATGTTCCTCTTTACCTACCACTGCACTTTTAAAATCCTGGGTTCAAAATGTTTAGTTGTATGATAGTAATAACCTTAAGTTAGCCGGAGTATACGCAGAACAACCAGCTTCTGTGGTTGATTAAAGGCCTTGGCCTTTGGCCTCAGCATTTAATCATCCATTTCAGCTGGTTATTCCTTCATTTTCTTTTGCTAACTAAATGCTATCACTTAAATAGCAAAAGGGGAAAGGATGATTTCAGATATAAAAAGTGATAGCTGACTACTTTAAAAAGTGAAGGTTAATTTTAGATGGTGAACTAGCTCTTATAGTGATATAGTGTATGGTGGAACATTGTGAGGGATAGAAATCCATCCTTCAAACAATGTTGTTGTGCTGCAGTAGCTACATCATAGGCTTAGTTGTGCTGCACTAGCTACGTAGCTACTGCAACACAACAACTTCAGACGTCTATGCGCATGCATGGTGCGTGAACCTCCAAGCTTCCTCAAACAGTCATGCCAGTGAGAGCGGACCATAGAAGAGTGCAGTGGTGAGAAAAAAGGGCAAACATGAGGGAAGAGTCTTCAAATTATGATTGCCCATAGACTATAAAAGACAGTGTATGAGCAATCATACACAACAAGGGTGTTTTTGGCCCTCGAGAGTTCCATGGTAACAAGACCTCTGCAGCTGTGTATCTGAGGTCTTCTGTTACCACAGAAACCTCTCAAATGAAAAACCTCCTTGTTGTGTATGATTGCACACACACTGTCCTCTATTTTCTGATTTACAGCAAAAAATGTACTTCAGACTTTATAAAATTCAAACTTTTTTGCAATGTTATGAAATGTGAGTCCTACTAATGCCACAGTAACTGTTTTTTAGATAAATGGAAACTGAAAAGGTTGCACTGTCTCCTTTCACGGGATGCTACATGTATTTGCCTAATTATGGTTAAAATCGTATAGAGACAGTAATGCAGATTTCTGATATTTCTGCTTAATTAAGCTTTTTTACCAATTTTAGTTTCAGCAAATCATACTTGTTGCTCCCTAGATGTCTACAAATCTCACTAATTATTATTGGATAGCCATTTCGAAATTGGTATAATTCCCAGAAAATGACTTCCAGTGGACTTAGTGGAGAATTAATAAATATTGCAATATGCAACTATGGCAGACTGGGGGGGGGGGGATTTCATAGATTTGCTGATGGCTTGCTGTTTTTGGGACCCTCTTGTAAACTGGGCTCTTAAAATATAAGATAAAAAACTAAATTTCCGAGCAAAATTGTTTACATGGTTGATGACGTCTCACTCTGCTTCAGAGGTAGAGTCGTCCTGTGAGTAGCACCCAGGTGCATTAAGGTGGGGTTACGTGCTGGCCTGGTATAACATACCTTCGGTGGCCAAAGACTAATGTGAAGGTTTTGGTTCTTTGCAAACCTTCACTATAATGCTGTCTGTTACAAGACTGTCTGTGAGAAAAGCCCCCCTTCCCCCCAAGGCTACTCCTGTATAAACACTTTAACATAAGTGATGCAAGCCCTAAGAACCTAGGAATGTGTAGTCATTGTCTGAATGATAAGTGACACAGGCCCATAATGTAACAACTAAAAAGAAAATCTTTCTGTTCTTTGTGGTGAAGCAGAAGACATCACTGTGCCTGAAGTGACTAACCTGCGGATGACAGACACAGGAAGTAACCAGATACGCATTGCATGGACTGGGGTTGCCCGAGCAACAGGGTATAAGATCACGTGGCGCCATCAGGATGGTAGGTCTAGATTTTTTTGTTTGTTTGTTTTTTGTTGTTTGGTTTGCATCGTAGCGTTATATAAAACCTGAGACTTACACCTTGGACCATACCTTGAGTGGCACACTGCTACCATCTGCAATCCAGGCAAGATGCCCAGCTGTGCCATGTAATCCCAGCAGCATCTGTGTCTAACACCGCATTCTGTACAGTCACGTAGCTTCCTGCCTGGAAAGGTGACCATCTTGGTTAGAGTGTGCCTTTGCCCGTGACCCAAACTTTATTAAAACTCACTATAAATGTACATGGGGCCTACAGAAGGGCTCATACCCTCTATATGCATTTTTCTGATTTGCATCTTTCATATACTAGAAATCCATAATGGGTACTACTCTTGTCTGGTCACTAGGTGTCACTGTCATGCCACATGCAGCTCTGCTGAAGTGTGTTTGTAGCTGAAAAATAAATGTTAAACTGTACCCTAATCCAGAGTCCTGGGGTTTTTCAACATTGCCCTAATATTTGAAGTAGACTCTTGGGGTATTGCTGTGGCTGGGTGTTTTGAACGTTCAGTATTCTGTAGTTAGAAGAATATTTATTGACTTATTTAGTTTGTTAGAATTTGACGAATAGGAACTACCCATCCTGTATGGGATTTAACTTGTGTCAGAAAGGGTTGCCAGGCCGGCCCCCTGGTACAGGGTAGCACCAGCACTTGCAACATCGATGACCTGGGTTCAGGAATGAGTCAAAGTCATCAGAAGGCCAGCCAGGGGGAGAAGGATTGAGCATCCCAGTGAGGAGGGTCCCACGTCCCGCTGCCATACCACCAGCTGGGTGACCACAGGTGGAGATGCAGGGTGGCAGAGAAAATGAAGGGGAGTTGCAGCATGACTGTCGGTGGCTGGATTAGGCATGCCAGTGCTCGCTTGATGGCACCATGCTCCTGGGGAAGTCGCTGGTCAAAAAGGGGAAAAAATGGGCACTGGCATCAGAGAATGAAGCCTTTATCTGTCCTCCATGTTTCTCCCAGATCATTGTAGCCAGCACTCGGGGAGACCCAAGCCACAGCTCCACCGTAGGTAACCAGATAGTGAGGGGGAAGAAAGCTCAAGGAGCTGAGACGTGACCCTCACTTTGGGAGTAAGCTGAGAGGGCAGCACAGTAGTGTGCTGCATGTGGTCCGGTAGGGGTCCTGGGGTGACTGGCTGGCAAGACCTTGGGGGATGGGATAAGGGCATCGGTGGGAGGCCAAAGGAGGTCCAGGTTGGAGGTGCTGGGGGCCTAAAAAAAGAAAAGAAAGGGCTGCCAGCAACCTAGAAGCAGCCACTGATGAAAGTCTGACCCTGGAATCCCAAGTGTAGCTACTACCATTGCTAGATCACACCCCTTTTCTGAACCTGAGGACCTGAAAACACTTTTGCGACCCTTTGTTGCTTTGAGTACTGCGGTGTACTCTGCAAAGCCCTACCGTGTGGCTGGATATTTTTCATTATTATTAAAAAGTAACACAACCACCAGGGGCCACAAACTCAAACTAGTATGGGGAGGACTCGCTTCTTTACAAAAAGGGTGGTGAATAGGTAGCACTGTCTACAAGTGAAGTGATTAATGCTAGCACTATTTCAGGGTTCAGAATCCAACGGGATAAGGGGGTAATCAGAAGTAAGAGGGGAGGACCGGGGCTCTGAGCATTCTGAAAAGATTGAGGAATTGCAGGTAGGAACAACAGGCAGACAGGAACACCAGCTGCTGTAGTCAGACTTCTAGTTATTATGTCAGACATGAGATTTAAACCTGCAGTCTCTTGGCTTACCGTTCCTTGATCTAACCATTATAACAAAGTGCCTGGGAGGTGAGATTCAAACCTGTGATCTTCTGGCTCACAGTTCCTTGATTTACCCATGATAAAATATTTCCTGGAAGTTGAGATTTGAACTTGCGATCTCCTGGTTCACAGTCCCCTGATCTAACTATTATGCTATTGTGTCTGAGAGATGGAAAATAAACCAAGATGTTTGTACCCACAGTCCTTTGATTTTACCACCAGACAGACTCCCACTACCCTGCTGTTAGGGGATAATAATTTGAATGTTTCCTTACTTCTTTGCAGGGAGAGAATTCTCCAGGATTGTGACTGGTGACATTTCCTCATTCAACATTGATGGTCTGCAGGAGAACTCTGTGTACACGATTGGGGTCTCCGCCCTTATTGGGAACAGGGAAGGAAACCCCGTTACCGTCATTGCAAGAACTGGTAAGAAAAGGCACTTTTAGGCTCATTGAAAACTCCACAAAGGCACAGAAGAGAAAAAACCTTTCCACCTTCAGAATGGAAAGGAATTTGGTTTTATACAATGCTTTTCATACATGCTGTATCCCAAAATGCTTTACAAACAACCACCAGTTACAGTGGTGTGACTGTCCACTGGGATCAAATCCCTGATCCTGTGGAATTTCTGCAGAATTTTGCAAAATTCTGCAAGAAACTGCAGTTCAGTTAGGCAGGCTCTGCCACATTTTGTTTATTTGTTTTATTTTATTAAAAGAATCGGAATTACAAACATTTGAGTCAGAGACTCTTGCAAAGGCTCCATATCAGGGAGGTACAAACAGTGATACAGCAAATAACAAGGAAATGGGTACATGGGCACTAGTCGACTAACGAGGCCTTTGTTAGTCAACCAGTGCACACGTTTTATCACCAAATGGCCATTATAATATAAAAAAAGATCGGAAAGGTGCCACCCATTACTATAATGGAGTGCGTCCCCATGCTCTCCCTAGCATCGTGTCATAACATGGCAGAGCGCTGGGGCGAAGCGTGGGTGGCACCAGACACCAGGAAGTGCTTGGGACTCGGTTTTTCTAATTTTACGAGGGTTACCAGTTTTTACCAAATGGATTATTTTCAGCAAGCTCCACATTGCAAGCAGTCCCACGACGTAAGGCACCTATATATCAGGTGCAGGGGGTGTTCCGTTTACCTTGGTGGGTGTCTTTAATGGCCTTAGACAAATGGGCTATATGATCAGTGAATGACAGCATACTGTCAAGGAACATCCCAGGGTATCTGAATTTGTTCACCTGTTCTGGGGTAGCATTAGTAGAGGTAGAAATGTTTAGAGCAGGGGAGGAAGACAACTTGCTTTGGGTGTCAAATAGCATAATATAAGTTTTCCTTTCATTCATAATTAGGAGATTTTGTGAGAACCAAGTCTGAATTAGGTGAAAGTCTAGTTGTAGACTCATTCACAGGTGAACAGGGTTTTTATCACTCACAGAAACATAGAAACACAGAATTTAACTGCAGATAAGGAGTGCTTGACCCACATAGTCTGCACATTTGTCCCTGCCTGCACTGTCCTGTACTTCCTACTTGATCTCTGGGTCCCTCTCCCACCGCCCACCTAAGAGTCCCTTGTACCTGTTCCATACATGCTTCAAGTCTCATCCCCTTGAGTCTCAATGTGTGAGTCGAGGCGCTAGGGGTCTTTTCATTGTTTGCAGAAGGTCCTGCTGTACCCACGTTTTGTATGCAACTTTGATGAAATAAACGGCAGTCCTGGCAATTGTGCTTTAACCTTTCTTGTAGACTGCATTCTTTCAAAGCTTACTAACATGAATTGGATATCTAGTGGGAAGGCATTGTTGCGCACTACTACTCGCTTGGTGTTCTGATTTTCGAGGTTAGCCACCCTGTTTTAGTAGTGCTGCATGGCTGTTTTCCATCCGTTTGAGTTTCGTGTTTTTTTTTTGTATCTGCTTCAAGTCTACCACTGTTTTCGCCCCCCCACTACCTCCACTGGAAGACTGTTCCAGGCATCCACCACTTTTTCAGTGAAGAAGTACTTCCTCACATCTTGCATACATTCCCCCCTTCCAGCTTCATTGCATGTCCTTCCGTTCTAGTGCATCTTTTCCTCTGAAAAATGCTCCTCTCCTGTACCTTGTTCAACCCTGTGAGGTATTTATAGGTTTCTGTTATGTCCCCCGTCTGCCTCCTCTTTTCCAGGGTGTACATACTGAGGTCCCGAAATATCTTCTCTTAGGGCGTCTGATGCAGCCCCGCCACTATTCCACTATTTTTGTTGCCCTCCTCAGGACAGCCTCCACCCTGTCTATGTCTTTCCTGAGATGTGATCTCCAGAACTGGACACGGTACTCCAGATTAGTTCTCACCAATGATCTATACAGTGGCAACACCACCTTCCTTCTGCTGGCAGTACCCCTCCCTATGCATCCTAGCATCCCACTGACCTTCCCTACTGCCTTGTCACATTGCCTTGCCACCTTGTGGTCATCCGATATGATTACTTCAAGGTCCCTTTCCTGTTTGGTGACCGTCAGCACCTCTTTCCCCATCTTATACTCCACCTTTGGGTTTCTGTGCTCTAGGTGCATGATTTTGCATTCTTTCACATTGAAAACGAGTTGCCGTACTCTTGACCACTCCTTGAGTTTTCTCAGGTATCTGCACATGGTCTCCACCCCTGTTGGAGTGTCCACCCTATGAAGATTTTGATGTCATCTGCAAAAAAAATACCTTCCCTTTCAGCTCATCTGTCACTTATAAGAGGACTGCTCCCAGTACTGACCCCGGAGGTACCCTGCTGTTCACCCTCTCTTCCCCCAAGTGAGTGCTGTTTATTACCACCCTGGTGAAGATTTATTATTATTGTTTAACCAGGTGAGACACACTAAGCTGAAAGCTTGTTTACAGGTGCAACCTGGGAGCACAGGGAAGTTAAGTGACTTGCTCAGGGTCACACAGTATGCAAGTGGGGGCTATGGGATTCAAACCCAGGTCTCCAGATTTGCAGCTCAGAGCCTTAAACCACTGCGCTATACTGCCTACCTAAATTAGATTAACAGCATCATCTGTGTATAGAATAATATCCGTTGTATGACAGACAAATGGAAGCTTGTTAAGGAAATGGCTGAACAGCAGGGAACCAAATATGGACCCCTGGGGAGTATCTACAGAAACTTCTCTGTCATCAGGTAATGCCCCCCTACATTTTACAGCCTGCTGAATGCAATTAATCATTAGACTATTGACAGGCCCAGAGATAGTAATTTATTGTATAGTAAGGCATCGTCAACTTGGTTGAGGGCCTTAATTAGATCTCTGTGTATTGAGCATGCCTGCTCCTCTCTGTCTAATGCATCATGTAGGAATCTAATGAATTCAAGCAGAGTGGTATTAAAGCAAAACGTTTACCTGACTCTGTGCTGGTCCATAGCCAGAAGTTCATATTTATTGATGAATTCCACAAGCTAGTCATTCACTATCCTCTCAGGTGCCCTTGACAGGGGAGAGAGGGGCTGGAGATAGGGCAGTAGTTTGTACGGATATTAGTATCAGCACCCTTAAAGACTGGAACTGCATATGCCCTCTTCCATTTGTCTAGAATTTTACCAGTTCTCAAGGATAGGTTAGAAATTAATTAAATTGGGTAAGTAATTTCAATAAGACCGAGTTTCAGAAGTTTCATATCAATATTATCAATATCCACAGGTTAAGGTAGTCAGAAAAACTGATGCTAAGGATGAGATAACACAAGGGACCAAAACAGGGAGTAAAGTCAGAGGTTGCACAAAGGGAAAGGTTAAGATGGGAGCAAATAGGGGCAAAGTCATCAAACCATGGAGGGCCATGTGCAGAAATGCCCATAGCCTGGAGAACAAGATCCCTGACCTAGTGGCCTTGATAGAAGAGGGAGACCTGGATATTGTGGCAGTCACAGAAACATGGTACAAGGAAAGCCATGTCTGGAATATTAACATACCTGCGTACACAGTCTGCAGGAAAGACAGGGAGGGCAAAAAGGAAGGAGGGATAGCTATCTACATCAGGGAGGGGATCAAAGCAACAGAGTTAAATGGAAAACAGGGAGGAGAGGAGGCACTGTGGGTGACCCTGGAGACAGGAAATGGCACCACTGTCTGCACAGGGGTTATCTACAGACCCCCAGCACAGGAGGAGGAAATAGAGTAATGGTAGAAAACATCCCTAAAATGGCAGAGAAAGGGAAGTGTTGTTGGTAGGGGACCTACATATGCCAGATGTTAACTGGGACAACTATGATGCAACTACATCCAGGAGTAGGGACATCTTGGATGCCCTGCAGGGGGTGTGCTTCAGATAGCTATTGATGGAACCCACTCGAGAGGAGGGGATAGTGGACCTGGTGCTCACAAATGGAGAAAGAATTACGGATGTATCTGTGGGCAGCCATCTAGGGTCCAGCGATCACCATACAGTATGGTTTAAGGTAAACACAGTAGGAGAGTCAACCCACACAAAAGCAAGGGTCCTAGACTTCAAAAGGGCCGACTTTGCAAACATTGGAGAATGCCTCAAGAAAACACTGGCAAAAGGAGGAGGGGGTAGAGGAACAGTGGAAGAACCTCAGGAGAGCCATAACAGAGGCAATAAGCCTTTGTGTGAAGCAAGTTAACAAAGCAAAAAAAGAAAGAAAAAAATATTATCATTTTTAACAGAAGTGGCAGGGAAGGTCAGAGAGAAAAAACGGGCATGCGAAAAGTACAAACAAACAGATGGAGGAGCACAGGGAAATATATCAGACAAAGCAGAGGAAGGCAGGAAAAGCAGTCAGAAGCACAAAGGTGCAAACAGAGGAGAGGATAGCCCAGACAGTAAAGGAAGGGGCAAAACCTTCTTCAGGTACATTAGGGAAAGAAAAAAGACCAAAGGAGGGATAGTGAGGTTAAGTAAAGGAGGGGGATGTGGGCAGAAGGGGACCTAGAAAAAACTGAGCTCCTGAATGAATAGTTCTGCTCAGTATTCACAAAAGAAGAGGAGGGGGAGGTACCAGGATTAAGCAGTAGTAACACACAGGGAAGAGGATTGGACACCAGTCCATTCACAGAAGAGAGAATCCTGAAGGAACTCTTGAAACTGAAAGTGGACAAGGCAATGGGGCTGGACGAGGTACATCCTGGAATACTGAAAGAACTCAGAGAGGAGATAGTGACACCACTGACAGCCCTAGTCAACAATTCACTGGAGGAGGGAGTGGTCCCCGCGGACTGAGGAAGGGCAAACGTGATACCTCTTCACTAAAGTGGGAGCAAGGTAGAAGTGGGAAACTATAGACCAGTCAGTTTGACTTCAGTGGTAGGGAAGATGATGTAATCAGTGTTAAAGGAAAGGATTGTTGAATTTCTAGAAGCCAGCAGGACATAAGACCCAAAGCAACATGGGTTTACAGCAGTAAGGTCCTGTCAAACTAATCTGATAAATTTCTTTGACTGGGTGACAAAGGTAGTCGATCAGGGAGGGGCAATGGACATGGCCTACCTAGACTTTAGCAAGGCATTTGACACAGTCCCACACAAAAGGTTAGTAAACAAGTTGGGCAATCTAGGAGTGGGTCCCAAGGTGGTAAACTGGGTCAGAAATTGGCTTAGCAATAGGATTTAGAGGGTGGTGGTAAACAGAGTACAATCCAAAGAGAGGGTGGTAACCAGTAGGGTGCTACAGGGTTCAGTGCTGGGGTTGGTCCTCTTCAATGTCTTTATAGGTGACATTGCGGAGGATCTAGAAGGAAAGGTATGCCTCTTTGCAGATGACACAAAGATCTGCAATAGGGCTGACACTGGGATGAAAGAGACTTAGTGTTACAGGAGTGGTCCAAGAGTGTGGCAACTAAAATTCAATGCAAAGAAGTGCAAAATCATGCATTTGGGGAACAAAAACCCAGGGGAGAATACACGAAGAGGGTGGAGGTACTAACAACAACCAAACTAGAAAGTGACTTGGGGGTAGTCATAACAGATGACCTAAAAGTAGCCAAACAATGTGAGAAAGCAGTGAGGAAAGCCAGCGGTTTGCTGGGGTGCATAGGGAGAGGTATCACCAGTAAAAAACAGGAGATGATGATGCCAATATACAGACAGCTGGTGAGACTTCATCTGGACTACTGTGTACAGTTCTGGAGACCTCATCTCCATAAGGACATAGACAGAATGGAGGCAGTCCAGAGGAGGGCAACGAAAATGGTGCAGGGTCTACACCAGAAACCATATGAGGAGATAATGAAGGAACTCAATATGTATGCCCTGGAAGGGGGGGGGAGCATGATAGAGACTTCTAAGTACCTCAAGGGGACTAACAAAGTTCAAGAGGGCAGCATCTTTCAGAAAAGATGTGCAAGAACAAAGGGGTCACAATATGAGACTAGAGAGGGAAGACTCAGGGGCAACATAAGGAAGTATTTTTTCACAGAAAAGGTGGTGGATGCTTGGAACAGTCTCCCTGAGGAGGTTGTAGAGGCAAAAAGGATAGGTGAATTCAAAAATGCATGGGAGAGACAGAAGGCAACCCTAGTGGCAGGAAGGAGAAGGTAAGCTGCAGATCCTATAGGAGCTGGAGTTTATACGACAGATAGGGAAATGGGCAGACTAGGTGGGTCAAGTGGTCCTTATCTGCTGTCAGAGTCTATGTTTCTGTGTTTCAATCCAGAGTTCATTTTACGCTTTGTTAGGTAGCTATGGACTTCAGACCAGATAAGCTGCTTGAAATAGAATTTAGGTAGGCTGTTCTCTCATGGCATGTCCATAGGTACAGCAGAGGTCTTTTTTGGGTCTGGGATATAGGCAGATCACTAAAGGTTTTATAAATATATTGGCAATATTCTTACCACCACCAATAGCAGACCTATATTGCATGATGGTGTAGGGTAGAGTTTACTTAGAATTATCCAGGAGACCGTTAAATATTGTCCCAAACTTATTTGGACAGTGCAGTAGCTTGTTCAGTAACTTGACTGTTATCTTCGTACATGTTAAGGGATTGTTGTCTGTCCTGACAGTTATCTTGGTGCCATGTAAATACTTGTAGAATTGATCTAAAATGGCCCATTTGAGAACTAAAAACTCTAGTTTGTGAACTGTGAGGTTCTTCTCAGGTTGTGTTAAACTTCTGCTTGCACATTCTGCAGTCCTTATACCTTCAGTGTATATTGCTGATAGAGAATTGCTGTAAGTCCACTTGAACTGGCATTGATGTGTAACATGTAGGCTGTTGCTGTGTCAGCGTATACCGGCATTGGTTCATTAACTGATTTACGAGTTCCCTGAAGGCTTACTTGCAGGAGCTATCCCAGCATGGTCCAAATATTTATCATGCACTTTGAAGTAACTCTTGGGCTCAGCCTTTCTCTGAGGTGGTGGTCTATGTTTGTTGGCAGGAGGACAGCTCTGGGTTAGGTTCTGCAGTGATTCAGCTACATTGGTGTTGTCCTTTATGACGCATTGGTAGTAACCGCAGGACTGAAGGCAGTACTTTTAAGTCCTACAGATTCTTTGGGTCTGGGCCAGGTTGTGAGGGCCTATACTTTGCTGGAGTCTGTGCCTATTCCATCCTCTGAAACAATGTGCCCCCCATACTTAAATAAAGTCTGAAAAAATTGACACTTGTTGATAGCTGAACTCCTTATCTTGCCAAAGATGATCTCATCATCAAGGTATACTACCGCAGGCCAAGCAGCATTCTCGTACCGGTTGCCTAGACTATGGAACTTGTTTCCCACAGATATATGGCATGCCGGCTCAACACGGGAACTCAACCACCTCCTCCAAACCCACTTCACTCTCACTTGCTCATGCATCTAGGCCCCCCGCCCTGCCTCCCAAAACTGGGCATAAGCACCCATCTAGCAAACCGGGCTGGCTGCTAGTTGGTCTATTGTTTATGATATACAGAGAGAGTCTAGTAGTACAGCTTGTGCACTTTGTAATATCAAAATGCTAATGTTTTCTGCTTCTTATTGTAACTGCTCATTTCCCCATATTTGGGCACTTGTAATGTTCTCACCGTTTTATTAATTGGGCCATATCTGCCTTATCTCCTTGTCACCCCATTCCCCCAGGACGCATCTGTAGTTGAGCAGCCTGTCTGCTCAGTATGCCCTTCCTGGTTAAACTTCTAAATAAATAAAATAAATAAATAAATACTAGACATTCCAAAAGATTCCTGTACCCAATGGTTCACTCCATAAGACACTGGAAAGTGGCTTGGGCACCTAAAATCTCTTGTCACATCACAGAAATTCATAAAACCAAGTGGGCAGATAGCAGCTGTCTTCTCATGACCTTCCTTTGCTACTGGTATCTGATTATACTAGTGGTCAAGGAAGAAAGTGAGAAGACAAGTGGTTTTCTGTGCTTGACCTTCACAGAGGGTATCTGTTAATACCCGCAGGTCGAGCAAGGAGAACCACTTGCTCCAATTCAGGCAGTCTTTGGCATCCTGTACCCTTGGTTTAGTGTACTGACCTGGGATCATCCTCTTGTTAAGGGTTCGGGAGTTCACACACATCCAGTTGCTGCCATTCTTCTTTTGAACCAGCAACCTTTAGTGAGGCATATGGGCTTCTGGATTATTTAATGATTCTGGCTGCCAACAAAATTTCTGAAGATGGCAACTCACATTGTTGATGTCAACTGATGCCAGTCTTTCACACAGAGGTCTATCATCGCGCAGTCTGATGTGGTGTTCTTCCACTTGAACATATCCAATATCCCACTATTTAAGGGAAAACACTTTATTCCTGCATGACAGCTTCTTACTGACATGGCCCACCCATCCCTCTGGAATGGGTGAGTCACCAAAATTAAAAGCCACATGATCAATCCCAAGTCCAATGACGGATATTTTTGGGTTGTCTACCACATTTAGGGCAAAGTGTGTCCTCTCCAAATGATGATGTCTCTGTCTGATGCATTCTTTACTTGGACCCTGATCCTCTTCATGTGTGCATGGGGACATGTGGGGAACACACTGGGCTTCACTGGCAGTCCCTTGGGTAGGCAGTGTTCTCCTGGAGCATTGCCCATAAGGATCTGGTTCTTCACATCTTTTCAGAAGTTTACAACTCTTGAGAAGGCACATTCTGAGTTGGTCAGCAAAGTCAGTTTCTCCTTTTCCAGGAACCAAACCACTCCAGCTGGCTCATTAGTTGCTGTGATGGATAATTGCGGCTTCCTCCATAAGCCTGCTTTACCAGGGCACGTGTGGGCAAAACATTCACCCATTGCTTGTTTTCCATTTTTCCACACTGCTTTTTCAGGAATCCAGACATATGGGTATTGGTCCTGACAATGGGAAGAACCTTGTCATCCCAGCTGGTGAGCACCCAAGTGTCCATATTTCTAGGGCAACTCCTACTCCCACAATTTTCAGAGGGAACCTCAGCAATACTTTAGCATATCCCAGGAAAGGACAGTTCCTGTCACTAAGTCCCCTCAGATCTAGCCCAATCCAAGAATGCAACTCCAAATGTGACAGATGCACGTCATACTAGTCTTGATCATTTGTGATCCACTATCATGGAGGGCTGTGGCACTCACTCCCTCTATGGTCACTGACTTCAGACAAGGGTCCCACCAATTTCCTGGGTACTCAGGTTCAAATTGTTAGCGACTTTATATTTTACGGTTATATGTCATAAGGGCAATTGCCAAAAGGCGATTGTCCTTATGGCGAGTGTACATCCCTAAAATTCTGTTTTGGCGATGTACACCCCCAGTGCAAAACAAAACGGCGCAATGGACACAGAATTCTTATGTCATGCAGGGGGCTGCACCCCATGCACCCCCCTTCTTTAGGATTCTCAAAAAAAAAAAAAACACACACACTACTTGGGCTGGGCACAGCAAAATACACCTGTGTCCGGACCCGAACCCAGCATCCTGGCCACCCCAGCCCAGTACCCACCCACCACACCACAGAGCCAGCTCGGCAGCTCACTGTGGCACCACCCCTGACAAACCCTCCGCCCCTCGCTCAGTGTTTCGCTCCTCCCCGCGCGTATGTACATACAGCAACATCCTGTTGCCATTCGCATACCCCCCCCAAATCTGGTCGCCTTCCCTACACCATCGCCCTGTCAACATGCACCAAAAGTGGGTCGCTGTTTCAGTAGGCGCCCACTTTCTAATAGCGCTTGTCACAGTATACCATATTTTACTTGGTGGAGCTTCCAACATCTGAGGTCTCAGTGCGCTTATTTACTGGTCCCCTTGGGAGTTTCTCTGTTTTGTGGCCCTCTTCTTAAATTGGTCTGTGACCTTCCTGAAGTCCTCAGGGGCTGTACAACTACTCTATAGGTATCCATCTTCCCCACAGTTGTAGCAGAAGATTCCACTCTACCTATCAGACAGCATGCTGGCCCACTGGAAGATTTCTGTTCCTGACCCCCTTCCCTGGTGCTATTCCTACTTGGCATAATAATGGGGCCCCTCACCTCTGTAAGTCTTGGCTTAGTGGGTCATGGTGGTTTCACTGACTTTAATAGTTTAGCTAACAGAGCCCCAACACAAGCTCTTTCAATTCTTTTATCTGCTGATGCAGATCATGGATGGCCAACACACTTGAATCCAGAACAGATGCGTTCACAGGCAGGGCACTACGAGACAGCCTCGGGGTGCTCGGGGTGACTCTTCTTTGGACACTCACTCTACTTGCTCCCATATCTTATGCATGAGTTCTCCATATGGGGATAACTGGTCTGATCCTTAAGAAGCAGATTGGTCAGCATCTGGTCAGAGCACATGGCTTCTTACAAAACGTGTTCAGCTTGGACATGGTACATATCCTCAACTGACAAGCTACCTTTCTGGTACACACTTTGTACCACTTTCTCCATCCTGATTAGAAAGTCTGAGAATCTCTGTCCCTCTTTCTGCTCCAGGGTTGCCAATTTTATGAACACCCTTCCTGATTTCTCAACGCTCCCAAACATTATTTCCGGTGTGGAGGGATAGTTGAGTGGAGTAGCATTACGTTTGGTCACTTTTAGTGCTTTAATGGAGTCCAGTGCTAGTCCTGTTAGGCACTCACCCATTTTGACCTTCTTCTAATCATCAGAATAAGTCAGGTCTGGTGCAGTCTTAGTGGCCTGTTCTATCCATGCATCAAAGTCCTTCTCCCCATTAGGGTTAAACCTGAGTCTCAGAAACATTCTCAGCCCCTTATACTCTATACTCTGTTTGTGTCTTCTGGGCATTCTCCTTTAAGGATCCCACTGCACGGAGTCATGACTGTGCTGATGTTGCTGTCCTCCCACCAGATGCCACAAATGCTTACAGGTCTTGCACTGTCTTCCCTTCACTGACAAGCAAGTCCTTTACTCTCAGTGTCCAGGCTTTTACTTGAGTTTGGCTCGGTGAGCTATCTGTTTTGTGGGGTGGGTCCCTGGCTCAGCAGATGCCATACTTCCTTGGTACCCTGTGGGATGAACATGGTCGGTAATTGCAGAGGATCGACATCTCTGATACTCTCGACTGTAGCAGAGTTGTAGTAATAGGATTGTAGGACAGATGGTGGGCTTTTAGCTTCCCAATCTCTTTTAACAACATTCCCATAATAACGTCCCTGCTGTGCCCCACTGGTGTATTTATAAGCAACAGTATCTTCCTCCGATTCAAGACCTCAGTATGGCACCATCCTTTGACTCCCTGGAAGGCCTTTTGACTTTCAAAATGGGGGATGCTTCCTGACTTACACTTTTTTTTTCACTTTTATTTCTGGCCTTCTCTCCTTGTCAGCCCTATCTGGATGCCCCCCACCCTCACCCTAGCCCAGTCACCCACCATCCCCAGGACAAACCCCTGTTCCCCCACAACTAACCCCTCATGCAGTAATCAGGAGGGATTACCCTTGCCCCTACCAAGCAGGATCCAAGCAGGTGCCCAATGGGTTGTGCGAGGCCTGTGTGTGTGTGTGTGTGTATGTGTGTGTAGGGGGTCATCCTTCATCCCACCCGTTAAGGGATTTTTCCTCCGAGTTTTCTGCTCCTGGGACATCAGTGTGCAATGACACAGAAGGTTTTTGGCATCCCAAAACCTTCTGGGACTCCATCTGCCTTGACACCCAGCCTCTGTTAGGTGTCAGGGGCATTTTGAGAGGCTTGACTCTCCCCATTCCACGAGAGGACAGCAGCCTCTTGGACACACAATCTTCTTACCCCTCCGGTTGGCACCCAGTGATTTGAGTTCACTCCTGAACCCAGGTCACTGGCATGGCGAGCGATAGCACTACCCTTGTGCCACTGCATCAGCCTGAAACAGCTGTTTTTTAACATTGTACTGTTGGGGGGCTTGCCCCCCCCTGCATAAAAAAATATTCTTGTTTTCTATTGATATTTTGAGTTATGAAATGACCGTCGCTATTTGCAACAGTCGTTGTTGTGCGGGTCGCTCTTTTGATGTCGGGCGCTTAGTTCGTCGCTCTATGTGATCGGCACTGTAATGGAGTCGCCACTATCACATAATAATGATTACATCAGATCACTCGAGCTTCGCTGTTATGGTCTGATATAATCAGAACCCCTCTATGGCAGCATAGATTGGTTATGCATGGTTGCCCAACCAGTATTCTCTATAAGTCTGTACCCTCTAGTTAGGCAGTGGCACCTCCAGCCCTCGCTGGGAATCCAACCTGGGACCCTAAATTAATGTTGGCCAGATAATATGTGCCAGAATTGGATGCCGTTGGACACCACTGATTTTCTTTAATACTGGATGACATCTAATATCTTTGGTATCCGACTAGTGAATGCGAACACCTAGGATCCAATAGGATACCTACTATCCAATGTGACTATCCAGGATCCAAGCAATCTGAGGCAGATATCTGATTTTGATCCCATTATCCAACCTCATTTCCCACTATCTGAACTTCTATTCCACTATTTGACCTTGAATCTCAAATCCGAATAGGGCTGGATAGGACCTCCGATCAGGAATGGTACAGCCATTGGATCCTATTAGATTAGTCAAAGTACTATCCAAGAATCACTACTCTGAATCTGAAAGGAAATGTAGCTCTTGCCATTCAGCTCAAGGGAAATCCCCAGCTGCATAGCCAGTTATAAGCACCAGCGACCCCTGCGGTTCTTGGGGGATCCCTGCTCATGGTGTGGGCCCAGCCAGCGCCAGAGTACCACTTTACTTCAAAAAAATATTTTGGTTATTGTCATGTTTAAAATAAACCAGCATAAAGGGCATTACTGTACAATGTGAGCCTTCTTATGTGACATCATAACATCATGAACTTACTCGCCCAGCCAATCAGTGGCAGATGTACACACATGGACTGGATAGACAGAGGGACCCCAAGGACGAATGTAGCTACCTCCCCCTAACAAAACACAAATATGTAACTGGTTGTATTGAAAATAAAATATGCATTTGGGACTGAAAAAAAGACATTGTCAATTGGGGTTGAGTAAGGGCCCCATAAAATCACTCGGAGGGCCCCAAAACTCTAAAGCCAGCCTTGTGCTATTTGGGAGGGTAAACCGAGCCTTTGACTTTGTGTAGAGTGAAGTATCAGCAGCCCACCACCAGAGGATACTCTGTTGTTCCAACTACTACCTCGCTCATTAGGACTCTTGTTATTTGCAGCTCTCACATTTAGATGGTGCTGCTTTGCATAGACTGCATTTTTCTAATATAGTGTATGGGAAAGCGTTGTTCTTCATTGAATTTGATTAAAAGATAAGTCTGTTGTACCACTGATATGACGTCTTATTGCCGTTGTACAATCGTAAAAAGATAAGCCTGTTGTACCATTGATGTGACATCATATTGCTGTTGTACCATCGTGAGTACGTCACATCGATAGTACAGCAACATCAAACGTCTTTGCACATGCGCCTTTACCAAAGCGCTGCACATCAGGAAACGGCCGCAGAGATGAAGAGGACTGGAAAGAGAGCAGCGACAGAAAAAGTGCTAAAAGTAAGCGCATAGTCGTGGGTTTAAGTTTCCCATTTAACAGTAGGCATCTATACATTTATTTAAAAAACAAGGAACATTTGTTTCATGAGATCGGAGGCCTGGGACGGAGCTGCACTTGTACTTGAGTTTGGGGGGGGTAGCAGGGGAGACGATATCAGAAATGGAGTGGGGTGCCTCAGCTAGTAGTCCGCTATTGCTTTACTGATGCCCATACACTATACAAGACAATGGATGGGCATCAGTAAACAACAATGCTGTGTACATTTCTTGAGGTTGTCTGACAACCGTAAACCTCTCAAGCTTCGCTCTCGAGGTTTACTTGGTTGTCATGAAAGACCTCTCGAAGGGAACACAGTGCTGTTGTTCACTGTTGCCCATCCACTAGCCTCTATATCAGCCTGGCACAATTTGTAGCACATTTACCTTTGGGCCAGAAAAATGTGGGTTTTGTCCCACAGCAGGATTTTGTACTCATACCCAAAACGCTGGCACTGCAGTGCAGTACTGGTGGTGTGTGCTGTCGAAGCATGCCTGCTGTTCAGATGAAAAGTTAAACCAAGGTCCTTCTGCTCAACTATATACTGTATATGAAATGTAAGTTAGGAATTCATCTAAAAATTGTGGGCGTTTTCTTCAAATTTTTTTTTATGTGAGGTTTTTTTCTTTTGTCCAATCCTGTGATTTTCCTCTAGAGTGTCAGTTGTCATCTCTGCTGGGCTCACTGGCAGTGGCCCAGACCTATCACCCACAGCTATGCCCTAGAGGTCTTCCATGGCCAGATCCCCCCCCCCCCCGGTAGGGCAGGGCAGGGTGAGAGGCAGGAATCCTTACCACCCCATTCAAAACACAGTCAGGCATGGAGAGGAGCAACAGGACCCAAATGTGCCAGACTGCTGTTCTTTGCCCTGTTTTTTTTTTCTCTCCCTCCAGTGGGCAGTGTCAGCTAGGGCCCTCAGGTGTGCATACTGAAGCATGACATGACAAGGGTGCTGACATCCATACCATGTTTTGTGTGCCCTGTTCTTGCTAACTCCTGGTAGCCACCAGAGGGCAACTGCACAGTGGGCACAACCCTCCCTCCCTGAAGGCTGCTGGCATCCACATGGCATGTTACCAGCCTTCTACCAGCCCACAGCAGCAACAACCCAGGCTCGGGGCATGAACCCTGGTCACCGGCTGGGCAAGCTGTTCCCCCCCAGCCGCTGCACTATTGAGCCAACCCATGAGGGCCTCTTTAAGACTGTGATACTGGATTGGTTACTATAAGAAAAAAAAGTGTGACAGGGTATTAACCTCTGAGCTTATGGGGGGGGGGAGGAGAGCTTAATGGAGCAGTCATCTTCTTTCTTTTCTGAAATCATATATTTGTATATTTATATCTTGAGGTCCTCCTTAGACAGGATTTGACTGCTAATTATTATTTTTATTTATTTTTTTTACATCTGTCTGGTTCTCAAGATGTCACCATTGGAACTGTCACCAACCTGCAGTTGACTGAGTCTGAAAGTAGACGGATACGGATATCGTGGGCAGAGGTTGCCAGAGTAACAGGGTATAAGATCACCTGGCGGTGAAGTGATGGTAGGTTTGGCTGATTTTTGATGAATTCTCTTGTTTCAGTCTTCCTTAGTGTGTGGTTGTGGAGTCAGCCATGGAGAAGTGTGGATGAGAAGTGCCCAGAGGGAAAGGAAGAGCTCAAGTGCAGCATGCTGGAGCAGTGGACATGAGTGTGTTCCTTCGTATCCTTGTGGAGGGGTGCTCAGGGTGAAAATTGGGGGAAAATGCAGCTTGGTGGTGTCAACAGAGCACAAAAATGTGGGAGACCAGGATTCACTCCACCAACCAACTCACAGCCTTGAGTTGCTGGGGCATTGGCCACTCTGCAGAGGCAATATGGCCACATCCCAGGACGGAGGGAAATGCCCTCCCATTATTCTAGTTATTTCTGTGGACAGAGGGGTGGCTTTGACATCAGGTGGGTGACACTGAGGCCTCCGCACCCCCCCCACAGGCTGGCGCAGAAGAGGACAGATTTTTCTTGTGTCATGGGCAGGTGGGAGGAACTGTACAGCAGGAAGAAAAATCCATAGTTGGTGCCAGAGTGACAGTGCCCCCCACCCACCTACACGTCCTGGTCTTGATTGTGCCTGCTCCTCCCCTCGGGCCTTGGCAAATGGATGTGTCTACTTGACTAGGTCCCCGTCAGTCAGCCAAACTTATCAGCACACACAGTTCAGACGGTCAAACTTCACACAGTTACTAGATCCACACATACAGAAGGTAATGGTTGAAGCACATTTATTGTCAAGACATACACAAAAATGATGCATCTTTTTCCAGGTGATGAAAACAGTACCAGCATTTCACACTTTCTGGAGACTCCCACTTTCGAGACATTGTGGTGGGCCTTGTTTTAGTACCCACAGAATTCTCTTGATATTTGTCAGTTATGGGCATGAACATACCCACAACGCTGGAATTAAGGCATCTGGGCACCACTCATACATAGTCCCTTGTCACCAACAATAGCAGCCAGACTGCTGTTGTGCATAGTCCCTTGTGGCCAACAAAAGCAGGCAGATTCCTCCTGTAAATGTAGTAGTCCCTTGTGGCTAACAATAACAGCTTGACTTCTGTTGTACATAATCCTTTGTGGCCAAAAAAAAGCAGGCAGACTTTTTCTGTAAATATAGTAGTTTCTTGTGGCCAACAATGACAGCCAGAATTATCTAGTAATAGCCCCTTGTGGCCAGCAATATCAGCCATACTTCATCTGTCATTCATTACTGTAGGCCCTTTTGCTATGGCCTGGCACATCACTTTGCTGGGAATTTCAGATCCAGCAACAGTATATGGGCAGTACTTCTCAATTCAGTCTGCATTCCCACTCACCCCTTCTACAGAACGCTTAAGAGATCCTGAACTAAACATTGAACCCCTCACTTTATATGAGCACCCTTTTTGCTCCATGCAGGACTGACATGCCTAACTATTTCCAATCCAACTGGTGGCTCTGTGCTAAGTCCAGGAATTTCCCTGCTGTGAGTCATGGTTTTGGTGACTTCATTGACCATAATCTGATTCATTCTCTACTTTCGTAGGCTTACTTTTATGCACCCTTGGCCCAGTGGTGCACCTCAGACTTACTTTCGTCATAGGGGCTGTGTTCAAGTCCCAAAAAAGACCTCCATTGGAAGTGTGTGACAGGCTACACTAGGACCCTGTCCCAGTTGTTATGCAGAGTTTGAATGCAGGGATCTGTTCTGTCCTTTCCTTTCCTGTCTCTTGTTTGTCTGGTTGTGCAACCAGATATTCCTGAGAGACCTACGACTTGATCACCCCGACAGCCTCACAGTTCTTTGCCTCTCACGGTCTCTCAGTCTTCCCTTGCTGTTTCTGTCTTTTCCTCCCTTGCATATCTGCTGGTATAAAAATATATGCAAATCATTATGTGGAAATATAACTGATATTGGGATCCCTTTGTTTAGAAATGATATAGTGTTACTGTTGAAATGTATATAATTATAGTTTGAGATGATTGCAGAAAGCTGTTGGGAACTCAAGGGGTTAACCTGAAATTCAATTTTTAAGCCTTTTGCAGAAGCTGTGGAAAAGGGGCATCAGGTCTGGGACATTGTGTTCTAGCTGCACCTGCCTGATATATACAAAAACATTTTGGAAAAAAACAGGATGCTTGTTAGGAAGCGGGGTTGCAGAGACTTAAAAGACAGAGCTGTAGTTGCTTGCAAGGGGACACAGAGATTAAAGGAAAACTCAGATGGATCTTCTCTGGTTATTCGGCCTTTGTGAACAGTTATTCTGAACAATTTTATTTATTTTATTGCTATTCATAATAAAACTCTTGTTGCAAATTTTACAACTGCTCCTGGTTTTTCCTATGCTTCCTGACCTGTGCCTCGATGACAGATGGTGTCAGCCTAAGTAGGATTACACCATGCATACTCTAAGCCAGGGTTTTGTGCATGGGTACTGGACCTAGTACCAGAGAAGCATAGAGAAAGGTATGGATTCTGCAGCAGCAAGTCCAGGAGTGGTTACCAGGAGAATGGCAGCCAAACTAGCAGAGACAGAAGTCCAAGCTGAGATTGTAGAACCAGCACAAGTTGTGGAAAAAGAACAGGCAGTGACACAACCTGAAAGCCTGACTGCCTTTTTCAAATGGTGGGCTATACAACAAAAAGAGATGGAGAAACAGAGGAGAGAAGAGAAGTAGCAGATGAGAGAAGAGATGCAGCGACAGGAGCAGCAGAGGAGAGAAGAGATGCAGCGACAGGGGCAGCAGAGGAGAGAAGAGATGCAGCGACAGGAGCAGCAATGGCTGGATGCCTTGCAAACTATCAAAGGCAGAAGATCTGGCACAGATCCAGTTGAGCAACAAAACACAAGCACCTTAAGAGCCATTAAACTTGCAAAGTTGCATCCCTCGGATGATATCGAGGCATACCTGACAACTTTTGAAAGAGTTGACACAGCCTGCCAATGGCCAAAGTAGACAGACCCTAGTGCTTGTTGAGGTGCTGGGAAAATATTGTGCAAAAGGACAGGTACTGATGTCATCTGCATCCATGGGGACACTCGATACTATCCCACCACCCAAGTGACTCTGACCATTAAGGGTGTGTCGCACCAAATCAAAGTGGGGGTAGTACCTAAGTTACCTGTACCCATGATTATTGGAAATGACTGTCCAGGATTTACTGAGTTAATCTAAGAGGAACTGAACCCTGCAGTTTCAGCAGCAGTGGTAGCAAGAGCTCAGGCAAAGAAAATCTCAAATGGTGGGGACACTTTACCATTCAGTAACTTTGATTCAGACTTGTTTGAGCACAGCTCCAAGATCTGGAAATCCAGGAAAGAAGGATGATGCTTGAAGAACTGTGGCAACAAATGACTAATGGGTATAAGGGGTTAAGATATGAAAATGCTGAAACTAAACTGATCACTGATTGTGATTTTATTTCAGAACAAGCTAACAATGTTTCTCTCCAGGGTTATTTTAAGCAGCTGGGGGTAAAACCAAAACAGGGTGAATCTGTGTTTAAAAAATGTAATGGGCTACTGTATAGAGTTCAGATTAAACCTCAGACACAGGAACAAACAGAACAGTTTATCATACCTCAAAATTATAGATCTGAGTTGTTACAGATAGCACATGATAGTCCTATGTCTGGTCACTCAGGGAGGGATCGCACCCTTGCCTGATTACTATACAGATTTTACTGGCCTGGAATTCATGAAGATGTTGCTACCTGTTGCAGTTCTTGCCCTGTGTGTCAGAAAGTAGCCCCCGTCACTAAAAAAGACAAGGAGCCCCTGTGCCCTTACCCTTGAAAGATGTGCCTTTTGAGAGAATTGCAATGGATGTGGTTGCTCCTTTAGACAAAAATAAAAAGGGTAATAGATTTATCCTGGTATTATGTGACTATGCTACTCGATACCCAGAAGCAGTTCCAATGTGTACTGTCACAGCTTCAGAAGTGGCAGCAGAGCTTGCAAAAATGTTCAGCAGTGTGGGCATGCCTAAAGAAATTATTACTGATCAGGGTAGTAATTTTGGTGCTGCATTACTTAAGGAGTTGTACAGACTACTAGGTATCACTGCCATAAGAACCCCCCCCCATCCACTCTCAGTCAGATGGCCTTGTTGAGTGTTTTAACCAAACCCTAAAACACATGTTAAAAAGATTTGTAAAAGGGGAAGGGAAAAATTGGAACCAATACTTGCCTTACCTACTTTTTGCTTACAGAGAAGTGCCACAGGCATCAACAGGGTTTTCACCATTTGAAATGCTGTACGGTAGGCAGCCAAGAGGGCCACTGGATGTGATAAAAGAAATGTGGGAATGGGAGGATAAGCCCACTCAGAAGCAATCGATAACATCTTATATGTGTGCCCTAAGAAAGACGCTGGCAAAATATGTTGAAATTGTCCATAATAATCAGGAAGAGGCCCCAAACCAGCAAAAGGTATATTATGGGGATCTGGTCGATTCCCCGACACATGATTGCCTGACACATCATTGCCCGACTGTGTTTCCCCGACAGACACACTATCCCACCTTATAACTGCCTGTTTTCAAACTGGCCGACAAACAGCACCAAAACGATAGCTTTTTCACATAACGGTAAACATTACTATTATTAGAGCACAATTACCGTCTGTGCAATCAGTTCTCAACTAAACATCACTCTGCTAGCCTGTATTAAAAAAGGGAAAAATTTTCAGCAGTTTTTGCCCCACTTTCACTATCTATGCTGCCAGTGTGCTAGCCGAGTGATGAGCTTGTTAAGTTGTCCAAGCTATCAAAAATGCAGGTCTGACTATTAATCCTACCAAATGTGCATTGGGCATGCAGGAAACCAGATACTTAGTCTATGTGTTGGGAAATGGAGAAGTTAAGCCAGCAATTTCTAAAATAGAAGCTGTAGCCAACAGCCCTGTCCCTAAAATAATGAAACATGTCATGTCATTTTTGGGTCTGGCTAGTTATTGTCAGAGGTTCGTTCCTAGCTTTGCTGACTTTGCTACTCTTCTCACTGAACTCATGAAAAAATGGTACCCGAATAATGTGAAATGGACCCCAGAGTGTGACAAATCTTTTCAAGCTATTAAGGCTACATTATGTTCAGCCCGTTTTAAGAAGCCCAGACTCTGAGAAACCATTTTTGTTACAAACATATGCATCAGAGATAGGCCTAGGTGCAGTTCTGAGTCAAAATAGAGATGGGACAGAACATCCTATTCTGTACATAAGGATGAAGTTGCATGACAGAGAGAGAAGGTACTGCACCATTGAAAAGGAATGTTTAGCAGCAAAGTGGGCCATGGAGTCCCTTAAGTTTTGCTTGCTAGGAAGTGACTTTGTACTTATAACAGATCACAATCCTCTCTGTTGGCTTAACAAAATGAAAGATACAAATTCCAGAATCACAAGGTGGTACTACAGCCATTTAAATTCAAAGTGATGCACAAATCTGGTAAAGAGAATAGCAATGCTGATTTTCTTTCAAGATATGGATCAGGAATTGAGGGTCCTGAAGGTTGAAAAACAAATGTATGACTTTAAGCTTTACTGTTTGCTGTACTGTTATAGAAAAAACAGATAATGCACATGAGCTTAATTTCTGAAAGTTAGACACTAATGTTATAGAATTAACAGAAAGTTTTGGAAACATGTTTGATAAAACAGGTTCCCTCTTAAGGAGGGGTGTGTATGTGACAGGGTTGAATAGGACCCTGTCCCAGTTGTTATGGAGAGTTTAAATGCAGGGATCTGTTCTGTCCTTTCCTTTCCTGTCTCTTGTCTGTCTGGTTGTGCAACCAAATTTTCCTGTGAGACCAAAGACTTGATCACCCCGACAGCCTCGCAGTTCTTTGCCCCTCACTGTCTCTCAGTTTTTCCTTGCTGTTTCTCTTTTCCTCCCTTGCGTATCTGCTGGTGTAAAAATATATGCAAATCATTGTGTGGAAATATAACTGATATTGGGATCCCTTTGTTTAGAAATGATACAGTGTTACTGTTGAAATGTATATAATTATAGTTTGAGATGATTGCAGAAAGCTGTTGGGAACTCAAGGGGTTAACCTGAAACCTTTTGCAGAAGCTGTGTAAAAGGGGCCTCAGTTCTGGGACATTGTGTTCTAGCTGCACCTGCCTGATATATACAAGAACATTTTAGAAAAAAAACAGGATGCTTGTTAAGAAGGGGGGTTGCAAAGACTTAAAAGACAGAGCTGCAATTGCTTGCAAGGGGACACAGAGATTAAAGAAAAACTCAGATGGATCTTCTCTGGTTATTCGGCCTTTATAAACAGTTATTCTGAACAATTTTATTTTTTTATTTTATTGGCATTCGTAATAAAACTCTTGTTGCGAATTTTATAACTCTTCCTGGTTTTTCCTATGCTTCCTGACCTATGCCTCAATGACAGAGTGCCCTCCACTACACAGTCTCTGGAGTTGAACGCCTTAACCTCTGGCAGGAAAAGACCTCTAAGGAGGCCTGCCATTTACTGCTGGGCTCCCTCTGGACTCTTCCCCAGGAATTATCTAAATTTCTCTTCACTTCCTGTCTGGGGCACCTTTATACACTCTACAGGCTGTACCATTCTGCACTCTGGGAATTCTTTATAGCAGGGAATAGGGGGCTATATAAGTAGGGTGCCCCAAACATAATTTTTCGACACAATTCAGCTTTTATTTCAAATATTTTTTTTCAGTTAATTCCCCTCCTTCTTTATTACCAAGGATGTTTGCATGAAAACAAGATCTTTGCACCACAGGCTTCATTTGTTCTGCCTGCATTTCCCTCTGCTGAAGTCATAATCCATGGTCTGAGACAGCCTAAACATTTCCACAGCAACAGATTTTGATGTCACAAACAGATGATTATGATGTCTGTGGAGGGAAAAGTAGGAGGAGCAGAATAAATGAGGTGCCTTCCTTCCTAGTCCATGTCTCACCCTCAAACTTCCCCAATAATAGAGAATGTGAGACAATGAATACACAAAAGAAATGAAATTGAAACTGGAGTCTGTGTAACTATACTGAAAAGGTTTTCCTTGAGTTAGAATAATGTCTCATTCACGTGTGTTTATGTCCCTTGTACCAAAGAGCCTCAAGGTGCATTTGTTTCCTTCTGCCAAAGACAGGTCACACAGCTAACCACTGACTTCTGGTCAGAGTTGACCTCTGATAGGTACTTTTGTTCCTATCAGGTCATCTCCTGAGGGTTTCACTCTACAGAGGTTCTAACAGCGGAACCTACTCCTTGGCCAGGCTTCACAACTCCCTCTGGCTCCAGGCCAGATGTGTTCTCACTACTGCATACTCTAGGGAATGGGTCACCCTTCGTTGACTCAGATTCAGATCAGTCCAGATATGCAAAAGGTGGGGAAGGTTGGGGGTTTCATCTCGGTTCTTGAACTAAATATTCACATGCAATATAGTGTGTGAAACCAAGCTCCTTTCTTTTTTTTCTTTTTAGTACGAACATACGAAATTTGCCAGCACAAAAAGGTCATTTGGTCTATCGAGTCTGCTAGATTATGCATCTAGCAACCCTATTCTGCAGCTACCCCTCCCTCCTCACCCCCCTGCCTTTATTCTGCCTCTTACCCTGTCCCAGACCCTTTTGATGCAGCCCACTGTTTTACAGGCTACTACTTCCGTTGGTAACGTGTTCCATCCTGCCACCACCCTCTCCGTAAAAAGGTGTGTCCTCATTTCCCTCCTGAACCTTCCCCTCTCCAATCTCTTGTCATGGCCTCGAGAGTCCCTCCCCACCATTGCCCCGAATAGCCCCTCCATACCAGTCTTTTTTATCCCTCTCATGTACTTGAGTGTCTCGATCATATCCCCTCTGTTCCTTCTATCCTCCAGCGAGTACATGTTGAACTCCTTTAGCCTACGCTCATACAGTAAATCCCTCAGCCGCTGAATCATCTTAGTTGCTCTGCGCCGCACCCCTTCCAGTAATTTAAGGTCCCTTTTCAGGTACAGGCACCAATGCTGCATGTAGTATTCAAGATGAGGTCTAACCAGTGATCTATACAGTGGCAAAATCACCTCCCCCCTCCTCGACATTATTCCCTTTGCTGTGCAACCCAGCATTTTTTGGGCATTGCTGCTGCCTTACTGCACTGTGCTGAGTTGTTCATTGATCCTGTGATGACCACCCCCAGATCCTTCTCCTCCTCAGTCTTCACCAGCTGCACCCCCCCAAGTTGGTAGTTTCTCCTTGGATTTTTTGCTCCAAAATGCAGTAACTTACATTTGTTGACACTGAACCCCAGCTGCCAAGTGTCCGACCAAATCGCCAGCTTTTTCAGACCTTCCTGCAGACCCAGACCCTAGTCTACAATATGCAAATGATAAATATAAAAAAATTGAAATAGATGGCAGAATAAGGCCCACTGGCCCATCTATTCCATGTGGCCCTACCTATAGAATGATGCAAATACTCTATTGTTTACTCACTCACCCTTGCCTTGTGTCATCTTCCCCTGCTACCCTCACCGGCCCCATACGTCTGTCCCACCCTCACCTGATTCTCTTCACTGATTTCCAACAGACCAACCCCTCCTGCAGTCTGTTCCACTGAACCTACCACCCTCAGTGTAAAGGAATACTTTCTGATGTCCTTCCTGAATCTTCCTCCCACCAACTTCTTTGAGTTTCCCCTTTGTCTCTATTCCTGCTTACCATGAACAGCTACTTGGGGCTGGATTGTCAAAGGGTGAGGCAGGGCTTGATGCAAGCCCTGCGTCAAATCCTGAGAGTGTTACAGCCACTTCACTGCCCAGTAACATTTTATAATCTTGGGTGCAGTTGCAACAGTCGACCCAGTTTATGTCAGCTTACGGCAAACTTCAGCCACAAGCTGCATTTTAAGGGTCCAATCAAACCAAAGCCTAAAGGCGCTCAGGAATGGGGACGGTTGCAACCACAGCTGAATGAAATACAAGGTACAAGGAGGGGAAGTGTGGTGCGCAGAAAATGCAAAAGCAGGTTTGGTAGCCACTAGGAAACGTAAACAGAAGAAATCAGCAATGGAAATTTTATCCAAGATAAGGCAGCTGGAAAAAAATCTTTCGCCAACTACTAGGGAGGAGGATAGGATTAATTTCATTAAACTCCGGGATAGGTACACCGAACTATTACGGGAAAAAGCTGAATGAACCATACTGAAATCCCGATCAAATTATATACACCAGGGGGAGAAGGCGGGATGCATCCAGAATTATTAAGTCCATTCGTGCATTGGATGAGGGGCCCCCCCAAATTCACCCAAAAAAATTCGTAGCCGAATTTGAACTTTTCTACCGTGATTTATATAGCCAAATTCCTGGCCTGCCAGACATCCAAATGGTAGAAGATTATTTGTCATCTGTACTTCTACCAACCTTAAATATGTTGGATAAAGAAAGTTTAATAACCCATTTTACTGAAGCTGATATCAGGACAGTCATTAATAATTTACACTTAGATGAAACCCCAGGCCCAGATGGCTTCTCCCTTAATTTTTATAAGACATTTGCTGTCCAACTGACACCTTGGCTAAATAAATTATTCCATTGTATTCTCTCATCTGATTCTAGTGATCCCCAACTATTTGAAGCCTTGATAGTTGTCCTACATAAACCCTGGATAGCAGAGTTTAGAGTTACCACTTACAGACCAATTTTGTTCTTAAATTATGACATCAAAATTCTAGCCAAACTTCTAGCAAATAGATTGGGCAAAGTACTCCCCGCATTAACTGGTGAAGGGTTTTATGGCAAAGAGGTCTTCCTCTGATCATTTATGTAAATTGTCTCACATTTTCTCCACATCTAGAGACTCAGCATCCTCGGCAGTACTGATGTCTTTAGACGCGGAGAAAGGTTTTTGATTGTGTCGACTAGCAGTTCCTTGTTAGGACATTACATAGGTAAGGTTTCTCCTCTCAGTTTATCCAATGGATACGTGTTTTGTACACAGGACCATGTGCCAGAATATACTGCAATAGAATTTTCTCTTCCACATTCCTGTAACACTCAGGCACGAGACAGGGCTGTCCCCCTTTCTTCACTATTGTTTAATTTATATCTGGAGCCCCTCCTCATTCAGCTCAAAATGAATCTCAAGATTTGTGCTATAAAGTTAAGAACTCATGAAGTTAAATTATCTGCGTATGCACATGACATCCTGTTACACCTCTCTCAACCGAAATCCTCTATTCTGGCCACCATAGAGACAATAGAAGAATATAGCCTGCTCTTGAATTACAAAATTAATTTAGATAAAACACAGGTCTTTCCCCTAAACTCTGGAACACTCAAAACCGAGGTTATGATAGCGGGGCTGCAATGATACCCAAAAAATCGCCAGTATTTAGGTATCAAGTTGTCTAGGAGTAATCGTGGGATGAAGCAGGCTAACTTAGATTCCCTTTTGCAGGTGATACAGCAGGATTTGGCCCCGCTGAGAGTATCTGCCCCTATCATTATGGGGCTGGGTTAGTTTGTTTAAAATGAATATTTTGCCAAGAATTTTTAACCCGCCTAACCAACTTAATTTGTGACTACCCTTAAATGGTTCAAAAAGCACATTCCACTGTCTCCGTTTTGTTTGGCAGAACAAACCTCCGAGGAAAGCATACCACAAAATTACAGCCCCAAACTACAGGGGGGTTCTTGGTTGCCTCATTTTGGCCAATACTACTGGGCCAGTCAAGCAAGTAAGTACCTACGCTGGCTAATGAACCCAGAGAAGCTGAACAAACTCCCATAAATTCCCACACGGCTCACAACAGAAACATAAAAACATAGAAATTGATGGCAGATAAGGACCGCATGGCCCATCCTGTCTGCCCATTTCTTTTTCTACCTTATAAATGTGCCATCAGCCTTTGCTGTCAGTGGCCTATCTGTTCATACTCATCTGTATTGCTCCCTTATGCCTATCCCATGCCTGTTTGAAGCCCTGCATTGTATTCATAGCCACCACTTCCTGAGGTAGGCCATTCCATGCATCCACCACGCTTTCTGTGAAAAAGAACTTCCTCACATTACCCCTTAATCGGCCTCCCTCTAATCTCATGATGTGTCCTCTTTTCCTGCCATTTTTCTTATATTGAAACATGTTAGACTCTTTCACCTTGTTAATGCCCTTAAGGTGTTTGAATGTTTCAATCATATCACCCCTCTCCCTCCTTTGCTCTAGGGTATACATATTGAGTGCCGTTAATCTGTTCTCATATGTCTTGTGATGCAGTCCCTGCACCATTTAGGTTGCCCTTCTCTGGACTGCCTCAATTTGGTTAATGTCCTTGTGAAGGTGTGGCCTCCAGTACTGCATGCAGTACTCCAGATAGGGCCTAACCAGTGTCTTGTAAAGAGGGATTATTACCTCCCTCTTATGACTTGTGATACCCCTGCTAATACACCCTAACATCCCCCTAGCCTTACCTACTGCTTTAGAGATCTGCTTAGATTTTTTCAGGTCATCGGTGATGATGATGCCCAAGTTTCTTTCTTCCTTTGTGACTGACAGCAACTCCCCTCCCAGCCTATAAGTGGCTTCAGGGTTTCTCTTCCCTATGTGCATGACCTTGCACTTCTTTGCATTAAATCTCAGTTGCCACTCTTCCGACCATTTTGCTAGTTTATCCAGATCTCTTCTCATTCTGCCCACCCCATCTGGATCATCTACTGTGTTGCAGATCTTGGTGTCATCTGCAAACAGACAAGCCTTTCCATCTAGTCCATCTGCAATGTCACTAATGAAGATATTGAAGAGGACTGGCCCCAGGACTGATCCCTGAGGTACCCCACTTGTGACTTGCATCTCTTCTGACTGCTTACCATTTACCACCACTCTCTGTTTTCTGCCCGTCAACCAGTTTGCCACCCAATTGACCAACTTCTGACCCACCCAGAGTCTACCCAGCTTGTTTATCAATCTTCTATGTGGAACAGTGTCGAAAGCTTTGCTGAAGTCAAGGTAGGCGACATCAACTGCTCCCCCTTGGTCCACCACACTGGTTACCCAGTCAAAGAAATCTAGGAGATTAGTTTGACAGGACCTTCCTTTTGTAAACCCATGCTGTCTTGGATCCTGTGCCCCTATGGATTCCAGGTGTTCCACTGTCCTTTCCTTAAGGAGCACCTCCATAATCTTGCCCACTACTGAGGTAAGACTGACTGGTCTGTAGTTCTCTGCCACCTCCCTGCTACCACTCTTGTGGAGGGGGATCACATGAGCCCTTCTCCAATCTTCTTGGACCTCTCCTGTGCTCAGAGACTCACTAAACAGTTCTGCTAATGGCTCTGCCAGTTCCACCCTTCTTAGCTCCTTTAGTACCCTGGGATGTATGCCATCAGGTCCCATTGCCTTGTCCACCCTGAGCTTAGCGAGTTCTTGTAGGACCCTTTCTTTTGTGAAGGGAGTAGTGCTCACCTCCCTCCTCCGTGTCCATGGTGCTGAGCTGTGGGCTCTGCCCTTCCTTCTCTTCAGTAAATACTGAGCAAAAGTATTTATTTAGGATAGATGCTTTTACAGTGTCCTTCTCCTCACATGCCCCCTTTTCTCCTTTGAGCTTAGCAATACCCCCTCTGGACTTTCTCCTTTCACTAATGTATCTATAGAAAGTCTTGTCACCTTTTACTGTTTGTGCTAGTGTTTCCTCAGTTTGGGACTTTGCCTGCCTTACTGCCTTCCCTGCTTCCCTTAGGGCAGTTTCGTATGCCTCCCTATCTTCATCCCGCTGTGTTCCCTTATATTTCCTGAAGGCCAGCCTTTTGGCTCTGACCTTTTCTGCTACTGTTTTTGAGAACCAAAGTGGTTTCCTTCTTCTTTTGCAATTCCTCTTCTGTCTAACACAATGGGATGTTACTTCAAGTATTGCATCCTTAATGCTTGCCCACTTTGCCTGTACCCCCTCATGTGTGTTTCTTTTTTGCCAGGGCTAGCTTAACTCTGTTGGCCATCTTATCAAAGTCAGCTCTTCTGAAGTCCCATATTTTTGCCTTGGAATGGGATGATTTAGTTGTAGTGGCCAAATTGAACCATACCATGTGATGGTCACTGGCCCCCCAGGTGACCTTCTACTTGAAGATCTGTGATCCCTTCCCTGTTAGTCAGTACTAGATCTAGGATAGCCCTGTCTCTTGAGGGTTGTAGTACCAGTTGTTTGAGGCCTTCCCCCTACAGGGAATCCACCATGTGTCTAGTTCTGGCAGATGTTCTTGCTAGTACTGACCAATCTGTATCCGGCATGTTGACGTCTCCCATTATCAGAACTTCCCCTTTAGCTGTCATGTTTTGTATATCTTCTAACAGTAATGTGTCTGTGTCCTCCCCCTGGTCTGGGGGCCTGTAGACAACCCCAGTTCTTATGGCTGTCCCATTTCCTGTTTCCAGGGTGACCCACAGTTCTTCTGGCTCCTTATGTGTATTCTGAATTTTTGTAGCTATGATATTTTCATTGACATACAGGGCCACTCCACCCCCTTTTTTGCACCTCAGTCTCTTCTGAACAGTACATAGCCAGGTACTGAAGTCTCCCAATTGTGGTTACTGGCAAACCACATCTCACTAATTGCTACTGTGTCCAGTTTAGCCTCTGACATTATTGCCTGCAGGTCAGGGATCTTATTTCCCAGACTGTGGGCATTTGTGTACATGATTTTCCATTGGCCAGATTTCAGTGTGTTAGTTGTTGGGTGAGGTCTGGCATTTCCCCTGTGCGTTGTATGGGGAGACAAACCTTTTTTCTTACCTGGTGATGCAAATGAACTGCAAACATGCTGAATCCCTGTTTGACCACTAGCTGAGGGGGGAGGGATGTTCTTCCCATTTGACGTATAGGGTGCTGCACCCCTTCCCCATTTTCTAGTTTAAATATTCTGCAAAGACGTCAAACTTCTGCCCCAATGCACTGACTCCCTCCTTAGTCAGATGCAGTCCACCAAATTTAAAGAACTTTCGCTCCCAAAACTGTTGCCAGTTCCCTACAAATCTGTGTCCCTTTTCCTGGCACCAGCCCTTGAGCCACATGTTTAGCTCCCCTATCTCCCCTTCTCTGACCTTCCATCCATCTGCACCCCCTCTCCCAGACTGGCAGGATCTCAGAGAAGGAGATGCCTGACGAAATGGATGATAGTCTGTCACCCAGCCTGGTCAGATGTTCCTTGGTCTCCACAACTGACTGGTTGGCGAGATCATTAGTCCCTATGTGTACCAGGACGTCAGTGTTTTCTCCTGCTTCCTGAACAATTTTAGCAGTTTGATCAGTGTCTCTCCACGCTGATGTACCTGGGAGACATCTGACCTTTACCCCTGGCTGGAGATAGGCATCAGCTCCCCGAATCATGGTGTCTCCTATGATCAAAGTTTTGGATTTCCTTTTGCTTTTTTGTTTTGGTTCCTGATTTGGGTGAGTTTTGTTGTGCTAGCTCCTTGCTGCAGTGTCCTGCTCAGGTGTCCTCTGCCCCTTTGTTTGATTTTGGAGATAGAGGCAGATACCTGTTGGTAGTGTTTATATGGTTTTTGGAAGTAATATGTTGGAGAGCACCGAGTGATGGGGCACCCGATTTGCCCCTCCTAACCACCTGCCAACCTCCCAGACCAACTACCCTCTGCGGTTGAGGTTCTTCTGTTGAATGTTGGGGAAATGGCAGGTGGTTCTTATAATATATTTCCTCTTGAATATGACATTTGAGGTGTGCAATCTCTGCCCATGCTGCCCGGAGCTGAGCCCTAAGATCTCCAATGGCCCCAGCATGTAGGACAGTGTCCTAAATCCTGTAAGACTGTCCTTCTGAAAAGTGTTCCACAGTACCTGCAGTTAATGATATCCATTCCAGATAAGTTGCTGGGTTTATAACCTGGTCAGAGTAATTAGAAGGAAGAAAATGGAAGTAATGGTTTGATTTTGTGTTTTGTTTTCATATAACTTGTTATAACAAGTTAAATTACTAGTGCCCCTGTAAATGAGCTCACCTTCTGCATGCCCCACTGATCTGCCCCTTCCTGCTTTGCCACAGGAAAGGTCACGACTGTGGTACCCTATAAAAGGAGTGTAATGTGGGGTGGTTGGGGATGGGGTGGGTGGCTGGGCCCTTCCCCTGCCGAAAAAAGAACCACGGACGAAAGAACAAGGAGGTAAGAGCAGAAACAATCAGTCAACAACAAATGCAGTAACCCTGAAAGCTTATCCTAATGTTAGATAAAACTGTAAAATCTGTAAAGCACCACCTGTAATAATTTCAGAGAAGATATGCTCTGTAAGAAACACTTTGCTACAGAGAAAAATAAAGCAGTAACAGAAGATATGCCTTGCAAAATACAATTTGAATCAGAATATTACAGCAGTAATCTGTTAACACACACCTGTAGGCACACCTTGTAATAATACAAAAGAAGGTATACCAGCAACAACAATTTGAATCAGAGAACAATAAAGCAATGAAATGTTAGCAACAAACAATAGCAATCCCTGTGAGTACAAAATAAAAATAACAACACACAGTAAATCTCCTTAGCCAAAAGAAGTCTTACTCCTTTCCCTTGCTCTGGGAAGGTTATCTGCTCTGTCCTTTCAAGCAATCTAGAAGGAAAGAGCTGAGGTGAATCTCGATGCTTTGGCCTGCAAACCAAGTCTTCTACCTCCAAGATATCAACTAACCTGACCTTTTACCCTTCTTTCTGTTGGAAATTGCTGACAGTTTGCCAGCTCCCCCAATACACACCTAATCCTCTGGAAGAGCTGTGGGTGGAAAGCAATTAGCTCCTTCAGTGTGAGAAGGAGACCAAAACACCTCTGAGACAACAAACCTTTTCAACCACAAAAAAAAAAGAATACAATAAAACAGTGGCAAACAGTAATTTTGCTTAGCCCAATGATAAAAAAGTCACAAAAATGTAAGCACCACCTGTAATAATTTCAGAGAAGATATACCCTGTAAGAAACACTTTGCTACAGAGAAAAATAAAGCAGTAACAGAAGATATACCTTGCAAAAGACAATCTGAATCAGAAAATTACAGCAATAATCTGTTAGCACACACCTATAGGCACACCTTGTAATAATGCAGAAGAAGGTATACCAGCAACAACAGTTTGAATCAGAGAAACATAAAGCAATGAAATGTTAGCAACAAACAGTAGCAATCCCTGTGAGTACAAAATAAAAACAACAACACACAATAAATCTGCTTAGCCAAAAGAAGTCATAATCCTTTCCCTTGCTCTTGTAAGGTTATCTGCTTTGTCCTTTCAAGCAATCTAGAAGGAAAGAGCTGAGGTGAATCTAGGTGCTTTGGCCAGCAAACCAAGATTTAATTAATTCAGCAGGTATATCTCTGAATACCCTATTACATATCAGGCCAAAAGACCTTCCCAAAGGACTTATTAACTCTGATTTCGGTTTCAGTGAGGATTCATTCTCAGCTTTGTTCCTTTTTGAAGTATAATCATGCCACAGACCCCGGGTAACCACTTATGAGGAATCCTAACTTCAAAATGGTGGTAAAAGAATACATACACATTGGCTTCCACAACTAGACAGCACAAGCCCATGTGACCTTTTTTCAGGGGTGGATTTGTCATACTTCGGATGACATTATGAGGGTCTATAAGATAGACAGAGCACAGATTTTCAAAATCTATCAAATCTGCCACTTGCTGGTGACCAGAGTGAAGTTTTCTCTGGAAGAGGTGGTGTATGGACATGGATTTAATTCACTTACTGCCTTAGCTGCACTTCCACATGCAGTTTCTAATATTTAAGCCAGTCTCTATGACATGGCTTTCCCCTCCAAAGATGGAGTCTGTAGTTATTGGGCTTCTCAGTTTCCTCAATGTGACTTTGACTGGGGTAGGCAATGGAAGAATTGCTATTCTTATATTACACAAGCTAGGTTAAGGCTCATGCAGTTCCAACTATTAAATAATAGCATGTACTCAACCCCAGTCAAACACCATAAAATGGGCAGGGTATTATCCCCATTATGCACAAGGTGCAAGCAGGCAGAAGAGAAGCTCCTCCACATCTTTTGGGAATGTCCCAGCGTAGCTTCACTGTGGTCAACAATAAGGCAAAAAGTCAGACCCACTATTGGGTATAGAGGACTTATTTACTCCTGAAATATGTTTGGTCGGCGATTATGCCAGGGTAGGTGTGGCCCAATGTAGATTTCTCATAGCCATGATAGCCTCTTCACTTAAGAAATTGGTGCTGTGTCACAGGAAGGATACAGAAGCTATCTCATAGAAACATGGACTTTGATGGCAGATAAGGACCACTTGGCCCACCTAGTCTGCCCATTTCCCTACCTACTGGATAAGCTACAGATCCTAGTTAACCAACGCCCTATTTCTTCCTACCCCCCCACAAGAATTGCCTTGTGTCTGTCCCATGCATTCTTGAATTCTCCCACAGTTTTAGACCCCACAACCTCCTCAGGAAGGTGGTCCCATGCCTCCACCACCCTCTCTGTGAAAAAAATACTTCCTCACATTGCCCCTGAGCCATCCCCCCTCTTTCTTCAAATTGTGTCCCTTTGTTCTTACGCATCTTTTTTTCTGAAAAATGCTACCCTCTTGGACTTTGTTGATTCCACTGAGGTACTTAAAAGTCTCAATCATTGTTCACTTGGGAACATAAGCAGCAGGCTGGTAAGGACAGAGGTCTGGGGTTATATTCTGTTTTAACTGAAATATTTGAATAGTTTTGTAAGTGAAATTAGTTCTATGTGTTAAAAATTATTACCTTGAGTTAGAACTGTTACTTGGGCTATGATATTGTAACTTTGGAGGCTTGGGAACAGTTGTTTGGCAGTGATAATTAGAGTGAAATTTAAATGTGTTGTTTGCCTGGTGTTTGGTAAGAGCCCTCCCACCCACACTGTTTTGTAGGCTTTCTTAAATACTGAAAAGCCACTCCCACCCACCCTGTTTTGTAGGCTTCCTTAAATACTGAAAAGCCACTGGGGGTTGGGATTGAAGGGCTGAGTATTTCTGTTTAGGACTGAAATTCGAAGCAACAGGAGCTGGTGGGCCTGTGACATCATACGGTACCTGATGTCTGCATGTCTGATGTCTGCATACACACACTTTTAGTGGGACTGAACACACACTGGACTGTATGTGTTTGTGAGACTTGGGAACTTTATTGGTGGGGTTGAAATTGGGTTTGTAAATAACTGCAGTCAGTATAGAGAGAAACTGTATTCCAGGGGAAAGGGACTGAGAAAAGGAGGTGTGCCATTATAAACAGAGGGGGATAAACAGGGTGGCCATATTCCACCATGGCAGGCATCTTCGGAAGGGTTGTAGGCTGTACAGGCTGTGGGATGGCAATAATTCTCAATTGGGCCTGGAGAGAGGGAGGCTGCCCACTCTGTAGACAGCTATCTTCTATCAGGAGTGAGGTATATTGGTTAAGGAGTAAGCTGGGGGAGCTTGGGGGGGTGTCCAAGGATAAGGGGTGTGGATATGGGCAGCAGAAGGGCGGGGCTGAGGGGAGGCTGGGGCAATGCTCTGAAATTACAGGACGTTATGTTACAGCAAACAGGAGGGGGATATAGGGACAGGACCCTTAGATAGGGATGTTGGCGCTAAGGGGAAGAGAGTCTGAGGTAACATTCTGAATACAAAGAAAGTGGAGGGAAAAGTGTCAGGAGGGACTGTTGTGGGAAGCCTAAAACAGCAGACTGTGGGAAGGAGCTCCTAAGGTGAACAGAGCAAGAGGGAAGAAGAGGGACAGTTTAGAGGTGCAGTCAGGGGAAACTCGGTTACTTGATGGAGGCTGACATAGAGTGTCACAATAAATTTGAGCTACTAATCAACCTAGGGGGAGAGGGGTTGGTGGAATTGGAAACTTATACAGAAGCCGGAGGGATTCGGATACCCATAGGGCATCACAGACCGGCAATGGAAAGGATGGAAATATTCCCAGAGGGAGAAGGGAAACATAAATGGTAAGCAAATGGGGAGATGCAACATATTGCAGACATGAGGAAGAAAGCATGATTGGAGAAACTGGAGACAAGGAGGTGGGAGAGAGCCCCCTTCATCAGGGGTCAGTACCAGAGATGGGGCCCTAGCTAAGGGACCCACAGAGCCTCTGAAGGCAGGGGTACTATTACAAGGGGAGGATGACGGTGTGGGGAAGGTGAAACCATCAGGGCCAGGATAAATGGTTCAGACAAGAGAGGGTTAAAGGGGACACCTACTCAGAGGGGGTTTGAGTTAAGTGGGCAAAATAACGAGGGAGGCAGAAAGGGGAGGGTGACAAGGGGGTCTCTAATAAGGCAGGCAGACTCCCATGGAATTGAGATCATGAATAAAGGGGGGGAAGGGGGGCTGAGAGGGCATAGTGGAGGTAACCATAAGGATGATGGCGGTGTTAAGGTTCTGTCATTGGGAGACTCGATGATTAGGGGTATCCAGTGGGAGGGACAGGGGGGTGGAGGCCATAGCCAGGTGAAGGTAGTGAGTATCTCTGGGCTGACAGTGCACAGTGCAAAGTTCATGGTATATGAAATGGTTAGGGATTGTGGAGAGAAACCGGATTTCCTGGTGCATTTGGGAACTAACGATCTAGAGAGAAATAGCGTTTTGGAAATCCAAGCAAGGTTCCAAGAACTTGCCAGAGTCTGTCGGGATAATGGATGCAACATTTCCTTTTTGGAGATATTGCCAGTACCAAAGGCCTCGGTGGAGAAAAAAATGGAGCTCACAGAGGTTAATGACTGGCTCAGGAAGTGGGGTGAAGAGAGTGGGTTGGGGGTGTTAGGGAACTGGAATGGAGTTTGGGAGGATAAGGGACTATATGCCAAGGACAGGCTTCATCTTGCCCCATTAGGGAAGGAAGTCCTTAAACAGGGGATGGCTGACTACATTCAAGAAAGGTGAGGTTTAAACTTGTGAGGGGAGGGGATAAGGAGGGCTGACCAGAAGCCTCTCCTCCAGATGAGGGTAGCCTTCAAGCCCAAGGGGAGGGAAACAGACTGGGGGTGGAGGTTTCAGGAGGAGCAGAGGAGGATGGAAGTATAAGGAATCTGGGTGGGGTTCGACAAAGAGGATCAGGAATAAGGGTGGGGGTTGGTGTTGGTAAATGCCAGGAGTTTGGGAAACAAGTTGCCAGAGTTCCGGGCCATGCTGTTCGGGGGGTGGATGCGGCTGTCACGGAGCGTGGCCAACAAATACCATGACTGGGACCTAAACGTGACGGTGTGACACTATGCTTAGGAAGGATAGAAAGAGGAGGGCAGAGAGGGTGGAGTGGCTATGTTCATTAGAGATGACATAGAAATTGCTAGGGTAGAAGAGGCAGAGGGAAGCGTGGAGGCCTTATGGGTCAAGCTACGATCCCCAGCAGGAGATAAGGTCAAGCTGGGTGTAGTATATAGGCCCCGGGATGAGTGATGTTCTAGAGGATGGTTTGCTGGACAACATCATTGCCCAGTGTGGACCAAAAGGGAAGGAGTGGTGTTGATGGGGACCTTAATATGCCAGGTACAAACTGGGGAACCATGTCCTCTAAGGTGGCCAAGGAGCAGAGGCTGCTGGACAGCTTCCAGGATGTGTTCTTAACACAGCATGTGATGGAGCCCATGAGGGAGGGGCATGTCCTGGATGTGGTTCTGGCAGATGGGGATCTGGTAAGGGACATGGTTGTACAGGACCCCCTGACTGAGAGCGACCACAATACTGTCTAGTTTCAAATAAGCATGGGGGTGAGATTTAAGACACTGGCAGTGGACTTCAGGGGCAGACTTTGTGGGCATGGGAAATATTCTCAAGGATCACTTGAAGGGATTACATCAATGACAAGTGTGGAAAGGAGACAGGAGGTCATAAGCAGGGACTTCATGAGGCAGTCAGGATCTGCGCTAAGTTGAAGCGTAAGGAGCAAGGTCACATAAACCATGCTGGTGGTCCAGTGAGGTACAGGTAGCAGTCAGAGAAAAAGAAGGGCCTACAAAAATGTAAAACAACAAGAGGGATAGGGATAAGAAGTGTACCATCTTGCATCTAGAAAAGTCACCCATATGGTGAGGGAGCAAAGTCCAGTAAGAGCAGCGGCTGGCACAGGGATATGGAGGAAAAGGGTTCTTCCGGTACATTGGGAGCAGAGAAAAACTAAGGGCCATCTCAGCAGATTGAGATCAGAAGGAGGGTGGGTGGAAGAGGTGAGGGACCAGGCAGAGGTATTTAATGAATACTTTGCTTCTGTGTTCACTAGGGAGGGGGATGGGATATCTACAAAGCAAGGCACGAAGGGTATGGAAGCGGCAGTAAGTGGGATCAGGGGAGCAACAGAAATGGAGCAAGAGGGAGGGATAGGTACCCCAGGGGTGTCACATCTGGATAAGGATAAAAAGGCCAGTAAGGTGTAGGGGACGGATGATGCTATCTCCGCCAAAAGGGTGTGGTTAGCCCTCAAGGCCCTAAAGAAAGACAGATCTCCTGGGCCGGACAGCATTCATCCGAGAGTACTATGGGAATTGGTGGACATACTGGCTGCACCCCTGGCGGAGCTCTTCAACAGGTCACTTGAGGCAGGGAGGGTACCTAAGGATTGGCGAGAGGCACATGTGGTGCCAATCCATAAAGGGGGGTCGAGGGAAGTACCAGGTAACTATAGACACATCAATTTGATCTCGGTGGTGGGAAAATTAATGGAGAGTATACTAAAGGAACGATTGGGGGTGTACTTGGAGGAGGGGGGAGGTCTGGATAGTCGGCAACATGGGTTTGTGCCAGGTAGGTCATGTCAAACCAACCTTGTGGAGTTCTACGAATGGGTAACATCAGAACTGGACAGGGGAAAGCCTGTGGATGTATTATTCTTGGACTTCAGCAAGGCGTTTGACTCTGTCCCCCACAATGGTCTGGTGGAGAAACTGATGGGGTTAGGAGTAGGTCCTTTGATGGTCAGATGGATTGAAAACTGGCTAGCTGGATGCACCCAGAGAGTAGTGGTCTGTGGGGAGCTCTAGAACCCTAGAGAGGTTGGTAGTGGGGTACCGCAGAGCTTGGTCCTGGGTCCAATCCTGTTTAATGCATACATATCGGACATCAGGGAGGATATAGGGTGTGAAATGAGTCTCTTCGCGGATGACTCCAAGATGGGAGCAGTAGTTGAGGGAGAAGAGGGGAGGTTGGCCCTGCAAGGGGACCTGGACACCCTGGAAAGCTGGGCTCACATGGAAATTAAATTTCAATATCATCAAGTGCAGGTGTTGCATCTTGGTCGGAGAAACCCTAAACACAGGTACACCCTGGGTGGGAGGCGTGGAGGCCTCAATAGGGAAAAAGACCTAGGGGTCATGGTGGATGCATGTCGAATAACTCTGAGCAGTGGCAGAGGCGCTAGCAAGGCAAACAGGATGTTGGGATGCATCGTAAGGGGATCACCTCTAGGAGCAAGGAAGTGATTCTGCCACTGTACAATGGACTGGTTAGACCACACATTGAGTACTGTGTACAGTACTGGAGACCACACTTGAAGAGGGACATACAGCTCCTAGAGGAGGGTACAGAGGAGGGCAACTAAGATGATACGAGGGCTAGGGATTTGGCGTATGAGGACAGACTTGAGGAGCTCTGCCTGTTTTCACTGGAGGAGAGGAGAGACAGGGGACATGATTGAGGTCTTCAAATACCTCAAGGAATAAATAGGGTAAACATGGAGGGATCTTTAGACTAAAGCAGGAGGTATCACCTGAGGGCATGGTTTGAAGTTGGAAGGTGGAAGGGTGAGGGGAAGAGGAGGGTTTTTCACTGAGAGGGTGGTGGACCCTTGGAATGCACTGCCTGGCGAGCTGGTTCAGAGATCCACAGTGGAGGGCTTCAAGAGAGGGTGGGACAGACACAGAAAGTGGATGTATCAGATGATGGCCTGGATGATGGGGGTTTCTGGAGCACAAGGGATGGGAGGGCCTCGGCACTCAACTAAGGATCAAAGGTTCGAGCAGACTCGATAGACCGTAAGGCCTAATCTGCTGGCAAATAGTATGTTAGTATGTCCCCCCTCTTCCTCCTTTCCTCAAGGGTGTACATATTAAACTCCTTTAGTTTCTCCTCGTATGGCTTCTCTTGCAGACCCTGCACCATTTTAGTTGCCCTCCTCTGGACTGCTTTCATCCTGTCTATGTCCTTGTGGAGATGGGGTCTCCAGAACTGGACGCAGTACTCCAGATGGGGTCTCACCAACTGTCTGTACAGAGGAATAACAACTTCCTGTTTTCTGCTGGTGATGCCTCTCCCTATACATCCCAGTATCCGCCCAGCCCTCCCTACTGCCTTCTCACATTGCTTGCTAACCTTAAAGTCATCTGATAGGATTACCCCAGGTCCCTTTCCATTTTTGTTGTTGTTACTACTTCCCCCTCACCCATTGTGTACTCTTCCCCTGGGTTTTTGTTTCCCAGGTGCATTATTTTGCACTTCTTTGCATTGAATCCAAGCTGCCATACTTCTGACCATTCCTCCAACCTTGCCAAGTCCCTTCTCATCCTCCCCCCCCTTGTGTATTAACCCTGTTGCAGATCTTTATGTCATCTGCAAAAAGGCATGCTTTTCCTTCCAGTCCCTCTGCAATGTCACTTATAAAGACATTAAAAAGGACTGGACCCAGTACTGAACCCTGTGGTACCCCACTAGTAACCCCACTTTCTTCAGAGTGGACTCCGTTTACTCTTACCTTCTGTGTCCTGTTGTCCAGCCAATGTTTTACCCAGGCTACCACCCTGGGACCCACTCCCAGGCTGGCTAATTTGTTTATAATATTTTGTGTGGGACTGTGTCAAATGCCTTGCTAAAGTCTAGGTAGGCCATGTCCACAGCCCCTCCCTGGTCTACTACTTTGGACACCCAGTCAAAGAAATGTATTAGATTTGTCTGACATGACCTTCCCGCTGTGAATCCATGCTATCTTGGGTCCTCTGCCCCACTGGCGTCTAGGTACTCAACAGTTCTTTCCTTCAGAAGAACTTCAATCATTTTCCCTACCACAGAGGTCAAACTGACAGGTCTGTAGTTTCCTGCCTCTGTCTTGCTCCCACGTTTGTGAAGGGGAATCACATCTGCCCTCCTCCAGTCCTCCGGTACCACACCATCCTCCCCTGATTTGTTAGAAAGGGTAGTCAGTGGTGTCACTAGTTCCCCCCCCTTAATTCTTTTAGAATTCTGGGGCGAATACCATCAGGCCCCATTGCTTTGTCCACCTTCATTTTAGAGTTCTTTCAGAACCCTTTCTTCTGTGAAAGGACTGGTATCGACCCCCATCCAGAGTGCTTCTGTTAATTGGATTAGGTACGCCCCTCCTCCTCTTTTGTGAATACTGAGCAGAAGTATTTGTTCAGTATCCCTGCTTTTTCACTGTCCCGCTCTGCCCACCCACTGTCCATTCTATTCAGCCTCACTATCCCTCACTTTGTCTTTCTATACTCCCTAATGTACCTATAAAAGGTTTTATCCTCCTTCTTAACCAAGTTGGCTACCTTTTCCTCAGTTTGGGCCTTTGCTATTCTGACTGCCTTCCCTGCTTCCTTCTGCCTTAACTGGAACAGTTCTGTATCCTGCTCCTTCTGTGTTTCCTTATACTTACTAAATGCTATTTTTTTCTCCATAACCTTCCCCGCCACCTCTTTTCAGAGCCACAGTGGCTTTTTCTTTCATTTTGATTTGTTTATTTGCTTCACACAAAGACGTGTTGCCTCTGTGATGGCAGTTTTGATGTTTCTTCATTGTTGCTCCACCCCTTCTTTTTGCCTGTTTGCTAGTGCTTTTCTAAGGCACTCTCCTATTTTGACAAAGTCAGCCCTCTTGGAAGTCCAGTACCCTTTCTTTTGTATGGCTTGACTCTGCAGTTGAGTTTATCGTGAACCATACTGTTTGGTGGTCACTTGGTCTCAGATGGCCACCCACTTCTAGATCTGAGATCCTCTCACTGTCCCCATTTGAGAGTACGAGGTCTAAGATTGCTCCCTCCCGAGTTGGTTCCAACACTAGCTGTGTGAGACATTCCCCCTGTAGGGCATCGAGAGTGGCCCTGCTGTTGGATGTGGCTGCAGCAAAGGTGTTCCAGTTAACATCCGGCATATTCTGGTCCCCCATCAACAATATCTCCAATTCTTCTATCATATCCTTGTCCTTTCCCTCCCCCTGAGATGGGGGTCTGTATACAACCCCTGTGTGGTTTGTGGTGCCATTTCCAGTCTCTAAGGTGACCCATAGTGCCTCCTCTCCTCCCTGTTTACTCTTTTGTTCCATTGCCTTTATCCCTTCCCTTACATAGAGAGCTAGTCCTCCCCCATTTCTACCCTCCCTGTCTCTTCTGTAGGTTGTGTACCCTGGTATGATAACATCCCAGTCATGGTTCCCTGTGTACCATGTTTCTGTGATTGCCACAATATCCAGGCATCCCTCTTCCATCAAGGCCACCAGTTCATGGAGCTTGTTGCCCAGACTACTGACATTGGTACTCATTACCCTCCATTTCTTGATGGCCTTACCCCTTTTTGTCCCATCCCTGTCCTTACTGCCTTTGTTGTTTTCTCCATTTACCTCTGCCCTTCTCCCTATTGACATCTCTATCTTGGTGTTTACCTTACTAACTACCCTGATATTTGGGGGGCTAGAATTTCCCCTCTCCTTTCCAGTGCCTCCCCCTTGGCTAGTTTAAATGCTTGCCAATGAAGCATTTAAACCTATCTCCTAGGATCCTGGTTCTCCTCCTGGACAGATGCAGACCATTGCATCAGTATATACCCGCATCACTCCAAGTGGACCCCCAGTCCCCAATGAAGCCAGACCCCTACTTCCATACTCGGAATGGCTGCATTTATCCTGGTGTTCCCTTGTATAACAGTCATACTTGATGCCACTGGAGGGAGAGGGAGGATGGGAGGGGGAGGGAGGGATGAACGATTTGAATGGTTGTATGTTGTTTGTTTGTTTACTAGTTCTGTTCTGCGGTGTATAACCTGAAATCCTAATAAAGCTTATTCAGTTTCAAAAAAAAAAAAAAATGAAAAAGCAGGAATGGCCAAAAGTTAGAAAGTAGTGTGCTGGAAAAAATGTGTTTATTGAACCAAAAAGGAGAACACAAAATCCCTGGCATTTCGAATTCATGGATCCTTCTTTGGGGAAGGGGTGCATCATACTTGAATCACTTCTTTTACCAGATTGAAAGGTGCATACTTTTAAAAGATGCAATAGCCATGCCACATCAGATAAAGAGCAGGAAAAAACAAGGTCCTGATAAAACACTGAACAACAGTAACCAACAAGTAGTAACCCCCACCACTGTGGAAAATTATTGCAAAAACTTAATTTTAAACAACCTACGTGCAAAATACACAAAAAGATGCAGGGTAGACATGAGAATATATTCAATACTGTCACTGTATCTTCTAATGTAAAAAAAGAAAAAATAACTAATGACCCCTTTAAATATAGATTTGCTATACTCAATTGTATTACAGATTTGTGTTCTTCATTTTGGCTCAATAAACAAACATTTTTCAGCACACTTTTTTTACTTTTGGCCGTTCCTGCATTTTCATTTTCTGTGCACCACATTTCCCCTCTTTTACCTTGCATGTTAAGGGGCCCTGACATTAACGCACGCTAGATCACGTAAAGATGGCCTTGTAAGGGGGTCACTTTGACAAAAGGGATTAAAAATCCCTTCTAGATTGCCACAAGCCCAGTCTGCTGTATGTATGACACACCCAGGTCATGCAGCTGTAACCCCTAGATGGCGCTATCCCAGGGGCTACTACCCCTGCCTGATTTGCCACTAACAGGTTGAGGGGCCTGGATCCAATGGCGGGTGCCTCCACCCAGAGGTCAGGGTTTGCAATAGTTAAACTAACTTGGTCACAGCCCTCTGGGACACTGCAACCCCCCTTTCTTCCCACTAGTGGCCCACACAATATATCAGAATTACCTTCACAGTACACACTTACCCCCAGGTCTGGTTCGGCACTGGGACCTCCTGTGAAATGAGATACAGTGCAACAATCACAGTACAGTACTTTAACATAGACAAATACCTCAGGCAGTATAACTTTGCTGAAACAAGCAGCTCTGATTTATTTAGGGGGATATAACAAGGACAGGAAATCAGGTTAATTAGCTTATCACTCTAATAATCTACCTTGGCTCTGTGCACAGGCCTATCCCTATCAGTTACTGTCCCTGGGTACCCCAAGCCCTAGTGGCTAGTCCAAACCGTGGCAGCTGGTAGGGCCCTTTCACACAGAGAAAGGAGAATTAAACAGTCAGCAGTACAGTAATTCCATTTGGATTTATATGTGGCAATTCAACAGGGAGCAACCCTGAATTAGTACTCACGACCTCCAAATAAGATAGGGTCCTTCAATGTCAGCAGGGCTCACTTGAGGTACACAAACCTCTTCACACATCCATATAAAAGAAAGTACTATACCAGGCAGGCTGCATCTGTATCCGATGTAATTACTGCACATACCGGGAGAACACACAGCAGATTCAGTTCCTGACAGACCGGTGTAATTTTCAGCAATTCTTCCAGTCTTCTACAGGGTGAGCCTGGTTTCTACTCTTCAGAGATCCTTTGATTCTTTTCACAGGCCAGTTCAGTCCTAACAAGCTGCAGACCGAACTCTGGGCCTTACACGCTTTTTGACTAAAACTGCACACTGAAAAAGCACAGGGCTCCTTCCTTCTTCACTGCAAAGCTCAACTGAACTCCAACCGACAAAAACCGGGCACTTCCTTTGAGTTCCTCCCAGTTCTTGACTGGATTGGCTGTCACTCACAATAGACTGCTGCTGTTGGTCCAAAAGGCACTGAAGTCTAAACTACATCTCCCAGAGTCACTGCCCATACAATCCTCTTGTGGCTGGCTCAGATTATGAGTCCAAGTTCTGATTCGTCAAGGCACCATTTTAGAGCTAGCTTACCCACACTGATTGGTCCAGTTCAGCAGTTCAAAACTAGAATGGGGAACTAGCAGACACAGTTCTGACTGCAAAGAAAGCAGGTTAGACAAACTGTCATTTCATTATTACTCTAAATAATTTCTGGTAAACAGTTACATCTTTCAGATAGGTTCCCTTTGCACTCCTAGTGACTGCAAAATTAAGTGAATTGGCAGCAGCTCAAGTGGTACTCAGAGAAGCACACAGTCCCCATACAAACTAATTATGTCTGCAAGCAGACAGCTCTTAAAGACAGTACCAGAGGCTCTAAAACACTCACTGATAAATGGCCAAATGCCAAACACCATTCAGGCTTGGAGCATTCAAAGCAAGCTCCTGAAGTCTTTTGGGAACCCCCATTTGCAGGGGTTACACCCTTCCTGGCCTGGGAAAGCTTGGCGTCCGCGTCCAAGCAAGTACCCATAAGTTTCAACTGCAACCATATACATTTGCATTAGGCTCGCACATGTAATCATCAGTCAATATATCATTTACCAAGAACACATTTCTGAAACATTGCAGTCGTCACTCTTTACACAGTATTACATACACATTGTACCATAACTCAAGTTATTACCTCTTGTACATGAAACCTGAAGAGAGGGCCCTTCCTATCAGTTACCTTGGGGCTGGACGGGCAAGGGCACCATATGAAAGGCAACACAAGTAACTTGGAGTTAGCACTGATGCTCAGTTTGGGCAATGAGCTCGGGGACACATACACTCCTTTATGGACAACATTGAGAGGCAAATCCACAGGCCTCCCAAGGGAATCATAACTGAGGTGCACCACAGGCTTTACAGCTCGACCAGTCTTTCTAGGGGAACTGTTACAGTCTCTGCACTCTGAGCCTCATTTTCAGCATTGTCCACACTTGTCAGGAGTCTCCATGGGGGTAGAGAGGCTAGAACTTGGGGCACTTTCAGCTCCAGGAGTTACAGTTTCTGAGTCCACAACATTTGGCTCGCATGGAAGCTTTCGGACACTGGCAGTGGACTGTCAGGGCACTCAAAATACTCTTCTTGTTAGGTTGTATCACCAGTCTGCCCCAATCTATCATTTTCCTCCCTGAAAGCTCAAACAGTTCAACCATGCACAATGATTCCATTTCATCTGATCTGATGCTTTGCACTTCACTTTCTGGGAGCATTGGCTCCAGGGATGAAGCTGGGGCTTAAACAGTCCAGAAGGCCCAGCTTTGTCTCCAGTATTGACTAGGGATTGCCCAAAACAATTGACTCAGTTAAGTAAGAAGGATAGTATTCAAAGTCACTCTCACTTTCTTCCGATATGGACTGACAGTCATGCTCAACTGGGACTTGTGGAGGGAACACTTTAACTTTGCTTCTGTAGGTGCAGACTTTCTTGATCTTTTCTTAGCAGCTCTAGTCACTGGTCCAGCGGGGGCATCTTCTAGGGGCTCAGACTCAATTAAGATTTGTCCAATGGGCAGTAAATGATTTCTATGCATTGTTTTACATCTTTTGAATTATTCTCAGGCCTTACTTTGTACACTGGCAGATCATCTAGTTTGCCACTACAATGTGAGGGAGATGGTGCCATCTGTCAGCAATCTTGTGCTTGCCATGCAATCCCAGATTTCTTAGCAATACCCGATCTCCCTCCCGGAGTTCCTGTGCTTTCACCTTTTATCATACCTTTCTTTGTTGGCCAGATTTCTTTTGGCAGCCATGGTTTGAGCCAGTTAGTACGCATGAGTTAGCTGGGCCTTTAACTTTGCACATACTGTAAATAGTTGTCAGCCTGAACCCCATCAGGAGACCCCAAAACACACATCTACTGGTAGTCGAGCTTCTCTTCCAAACATCAGGCGGTAGGGGAGAATCCAGTGGCATCACTTTGGTGCAGTTATAAGCATGTACCAGGGTGCTAATTTGTTGGCTCCATCTAGGCTTGTCCTTTGGTGCAGGGTGCCTAGCATATCTAGCAAAGTGCGGTTGAAACGTTCAGGCTGTGGGTCCCCTGAGGGGTGGTAGGAGTGGTTCTGGACTTCGCACTCCCCACAGAGAAAGCATCTCTTTGATCAGACGACTCTCAAAGTCTCTCCCTTGATCAGAATGGATTCTTTGTGGAGCCCCATAGTGAACAAAAAGTTTTCTACAAGTACTTTGGCCACAGTGGATGCTTTCTGGTCTTTGGTGGGAAAGCTTGGGCATATCTCGTGAAATGGTCAGTGACCACCAGCACATTACTGATATTTCTTTGATCTGACTCCAAACTTAGAAAATCAATACAGACCAGCTCCATGGGTGCACTGGTGGTGATGTTAACAAGGGGCAGCCCTCTGAAGCAAAGCTTTCCTCTGTAAGCAGCGACTACAAGTTCGAATGTGTTGCTCCACATCAGCCCCATCTTAGGCCAATAGAATCTGGATCTCACCAAGTCAAGTGTTCTGTCTATACAAAGGTGCCCCATGTGGTTGTGCAAGGACCTCAGTACTGAGTCTCGAAGGCAGTGGGCAGCACTAGTTGTTGTTTGTCTACTTGTCCCCCTCTGTCTACTGTTTCTCTGTATAACAGTTTATTGATCAGTTTCAACTTAGGACCTTCTTTGTATAATAACAGTGCAGTTCTCAAATCAGTGGGCGTAATTTGGACACATCTTTTCCTGCATAGAGGGCTTCTAAAGCTGCTTTGATCATGGGATCGTCGGGATTGAGCCGAATACTGTCATTGTCCAGCTGAGGCAGTGCACCAATGTCTATTGCAGAAAAGTGGCAATAAGCAGCAGGTATGCAATTCTCAGAGGCTCCCAAGCAATCCACCATGCAGTCCTGCGTCCGTGGACATTTGTTCCTCCCTGTCAAACTTCCGTAGAGTGCCGAATGTCGAGGTTCTGCCGAATCGACCCAATCATTCTGGGGAACAGGCCTCCGGAGAGAGCATCAACATCTATGTGGTTCAGACCTGCCTGGTATTCGAGAGCATAGTCATATGTAGATAATGCAGAAAGCCACCTATGGCCAGTGGCATCCAACTTAGCTGAGGTCTGCACATAGGTCAAAGGATTATTGTCAGTTTTACTAGTATTTTAGCCCCATACAAGTACTCATGGAATTGGTCAACAATAGCCCACTTCAAAGCTAGGAACTCTAACTATATACAGGATAGTTCTTTTCGGATGGGGTCAGGCTTCTACTGGCAAAGGCCACTGGTCTCAGGCCATTCTCGTGCTCTTGGTACAACACAGCCCCAACCCTTGCAAGCTAGCATCAGTGTGCAGGACGTAAGGTTTTCTTGGATCACAGCATAGGCCCAGCACTGGAGCATGGGTAAGTTGATATGATCTCATGAAAAGCAGTCTCACAATCAGGGTCAGCGTTTCCAAATACTTCACTCGGATGAAAATACACTCTTTCAGTCTTGAGGCGCTGACTTTTGGTATTTTTTGTGGGTTGGGGATACCCTTGAGTAAGGTTAAGTAAAGGCGGATCACTCTTGAATAGTCCTTGATAAAGCGCCCGATAATAACCACAGAATCCCAGGAATCTTTGCAGTTCTTTTAGATTTTGGGCTGTGGCCAGGTGGTCAAGGCCTCAACTTTACTTGGGTCGGTCTCTATTCCTCGGTGGATACTATGTGTCCCACATACTTTACTGATGTTTGAAAAATTGACACTTATCAATGGACAGTTTAAGGCCAAAGTCCTCCAGTCGGTCCAATACCTTAAATAATCTGCTCTCATGTTCCTCCAGTGAGCTGCCAAACACAATAACATCATCTAGGTATACCAGGCACTCTAGTAAGTTCATGTCCCCACTGCACGCTCCATCAATCGTTGAAAGTGGCTGGGGCACCTGAAATCCTTGAGGCATCCTCATGAATTCATAGAAGCCCGGACAGATAAAGGCTGTCTTTTCACGGTCCTCTGGGGCCATCGGGATCTGATAGTACCCACTCACGGAGATCCAGCACAGAGAACCACTTGCTCCCGTTTAGGCAGTCAAAGCATCCTGAATGCGGGGCATTGTACTGATCAGGGATAGTCCGCCGGTTTAAGGTGCGATAATCCACACACATCCTTACTGTTCCATTCTTTTCCTCACTACCACAATGGGGAAGCATAAGGGCTTCTGGATTCTTGTATTACACCAGCAGCTAACATCTCTTGCAGATGCGTCTCACATCATCTATGTCAGCAGGTGCCAGGCGTCGAGACCTCTCACGAAATGGTCTTCCGTCATGCAGCGGATATTGTGCTCAGCTCCTTGCCGCATCCTACATCCCATTCCTTTAAAGAAAACACCTGGTCTCTCTGGGCAAGCTTCTCACTGATCTTCACTTTCCATTCAGCTGGCAGCGGGAGTCGCGAAATCAAACAAGTCAGGCGTTACTCTGTCATTCTTCCTTGAACTCTTGCTGCTGGGTAGCACTGCAGTGTCTGCACAATGCACATTAGCCAGGATGCAACCTCTGTTTACTCGAATGTCTCTTTCAGACACATTATGAACTTGGACCATTACCCTTCTGGCATAAGCATGGGCTCTAGGGGCAAAATACTAGGCTTGACCAGCAGTCCCTCTGGCAATTTTCCATGCCTGGTGCATCCAACATTAATATTTATTCTTAACATCCTTTCTGATACGGACCTCTCCCTGTAAGGTACACTGGGCATTTGGCCAGGATCAGAGACTCAGGATCCTTCTTCCATACAATTCCGACCCGGTTCCTCTGGTTCTGTTTTCAGCATCTCTCTGTGCCTCATAGGCCTTCTTAATTAAAGCGGAACTCTTAAAGCTCTACTAGTCTTTGACCCTGTTTTCATAACACAACTGTGCCAGCCTTCCAACATATGAGCATTTGTTCCAATCAACAAAGGGACACCATCATACAGTCCAGTGGGGGACACACTAAGGCTAGGGTCTCTACTTGTTCGGCCACTCCAGCCACGGAGGTGGGGAAAGACAGCCAAATTCGGATATACCCGGAATAGGGTAGGCCTTCTCACTTAACCCCATACATGCAGTCCTTCTAATGGTTGTAAGAGTAAGTCCTGACAAATGCTTCTGATACCAATCTTGGAACATAATTGTCACTTGGGAGCCACTGTCTAATATAGCTCTTGTAGACACTCCGTTCACCTTTACAGTGGTCTCCATGGAGGACCCACTATTCTGGACCAGTCTGGAGAGGCGGTAGTGGGGGCCTGGGCAACTGACCTTGCCACAAAAGGACGTGAATTAGCATTTTTGGTGCCCTCACTGGGATCATGTCGTGCACCTCTTAACCACTGATTTCTTCTCCGAAGCTCTCCTTGTAGCCTATATGCAACTTTGTCAGTGTCTTTTGGGGACTGGCATTCCCTTTTCATGTGCCCATCTTTCCCACAATTATAGCAAAACATACTTTCTGGAGTTTGAGCTGTGGTAGGCGACACTGGGAGCCAGGGCGGGGGTATTACTAACTGGAAACCTTGGTGCCATCTCTGTCTCGGTGTGATAAGCATTTGGAGACATCTCGTCAGTTTCTCCACTTCCATGGTCAAGGAATCGAGTTCGGAGCTGTTATCAGCAGGAGATACATGGGTGGGTACCCCACCCCATAGCAGATGCAGTCGGATATAGGTCAGGGCCCGTACTTGCAGGCGTGGCCTTCATAAAGGGACTGTTTTTGAATTCCCGGATCTCTCTCAACAGTTCGCCCCATTGTGACATATCTTTTTCCTTGTCAGAGCACTCATTGACTGCCAACCTCTGCCCTGAACTTCACTTGATGGGTCACCCTCAGTCACTAGTCGTAGCGCAGCTATTGGTGCAGGTCCCTCCCGGGTCGTCTTTCTCAACTCCTCAATTTCTCTCATTAACTCATCATGGAGGGTGGGGATTCAGTCGATCTGCCAGGTGTAACTGAAGCAACAGCAGTTCTGAGAAGGGGCAGACTTAAGGATCCTGTCCAGCCTGGTTCGGTCCAGTTCAATCGCTGGCAAACTACCTTTCTGAGGCATTCTTGCAACAATTTTTCCAGCCGAGATACATACACAGACAACAACTCCCTTGGTACTGTTGTGCATCTCTTACTCTCCACCATAGGTCCTCATCAGAATCTGGGCTCCCATACACATTCTCCAAGGCCTCAAGATAGGCCTGTGCAGTCGCTTCAGGGTTACTGGCCGTTGCTTGCGGATGGTAGCCAGGGCAGGACCTCGGAGGCTCTCACTAACCCTCTTTCGCTTTTCACCTTCCGAGCATTGCCATTCTAGCACTTGGGGGCAACATAGTCTATCCAGGTCTCCCAGTCATCCTCCCTTGGGGGTGGGAGGGTGCCAGAGAAGATCCTCAACCTTGGTAAGAGTCGTGACTAATGGCAGGTGCAGAAATAGAGTCTGCATTGGTTCAGCCACCATTACGGGCACTGGAGCAGGAGAGGGTGTGGGGAGGAACACTCCCAGGTGGCAAGAATAGTTTCTTCAAGTCCTCCACAGTTTCCCTCTCCCAGCAACCATTCAGCAAATTTCTCCTCAAAAGTTTCCAGATAGTGGTGGGGGCTGATTCCCCAGGTCTTTACTGTCCTTAGTTATCACTCTTCAAGCAGTGAGGGCTCCCTCTGGGGTAATGGTCTGTGGCACTTTGGAGCTATCTATGGGATCCTTAAACTCTACTAGGGCCAGGAAAGTGTGGGTGAGCAGATTAGCATGCCGACCTACCACCACAGGGTTTTGTAAACCTTCCACCTTGGAAAGTACTCCTGCACAGTGTCCGTATTGATACCCAGGGATGTCCAGGATAAGCATAGCATTTTGAAATTGATCTCCTCCCAGTACACACTCCACCAGCCGGTGCACAGCCACTTCTGTGGGGTACCCATTTTTTCTTAACAGTGGTTCGTAAATATGGCCACTAGAGGACACACAATCAGCGGTGAGCCTCAAGATGTAACCCTAGATGGCGCTATCCAGGGCTACTACCCACCTGATTTGCCACTAACAGGTTGAGGGCCTGGATCCAATGGCGGGTGCCTCACCCAGAGGTCAGGGTTTGCAATAGTTAAACTAACTTGGTCACAGCCCTCTGGGACACTGCAACCCCTTTCTTCCACTAGTGGCCCACACAATATATCAGAATCACCACAGTACACACTACCCCAGGTCTGGTTCCGGCACAGGGACCTCCTGTGAAATGAGATACAGTGCAACAATCACAGTACAGTACTTTAACATAGACAAATACCTCAGGCAGTATAACTTTGCTGAAACAAGCAGCTCTGATTTATTTAGGGGATATAACAAGGACAGGAAATCAGGTTAATTAGCTTATCACTCTAATAATCTACCTATGGCTCTGTGCAGGCCTATCCCTATCAGTTACTGTCCCTGGGTACCCAAGCCCTAGTGGCTAGTCCAAACCGTGGCAGCTGGTAGGGCCCTTTCACACAGAGAAAGGAGAATTAAACAGTCAGCAGTACAGTAATTCCATTTGGATTTAATGTGGCAATTCAACAGGAGCAACCCTGAATTAGTACTCACGACCTCCAAATAAGATGGGTCCTTCAATGTCAGCAGGGCTCACTTGAGGTACACAAACCTCTTCACACATCCATATAAAGAAAGTACTATACCAGGCAGGCTGCATCTGTATCGATGCAATTACTGCACAATCCGGGAGAACACACAGCAGATTCAGTTCTGACAGACCGAGTGCAATTTTCAGCAATTCTTCCAGTCTTCTACAGGGTGAGCCTGGTTTCTACTCTTCCAGAGAGATCCTTTGATTCTTTTCACAGGGCGGATTCAGTCCTAACAAGCTGCAGACCCGGAACTCTGGGCCTTACACACGTTTTTGACTAAACTGCACACTGAAAAAGCACAGGGCTCCTTCCTTCTTCACTGCCAAAGCTCAACTGAACTCCAACCGACAAAAACGGGCACTTCCTTTGAGTTCCTCCCAGTTCTTGACTGGATTGGCTGTCACTCACAATAGACTGCTGCTGTTGGTCCAAAAAGGCACTGAAGTCTAAACTACATCTCCCAGAGTCACTGCCCATACAATCCTCTTGTGGCTGGCTCCAGATTATGAGTCCAAGTTCTGATTCGTCCAAGGCACCATTTGAGAGCTAGCTTACCCACACTGATTGGTCCAGTTCAGCAGTTCAAAACTAGAATGGGGAACTAGCAGACACAGTTCTGACTGCAAAGAAAGCAGGTTAGACAAACTGTCATTTCATTATTACTCTAAATAATTTCTGGTAAACAGTTACATCTTTCAGATAGGTTCCCTTTGCACTCCTAGTGACTGCAAAAATTAAGTGAATTGGCAGCAGCTCAAGTGGTACTCAGAGAAGCACACAGTCCCCCCATACAAACTAATTATGTCTGCAAGCAGACAGCTCTTAAAGAGACAGTACCAGAGGCTCTAAAAAACACTCACTGATAAATGGCTTAAATGCCAAACACCATTCAGGCTTGGAGCATTCAAGCAAGCTCCTGGAAGTCTTTTGGGAACCCCCATTTGCAGGGGGGTTACACAGCAATTTGGAACTTTTGAAAATCCAGCCCCTGTTGTTGACCTGGTTTATCCCAGGAAGAAACATGAAAGTTTCATTCATGTCCCCCCCCTCTCCCTCTTGACCTCCAGTGTGCACGTGTAGAGGTCCTTAAGCCTCTTGATGAAGGACCTCTCTTGTTGCCCCCTAAATCATTTTTGTTGCACTGCTCTACAAGGCCTCAACCCTGTCCCTGTCTGTTCTGAGTGTGGACTCCAAATGCTGCCACACCAGGGGATGTGTGCAGACCAGGTGCAGGATCACCTCCATCTTCTTTGAGGTATCTCCTCCATTAGGCCACAACTTTGGAACTATAGAGATTCTCTCAAAGGTTTTTCGGTAAGTTCCTATCTAGGGGGCATGGATATGGTGCACTATCCACACTTTGGCAGTCTTTCTTTCCCTTTAAAACTTGCCAGAGGTCTTCAAGCTAAGCTCCTTCCACCCACCTGGCTGGTATACTCCTCAGCTCTGACCCGTGATGTCAGATCTTCCATTCCACCGGAAGTGTCAGGTCTCTTCTTCACAGGTCATGCGTGGTGTAGGCCCTTTCTTGGTGCACCATTGGAAGACATTTATTTTGGAACTTTGTGAGTATATTTCTCAGTTCTGCTCTTGTCATTCGACCTTGCAGTGGAAGATGAGGACTCTAAGTCCAGTCTCGGCTTAAAACATTGCATCTGGTGCAACCAGAAGATGTCGCAGATGGAGCCACATACTTCGTGCATTTACTGCCATGGGTTACAGCATGAAGTCACTGCCTGCTGCCTTTGCAAGATCTTAATTCCCTCATCCCTTTAAGACTGCTACACCCATCTTCTTCTCAGCCAGTCAGCTGATTGGGACTGCCCGGTGCAGTCTAAGGACACCCATAAGGTGGTTTCCTTGGCTGCGAGTTCTGTAGCCCAGCTTGCAGCAATTGAAGAAGTGGAAGCAAAAGCTGTGGCAGATGCCTCATCTGTCTCAGCACTGCTCATGTGTGGGGCCAGTGTCAGGGCGTCATTCACAGGAGCCATCTGTGAAATGTGCAAGTCCTTCCAGACCTTTGGAGAGAGCCCTTCCCATCACAGCAAGAAGAAGAAGTCCCACCATCAGTTGTGGGACTGGGAAGGAGTGCACCCTTCCTGCTCCCATGACTCCCTTGACTGCTCATCTGCTGTTGAGTGCTCAGCTTCAGCCGAGCCTGCTGTTGTTGAGGGTTAGGTTGCTAGCTCCTTGGCATCCCCATTGGGCTTGTTGGCCTTGACACAGGCTGACCAGGCAGCCGAGATTTTTCTTGACCCTGTTGACCCATTGTCAGAAGGGATCAACAATGACTCAGTCTTGAGGACCCTGGTCTTTTCTGTCCTTGTTCAGGAGGATCAGGAGCAGTCAGTGAACCTGGTTGTCTCCTCCCAGGGGCTGCTTCCCTCTGGGGTCATGCAGCAGGAGCGGGTCTGTATCATACATGCAGCCCTTCCACCTGCCTCCCTTTGCTGTTGACTGCCATGTTGTTGGTCGAGGTCCAGGTCTCAGTCAAGTTCTCAGTTAAGGGATTCCTTATACTCCCGATTGCAGTCAGCTAGGAAGCACTGCCATAGGCATTCCTCATCCCCTTTGTTTTCAGATGATGACAGGCTCTTTTTCAACTTGCAGTGGTGCCGTGAGGACGTACTGTGGCAGCAGTGGACCTTGGTTGGGCAGGGTAGGGCTCTACTCATAACCCTGGTGCTTCCCAGATCACCTCCATCCAGCCCAGTCTGGTCCTGCGAAGACAAGTGTCTCCAGCACTCATCACTCCACCTATTTGGGTGGAAGCACCACCATGGCAGCCATTGCAGGGAGTTCCAACCAAGGATTCTGTCTGGCTACTGACTTGCCAGGCCAGTTGTTCACGGAGCTCACCCACTCGGATGAACCCCGGGTGGTGCACAGCGAGAAACAGCTGGCGGCTGTGTTCAAAGAATCTTCATATGACTCCCATGGGTCCTCTATGTAGTCCTCAAGGACTCATGGGTTCAGAGAGTGCCTGACCATCAATAGCTTTAAATCTATGCTGAAGACATATCTTTTTACTCTAGCCTTCCCGAATTAATTTTAATTCATAGTTAAATTTATTGTTTTACTGCTAACATTTTTTATGTCTGTTTATTGTATTTGAAATGTGCAGCACCTTGGTTTTGGAAAGGCAATATATAAATAAAGTTTTACTTACTTACTAACCGTGACACAGTTGAAGGATTGACTACTGACCATGGGCCATTGTCTTTTGGGGCTCTCCTCAGTTTGATCTCTGAGTCCTCCACTAATCACTTGTGGACTTTTTAGTGAAAGCAATTTATTTCAAAGGAGCCTGTTCAGGCAGTTAAATGTTAGATAAGACCAAACCAAGGGAGTCCTCTTGACGTCTGGTGGTTTGGCTTAATTTTCATCTGAGTTCTGACATGCCTGAGGGATGGAGGCTATAGTGCTACTCCTGCTGCTGCTACTGCCACCCCTCATGAGGGCTGAAGGCCATAATGCTGCTGCCATTAACCCTGAGGGACGGGAGCCATATTGCTGCTCCTGCTGTCACCCCTCAGGGATGGGGGCCACAGTGCTGCTTCTCTCATCACCCCTCAGGGATGGGGGTCACAGTGCTGCTTCTGTCATTACCCATGAGGAATAGGAGCCATAGTGCTGCTGCTGTCACCCCTGAGGGATGGGAGCCATAGTGCTGCTCCTGCTGCTACCGCTGTCACCCTTCAGGGATGGGGGCCACAGTGCTGCTTCTGTCATCAACCCTGAGGGATGGGGACCATAGTGCTGCTGCTGCTGCTCTCACCCCTGAGAGATGGAGGCCACAGTGCTGCTGCTGTCACATATGAGGGCTGATCTACTCGAGATGCCATACATGAGGTCAGCTACACACACACACACACACACACACACACACACACACACAGGCCTCCAAAATCTGCACATTCAGATATCAGTTGGGTGAACAGGCATTGATAGCAGTGGTAGGACTGTGTATACATATAAGGCACAAAACCAAAGTGAGGTACAGGTTGGGCTTTTATTTATTTATTTATTTATTTAGTTTTTGTTGACTGGGTAAGTGCACTAGACAAATTTTGCCTATTTTCAGGCACGACCCGGGGGAGGGGGAATACAGATGAATCCCAACTGACTTTGAACCAGATTAAGCTGTTGGTGGTATTTTAGTGAATGGGGGGAAATTTGGCCACGGCACCGGGAAATTCCTCTACTCACAGGTAGGGAAACCTCTGACATCCTGGTTTTTGGCCAAGATGGTGGAGCTCTTGGATCCAGAAGGAGGTGGACAGGTGATGGCTACAGGAACAGAGGAGATGGCCTCCTCCTCTGTCCCCCTACAGCTAGAGGCAGTTTTGGATGAAGGAAATGCAGCTTTGGAAGTCACTGAACAGGTATCTCTGCCTGTACATCAGAAGTTGATGGATTACAAAGGTTATGAATGAGGTGGCTACTTTGAGCAAGGAGCTATGGATGGTTCCAGCGTTTTATCTGCGATGTCAGCACATGAGGTTCTGAGTGAGGACTGGCAAAGCGGACAGCAGTTTTAGTCCAGGAGTGATTACCTAAGAGCGTTGTTGGCAGAAGAGGAGCGCCGTGAGAACAGAGGAAGAATGGGCGGCTCAGTGAGCGAAATGTCCAGAACAGAGCTCAAGCTGTGCGGGGACAATTCCTCTGTAATTCAGAGTCCCAAGGATGGAGCGGTATGCGTGAGTGTACCTGACAGTGGGGGATTACCGGCAAAGTTGTGTCCGACTGACGGCAGAGTGCAGGAGGAGTCTTCACTACAGGGACAGGGAAGTAAGACTACTTTTCTTGATATTTCTCATGTGATTGGGATACAAAATGTGATGGTTTCAGCAAGGGATGAAGGGGGAGACATAGAAGACATGAGCTCTGGGGGATCGAGCTCTCAAGACAGGCTCGGCGCAGCACCACGCACATTAGGTGTGGGAGAAAGGAGTATTAAACCCAATTCAGTGTCAGACCATCCGAACTATGATGGAAATGTATTAATTATTGGGAGAACTGTGGCTGAGGCACTGAAATCTGCAAGATGGGTGAGGCAGGCCCACGACCAACCATGGGTGTCTCCTGCAAGACCAGCTGAGGATCAGATGGATCCTTTAGAACTCCCCCCTTCCCTAGAACTGGTGAACTCCCCAGTATTATTCCCCACAGCACGCAAGACTCTCTCGGTTTCCCCCAAAGGCAACATTAATGTTGGGCAAGGAACCTCCCCTGCTGAAAGAATGGAGGTACCTGAAATCACAGCTCCAGAAGCTGGAAATGAGCATTTTGACCCTACCCTAGGGGCACAAAATTTTAATAGAGATAATTCAAGGGCATCTGATGTTAGAGGATGAGCCTCTTCTAACAGAACATATGCAGGCCTTTTTCATGTACCTCCAAAACAAGCTTGGAGACGAAATGCAGTTTGCATTAAATATAAGGGTCGCTTAGAGACTTATCCTGACCGGATATATGTTGGTCGCACACTTCTAAAAGACAGCCTAGGATTTTCAGCTAGGAGATTGATGCTCTGATCCATACATCTGGAGACCCTCATTTTGACACTAGTTTCAAGACTGCTGCCAGTCTTGAACTCTTCCGGGAAAGGTATCAGGTTGTACAAAGAACTCCAGAGTGGAAGGCATTTATTGTAATTCCACTAACAAAACCTGCTTACCGGATGCTAACAGTATTTAAAAATGAAGGGGTGGCAATATCAGACATTGTCTTTTGGTTACGGACAAAGTGCACTGTGCTTGGGCTGCCAGACCCTATTATAGATTCTGAGGACATATGGACTGGGGGGGGGGTGGCAGATTCAGGTGCTCCTGCCTTGAGAGAAAGGCCCGATTCAGCATTTACCAAGCTGCTTTTACTTGGGGAGGGACCGGGGATTTATTTTTTACTCAGGTTAACCAAGGTCATGCTTTCGTTGTGGTGCTCACGTGCATTTGAGTAGTGCTTGTGACAAGATGAGTATTCACTATGTGGAGGGACTGGACATGTGGCATTTACATGTCAGACCCCTGTGGTATGCAACCTATGTGATGATACAAGCCACACTTTTAAGGACTGCCCATGGGCATCACATAATGCTGGAGGAGAGGGATGCGATGAAGAAGAGGACAATACTATGAGACAGAATGGTGCAACTGTGAATCCTGATCTTCAACAGCAATTCTCTACTCGATGCCCCCACCGTCGTTCCACCCTGCACCACCAGTATGTTCCCCCAGGGGTCAGGAAGGCTCCCAACCTTCCGAAGCAGAGAGGCGCACTTCAGCATGTGTGGCATCCTCAGAAGGGGATACTTAGGTCGACATAGAAGGAACACAACTGTCACAAGAATCCATGGATGGAATTGTGAATGGTGGGCAAGCAGCCCAACCAGGAACATCTAAAGTGCAGGTTCCCACTATGCCACCACAAACGGAGGAGTGGGAGCAACAGAAAACCAGGAGAATGACATGCAGTGCCTCACAAAAATTAGGTAGATGATCTAATGCACAGAATGACGAAGGACTCTGCACAAAAAATAGATTCACTCTACTGGCAAAGAGGAAACTGTGGGAGGAAGATGGGGAAGACTCAGCTACATCTTCCATAATTTCCTCTCAAACAGAGAATATGAGAGGTTCGGATGTTTCTACTCAAGGAACGAGAGGAGGGGTAAAGAAAAAAAGAAATCTAAAAAAAAAACACCACAAAAACCCCAAGGGCAGAGGTTCTTGAGGATGGTGTCAGCTCAATCACATGATCATGGAGTTTCAGCTTACTCTGGGTTCCATTAATGTGAACAGTATCAAGAACCGAAAGAGGAGACAAACCACTTTTTCTATTATTGCAGATCACCAGATAGACATTTGCCTAGTGCAAGACACTCATTTACACACGATTCGAGAAGCCCAACATGCATCTAAAGAGTGGTTTAGAGGTTCTTCATTTTGGTCCCTAGAGGAGGAGAGGTGTGCTCTGGGGTGGGGTTTCTCATTTTTAATTCTAACCTCAGAGTGTCACATCTTATTGATTTGGTACCTGGCAAGGTGTGTATTTTGGATGCAAGAATAGGGGCACAGGAACTCAGGTTAATCAAGGTCTGTAACCACCAAACAAAGTATTAAAAGGTTGATTTGATGAAGAAAGTGCAATCATGCCTTTATACGGCTAGGTCAGTGTTTCTTGGGGGGGGAACTTTAACTGTATTTTATCATTATCAGATAAAACTGGCAGAACACAAAAAATGTATACAGATTCAAATTTTTTGAATAGAATGTATAAACAAGTATGGCTTAAAGACTGTGTGGCTACAAGGGGCCAGGTACCAGATCATACGTTTTTCAAGGGACGTTTGTCAACCTGGATTAACTTTTTGTTTGCCTCTCATTGGGTCCCAGCGTTAGCCTTTTCAGTCTGTCCTGTAGAAAACTCAGATCATAGATTGATTAAGACTACGGTGGGGAAGCCAGCGCACAAACCTGGATCCAGCCCAGTTTGGAGGCTGAATGCAGCTGCCTTGGAAGATGCCGAGATATGGCCGGCAATCCAGGCTGAGTTGGACGCCAGGAGTTCAGTATTTGATTTATATGAGAACTCACTTTTTTGGTGGCAAGACACCAAAAGTGACATAAAAGCACTATGTAGTTTTTTAGTTAAAAAAGCAGCAAACAAATATTGAAACTATCTAAAATTAAGAGACAAACTTCAGATGTTATTATCCCGTTCAGTAGAAACGGGAAGTTCTCACTGAGGAGATTCAAATAATCAAGGCTAAGATGTGTAAATACCAGTATGATAGAGCTCAATCGTTATTAATTGAGCAAAAATTTGGAATACAGGGTAGGGCGCAGAATGTCAACCCATATGTTAATTGTACGCAAAGGGTAGAATCCAAATATATGACTGATCTTAGAACAAATTCAGAATTAGTGGTGAATACAGGAGAAGAGATAAGGAACACAGTTCAGGATTTTGTGGAAGCTTCGTTTAGTAGTCAACCACCAAACCCTGATGGGATTGCAGAATTTCTCCACCAGTTAGAGATACTGGGGTTATTAGAGGCGGTTAAAACACTGCTGATATCCCCTATATCTATCTAAGAGAGAGGTGGAAGAGGTGGTAGTTAATTTACAGAATGGGTCCTCACCTGGTCTAAATGGGTTAACGGGGGAATTTTATAAAGAGACCGTGGAGATATTAAGTGAGTTTATGGTGGTCATCTTTTTTTTTTTTTTCTATTCCCTTTCCCTCCGGTCACGGCCCCAAGGTCCTCTCTCAGGCATCCAGTCCTTTTCCTGCCCGCCTGAGGATCCCCGAACTGTGCCTCTTCTCTCCCTCCCCTCTGATGCCAGCACCCCCAGCTAACCCTATCCAGGGCGGGTCACCCTCCACCTACCTGGGTGCCTCTCATCAAGTCAGACTCCGGCATCGGACGGGCAGTGGCCTGAGGAAATCGGAGGCCAGTCGAGGAGAGCCCGACATTGGGCATGGGGGACTGGTGCCATCGCCTGATCCTCGGCGCCGGGTTTTTCCTTGTTCTGGTACCCCCCCCCCGATGTAAGGCATGCAATGTCATCAGCCCGTGACATAGGTACTCCCACCCACGTCCGGAGTTGGCTGCCCAGCGTCGTCCCAGCTTGTACACGCCCAAGTGCATAGCAGTGCCACCGGTTGCTGCCCTGGATCCCACCCACGAGAGAAGAGAGCAGTCCACCGGACGCTCAATCCTCTCTCTCCCCTGCCGACCCACGGCAGTCCGGGCTCGTTCCTGAACCCAGGTCGCTGGCGTGGCACAAGGTGTGCCGTCCAGCGCCTCAACCTTCAGCACCACCAGGCCAGCTATAGTGGTCATCTTTAATGACGTACTAGCAGGTATAGTCCCCTTTCCTGCAGCATTGGTGGATAGCCTTTTAATTTTTCTTCACAAAAAGGGCAATAGAGCGGATCTACGAAATTGGAGACCTATAAGTCTAATCAATGTAGACTGGAAGATATTGTGCAAAACTGTATGTAAAAATACTTGCTAAGGTAGCCCAGGAGGTGATTTCACCTGGGCAAGCATGTGGCATCCCCCAACACAGTATGGGGACTTGGTAAGAACCATAAGAGAGGCATTTGATGGTCCAGAGACATCGGGATACCTGATTTCACTGGACCAGGCCAGGGCTTTTGACCGGGTCCCACACAAATATTTGTTTCAGGTATGGCTCATTATTGAATCCCGGACACGTTTGTCAAGTGGATTAGGATTCTCTATAAAGAAGCTTCTTTGAGGCCCCCGGTTAATGGTAGTATTGGGAAGCATGAGAGGATTGGGCAGGGTGTATGACAGGGGTGCCCTTTGAGCCTCCTTTTGTATGTCTTTTCTCTGGATCCTCTTTTAGGGAAGTTGAATGGGGAGACCGAGATTTTGCCTATCCAAGGACCACAGGATGTTACTTTTCCAGTGGCCTTGGCCTATGCTGATGACACTAATATTTTGGTGGCAGACTGGGCATCTGGGGGGAGGGCTATGGTAGTTATAGATTCATTTTCCGAGATTTCAGGATCTAAAATTAATAAACAAAAGGGTAAGGTTTTAGGAATACATATTCAAGGAGTAGATCAGCAGGAACTCGGGGGTATATCTGTAGTAGAGCCACTGATTAAGATTTTAGGAATTTGGTTGGGGTCTAGGGATGCAACATGTATAAACTGGGTGATAGCCCTAACCCAAGCAGAAGAGAAGGTAGGAAGATGGAAAGGTTACCCTATGACCAAAAAGAAGTGGGTTTACATGTATAAGACTTTCATCATGCCCATCTTTTTAAATGTTAGCCAAATTTATCCTTTACCGGTTAAATTGGAGGTTAGAATGTATAGTGTTGCATTTCAGCTAATTTGGAGGAGTCGGCTGAATCCCATAAAGTGGAATAGTACTTACTGGACGGTTACAAAGGGTGAGATCAGTATGCTGAACCCAGTGTTATTCTTTTTCTCAATGTTTATATATGCCAGTCTGGTACCATTATTGATTAAGAAGCAATTGGATTGGGTACCATTGTTACAGGATAGATGTACATATTTTTGGTGGAGATGGGAAACCCAACAATGGGGGAAGTTCTAGGCAATCCCAAAGGGTATGTCCGACTACTTTATGGAGACATGCAATCAATTAAAAGAGTGGCAAATAACCACTACGGAGCTTTTGCATAATAACAGGAAAATAGTGTATCAAAGGATTCTACAATCTGTGTGCCTTACAGCTCCTTGTATTGTAGTACCAGTCATGGTTGTTATATCAGAGGTCATTACACAATTGATGGAGCCAAGGGTCCCATCTAAGGTGTGGGATTCTCTCTGGCTGTGTTGCCACTCTAGACTGAATGTTCAGGGCAACCATTTTCATAAAAGTATCCTAGAGAGATCATGCTTAAGGGAGGGTTATGGGGCAGAAGTAGAAATGATGGAGCACCTCCTTTTTAACTGTGTGTATATAACGGGCCTGTGGGATTTATTGGCAAACACTTGGGGTATCCCACAAGTACAAGACATGACATATGGTACACTAATATATGGACAGTATGGGAGGGATGAATGGAAGGGATATCATAAAGGGACTTCCAGAGTTGTGATGGCCATAATAAAATGGGTGGTAAGGCAAACAAGGTGTCATTACGTGTTGCAGCAAAAACAGTTACCGTTATTAGGAATGAAGATAAAGATTGAACAAGAAATTCGCATGATTTACAATAAAGAGTGTGTTACATTTACCAAGACCAATGATTCAAATGTAGTGGAGGGGTTGGCATGATGCTCCTTTTCTCCAGGACACATGATAAAAGCTTTGAGGTTAGAGGGAATTGCTCGAGGAAAGGTGTTGAGGGTGGGAGGTTAATAGGGGGTAGGGAGAATTAAAGAACATAGGGTGGTTGCCTGTTAAGTAGAGAATAAAGTATTTTGAATGAGTTAGAGTCTGCAGGGAGACACTATATAGGAGAAGTAAGTGGGTTATAGTAGTATGGACTAGGGTTAGGATGTATAATTGTTTGGCATAAATTTGTGTATTTAAATACAAAGAATGGCACAGTGGTATTAGATGGGATCCAGTGGAGGGGTTTGTTTCACTTGGGTAGATGAGGTATAGTTTGGTGTAAGACTGTTTTACAAGGTAGTTAAGGTGATTATCTGAAATGTATGTTTTCAATGTTTTGTGCTGTACTTGTGTGCATAGTAATGTAGCTTTGTCCAATAAAAAATTCCCCTACTCTTTTCGAGAAGTGCCATGGGATCTTTAATATCCACCTGAACTACCACCAGAACAGGCATATGGGACCTCGGTTTAATGTCTCATCTGAAAGACGGCTCCTCAGGAGTGCAGCACCCCACCCTCATGCTGCACTGCAGTGTCAGTATTGGGATATTAACCCAAGTGCCTGGTGTGGGGATAGAACCCACAGCCTTCAGATCTCCCAGCTTATCATCGAGTTTATTTTTTTTAATGACTGCAAGGACTGATGCACAATACTAGACAGTAAAACTGCTAAAATAAAGGCTAGCCGAGAAAAAAATTGTTAAAGCTAACAAAATAAAACACTGGTAAAACTGGATTTTGGCTGTGTAGACATTGGTGACAATACCAGTTTTCCCATTTGGCAAAATGAATTTTACCCTTTTTCAATCACAGTAAACCAGTGTCCTTGAAAGGTGGTCGGGTGCCTCTTCAAAGGCCTTGACCACCTGTCTCTGCTGGTGCGTGAACCACCATCACCTTGGGACTTGTTGCTGGTGTTGGTAGTGCTCGTGGGCAAGCCATTTGAGCTGATGCACAGGTGTGAGATATCATGCTTGTCATGGAAGACCACCTTGTTGGTGACTTTACCTCCACCAGAAGGACTAGTGAGCTCCAAGTGCTCTGGATGGAGTCTCCATATTTGGTGTTCCACAAGGACAAGGTAGTCCTCTGCCTCCCCCCAAAGTTCCTCCCAAAGATTGTCTCAAAGTTCCACCTTATTCAGCTGATAAATCTCCCGGTGTACTTCACCAGTCCAACCTCGAAGGCTGAGCACAGCCTGCACACGTTGGACCTGAGGTGAACACTTGCTTATTATAAGGAGCGTAAGGCTGGAGTTTGGGAAAGGGTTTGCCAGCTGTTCATGACATCTGGTGAAGCTGCACCTGGCAGACTGGCAGCTAGGTGAAGGATTATCAGGTGGATGGTCTCCTGCATCGACCTGTGCTATAGGCTGGCTGGTAGGGAGCCTCCTGTAGGGCTTAAGGCTCATTCCACCAGACATACCACTACCTTGGTGGCTGCTCACAGGGATTTCCCTATTCAGGAAATCTGCAGGGCTGCTACCTGGAAGTCGGCACACATCTTTGTTTCCCACTGTCACGTCGACCTTAACTCACACCAGGATGCTGATTTTGGGACCTCGGTTCTCCAGTCCTTGTTTGCCAAATTAGGGTGTTTGTCTTGCCCCCTCTTCTCGGAGAACTGCTAGGAGTCTGCCAAAGTGTGGATAGTACACCATATCCACACCCACAGAAATGAGGGTTACTCACCTATAACCATAGATCTTACTTCGAGAGGGCTCTTGCAGTAGGTAATTACATATAGGACTGATGTCAGCCGGCGGCAGGACCCCACGGAAAAATTTCTAGCTAGCAGTCCCTGGCGAGGGACCGCCCCCCCGTCAGGTGACCGGCGTCATACGACGTCGGTATAAAGGGGCAGTCCCGGATGCCCACCTTCCAGTTCTTTCCCGCCGTCAGCTCGTGCAGTGCCTCGCGGTAAAGTTCATGCTTAGTAAAGCCCTGTTCTTTCGTCTGTTTTTACCGAAAACTTTTCAGTATTTTTCTTCACATCGTCAGGTTAACGCCGGTGTATATCGTCCCCTTCAAAAATAAAGTGTGACTCGTCTTGACAACTGCCCACACAAGGATGGCCACTCTCTCTCTGCCTTTTTTGTCTAGGCACCGACCACGCGGTCGACAAGTGCCCGCATTGCCTGCACTTCAACGTGGCTACCCGCAGACGACGCCAACAGTCCCTGGAAGCCCATCTGCTCAAAAAGAAGATGTCTTCAATGGAAAAGGAATTGAAGAAGCTCAGGCAGGCGTCGACCTCTCCTGAAGGACACAAGGAGCGGGACAAAGAAAGGCACAGGAAGAAGGCCTCCTCGTCCGTGACTCCGGCCGGAGTCACGGTTCAGGCAACGTCCTCCGAGGATCGTCCAACAGCAACCTCCAAGGTTTTGGAGGAGGCATCAGTCTGCCTGTCGGGCTCACGCTTGCAGGTCCTACCGGGCGCCTCCGGGCTAAAGGCCTCTGCCCCATACCGCGCCGCGGGCTTCGGCCCTACTGGCGCTGAGCATCTCCCATAAGTTGGATGTCGGCTCCTCCGACATCCGCCCGGGGAAGAACCGATAAGACATCCGACCCTTGAGCGGCACATAGTCGTGTTCCCCTTGGACGGGCGCTTCCCACCCTGGCCCGCCTCCAACGAGGGACCCCATAAGCCGGACGCCAGCTGCTCTGGCGCCCGCCGGGATCCAGCCCCTAAGTCGCACGTCGGCTCCTCCGACGTGCGCCGGGTGTCGGAACCTACGAGAGACCCTCCATCTTCTGTCGTCCCAGGTTCCCCGCAGCCTTCACTGCTGTCCGGGGAGCCCGAGTCGCCCAAGCCTGACCCCATGGACTTTTCTCCTCCATCCTCGGGCGATGCTGGGGATATTCCTCCACCGTCAGACCCTCCTCCTACAGAACCGGATCTGGCCTTGGCCCCACAGGCGCCCGGCTCACCGATGCAGGCCATGACACGACCCCGCGCCGGCGCTGGTTCTGGCGCCCGGCCTCACGGCGCCAGCGGGGATATCCCCCCCTCCGTCAGGGCCCGACCCTGAGCCTCTCAATGTCGACCCGCCGTGGGGCTTCCTACTGGGCTGTCTGCTCGGCAGCTCTCACAGTACGGGTATCCGCCGTCCTATCCGGCGTCGTCTTACCCAGGTCCGCAGTATCCAACACGCAATACCGCCTTGACTCCACCGGCGCCACAGTACCCGCGCCTTGCAATACCCGGCACCAGTTTTCCCACAGCCGGGTTACGGATACGCCTACGGATATAATCCGTATAGTTATCCCCTCCTCCTCCTCCACCACCCCCAGGCCGCGGTGGATCTGCAGGAGACTCTGGCTTCCTGGTGGGCTGAGGCCAAGGCTCAGCTCACCAAGGAAGTGGAGAGCCGCCTTACGGCAATGGTGCCACCCCCGGCCCCCGTACCCCCGAGATGGCACACTCCCTCTCCGCCTCCGGATTCCAGAGCTCTTCCCTCTGGATCCAGAGAGGGGCAGGACACGCGTCCAGGGATCCCCCCCTAAGGAACCCGTTCCTCCCCCTAGACGGGTCAGGGAGTCTTACTCTGCTTCTAATTCTTCTTCTTCTTCTTCTTCCTCGCTCTCGGATTCATCAGATTCCTCCGACGGATGCTCCGAGAGAAACTACGAGCCTCGCTCTCCATCCAAGCCCCGGCTGAGGACTCCTCCGAAGTCTCCTCCGGAGGATCCTTCCTTCACGGAGTTGCTCAGGAAGATCCAGGAAGTGCATCAGTGGTGTTCTCTGGAACCAGATCCTCAGCAGGTCAAACTCGCTGAACATCTGGACCTGCCCCTCGTGGCTCCTACTTTGGTGCCACCCTGGATCGAGCCTCATGCCCACCTTGTTTCCACTATTTGGGAACAACCGTCGGCTTTAGCCCCGCTTCCTAGGAAGTCCAACAGGCTATACCAGGCTCCGGAGGGTGTAGACTTTTTGGATTCTCACCCTCATGCGGACTCGGTCGTGATTAGCGCCGCTCACAGCCGGTCTGCACACCCCAAACATTTAAGCTCGTCTCCTCCGGATAAGGAATCTCGCCTCCTGGACCAGTATGGAAGAAAAATATATGCCTCTTCCACACTGGGAATTCGAGCCCTGAATTATGTAGCTCATATGGGGGATTACCAGAAGGCCATCCTTACCCAGGCAGAATCTAAGATTGACTCCTTACCTGACTCCCAAGTCAAGCAGGAGTTAGCTGACTTAGTCCGTTCTGCTCGTTCGGCCAGTCGTCAAATCCTGCGGACGACATACAATGCAGTGGACACTGCCGGGCGGAGCTCTGCGTTCACCATAAGTCTTCGACATCATGCATGGCTCCGCATGTCAGGTTTGGTCCCGGAGGTGCAGTCAGCAATCCAGGAAGCACCTTTCAGGGGTTCAGTACTTTTCGGTGGTGATGTCAAGGACATCATCACCGACTTGCAGGAGAAGGGGACGGCCCTGAAATCCGTGGATTCCATGTACCGTCCCCATCTCCCACAGCACCGTCCTTTTCACAGACGCAGTCAGCCACAAGCGAAACCCCAAGGAAGGCGGGCCACTAAACGCCGGGCCCGCGCAGCTGCCAGGCCCCCATCACCCAAAAAAGCAGCGGGTGCCCCAGCTGCGGCGCAGCCCCACACCACCTGACTCCTCCCCTCTCCCACCGCCTCCGGACACTCCGGAGGAACTGGTAGGAGGGAGGTTCTCCCTCCACCTTCCGGGTTGGGAGAGGATAACATCAGGATTCATGGGTGCTTCAGATCATTGCGGAAGGGGCACTCCATGGAGTTTCTACAGAAACCACCCTGCCACCCCCCTCTGAAGTCATCCTATCCAAGGGACCATCTTCTTTTGGTCAGGGAAGAAATATCTGCCCTTCTCGTGAAACAGGATATAGAACCCGTTCCTCCTCACCTTCAAGGGACGGGTTACTATTCTCATTTCTTCCTGGTCCCAAAGAAGCCGGGAGATCTCAGACCCATTCTCGATCTCAGCTCCTTGAACCTTTACGTGGTATACAAAAAGTTCAGGATGCTCTCCCTTCAAACCCTTCTGCCTCTTCTTCGGCCGGGTCAATGGCTTTGTGCGCTAGCTATGCAGAACGTATATCTGCACATCCCCATTCGTCCCTCGCATCGCAAGTACCTCCAGTTTGCTTTCCAGGGGGACCATTACCAATTCCGGGCACTCCCGTTTGGTCTTTCCTCGGCTCCCCAAGTTTTCACCGAATGTCTGGCAGTGGTAGCGGCCCACCTGCATACTATGGGAGTTCAGGTGTTCCCCTACCTGGATGACTGGCTCCTGGCGGCCTCGTCCAGGGAGGAGCTCCTGCATTTTCTCTCCCTCACCCAGCAGGTTTTCACTTGCCTTGGTATCACCATCAACCATTCCAAGTCTCATCTGGATCCCTCCCAGAGACTTCAGTTCATCAGGGCTATCCTCGATACGACGGTGAGCAAGGCCTTCCTTCCTCTGGACAGGGCGGCCTCCTTCCAGTCACAGATTTCCCTGCTATCAGAATGCAGGAAGGTTCCAGCGAGGTCAGTTCTCCGTCTCTTGGGGCTCATGGCGGCCGCCATCCCAACAGTTCCACGCGCACGGCTCCACATGAGGATTTCTCAGTGGACTCTCTGCTCCCAGTGGGATCAACTCGTAGACGACCTAGATCATCTGGTTCTGATCTCCTCGCCGATGACAAGAGACTTGCAATGGTGGATGGTCCGAGAGAACCTGTTTCAGGGGAAGCCCCTTCTATCATCCTCCTCCCTCCCAGACTCTGACCACGGACGCATCAGGTGAAGGTTGGGGAGCCCATCTGGGTCCTCACCGAACCCAGGGGTTATGGTCCAGATTGGAGCTAGCTCTCCACATCAATGTGCCCGAGCTACGAGCAGTACTATGCTCTCCAAGCCCTTCACCAATACATCCTTCCCGGTCACCTAGCTGTCCAGACGGACAACATGCGTGTGTGGTACATCAACAAGCAGGAGGACTCGACCCTACCTCTATGCAGGGAAGCAATGAGGGTTTGGGACTGAGACAACGCTTCACAACCTTCACCTCATGGCGATCCATGTTCCAGGAGTCGACAATACCCTGGCAGACAAACTAAGCCGCTCCTCTGCTCTGCCGCACGAGTGGGAGTTGGACCAAAAGGTTCTAGACGATGTCTTCCAGCTTTGGGGGACTCCACAGATAGACCTGTTCGCCTCTTCCCAAAACGCAAAACTTCCCACCTTTTGCTCACTCGCTCCAGAGCGAGGCGCTTTCTGGAGCGACGCTCTGTCTCTAAACTGGAAGGGCAGATTCGTCTATGCTTTTCCCCCAATTCCTCTGGTCCCTCATGTACTGCAGAAACTAACAATGGACGGAGCGAAAATGATTCTGATCACTCCTTTCTGGCCCAGGCAAATCTGGTTCTCTCTTCTACAACAATACTCAGAGGTTCTTCCTCTTCCTCTTCCTTTATCTTGAGGATTGCTGACCCAGGATCAGGGGACCCTGGTCCATCCGGGACTCAAGTCTCTTCAACTTCATGCATGGCTCCTGCAGACTGACCATGGGCCTTTCTCTGTCTCAGCGATTCTGCTCGAGTACATAGCGCCATCTTTTGACCTGGGTCTCAGCCATTCCTCCTTGGAAGTACAAATGGCCGCCATATCAGTTTACCATGTTCCTTTCGCTGATAAAGCCTTTGCCCAATTAGAGGTATCGAAGACTTTTCTTAGAGGGGTCCTTCATCTGAGGCCCCCTATTCGGACTCCTGCTCCCCCTTGGGACTTGAACTTTGTTCTTGAGAAACTTACCCTTCCTCCCTTCGAGCCTGCGGCCTCTGCAGATCTGAAATTTCTGTTGTGGAAGACACTCTTCCTGGTGGCCATTACTTCCACTCGAAGAATCTCTTCGCTTCAGGCCCTTATGTGTAAAATCCCCTATTTGATTTTTCACAAGGGACGAGTAGCTCTTCGCATGAACCCTAAGTTTGTACCTAAAGTGGTAGCGGAGACTACCTTAAATCAGTCTATAGAGTTACCTGCCTTTTTCACGCAGTACTCCAACCAAGGAGAGTATTTACTCCATACTATGGATGTTCACCGGATTGTGAGATACTACACTGATAGGACAAAGGATCTCAGAAAGACTGATCAGTTGTTCGTCTCTTTTGCTCACAAAAGGGAAGGCAATGCTGTTTCCAAGCAATGCCTGTCAAAGTGGTTGGCTCATTGCATCACATTCTGTTATGACAAGTACAAGACCCTTCCGGGTCAAGTCAGAGGTCACTCTACGCGTGGAGTAGCAGCCTCTGCAGCGTTTTTCAAGAATGTGTCTGCGGCAGACATATGTGCTGCCGCCACCTGGACTTCCGTCCATACCTTTACGAAACATTACAGTTTGGACATTGCCTCTTGCCGTAGAGCAGGCTTCAGGTTAGCTGTTTTGCAAGGCCTCCTGTCTTGAGGTTTGCAAAGTTTTTGCTACTTCTTGGAGTAGTTCCTCCTCCCAGTGCCTTTCATTTGTTCCAGACTGCTTGGGATTCTGTCCTATATGTAATTACCTACTACAAGAGCCCTCTCGAAGTAAGATAGTGCAGTTACGTAAGAACTTACCGTAACAGTAGATCTTCGAGAGAGGCACTTGCAGTAGGTAATACCTTCCCGCCCTCCATCCCCCTAGGCGTTTTCAGCTCCTTTTCTATTGAGGGAAATATCTGCTTCTCTCTCTTCTGGGCCTTCCGGGCCTGTGGCGGGAAAGAACTGGAAGGCGGGCGTCCGGGACCGCCCTTTTATCCCGACGTCGTATGACGCCAGTCACCTGACGTGGGGGCGGTCCCTTGCCAGGGACTGCTAGCTAGAAATTTTTCCGTGGGGTCCTGCCACCGGCCGGCGTCAGTCCTGTATGTAATTACCTACTGCAAGAGCCTCTCTTGAAGATCTACTGTTACGGTAAGTTCTTACATAACTGTACTTTCCAGGAGTTGTATATGGTGCACATCCTCACAACCCATTCGACCTCCCCTGGCAAGTGGCACAAGGATCCCTGCTTCCAGCGTGTAAGATCTGAAGACAGGGAGCAGAGTCAGGAGTATACCACCTAGGTGGGTGGGAGAAGCTTAGCTTGAAGATGTCCAGCAGATTTAAGGGGAAAGGAAGACTGCCTAAGTGTGGATGTCCACCCTGTACCACTCCTAGAACTAGAGTTACAGGTGAGTAACTCTCATATGCAAACCAGTTATGCAAGCATTAAAAATGCTCACTAGCAATTATGAGCTATATTTTACTACAGTTGCTGTGTTTGCACTGTGCTTTCGTTATTTTTGTTAATCTTTAATTTTTTTATTTATTTATTGAGGTCTAGGATTACACCAGTGAGCAGATGCTCATTTATAGGTTCCACGTCAGTTACATAGACAATACAATACAGATGACAGGGTTACATGTGGTACAGGTAAGTTACAGGGTACTACAGCATTAAACAGCTTAGGCAGTATATCAGCTAGCCAGCATCAGAGGTTAACACCATACTTGGAAGCTCTCCGAGGTGAGAAGAAGGAAGGGTTGCAAACATGGGTGGAAGGAGTAAGGTAGTTGGGAGCATCTGAGGGGTTAGGGAAGTGGGAGCGATGTCATGATTGGGAAGGTAGATGTAACCTAAAAGTGCTGGGATTGGGGTCCCTCAACCCAGTAAGTTGTCAGAAGGGAAGCGCAGGTAGTTAGTGTATGTTCCAGGAGGGTGCTAATGGTAGCAGCCACATTTACTAGATTTTACTAGGTGCTGCCGGCATTTGAGTGATCCAATAGATGTGGCATCGATACCTCCTGACGTTAAGACATTGGTCCATAGTGGAGCACGATAGTAAAAGGCATGTTGTGTCAGGGCTGTACGGCATCTGGGAAATTTGTAGATCTGAGTGGAGGAGTTCCTTGTGGGTCAAGTGCTTGAGTGTGGAGTTAGGAGGTTCTGGACCCCTGTGGGTAGTTGGTTGAAGGAGCATTTTGTGGCGATGAGGCAGGTTTGGTAGTTTATTCTGTCTTTCAGCCAACCTACCCGGGTGTAGAGCTCACAAGTGTGCGTTAGTCTTTCCGCACCTGTGAGCAGTCAGCTCACCTTGGTTAGTGCAGTGGTGATGCAGTTTAGGACTGTGTCTGTCGCTGACCCGTAGATTTCCAGGTCATAGTTGACGGGGGGGGGGGGACTATCGAGCTGTTTATGGCCAGGTTCAGTGCCTCATGTGTTAGGCAGTGTCTATGCCTGTATAGGATCCCTGTTCTTGTATTAATCGCCCTTGCTGTGTTTTTGATGTGTTGGGCGTATGAAAGTGTAAGAGTCGAGTGTGATTCCCAGGTACCTGAACTACTGGATGTATTGCAGTGGGTCCCCACTGGCGTTCCTGATTACAAGGGGGGAGGCCTTATGCTTGCTCTGTGTGCTGGTGAACATTATAGACTTAGTTTTTTGCAGTTCATGACTAGTCTGTGATCCATAAACCATTTTTTCCATGGCTGAGAACCCCTTTTGGAGATCCACTGCCAGCTGTTTGGGATTAGGGTTGCTGCTGAATTTGACTGCGTTGCCTGCGTATAGGAGCATTCGGCCCGGGCATGTGGATGGCAGATTGTTTAGGAATAAACTGAACAGTAGGGGTCCCAGAATTGTTCCTTGTGGGACCCCTAAGTGGACTGGTCTGTTATCAGTGGTGATCCCCTCTATTTTGACCTTTTGTGAGCGACTGTGAAGGTAGCTGCCGAACTAGCGTACTGATTCTGAGGAGAGTCCCGTAGCTGATAGTTGGTCCAGCAGGAGCTCATGATGCACCAGATCAAATGCATTTGATAGGTCAATGAAAGTTGCCCCAACCAGGAGACCTTGATCAACTGAATGGTGAATGTGTCCGGTGAATTCAAGCAAGACCGTGATAGTACTGTGACCTGATCGGAACCCGTGTTGCTCAGGACAGAGAAGTTAGTATTGGTTCAGGTGTTCAATTAACTGGTCCGCCACTAGCCACTCAAGTGCTTTGGAGAGAGGGGGGAGTATGGAGATAGAACCCTATATAATAACTACAGACCTGTCACCACCTTTGTGCACTGGAATTACTGTGGCTGATTTCCATCTCTGGGGGTGCTGTGAGAGGCAGAGGGAGAGGTTGATTAGTTTGGTGAGTGGGCCTAGGACTTCAGCCAGGGCCAGCTTGATGAATTTTTGCTCCACAGTGTCTCCGCTATGTCTAGATTTCCCCAGTGCCTTCTCCAGGTACTTTTTAGCTTTGGCTTGAGAGACTTCTTTAAAGTAGAAGAGCGAGCGGTTAAGTGATGGTTGTTTGGCTGTATTAGGATCAGTCGGCGGTGGGGGTTGAAGTAGTCTGCTGGTAGGACACTTCTTAGGTCCGTGAATGTGATGTTAAGTGCATTGCCAGTGTGCATGTGGTCCAAGGACAGTACACCGTCGATCAAGAGCATGGTTGGTGCAGATTTGGGGTCCATGCCGGTTATGTCGTTGAGGTTATCCCAGAATGACTTGTTGTCATTCCAAGTGCTGGAGAGGGCTTCTTTGCAGTATTTGCTTTTGGCGATTCAGACAGCTTTAGTGCAATCATTCCAAGCTTTTTTATACCTCTATATGTTAGCGGTGGTACCGTGTACTCTCACTGTCTGCCATAAGTGATCTCTGGCTTGTAGTTGCTCTAGGAGGTTAGGGGTGATCCAGGGGTTACTGTGTCCTCTTATCTTTTGGTTTTTTATTGGGGCATGCTTGTCACAGGTGGCACTGAAAGTTTTTATGAAGTGGTCCAGGGCTGTGTCCACATTATTGGTATTATAGAGTGCTGTCCAGTCTGCACTCATGAGGTCCATTTTTAGCAGCTCCTGGTGCCCTTTTAGTAAGACTGTTTGTAACTGTTCTGGTGGTGGTTTACAATAGTTGAAGGACCAGGTACATGTGACCAGAGAGTGGTCGATCATGCAATCAGGGAGAACAGTAGTGTTGTGGATGCAGGCAGGCTGATTGGATAGAACCCAGTCAAGGAGTGTGCTGGTCCCTGTTTTGTAGTTGATACAGGTTGGAGTCTCAACCATTTGTGAGAAATGGACGGCTGTTAAGGCATCTTTGATTGAGGTGGCAGTAGAAGAGAGCCAGTAGATGTTGAAATCTCCCAGCATCACGATTTCAGTATTAAGACTCAGGGTGCACACGTAGTCCATCAGGGCTCCAGTATCAGCCCCAGTGAGTTTGGGCGGGATATATACAGAGAGTATGGTGAGAGTCCTGCTATATGACCCCAGAAGGAGTTTTACAGTCAGGACCTGCAGGTTATCACTACTACTGGGGAAGGGGAGGACATGCCTCTGAAGGGAATCTCTGACATACAGGACACAGTCCCCACCTCTTTTTGAGAGATGGTCCTGTTTGAATGAGGTGTAACCTGGTAAAAGGATAGTGGAGTCCGGTACTTTGGGAGAAAGCCAAGACTTCCCCACCGAGAGAACGTTCGGATTGTGTTGGGTAACCCATGCTTTCAGGTTATCCAATTTAGGGAACAGGCTGCATATGTTAATTGAGGCAAGAGTAAGTCCAGCTGGCTTGGTTGTTCGATTCACCTGTTGTGGTGGTGGGCCTGGGTTGGGTTGCACATTGCCCGATAGTAGGAGAAGGAGCATGATCAAACGAGCAAGATGGCACAGTAGGAGTTTTAGATTCCTTCCTCGTTTCCTTCTACTAGATGGTCACTCTTTCACAATGTTGAATTGTGTCACCATCCCAGGGAAGAGTGACAGAATGTATGGACCATTAAGTTGGTATTCTCGCGACTAGGGCATAGAGCTCCTGTGCGAGGTGTGCTCGGAGACTCCAATGCCATGGGATGTGATGGTCCCATAAGCATTTAGCATTGTTAGTCGGGAGATCCATTGTGTGGGATGAGAGCGCAGTCTGCTGGGTGGACCTGCAAATGATATTAAAGTGAGCAGGACAAGGCTCGAAGAAATCCCCATGGACTTCGGCACTGTGGATATCACAGAGTTCTTGTCAACGACAGTACGGGGTGAATTTATGCTGAGAACGATATTCCAACAATCTGAGGGAAGTTCAGGTAAAACTGGACCATGCAGCCACCATGGAGCAGTCAAGATTTTGAAGGACCCAGGACTAGAAGTGTTAGGTGAGAGCAATCAAGTGAGTCACCTGCTCTTTTGCACATATGGATCTCAGTAGTTCAGCTGACATAGCACCTGGATGGATTGCTGGGGCCTGTGTCCTGAGTTCTACTCCGACTGGGGCCATCAGACCAAACACCTGTGTCTTGGGGCCAGTTTTTGTCACATGCGTCAGACTCCTTGGGATATTGATTTTTGAGGGGTGTGACACTGTCTGTCCAGAGCTCGACAGTATCACACCAATCATCAGCCAAGCTGGTTGTGACACTGTTTTGCCTGACCTGGTCTGCACTTGAAAAGAAAAAGCCGCACCAATCATATAGCAGCTTTTTCCTTTCATTGGCAGGTCACCATGCAGCAAACAGCTGTTTGCATCACGATCAGCCTGGCTGATGTCTCCGGCTCCCCACCACCACCCCACTGGTCCATTCACGGAAGGTGGGGAGGAGGCATTTTCCTCACCTGCTTCCTCTACTTCCCGCTGACTCCTTTTGCTTGTTTTTTCCCACCCATGTAGAGTAGGTCACAGCCTAAGCTGCATACGGGCTGGGAGTATACAGTGCCCAAAGGCACTTTCCCTCTAAGCGCGATCGCACTAGCGGATCCCCCCCCACCTGCCGACATAGGGGTGCTCAATCCCCTTGTCAGCAGGTATCCTCCTCCCAGTACTCTAGCACACTGGGAGCCCACCCCAGTGTGCCAAAATCTGTGTTATGAATAGTTTACCTGTAAAAAAGAAAAGAGTCCCGCAACATATATATATTTTTTTTTAAAACCTGAAAAAAGAAAGCGATTCCTCGTCTTTCCCGCCGGCCCCCCTCCCCCAACCTGCACCCTCCCTCTGTGCACCCCACCTCCACGCACCCTCACCTCACCAATACTTACCTTCGGAGGTCAGGGGCAGTGATCTTCTGTGGACCAGGAACACGGCTGCACTCTTCAAAAGCTGACCGCAAACTGAAGAAAATCACAGTGAGCCCTATAATGGCAATCAATGGTGGGTTTCAGCTTAGGTTGATATCTCTGCCACTTTTTGGAGTTTTGGTCCCAAATTTTCAACATGGGGTTCTTGGGAACCCTCCTCATGAACACAATCACTGACATTTCATTTCTCAGTCCCAAAAAGGTGATTTTGCAGTCACTGCACAGAATCACCTTTTGGGACCAATTAACAAAATGACAATGCCACTGTTCATGAGGTGGGGTCCCAAAAAGCTCTTGTTGCAGATTTGTGAAAAAACTCCCAAAAATCACTGCATTACGAGCATCTGTTGCACAGGAACATCATCAATTTTTAAGATTTTCACTCCAAAATTCCAACATTGCTATTTTTTCACACACCCTTATGAACAGTACAGCTGTCATTTTTTGCATCCTTCCTGAAATGTGTTTTTGCATCTGTGCCGCAGAATGGCATGGTCACTATGCAAAATCAACTTTCAGGACAGAGTAATGAAATTCCAGTGTGGCTGTTCATGAGAGGAGCTCCCAAAAAGGTCATGTTGCAAAGTTGGTGAAAAACCTCCCACAAATGACTGCATTACGAGCGTGCATTGCACAGTTTCTACGCACACTCATAACTTTGCCACTTTTTCATATTTTCACCCAAGATTTTCAACATTGCCATTTCTTCATACCTCCTCATAAACACTGCAGCTGTCATTTTTCGCAACCTGTCCGAAATGTGTTTTCACAACTGTGGTGCCGAATGGCACACTCACTGTGTGAAATCACCTGTTGGGACTGAGTAATGAAATGATACTGCCACTGTTCATGAGGTGAGGTCCCAAAAAGCCCATGTTGAAAATTCAGAGCAAAAATACCAACAAACGCCTGGGGGGGGGGTTAGGGTTTCCAACCATAATGCCCACCCTGTACAGACTGACAGGTGTCTATTGACGTAAACCACCTTAAAATGCAAGACAGAGGAACATACACTGAAAAATATGGGAGGCAAGTTCAACAGCAATACCAACAGCGAACTTTCAGCATTGACAAATGCTTGATTTTTTCCTTTTTCACCCATATCCTTTTAGGTGTTGAAGACTCCAGGCTCGTATCAAGAGACGTTACTTCCTTTGACATTGACGATTTGCGAGCGGACACTTCTTACATTGTCAGAGTCTCTGCTGTAATTGGCAGCAAAGAAGGAAGCCCAGCCACTATCACTGTGAGGACCGGTAAGATTAATTATTTATTGAGTAACTGACTCTTTGAATGCTGGACTTCATTGATGAATCAAGCTCACCCAGAGTGTGGCTTAATCCAATCACAACAGTAAATATCAGACAACAGTATATAGAATTAATAGGATTAAAGGGGAACTTCATGAACAGCACAGAAGACCAAAATGACCAGTGCTCCATGGGTAGTGTAGTGGAGACTCTGGTAAAAATAAATGATGGGCCACCTAAAATACGTTTAAGGCACTTCATTATATTGTTAAAGCACAGATGCAGTTTCTAATATCCACACACCACTGCCCAAACGAAACCTGTGTCTTCTACCCAGGTACCCCATTCATGAGCAGTATCTCTGATAGTGTGAAAGTATATGTAAAGCTCTACAAAACAGAGATTACTTGCAGGTGACAGCAGTCCAGCAAGATCCATTACTAAGCCTACCTTGCACTGATTCAAGGCAGCAGCCATTTCAGGGAATCTTGAGACAGCAAATGATGTTATGGTCCATGAAGCTGTGTGCCAAACAACACAGATTCCCCAACCATTTCATCACTTGCTGTCTCAAGATTCCTTGAAATGGCTGCTGCAATGAAACAGTAAAAAGCAGACCTATTAATAGATACCTCCAGACTGCTGTCACCAGCAGGTAAGCATACTAGCAACAGCTTTCCATGTATGATATATTATTGATTTTGTCTTTTGCTGCTTTTAAGAGTATTTGTATTTTGTTATATTGTGTATGGCGCCCAGAGCCTCCAAGATGGAGTGCCTTAAAAATAAAATTTGCCTTGCCATATGTTCGCAGTATCTGGAATACGGTAACACACCACCACCACAACATTTTAACAGCGAAGACCATCACAGTGACAAATCTCGGTAGGTCGCTGTGATGGCCACTGTTCGCTGACGCTGCAACTCCCAGTGTTTGCCTCTCACCCTGAACCAGCTCCAACTTGCAGTTGGTTATTTAGAGATGTGGTGGCAGGCACAGCCTTCGTTTAAAGTGGGGCAAAGACCCCCAAAAAACCACTCCATTCTGACAGAACAATGCCAACAGTCGCCATTGTTCCTGTCGCTGTTCAGGATGTAGACAGCATATATAAACAATATTTAGACACAAGCTCACTTATATTTTATATATTGCTGCGTTTCTCTTTCCTTTGTTCTTCATTAATGGGATAATTTGCATGGAAACAGGATCCTGGTCCCCTAGAGTTCATTTCTCTCTACTGCTGCTTAAGCCTTTGCTGAAATCTTAATCCTGTGTCTGGGTCAGAACAGTTTGTTCCTGTGGAATTTATGTCGCAAAAGAGCACTGCAACTACAGCAAGGGATTAGATAGTAGGAGTTGACCAACTGTAAACCATAAGCCATGTCCAGAAGAAGGGTGTGGCTCTAATTTCCCTGATTGTTGGGGTATCTGAACGGGGATAAAGAAAGGAAATAAAAAATAAAAAGTTGAACAGTGTGCTAAGGTTGACAGAAGAACAATTATCTGGAATCCTCATTTCTCTATGTCAGCCCATTGTTGCCTTCCCTAGGGGCACATACCTGGGTGCCATACTTTAAGAGAACGTGCGTCTTTGTGCTGAGAATAGGTGAGGGATGGATGGCAGTGGGCTGCAGACTAGGTTCTTCTTCGGAGGAACTGAAAGGATGACTGATAAGCTGGTGTGTAAGTGCCATCCTCAAGTCCCCAGATTAAATGTCAATCAAGAGGGGAGCAGCAGATCACTTGTCAGCTTTTTTATTTATTCCCTATACTGGCCTGCTGGCACCACATGGTTCCACATATCCCTACCACAGGGTGCCTGAGATCTTACAGGGACATTGCAAGTCCTGAGAAAGTAAAAGTTGCAAAACATTTCAGGTCAAAAATGTTTATCTGTAGATGCCAGTCTGAATATCCTACACATTTATTTAGTAGATGTTATCTAACATACTAACATACTAAAATGCCAGCAGAATAGGCCTAACTGTCTTTCGTGTCCACTTGTTTGGCTAGCCCCCACCCTGGGAACTGACCTTGCTGCCACCCTCGCCCTCTCTGTCTTCTCCCCTCCGAGTTCCAGATATTCTCGCTGCACTGGACTTTGCTTCCAGAACCCTTCCCTGTACCTGTCCCACCCCCTCTTGAACCCCTCCACCGTCTCTGCCTCCACCAGCCCCCTGGGCAGCGCATTCCATGGCTCAACCACCATCTCAGTGAAGAAGCACCTCCTCCTTTCTCCCCTGAATCTCCCCCATCTTCCACCCATGCCCTCTAGTTCCTCCCCTCCTTCCTTCGGAGCACCCTGACTGCTCCTCCCCTATTTACCCCTTCATGTACCTGAAGACCTCTATCATGTCCCCCCGGTCCCTTCTCTCTTCCAATGTGTACATATTTAGTTCTTCGAGCCTCTCCCCATAGGTCCTGTCCCCCAAGCCCCAGATCATTTTGATTGCCCTCCTCTGGACCCTCTCCAGGAGTTCAATGTCCCTCTTTAAGTGTGGCCTCCAAAACTGCACACAGTACTCTAGGTGCAGCCACACCAAGCAGTTATACAGAGGGAGTATCACTTCCCTCCTTCTGGAAGTGATCCCCCTAGCGATGCATCACAGTATCCTTTTGTCCTTGGCCGCTGCCCTCCTACAAATCTCCGAGTTGTTCATCTTGACAACCTCCACCACCCCCAGATCCCTCTCAGCCATCAAGACTTGTAGCATCCCCCGGTGTACATTTGGCCCAGGTTTCTGGCTCCCAGGTGCAGTACCTTGCATTTCCCTGCGTTGAACCTCAGCCTCCACTTTCTAGACCACCTTTCCAGAACCTCCAGGTCCCCCTGTAGGGCCACCCTCCCCTCCTCCCCATCCACCACCGCCCCCAGTTTTGAGTCATCCACAAAGAGACTAATTTCATGCCTGATACCCTTCCTTATGTCAGAGACATAGGCGTTGAACAGGAGTGGCCCAAGGACCGATCCCTGAGGGACCCCACTAATGACCCTCCTTGGGGATGAGACTAACCCACCAACCATGACCCTCTGGGTCCGGTCCTGGAGCCAATTGCCTATCCATCTGATCATCTGGTTCCCCACTCCCATTTCTCACAGTTTATCCAACAGGACCCCATGAGGAACAGAGTCAAATGCCTTGCTGAAGTCAAGAAAGAGGACGTCCACCGGTCTATCCAGGTCCAAGGCACTCATCACCCAGTCATAGAACTCCACAAGATTTGTCTGACACAATTTCCCCGGGACGAATCCATGCTGTCTATCATCCAGGCACCCCGACTTTTCCAGGTCCCACATAGTCTCTCTTTGACAATGCCCTCCATCACCTTGCCCACCACTGATGTCAGGCTGATGGGCCTGTAGTTCCCTTCCACCTCCCTTGATCCCCCCTTGTGGATAGGCACTATATGTGCCACCTTCCAGTCCTGGGGCACCCACCCTGTCCACAGAGAGATGCTGAAAAGCTCCGTCAGGGGTTTTGCCAGGACATCCACCAGTTCCTTCAGCACTCTGGGATGTAATTTTATCTAGTAAAATAAATAAAATGAAAATGTATTTAATTTTTTTTTAACCAGGTAAGTACATGAGACAAATAAATGACTATTTTCAGGTACAACCTGGAAGAGTACAAAAGAACAGAATTACAATGTTACAATGTTATCAAGAATTCTAGATAAAGTGACGGAAGATACAATAAAGTTACAGTAAAAGCTTTATGGAAACAAGTTAACATGCGGTAATACTGTAGTAAATATATCAAGTTGTCAGCTGACAATTTAAAAGGTATAAATTACAATATGTCAACTTCGAGTGAGCTGATACAGTAATAGGTAGTCAAAATAATAGGCTTCAACAATTAAAATGATCACGTGCTTCTCCTGTCCCCCAGCTCCTTTGCAAGAAGTTGTGGGCAGTGTCACCAATCTGCAGATCCTGGAATCCAGAAGCAATATTGCCAGAGTGAGGTGGGCTGGTGTGCAGGGAGCGACGGCCTACAGAATCATCTGGAGCCCAGCTGATGGTAAGCTATCCAGAACTGCATAGAGAGGCAGAGTCTGAATGAGAAGACCAACAAGGCAGAGCACATTGGTGCGGTTGGGGGGATGTTAGAGTAAGCCATCACCACTAGCTCAGGTAGGTAGTCATTGCAGCCATTAATTATTTATTTATTTAGTTTGTTAGTTTAAACCAGGATTAATCCCATTAGTAAAGTATTGCATGTGGCAGAGCAGGAGAGTGACTGTCGGGTTATAGACTCATCCTTAAACCTAACTCGTCCTTGAAATTTGAATGTAAGCAATAGTTTAATTTGCTTGAAACCTTTGTACAGTACCATACTTGACTCTGGGTTGTTTTACCCTCTGCATTCAGATGAAATACCTTTCAATGTATTGCTCATTATCTTTGTACCATGCTTGACTCTGGGTTGTTTTACCCTCCACATTCATTTGTAATACCTTTCATTGTATTGTCCATTTCTCTTGTTTTGCACTTCCATGATGTGGAGCCTTTGCAAAGGAGTCTCTGACTCAAAGGTTTGTAATTCCGATCTCTCAATAAATAAAATAAAAAAATGGGGCTTTGCAGTGGCCAGCAAGGCCAAAAGAATGCAACAGTAGGTGCCATTTGAAGGGGATAAACAGTAGAGCAGAGGAGGGGATGATGACGCTATACAAGGCACTGACTAGCCCCTAGTTGGAGTTTCATGTTTAATTTGAGGCATCAGATTACAGAAAGAAGATGACAGAGCTGGAAACAGTTCAACAGAGAGCTCCAAGAAGATTAGGGGCTGGGGAATGTGATGCATGAGGAAAGGCTGCAACACCTGGGTAGTCCTGCCTTGAGAAAAGGAGACTGAAGCGAGATATGATTGAGATAGTCAAAACTGTGAGGGGGGAATATAAAACAGACTAGGACAGAGTGTTCATTATAATCCTGGACAACAAAGCCAGGGGGCATACATACAGGCTTATGGTGAGGGAAGACAGGAGAAGGTACACAAGGGAACATTACTTCACCCAGAGAGTAGTGTCAGAGGAGGTCACAAGTGCAGACAGTGTTCATAGTATCAAGATTGGGCTTACATATGAATATATGATTGAGCCAGCAGAAAAAGGCCTTGCAATCTATCATGTCTGCCCAAGTTGCAGACACCTTAGTACCTACTGAAGGATCTGCTCCTCCTCCCCATTATCCATTCTTCCTTTCCTGTCAGCGCCCCCCCTACGCCCCCTCCCTCCATGAAACTTTTCATTTTACTCTGTCACAGCCTCTCTTGAAGATGTCCACAGTCTTCAAGGAGACAACTTTGTCTGACAACTAATTCAGTTTTGCCACCACCCTCTCAGTGAAAAAGCGTCTCCTCATTTCTTTCTTTAATCCACCCCCCCACCAGCTTGAGACAATTCTTCCTAGTGGTCTTGTTCCCACTAAGATTGAAAAGGCCCCCAGAGCTCACTTTATTGAAACATTTAAGGTATTTAAAGGTTTTGATTTTGTCACCCCTCTCTCTTCTATCCTCCAGGGAGTACATGTGGAGATTTCCGAATCTGTTCTTGTATAATCTGCCTTGCTGTCTCTGTATCATATTGCTTGCCCTTCTCTGGACCAATTCCAGCAAGTTGATATCTTTCTTTTGGTAAGGGCACCAATACTGCATGCTGTACTCAAGATGCGACTAGATCAGTGATCTGCACGATGGCAGAATGGCCTCCACTTTCCTGCTGGTTATACTGTGGCTACACAAGCCATCATCTGATTTGCATTGGATGCTGCTCTCCTACAGTGTACTGAGTGCTTTAGGTCACTTGTAATGATCACAGCCAAGTCCTTCTCTTCTGACTTGGTAACTTGCTCACCTCCTAGCCATTATTTGGCCTCAGAGTTCTTCATCCCCAAGTGCATTCCCTTACATTTTTTGGCATAAAAACATAGAATTTGACGGCAGATAAGTACCACTTGGCCCACCTAGTCTGGCCATTTCCCTACCTGATGGATAAGCTGCAGATTCTAGTTAATTAACAGCTTACTTCCTCCTACCCCCCCTAGAATTGCCTTATGCCTGTCCCATGCATTCTTGAATTTTCCCACTGTTCCTGACTCCACAACCTCCTCAGGAAGGCTGTTCCATGCATCCACAACCCTCTCTGTGAAAAAATACTTGCATTGAATCCCAGGTGCCAAATACCTGACCACCTCTCCTGTTTTGCCAGGTCTTCTTTAATGTCTTTTCTCCCCTCTTCCATATCCACTGTCCCACAGAACTTTGTGTTGTCTGCATACTGTCATACATTATCTTTTATCCCATCTACAACGTCACTGATTAAGGTAAAATAACACCTAACTGAGCACCAAGCCCTGTGGGACCCTGTTAGTGATTGGTCTAGCATCAGAGAACTCCCCCATGACCATTACTCGATGTCTTGTGTCTTGCAGCCAGTTTAAAACTCAGATAGCCAGTTTTGCCCCTACCCACACATCCTCCAGCTTCCTAATCAATATGTGGTGAAGAGAGTCAAATGCCTTACTGAATTCCAGATACAGGATGTCCACCGTTTGACTGCTGTCCACTGTCCTGGTTCCACTGTCAAAGAAATCAATTGGGTTGGTCTGGCAGGACTGCCCTGACACGAACCCATGCTGCCTGTCATCTGGGAGCCCATTTTCTTCCAGAATGCTTACTAGTCTTTCTTTCATTATGGTTTCCATGAGTTCCCCACTAACAAGGTCAGACAAACCAGTCAAAAATTAATAGGGTCGTCCCTCTGCCCACTCTTGTGTAGTGGCACTATATACGCTGTTCTCCAGTCCAAGGGTACTTCCCCTGTCTCTAGAGTGGTGTTAAACAGATCTGCCAGGGGACCAGCCAGCACATCCACCAACTCCCTCAGCACCTTCGGATGTATGCCTTCCCTCGTCTACTTTCAGGGCCTTTAGGCCTTTCCTGAACATGTCAATTTCAACCTACCCTTCTGTGACCCATCCCACCCCATATCCTATCCCTTCCTCCTCTGGGGTACTACGCCATCCTTCTCCTTAGTGAAAACTGAGCAGAAGTAGGTAAGTACTTCTGCTTCCTGCTGATTACCCTTCACTCACCCTCCCCATCCCTTTTCAGCCTGACTATCCCATCCATGATATCCAGATGTACCAGAAGAAGGCCTTCTCCCCAATTTTCACCCCCTCTGCTAGCTGCGGCTCGGTCTTGGCCTTGGCCAGTCATACTGCCCTGCCCGCTGGCTTGATGGGTACCTGAAGGAAACGGAATTTGTTTCAGGTTATTTCTGTCAGGATAACAGAGTGATGAACCTGATGTGACACACAGTCTTTCTTCACCTTACTATACCTTTGTACTTATGTACCATGTAGCCTTACCTTATTTTTAGTGGTTGCCCCAGTGAATGACCCCAGCAAGCTACAACATTCCACATACAACTATGGTCATTCGCTTTTGCACCTGTTTCGCTAAGAGTAGGAAAGATGAGCAGGGTAACAGGGTTATTCTCCACTTCTTATGTTTTGCTTCTTGCCAACTTCTGTGCTGTCAGAAGCTTCACTGTTTCAGGCCCTCACATCATGCCACTCCAGTGCCTGTCAGAATCATTCTCATTGGCATTGTCCACTGTTAGTTCCCCTTGTGTCCCTCTTGTTTCTGGGTTGGTTCTATCCTTCCCTGGAGCCCCCCCCCCACAATGGGACATAGCAGGAGAGGGAAGACAGTGTCCAAAAAGCCAGTGTCCATGCACCAGGGGCTGGGTTGTGGACATGCCACTGATGAGGGTCAGTTGATATGGGGAAGCACACAGGGAGGCTGACTTTACAAAGGTGGGGGGGGGGATGCATCCAAGAAGACCTGGCAGGGGGAGATGTCGAGGGGGGTGGAGGGAAGATGGGCCAGAATAAAAGACAGCATGGTAAAAGATACAAACCTGTACATTAGGCAAATAAGCAAAAGCAGAAGGCAAGGCAATTTTATTTCTGTGGCGCCCAATCCCTGGGGCTCTGGGCAGCTTACATAAAAACAGGTAGGGCAAACAAATAAAACATGAATTATACAAGCAATATACAAAAATATATACATATTAATAAATATGACACAATAAAACAATTAAAACTCACATTTTTATCAAGTATTCTCAAATAATATCAGGGAAAGCCAGTGAAAACAAATGAGCCATCAGACCCTTCTTAACTATCTTAACCATAGGGGCCTCCCTCATGACAACTGGAAAAGAGTTCCACAGGGCTAGACTGGTGACTTCAAATGCCCAGTCACCTGATGTCTTTAGTCTAGCCCTGGGAACCATGAGGAGGCCCCTGGTTGAGGAATGGGGGGAGTGAGTAGATGTGGCTGGTATCAAGAGATCAGCCAGGTAGCCCGGGCCAAGTCTGTATAGGGCCTTATTGGTGAGCAAGCCCACCTTGAAGACGATCCTCCACCTGACAGGCAGCCAGTGCAGAGCTCGCAGGACAGGGGTTATATGACTGGACCTAGACAGGCCTGTCAGCAACCTAGCCACCGCGTTCTGCACTAGCTGCTGCTGGAGGAGGGTCCCTTCAGAGACCTCGAAGTATAGAGCATTATAGTAGTCAAGTCTGGAAGTGACAAAGGCAGGTACTAGTGACGGCAGGTCTTCAGACGGAATTAGGGGCTTTATCCTGGCAATGTTCCTTAAGTGGTAAAAACTACTTTAGACCATAGATGACACCTGAGCTTCAAGCGTCAAACTGCTATCCGGGATAACACCAAGATCCCGCACCCTAGGAGAGGCCATCAATGGAGTGGGCCCTAGGAACAATCCTGTGACTGCTCCAGAGGCACTCCCATCATGCCTGCGACATCACTATCATCAGAACCTCAGTGCTATTGAGAGTCAGTCGCAACCAATTGGAGGACATCACGTCATTGATCTCAACCAGGCAGTTATTAAGCACTTCCACAGCATTCTGTGTTCCTGGGGCAAAGGACATATACAGTTGGGTACCATCTGCATAGCAGTGAAAACCCACACTGTAACACCTAATGAGCTCTCTCAGAGGCAGCATGTACACCGCGAATAACATTGGTGACAAGATCGAGCCCCGAGGCACTCCACATGGCAGGAACTTCAGGGAGGAGGAGAAGTTCCCTATCACCACCTGTTGCTTCCTGCCTGCGAGATAGGACTCAAACCAGTTGGTGATGGTGCTGGTGAGTCCACAATATTCTCGAAGGCAATCGAGTAGCACAGTGTGATCCATGGTATCAAATGCTGATGAGAGGTCAAGGAGTACAAGAACTGACCTGTCTCCTCTGTCTCTAGCCCTGAGGAGGTAATTTTGCAACCTGACTAATGCCGTTTCAGTGCTATGCCTGGCCCTGAAACCAGACTGGAATGGTTTGTAGATGTCACAGGACTTGAGGTGCTCGCCAAGCTTTTGCGCCACTATTTTCTCAACAATCTTACCTAAGAATGGTAGGTTGGAGATTGGATGGTAATTCGCCAGGACATCGGGGCTGAGAGATGGTGTCTTCAAAAGGGGCTTCACCAGCGCCTTCTTCAAGGCATCTGGAAAAACTCCCTCTGACAAACACCCAACAATCCTAGCGAACACCGGGCCAATGGTCACAATGCATTTCATCAAGAAACGGGTCAGGGCCAGGTCCAGTTCACAATAAGTATGCCTTAGCTTTGAGATCACCTCAATTACCTCAGCCACCTCCAAAGGTCTAAACTTGCCCCAAACAGTTGGAGTGCCTCTGCCATCCCCAGGCTGACCACTGCAAGGCAAAACTTGCCTGACTGACAGGCTCCCCGACTGGATAGAGGACACCCTGTCAGAGAAGAACTGAGCAAACTCATCACATAATGCAATTGAAAAATCTTTTTTGGCTGCAGACAGACAGGATGTAAAAGTCTGTCCACAGTCCAAAACATCTGAGATGGTCTGTTCTTCCTTGCAGCAATCTCCCTGTACAGGAACTCTGCCTTCTTACAGTTGATTGCCCCTTGATATTCATGATAATGAGCATGCAAGGCCAGTTTGTCCTCCCCAGAGTGAGTCATCCACCAGCAATGCTCCAACTTCCAATCCCTGATCTTCATCACCTTGAGATCCCCGTCAAACCACTGGGATGTCAGGTGAGAAGTTCTGTGTCGTATATGGATGGTGCAGTGGCATTCAGCACCTTGGCTACCACCCTATTATAGGCGGCCACTGCTTTGCCCATACCCACCGCACATGCAGCATTAACACTAGATAAATTAGCTACCCTCTGGGGACACTTCCCTTAAAGGGCAATAGCTGACCATCTCAACAGGGGAGGGACTTTCAGGTGGGCCCCAAACAAGACCTTCACCATGCAATGATCAGACCACCCAACCTGATCAGTCTTGAGATTCATCACCTCAAGCCCCACTGAGAAAACCAGATCCAGTATGTGGTCATGTCAATGGGTTGCAGAAGTAACCACTTGTGTCAGGCCCAGTGATGGCATCAACTGTAGGAGGTCAGAACCAAATTGCGAGGATTCGAAGGAGGAGGAGGAGACCATTATGGTTTTCGAATGAAGTGGCAGAAAAGGTAAGGGCAAAAACAGTGGCATTCCAAAGATATAAGGAGATCCAGAGAGAGGAGGACAGAGAACTGTATCTTGGGAAATGGAGGAAGGCAGGCAAGGAAGTAAGGAGTGCAAAAGTTCAAGCTGAGGAAAGAATAGCCCAGACAGTATCAAAGGGGAATGTCATTTTTCAGTTATATCAACAAGAAAAGGAAGACCAAGGGAGGGATTGCACGGTTAATAAAGGAGGCAGGGGGCTATACTGAGGAGAACCAGAAAAGGCAAATATCTTAAATATTTCTGCTCAGTATTCACAATTGAGGGGGAAGGAGAGGGAACCACAAATAAGCACCAAGAGATCGGTGGGGAGGGGAATGGACACCGGTCCCTTTTCTGAGGAAAAGGTCAGGAAAGCACTCGCTAATCTGAGGGTGGACAAAGCCGTGAGGCCAGACGGGGTGCATCCAAGAGTGTTAAAGGAACTCAGGAGGTACTAGCTGCACCCCCTGACAGACTTGTTTAACAGTTCACTGGAGACTGGCATGGTCGCAGAGGACTGGAGTAGGGTGGATGTAGTCCCACTTCACAAAAGTGGTAGCAAGAAGGAAGTGGGAAATTACAGGCCTGTCAGCCTGAGATCTGTAGTAGGAAATTGATGGAAACACTATTAAAGGAAAGAATCATGGAACACATGGAATCCAGTGGACTGCAGGACCCTAGACAGCATGACTTTATGGAGGAGTGGTTATGCAAAACAAATAGTACAGTTACATAAGAACTTAACCGTAAGAGTAGATCTTCGAGAGAACCTCTTGCATCGCCTATGGAACTTTAGCCGCCAGGCACTAGGACCACACGGAAACTTTTTTGATAGCAGTCTTCCAGAGGCTGTCCACAATGACATCATATGCTGATGTCCTTCCCATATAAATGTGGGTGGCCCCATGCCCTCCTCAGTGCCCCTGCCGGAGACCATATACAAAAGACCTCCTCCTGGGCAACTGAGGGAAAGCTAGAGGTTCCCGCCACTAGGTAATAAGGAATAGAAAAAAAGACAGGCACCGAGAAATTCTGAAGCTAAGGGGGACAGAAGGTGGGACAGCATGGCCTGATGCAAGAGATTCTCTTGAAGATCTACTAATCTTCCTGGACTTAAGTCTTCACCATTTACTCCTACTGCTGGGTTTCAAGCCAGAGACGCTGGCACCCTGGGGAAACAAAATCTTCAGGAGGGCCAGCACCGAAGTAGGTCCGTACATGCGTGGCACTGTGAGACTGGCTCATGCCATATAGGCTGCCTTGGCATCGACCCTCCAGCTGCCTCAATTCCTTTTTTCCCACCATTGAGTGCACTTCAGTGATGACATCACTTGCCTGCTGGGAGTCAGATCTTCATGTCTATACAAAAACAGAATTTAGTTTTGTTTAGTTTAGCTAGTGTTTTTCTTATTTTCCTCTGTAACAAAAAAAAAGATTTCTCGAACTTCAGTTTCATCAGATCTTCAGCCCTACCGAACAATGGAGTTAGCCATGGACGGTGACGGTAGGGAGTTTTCTATAGAGGGCTGCTCTGGCAGTTGGGTTGAGTCCGGTCTACTGCCCTCTCCGGGGGGGGGGGTCCAACCACGGGCAGTCTGGTGTAAACACAAAAGAAGCAGGGCCTGTTCCCGATCCAGGTCAGGGACCTGGTGCCACTCTACCTCGGGCTCTTCCTCTTCTCGTTGGAAGGGGAACAAATGATACCGCTCTAGGTCACACACCGGTACTTTGCCAAGAGGTCTTCTATGTCCGTGAGCGTTCCCCAACAGCTTCTGTTCCTGGTCATTTGAGGTCTCAAGCCTAGAGCCCTTCACTGTTCTCTCGTGGGGTCTCTGGGGGGCAGTTTCACCATTCAGTAGCTCGTATGGAGCACTGGGAACAGCGTCTGGCCCAGTTGTCCCTTCCAGCGTATCCATTACCGGGACCCTCAGGTCTAGGTGCCTTATGGCCATGGTCAGGGCCTTTGGACCATATAGAGCATTTGTCTCTCTCAATGGATCCTGATCCCTTGATGGTGATGGCGCCACCAATGCCAGTTCCATGTGCCACCCTCCCTCACTCTGTGCCTTCACAGGGACCAGCACAGGTACCTTCTCCAGTCACTTTGGTGCCAGTTGCACCTTCTAGGCCTAGTTTGGGTTTTTGGGTGGCACCGCCTCCAGCGCCAGTCCCAGTCCCGGCGCCATGGGATCCAGCACTGGCTCCCCTGGGTCCAGTGCTGGTTCCAGTGCAGATTTCTGCTCCAGTTCTGGTGTCACCCATCTATCCAATCCCCAGGCCCAGACTCAGACTTGCTGGGTCCACACCACTTCCAGCTTCCCCTTCCGAGGTTGATCTGGAAGGGGATGAGTCTGACCCTGACCTCATTATTTTTGAGGGCGGTGAGAACGACACTTTTTATAGCCTGGAGAATCATCCTCCAATTCCTACAACTGTCCTTGAGTGGCTCCATGTTCCTGACATTCCTACTAACCTCATGCCCCCCGTTCCTCCATCCTTTGAAACCCTTCCTGAGGCAGTGTGGGCTAGATCTGCATCTATTCCTTCAGTATACAAGTCCATAGATCATAAGTATGTTCCTCCTAAAGAAAGAACTGTTCTAGCATCCCAGACTATTGCGGATGTGCTAATTATTCTTGCTAAGAATGACAAAGCTCTTCTGCCTCAGGAAGTCACAGCACATCCTGTCAATAACGAATCTTGCAAGATTGACACTATGGGTAAGAGAGCTTTCACAGCGGCCACTCTTAACATGTGAATAGCCAGTTACCAAGGACATTTCTCTCAGTATGAGTATGCCTTTTAGATTTCGCTTAGGTCTCTGGCTGAGTCCTTCCCAGTGTCTGATCCTAAACAGAAAATATTTCAGACTGCTACACATGGAATAGAATCCAACAGACACCAGTTGAAGGTGGCTATGGACACATAAGATTCTGCCTCTTGAGTTGCCGCTACTGGAGTCTGTATCAGAGGTCCTGGCTGTGGACCTCAGGATTTTCATCAGATGCCCAGCAGCAGGTGATGAATATTCTGTTGGATGGCACTTACCTGGTTGACCAACAGGCTGAGCAATCCCTGGGAGCATCTCAAAAAACCAGAACAGCCATCAAATCAGCCAGACTAGTTCCTTCACATCTACAGAGGGGCAAACACCATCAGATCTTACTTTGAGATACAACTCTTGCAGCAGGTTACACCATAAGGACTGAAGCTGGCAGGTGACAGAACCCCATGGAAAACTTCTAGCTAGATACATACGGGGGGGGGGCTGCCCCTGATGTTGGCCCTGTCCCAACATCCCATACATCATAAAAGAGGCAATCCCCCAGTATCCTTCAGCTCTTTTCTTGCCATCGACTCGCAAGCATCAGCTCCACGGATGCCTTCAGCAACCGATCAATGCCACACCTAAGTAGTCTCTTTATTTTCTCAAAAAGGTTTTTTTTTTCTCTCATATTTTCCTGCATGTCATCTTCCCCAGCATCCTGCATAGAAAGGCACTGTTCTAAGTGTGTCTGCGGCAAGCAGATCCCGTTCAAGGTCAGCCACTCAGCTTGCATGCAGTGCCTGGGCCCAGAGCACAACACCAAGGCCTGTCCTGTTTGCCAAAAGTTCAATAGTAGAACGAGGATTCGCCACCAGAAAGTGTTGGAGACCTTCCTTCTCAAGCAAAAATTGGCAGCCGTGCAGAAAAGCACCTCCTCCAGGGAAGGCTTCTCTCACAAGTCAGGAAAACATGAAGAGAAAAGGAGGGAAAGGGAGAAAGAGCGCTCCCCATCCAAGTCTAAGATGTCTGACTCCTGGGGGAGTTCAGACTCAGCCAGCTGCTCTACATGCTCTCCGTCTCGGTCTAAGACCCAGAAGCTACTGGCCAAGGCCCAGACGTCGGGTGGTTCCGTTTTGGGAACCACACTTCAGCCGTTGAAGATACGGCCCCTCATGCACTCCACTAGCTGGTCTTCTGGCTCAGCTGGCCCGGTCTTCCTCAATAGACCGCCCAGCAAAAGCGCTTTCCAAGTCGGCTTCAGTAGTGGGCTCTGACTCCTTGGACCAGCACTGGGGCTCTGACCAGCCTAGGTCAGCCTTTCAGCCCCCTAAAAGCCTCATGTCCTTGGTGACGTCCACTAAACGGACCACAGACCAGACGTCCATTAAGAGGACCACAGACCAGCGGCCACCGACTGAGGTCCGCACCTACCAACGGGACAATGATGCCTCCATGATGCCGGAGGTCGGCACGTCCCGCTGGACATACACTGAGGACACCAACACCGGGGTTAAACATCTGAGTGATGACCCAACATCAGTTGGCATAGAGGACACAGACCTTGCTTTAAGAACCGACAACACCCAGTAACCTGACAATGGGTGCATTGGACCACCGACCAACAGGCACAGGTGATGGCCAGATGTCTCAGCCAGCGACAGGCCCAACCACGGATCTCTAAATGTCGGAGGTCAAGGATCTGTTCTCCTTTTGGTGGGAGACAATCCGGAAGGATGTAGTCCCTACTAAGGCACCTCCCAGAGACCAGCCTTCACCAAGGTCTCCTAGCCCTCCACCTAAGCGGAAAAGCCCTGTCCCAAACAGGGGCCATTCTGAGGAGAAGAAGCGGCCAAAGTCCCCTTCCAGGACCCCTTCCCACTCCCCAAGAGGGCACAAAAAGAAGCGCCACCATCGGAGGTCGGAGTCTTCCTCTTCAGAAGAAGCATGCTCTTCATCTGATTCATCCTGTAGATCTGGTTCACTATTCAGCATTCCCTCCCCGGATCCAAAGGCTTTGCCAAGGCCCGTCCAGATGATCCTACTTTCATGGATATCATGAGGTATATCCAAGATAATATGGGGTGGGACACAGAGGATCTGGATCCCGAGCGGCGCCGTGTAGCAAAATATTTGCACCAGAAGGATCCTAAGCCTGTGGTGGTTCCACCACTGGTAGACACAGTCCAGGTCATGACCAGGGCAGCCTGGAAGCATCCATTTTCATCTTCTATGGTCCCCAAAAAGGTTGACCGCCTATATAGGGCACCGTTAGAAATGCCCTACCTGAGAGAGCAACCTGTAGCAGATTCCATAGTAATCACCGCCACACATGACAGGTCCCAGAGGCCAAAACGCCTGAGCACTCAGCCTCCATACTGAAAATCAAAGCAGCTTGATTTCTTGGGCAAAGAAATGTATGCATCTGCCACATGCTCTGTCCACTCTCTGAACTTCCTAACCCACATGATTCAGTTTCGAAATGCCCTGTGGGAGCAAGGATTGGATATGGCCAAAAACCTCCTTGACAGAGTTCAGAAGGAAGAACTGGTCAAGCACTTACAGGCAGATTCTGATGTGGGCACCCAGGTGCTTAGAGCAGATTCAGCCGACTGAGGGGCAGCAGTGGGCATGTGCCTCAGAAGACACTTCTGGCTGAGGGTTTCGGGCTTCATGCCGGATGTCCAGACAGATATTCTGGGTTACTATGTCTTCCCTTACCTGGATGACTGGCTCCTCACAGCTTCGTTCAGGACGGAGCTAAACCAAACATTACAAGACACCTTTTCTTTCTTCAAAAAAGTGGGTGTCACCATCAATCTGCCAAAATCGTTTCTCACTCCATGCCAAAGACTACAGTTCATAGGAGAAGTCCCGGACATGACCAGAGGGAAGGCTTTCTTACTGGAGGATAGGGCAGATCGCCTAAGGGGATTAACCCGGCACATCCTGGAGCAGAAACAGGTCACAGCAAGGACCATGCTGCGTCTCTTAGGCCACATGGCAGCTGCCATAGCCACGGTTCCCCTATCAAATCTCCACATGAGAACCATTCAAGTGGACACTCCAAGTCCAGTGGGACCAATGCCAGGATGACCTCGATCATCTGGTCTTGGTCCCCATCTCAATACACCGAGTCCTTCAATGGTCGCTAGTTCCAGAGTGCCTGGTGACAGTAGTCTCCTTCCTATTGGCCACATCTTCACAGATCCTGACCACAGACACCTCAGGGTCGGGGTGGAGTGCCCATCTAAGTGACAGAAGGACACAGGGAATATGGTCTGGCCAGAAGGAGCCGTACACATAAATATCCTAGAGATGAGGGCAGTCCTCTATGCCCTGCAGGCCTTGCAGACTGCTCTACTCCCGGGACATCTACAGTACTGATTCAGACAGACAACATATCAGTAGTGTTCTACATAAGCAAGCAAGCAAGGTGGCACCCATTCATACCAACTCTGCCGGGAGGTGATGAGAGTATGGTATTTGGCAATAGAGTACAATATCACCCTGTCTGCAGTTCATGTCCCAGGAATACAGAACACACTGGTGGATATGCTCAGTTGATCCAGATCCAGTGCGCACGAGTGGGAACTTCTGCAACAAGTAGCAGAAGCCCTGTTTGCCAAATGGGGGAACTCCTAGGGGAACTCCAGAACTAGATCTGCTTGCCTCCCCATACAACCCAAAACTGCCCAATTTCTGCTCGCTAGATCCAAGGCCTGGTGTTTTCTGGTGAGACGCATTGTCCCTCTCCTGGTCAAGCAGATTCCTTTACACCTTCCCACTGATCCAGAGAGTTCTGCTCAAATTGCAAGCAGAGGGAGCAGACACGATTCTGGTGGCCCCCACCCCTTTGGCCCAGACAGATATGGTTCCCATTACTTCAACATCTAGCGAGCGATCCTCCATTCCCTCTACCTCTCAGCTCACGCCTACTGTCACAGGGCAACGGATCCCTAGTCCACCCAAACTTGTGATCCTTCCACCTGCATGTCTGGCTCCTGAAGACTTAGCAATTTCTCGCCATGGGGTCTCAGATCAAGTGGCAGAAATCCTTGTGGCGGCAAGGAAATCCTCCACTAGAGCCACATATGCCATGAAATGGCAACGCTTCTGCATTTGATCCTTAGCCCATGGCCTGGACCCTTTGACCTGCCTGGTGAACTCAGTCCTAGGGTACCTTCTCTCCCTATCAGATACAGGGCTAAGTTATTCCTCTATAAAGGTGCATCTCTCAGCTTTGTCAGCATATCATGCACCATTTGATGATAAATCCTTAGCCCAATTGGATCTGTCATACACGTTCCTGCGTGGCATTCTCCAACTGAAACCACCTATTAGGGACCCGATCCCTCCTTAGGAGCTTCTTTTTATTTTGGAACAGCTCACACTACCCCATTTTTAACCAGCCGAGGACTGCGAGCTACGTCTTCTCTCTTGGAAGGCATTATTTTTAGCTGCAGCTACATCTGCCCAAAGGATTTCAGAGCTCTGGGCACTTATGTGCAAAGAGCCATATTTGGTTTTTCATAGGGACAGGATGTCCTTAAGAACTGTTCCTAAGTTTCTACCCAAAGTAGTGTCAGAGCTTACTCTCAACCAAGAGATTAACCTTCCAGTTTATTACCCTGAGTACTCCAATAGAGGAGAGGCTCTTCTGCACACTTTGGATGTGCACAGGATACTCGGGTGCTATCTGACTAGAACAAGGCATCACAGAACATCAGATCAGTTATTTGTTTCTTTTGCCTCCAGGATGCTAGGGACACCTGCATCCAAGCAGACACTTTCAAAATGGCTGATGAACTGCATTGTGTTCTGTTACCAGAAGCACAACAGACTCTTACCAGGACCGGTAAAGGGTCACTCCATTAGGAGGGTGGCAGCCTCATTCACTTCTCTAAGAAACGTGTTGGCTTCTGACATTTACGCAGCAACTATCTGGAGTACAGTGTACACATTCATCACACATTACAGTCTGGGCATTGCCTCCAGACGCAGAGCAGGATTTGGCCTTGCCGATCTGCAGGGGCTTCTGTCATGAGGGGTTCCCTTTCACCCTTTCTATAGGCCTCCTCCCATTTTAAGGGCTATCGCATATTGCTTGGGACTCAGTCCTTATGGTGTAACCTGCTGCAAGAACTGTATCTCTAAGTAAGATAGTACAGTCATGTAAGAACTTAACATAACAGTAGATCTTTGAGAACAGCTCATGCAGTAAGTACTTTCCCACCCACCTTCCCCTCAGGAGTGTCATCTGCATTGGCAACATAATTACTGGTCTTCCTCTTGGAAGTGAATCCTCAGTCTCCCTTCAGAATTATTATCGCTATGCCAGAGCTTCTGGCAGGAGAACTGATGTATGCTGGGGGACCACCCCTTTTATGATGTATGGGATGTCGGGGGCGGGGTCAACGTCGGGGGTGGTCCCCCCCTGTATGTAGCTAGCTAGAGGTTTTCCGTGGGGTTCTGCCACCTGACGGCTTCAGTCCTTATGGTGTAACCTGCTGCAAGAGCTGTTGTCAAAGATCTACTGTTACAGTAAGTTCTTATGTAACTGTACTTTTGTAATAGACAGCCCTTTTGTGGAAGAGGCAGAGGAGCCCCAAACAAGCACCAGTCTCCTCAGCCACAAAAGAAAATGCAGCAGAAGGCACAGGCCCTGAAAGCACTCAGTACCATCTTCCAAGACCCCAAACCTGGCTTTGCCTCAGCCGCCTGAGGTGGACCTCTTCTCGATGGTGGGAGGGCATCTAACTCTGTTCTACAGTCAGTGAAAGTCCATCACCACAGACAAGTGGCTTTTAAGGATCATCTGAGAGGGGTACTCTCTCAACTTTTCAGAGATTCCCCCAGATTGTTCATCCAAGCAGCAACATACTCTCTGTCAGCTACTCAGTCAGACCTTCTAACTTCAGAAATAGTGGTCCTTCTGAAAACCAGGGCAGTGGAAGTAGTCCTCTTGGCAGAACACAACATGGGTTTCTACTCCTATTATTTTCTGATTCCAAAGAAGGCAGGAGGCATGTGCCACATTCTCGACCAAGTTTCTTACTGGGAGAAGTTCAGGATGGTCTCTCTAGGAACCCTTCTTCCACTTGTCAGGCCACGGGACTGGTTGGCATCCCTAGACATGCAGGACACCTACCAGCATATCCTAGTTCACCCAAGCCATCACAAGTTCTTTCGGTTTGTGGCTTTGAGTCAGCACTGTCAGTTCAGAGTCCTGCCCTTTGCTGTCCTTGGCACCTCAAGTCTTTACAAAGTGCTTTGCAGTTCTCGTGGCACATCTTTGCAAGCTAGGACTGCAGGTCTTCCGCTGCATAGATGACTGGCTCCTTGCAAGCCCATGAAGGTTGGGCACAGAACAAGCAGTAAACACTGCAGCTCAGTTTCTGACTTCCATGGGGGTTCTGCTAAATCTGGAGAAATCATGGCTTCGACCTTCACAACAGCTTCTCTTCATAGGGGCCCTCTTGGACACCACCAAGGCCAGGGCCTTAATTCCACAGGCCAGACACAATGCCATCCTGCAGATGGCATAGCTCATCAGGGGCAACAATCCTGTGAAAGCTCACTCCATGCAGCAGGTGCTGGGCCTGATAGCTACTTCCATCTTCTCAGTCCCTCTGGCTCACCTGCACACGAGGACAACTCAGTGGATGCTCAGTACTCAATGGTCTCTGTTAATGCATCCTCAGTTATATCCAATCACAGTGACGGAACCTTTGCACTGGTCACTTCTCTGGTGGACACAGGAGGATAACCTTCTTCAAAGTCTCCCCTTCACTCCACCAGAGTCTCAGATGATGCTTACCATGGATGCATCTCTACTGGGGTGGGGAGCCGATTGCCAGGGCCATCTCACCCAGGGAGTTTGGAATCTCATCTCCAAATCAATGTTCTAGAGATTAGGGTGGTACTTTATGCACTTGGAGTCCTATTGGACTTTGTCAGTCACAAGATAATCCTGCAGACAGACAACAAGTCAGTGATGTACTACATCAAAAAACTGGGAGCAGCACACTCCAGCCCACTCTGCAGGGAAGCTATGAGAGCGTGGGACTGGTGCCTGGAGCAGAGTGCTCTTATTCAAGCAGTCTACCTGCCAGGGAGTCGGAACAATCTGGCAGATCTGCTCAATCGGAAAGAAGTGGATCCTCACGAGTCATCCTTAACTCCAGACGTTCAGTCTTTTTTCAGTGTGTGGGGAACCCCAGGGCTGGACCTTTTTGCATCCCCACTCAACACAAAACTGCTTCAGTTCTGCTCCAAAGATCCAGAACCTGGCATATTTTGTCAGAATGCATTCAGGCTGCAGTGGACAAATCGCTTTCTAAACCCATTTCCTCCTCTTCCTCTAGTTCAGAGGGTGCTGCTCAGGTTAGAAGCCCACAGCAGCAAAATGATTCTGATTGCTCAGTTCTAGCCACATCAAATTTGGTTTCCATTGATCAACAACTTATCAGTGGCTTCTCTCTCTGTGGAGGAACCTTCCGACACAGGGAGCCCTCCACAGGTCCATCCCAGCCTGTGCTCCCTTCATCTCAACGCCTGGCTCCTGAAGACATAGAGGTGAGCAGGTTCAAAGCATCTCATATGGTCTCGGAGATTCTCCTGCCTGCATGTAAACCGTCTACTAGGAAAACTTACACAGCCAATTGGAAACGCTTTTTGGAATGGTGTACCAAGATCTGTATGGACCCATTTTAGTGTCCACCAGATAAGGTTTTGGAGTACTTATAAGACCTTTCAGACACTGGACTACAATACTCCTCTGCAATGGTCCACCTCTGTGCAGTTTTGGCCTATCACGAGCCAGTCCAGAACATGCCCTGGTTCAGCGGCCTCTTTTCAAGAGATTTCTGAAGGGCATTCTTCTGACGAGGCCCCTGATCAGGAAACCAGTTGCTCCCTGGAACATTAACCTCATACTAGACATGCTCACTCGTAAACCTTTGGCTACATGTGATCTCAAGTTCCTGACCTGGAAAACAACTTTTCTAGTGGCCATCATCTCTACTCGCAGGGTCTCTGAGATGCATGGTTTGATCACAGACCCTCTATATACCATCTTCCACAAAGACAAGGTGGTTCTTCATACATACTCCAAGTTTGTGCTCAAAGTGGTGTCAGAGTTCCATTTGAACCAGCCTTTGGTATTGCCCACTTACTTTCCTAACTCCCAGAATGAAGGGGAATGAACCCACCACTCCCTAGATGTTAAAAAAGCCCTATGACTCTGCATTGATAGAATTAAGGACACCTGTCAATCCAGGTAGCTCTTTGTCTCCTTTACTGCTGCCTGATTGGGGCACCCAGTAACCATTAAGCGTATTTCCGCTTCGATAGTGGCTTACCTTTGCTACTGCTACTCTATGGCGCAGGTCAAATTGGAAGGCCAAGTTCATGCCCACTCTACCAGAGCAGTGACTACGTCTTTGCCAGAAATCTGCCTGTCCCCCTTGCTGAAATTTGCAGAGCAGCCATTTGGAGCACAGTGCACACATTTGTCAAGCACTGTGCCCTGAAAGTTCATGCCAGACAGCATGCCTTTTCCAGCAGGACAGTCCTTAATGGACTTTGTACTGAGTGAGCTCAATCTCCTAGCTCCCTGATCAGGGATTCTTGTCTTAGTTTGGTACTGTATCTCAGCAGTATGAATAAATGGTGAAGATTTAAGCCAGGAAGGTATGCAAATTATGTACTCACTGTAATTCTTAATTTTCTTGGACAGGTCTTCACCATTTATTCATACGCCCACCCACCATCTCCCGAGCTTACGCAATCTCTTCTTGGTCTTCACCTCCCTTTTTTTGGTTTGGGCTGTGAAGACAATGTTTCTAAGTTGACCCTTATATGGGTCAGTAGGACTATCTTATGCCCTTGTTAGGTTCATGTTGCATAGTTAGAGTATGCTGCACCTCCTCGGTAAAAAAAGTATTGAGGCAATTGGAGGGTCATTGCTGAGATAGCCTATATGGTGCGAGCCAGTCTTGCAGCACTGCTCATGGATGGTCCTATCTCAGCACTGGCCCTCCTGAAGATTTTTGGCTCCTGCAGGGTCCCAGCGCCTCCAGCTTGAAATCCAACAGCGTGAATAAATGGTGAAGACTTGTCCAAGAAGATCAAGAATTACGGTGAGTATGTCATTTTCATTTTCGAAATCAGCAGCAACGATTATGAACACATTTCATTCTGTAGTTTTCTGAACTTCTGTTTCCAGGATATGCCAAGCTGACAGATTTTATCCCTTCCCAGTGTTTCACATTTAGGTAATGAAAGGCTAAGAGGAATGCTTCACCTGACTTGTAGGTAAAAGGAGGCAGTTTCCAAATCTGTCAACCCTCACCTTTCACTATTGTGCAGCCCCTCACCATCACCCGCATCAGTCAGTTCCTCACCTGTCACCGGCACTGATCAAACCTCACCCATCACTTGCATCTCTCCGTCCCTCACCCTTCAAGGTCGGGCCTTGTTATGAACACTAAAAAAAAAAAAACTTCTTTACTTCAGGCCTAAATCCAAAGGAAATAAACCAAAAATTAAGGTAGACAATAATGTTTTCTTGGAACAAGTGTCCCATTATACCTACTTGGGATTTACGTTCGATGAAAATGTGACTTTTGGGGAACATGTAGGTTCACTAATTGAGAAGGTAAACAAAAGAGTGGGAGCCTTGCGAAGGACTACGAAGTTCTTAACAAACAGTAGGAAAAAGTTTTCGGAACAATTAATGCTACTGCACCTGTTTTGACATACGGGGACCTTCTTTATCGCACTGCCAACACAACATTACTAAATAAATTAGATAGGACATACAATAGAATCGCAAGATATATGTCTTACGTTGTGACTCAAGAACACATCATTGCGTACTGCCAACCTCTATATGGAGGTTACTACTCGAAACAAAAAGTGCCATAACATGGCAAAAGATCATCTACAAATATCACATAGATAGTCCAGAGCATTTTATTAATACTAATTTATTTGGTGGGAGTGACCGAATAGATTCAAGACCAAAGAGACACAGCTAAATAAATTAAATTTGTGTTCTAGCTGTTAAAAATAAATATGGAGAAAAGACATCATGCTACCAGGCTGCAAGATACTGGAACACCTTGTCCCCCGTAGCCCGTATGTTTCCAGCCTACAGTCTCTTTTTACAGGAGCTAATTAAATCAAACTCCTTTAATTATGTTTTAGACAACAAAGGTATGAGTGGATTATCTAAGAATTCAGAGAATGCTGCGAGTACAGGATGTGACTTATTGTGTTTAATACTTGTACTGGTATGTATTGTCATGTTAATCTTGTTGGTTATTTATTTTCATGTATAGGCAACATGTAAGCAACAGGACTGTCTTGTAAACTGGGTCGTCTGACCTAAAGACATGTTTTCTCCTGTATGAAAATAAAGTTTTTACTACTACTACTTCTGCTTCACTGGCATCTCTCAATCGCTAACCCTTCACTGGCTTAATTAGTCCCTCATCTTTCACCAGCATGAATCAGTCCCTTACCTTTCACAGGCATCGATCAGTCCACTGCTTTCACTGGCTTCACTCAGTCCCTCACCTGTGGCCACTGATTAGCTCCTCACCCTTGACCATCAGTCAGTTCTTCTCTCTTCACCAGCATCGATCAGTCCCTCGCTGTTCACCAGCGTTAATGAGTCCATCACCCTTCACGTGCATCAATCAGTCCACACCTCACCAACTTCAGTCAGCCCCTCACCTGTGGCCAGCTTTTAGCTCCTCAGCCTCGACCATCACTCAGTTCCTCACTCTTCAGCGGCATCCATCAGTCCCCTACCAGCATCGTTTGGAACTCCTCCTTCACTCATGTGAAGTCCCATCAGTTTATGAAACAAAATAATAATAAAGCTGAGAAGTCTCCCCTGGTTTGGATCCCTTTTCTCTCGGTGCCTTTGCATTTACATCCTGCAGTCAGAGACTGGGAAGATGTGTGAGGCTGCTGGAATGCACATTCAGGAGGGAAAACGTTGGGTTCAAGAAGTATCATTACCTTTCCGCTGCACAGTTTAACTTGATTTAACCTATTTCCTTTTTTTTTCTCTTTTTCTCTCATTTTATTTTTCAGGGGGCCCTGAGAACAGCAAAGTGGTATCAGGGGACATCAACTCTGTTGACATTGAAGGTCTGGACGCAGGAGTTAGCTACACTGTCAAGGTCATAGCACTGATAGGGCAAAGAGAGGGGAACCCAGTCTCCATCAGCGTCAAAACACGTATGTTCAATGGTGCAAGTGCAGATTTTTATTTGGCAATATATGTCTTCAAAGCTCTCTTGCTCCTTCTCTCTCCATCACCCTCTCTCTCACTCTCACCCCCTCCATTCATTCCCTCTCCACCCCCCCACTCTGCAAGTTCATGATTACAGAACTTTAAGGGATAGTCTTATTGGTCCAGTGGCAGTGTTACATTGTCAGCCTACACACACACACACACACACACACACATATGCATGCACACACTCGTACACATGAGTACATGCACACACCCACACACATACAGACACACACACACACACACACACATATACACAGACACACACATATCCATACACGCGTGCATGTACACACACACACACACTCCCACCCTGCGGGCATCATCTAACCATTCACATACACCCTGCTGGCTGATCAATGCTGGCTACTGGTGTCAGCTGTGAAAGTGCAGTAGTCTTCTAACCTGCCCTCCTGGCTGGGGGAAGGGTGCTGTCCTGGTGACCCTGATAATCTGGGATGGGGAGAGGGGGAGTGGCAAAAACGGAGGAAAATAAAATATAAATGGCTGGTCTGGTGATGTAGAGAGTTGAGATACTGGGAGCCTTATATCCTGCCATGCCGGTGACTCAGGTTCGGGAATGAGCTCGAGTTCCTGGGGTCGGCCAGTGTGGGAGAGGATTGAGCATCACACGGACTGCTGTCCTCTCCTGGGGCTTGTTGTCCCAGCCCTAGATTGTCAGCAGGTGGAGGTCTGGTGGCAGTGCAGCTTGGACAATAGGAAGTGAGGGGCCACAAGTGTGTGATGGGTGTGTGTCTGTACACACGGGTTTGTGCTCTGCACAGGGATGGGGACAGAAAATGGAAAAATGTTGGCGGTGGCTTAATGAAGCCATGCCTACCTGTCTCCAGTACACACTGCTATGCTGAACCCTGGTCCACAGCAGATTGACTAGGAGGGAGGACAGCCCTCCCTATTCCAGCCCTGCCATTGGGAGAAAGCTATAGGGGAACTCAACGAGACCAGATGAGTCCCTGGGGATGGCAGTTGTCAGTCAGGGAGGCGGGACCAGGGCTGAACAGCCCCCCATCAGCCATAGGGAGAAAAACGTCTATAGGGAAAAAAAAAATATGTAGAAGGGAAGGGGTCATATTAAATCCATCCCCAGCTTGTGGGCAGACATTCCAGGTACTTGCTGTAAAGACTGGTTTTAGTGCCAGGGCAGTTTTTCAATATGTACCTTCTCTTAGAATAAACTAATTGCAAGTTTCAGAATGCTGACTAATGTTAGGACTTATTCTTCCTGTGTAGGTTTTTATCCTCCTTGGCAGGATCGGTCAGCTGAGTTAGCCCTGTCCCCGCTAGCAGTAGCCATCCCGCATCTCCTCTGGTGTCAGGAACCATTGTCTCCCACTGATTGACTCCCATGGCAGGACCAAGAAGGGAGGGCCATCCTCACCCTTCTGGGGCACAAATCCAGACTTGTTTTGGACTCAGAGAGATCGGATGGGCCATCGGCATGACAGGCAGGGCTTTATATAACTCGTCCTCCATTTTCCCTCCTATTTTCTCCCCTGGGTTTCAGGGATGTGCATTGAGCATGTTGTGCACGCTCCACCTCCATGGAGACACCCCAGGAGCTCTGAAAGCAGGCCCTTCCCATCTAAGTGACTCACACGAGCCACCACCTGGATTCCTGCAGGTGGTGTCAAGTGGCGAGTTTCGAAATCCCCCCCTCCCAGAGAGAAGAAAGCAGTCCTATGCACACACAATCTTCCCACTTCTGGACAACCTGAGCGACCCAAGTCCATTCCCAAACCCAGGTTACTGGCGTGGAAAGAGGAAAGGAGCCCACGGTGCCTAAGCCCTCTTCACCACTGGGCCAGACAATGTGAGGACTTTTAAAAATGAACTGAAGGGCTGCCTGATGGCCCAGCAAGAAGTGCTCTGTGCTCCTGCTCCAGGAATCCAGGTTTTGGAGCAGACTTGGGAGCTGGGTTGGGCTGGCCTGAGGGCTGAAATGAACTTTCTTGTGGCATCACTCACAGCTCAGGGCAGGAAGGTGTCAGGATCCACCACTTTGGCAGCCCTACAAGTGTGGCAGGGATATTCCTCCTCTGCAGGGGCACATCAGCAGCATGAGAGGCCAGTTGTGGTCTATATCCAACATCGGGGAGGTGAGTGGGGCATAAATGGAAAATGGAACCGGTGAGTGAAGCCTGGTCCATTCTCTGGCTCATGCTGCCACCCAGGCCTGGAAGTTCTATTTTCTGTAACTTTCTTTGCCTAGAGGTTAAATAATGAGCTGTGAATGAGCTTCGTACATCCAGCAGACAGACATGGGTTTGATTCCCACAACCTCCACTTGCATACTGTGTGACTCTGAGCAAGTCACTTAACCTCCCCAGTGCTTCAGGGTTGCCCTGAAAACTGGCACCTGTCCCTAGTGGGCCTTACCCAGTTACCAAAGAATAAAATTAAATAAATTCTGGATAGCCAGCCCGGTGGCACCGAGGGTTGAGGCACTGGATGCCACACCTTGCGCTACGCCGGTGACCTGGGTTCAGGAACGGACTTGCGCCACCGTGGGCTGGCTGGGTAGGGAGGGGATTGAGAGTCCGTTGGACTGCTCTCCCTCTCCTGGGGAGGGGGGTTTCCAGTGTTAGTACGTTGCTGGCTACTAGTGGAGGCTGGGGGTGGTACACCACCACTGTACTTAAGGGGCGAGTGAAAGAGCAGGCACCGGAGGCAGTGTGTGCGGACACATGCGCACTCCCCTCATGGGCATCATTGCACGTCCCTCTCTCTCTGGGGGAGAAGATATAAAATGGTGGTGTCTCAGGTCGTTGCGGCTTGATGGCTGTTCAATGGGTGCCCTGGCTTCAGGGACATCGCCGAAGCTGAATCCGGTCTTGGTAGTGAGTGTAGGGGGACTCCCACCACCCCACCGCAGGGGGCAAGCCACGGGAGATTACCGGCGAAGGTCCTAAGCAAGCCAGGGTTCCGGACGGTGGCTGGAAACAGAGAGATGTGTGGACGGGGTAGCTGACCGAGACACCAGGTAGGAGAAAAGGTGAATAACTGTAAAAAAAAAAAATTCTGGATGTGTGTATATGGTGAAGGGAGGTCAAACCTCCCTGTCCTGGCCCCACCATGGGTGGGGGCAATCCATGGGGGATACATGCTTGTAAGTCCCGGGGAGGCATGTGCTGGCTAGGGGTGGGTTTCGGCTAATGAAAAGGCCGGTTTCACTGAAAGAAAAAGCTTTGTGGAAAATAAAAGTGAACTGAAAATGCCCACTGCTAATGGAATGCAGTGCCATCATTATTATTGGTAGTAACAGTATGGCTAGTCTGTTTATGAATTGTTTTGCATACTGTCTTATCCATGTGCTGCCTTTACATTCTTGTGCTGGGACATAATAGAAAATGGGAGGGACTGTCATCCCAATTTACGCTCCTGGTAACCAATAAATAAATACAGTTTTGTAACTGAATTAAGAGGAAGTGTTATGTCCTGGGCTGCTGGCCTTGAACTAGGAACCATATAGCTAAAGTACAATCCCCATAAGCCAGTAGCCTGGAATCTACTGTAAACTTTACTATGTGTTCAGCTTCTCACATCTAGAGGGCACTAATGTGATACATTCTTACCACTGCAGGACTACTCCATTGCTGCTTCAAACATGAAGACAGTGATACAGACTTTAACACAGACAACCGGATACTCTTTTTAAGAGCATTGCCTCTCAAGGGCAGCCAGATGGCCCTGCAGTAACACATGGTGCTACCACATTACTGACCTTAGTTTGGGGTGTGAGCCTGTGTCTTTACTTGTTTGGCAGCCCATGGTTGTAAGTACTGCCAGTGGTGGTGCATCCTTGCTGGAGGTGAAGGAGGTGCAATATCCACTTCCACAACAATCCCTTTCACTGGAGCCGGCCTGCCAGTGCAGCAGTAGCGCTACCACTCGCAGTGCCAGCACCCAGGTATGGGAATGAGCCTGGTCCTCAGAGGACTGGCAAGAGGAGGATGGCAGAGCATCCCAGCAGATACTCACCTCCTCAGGGGAGGAAGGTCTCCTAGGTGGTGGTGGTGGAAGCTGGAGCCAGTAATTCAGGTAGGGGGACATCGTAGCTCTGACGCAGGTAGCATGCTGTGCATACACACATGCACTGAAAGGTGCCTCCATGACGTCCACAGACTGAGGTATTGAAAAATGGAAACCTCAGACTGCACAGTATGCTGTCTGCTGTGCACCGCAGGTCCTGTACCACCAACCTGGCTCTCACTCCTCCACTAACACCAGCTTTGTCAAGAGAGTTGCAGTGGCCACTGGCAGCCCTTCCCATGGGGGGGTCATCAAAGGGGGAGCAAGGAGCAAAAAGCGAGTCCTGGAAATGGTGGGTGATGGGGCTGGGTGGAACAGTGGATCCCAGTGTTTGCCATTTGGGCGTGTAGGGCATAAAGCATAGAAAATTAAAAAAAAAATTCCTTTGGCCATGGAGGATATGGGACTCATGTGCCCCTGCCTCCTCCACAGGGCTGCTGTGGATTATGTGAGCTGCAGCATCTGCCCAGGGGGTTGAAAATCAGAGGAGAAATGTTTTTGACTGCCAGGATCATGGTCACCTGTACTTTTGGGTCCCATGGTGCAGTGTAAGCTGAGTAATAGGCAGCCAGGTGGGGAGGTTGCCGGTAGCAGTGCTGAATCATGGCAGCCAAGAATATTAGAGAGCAAACATCAATATCAAATGAGAATAGTGCCTCCCTTGCAGAATTGGAAGGGATAAGAACAGAAGGGGAAAGACTGCAAGCAGTCTGAGCATCTGTGGACCTAGCATGCATGTTAACCCTGGGCAGAGTTGATAGGCTCTCACTCCAACATTACAACCCCTGCCCCATTGAGCAATGAGTATCACTGTGCACTGATAACAGGAACTCACAATGGAGAGTAATGCCGAGATGGGATAATAGGGGCAGACCTGAGAAGGAACAGGCTGAGCAAGTCATCAGTTCAGCATTGTAGCACGAGGTTGCATGGTGACCTGAAAGCCTTGGGTTCTAAGACAGACTGGATCAATGAAGGTTGGAGCACACAACAGAAGGGACCACCAGTTTCTTGGGGAAGGGGGAGCTAGCTGCTTTGCCCATCGTTGGCTGATCCACGAAGCATCGCTCGCTCTGTAGGTGGGCCAGTTGTAGAGTATGGACCAGGTCTCCATTATGGGTGACAGAGTTCAAATCAGTGTGGATGTCAAGGGAAACAGTAAATGTGGAGGAGTGGAAGAAAAAATAAAGAGAGATTGAGTAATTGCATTTATTCTTGAAAAATTGCAGCCCCTTTGGTTCCACCTCTGGGACCTGTTGGAAATGTACGAGTACTGGAGTCATCGGGAAGACGGATCCGACTGGGCTGGACCAGAGTGACAGGAACAACTGGCTACAGGATATCATGGAGGCTGTTGGATGGTAATGTTGATAACTGGGGTGACCTCAGCGTATGGGAACCTTGAAGGTCCTAAAGCAAGGATGATAATCTTGTGTGGAACACAACCATGATGTAGATAAGTCACCTTGGTATAACAGGCAAGGAAATCCTACTGCTGCCTGGTTTTTCAGATGACGGGACTAAAGCACAAGAGGTCAGGTGACTTTAGTGTCACACGCAGTCCCTAATGTAGGATACTAACCAACATCTCCTTGCTCACAGTTCTTTGCTGTAACTGTCACACATTACCTGCTAGTAGGGATTGTAATCCCATAGATTGCTTCTACTTGAAAATGATTTCCACGGATTTGGGACCACTACCTTGTAGATTATTAGGGGTCCTACTTACTACCTGATTCATATAAGCAACAACCCAGGACAGGGTGTGTGGTTCAGATATTACTACATGCCCCAGGTGCACTGTGAGGCATGAGGAACAGCACAGTGACTTCTGCCACCTGCAAAGTGTGATAGGATCCATCCTACCACATACCCTGGAGTGGATTATTGTACTCGTAAAAGGGCTTATTTCAGCAGAAAAGTGTCTGCATGAGATGTTTTATAGGTTTCAAAAACAGTTTAGTTGATTGACAACCAAAGATGGGGTTAAGACAAATCATACCGAACATTCATATGATGAGGTCCAGCCAATTATTTCCTTCCTTTTTTGACTGCCATTTTGTAAATGGAATTAAATCCTCTAAACTGGTTGGTTCACAGCATATTTTACCTGTGGCGCTATCAGCCCTTATAAAATGGGCAGCACATTTCCAATTTAGCAGGGACCAGTGCACGGTGACATTACTACCAATGTACAGTTTATTTTTTATTTTAAAGTTTGTTTTTAAATAGTCCACTGAAACCCATCTTACATGTGCAATAGGACATTCCAGGGCATTGTTAGTACTGTGACAAGTGCACATCCAAGGTCTGAAGGCATTTGTCCGGTAGCCTCATGCCTTACTAAGCTCCTGTGTGTACAGTTGTCACAGTACTACATAGACCCTGTTATGTTGCACACTTGATTGACTCTGAGGCCAGAAGACTGGAAGGTTGTGAGCTCTTCTTGGCTCACACTCGGAACTTGGGATTAATCACAATCCTGACACTGTAGTGCAGCATGAGGGAGGTGCTGCACTCCTGAAGGGCTGTCCTTCATGCAAGATCTTAAACTGAGGCCTCATCTGCCTGTTCTGGTGGTTGTTCAGTTGGACATTAAAGATCCCATGGCACTTCTTGAAAAGAATAAAGGAACTTTTTATTAAATGAACGCACACACAAAAAAATATGTAGGTACAACTGTGCAAAACAAAGCAGTGAAAATTGTTGCAGAGGGGACATGATACATAGATACATAGACAGTGTCGGCAGATAAGGGCCTATGGCCCACCCAGTCTGCCCATGATAGAGACCTACAAGTACCTCACAGGTGTGAACAGTATGCAGGTGGGGAGTCTCTTTCAAAGGGGAAGCTGCAGCGCGGGAAGTTTAAGAGGGATGTGAGCAAGTACAAATTCACTCGAAGGGTAGTAGATGCCTGGAACAGACCATCAACAGAAGTAGTGGAGAAAAAACAGTGTGGGTCATGGGATAGATATAGGGGTCTATTAGTAAACAGGCAGGAAGAGTTGTGCAGAAGCCGGCATGAGAGTCAGTTTGGGGGATTCTGAAAGTTGAAGTAAGCTGCCGGATCCAACCAGTTAAAACCTACAGTAAGGCTATTTTTGGCCATGATATTTTCACTCTGGGTCCAGGGAGACCAAAATATCACTGATATTTGCCAATTAATATAAAATTGATATACACACATACACATATATATATATCTCACTCAAGGTAGGGAAATGAAAAGCATTAGGGTTTGGGGCCTCAGAGGAACTAGAAGGAAAAGTATGTCTCTTTGCAGATAACACAAAGATCTGCAACAGGGTTGATACACCACATGGAGTGGAAAGGATGAGATGGGACTTGACAAGGTTGGAGGAATGGTCAAATGTATGGCAGCTCAGATTCAGTGCAAAGAAGTGCAAGGTAATGCACCTGGGAAACAAAAACCCAGGGCAAGAGTACACAATGGGGGGTGAGATACTGACAACAGTAACAATGGAAAGGGACCTGGGGGTAATTATATCAGATGACCTAAAGGTGGGCAAGCAATGTGAGAAGGCAATAAGGAAGGCTGGGGGGATATTGGGATGCATAGGGAGAGGCATCAATAGTAGAAAACAGGAAGTTGTTATCCCTCTGTACAGACAGTTGGTGAGACCCCATCTGGAGTACTGTGTGCAGTTCTGGAGACCCCATCTCCACAAAGACATAGACAGAGTGGAGGCTGTCCAGAGGAGGGCAACCAAAATGGTGCAGGGTCTGCACCAGAAGACATACGAAGAAAGACTAAAGGAGCTTAATATGTATACCCTTGAGGAAAAGGAGGGAGAGGAGACATGATAGAAACTTTCAAGTACCTCAAGGGAATCAACAAAGTCCAAGAGGGTGGCATCTTTCAGAAAAAGAGATGTGCAAGAACAAGGGGGCACAATTTGAAGATAGAGGGGATGGCTCAGAGGTAATGTGAGGAAGTATTTTTTCACAGAGAGGGTTGTGGATGCATGGAACAGCCTCCCTGAGGAGGTTGTGGAGTCAAGAACAGTGGGGGAATTCAAGAATGCATGGGACAGACATAAGGCAGTCCTAGTGGGGGGTAGGAGGAAGTAAGCTGTTGGTTAATTAGGATCTGCAGCTTATCTGTTAGGTAGGAAAATGGGCAGACTAGGTGGGCCAAGCGGTCCTTATCTGCCGTCAAATTCTATGTTTCTGTGTGGAGGGGTGTTCCTTGGGATTGTCAACCCTAGTACCCACCCCTGCCCCAACCCAACCTGTAGCCTCCTGTCCAAAGCAAAAGGTACAGCTCCAAGCAAGTGCCTCATAATAATATACTCCTTGGAGGTAGAGAGGTATGGCTCTCCACATGTTACCAGCAGAATCGGTCCTAGCTTTCTTCATGCAGGGCCACATGTGAAGAAAAAGATCGCGTATTAGCTTGTTTGTTCAGGGGAGGGTTTGTGTATTAGAGCTGACAGCTCTAAGGAACACCCCACAACAGATTTGCCAAGACTCGTGAGACCAAAAACCCTAATGTTTTTCATTTCCCTACTTTGTGCGCTTTCCATTCTTCAACCCTAATGTCTGCAATAGCGTAGTTTTTTTGTGATGAAGTTCCCTTCTTTTTGTGATAGTGGAAATGTAACATTTGCACTGGTCCCTTTGGGACTTGTGCAAAATGAAATAAGCAGAATATTTGGGGATATTTCTAGGCCTGCTTCACCAACCAACTAACAACTGAAAGACAACAGTGTCTTAATACTTGTAGATGCATGCTTACACCATACTATCCCAGCATACATACAGTGCTAATAATACAGATTTTTCACCTGGGTCCTGGGGATTCTGGGATGGGGTTGGGGTAGCTTGATGGAGCTTTCAGTCATACCTGTAAAATAAGAATAGCAATAGAGTCACAAGGGATCTGCAGCTCTTTAGTAACTAACTGGGACAAATAAGGTACTCGAAGCATAAAACAACACTTATCTGATACATGTCGTTAGTGTCCTCCAACGCCGGGTTAGGCATCCTGTTGTGCCATGTTCATCATTCCACTGGACCTCTAGGCATGAAGTGGAAAATGGGTCAGCATGAGTAACAAAAATACCAGGGTTTGCAGCTTTTTTTGGTGGGAGATTTAAAGTGGGATGGCCAGGAGGGTGCATGGCAGTGACAAGGGTTTGGGAACTGACTTAGATTGCTCTTGGGGGATATGGACATGATTCAGCGTCCCTGGAACCAGTCTGCTCTCGGTGGAGTAAGTTGTTTTGTTCATTGATCACCACCAGAGCAGGGTGATGCTATCATCTTTTGCACGTCCTGCAACACTAACAGAGTAATGGACTGCCAGACTGGCTGAGAGTCACAGGGGAGGCAGACGTCCTTCCCCCCTATCCCCATTATGGGGGAATCAAAAGGGGGATTACCAAAGTTACATAGTAAGTTCCTGAGATGGAGGGTTGATGGGGTTGGGCAGCTGACAGCAGTAGGGGGTCTGTTGGTGCTGCAAGGCCTGTAGCAACCTGACTTTCATCCTGCCAGCTGCTCTGTTCCTCATTTTTTTGCCACCTTACTTGTCCTAACACAGCGCATGGCCCCATCAGGCCATGACACGCACATCAAACCCTTGTGAGGGAAGGCTCAACGGCTCGCTGCAAGGAATTATCTGTGCAACAGAACACTGCTCAGTTGTTCCCCAGGCTGGGTCTGACTCCACAGGCCACAGCGCCTTCCCCCAAGCCTGGACCCATCCAGCTGTCTCAATGAGCTCACATTCGAACTCAGGTCACCAGCACGGGAAGGCAACGTGGTACGAACTGGGCCAGCGGCTGGCCCTGCAAAAAAGTTACTTCATAATATTTCTGTTGTGACATTTTGACCCCAAATTTTCAACGTAGTCTTTTTGACCCCCCGAACATGACTGGTGTCTTATAATACTGACCGAAATGTCATTTTGTGCCACAAGTTCAAAAACACATTTTGGCCAGGATTTGAAAAACACCTGTCAGGTTCATAAGGTTGTGTGAAAAAATGGCTAAGTTGGCAATTTGGGATCAAAATATTGAAAATTTCCAAAGTTATGAGCAAGTATTGAAAAATCTCAAAGTTCCTTCAAAAGTTTATTATTTTTCAAAATGTTGACCCCAGATTTTGAACATAGTCTTCTTATGAGTCTATGTCATGGACCCGGTAGGTGAAAACACTCAGATCCCACCTAAAAGGTTATTTCACGGCATGACTGTGAAATCATCTTTCAGAACGGACTTGTAAAATCTCAACTATTTTGCTCATGAGGTGGGATCCCAAAAATACAGTTTTGAGAATCTGGGGGAAAATATTTAAAAATGATCAAGTTATGAGTAAAAGTTCAAGGCAATTAAAGTACATTTAAAGTGCTACTGACAATGGGTCAGGCAACTCATGGCAAGGAGCTGCCTACCTGAGGACGTAAATCGCCCATATTTAAAATTTTGTATGCAGCCATTCTTATTTAAATAAATTCACCCATGATTTCTCTTCTGCCTTGCCTGAAGGCTGCTCTGCATCCACTGTAGCCCTGCCCCTAAAACAGCGTTTTGATGCAAAGTAGGGAAGGGACTGCAGGGCTACTAATAGCTACAGAAAGCAGTAGAGAGCAGCGATACCCTCTAAGTCCTCAAATGGTTTCATTCTTACCTCACGGACAGGTCTCAGAGAGTTGTCACTGGAATTTATTCCTCTGGCGCTCACTCCCTGCCTTGTGGGGTATCGCAGGGCTCCATTTTAGCTCCCATGCTGTTTATAGTGTATATGCTGCCATTAGGAGAAATCATCAGGCGATACAGTCTGGGTTTCCACTGCTATGCAGATGATACTCAGCTGTATCTGTCCTTTCTCCACGGTCAGGGTGATGCACTGTCTGTGTTGAATAACTGCCTTGCGGAGATCAGACTTTGGATGAGTTCCAGCTGGCTGAGACTCAATCCGGATAAAACTGAGGTATTGGTAATGGACCCAGGTCGTCCGGGGGTGGGTTTGGGAGCTGGACAACCATCAGGTTTGTTACTTGGTGGTATACCACTCTCTACCTCCGATCAGGTGCAAAATCTGGGTGTTATTTTTGATGATGGTCTGACCCTAAAATCTCAGGTGTCAGCTGTCGTCAAATCCTCTTTTTACCATCTGAGGAATATCACCCGGGTGAAACACCTGGTTCCTCCAGGTGATCTTCCAACATTGATCCATGCCTTTGTCACTACCCATCTGGACTACTGCAATTCCCTCTACCTAGGGCTACCTGGGGTTGATATCCGCCACTTCCAGCTGGTGCAGAACATGGCAGCCAGGCTTTTGACTGGGACTTCTAGAACCAGTCACATTATGCCTGTGCTCTGTGAGCTGCATTGGCTGCCTGTTTGGTGGCGGATCACCTTTAAGGTTGGTTTACTAACCTTTAAAGCCCTACATGATCAGGGACCCTGTTAACTGAAAGATCTCCTGATTCCCTACTGCTCCCTCTGTCCTCTCCATTCCGCCAACGAGGGATTGCTAGAGATTCCCAGGGTTCGATTAAAGACATCAGGATCTCGTGCTTTTGCTTTTTCAGTACCAACCCTGTGGAATTCTCTACCTCGTTGGTTGAGAGAATGCCCAACCGTCGATAGTTTTAAGGTTGGTTTAAAAACATATTTATTTAGTTTAGCTTTTACTTAGTCATGGCTGACATATTTTAATGTTGAAAAATTTTATTATTGTGTATATGTTTTATGTACAGCGCCTTGGATTTGAAAGGCGCTATATAAATAAAGTTGGATTGGATTGGATTAAGTACATCTAGTTCACTTTGTAAGCATTTACTCATGTTAAGGGGTGTTTTTAAATGTAATACAAGGGTATGATGGTGTCAGCTGCTCTTTATTTTATTTGTTTATTAATTTTGTTGGCCGGGTAGGCCCACGGAGACATAGCTGTCCCTTTTTCAGGGGCGACCTGAAACTAATTACATATGACAGGCAGGCACAACAGTACACTGTCAAGAATATATTGTCAGAACAATTCAGACATGGCATAGTCGGAATACATAAGGTGTGAGATCATACACTTGGTCAAGCAAGGAGTTCAGTATATGACAGAGTTAATAACAGTCTTAGCTACACAAGGTAGGTAAGGGAAACATTGATCACCAGCACATCAGAATGATCCAAAGTGATCCAGCATGGGAGGGTATAGTCAGTCATAGCGCAGGGGATTGTCACCTATTACAAGCACAGAGGATGTGTTCCAGTAGTACAACTTTAAGCCATTTTTACGTTTGATGTGCCTGCACACCAAACGTTTTGGGACGAGTGAAAGAGGATTTCAGGGGTGTATCACTGCGGAGCTCTTTGCAGTTCACAACACCAGGGGCTTGGCAGTCTAGACCAGTGACCACACAGAGTGGTCATGATGCCACTCTCTGCTTGCCGTGCGGAAACTTTGTGTACCTCAAAGGACCAAAGCTACTCCAATCAGAGGGGGCTTTGGTTCTTTGATTTGCATGAAGCCACGTCAGCAAACAGCTGAGCAGCTTTCAACATCAGGAGCCTGTCTTTCGAACCGTAACTCGGGCATGCGTATTAGCAGCTATGCTAATGCGCATGCCTGAAGTCACGGAAATTCCTCACATTCCTCTGTCCGCATTATTTGTTTTTTCCTGGTGTCTAGTGGCACCCCCCACCCGACCTTCCCTCTCAGCGCCCACTACTCCCCACAAACATAACACTGACACTGGGGGGGTGCCCAATCCCCCAGCGTCACCATCTCCTAGTTTTTTTTTTTTCTTTATAGCCCATAACAGAGGAAACTGTCCTTCGATGTCTGTTGCTGGTGCCCCTGTAACTTTCTCCACACCTGACCCTCCCTTTCAGCACCCACCCTCCACCCCCTAAACATAACACTGACATGGGGGGGTGCCCAACTTCGCTGTGCAAAATCACCTTTCAGGCAGGAGTTGACATTTTTCTTGGCCCTTGTTCATAAGGTGGGGTCATAAGAAGTTTATGTTAAAAAATTGGCATAAAAATATTAAAAAAACAGCAAAGTTATGAGCCTGCATTGAAATTTGCAAATGTAGGCTTGTAACGTTGGTAATTTTCAATATTCTGACCCCAGATTTTCAACATAGGCCTTTCTTCATAGCACCTAATGAATGTGACAGCTGTCTTTTTTCAGATTCTGGCCAAAATGTGTTTTCGCATCCTGAAAGGTGAATTTGCAGTTGCTGCACAAATCACCTTTCAGGCAGGAGTTGAAAAATTCTTTGCACTTGTTCATGCAGTGTGGTCATAAGAAGGCTATGTTAAAAATTTGGGGCAAACATATTATAAAACAAAGTTATGAGCCTACCTTGCAATTTACGAACACAGGCTCATAACTTTGCTAATTTTCAGTATTTTCACCCGAAGTTTTAAACATAGCCATTTCTTCACAGCACCTCTTGAATATGACAGCTGTTAACTGTGGGGTGGACTGATGTTTTGGTGGCGCAGAATGATGTCTTGGCAGGGATTTGAAAATCTTCACCTGCCGTTTCCATTAGGTAGGGTAATAAGACGCCTATGCTGAAAATTTGAAGTACAAATACAGTAAAATGTCCAGGTTATGACTGAATGTTAAACTATTTCAGCATTCACTCATAACATCACTAATTTTCAATATTTTGGCTCCAAACTGTCAACATAGCCATTATTCCACACCACCTCATAAACATGACGTGTCATTTTTTAAATCCTGGTTGAGATGTGTTTTTGCACCTCTGGTGAGAAATGACATTTCGGCCAATATACTATAAATGGCACATGTCATGTCTATGAGGAGAATCCTAAAACAAGTATCTTCAAAAGCTGGGGTCAAAAGTTTAGGTATCTGTCAAAACAGGTCTAAGACAAATGGGCAGACTAGATGGACCTAGCGGTCTCCTTCTGCCATCAACTTCTGTGTTTGTGTAAAATAAAACAAAAAATTGTTTACCAACCATCAAATGTTTGCCATTGACAAATGTTTGTTTAAACCTACCAAATGTAGGGCAGTCTTGAAGGGCAGGAGGCAAGGCATTTCAGATAGTCAGTGCTGAGGTAGCAAAGGACCTCTCTCACACATAGGCTCTAAGTTTCGCTATCTTCAACAAAAGATTGCTGGAGGACTGCAGGACCCTCCTCAGGGGTTTGATTTTTAGAATGTCACTTGGGCCTGGGGGGAGGGGAGGGGAGGAACAAGCTTTAAACCCAAGTAGAGAAAAGAGTACTTAAACCGACCTTCCAGTGAAGGCCAGTTCAGTGAGCACAGTACACTGCAGTGATGCTCCCTGGGTGGAGAGCTGGCAGCATATCACCCAGTTGTATTGTATAATACTTTTAACTGCGCTTACCTCATTTCCTCAGTTCACGGTCCAATGCTGAAGGAGGAGGATGTGTCTCTGGTCTAGACAGGTTTACACCGCTGGACTTCGGTTGAGAAGTAAGGGGCACAGAGGGTGTGACATGGTGGGTGCCTAGTGGGGGGGCTTGGGTGGGATGCATGGGGGGAGGAGAACAGCATGGTGCAACAGACACTGATGCAAGGCTTTCTTTATTACAGGGTGAAAAAATGAAAAATACATCAAGGGACCATTTGCCTTTTACAGGTACTGACTGGGGGCACCCAGGTGTCAGCTTGATGTTTGAAGGCACCAGGATGGGCACCCCAGTGTCACACTCAGTTGTGATGGGGCCTTAGCCAGCACTGGGGATTAGGCACTCTGGTGTCAGGAGTATGTATCTGGGTAGGTAGGGAAAATACCTTAAGGGATGAGGGGCTTAACCAGCACCGTGGTGGAGCACCCCGGTGCCAGATAATTTTAAAATTATTAAGCCAGTAACTGGGATTGGGCACCCCTTTGTCCAGCTCTAATTACTGTTTTATTTTTCTGGGGGTTTCTTCCACTTAGCATAATGCAACAAATGGCCACTGAACATTAATTTTCATGCAGCGTCCAATCAGTGGGGGTGGGGTTACGCACCAACGCATAGCCCTGCTTCTGCTAAACGAATGTTGTCTCCTGTGAAACAGAAGCTGTTTACAGTATCATGGATCACCTTGTGGTGGTGCCTGTAGTTCCACCACCTCAGACACGCATACATTTTCATCAGACAACCACATTTAGAAATGTGGTCATAAAAAATCAGTTATCCTTAATATGTTCAGTTCTAAAATAAGCATATACACGTTTTTCCTTAATTTCTCAAAAAACGGGCAAGTTAAGGACATAAAAAGCACAAAAGCACACATCTTGGGGCACACTCAATCAAATCTGCAAGCTTTATGTTTTAAATTCACCTAGTTTTTGAGTTATAGATGAGCAAAAAAGGTCTTCATTATGGCCAACTGTACGTTATTTGCACCTCTATAAAACTGCCCCAAGTGAACAGACTGCCACAACATTTTCAGGATCCAGAGATCCTGGCACCCACTTCAGGTAAATCAGTTGAACAGGGCAGAGTTATTAAGGTGCAGCAACTGGGGTTTAACATTAAAGTGCTTACTCAGCCCTAATACAAAGGCACAACCGCACCTGTGTAATTGATCAATTGATTGATTTAAAAAATCTTACCATTAAAGACATACTGAGTTGGTAGCTGCTCATTTCCAGCTGTATCCTGTGGAGAGGGGTATGGAAGATAGTACTAGAGGAGAAAAAATAAATAGTAATTAACAGCATTACAAAAATAAAAGTATTATACAATCAATAGATTACAGTCAAAGGAGAATAATGTATTGTATGTAGCAGAATATATAATTTGTTAACCATAAAGAGCCTTAGGCAGCCAAGTGCCTGTTTACAAGAGTGACCTGGGAACAGCAAAATCTGAACAGAAGACAGTCATAGTAATATACAGTACAAGTAAGATGGAATACAACCATAAGTTTCAGGGGAAGAGTATTCCAGCACATAGCAGCAAGGAAGGAAAAGCTTCACCAAGCATGGACGGTTTTTTTAAAGGCAATGCAAAACCATGTTTTGTTTTAGCTTTAGTACCGTAGGAGGCCTTAAGTGGGGAGCAGTCTTGATGGGAACCTTGCCACGAACCACATGGGGAGTCATCACTTCCTTATAATGTAGTAATTATATCGCTATCAAAGAGCAACCAACAGAGGGCACAAAATAAATTACAGTGATGGATGAAGGTAAGGAATTCACAGCAGGAACAAATCAACAACCTTTTTTATTGAGCATATTTAACCCATGTCAGTTCAGAGTCAGGAGCAGCCAAGTAAATTAAGATTCTTTAGCCTATTAACTAGAACAGTTAACCTCGTAGTCTCGAGACTGAAGTTATGTCTGTTGCAATATAACAGGCCCAGGTGCAGATGAATGTATTTAAGTAGGTTGTCCAAATGGATGCGATATGAGAGTGTATTACCGAGGATGAAGCCCAGACACTTGCTATGGTTCAACACCATTTACTGCAAAAATATGCATGTCAGTACTGGTGATATTTTGGTAATGAGTTTTCTATTTTTTTTTTTTTTAAATCAAGATTGTTATGCTCCTTCCTCTCGGACCGGCCTCCATTGTCCCTGGCCCTCCAAGCCCTATCACACACCATCTCTGGTATTTACTGGCTCCTTAGATTCCCTTACAGATTGCCCCCTATGGCAGGTCTGGGGGAAGGCCATCCTTACCCCCCCCCCACCAATACATAAATCCAGGTCGGGAGCCAGTCCAGTCAGTGGTATGGGGCCTGCAAATTGCTAGGGATTAGCATAGCCTCTTAAAGATTTTTCTGGCATTGGGTTCATCTGAGCCACCAACATGCACCTTGTGCATGTGTGCCTCTGGATGCACATGAGGCAGCATCAAGGGCAGCCCTCCTCTTCTGAGGCTTCTAGTGGCACTTGCCACCTGGTCTCTGCCAGGTCTCAGCCAGCTAGCGGGACACATGAGCACCCCACCACCTGAGAGAAGAGTGATCCACCAGACACTCAATCTTCTCTCCCTTGTCCAACACCCAAGCGATCAAGGTTCTCTCCCAAGCCCAGGTTCCTGGCATGGCAAGCAGTAGAGCTACCTCTGCACCACTGGGTTGGCTAGGTTTTCTATTGTTATGAATTAATGTATTACTGTTGTCCATAATGATATTTTTTATGAACATACAAACGTACAAAAATTGCCAGCATTAAAAGGCCTTAGTGGTCTATCAAGTCTGTTTGCTTGTGCAGCTCAGTCTATTTTACTGGAGCTGCTCCACCCTCCTCTTGCCCCCCAGAGTGATCTCCCCTTTCTCCGTCCCCTTCCTCCTCTTGTGGCCCTCTCATTTTACCCTGCCCCACCCCCAAAAAAAACAAAAAAAAAAAACTTCTTACTGGTTTCTGTGATATCACCGCCTCAGGCAGTTCATTGCACTTTGATACCACCCTTTCCATGAAAAAGTGCCTCCTCATTTCCTTATTAAATCTACCGCCCACAAGTTTCAGACTGTGTCCCCTAGTGGTCCCCTCCTTTTTAATTGAAAATGCCCAATACATATATACAGTCATTGGAATGTTGCGTTGTCGTACTGTTTTAATGTGCCCTTGCGGCCCAGGTTGGGCATGAAAAAGTGGCTTGGCTTACTGTGATCTGGTTAACAAATAAATGAATGCTTGGTAGCATTTCAGTGGTAGAATCATCCAGTGTAGCGCTGTCTAAAGTGGAAGGAGTAGATCTTCATTGAGGATATCTCCTCCCTTAGGCCGCACTTTTAGAACTATACGCTGTCATCATTAGGAACACTCGGAAACATTTTACTATCTGGGGCCCACCCACAATGACGTGCAGTGTCTACACATATATAACGTGGGTGTCCCCATCAGTCCTCAGTTCTTTCTCTCACCATCGATCATAATCATCGGACCTGCTGAAGGAAATAGTTACCATTTGTTATTTTCACTTTTATTAGTGTTCTGTCTTCTCTAATGCTTGTGTTTCAGTGGTAGAATTATCCAGTGTAGCAATGTCCAAAGAGGAAGGAATAGTATCTAGTCCCCTGAAACTAGGAAAAAAAATCATTGATGTAGTTTTTTTTCACTATTGAGAATTTGGTGATTATCCAAAAGTCAATGATGAAAGTTATTAAAATCTTCTTCCAAAAGGAAGCTATGGGTATAAGGATTTGTTTTTTCTGAAAAGCACCACACTGTCTCCATATAGCAAGATTTCCATGTCAGTGCACACCTGGGGGAGTTCATTAATAAACAGGTAAACAGCAATAGATACAATATGGATCCCTGGGTGCCCTCTAATCTAACTTATGTAAAGGAAGAAAAACTACTGTTGACACTCACTCTTTGCTTCCTCTCCCACAAATAGTAAATCACCCCACAACATTAGGGCCAGGGTAGTTTGGTACAGTTTTGCTTGTATTAGTAGACTGTAACCAAATGAAAAGCTCTGGTCAAGTTGAAGAAAATGGCAGTGGTATAGTCGCCAGAATCTAAAGGTTGATAAAGGCAATTAGTTAAAGTCAGTAAGGCAATAATAGTTCTGTGATTAGCTCAATGTAGTGCTGCCAAGGGCAAGCTATTGTATTTAGATGCATGAAGATAAATGATCAAAACCGACTCTCTCTAGCAGCCTCGATAAAGGGGAAAGCTGGGAGATAGGATGCTTGTTATCAAGTTGCACCTTGTTTTCACTTTTATGAATAGGAACAATTGCTGCCTGCTTCCAGATTTTGGGGTCTCTGTGTGCAGAGTGATAAGTTTATCAGTTTACACAGGAGATGTGCAAGTTCCTTCTTAGCAATTTCGGCAAGACACAGGTTTGTCATATTGGGGCCTTCTCTAGTTTTATAATTGTTTCTTCAGGTATCTTAGGATTTCTGCCACTCTTACATGTGATAAATCAAAACTGGCCCTTGCTTCATTGGGTGCAGGGGCAATAACATTCCTTCAGTCAGGAGGATCAGGGTCAGGACCTGGAGAGAGATGTTCTGTTCTTCTGTAGTGACCGTTAAAGCAGTAGTGCAGACAAGTTCAACAAATGTCTCCTACAGCAACCAAATGTTCAGCGGTTATCCAGTTTGTTTCATGGACTTCGGTGTATAACCAGGCAACAGCTGCTCAGCAGACAGCGTGACAGGGGCTGTGATAGTACTTGGCTACAAGCTAGCTGTTTTAAGCAAAGTTTTATTATGTTGTGTGTATCTCTTGTGTATAGCAAATCTTCCTGGACATAAAGTCTCTACCACTCATTCACACTAGTGGGACTACACTGGAGGCGCTAGGACTCAGCAGGAGCCAAAAATCTTCAGGAGGGCCAGTGCCGGGGTAGGACCACGCATGCGCAGCTCATGCCGTATAGGCTACCTTGGCGTCAGCCCTCCAGCTGCCTCAGTTCCTTTTTTCTCGCTGTCGAGTGTGCTTCAGTGATGAAGTTGCTCGCTCACTGGGAGTCAAATCTTCACGTCTATATGACAGCAGCTATAGTCGCTTAGAATTGATTAGATTTATTGTTTTGTGATCAGTTTAAAAAAAAAAAAAGTAAAATATTTTTTCACCAGAAGACGACTTCAGCCCTCCTTTGACGGAGTCGACCATGAACAAGGGCAGGTGGTGAGAGACTCCATATAAAAAGCTGTATTGTCAGCAGGTTTGGGTCTGGTCTGCTGCCCTCTACGGGGGGGGTCTGACTACAGGCAGTTCTGTCCCCGGGGGGGGGATGGGCTGTCCTCCTGAAAGCACAAAAAGAAATGGTCCCATTCTCGATCCTCGTCGAGGACTCAGCACCATTTGGCCTCTAGTTCTTCATTGGCCTCCCGATCAAAAAAGAAACCGTACCACTCAAGGTCACCCTCTGGTACGTCTGTGTGTTGATCATCAGTTACCGGTGGCAGGGGCCCAACTCCATCCCCTCTGAGGTCTCCTCTGGTCTCTGTTTCTGGTGAGCAGCATCCTCGACTCCAGAGTCCCTCCCCACCCCTTGGGGGGGGTCCTCCGGTGAGCAGTTTTACCATTGGGCTGCTCTTATGGAGCAATAGAGTGTATATTAATTGGTCTTCAAAATCTGAAAGTAATTATAGGTGTAGTATATTCTTATCCTAAAGTGAAACCTGCAGTTTTTGAACCCTTTTCCCACCATTTGGTAGAACTTGTTAGAAATCAGGATTTAATTCCGATGGGTGATTTTAATGCAATCTGGAATGGGTCAAGGGGTCGGAAGCTGGAGGAGGCATTTTTGAATTTGCACTTAAAACAGATAATTGACACCCCCACTCGGAAAAGTAGATTGATAGGTCTTGGAAATATCTTGGATTTAATATTTGTAACCCCTGGTATGGAAGTAAAAATGAAGAAAGTCCACCCTCCTAATTTAGGGGGATCATAGTGTTATTTCATGTGAGATCAATCTGGCATGTAAAAAGGAAATTAAAATAATCCCCTCAAAGGTCTTAAAGAGATCTTTAGTTAATTATAGCCCAGAAGCCTTTATGAAGGAATTAGAAAGGCACGATTTACAAAGAGTAACATTAATTCCAGATATTGATCTGGCAGCAAATGAGTTTACAAACATTTTTTTAAAAGCCTGTGACAGGTGTGCTCCATTGAAAGGTAGATCTCACTGTTTGCCTTGGGTAATAGGGATCATAAAAAAATTAAAGAAAAAGATAGACTGTGGAAGAAAGCAAATAAAACTTTGGATAAAACAATTTGGGAGCAATTTAAAGCACATAAGAAACAGAATAAAGAGTGAAACTAGAAAACTGAAGGGGAAATACCATAGGCAAAAAATTCAAAATACCAATGATCCAAAACACTATTGGAATGTAATTAAAAGTTTGGTAAATCCACTAAAGAACAATGGAAATTTGGCAATGACTGAAAATATTATAAATATAACCTAAGCAAGAGCTGTGGAAGTTTTAAATAAATATTTTGTTAATTTACCAGATTTGAACTTGAAAAATAACCCACATGATCAGGAAGGCCCTACAGATAGGGCAAAATCTCAAGCGACTAATTTGCCGGGTTTTAGATTTAGAAAGGTAACTACAGGAGAGGTAATGAAAGAATTAAAAAGTAATAAAGCTGGAGACTTAGATAATAGAAATACATTTTTTAAAGGATAGTATTAGAGTTGTGGGATGGCCTTTGGCCTCGTTGTTTAATTTCAGTTTAAGTCAGGGTAAATTTCCAAGTATCTGGGAAAGAGCCAAGGTGATTCCAATATTCAAGGGTGGGGATGCATCACTTCCAGCAAATTATAGGCCGATAGCTCTTCTATCAGTTATTTCCAAGTTAATGGAGTGTTTGCTTCATTCTCAATTAATGTTGTACTTGGAAACTGCGCTCATGGACTTCCTGGATTTAATAGCTTCTCTTTTAGGGGATGGGAGGTCTGTGGGCACGGTCTTCGTGGACTTGTCAAAGGCCTTTGATTTGGAGGATCACCCTTTGATGTTGGAATCCCTTGAAAATATAGGGGTCACCGATCAGTCATTTGAAATGGTTTACATCATAGTTAAAAGATCGTACTCAGCTGGTTTCTATTGTCGGTGTTAGCTCAGAGTTCGTCCCTGTGAAGCGTGGTGTTCCACAGGGCTCAGTACTGGGCCCCTTGATGTTTCTTGTTTATACGAATGCCCTTCCAAATTGTATAAAACATTCAAACATCATATTATATGCTGATGATACAGTGTTAATCACAGATGGGATAAACAGGCAGGAAGTAGAAGACAAGCTCCAGTCTTATTTTGAAGCCATGTAAATTTGGTTTAAGACTACATTTATTGATGAATACCAAAAAAATACAAACAGTGTTGTTTAAAACATCTAAATCTAAAAATAAAAGCTTGGATAGTGCTATGCAGATCTTGACTATAGATGGGCAGATACTGGCATAGGCAGATATATAAATATCTGGAGTTGAAATTGATTCTGGCCTTACCTTTAAATCCACACATAGATAGTATAACAAAGAAAACTAAAATTAAATTGGGGGCCTTAAGAAGGGTTACTAGGGCCGGCCCGTCGGCGCAGCGGTTGGATTTCCGCTTGCGATGCCAGTGACCCGGGTTCGGAAACGAGCTCAGGTCGCTGGAGGGCTGTCTGGGGGGAGGCAGCTTGAGCGTCCCACTACTGCTCGCTGCCTTCAGGGAGGGAAGGGGCTGCGACCCAGCATTGAAGCGACCACTGGTGGAGGCCGGGGTAGAGCAACACGTCAGGGTCTTTGGGGTGGTGCGTGATAGACGTCGGCTCTTGCCTTGACGTCCGGACATCACACACTTTAAGAAAGCCAGGAAAATCACTCGCTGGCTGCCAGGTGATGGCTCTGTGTTCCCTGAGGGCCTCCAGGACCTTCCCAGGGCCTCCTATTCCTCGGCAGCATCCCTGGGCCCTAGAGAGTATGTGCTGGGTGTCATGCCTCCCCCCCCCTTGGTGCCTTCCCCCTCAGAGGAGGGGGACCCGCCCGGCGAAGGGATATCCCGGGGGTCGGCTGTGATACGAGGATCAGAGGAGGGCTGGGTAAGGACAGTAGGGGCTGGGGGGAACTTGGTAGAGCCCGAAGGAGCGGTGACCAGCGAGCAAGGGGGCGGAAAAATAGATTACACAAAAAAAAAAAAGGTTACTTTTTGTGTGACTAAAAATGATCGTAAGTTGGTAACAAATAAGTTGATCATTCCTACTTTGGAGAATGGATCACATGTTTATTGTTTTTCTACCAAAACATCTCTACATAAACTGGATGTATTATATCATAAAATAGCTAGATATGTATTACGATGTAGTCCCACCGTCCATCACTGCTCCCTGTACGATGCTTTGTCCTGAATCCCATTGTATCATAAAAGAGAAATAGTGTGGAATATCTTATTGTTTAAAATTATAAAATTAGAAACGCCTGAAAGACTTGTGAAACAATTAGAATGGGTAAATTATAATTATTGTTTGAGAAATATGGATAGTACACTAAAATTACCTAGGATTCAAAATAAATACAGCACATTTAAATTTAAATATAGAGCTGCTAGTTCTTGGAATAGATTATCGAAGGATTTAAGAGAAATGAACTTAACAATAAAGGAATTCGGGCAAAGAATTAAACAGGACCTTAAATACGTATCTATATGTTTGGAGTAACACCTTGTTGTTGGTAGTTCCCAATAGATAAATGAGGGGTTACTAGATTAGTATGATACATAGGATATTGGATCATATTGCTTTTTACATAAACATGTTGTTATCACGTGTGATGTTTACTAGTTTGTCGTTAATATGTCTGTGTTGTTGCTATAAAATGTTCCTTTTTAGTATGATATAATATTGCATCTTATGTAATATGTGCAATATTGAAAATGTTTGGAACCTTTAGTAATTTGTACATAAACATCAATAACAGGATCACCATGAAAACAGGCCTTGTATAAGACCTATGGTGTAAACTTTTTGCATTGTCAAATTGTTTTTTGCCTGTATAAATAAAAATGTTTTTACTACTGATGGGTTTGGCGGTTGTCCCGTCTGCCTGAGCCAGTGAGTCCATCACCTGGGCCTTTGGGCCTTCGGTTTTGGACCTGCAAGCAGGGCAGTTGGGGCTTCCTAGCTGCGCGACGCCTTCTCCAGTGCCATTAATGCCACACTCGGGTGTTTTTTCCCCTCATATGGCTGTGGCGCAGGGGTCAACACTGGTGCCTTTATCTCCTGCTGAATTTCTCAGACTTTCCTGAGTGAGTTGGGGGTTGGGCAGCTCTGGTTTGGTGGCACGGCTCTGATGCGAGCTCCTCTGGTGCCGGCACCATGTCCTGTGCCAGTGCCACCGGTATTCTCAGCGCCACCTTCTGTTCTGGTGCTGGGAGCACCTGCGGTGCCACATGGGAAACCGGGATTTTTTCTGCTCCGATTTGTGCAGCTCCTCCTCCTCTTTTTCTACCCTTTCCTATCTATTCTGTTTGTTCAGGAATAGTAGGAGATGATATTGAACCTGATCCTGATCTCCGGTTGGCAGACGACTTGTACGACAGTTCCTCTCTAGGGGTGGTAAATAAAGCTTCTCTTATGGCAGAGCCTCTGATCGAGGACCTTTCCTTTAAGTCTCTGCTTAGAAACTTGAATATCACTCTCTCTCCCTCCAGACTTCAGAGATCGATCCTGGGAAATTGTTGTGTCTGCAGTATCTACAGGTTCTGGACAGTCCTATGGAATTGACTCCTCCCGTGCAACCTTCTTTTGAAACCATCTCACAAATGGTGTGGGATAATCTGGTGCTTATTCTCTCTGTGGCTAAGTCCATAGATAGGAATTATGCCTCTCCCAAGGATCATCCTATTCTGGCCTTGCAAGCCTTCGCTGATGCCATAGTTGTCCTGGCAGAGAATGATAAGGCTGTTCTTCCTCAAGAATCTATGGCACATCCAATAAACAAGGAATCTCACAAAATCGACACCTTGGGAAAGCAAGTCTTTGCTGCTTCCACCCTAGGCATGCATATTGCAAGGTACCAGGGTTATTTCTCTCAGTATGAGAATACACTCTGGCATTCGCTCAAGGCCATGGTAGAAGCTCTCCCAGACTCAAAAGTCAACACAGAGCTCCTTCAAACAATTACTAGAGGCATTGAATTCAATAATCAGCAGCTGAAAGCCACCATGGATGCCTTTGACACCGCTTCTAGAACAGTGGCAGCAGCTGGTATGTACACTGGACGCCACTCTTGGTTACGCACATTGGGATTCACAAATGACCCCCAGCAGAGAGTTATGAGTTTGCCTTTGGATGGTACATACCTTTTTGATCCTCTGGTCGAGCAGGCACTAGAAGCCACACAGAAAACTAGAATGGCTATCAAAACAGCCAGACTGCCATCCGCAGCCCCTCAAAGGGGAGGGAACCAGTGTCAGTTTCATAACCATCAGTCCTTTCGTGGTAAAGGCAAAGGGGGCTTCAACAGAAACCAAGCCCCTCAGCTGCAAAAGAAAATGCAGCAGAAGGCACAGGGGCCCAAAGTGCCTAGTGCCACCCTCTGAAACTCCGGCCCAAGTCCCACCTCAGCTGTCTGAGGGGGACTCTTCCTCGGCAGTAGGAGGACGTCTGACTCAGTTTTATGACCAGTGGAAGTCAATCACATCAGACAAGTGGGTTCTCAGGATAATCCATGAGGGGTACTCTCTAAACCTTTCAGAAACCCCCCTGGATCACCCACCCAAATGACAGCCCAAGCTGTCTGTCTCAGTCAGACCTTCCTTTTTCCGAGATTCAAGGCCTTCTGAACAACAGGGCAGTAGAAGTAGTCCTACACTGGATCTATGGAACACAGGTTTCTACTCCCACTACTTCCTAGTTCCAAAGAAGACAGGCGGCATGCGCCCAATTCTCGAGCTGAGGAAGTTAAACAAATTCCTTTACAAGGAAAAGCTCAAGATGATATCACTCGGCACACTTTTACCTCTGATTAATCAAAATGATTGGCTGCCCTCCCTGGACATGCAGGACACCTACCAGCATGTTCTCATATACCCAAACCATCACAAATACCTCAGATTTGTGGCACTGGGTCAGCACTACCAGTTCAGAGTCCTGCCCTTTGAGCTATCCTCAGCGCCTCAAGTCTTTACAAAGTGCTTTGCAGTTTTTGCAGCATATATCAGGAATTCAGGTGTTCCCGTATCTGGGCGATTGGCTTCTAGCAAGTCCCTCCAGACAAGAGACTCAGGAAGCCATGGCTACGGCTTCAGATTTCCTCACGTCCATGGGAGTCCTGCTAAATTTAAGAAAGTCGCAGCTACAAACCTCCCAACAGCTCCTCTTTATAGGAACCCTTCTGGATACCTCCAGTGCAAAAGCCTTTCTCCCGGAGGACAGAAGGAATGGCATCCTTCAGATGGCCCACTTCATCAGGGAGAATGACTCGGTTCGAGCTCTCTCGATGCAGTGGATGCTGGGTCTCATGGTATCCTCAGTGTTCACTGTGCCCTTGGCGCAACTTCACGTGAGGATACCCAGTGGATACTCTGCACTCAGTGGTCACCGATCACACACCCTCAGTCCTTTCACATCAAGGTGACAGAACCCCTGAAATGGTCACTCACCTGGTGGACTCAGGAAGACAGCCTTCTGGGAGGCTATCCCTTCGCTCCTCTGGAATCTCAGCTCTCCATCACCACGGATGCATCCCTACTTAGATGGGGAACTCACTGCCAGGATCTCCACACCTAGGTCGATGGAATCAAGATCTATGCATCTATGTATCTATGGATGAGTCTCAGCTTCACATAAATGTTCTAGAAATGAGAGCCGTCCTTTATACAGTCCAAGCCTTGAAGGACATACTCTGTCACAAGATCATTCTCCTTCAAAATGGACAACAAAGCAGTGATGTACTACATCAACAAACAGGGTGGAGCACGCTCATACCCCTCATGCAGGGAAGCGATGAGAGTGTGGGAATGGTGCCTGGAGCACAAAGCACTGATCCAGGTGGTCTGCCTGCCGGAGGTGTAGAGTGATCTGGTGGATCATCTCAGCAGAACGTAGACAGACCCTCATGAGTGGTCTCTCGACACAAACGTCATGCAATCACTGTTTGAAGAGTGGGGAACCCCAGATCCAGACCTTTCTGCATCCCCACTCAATGCAAAACTGTCTCTCTTCTGCTCCAGAAATCCAGGACCTGGCATTTTTTGTCAGGATGCATTCAGACTGTGGTGGACAACACGCTTTCTGTACGCATTTCCTCCTCTTCCCCTAGTTCAGAGGGTGCTGCTCAAACTGGGGGGGGGGGCAGAATGATCCTCATCAGCCCATTCTGGCCTCATGAGATCTGCTTTCCAGTAATCAACAGGTTATCAGAAACATCTCCGAGACAGTTTCCACTTCATATGAACCTGCTGACCCAGGGGCCCTGTGGTCCATCCCAACCTGAAGTCCCTTCACTTCATGCCTGGCTCCTCAAGAGATATAGGTAAATAGGTTTAACGTTTCATGTAGGGTCTCAGATATTCTGTTAGCTGCATGCAAGCCAGCTACTCAAAAAACTTACACAGCTAAGTGAAAGCAGTTCTCCATCTGGTGCACAAAATCCTCCTGGAATCCTTTTTCCTGCCCACCAAACAAAGTCATAGAGTATCTTCTAGATCTATCGAACACAGGCCTGCAATACTCAACCATGAAGGTTCACCTTTGTGTGATCTCAGCGTACCACGATCCTATACAGTTACCTGTGGTCAAGAGGTTCCTTAAGGGGATCCTGCTTACTAGGCCACTGGTCAAATGACTGGTAGCCACCTGGGATATTAATCTTGTGCTAGACATGCTCACCCATAAACCTTTCGAGCCCCTAGCTACTTGTGAGTTGAAGTTTCTGACTTGGAAGACCGCCTTCCTTGTAGCCATTACTTCCGCTCACATAGTGTCTGAAATACATGCTTTGGTCACAGACCCTCCCATAAACTGTATTTCACAAAGACAAGGTGATTCTTAGGACTTCCCCTAAGTTTCTTCCCAAGGTTGTCTCAGAATTCTATCTGAATCAGCCCTTGGTCCTCCCAACCTACTTCGCGAACTTCCAGAATGAAGGGGAGCATACCCTGCATTCTCTGGATGTGAAAAGAGCTTTGCGGTTCTATTTAGAAAGAACTAAAGAAATCCGCATGTCAAAACAACTGTTTGTCTCCTTCAGCATGGCCCAACTGGGTCAGCCTGTTGCTATCAGATGCATCTCAGCATGGCTAGTGGCATGTCTTCGCCAGTGCTACTCCATGGCACAGGTTAAGCTGGAAGGCAGAGTATATGTGCATTCTACCAGAGCAGTTGTGGCATCTCTAGCAGAAATCCGAAATGTGTCCATTGCAGACATCTGTAATGCATCCACTTGGAGCTCCATGCACACCTTTGTAAAGCACTACACTTTGGATGCCTATGCCAGGCAGCACCAGTCCTTTGGCAGGACAATCCTTAATGGACATTTGTCCTCAGTGAGCTCCTCTCTCCTGCTGCCCATCTCGGGGGATTATTTTAGCTCGGTACTCTCCCATTAGTGTGAATGAGTGGTTGAGACAGGAAGATATGGAAATTACATACCTGCCGTAATTATTGATTTTCATGGACGAAGTCTCCACTACTCATTCACACACCCACCCACCCACCATCCCCCGAGCTCACTCATCCTGTTTTTGGCTTCACCCCCTCGTTGCTGGGCTCTGAAGACTCTGTTGAGTTGACCCTTCTTACACAGGTCATGCGGACTTTTTAAGTCTGGAATAGGTTAGTTTCATTATGTTAGTTTATGCTGCACCTCCTCGGTAAAAAAGGTACTGAGGTGGTTGGAGGATCGACGCTGAGGTAGCCTATACAGCACGAGCCAGTCTCGCGGCACTGCGCATGTGCAGTCCTACCCCAGCGCCGGCCCTCCTGAAGATTTTTGGCTCCCGCTGGGCCCTAGCTCCTCCGGTGTAGTCCCATTAGTGTGAATGAGTGGTAGAGATGTCATCCAAGAAGATCAAGAATTACGGTAGGTATTTAATTTCCATATCTATTACCTGAAGAGAAAAAAAAAAACAAAAAAAAATCCTCTCTACTTTTGTGCTCTCTTTAGTTGTGACTAGTGCGAGCTGGGAGGACCTGGAAGCTCTGGTTTTTAGACAGCTTCAAAAGTGAGCTACTAAGAATTTCTCTAGCCCCTAAGGATCAGAATAGCCACACAAAGCTGTAAGAGCAGCTGATTAGCTGCATTTTACACTTAAAATCTTTATTTTTGGAAGGCACTCACACCGGACATGATCCAACACTCACTTCCTGTCTGACTCCTATATAACAAGGCAGCTGTGAGAGGGACTATGAGCACAGACCAGAGGTGATGCACAAGCAGAGGCAAACTCGTCAGCCTTCATCCACAGAGAACGTCGTGACAACCCCCCTCCCCCTTCTCAGACAGTTGAAAAAGTAAACACCTTGACTGTGAAATGGATCCTACAGGGGATTTCTTGGATATATTGTGTAAGGAGGGTTCAGTAATTCAGTGTAAGGCATGTCAAATAATTCTATTTACTCCAAATGTCTAGAACTTCTACATCTCACTAACGAACTTTCAGTGGTTAAACAAGAATTGCATAACACAACTGAGATAAACAAAATTGAACACTTTGTGAACACTATTGATAAAGACATCCCCCCCCCAACAACCACTTGTAAGCCTACAGATAGCAGAAAGGGATTTAAGGAGGCAAATAGCTCAAACTCTACTCCAGATAATTATGAAAACAGCCCAAAAAGGGGAAGAGAAGATTTTGATGTAACAATGAATGGTGTGTTGTTAGCAAGCAAAAAGAGAAAAAATAATAATGCCCAAAACTACAGGTGATGCTGAACTATGAAACAGGTCTCTTCCTCTGGCTGAATTAGAGATTGACATAGTTGAAAGATGCCTAGAGATGGAATCACTACAAGCCTCAATAATAAACCAGACCCTACTGTCCTGTTAAAAACTTGTCATAGGGGAATTTAAGACTCCCATATCAGCCAGATGGACAAATTAAATACAACAGTAACTTGTCTCCCTGGAGCCAGGATCAAGGATATTAGTGCAAGAATAGATAAAGTATCTGGCAAACTGGTCCTACCACGTCCATCTTTCTACATGTTCGTACTAACGATATAGGAAGGGATCACGAGAAAGATATATGTCAAGATTTGATAGATATGTGAAAAAAATGTAATAGCTAAGGGGGTGCAATATCTTACTTATTCCACAAGCCTGCAGGAACAAGAACAATACAACACAATACAATGGATCAGTATGAAATTAGGAAACTGGTGTGTAGCAACAAACATTAAAATCACTGACACATGGCGACTATTCAATAGCTGTTATTGTCTCGTGATGGACTACATTTGAATAATAAAGCAGCAAAGGCACTAGGTGAGGTCAAAACACAACTCTCACCAATTTATCCATAAACTATAACCTCGGTGGGGGGGGGACGAGGACAAATAGGTCTGAATAATAAATTAAAAAGCAAAAATCACAGAAACAAGACATCAATCAATATTTGGAAATGAACATTAATTAATGCAAGAAATAATGCTAAAAATTAGTGAATTTACAGCTTTAATATTAAATAAAGATCTATCGCTTATTGCTGTCACTGAAACTTGGTTGAATAAAGATACATTATGTGGCAGAGGAATAAGTGGTTAGAAATTATTCCATATGGGCAGGAAAGGTAGAATAGGTGTGTATGTTTGTGGGGGTGTTGCAGTATACATGAAGGATGGAATCAGTGCGGTTGACATCACGAAAAAAATCAAACTAAAACAGACTATACGGCACTGAAACTGTATGGAATACAATTATTAACAATAACATAAAGAGCACGATTATAGGTGTATGCTATAGACTGCCAGATGCCTCATGCGTATACGGAGGACATATGAAAGGAAATGGAGATAGCATGTGAACAAGTCAAAACTAACATCTGGGTGGACTTCATTATAAGTGATATAAACTGAAAACAAAATACAGCAGACTTAAGACCAGGGAGGCAGCTAATAGACCTTACACAACAAATGCACCTATCTCAAAAAGTATCTACTCCAGCCAGAGGAAATAATGTGTTAGATCTTACACTGACAACATCAGGAATTTATTTATTTAGTTTTTGTTGACCGCATAAGGTACACTAGGCAGACATATGCCTGTTTTCAGGCATGACCTGGGAGGCTACAAGGTAGGGTTACGCTCTTATCAGTGAGAACAATGGAAAACATTGACACAGTGCCTCAGCTGGTACAGTACAAAGCTAGACAAGACAAATCAGGTTACTTAGGACTCAGGGGTGCATACAGTGAGATGATATTCTCAACAGACACAGGTTACATGAGGTGCAGGGTAACAAACGTTACAAGAAATCACTAAAAAAGTAACACATTCTTACATTTTGAGACACTGTGGACAAGCTACTATACTATTTCCCAAATAAGGGAATTCTAAGGGATTTCCAGGAGGAAAGGAGAAGTCTCTTTAGGGAGAGGGAAGCTGATAGAAGTCATCAGTTGTAGTACAGAGGCATCATTAAATAACAATGATCACAATAAAGTAATATTCAACATATCAACATCACATAGCAATAACAGTGGTGTAACTGACATTTTTCAGTATGGTAAGGCAGACAGACATTAGATAGATAGATAGATAGATAGATAGATAGATAGATAGATAGATAGATAGATAGATAGATGCTTTATTTATAAAGCGCTCCTCTCCAGAGATTTGGAACACTGTACATTAAAAAAAGTCAATACAATAATAATAAAATTTCAGATTTGGATTCCAGATCAGCAAGAAATAGAAGCATTCTTAAAATGCATCCATCATCTATAATTAAAATACAGCACCCACTATAACCAATTATATGGGTAGAATGCCTGTTGAAAAAGGAGTGTTTTAAGACCTGTTTTAAAGGCTTCTACCAAGGGTGCCTCCCATAGATACCTAGGTAGTGAGTTTTACAGGATAGGCACAGCAACCAAGAATGCACGGTCCCCTGAATGCTGCAGCCTAGCCCTAGGAACCCTAGGAGGCCACCCTCAGCAGAACAGACAGCCCAGGTCGGCCGGTGGGGCACCAGGAGATCTTGCAGATAGAGAATGCTATTAAAATATCAACTGGGAAGAACTATTCACAAATAAGTCAGTACATAAAATGTAGATATTTAAAGACATAATCATGGATATATGTAGTAATCACATCCTGAAATTAAAAAAAAATGACAGAAAAGGAGTCAGACCAAAATGGTAGTCACATAAAATCAAAAGATTTGTAAATAAAAAGGATAGAGCATATTAAGAATATTTAAAAACTCAGACAGCAGAATCATAGCTAAAATTCAAAAACCTTAGAAAAAATGTAAAAATTTAAGAGGGCAAATAGAAAAATGAAACTAAAGGGAAATAACAAAATATTCTACAGCTACATTAATGTACTCAAAAAATTCTGATTGTGATATGGGGACCAACTCGAGTACAATAACTCAATAGTCCATCAAATATCAAATATTGTGAGGCAGTATAGAGCAGTGGTTTAAGGCTCTGAGCTGCAAATCTGATAACATGCAGCAGACCAGACCTGGGTTTGAATCCCACAGCTTCCACTTGCAGACTGTGTGACCCTGAGCAAATCACTTAACTTCCCTGTGCTCCCAGGTTGCACTTGTAAACAAGCTTTTAGCCTAGTGTGCTAGTCCTGGTTAAACAACTAACAAAAAAAAGAAAATATATATATATATATATATATATAGCAAAAATCCTAAATGACCATTTTTGTTCACTCTATGCAGAAAAACATTTATCACCACTCAGTATCACTACAGATATGGCGGAAAGGGTAAGTATAACAAAGGAAATCCTAGAGAAAAAAATATCAGTACTTCACCAAGTCCAGATAACATTTCTACGAATATGCTACAAAACAGGGTACTAAATGAGAAAAAGACAGAGGTAGAACGGTCAGTGGGGGATGCTGCACTGGAAGGTAAAGCCATCAAAAAATGGAGAGCAATGAGTACTAATGCCCGTAGTCTGGGTAACAAGCTTCCTGAATTAGTGGCCTTGATGGAGGAAGAACATCTGGATATCGTGGCAGTCACAGAAACATGGTACACACAAAACCATGACTGGGACATAAACATACCAGGATACACTGTGTACAGGAGGGACAGGGAGGGTAAAAGAGGAGGAGGAGTAGTTCTTTACATAAGGGAAGGAATAAAGCAACAGAACAAAAGGTACACAGGGAGGAGAAGAAGCACTGTGGGTAAATTTGGAGACAGGCAATGGCACCACAATACTGCGCAGGGGGTTGTATACAGACCCTTCTCAGGGGGAGAAATGGACAGGGAAATGATAGAAAGTATACTTAGAATGGCAGAAAAAGGGAGATATTGCTGATGGGTGATCTGAATATGCCAGATGTTAACTGGAGTGCAGTGCAGCTGCCACTTGAAGAGTGCAGTTATTCTAGATGCCTACAGGGGCATGCCTTAGACAACTAGTACTGGAGCCCACCTGAGGGAGCAATATTAGACTTGATTCTCTCAAATGGAGATGGTGAGAGGATTACAGATGTAGAAGTGGGTAGCCATCTGGGAACTAGCGACCATCGAACAGTATGGTTCACAATAAACACAGCAATAGAGTCAAGCCATACAAAGACAAAAGTACTGGACTTTAGGAGGGCTGACTTTGCCAAATGGGTGAGTGCCTAAGGAACGCACTAGCAAATGGGCAGGAAGGAGGGGAAGAACAATGGGGAATAATAAAACTGCCATCACAGAGGTAATCAGCCTTGTGTGAAGCAAATAAACAAAACAAGACGATGTAAGAAACCACTATGGTTCTCAAAGGAAGTGGCAGTGAAGGTTCAAGAGAAAAGAAAGCATTCAGGAAGTACAAGGAATCGCAGAAGGAGCAGGACAGAGAACTGTATCAGTTAAAGCAAAAGGAGGCTGGAAGGCAGTCAGAACAGCAAAGGCCCAAACCGAGGAAAGATAGCCAACTCAGTTAAGAAGGGGATAAAACCCTTTATAGGTACATCAGGGAGCGAAGGAAGACCAAGGGAGGGATAGTGAGGCTTAATAAAGGGAGGGAGGGTGGGCAGAGGAGACTGTGAAAGGCAGAGATACTAAACAAATATTTTGCTCAGTATTTACAAAGGAAGAGGGAGGTACATAAAACAAACAGTAGTAACACTCTGGATACAGAAGTTGATACGCCCATTTACAGAACAAAGGGTTCTGAAAGAACTCTTTAAAACGAAGGTGGACAAAGCAATGGGGCCTGATGGGATTCATCCCAGAATTCTAAAAGAACTAAGGGTAGAACTAGTGACACCACTGACTACCCTTTTTAACAAATCATGGGAGTATGGGGTGGTACCCAAGGACTGGAGGAGGGCAGATGTGATTCCCCATTCACAAAAGTGGGAGCAAGGCAGAAGCAGGAAACTATAGACCTGTTAGTTTAACCTCAGTGATAGGAAAATGATGGAATCACTTCTAAAGGAAAGAATTGTCGAGTATCTAGAGGCCAGAGGGCACAGGACCCTAGGCAGCATGGATTCACAGCGGGAAGGTCATGCCAGACAGATCTGATAGATTTCTTTGACTGGGTGACCAAAGTAGTAGATCAGGGGAGGGGCTGAGACATGGCCTACCTAGACTTTAGCAAGGCATTGACACAGTCCCACACAAAGATTAATATGCAAGTTAGCCAGACTGGGAGTGGGTCCCAAGATGACAGCCTGGGTAAAGAATTGGCTGGAGAATAGGACACAGAGAGTAATAGTAAATGGAGTCCACTCAGAAGAAAGGAGGGTTACTAGTGGGGTACGCAGGGTTCAGTATGGGACCGGTCCTCTTCAATGTCTTTATAGCGACATTGCAGAAGGACTGGAAGGAAAAGTATGTCTCTTTGCAGATGACACTAAGATCTGGCAGAGTTGATGCACAGGGTGGGGTGGAAAGGATGAGAAAGAGGACTTGGCAAGGTTAGAGGAATGGTCAAATGTATGGCAGCTAGATTCAATGCTAAGAGTGCAGGTAATGCACCTGGAAACAAAACCCAGGGAAGAGTACACAATGGGGGTGAGATACTAACAACAACAAAATGGAAAGGGACCTGGGGGTAGTCATATCAGATGACCTAAAGACGGGCAAGCAATGTGAGAGGGCAGCAAGGAGGCTGGGGATACTGGGATGCATAGGAGAGGCATCACCAGTAGAAAACAGGAAGTTATTATCCCTCTGTACAGACAGCTGGTGAGACCCCATCTGGAGTATTGTGTGCAGTTCTGGAGACCAATCTCCATGAAGACATAGACAGGATGGAAGCTGTCCAGAGGAGAGCCTCTAAAATGGTGCAGGGTCTGCACGGAAGACATATGAAGAGAGACTAAGGAGCTTAATATGTATAGCCTCGAGGAAAGAAGGGAGGGGGACATGATAGAAACGTTCAAGTACCTCAAGGGAATCAACAAAGTCCAAGAGGTAGCATCTTTCAAAAAAGTGTGACCAAGGTAAGGGCACAATTTGAAAATAGAGGGGGCAGCTCAAGTAATTTAAGGAAGTATTTTTTACAGAGAGGGTTGTGGATGCATGGAGCGGCCTTCCGAAGGAGGTTGTGGAGTCAAAATCAGTGGTGGAATTCAAGCATGCATGGGATAGTCATAAGGCAGTTCTGGGGGATGGGGGTAGGAAGAAGTAGGCTGCTGGTTAACTAGGATCTGCAGCTTATCCAGTAGGTAGGGAAATGGGCAGACTGGGTGGGCCAAGCGGTCCTTATCTGCCGTCAAATTCTATGTTTCTATGTTTCTATGTTTCTATGTTTCTATGTATGTTTCTATGTTTCTATGTTTCTATTACATCTAATTATATCACTGATCCACTACAAAAAAAAAAAAAAAGAATTCAGGCTTCTTTGGACATGGGAAACATTCTGGATGATTAGAAACTAGCAGATGTGACCCCCATACAGAAAACAGGTGGTAAAACATGGGCATCAAACTACAGATCCATTTGTCTAACATCATTACCATGTAAAATTCTAGAAAGTAATTCAAGGAAAATGCACATGACATAGAGCTGGAACAGCATGGTTTTACCTCGGGTCACTCTTGTACAACAAATGTCATTTGCTTTTATGAAGAAATTAACTCACTACTAGACAATAAGATACCATGTGGTTTAATTAGGGTTTCTGGTTTTCGGTTTTAACCGATAATCACTGATAAAACATCACCGATGTGTTTTTCGTGATTTCAGTTAAAACCGATAAACACCGAAATACTTACACCTGTGGCGCTCTCATCACACACCATCAACAGCCCCCCCCCCCGGATAATAATAATTCCAAACTCTGATCCCAGCTGGAACGCTGAGAGCTGCCGAGAATTCTAAGCCAAAGCTGAAACAGGACTGCAAGGGAGCCAATCCGTGCGGGAGCAAAGGAGAAAACTGGCCAGTCACAGTAGTGGATGGGTAGCGCCAGATTCAAAAGGAGTGGCACTTGCAGGGAGAGACTGTACCTTGCTGAGTCAGCTGGATACTGGAGCGTAAGGCGGGTGGCTATAGAGAAGCGCCGCACTGCACCTCCAGTGGAATGCGTGCCCAAGTCAGGGGCACTTTCTTTGGAGAGAGAGCGAGAGAGACGGAGAGAAGAGGTGTGGGGGTCAGCACCAAGCACCGGGGGATGTGGAGCAGGAACAGGGGGCAAATGAGAGAATGGCTCAGGAGATTGAGAACAAGGTAGGGAAGTAGCGAGTTAAAGTTCATAGCAAGGGAAGGGAAGTTTAAACAAAAGAAATTTGGATAAAGGCAGGTAAACTAAATGCTGCTAAACAAAACAATTGCAGTGCAGATATCAATTCTATGGTGCTATAAATATGTGCAGTATGGTTAGTGTTAATAATAGGGGATATGGTGCTACTAATAATTTTTGCAATTTCTTGAACTGGAACAACAATGTACACAGTGACTTTTAAAAAAAAATTAAATACAAAAATGTATTACAATGAACACTGATAACTACTGAAAATGCATTAAGACTTATTTATTTACCCCGGAAAACACAGAATTTTACTACTTGAAAAGTGAGTGAGAAAAGTTGAAAAATAAACACCTTTTTTGTTAAACAATAAACACCTAAAACCGGAAACCCTAGGTATAATATTCCTACATTTCAGTAAAGCTTTTGACTTGGTCCCACATTGGGCAATCATAAATAAAATGGACAAATTAAACATCAATCCACTTACAGTAAATGGAGAAGAACATGGTTAATGAGTAAACAACAAAGGTAAAAATTAAAGGACAGTCATAAAAAACAGGAAGTGTAACAAGTGATGTGCCGCAGGGCTCTCTGCTGGTGTCTGTCATAGTTCATACTGTTATCTCGGATCTGTCTATAAAACTGCTAAACCAAACTTCAAAATGTGCTACTGATTTGAAATCAGAGGGCCTATGTATTACACAAGAAGAAGTTGATACAATAAAGTAGCAGAATGGACAAAAACTTGTAAAAAATGCAATTCAACACAGAAAAATGCATTTAGGCATTAATAATCCCAAATCTACATATATCTTCTTAGAAGGACAAACTCTAAAGACCTTAGACAAGACAAACAATGAAACAAAATCATGAGCAGAAAAACTACAGTTATGTGGTCAGTCTAAAGAAATATTACATGTAGAGATCAACAGGTGATTATTATACTCGACTTATGTAAGACACCATTTAGACTTTTATCACCCAGTTCTAGAACCGCTGTTGACAAAAGCACATAACCAAGTTAGAAATTAGAGAGAATTCAATGTAGGGCAACCAAATGTGTATCTCATTCAAGAAATAAACCTTATGAGGAAAGACTGTGTTCATTAAATTGAATGTCACTAACAACAAGGCATTTGTGCAGCGACCTACTACTAATGTATGATATCATTCATGCAGCACACTTACTTATTAAATAACAAGTTAAAGTCGGACATTAAAGTGGCAGTGCAACGAAAATGGGTTAAAATTTGACCCCACCTTTTTTCTTCCTAATTGATGCTAGATGTCTTCCAGTTTATTTTGGTGGTGAAATTTTCAGTTTTCATTATCATTTAAGAATTTTATGAACGTTTAAAAGTAATTATTTCTCAAGAAAAAAAGATGGCTGCCTCATTTTTGCATAGAAATAATACTGAGGACCCGAGGAGGATAAGAGTCAAGACAAAAAATGCAGATGTACAGTACACAGCATAGGAAGCATCCAGAAAACCCAAATAAACAGTTCTGCCAATATTTTTATAACCATAGCAGTAAATTAGCTTTTTGGAATAACTGTTTTCGTTGTACTGCTGCTTTAAGGATATCAGAGATCATCTGTTACAGGTAATGGCTAGTCATTGTCATACTCTAAACCATGAATTCTACTACACCCAATGAATAATCAACCCGTGGAAGGTGCTCCCAATTGACATTATTGTAAGTAAAAATAAAAAGCAATTTAAAACAAAACTTGATAAACATATATTTTAAGTGGAAAACAATTTGTATACTATAATGGTTAAAATGGAGCCACTTTTGGTATGTCTGTTTAGCTGCACTTCTCCACAGTGTGAACCACAATATGAACAGTATCGTAACACAACCATTTTTCTCCCTAATGCTGTAACTTTGTCAAGGGACGTGGTTATATAAATTATTAATTTTGACAAGGTATTGTCACGAGGGAACCGGTGGGTCAGAATCTGCCCTCATCAGCGCTTCTCCACGCTGAGTTCACAGGGGCTATGTAAGGTCTATGGAATGCATGATTCCACACATTTGCCTGTTGTATGATGTCATAAGCATGTGACCCAGTGTTGAGCTCATAAAGAGTGAACTTGCACATCATTATCAGGAAAACCACTGAATTGCTGCGACACGGAGCATAGCTTCTTGGATGCTGTTCAGACCTGCATGTAGCAGCTCCAATGGTAAATGTACTTTGAATAATAATTGCAAATTGTATACTAAGACCATATGTACTGGGCATTGAACATTTATATGAACTGTGCACTGGGATAAAAGCAAGTGCATAAACCTGTGCTGTTGGAACTACTATAATTCTGTATATTTCTGTAATTTATAGAACCACATCCCTTGACAAAGCCCCAGTAATAGGGAGCAAAACAAGTGTATTGCTGTGTGGAGTAGACTCGTTTATGAGACACTAGGAAACAAAATTGATAAACTGAATTTTTGGTTGCTGTAAAGTGCAATACCTTTCTTAGTCCACTGAGCTTTTCACCTTGGTGATTTTGAAACTGTGAGAGGTTTTACATGAATGCCTCTGATTGTCATTAAAACAGTAGACCACTGTGAGAGAATTATCAATTAGGATAAAAAAAATATTCCTGTTTCAATGGTAACAGTGGTTTGAACACAAATGAGTAATTGTAGCATATAATTAATATTTAGATGTATGAGACAGCATTCCCTGGCACTTACAGCAGGTACCCAGTTAGACAACTGTAGAACAGCATCGCCATTAATGGCTAAGGTATTGACATTGGTTGCTAAAGTATTGGCAGTTGCTAAGGTTTTGGCATTGGTTTTTTAGGTTTTGGCATTGCTTGCACGAGTTTTGTCATTGGTTGTTTGGGTGTTGATATTTGTTGCTAGGGTTTTGGCATTGCATGTTTAGATTTTGACATTGGTCACTTATGTTAGATAATGTTTGCTAGGTTTATGGCATTGGTTGGTACGGTTTTGTATTGACTGTTTAGGTTTTGGCAGTGTTTAAGTTTCAGTACTTTTTTAGGTTTTGGCATTGGCTGTTTAGGTTTTGGCATTAGAACATAAAAACAGAGAAAGTGATGGCAGAAAAAGACCATTGGTCCATCCAGTCTGCCTAGAAAACCTGAACAAACCTGGAACCTATTATCCATACAGGGTTCTAACCCACACTGACCACCCCCATGCTCCCAGTTCTATGACTCCCACCCTGAGCAACCACTAAGCTCTTCACTCTGTCCCAGCCGTGTTTGAAACCATTGATGGTTTTGGCACCCACCACATCAGCTGGCAGATTGTTGCACGGCTCACCCACCCTTTCTGGGAAATAAAACTTCCTCACATCCCTCTTGAACCTCCCTCCATCAGTTTTCACTCATGCCGCCGTGTTCTTGATCTACTACTCATGCTAAATATTTCCTAGCAATTTACCTTCTTCAATCCTCTTAGGAAGTTGAAGGTCTCTATCATATCACCCCTCTCTCGTCTGGCCTCCAGCAAGAACATGTTCAGTGCCTTGAGTCGATCCACGTAATATCTGCCTTGCTTGCCCTGAATCATTTTGATTGCCCTATGTTGCACTGTCTTCAGCTTGTCCTTATCTTTCCTCAGGTGAGGACCCCAGAACTGGGCACAGTACTCCAGGTGGGCCTCACTTGTGATCTATAGAGAGGTAGTAATACCTCTTTCCTTCTGCTGTTAGTACCCCTTCCTGTACACCCCAGTATCCTGCCTGCCTTACTGTAGGCCTTGTTACACTGGCTTGATTAAGGGAGTCACTAATGCTGTTCACTAGGTCTCTTTCTTCAGTGGTTGTGCCCAGCTTTACCCGCCCCTATCCAGTGCTCTGTCCTGGGGTTCTTGTTCCCTAGGTGCATCCCTGTGCACTTTTTTTGTGTTAAATGTCAGCTGCCAAACCTTTGACCTCCTCTCTAGTCATTGTAAGTCTCTCTGCATCTTCCTAACTCCCTCCTCATTGTCTACCCTGCCACAGAGCTTTGCGTCATCTGTGAAGTGACATATCATGCCTTGGATTCTTCTCCCATGTCACTGATGAACATATTGACGTGGACTGGACCTGGGACCGATCCTTGTGGCACCCTACTTTGACCTCCCTCTCTTCTGGTTTGACTCAAGCACAACTCACTGCTGTCTCCCTTCCAACCAGTTTTTCACCCATCTAACTCCTTCACTTTGCCAAGATCCTCTAGCTACTTTTCTGTGTGACACCAAGTTGAAAGCCTCATTGTAACCAAAGTAGATTAAATGAGTAAATTCACAGCATGACCCTTATCTACTACCCTTGTTATCCAGTCAAAGAATACTAATAACTTAGTCTGACAGGACCTCGCTGCCACAAACCCATGCAGTTTACTATCCTGGAGTCCACTGTTCTCCAGGTAGTCCAAAGGGTCTTCTTTGACTAGTGTCTCTGTCAGTTTACTCACAATAGAGGCAAGACTGACAGATGTGTAGTTACCTGCTTACTTCTTGTTCCCCCCTTCCCATGGAAGAGGACTATGTCTGCTACCCTCCAGTCTTTTGGAACTACCCCTGTCTGAATTGAACTATTGAAGGACCCTACCAGGAGTTTAGTTAGTTCAGTTGGTTGTTTAGGTTTTGTAATCAGTTGTTTAGATTTTGGCATATGTTGTTTATGCTTTGGCATTGGTTATTTAGGTTTTGGTGTTGGCTGTTTAGGTTTTGATGTTGGTTTAGGTTTTGGCATTGGCCGTTTAGGTTTTGGCATTGGTTGTTTAGGTTTTGGTGTTGGTTGTTTAGGCTTTGGTATTGGTTATTTCAGCAATAATCCACAACAGGGTGTGGGTTATAGTGGGTTTTACCCACGCCTGGTGTGGTTCAGTTAAGCAAGACTAGGTGAAGTCTGGAGAGTCAAAGATTATGTTTTCATGTCCTCTGAAACAACAAAACAATGAAGGGGAGATAAAACAAGAGCATTACTTAAATAAGACCAGAATTGCCTTGGTATTATAGTTTAAGCATTTTCTCGGTGACTGGAAAATAGCTTATAAGATAATGCAGTTGTACCCATTGGTGAACTATGTCTGAAAGCAATAACGTGCAAGTTACACTTTGCTTAATTCTGATTGGCAGGTGGACAAGAGAAAAGCCAGCTGATTGGTGGGAGTGAGAGCTCATTTGACATTGAAAACCTGAAGCCTGGAAGTCGCTACATCATCAGGATCTCAGCTGTTGCTGGAAACCGAGAGGGAGACCCGGTGTCTATAACAGCAGGCACTAGTATGAATGATTGGATGTTTTGAAACACATCATTTTCTTAGATTCTCCCCTATATTCCTTCTGCTTTATCAGATAGCAACTGCTTTGTGCCACTCACTGCCTACCATGATACCCATAGGTAGTAACTGATTTTAGATAGAGGGTGTTCCAGGATGCCCACTGCCCTGATTGGGCTATAAAAAATAAGGTAGCTCAAAGGGGGGAAGTCGTCTATGAAGCAGTCTGCAGATACAGTAAGCAAAAGTAAAACGTGAAGTCTCCACTTGGCAGCAGTGCAATGGGTGTAGGGATCATGGAGCAACCTGTGCACCATTCAAGATGCTAGGCTGACTGATCCTTTGGAGAGTATTCGTATTTGGGAGTCAGACCCATGATGACGTATTATTCAGTCTTTGTTATTTGAGCTAAATGGGTTAAACAGCCACACCCCCAAGGTGGCTGGGGCTCTGCAGTCATCCCAAGTACTGGAAAATATATCTTGTATCCTGCCCGTCCTTTTCCACCAATGAGCTCACTTGTGACCCTCTATTAAAGTCCTCACTGATGCTAAGCAGGCCACAGGTTTTCATGCCGCATGCCTCTGAGCTAAACCTATTAGCTGGCACTGCTGGGAGAGATGGCCTGGCTAGGCTTTTGGGATTTTTACCTGTCTCCCCAACCCCCAATCATGGATAGAGGTTTGTGGGGGGCACTGTATAAAGTACTAGATTTTGCCCATTGGGCAGGGGGGTGTTTAAAAGGGTAATGTCAGGTGGGTGAATGGGTTTAAAAATATGTTGCCAGGTGTTGGAAGGGCTGGCAGGACACAAGATATAGATTTTAATATATGGGAGGATGGGGGGTTAGGGGTGTTGTATGTCACAGGGGGTGGCCATAGGGCTAGTGTTGGCTACCTGGGGAAGGGGGAAAGGCTTTTGTAACTTTATTTTCCACCAATCTGACTACAAATACCCCAACTAGGATCTGATATTTATTATTCAGATCCAGGTAATGAATAACCCATCATTTTTGGTATCCATGAAATGATATTCATTACTTCCACAGTTAGAGGATAATGATTTGAGGGGTATTTAAGACCTTTAACCATGCATTGGGACTTACCCCATCCTTCAGGTCCCATTTCTCCAGGAAAGGCCCCATTCTCACTCTTATTACTGTATTTTAGTATCTCCAGAGATGAGATTTGAAAGCATGACATTTTGGGCTTGGAAACACAGTGTCAGGCAAATGGAGGGAGCAACTCCACCAGTTCAGCTAGCAGGAGACCACATCATTCTCAGCCAGGTCCATTACATAGTGCCAATCAGATAGTCGGAAGCCCTTTTATTGACTCCCACCTAGAAATACACTGTGTGAAACTGCCTTCCTTTCCAATCTTGCAGCTTCATTGCGGCCGGTGAGTGATCTGAGGGTGACTGACAAAAAGAAAAGTGCTGTGACGCTCAGCTGGACTTCCATTCCCAATGCCTCAAGCTATGTTCTCAATTGGAAGCTCTCCTCAGGTAGGCCTCCTTCATCTACAGTTGACCTCCTAAGGATATCACAAGATTATGCTTTGAGTATCGAAATAGTTGTGGAATTATTTTATAAAAGTAGTATAATAACTATTGCAATTGCTTGTTCAAGTTCTGTTTAGTCAATCAGCTATTTAGCTTTTATGACAGTATTTACATCAGTAATATTATATAAAAATGTTACAGTATAATTCCATAGATAAAGCACAAGATCATTTTTAACTAATCCTATTTCAAGGCTACTGGCAATAAGCTACTTGAGTTATATAACACGGCATAATAAGACCAGATAGGGCAGGTAAAATGCACACATTGTTATCAAGACAGTGCAATAATGTCTTTCCATCAACAGCTTTTAATTGCAAAATTTCTCTTTTTATCAATGATTCTAGCACAGCATAATACTAAAAGTGAACAGGACAAATTTAATAGATTTTTATCATACCAATGCCATTAAGCCTGCTCATCTTACAGCACTTTAGGAACATAGAAACATAGAAGTTGACGGCAGATAAGGACCGCAAGGCCCATCCAGTCTGCCCATTTCTTTTTCTACCTTATAAATGTGCCATTGGCCTTTGCTCTGTCAGTGGCCTATCTATTCATACTCATCTGTGTTGCTCCCTTGTGCCTATCCCATGCCTGTTTGAAGCCCTGCACTGTATTCATAGCCACCACTTCCTGAGGTAGGCTGTTCCATGTATCCACCACCCTTTCTGTGAAAATAATTTCCTCACATTCCCCCTTAATTGGCCTCCCTCTAGTCTCATGCTGTGTCCTCTTGTCCTGCGTTTTTTCTTATATTTAAACATGTTAGACTCTTTCACCTTGTTAATGCCCTTAAGGTGTTTGAATGTCTCGATCATATCACCTCTCTCCCTCCTTTGCTCAAGGGTAAACATATTGAGCTCCGTTAATCTGTCCTCATATGTCTTATGATGCTGTCCCTGCACCATTTTGGTCGCTCTTCTCTGGACTGCCTCAGTTTGGTTAATGTCCTTGTGAAGGTGTGGCCTCCAGTACTGCACGCAGTACTCCAGATGAGGCCTAACCAGTGTCTTGTAAAGAGGGATTATTACCTCCCTCTTATGACTTGTGATACCCCTACTAATACACCCTAACATCCCCCTAGCCTTACCTACTACTTTGATTGCAAAATTCCTCTAATTATCAATGCTTCATAAAGTAAGGACAGTAAAGTGCCCTTTAAAAACCCAAGAATAGTTTTAATGGAAACACCCATGTGATTAACTCAAAAAGTTCAAAAATATCCAAGTATCCTTGGAAATGATCCTCCCGAGTTTTGACTGTTGTGATATTGTTTATTACTCGGCCCCTGCCTCCTCCCTAACTAACTTGGTTACCCTCTTCAACTCCTTCTGTCACTTTGCTCTGGATGCCCCTCCTCTTACCCACCACTGTCACTTGTACCGAGCTTTAGCCTTCCCTTCCCTGACAAACAGGCGACTACATCACTGTGCAAATTTCATCTCTTAAGTACTGGCTTGGTACACTCCCCTATCTAAATTCCTAATCTCCCCCCACCCACCCTCTCGCTCTCGACTTCTAGGATTCCACGACCACAGAACTCTGACTGTTCCTGGAGATCCACCTCTTGTGGACAGGCCTCTCCCTCCTATCGTCTCCCAGATTGTGGAATGCTCTTCCTACTCAAATCCGTTCCTCTTCCTCACCTGGCTCATTAAATCAAGTTCTACACAACTTCCTCTCTGCAAGTTGCCCCTAGCCCCCCTTTCTTGTCTCACACCCTGCCTGTTGCTCTTAGTTTCAGAGCTAATCTCGGCCCCTATTATGTATACCAGCTTCAATTCAGCTGTCTGTCTCCCCCTCTCCCTCACTCCCTCTCTCCTGAACCAGCTGACCTAGCCCTAGGCTCTGTCTCACTTCTCTACCACTCTGTTATCTCACCACCGCCTGTCTGCTCTGTGTTACTATTGTCTGTAGTGAATTAGACTATTGGTCCCACTTGCTGCTATGATTTCCGCTGAGTCTGTCACTCCATGAAGGGTATAACTACAGGATTTTACTCTACTCTACCCCACACTTATTTGCTCTGTTTGCTAATGTTGTCTATGCTATTGTGTAATTTGTGCATGTTCATTGTTACTATGTAACTCCTTTCACCCTTCCCCCAGGTCGTAACGGGAGATGAACAACTTGTTGTTCAGTGTACCTTACCTGGTGAAGCTTTTCAATAAATAAAAAAAAAACAATAAAATAAATATGAAATCTGGGACACAGGTTTGAATCCGGTTCCCTGCATTCTCCCTTCCCCCCATTGCAACAGGATAATCTAAATATAAAGCTGAAGCTCTTACATTAAAGTGCAATAAAATGTCAGGAGTTAGTCACAAGGGTTACCAAAGGTGAATTGCTTTTATAAATCCAACATTTTATCTATTACCCAAGTTTCATGTGTTCAAAACAATATTCTGATTATTTCCTCAGATGACAGATACAGTTCACTCAGAGTATTTTTACACTACATATCTCTCTTGGCTTATAAATTGGGCAGTGTAGAATTACGTGCTTTAAATCATCTATACCTCCTTGTTACACTTGCACAGTGGAGATGTCTAATCTACTCTCTTTTTGTTTAAAAAAGAGAGATAATAGCTAGTAGCATTTCTAACATTATAAAAAAACAGTGAAATCCTCTTTGGGGAGAGGAGTTAAAAATCTCGAAAGAACCTGGAGAAGGATCCATTACCTGAGCAGTAATGGTGAAAAGCTAAGATGGTTTATCACAGTATATCGTGCTGCATGATATACGTTTGGTATTGTTTCTTATAGCAATAACTAATTGTCAGGGAGAGATATCAAAATATATCATCATAATGAGTTATAAAGAACAGAGTTGTGTGGGTCAGCATTTCTAGTTCTGGTTGGTCAAATTGGACCTGGCAAATCAGAAACAGAACCAGAACCAAAAATGCAAAACTGTATACACAAACAAAGAAGTAGTGCAGTCAGTTTACAGATCACAACACTCGGCATTTAGGTAAACTTGGAGTATATAACACAGCTTTGGACATTTAGGATAAACAGGGCCCCGTGTTCATAGGTTCATAGGTTTATTTCAAGTTCAGTGAGCTGAAGCCCTTTAATGAAGTCGCCACCCAACTTATGGATGGAATATACATTTACTATCCCCCACATATTTGTCAAGATTTTGTTTAAAATATGTTATATTGCTGCTGTCTGTAAATAGGTAATTCATTCCAGGCAGTTATCCTCTGTGTGTAAAAATTGCTTTTTTTGACTATAGTGTTGTTCTCCCCAAATAATTTCTGGTTATGGGACCTTGTTGAGGTAATACCTTTGATATCCCTCAGACATAAAGTTTCCATTGTATAGGGATCTTTATAGTTTTATAGACAAGACACAGACCAGCTGTTTCCCTTCTATATTCAGTACAGTATAGATTGAGTTTCTGAAGTCTGTCTTTGTATCCCAGATGCATTGCTGACTTTATTTTTTTTAGTAATTTTCCTCTGAACTTTTTCCACCAGTCTTTGTGATCTTTTGTTCTGTGGGGCACAAAATTGCACACAATACTCCTGGTGTAGTCTCACCAGAGCGGTATACAAGGGGATGATAACTTTGCTGTCCCTGCAATTAGTATTGCTCGGGATACAACCTAAAATTCTTTGACACTTCTTTGTTGTCTCAATTGAATGCCTGTCAAATGTTAGATCATTAGTGATGAATACACCCAAATCTTTTTCTGCAGTTCTGCGGTTGCAGCAACTGCCACAGAAAGATGGTCTTGCCACAGAAACAAGCCTCTGTTGCAGAACCACTGAAAACCCCAACTAAATGGCTAAAATGATTGTGAGCAAGCTTAAAATGGCGTTAGTGTGAATTGTTGGCAGCTCCATTATACATCCATCCCCCTTGGGTTGCAGTAGTCAATGGGGTCACCCCTTTGCAATCCACTGGCACTCAGCCCTGACACTTATGACTATTATGGCCTTCTACAAACACTGAGGGAACTTCAGGAAGCCCATTTCATGAGAAAGATTGGTAGTTCTATTTGCCAATTGCAGAACTGTGTAATGAACAAGTATTAGTAATTATTGCAGACAAAAAGTGGGAGGCGTTCTGGACTTTTGTCTAATGTAAAATGATCCAACTACTCTCTAGCATCACAGTGAATCCTTACAGAGTGGAAGAGAAGAAGATATGGAAGCCAAATGGTATTGACACAGATGACACCAATGGTGTTGAGCTGCGCGACCAGGAGGAGACAACTAGAGTAGCATTACAGCACAAACCATCACCACCAAGCTTCAAGCAAGTGGGTGGGAAGGAGCCTTTGGTGCAGCACTGTTTTACAACCAGGCAATACTGGTCTCAAGCAACTGGGAAGGCAGAGAAAGAAATTCTCACTGGGCAGGTGGGAGGGAGTCATGAGACAATAAAACAGACTGCATTAGAAAAATGAATAACCCCTCAGTTCCCCCATGCCCTACGTCCAATCTAAATCATGATGCCAGAATTGTTTTGTATTGCCTTACCTGCGCAGCTACCAAACTGCACCAGGCTGCCTTTTTCTGAGCATGCTTCCTGGGTAACTAGATTTTATTTTGGGGCTCATTTGAGTTGCCAGAGATTGTAAAGCCTGTCACAGAACTGCCACAGAATTGCTCATAGTCTGACCGCAGCAAGCACAAGGTCCTGCCATAGAATGTAGGTCCAGTTTGCCACAGTGAATATGGGTCCCCAAGTATAAAATACAAGATTTAGAATTTAGTAAACTCAGACTAAAAGCATAGCATTGGGCATTTAGTGAACTTGGAGGGCTCGATTCGAAAAAAGCTGTGAGATTGACGCAAGGTGCCTGTGCCAAACATAAATGGTGCAAGTAGCACCTTGTGTCAAAAACAGCCCCCTGAGCTATTCACAAAAGCAGCCTGTGTCCATTCATTGGTGGTGTAGTGGCCAGCCCACCCTGATCCCTGATGTCCATGTTACAAATACATTTAAGAAACCCCTTTCATTGGTGGTCTAGTGTCCCCCCATCGCAGCAGGTAGTGCCCACCACCCTGCTCCATCCCGAGACAGAGCCAGCGACCGGCACAGCCCTCCTCACACCTCCGTGATCAGCCGCCGACTGAACCCTCACTGAGCACCTACTGTAAAGTGTACACGCTCATGCTGAGTGTGTATACGTTACAGTGGGTGCTCAGTGAGAAGTAGGCACTCAGTGAGAGTTCAGTCAGTGGCCGGCTGCAGAGTGTGAGGAGGGCTGTGCCAGTCACCGGCTCTGTCTCAGGATGAGGAAGCGGGGTTGTGGGCATACCTGCTGGTGTGTGAGAGCCACTAGACCACCAATAAAAGGTGCTTTTATTAAATGTTATTTGAATGGGAACATTGGGGATTTGGGGGGGGGGCACTACACCACCAATGAAAGGGCCTTTTATTAAATGTTATTTGAACAGGGACATTGGGGATCGGAGTGGGGGACACTACACCACCAGTGAAAGGGGTTTTTATTAAATGTTATTTGAACAGGGACATCTGGGATTGGGGTGGGGGGGTCACTACAGTGCCAATGAAAGGGGCTTTTATTAAATGTTATTTTAAACAGGGCATCGGGGTCGGAGAAGGGGGGATGGCTGCCTTTGTCACAAGGAGCCTGCGGCAAACCCTTCCATATACCATGTGTTTGTTGCATGGGAGAGGTTGCAGCAAGTGTGGGGACTTGGGTGCCAGGACCCTTCCTGTACCAAAATCTGGTGCAGGGTCCCTGGCGCACTGGTCTTTGGTGCAAGCTGCTGTTTGCTGCAGCTTACGCTGACCGAAGCCCATTTTAAGAATTGAGGCTGGAGTATATAACATAGCTTTAGGCATGTAGTAAACTTGGAATACAAAACACAGCATTGGGCATTTAGTAAATTCGGAGCACAGTACACAGCTTTGGACGTTTAGTAAACTCAGAGTAAAAAACACAGCACTGGGTATTTAGTAAACTTGGAGTACAAAACTCAGTACTAGGCATTTAGTAAACTTGGAGAACAAAAACACAGTATTGGGCATTTAGTAAGCTTGGAGTACAAAACACAGTGGGCCAGATATTTAAAAAGTAGCCCTAGGACAAAATTAGCACTGTACAGCGTGCACAAATGGCCCGGAACCATTTGCATGCTATATTCAAAGGAATAGCCCTGGGGATAAATCAGTTGAATGTAGCATGCAAATGACAGTGTGCAAACAGGGCCTTGAGTGTGGTACAAACATAGCCCGACAAATAGGACAGCTCTGCATATAGCAACCGGGCAGTGCAAACTACAACAGCAGCCCAGTGCACGCAAATGTGGAGTAAGGCAATGGTGAACTACGTGGCCACGTTTGTCTAGGTGGCTATGAACCTTGATGTCTTTACTGTCCTCAGCTGTCTTATGGTTACCCTAATTGCTTTATTTTACATCCTTATTATGATCTATGCCTAAAATGTACCCTTATGTAACTATTACTGTGCTACCCAATGTATATCTTGTTTTGCTCCTGTACACCTATATTATGTCTGTGCATTTCTGCATATTGTAACCAATGTCCTGTGCTCTCCCGGGTCGTGCCTGAAAATAGGCAGGTCTGTTGCGTAGCGCACTTACCCGGTTACCAAAAGCTAATAAATAAATAAATGTGTGCGCTAGCAAAGATGTTTATTCACAAAAACAGCAAACAACAGTGCAGACCAAATACTACAGAACTGTGCTATGGTTCTGACAGTTTTGCATGGAGAAAACTCGTTTGTGCAATGCTCACGTTTGCCCGGCGCAAAATTTTGCTATATTCAAAAGTGCTATGCAAATGAGCCTACTTAGGCAATCCATGGGCAAAAACCACATTAGCATGTCATTATTGCCTGATTTGCTTGCAGTTCCATGTGGATTGCCCAGCGCTATTGCAGGGGTGCACACAGCTTCACCTCAAGACATAAATTAGTGTTGGAGAGTTGATTAGCGGCCCTTGCTAATGAAAATGAAAAATGATTAGCAATCAGCCAATTTTGATTAGCAGTTTTCTAAAATGGGTATTTTTACTTTAAACCATGTAATTATTACTTATTATTGTATATATTATATCGTGTGTCGCGAAATTGCAACAATTGGCCATAACTCTGCCAGTTTTTCATATTTTGATCCCAAATTTTCAACATAGTATTCTTGTGACCCCACCTAATGAACAATATGACTGTCATTACAAAAATCCTGCCAGAAATGTGAATTTACCAAGTGACTGCAGAATCACCTTTTGGGCAGGAGTTGCTTAATGACAGTTATATTGTTCATGAGGTGGGGTCCCCAAAAGGAAAATTTGAAAATCTGGGGTCAGTCTGTCAAAAAATGACCAAGTTATGCACCAAAGTTGAACCCCCCTCATTGAAATAGATAGGACCGCATTTACCTTAGTTCTCACACTGCAGTTGCTGGTTCCAGCAGCAAGACGTGTCTGGATTGGAGAGCTGCTCTTGAACCTCAGGTGAGTGAGTGTGTGTACTAGGGGTTGTGGGGTAGTAGCTGCTGAGTGGGAGGTGGGGGTAGGAAGGAGGTACGATTGGAAAGGGACCTTTTTTTTTCTTGCAGGTTTAAAAAAAAAACAAAAGCGGACCGTTGTCTTTTTTTTTTTTACAGAAAACAAGACAAATTAGGGATGCCACTAGTCACCAGGGAATTATAAGGACAGCGATGGGTTTGGTGCCACTAGACTACTAGGGAACTTTAATAAATCATACGCGGATCGTGATCGGAGGGTAGGGGTGCCACTAGAACAGCATATGGGGCGGCAAGAGGGTTGAGGAGGGGCCACTAGACACCAGGGAAATAAAAATAAAAAAAGGGCATGCGATCAGAGGGTGGGAGTACCACTAGATATCAGAGAAAATTAAAATAATTAGGTGGATGTCCAGTTTACATGATTAGCAGTCACTGCTAATCATGCAGGCAATTGACTCGCATTTCATGATTCTTGGGTCGCAAATTGCGATGCGAACCCGCTTATTTTATCCCTTGTCACCTGTAGGTCAGACTGGAACTACAGGTCGATAGGTGCAGGCTAGGTCTCCCCACAGCACCACCTGTATGTCAGACTGGAGAAACATGTTGGTAGCTGCAGGCTTCATCTGTACACAACAGCAGACTGTAGTGTGCTCCAGGGAACTAGCACCATAGCCATGGGCGTTGATGCTGCATGCTATGGACATACTGTAATCCCTGCTACACTGCATAGCAAATGTTATAGTACCATAGTGGCTGGCTTAGTGAGGGACACAGCAGTGCCTATGGTGCGTCGGGCAACAATGACTGCAGCTCTCCACTCAGAGACAGGACCAGCTGGCAGGTGTGTTCTGATAGTGGACACCACTGTCATGCTGTCCTGTGTCCCACTTATGCTGCACCACTGGCATGGAATACACATAGTAACATACACATGGCTGGCTGTGTGTGCCATGATGTCTGTACAGATGTAAGATATGTGTGCCGGGGGGGTGACACATACCATCAGACATGCACACCGGTATTGGGGTATTCCTGACACTGGAACATATACACTGCAGGGATGGCCCCAGCCTTGTGGCAAATCCAGTATATGGTGCAGCCTGGCCACCTGTGCAACCTCCCCCCTCCCCCCTACACGCTCCAGTTCCCCAGTGCTGCATGTGTGTACTGGACTCTGGAATGTGTTGGTGTACCCCATGGAGGGGGACTGGAGGGGTGTTATGTATGGCCACACTGCCAGTTATGTTATACTTTCCTATGTATTTATCGCTGTGTTCACTGGGTAGCCACAGTGGGCCATGGCCAATATTCAGGAACGACCCGGAGCCACTACATGTGATGATGCACTGTACAGTAAATACATACAACGTACAGCAACACACAGTTCACATAGCAACGCAGTTCATTTGCTGCTGCAAGTGGGGTGGTAGCTCTGTCATATACTCTGCATGACTGTTAGCTTCCCAGCAATGATGAGGCATTGTATTCCACAGTGTGGATGCCTGTGCATATGGAGTGGCCCAGGGTGACTGTCTGCCCTTACTGCCTCCTCATTGGCTGCATACAGCCTTGTTTACTGTTGCTGCCATGTCTACACCCCCATCCTTGGTTTGCCGGAGTTAAGACCTTTTCATGAGCGGTAATTTGCTCCGCTTTTCATGTTGCGCTAATGTCTCGTTGTCTTGGCTATGCACGAATATACCATTGTGCCTGTGCATGTTCCCACCACTCACTTTGCACCGCTTCATACATTATCTTTTATCGCCAGTGCTAACACGGTGCGCTGGCATTATTATTCCTTTTAAATATAGCAATCCGACGCAAATGTGGCACAGTCGGTTTGCGCCTGGCACAAAGTTTTGAATATCTGGCCCACTGTGTATTGGGCATTTAGTAAACTTGGAGTAGAAAACACTGTATTGGACATTTAGTAAACTTGGAGTACAAAACACAGCACTGGATATTTAGTAAACTTGGAGTACAAAACACAGTACTGAGCATCTAGTACGCTTGGAGTACAAAACACAGCACTGAGCAGTAGTAATCCCAGAGTAAAAAGCACTGCAGTTACACTGCAGCTCAAAAGCTAATGTGAACCAAGGGCTTTTTTTTTTTAGTTAAGCTTTTTCTGTTTTCCCTGGTCCATGCCCCATCTTGACTGCACACCTTCAGTTTGTTGGGGGGTGGAGTGCCATGTCAGTAGTACATGAGGCGGAGGGGCGGTATTGACCTTGGCAGGCCGGGACATTTCACCTCACAGTTTTTCTCCCACAGGGAACCAGCCATGCAAATAGATATATATATATATATATTACACACACACACACACACACACACATTCACACACACACACAAACACCAACATGTGGCCATGCCAGTGTCTGGGGGTGTCCTACCCCTGATCTAGTGGCCCCAATTTCAACTCCCCCTAGCCTCAACTAGATGGTGGTTGCACTGGGGGGGGGATTCCCTCCCACCCTGAAGGAGGTGGTCTGACCCTGTTGTGCTCAGTCCTCCTTCCTAACCAGCCCCTGATGGCTTGAATGTGCTCTGGAAGCCAGGTGGCCACTCCCAAGCGTGATAGCACTATAAATCCACCAATGTTCCAGCTTTGTTTTCTAGCCCTTCTGTGCTACCCTGATCTCCCTCAACCAGTTAGGAGCCTCAGAAGATGGGGCTGTATGAACCAGGTTCTAATCTAGCAAGAGAAAATTAAAAAATCAGTGCACCCCCCCCCCCAAGATAAAAACATTTGGGTCTATGCTACAGTGAACATTAATCAGCCTGGATTGGCTATTTATTATATTTTATTTATTTATTCAGAATTACAAACCTTTGAGTCAGGGACTCATTTCCAGAGGCTCCACATCAGATCAAACAGATTCACAAGCATAGAAATACAGAGTGCAGTAAACATAGCATGTAGATTACAGAGGTATAGGAACAAATCAAACAGGTAATGGTGTCAGGATTACAGTCTTTGCAGGCGGCAGTACAGCATCACAGAACACAAGGTAATACAGTCCTTAGTCATAAAGCAGTTACAATAATAGAACAGAAGTCATATACAGGGTAATAGCTAAGTTCAAAGACATATACAGAATTATGGCAGTGCAGCCTGGAGGAGGCATTTGTCATCAGGGGTCTAGTTAGGAGCCCCGAGAGGGAGAAGGGCACTGGAGGGCTTGGACAATACTGGTTGAGTGCACTTGCAGCTGCGGGTGGAGAAAATGTGGCTCTTAAGAGCTGTCTTAAAAGGACCTATTTTTGAGAGAGAGGAGAACGAGGTGGAAAGGACATTGAACCAGTAAGGTGCCCTGTAACAATAGGATCTCTGGTCTAGTGAGGTCCGCACCTTCGGGACTCTGAGAGCAGTCGTGGGGGCGCTCTGCGTAGAGGCAGCGGGAGATGCCAGGTGAAGGGAGGAGGAGACTCCTGGAGGGAAAAGGCCTAGAAATATTTTCTCTGCCAGGAGGCAGGTCTGATAGTGTGATTTTTCTTCTAGACTGAGTATGTTGGCCAGGGAGTATATGGTGCAAGTGTGGGTCCATCTGTCTGCACCAGCGAGGAGCCTGCAAGCCTTCTTTAGGGCCAGTTGGATTCTGCTGAGGGTGGTGGCATCAGCCGCAGCATAGACTGGGAGGCTGTAATCTATCAGTGATAAAACAGATGAGGTGACAGCCAGTCTGAGGGCCTCAGTGGGAAAGCAGTCCTTATGGCATAAGAGGAGGCCTATACGCATGTTAGTTGCAGAGGTGAGCAGGTTGACATGAGAGTGAAAAGTGAGGGCGGAATCAAAAGTGATGCCCCGATATTTGTAGCTGTTAATTTGCTCTAGGGGGAGAAGTGAGCTGTATAGTATATGGAGAGGTGCGTTTTTTGACTTGTTTTGATGGTATGCAAATAACATTGCTTTAGGTTTTTTAGTGTTAATGACTAGCCTGAGGTCGCTAAACCAATTTTCAGTTTGGCTAAATGGGTGCTGCAGGGAGGTCTGAAGAGAGGAGAGGTCACAGCGTGAGGAGAGGAGAACAACATTGTCTGCATATAGAAGGACCTTGCTAGGGCAGAAGTTTGATAATGCATTTATGTAGAGACTAAAAAGAAGAGGGCCCAGGGTGGAACCCTGTGGAACCCCGAAGTGGACTGGGCAGGTGCTGAAGAGGGTGTGGTTTATTTTGACACACTGGGACCTTGCAGAGAGATAGCTAGTGAGCCAGTCCAGTGGGTCTTGGGAAAAACCTAGCTGATGGAGGGTGTCAAGTAGGAGTGGGTGACAGACCATATCAAAGGCCTTGGAGATGTCAATGTAGACAGTCCCCGCAAGGTGGCCTTTGTTGAGTGTTTCATGTAGGAAGTTTGAGAACTCAACCAGAGCAGTGGTTGTACTATGATGTGGACAGAAACCGTGTTGCTCTTTACATAGTAGGTTGTGGAAGGTACATATTCCGATAATTGGTCTGCCACTATTTTTTTCCAGGGCTTTAGAAAGAGGGGGAAGAATAGAGATTGGCTGATAGTTGTCAGGGGAGGAAGTGTCACCACCTTTGAAGATAGAGATGATCACAGCCTTTTTCCAGGCAAGGGGGGAACTGGCCCAGGCAAAGGGAATGGTTTAATAAATCAGTCAGGGGGTTTTGCACTACATCAAGGACAGGATCCTGGTGTCCAGAGGGTCTGAGGAGGGTCTGGTGCCCTTGAGAGCTTTTGCTAGATAGTGCCTGGCTTTATGTGGTGAGATGGTCCCCAGGTGGAAAGATGGACTTAGGAGGTGTTGTGGGGGGGTAGGGTCGAAGAAGTTACCAGGAGAACTGCGTTGAGATCTGAGAATGTGGTGTTAAGGCAGTCAGCAATGTCAGCGGGGTTTGTGATAGCAGTCCCATTGAGGTTGAATAGGGACAGGGAAGGGGAGCAGGACTTTCCATTTAATTCCTTAACATTGTCCCAGAAGTTCGGGGCAGACTCCCAGGAGGAGGCAAGTGAGGATCTGTAGTATTCCGCTTTTGCCTTATGAATTGCCCATGTGCATTTGTTACACTCAGCATTGTAGGCCTGCCTGTCACCAGGCTTGCCGGAGGAAATGGCTCTATGCCAGAGATTGTCTCTGTGGCGGAGCTGTAGGAGCAGCAATGGTGTGATCCGTGGAGCACAACGTTGCTTAGTGCGGGTTTTGAGTAGTGAAGTGAAGATGTCGCAAGCCTTACTGAAGGAGTGGATGAAGTATTCGAGTGCTTCATCAATACTAGGGGCCAGGTTAATAGGCGACCAGTCCCACAGGGTGAAGTGCTGCTTAAGTTTGTCTAGGTTCCCAGGGCAGATTAGCCAGTGGGAGACCATGTTGGCCAGTGGTTTCGGCAGCCAACAGGACCATGAGAAGTTTCTGGGCGAGTGGTCACTCAGGGAGTTGGGGTAAACAGTGATGTCCACAACCCTGTGCGGGTGGTTGGTAAGGATGATGTCTAGTAGTGTGTGAGGGCCACTGGATGGGTTCAGATGAGTTGGGTGAGTTTCCAGCTGAGTTAAGTCCAGGGCTGCAAATGTGGCCTTGGCATGGGCTGATGAACTAGCCATCCAGTTGGTGCTGAGGTCAACCACTAGTATTTGCTCAACCTTGTGCAGGAGGCTGGAGAGGTAGTCAGTGAGGGGTACGATTGCTTGGGCTTGTTTCTGAGGGGGAACATAGGCTACTGAGATAAACAGAGGGGCCCTGGAGGGGTCTGTGGTGATCTTAAGAGAGAGGGCCTAGGTACCATGGTCGAGCTTTGGGATTGGTAGTGCGCGGCCCATTAAGGAGTCTTGCATATAGATGGTGCAGCCGCCCCTGCGCTTACTGACTCTATCTTCTCTAAACAGAGAGTAGCCAGGGAGAGAGGTGGCAGAGTCAGGATAGCCTTGGTTAGCCAGGTTTCCACAATTGCCAGTATGCCTGGCTGGTGCTGTGCAGTCCAGCACTGGAGGGCTGCGCTTTTTTTCAAAAGGCTGCAGATGTTCATAGAGGCTATGCGCAACCCAGATGTAGGAGGGGTTTGGCGGGGGGGGAGGGAACCGGCCCGGATTGGGATGGATGTTCCCCGATAGAAACGAGACAAATTGGAGGAGAGTAGACATACATCACTTGTGTGAGCTGTGCCGGACCTTTGCTGACCTGATAAGAAGCGAACAGGGGATGGGCAAAGCACGAAAGGGTGGGAATAGCATGGTAAAACAAGGGCAGAGAGGGGTTGAGGGAGACCAGATGAAGATGGAGATTTGCTAATTTAATTTCAAACCCAAAATTTAAAAATAAAATGATAACAAGAAACATTTTCAGGCCTGAATTGGCTACTTACTAATTTAATATCAAAAGAAGTGGAGGTCTAACAAGAGTCACTTGCTGTGTGATCTTGAGCAAGTCACTTAGCCTCTTAGAGCTTCAACTACCCTTTAACCTCCTTGAGCATCAGCTACCTTTCTATAAAACTGGGAAAAAAGTACTTGCCTTTAAACAAGATGTTAGTCGCATCATACCTGAGCTAACCTGACTAAAACATTGAGAAAAAAATACTACCCCTCCCTCCTTCCACTTTGGTAAATCAGCCTCCCCCTACCCTATGCCCCCCTTTGTTCCTACCCTCTTACCATGGCACGTCTTGGCCTCAGTCACCAGCCTTTCATTTGTGATTGGGGGGATTTCCATTTTCTGAACTAGTTCTCAGCAGTGTAACTTACTTAAGAAATCTTGTTTATATTCATTCAGGGACACAGCCATGGATGCTTCTCATCCGCCATAATTTTGAGTTACTCTTAGCTGCTTCCTCAGTGCCTTATTACAGTACATGGGGGAGCAGCGTGGGGAGTGTTGTGAGGGATGTAAGGAAGCAGGCAGGTAATTGCCAGCCTGAGTCAGAATGACGTGTGAGGCAAACCCATGTGGGAGCTACATTATGTTCACCCTTGCACTTGTGCAGGGGCAAACATATTGGTATGATAGCGGATTTTGAGAAATGTGTCACTGTCGGTCCAATGCAGGACAGCCTGCAAAGAGCTTGACCGTGTCAAACCAATCATTAGCCAGGCTAATTGTGACACTGTTCTGGTCTTGCTGGGTGGAAACGTGTAGTTCAAAGAAAAGAGCTGGCCAAATCATTGGGTGGCTCTTTCCTTTGATCTTCATAAAGCCGCCCAGCAAGCAGAGCTGATCAGCATCATGATCAACCTGTTATGGTCCCCCCCTCAACATAAAAACAGTCCCTCCAACCTCTGCCAAGTGTCCTCGCACCTCCAGTTACTTCCTCCTTCTTAATTGTCCAGCACTGCGGTGCCTGTTCCCCAGTGCCAGCTAGTACCCCCCACCTCACCTGTTTTCACTGTATAACATCGGGGATTTCACCCCCAGTGCTGCCAAATGTAACACTGACACTGGTATGTCCAGTCCTCAGTGTCTGTACCTGAAATAAAGAAAACTGTCCTTTGTAGTCTTTTTTATTTTATACACACTGTAAAACAAAAAGAAAATTATCCATCAATGTCTGTTGCTGCCGCTGGCACACTGCCGCCATTACCTTCCCGCCAGCTGATCTTCCTGCTCAGTTGCCACTACCCCATATCCCCCTTACTTACCCTTACAGGGTTCCCCATCTCTGGAGCTGACTAGTACCCCCCCCCCCATCCTGCCTGATTTCACTGTGCAACACTGAGGAGCCCATCCCGAATGCCGCCAAACATAACACTGATACCTTCAGGTCCTCCACCCAAGTTCTTGTCCTTCAGGGATTTCTCCAGATACAACATGGATAACCTGTGCTCAGACATAAGGGCTGTGAATTGGTCCATCCTTCTCACCCAAACCAATGTGGACTCTGTCCTTTGGGTTCCTTACTGCTGCCTTGTCCTCTGTCCAGGACATGCATTTCCCAGTCACCACCCAGACAGTGGGGGCAGGAACTCCAAATGGCTAACAAAAGAACTCCTTACAAAAATGAAACAGAGGGATGCCCTATGGACAGCCTCTAAATTCTCCCCAACCCCTGCTACCTGGGACAACTACTGAAGGCTCCAGAACTTCTGGACGCAAGAATCCAAATCTCTCGAGGCTTCCTTAAAAAACAACAAGCTCACAATCTGGGTGACCCTCGTAGACTCTGAGCCACAATGAATTCCCTAATTAAAACAGGCACCAAGCAGAGCCATATCAATCTGCGCATTGAAGCAGGTATCTTAACTGAGCCCCTTCAAGTCACAGAAGCTCCAAAGCACAAATTCACCAATCTAGCTGAGTACCTGGCTATGCTCCCACCGAAGGACGCCACACCCATCCCAAGTGAGGAGAACTTGGATGAGACTAGTATTCCTCTCTTCCGTTATAAGACCATTTCCCCCACAGTGGTCCGTTGTGTCCTCATGACCCTCCCCGCCTCCAGAGGTGCCAGAAGCGACGGTCTTTGCCTCCAGTTCCTTAAGCTGATGGCTGATCTTGTTGCCAAGCCCCTTGTCACCCTATATAATCTGCCCCTTTCCTCCCTGTCTATCCCTTCAATAGGGAAACAGGCTAGAGTTGTCCTTATTTTCAAATCAGGTGACCCTAAGCACCTAGAAAATTACCAGATGGTGTCCATCATATCCCACTCAAGTAAAGAAAAAAATGTCTTCCAGTAAATCTCTGACCATGTCTCAAGGTACAGTCTGTTCTCCCCCCACCAGCATAGCTTTAGAAAGGGCCACAGTACCACCACTGCATTGGCATGTTTCACTGACAGTGTCCTAAGGAACTTGGATGTAGGTAAGCTTACTGATGCTATATTCATGGATCTCTCTTAAGGCCTTTGGCTTAGTTGATCATGACATTCTCCTTGATAAACTCTGCTCCTATGGCTTCTCAACAGCAACCATGGCATGGTTCAGCAACTGCTTCACTGGGAGATCTCAGATGGTCTGTACTAGGGAGTTCCCCAAGGGTCCATGCTGGGACCAATCTTGTTCTCCCTCTGTGTTAGCCACCTCCTTAGGGATGGTAGACTGCCACATGCTAATGTATGCGGATGATCGTATTCTTTACAGGAATGATAAGAGCCCAATGAATTTATCCCTTTCTCCTTACAGGGAATTTAGGGCTGTCCAAAAGTGGTTTGCCTCAAACTACTTGTTAATCCCAAAAAGACAAAGGCAATGTTTTTTGGGTCCAAACCAGGGCTCACCAAATGCACTATAGTGCAAAAATTATTTATTTGAATTTTGGTAACTGGGTGGGCCCACTGAGACAATACAGTTCCTTTTTCAGGGGCAACCCAGGGTCAAAGACATTTACAGGGTTTATATAACAAGAATGGTTACATACAAATGCAGAGATATAGTGCAGTGCTACAAAATGGAACGAGCAGGATTAACAATGAGCTCAACAGCATATGCAGAGAACTATAATCAAGAAACAGTAGCTTAAATAGTACATTACAGTTAGATAAAGTGTCACATATAAAGCCCACAAGGCAGTGAAGGGTACCGTAATGTAATAGCACATATGGCAAGCCACACCCAGGATATGAGCCACAAATGGTATGGGTACAGATTATCTGAAGCAAGTACATTGAGAGGAGGGCGACAGGTAAAGCAAGAGGGGGTGCTGGAATTGGGAGAGGGACGAGCAGGATAAGATCACACGCAGTAAGGAGTTCCATAAGGAAAAGGCAAAAGATCCTCTACCCATGGATAACCGTGGTGTAGGGGTTACAATAAAGGGAAGGGAGGAGGACCTAAGCATATGAGTGAACTTTCTGAGTTGTACAATATCTGTGAAATGGGGATGGAGGTGTACCAATTTGTATATACAAATACAAGGGTTATTAGTTGGAGTTTGGACTCATAAGGAGGCCATCCCAAGGATGCTAGGACATCACAGTGGTGGCGACATGCATTCACCCCTAAGGCAAACCTTCCAGCTCTGTGATAAAGCTGCCTAAGGCATGTGAGGATGGTTGCATTGGTTGAGGGAAGAAGTGGTGTGCTGTAGGTGAGCAGAGGGAGGAGGGCAGAGGTTGTGATTTTGTGGCAAGAGACTAAGGAGAGGAAGGGGAGAAGGCAGTAAAGCAGTCCCAGTTTCTGGCTGTGTTTTCAAAAGGAGTACTACATGAGTGCCAAAGGAGAGGGAGGTATCAAGGGTGACACTGAGGTATTTAAATGATTGCACGGATTTGAGGGTATCATCATCACGGGAACAGATAGTGAGCATTGGGTGAGGTTGCGGAGTGGAAACAGGGCTGAAGAATACCGTACTTGTTGAAAACTAATTGGCTGTCCAAAAACAAGTCCTCTAACATTTGGAAATCAGAAGCAAGTGTTCTATTTAGCCAGGAGATGTCTGGAGAGGAGCGATAGATAATGGCATCATCCCCGTAAAGTTGGAATGAGGCACCACCACAGCTGTTCGGCAAATCATTAATGAAAAGAGAAAATAACAGCGGTCCCAAGATGGACCCTTGAGGTACTCCGTGAGTGATGGATCTAAAGTCTGAGAGTGCACCTGACTATTTAACCCCTTGAGACAGGCCAGTTAGGTAAATGTGAAACCAGTTCAGTGCACTTGGGTCAAGGCCCAGGGAGTTCAGCTTCCAGAACAGGAGGTTGTGGCAAACCAGTTTGAATGGTATGTCCTTTATCCTGAACATTTTGGCTCCTTATGGGTCCTCCCTTAACAGGTAACTACTTTCAAATACATGGGGTCACCTCTGATCCTTCCCTAATCTTTGCAGATCATGTTGGGCAAGTAGTGAAGTGTGTGAACCGCAAACTGGGCATCTGCTTCCACCTAAAGTATCTTATGACCCCTGAGGTGCATCTATCTATTGCTCAGGGAATACTCCTAACTCTTGTGGATTACTGCTCTCCTCTTTTTACCCAGACCTCAAATCGGAACCTCGCATGACTCAGAACCGCCTATAACATCTGCAGGTTTGTTGCTCTGGCCCTGTTCAACATCCACTACTGTTCCCTTTACTCAGTGCTTTGTTGGATGTCTCCATAGACCCACTGTGACTACCTTATGGGTACCCTTATTGAAAAATTCATTCATAATGGGGTTAACTCCTCTCTAACAAGACTCTTTAGTATTAGGACTGGCACATGGAAGCTAAAGTCCTCCTTTCAATGCCTCCTAGGCCTTCACCTGACAGCAACTGAGATGGGTCAGAGCGTCTTTTTCCATTGTTGTACCCAGGCTATTGAATAGCTTACCAACCACATTTCACTCACTAGGAACTTCCTCTCTTCCAATCACATTTAAAAAATGTTCTCTTACCCACCATGGTTTGTAAGCGTCCCTTCTGACATGGGATAGGGGCACACTTCCAATACCTGGCTCCATCTGCTTCACTTGTCTTTAAGCAGACTATCCAATTTAATAGTATCATTCTTTATTTTTATCTGAGCCACATTACTGCGTATTTGCCAAAAGCTGGCTTACCCATTTTTGTTTGCTTTTTTACTCTGCCTGACTGGGTTGCCCAACTGCATGCCTTTGCCTTGCTTTCTGTTTGTATGACTTGTTATTTACTGTGCTTGACTGGTCTGTATTGTACCACCTTGACTTGTATGCTGATCCTAATGTATTGTATGTGCCATCTAGATGGCCCAGGTCATTCCTAAACAGTCCCTTAGACCAGTGTACCTACCTGGTTATCAAATAAATAAATAAATAAAATAAAAGGGTAGGGCTCTATCCCCAACCCCTGGGGTCAAGTGACTGGTGCCAGTCAAGCCCACACTGGTCCTTCTGAGACAGCTGTAGCCAATGCCTGTCTTTTCACCCCTTTTGGTGGAACCACCTCCATTGCAGTCTGTGTGGGGAGCCCCAAACCAAGGACTTCCATGCTGCAGCCAGCTTGCCAGGCCATCTCTTGGTGGAAATCACCCAGTCATATGGCTGTAGGGCGGTTCACAATCGTAAACAATTGAGGGCCTTTTTTGATGAGTCTTTGGACGACTCCTATAGTTCCTTCATATAGTCATCAAGGACACGTACCTTTGACCGGGGCTCAGTTGAGGAGCTGACCACCAACCATGGGCTGGTGTCTCTTGGAGCTCTTCTCTGACTTGTGTCTGAGTCCACGAACGCCCCTCTGGAGCCTGTTCAAAAAAGGGATAAATAACCTTTTACTGACTGTGGCAGGGTGGAATAGGACCCTGTCCCAGTTGTTTTGGAGAAAGTGTTTAAGTGCAAGGATCTGTTCTTTCCTTTTCTGTTTCTTCTCTGTCTGGTTGCGCAACCAAATTTTCCAGTGAAACTTCAGATTTAATCGCTCCGACAATCTCACAGTTCTGTGCCTCTCACTGTCTCAGTTTTCTCTTGCTGTCTGTTTTTCCCCCTTGCATATCTATATCTGCTGATATAAAAATATGTGCAAATCAAACTGTATGAAAATGTAACTAACATTGGGATCCCTTTTGTTTAGAAAATATATAGTGTTACTGTTGAAATTCATATAATTATGTTTTGAGATGATTGCAGAAAGCTGTTGTAAACTCTAGAGGTTACTTGAGTCCAAATTTTGAGCCTTTTGCAAAAGCTGTAGGGGCCTCAAGTAGCACATTGTGTTCTAGATGCTCCTGAAACTTACAAGAACAGAATATTTACAGGGACAGGATGCTTATCAAGAGTGGGGGTTGCAAGGACTTATAAGAGAGCTGAGCTGCAATTGCTGGAGGAGAAAAGGGGCACAGCTGAAGGAAAACACTTTTTATTTCTCCTTTGTACATAGTTATACTGAACAAGTTTTTTTTTTATGTCACTGCTACTGTAAATAAATATTTTTGGTGAATTCTACAACTGCTTCTGGTTATCCAATGCTTTCTGACCTGTACCTTGAAGACACTGACATCCCAGATAGGGATGAATCCTTGGGGGTTTCCTTTCCATGGCAGAGGCCATTTTGGGATCAGGCCTGGAGCTCTGGCAGCAACCAGTATCCTGCCTGCACCCTCGCCTCATATAGTCTGCAAGTATGCGCTCCCTACTGGCTCTCTGTCTATGTTCTCAGACAACCCCTTGGCTGAGGTTCTGCTCTCACTCTTCCAGAAATCTGGAAACACCAGGGATGTAGACAAGACCCCTGACAAGGAGCAGAAGAAGCAAGACCATGCGGCCAGGAAAGTCTATGCCACTTCCTCAGTTGCCCTCTGTCGGGCAAGCTATGCCTTGATGACTTCCTGCTGGGAGCACTGGATAATGTCCTCTGTCACCTAACTACTATGAAGCAGTTACTGATGAAAGTGGTCAGGGATCAGGGTCAAGCACTGGCTAACACCAGCTGCAGATGGCCTTGGACATGGGTGACTTCTGTGCCCGTGCCATGGCTGTGGCTGTTGCGATGCATCGCAGGGCCCAAATGAGGCTCTCCCCCTTTATGGCAGACACTCAGCATAAGCTGGCTGATGTTGCTTTCTTGGGCACCAACCTCTTTGGCCCTGGAGTGGATGGTCATCTCACATGGATTGAGAAATTCAGTGCTACCCTGGACTCTGTGGCTTCATACCAAAGGAACCAAAAGCCCAGAAACCAAAAAAGAAGGCTTTTTGGTCAATTTCCGTTTCTGTCCATTCAGCCACAGCAGCCTTGACAACAGCCCCAGCAGGGACAATACTAAGCCAAGTGCCCCAAGGTCTGGTTCTCTGGCCAGGGGAGGAAAAAGAGGCAGGGGTAAGAGGAGGTGGTGTCTCTGCAGCCCCAGTGCTGATGCCTCCTCCAAAGCTGTCCAGTGATGGGTTGGGGGTGTCTACCTCCCGCCTGTCTGGTCCAAGACCCAGCTCCCTGTTTGGCGGGCGAGGTGGATCAGCTTCACCACTTCTGGCCACGCTGGTCCATCATTACTATGGACAAGTGGGTTCTTGAGGTGGTAGGGAGAGGCTTGCCTCTCAGTTTCAAGGCTCTCCTGCCTTACCGGTCCCACACTGTGAGGGAGTCCTCAATGTCGCAGGATAGGTTGTCCATCCTCAGGGAGGGTTCCGCCAAGCTAGTTCGACAAGAATTTTGCCAACATCCTCTACAGCAACACAACTACAATGACAGCCCCTATAGCAGCACAGCAAAAGAACAGTTAGCAACACAGTGACAAACACCAAACACATGTATAAATGCGGGGGGCTGCGCCCCCCACCCCACCATACAGGGGGCTCTGTCTCCCCCACCCCTCGTATTTAATATAACCAACTTCATGTCACACACAGTGGGAAAAAAGGGCCATTCTTCTGGCCACAGAAACACAAAACCACCTGTCAATGGCACTGGAGGACATCGGCAAAACTCTTGTCGAACTTACTTGGTGGAACCGAGGGGGTGTACCGTTATGACAGCGATGCCTACACCTCTTGACATGAAATCCCTGTCGTGCTCGGTGCCTTCACTATGCAGCTGTTGCTGTAATTGCTTAGCTGTGTTTCCATCACCGTTATAGTGGTACACCCTCAGGGTCAGATGCTTGTGAAAGGAGCCATAGCCCTTGTCCCAGACACCCTGGCAAGTCAAGGGTATGTGTTCAAGTACTTTCTGGTCCTGAAACAGATAAAGTTCATGCAGAAGAGAAAGCTCGCGATGGTCACTCTTAGCCAGATTATACCATTCTTGAAGCTGGGCATGTGGTTCTGCTCCATGGACATCCAGGATGCGTTCTTCCACATCCCAGTCCATCCATCCCACTGGAGGTACCTTCAGTTCCGCACAAAAGGGATGCTCTATCAGTTCCAGGTCATGTCCTTTGGCTTCTCTTCTGTGCCCAGGGTCCTCACCAAGTGCTTGGCAGTAGTGGCAGCCTTCCTGCGATGCTAAGGCATCAGGGTTTACCCTTACCTGGATGACTGGCTGATAGCCAGGCCATCCAAGAAGGCTATGGAGCAGTCCAGGGATCTGGCCCACCAGACCTGCAGAGACTTGGGCCTCTTGGTCAACCTGGTCAAGTCCCAAACTGATAGCCTCGTAGGTGATTCAGTTCATCAGGTCAGAGCTAGGCTCCCTGCAGTCCACAGCCCACCACCCTGCAGACTGGGCACTGGACCTTTCCTCCTTTGCCTGATCATTTCAGGTTCGGTACCTGGAACTTCCCACGGCTGCTGGAGTATATGGTGTCTTGCACCAGTGTGGTCTTGTGGGCCTGCTGGTGGATGCGGCACCTGCAGTGGAAATTGGGTCATTAGTGGTCCCATCACCTAGGATACTTGGACTGGCCAGTCACAGTGACCCAGTGGATGTGGGACGCCGTCTAGAGGTGGCTGATCCCAGAACATCTGAAGGAAGGAGTCCCATTTATCTGCCCTTAACCAAACATCTCTCTTACAGTGGATGCACCTCTGATGGGGTGGGAAACTACAGGGCCCACTTGTTCTGGACATGCAGGCAGTCCCATCACCACATCAACCTGCTGGAGCTTTGTGAATTGTAGCTAGCTTTGACAGAATTCACTCCTCTAATCAGGGGTCAGATCAGGCAAGTCCAGATGGACAACACCATGACTGTGTTCTAACTGAACAGGTAGGAAGGCATGCTCTCCCTTCCCTTGTGTCAGGAGGCCCTCTGCACCTCAACCCTCATATGCAGCCTGGGTGCAGATCTCCTGGTGATCCATGTTGTTGGAGCAGACAGTCAGTTGGCAGACACTCTCGACTGGGTGGGCGAGACGTTGCACGAGTGGTACCTGCTTCAGGAGGTGGTGAACCACCTGTTCTCCCTGTGGCCTACACATCTGGTGGACCTGTTTACCTCTGGGAAGAATGACAGACTGAGACTGTTTTGTCCCATCCCCCCCCCCCCAACAGGCCAGGACACTGTTGGGTGATGCCTTCACGAGGCCCTGGACCCCAGGCCTCCTGTATGCTTTTTGTCCTTCCCCCCAGATCCACAAGGTGGTGGGCAAGGCCTGGAAGGAAAAGGCATTGATGTTCCTGAAAGCTCCAGGCTGGCCATGCCTTTTTTCACACCCGAATCTCCTCAACCTCAGTAGGAGGCCTCCGTGGTGGTTGCCTATTCACTTAGATCCACTGACCAGAAAACAGGGGAGAGACCTGCACATGGACCTTCAGTCCCTGCACCTGTCAGCCTGGTTCCTGAGTGACTAGAGACCTAGGCTTTGGGTCTTTCAGAGAATATATTTTTATTTTATTTATTATGATCTCAGAGTAACACCTTTGAGAACAAGCTCATTACATAGGTTCCAGGTCAGAATTACATTAACAGTGATTAGAAAAAGAAAAAAAACATATAGGTATACAATAGAGCTGTAAGTGCAGGCTAATAACAAATATGAGTCTAAGTATTAATATATACATAAACAGACTAAGTCAGCAGGTTTTTGTAAGTACAACAAGTTTGTGAGAGGGTTAAGGCAGTTTAAGGAAGAGAGGACAATTCATACTGGCGGTGCCTGTAAAGCAGAGGGAGTTACTGCAGCAGACTGAGTTGTCAGGATGGAGGGCTATGTTCGGCGATTACAGCAGCCCAAAGCAGCCAGTACCCACTCAAAAAGTGGGGAAGCATCAGCTCAGGAAGACCTTGTCAAAACTAATTTTTTTTTTGGGGGATTTGGCTGAAAGCAGATGGAAGAGGATAGTAGGAGAAAAGAGGGGGTGGTGGGTAAGAAGGGAGTTTGATGAAGGAAGGAAGGAAGGGAGGGAGGGAGATAGGGAGGGAGGGATAGATTACATTAGGGCACATGACGAAGGGAAGTAACAAGTGCAGGATTTAACGGACCGTTTGGTAATGAGGGAGAGCTCCTTAGCTGCTTAGGGACATGGAAAAACAGCATTGAGGAGCTAAGGCAAGCAGTCACAGATAGCATTAGCATTTAGATGTTTTCAGAGCTCACATTTGTAGGGGCTTAATGCTGTTATCGAGGATATGGCAGGAGGCAGATTATTAATCCAAGTGGGTATCCACGAATGTATTCCATGTTGTGGAGGCCTCCTGAAAAGAGTAGACTTTCTGGTGCTATGCCATTAAATAGAAAAGATTTTCCATGTAGTTTCAGGACAAGGAGCTTGATCTCCTTGCCTGTCGTGTGGTTAGTATCCTTGAGTACGTTGGTCCCTCTCCCAGCTGGGGCTGTGAGCAGTGACCCTAAAGGTGCATCTGGCTGCCATCACTGCATACCAGGCACAAGCTGATATGTCAGTGGTGGCCCAGGAGAAGGCAGTCAATGCTTTTTTTAAGGCCTGAACTTCCTGTACCCTCCAATGCATGAACCACCTCCACCTTGCAACTTATTGCTGGTATTAGCCATGATTAAGTGCAAGCATTTTTAGCCTATGTTCAGGTGTGGGATGTCACACCTGTCGTGGAAGCTGGCCATTTTGGTGGCTGTCACATTAGCCAGGATTACTGAGTTTTAGGCAATCTTGTTGGAGTCTCCATATCTGGTTTTCTACAGGTATAAGGTCACCTGCCCAATGATCCTCCCAAAGATGGTATCAAAGTTCCACTTTAACGAAGTGATGAACTTTCTGGTATATTCTATAAACCCTTCTTCAGAGGCTGACCACAGGCTCCATACTCTGGACCTGCAGCGGGTGCTGTCCTATTATGCAGAGCATATGGCTGCTGAAGCCGCGCCTGGCAGACCAGCAGCTAAGCGGATGATTGGCAGGTGGATTACAACTTGCGTCGACCTCTGCTATAGGTTGGCTGGTAAGAAGCCTTCCATAGGGCTTAGGGCTCATTCTATCAGACATACCGCTGCCTCGGTGGCTGCTTCAAGTAACAACCCTTTTTAGGGACGTGGATATGTTGTTCAATCCACACTTGTTGGCAGGTACCTTGCCGCTTTAAGATGTGCCGGAAAGTCTTCAAGCTGGCTCCTCCCACCCACCCGGGTGGTAAAACCCTCGGCTCCGCCCCATGATGCCAGATCTTCCTTACCGCCTGGAAGCTCAGGTTCCCTCCTTAGCACTCTTGCGTCTCTAGGCCTGGATCCTACACCTTCGGTTTTACCGAAAATCGTGCTTAAATTCACAAGACTTAAGTCTTCTCCATCCTTCGCGGCTGTGGTGGATTCTAAATCTACTCCCGGCTTCCGTTGATGCCCTTGCAGGCAGAAGATGTTTTGGACTGACCTGCATGCCACGTGCGTCTACTGCTTTGGTCTTGGCCATGATCCGCAGGCCTGCGATCTTTGCAAGTCTTTTTCAGCTTCGGTTCTTGAAGACCATGCTGCCGGACTCTAACTGGGGCACCACGAAAAATGGTTTCCGCCGGTGAAGTCGAAGGAGGCCCATTGGGTGGTGTCCGCGTCTGCGGGCTCCTCAAAGTAGCTGGATCAATTAATCACCCTCAAGGAGGAGGTGGCCCAGGCTGCGCCTTTTTCTTCCTTGACGTCGGCGTTTATCCCACTCTCCTTGGGCTCCTCCTATACTGCTTTCTTTTGGGAGCTTTGTCACTCCCTCTCCACTAAAGGAGAGGGACCCTCAAGTACTCACTTCAGTCGGTCAAAGAAGAAGGAACTGAAAGGTAAGTCCCACCGTTGATGTTCATGGGAGAGAGAGAGATCTCACTCCCTGGAGTGTCTCTTATTGACCTCGGTCGAGGTTGCGGCTAAGGCCGCTGGCTTTTTGGTGTCCTTGTCAGGTCAGCCGGCAGAGACACCTGTCAATGCAGTTGAGATTTTTCTCGACCCTTTGGACTGGCTGTAAACTGGAAAGGCCGACAACCCCCTTTCACTGGTACCCCTGGTGCTTACTGAGGACTTGCCTCAGCCTCCCAAGCTGAAGTCCCCAGTCAAGGACCCTAAGCCGGGGGATGAGCGGGTTTCCCCCGTCCCCTCTTCAGCCCACTGTCGGCGACCCCGACGGTCTTGGTCTCGGTCCTCTCCTGTGTCAGGTACGTCCCACCGACGTTGGCGCTCTTGGTCCCGACATCACGGAAAGCGCCGCCGCCGCTCTTCCTCATCATCCTCTTCGGAGGATAGACTCCGGTGCAAGTTGCGTTGGTGCTATGAGGATATGATGTGGCAGCAGCTCTTATTAGCCGGCAACAAGCTGACTCCGTCACCTTCCCTGGCAGTTAAGTGGCTGTTGCCCGAACGGCTGAAGTAGCCTCTCACCCTCAGCTCCTTGGTCGAGGAGCCGACTCCAGCACCGATTGCTCGGCTGAAAAAGGCTGCTCTTCCCATTGTGGTGGAACCACCACCCCCACAACCGAAGACTGGAGCCCTGACCAAAGATTATTGGTCGGGTCAGGGCTTGCCCCACAGATTGTCGGTCACCCTCACCCCCCGATCAGCCTCGGCGAGTGGAGGGTGGCTCAGGCACTCGGCAGTTGTTCTCAGACTCCTCGGAGTCCGACTACTCCTCCCTGTATTCCAGGCCTCTCGACCTGGAATCCTCCGGGGGTCTGTCGGTGGACCAGAGCACATCCTCATTCCTTGGTATTCTTCGGCTCATCTCAGTCTACTGGGATGCAGCTCAAACCTGCGTAGAAACGGGCCAGATATCCGCTCACGGAGATTTTGGATTGAGTGGATTCCCCACACAGAGGCCTTCCCTGTGGCCCCGAGGTCATTGTTGGTTCGGCCTTGGAGTTGTGGCAGCAGCCTGCCTCCTGTCCTGTGCCTTCGGCCAGGATGACTCGCAGGTACGCAGTCCCGACCAGTTCCCTCTCTGGTTTTTTGGAGCACCCCTTGGCTGAAGGGCTGGTAACTGATAGTGTTTTCCGGCGCTCTGGAAATGCTAGGGACGTAGAGAAGCCTCTGGACATGGAGTTCAAAAAGCTGGACTACTCCGGGCACAAAGTTTATGCTGCCTCCTCCCTAGGCCTTCAACAGGCTAGCTCAGCTCTACTGATGGCACACTTTTCACATGCCCTTTTGGGCTCCCTGGATGAGGTTCTTTCTCATCTCCCGGCAGACCTTCAAATGATGGTCAAGCAGGTGCAGGATCAGAGAGGGGTGGTGGCCATGCAACAGCTCCAGACTGCTCTGGACATCAGAGACTATTGTACCCGGTCAGTAGCAGCTGCAGTAGCCATGTGTCACAGAGCTTGGCTGCGAATCTCTACCTTCACGGCAGATACCCAGCACAAGCTGGCAGATGTCCCCTTCTTGGGCACCGACTTTTTTGGGCCCAGGGTGGAGGGCCATCTCCAGAGGATCAAGAAGTCCAGTGCCACCTTGGACTCGGTCACATCTGCCCAGAAGGACAAAGGCCACCAGCAACAACATAAGCCCTTTTGCATGTCCGGCCCAGCAGTACCAGCAGCAGGGCCAGTAGGCTTTTGCTTGGTGCCCCAAGGCTAAGCCTGCTGCTGCCTCCAACAGGAAGCCTGGAGGGAAAGGTCCAGGTGGCGCCTTGGCCAGTCCTTCATCCAGGCCTGCCCAGTGACGGGTTGAGGGGTGCCGCCCTCAACCTTGTCACTCCTCCTCTGGGTCCCCCCATGGGGGGACGGCTCAACCACTTCCTTTCCACCTGGTCCGCTATTACCATGGACCATTGGGTGTTGGAAGTGGTCGGCAGGAGTCTACCTCTGGAATTAGAGCAGATCCCTCCCTTTCGAGCTGTTGTCCCTCGGGGGGGGCTACTGGTTCTGCAGCTTCTCTATCGGCTCGTTGAGTCAACATAGCTCTGCTCCTCCAAAAGGAGGTGATCAGCAAGGTGGAAGATCCTCCTCCTCCAAGCCCAGGGTTTGTGTCCAGGTACTTCCTGATCCCAAAACAGAAAGGGGGCTGGTGCCCCATTCTCGATCTGCATGACCTGAACAAGTTCCTAAGGCTGCGCACCTTCAGGATGATCACTCTGGCTCAGATCATACCATCCTTGGAACTAGGTGTGTGGTTTTGTTCTCTGGATCTCCAGGACGCGTTGTTTCACATCCCAATCCATCCGTCACATCGGCGATTCCTCCGCTTCGGAGCAGAGGGATCCCTCTATGAATTCTGGGCCATGCTCTTTGGCCTTTCTCCAACTCCCAGGGTCTTCACCAAATGCATGGCAGTGGTGACAGCATTCCTGTGGCACCAAGGAGTCTGGATGTACCCTTACCTGGATGACTGGCTGATAGCAGCCCCCTCCAGGTTGGAGGTGGAGCAGTCCAGAAATCTGGCCCTCCAGGTCTGCTCTCAAATTGGTCTCCTGATCAACGAGGCCAAATCAGAACTCGTGCTATGGCAGGTGATTCAGTTCATCGGGGCAGAGCTCGACTCTCTTCGAGCCAGAGCCCGGCTCCTGGTGGACAGGGCCGAGGTCCTTTCCTCCTCTGCCCAGTCATTTCAGGTTGGGCAATTGCGCCCTGCCTGGGACTTCCTGTGCTTTTTAGGTCTCATGGCGACTTGCACCAACATGGTCCGTTGGGCCCGCTGATATATGTGTCCCCTGCAGTGGGGGCTGGCCCGCCAGTGGTCTCAGCACTCCAGTCCTTTGGACCAGCCAGTAACCATGACCCAGAAGACGTGGGATGACCTGCAGTGGTGGCTCATCCCAGCTCATCTGCAGGATGGTATCCCATTTGTCCACCACAAGCTGACGGTCATCCTTACGACTGACGCCTCCTTAATGGGTTGGGGTGCCCATCTGGGGGAGCTCTGGGCCCATGGCCTCTGGTCCCCTCAGGAGTCCCAATGCCACATCAACCTGCTGGAGCTTCGAGCGGTACAGCTAGCCCTCACCGCCTTCTCTCCATTTGTACGGGGTCAAGATGTTCAGGTCCAGACAGACAACACCATGACCATGTACTATCTCAGCCATCAGGGTGGGACGCACTCCTTGCCTCCATGCAAGGAAGCCCTCTGCATTTGGTCTCTTGTGATCAGCCTGGAGGCGGATCTCCTAGCCATTCACGTGGCAGGAGCCTCGAACAGTCTGGCCGATGCGCTCAGCTTCATAGGAGCTGCATCTCACAAGTGGTCTCTCCTGCCGGAGGTAGTTCAAGGCCTGTTCTCCCATTGAGGCACCCCTCAGGTGGACCTGTTCGCCTCCAAGGAGAACACGAAGCTGAGGCTGTTTCATGCCCATCCCCCTCAACAGGGCTCGCTGCAGGGGGGGATGCCTTCTCGAGGCTGTGGATCCTGGGTCACTTCTGCACCTTCCCTCCCATTTCCCTTGATCCACAAGGAGCTTCACAAGGCAAAGAGGGACAAGACGCAGGTGATTCTGGTAGCCCCAGACTGGCCTCGCCAGTTCTGGTATCCAGATCTCCTCAGCCTCAACTCCAGGCTCCTGATGCGGCTTCCAGCCCACCAGGACCTGATCTCAGTCAGCAAGGGGAAGGTGCTCCATCCGGACCGTCAGTCCCTGCACCTGATGGCCTGGTTCCTGAGCGGCTAGAGTTCCAGGCCTTGGGGCTTTCTGTCGAGGTCCTCAACATTGTTGAGGCGTCCTATAAGAAGTCGACCAGAAAATGTTATGCCTTTAAATGGAAGAGATTCTCCATTTGGTGTCAGGGCAAGGGGTTGGACCCTTCTTCCTGTCCATTGGCTAGCATTTTGGGCTACCTGTGGTCCCTTTCTCAGCTAGGGCTTCGGTTGATGACCCTTAAGGTGCACCTGGCAGCCATCTCTGCTTACCGGGTGCGGGTCGGCCAGCAGTCGGTGGCACAGGAGAAGGTAGTCTGGCGCTTTTTCAAAGGCCTCAATCACATATCCCCTCCAGTGTGAGAACCTCCACCTCCATGGGATCTACTGCTGGTATTGGCCAAGCTCATGTGCAAGTCATTCGAACCAACGCACAGGTGCAATATCTCCCACCTGTCATAGAAGACCTCCTTCTTGGTGGCTATAACGTCAGCCAGAAGGATGGGAGCGCTCCAGGCGCTTTCCATTGAGTCTCCTTATCTGGTCTTCCACAGGGACAAGGCTGTCCTTCGCCCCCACCTGAAATTCCTTCCGAAGGTGGTGTCAGAGTTTCACCTGAATCAGGTGTTGACTCTGCTGGTGTTCTACCCCAGTCACACCTCAGAGGCCGAATGTAGGCTCCATACTCTGGACCCTAGAAGAGCACTCGCTTATTACAAGGAGCAGATGGCTGAAGTTCAGGGAGAGGTTCGCCAGCTGTTTGTCACCTACACTGTAGCCGCACCTGGCAGACCTGCAGTCAAGTGGGGGATAAGCAGGTGGGTCACCTCCTGCATAGATCTCTGCTATAGGTTGGCGGGCATGGAGCCACCCAAAGGAATAAGAGCTCATTCAACCCGCCATATCGCTGCTTCCATGGCTGCTTCTAGGGACGTCCCTGTCCAGGAAATCTGCAGGGTGTCTACCTGGAAGTCAATACACACCTTTATTTACCATTACCACATTGACCAAGAGTCACGTCAGAATGCTGGTTTTGGGACCTCGGTTCTCCAGTCCTTATTCCCCAAGTAAGTATCGGGGTGCGCATCTTGCCTCCCTCCTCCCGGAGAACTGCTAGGAGTCTGCCAACAAGTGTGGATTGAACAGCATATCCCCATCCCTAGAAATACAGGTTACTCACCTGTAACAGGAGTTCTAGGAGTGGTATATGTTGTTCATCTACACGACCCACCCGACCTCCCCGGCTTCGATGCACAACCTGGCTTCCAGCAGGCTAGATCTGACATCAAGGGGTGGAGTCGAGGGTTTTACCACCTGGGTAGGTAGGAGGAGCCAGCTTGAAGACTTTCCGGCACATCTTAAAGCGGCAAGGTACCTGCCAACAAGTGTGGATGAACAACATATACCACTCCTAGAACTCCTGTTACAGGTGAGTAACCTGTATATCCAGGAGATCTGCAGGGCTGCCCCTTGGAAGTCAGCACACATCTTCATCTCCCTATACAGCATTGATGTGGAGTCTCGTCAGGATGCTGCTTTTGGAACCTCCTCTCTCCAATCCCTGTTTGCCAAGTATGGATGTGTGCCTTCCCCCTCCTCTGGGAGAACTGCTTGAAGTCTGCCATCATGTGTATAAGTGAACCATATCCATGGCCTTAGATAAATAGTTTTTGCACCTGTAACCATAGTTCTAAGAGTTGTATATGTTTCACATCCATACCACTCACCAGACCTGACCTTTCAAGTGGCAAATGGATCCCTGTGTTCAGCATGCAAGATCGGATGTCACTGGGCAGTGCTGGAGGACATGCTACCTGGGTGGTGGGAGGAGCTTAGTTTAAAGACATTCTGATGAGTCAGCTCTTCTGATGGAACTGCCATTGTGTGAATGCAAAGTATATACCACTCCTAGAGCTATGGTTACAGGTGAGTAACCTATTTTTTTTTTTGGCTGTGGTCTGTGTCAGATGATGCTTCTTTCTTATTTGGTATATTGTGCTGCTCATCTTCTTCATGGCCGGCCAACTGACAGGGATCTATAGCTCTGGCTTAAAGACCACAGGAAGGTCTCAGCTATGGTGGGGTTTGCTGCTTAGCTTACAGCCATGGAAGAGGTGGTGACTATTGCTGCAGTGGGCACTTCTTTGGCCTTGGCACTGCTTCTGGCTGGGGCCAGCGTTGGAGCATCCTTTACCGGAGATTTCTGGGAGATGTGTCAGGTGCTCCAGGCCTTCAGGGGAAGCCCTGCCCACCATGGAAAGAAACAGAAGTGCTGCTGGCACCAGTCATGGGACCAGAAGAGATTAAGGTCCTCCTGTTCCCTTGACTCCCCTGGCTGCTCGACACATGTCAAGCAGTCAACTCCAGTCAAGCTTTCTGTGGTCAGGATCCAGATTGAAAGTTCCATGGTGCACACACTGGGCTTGTCAGCCTTGACACTGGGTGACCAGGCAGTCGAGATCTTTCTCACCCCCCATCAGTCATTTGTTAGAAGGAATCGATGACGAGTCAATTTACAAGACCCCAGTCTTCTAGGTACTCTCCCTAGAGGACGTGAACCAGTCAATGTGCCTAACCAGCTCCACTTGGGACGTGTCTCCATGGGTGGTTGTGCAACTGAAGCTGGTACTCCTCCATCCACCTCAGCATGTTATCTCTGCTGACCCTCTGTTGCTTCTCCATGGTGTTAGCCTTCGGCTCAGTGGTCAAGGTCGAGTTCAAGCTCGTGGTTGAAGTGCTGCTTGTGCTTTCATTTCCGCTTGCCTGAAAGGAGGTTTTCAACCTTCTTGTCCTCCAGTGAGTGGAGGTACTGCCGCAGGATGCAGCAGCACTGTGAGTAACTCCTCTGGCAGTAATGGGCCATTGCAGGGTGGGGTAGGGCTGTACCCTGAAACCAGTGGATGACTGCCAGATGCCAGTATGGTTCACACTGGCTTGCCCTCGGCAGATGTCTCTGGCATCTGCCTCACCACTCTTGTGAGTGGAGCCACCTCCACCACAGATGTTGGTGGGAGCACTGGCAAAGGGCTCCAGTACTGCGGCCAGCTTGCCAGGCCGGTTGTTAGTGGAAATTACCCAGTTGGAATGCCTCTCTGGTGGGCCATGGTGGCAAGTGTTCAAGGCCATTTTTGAGGAGACCTCAGATGATTCAGACTGCTTGTCCATGCAGTCATCAAGGATGCATACATTCTACTGAGTGTTACACAAGGATTGGACTGCTTACCATGGACCAGTGTAATTTGGGGCTCTTATCCAACTCATATCAGAGTCCATGACTGTCCCTCTGGAGCTTGTCATAAAAGGGCTAAGTACCCTTTTACAGACATCCTGGATAGGGATGAATCCCTGGGGTTGCTTTTTCCATGGCAGAGGCCATTGTGGGTATGGCCCTGGAGCTTTGGCAGCATGTGGCATCCTGCCTGGCACCCTCCACTCATATGGTCTGCAACTGTGTGCTCCCTACAGGGTTCTTGTCAGGGTTTTTGGACCACCCCTTGGCTGAGGATCTAGTTGCAGACTCAGCTTTCTTCAAGTCTGGAAACCAAGGGGATGTGGACAAGCCCCAAGACAAGTAGTCTAAAAAGCTTGGTCACATGGCCAAGAAAGTTTTTTTTATGTATGTATCTATGTTTTGAAGATTCAGATTACAACCTTTAAGATACAATACTAGTAGAAAAAATATACATGTACAGGAACCCAGCTAGTGGGCACGTAGTGCAACACAAGCTCCTTGCAAGCTAACCTGACAGGATTACCGATGTCTTGGTACTACCGGATTCGCTATGTGACCACTCCCGTCACTTGTCTGTGGTCCAATTAATTCCAAAAAGTGCCACCTGTCTTTGTGAACAGCAAAATTCTCAGGAAAGGGCAGCTCTCAGCTTTCAAGGAGGCACTTTCTCAGATTGATTGGTCTCCCCTTAAGGTACTGCATGACCTTGACATAACACTCCTGTACTTTATTGATAACTTCAGTAGCGTTTGTGACAGAGTTGCTTCATTCAAAAAAAGAAAAACACGCGGCCATAACAATGGGTGGATTACTAGTGACCTTCAAGATCACATGAGGGCAAGGTACAACCTTTGATATCAAGCCAGGGACACCGGTAAGCCCAGTGACCTTCAAAGATACAGGGCAGCCAGAAACAAATGCACACATCTCATCGGGAATGCTAAGGCTAATTTCTACAAGGATCAGTTGGAAAGAACCTGGGGTGATGGGAGGCCATTTTGGGACAATATAAAGGCACTCACAGGGAAGGACGACAAAACACAGCCATCACTGCTAAACATTAATGGCACAAATACCATGGACCTTCACACCATTGCCGAAGAGTTCAACTCCACCTTCACGGATCTTAGCTCTGTTCTACCGGCTGAATATCTCAAGCCTATCAAAGCTAATAATAGACACCCACCGGGCATCAACTTGCACCCTCAATTTTACTTCAGGAGAATCACTGTCAAATGAGCACTGGGTTATGTTAAAAAGGTCCTGGGAAAAACCAGAATGGGGTCTGACAACATTGACGTGAAACTGCTGGCATTGGCAAAACGAAGTCATCGCTCCCTTCACTACGATTTTCAGTAAATCCCTCCAGCTCACCAAATTCCCTTCTCCTTGGAAACAAGTGCTGGTGACCCCGGTGCATAAGGGAGGTGATAGGTCACTGACCGCAAACTATAGGCCCATCTCTATCCTCTCACCCCTCTCTAAAGCACTGGAAAGGATTGTGGCAGACTAATTTACTGACTATATTCACAAATACCAGCTGCAATGTCCCCAACAGCATGGTTTTAGGAAACTCCACAGCACGGACACTGCAGTGGTGGATTTTATTGAGTATGTCCATAAGGCACTGGATGAGGGAAAACTGGTTGGGTCCATCTTCATTGACCTAGCAAAGGCATTTGACACAGTCTGTCACCCACTTCTCTTGTCTCAACTGCATGCCCTTGGTGTTTCCCCAAATGCTGCTCTGTGGTTCCAGGACTGCTTAACCTCCCGGTCTCAAAGAGTCAAGATAGGTCACTCCATATCTGCATCCAAGGAAGTCTCGCTAGGGGTGCCTCAAGGGTCCATTCTGGGTCCACTGCTCTTCAGCATGTTCCTGAATGACCTACCCAATGCCTGCACTAGCAAAGTCATTCTATGTGCCGATGATACTGTCCTACTTTGCTGTCACTCTTGCATAGAGCACCTACAGGTCGAGCTACAATCATCCTTCTGGCAACTGGAGACCTGGTTCTACTCCCAAAGGTCGCTACTAAACTACAAAAAAACAAGACAGTGCTCCTCTCTAGTCCCCAGCTAAAAAGGAGATGCCCAGAACTAACAGTCACAAATCACCTGACTGCCCCACTGGAACAGGTTCACTCCTTCAAGTTCATGGGTGTCATTGTGGATGATACCCTCTCATATGTTCTGCACATTGACATGGTGGTGAAAGCTGTGAACACTAAATTAGGGATTTTGTTTAGGCACAAGAAAAGCCTAACTGCTGAAGCCCTCTGGCTCTCAGTCTCCAACTCTGTCATCTCCCTGGTCCACTACGGGCTGGTGGTTTACGGTGCTGCCACTGATGCGGCTCTCAAAAGGGTTGCCACTGCCCTTAACAAGGCTTGCAGACTATTGCTAAATGATGACCGCTTCACACACACTTGAACCCTGTATGGTCTGGCTCACATACTACCTCTTCAATCCAGAATCAGATACCAAACTTGCCTGCTAGGGAGAAAGACCATGCTCTCCCTAACCCCTACCTGCATTGCAGACCTGGTAAAGGAAGCAAGCTCCAAATACAACACATGAAGAACAGTGACAACACAGCTTGACGTCCCATTTCATAGAACTTCCCTAGGACAAAAGATCCTTCATGTACCGAGCTCCACTATGGCTAAATGAGATCCCTACTGCAGCTCACAATACAACAAATGTTCGGTCCTTTAAAAGAGAACTGAAGCAATACCTGTTGAACTCAAATGCCTGTGACTGCCATATCTGAATCCATATCTTCAACCTGGATATCCCCCTCATCTGCCTGAGCTTTCTTCCTGTTTTACCTACCCTGGACCCCCACCTGCCATCCCTTGCCACCCCCCCCAGCTCCCTCTCCTCCATACTCCCCCAACACCTCCCTTTCCACCACTCTCCCCCAAATATTCTCCTTCCCCCAATCCTTTCTCTCTCCTCTCTCCTCTCTCTCTCTCTCTAATATACCCCTCATTTGCACTCTTCCCCCCTTTCTTTCTCCTACCCTTTCCGATACTCTACCTTGACAGGCCCCCCTGAGGCAGCTATGCTGTACGTTGCTAATTTGGGAAACCTCATTCCCACTCTCCCCCTTTCTTTCTCCTACCCTTTGCTATACTCTACCTGGACAGGCCCACCTGGGGCAGCTATGCCGTACGTTGCTAAATGGGAATCTCCTCCTGCTGTTTAATTTCAGTTGCCTAGGTTACTCAAGTATATTATTTATCTATTTTCTGTATTACATAGTAACTTTATGCTTTGTGTTAACTGGCAAGTTTTTGTTATGTCTCTTTTGTTTTACATGCTTACATGGAACCTTTCTAAAAGAGTGTATATGCAAAAATTGTATCCGAATTACCAAGTAAATAAATAAAACAAGCAGGAGAGTGCAATTTCAGCAGTCATGGGAATCATTGCATGGCTTTACAGGAAATGCAAGCAGCCTGTTTAGCATTGCCAAGTGGGCACCGAGTGCCAGAAGATTTGAAGGAGAAGCGGGAATTAGAAGAACAGTGAATGAAGCACTTTGAGAGGTGATGTCACCTCAAGGAGTGAACGGGTGTTTGAGAATGAGTGGCTATGGTCAGGTATAACAGTTACAGGTATTAATCTGGGTCAGGTGGGACAGCACTAACATTCACCAAAAGGGCAAAAGTTACATCCTGCCCAAAACTGACCCCTCTTTTCTTTGCCAGTGGGTCCAAATTGAGGCACCTACTGTATAACAATATGTAAAGGAAGGGAAGGGAAAGTGAACTGTTCAAAATCTTCCACTGAAAATGTTTTGACCCAGTAGGTTCCTCTTTAGACCCACATTTTTTAAACCAGTGGGTCCAATTTGACCCATGTTTTAAACCCCTCAGCACTGTCATGTAGCACCGGAGTTCCTTCTTGAATGGACCGATTTTTCTAATGCCAGCTGGGGAGTCAGGGAATTTATTTAACCATTTGGGACTTCTAAAGGCTAAGGACCTTTGTGCTAGGGAGGTGCGTCTAAATGGGATAAGGAGGTAGTTTTTGAGCTTGCTCCTAATGCGCTGAGTGGTTTTGGTTAGTTGAAAGCGTCTATTAAGTACAGTAGGGCCTAGTAGGGCTTTCTTCCCCAGGATACAGACATGGTACTTTATCCTGCTCTGTAAGGGGAGTCACTCTGACTGAGAGTAGAAGCTGCATGTGTGAGTTGTTCTGTCCACTTCTGGTTTAGTTGCTTGAGGTGGTCAGCAGATGGCTCCAGATCACTCATTTGCCTCCCAGGTGGAATGTACACTGTGGTGAGTGCTAGTGTCTTGTTTTGGTTACTGAGGAGTAGTTTGATATTGAGGAGTTGAACCTCATTACCATTATATTATGGTGAATGACCTGTCTTTTGATACTGTTATTTAAGTAGACTAAACAGCCCCTCCCCCTACTTTTATGCCACTTCTTTGCTTGGTCTTCATTAGATGAGTGATGCTGTGATGATGGCAGACTTTGGTCACTCCCTCACCTCTCTGCCAATAAGCAGCTGTTGGTGAAGTTGGTCAGAGACCAGGGTTAAGCACTGGCTAAACCATCGGCTCTCAGGCTGATCGGAGCCCACTGGGCTGGTACCGCTGATGCAGTCCCCTACACAAGCAACCCACCTGCCTAGGATAAGCTGAGAAGGCACCTGCTGCCCACGCTCCTCCTTGGCCCATAAGGATGATCGGAGCCCACTGGGCTAGTACCGCTGGCGTGGTCCCCTCCACAAGGAACCCGCCTGCCTAGGATAAGCCGAAAAGGCACCTGCTGTCCATGCTTCTCCTTGGCCCATAAGGCTGATCGGAGCCCACTGGGCTGGTACTGCTGACGTGGTCCCCTCCACAAGCAACTGGCCTGCCTAGGATAGGCCGAGAAGGCACCTGCCGCCCACGCTCCTCCTTGGCCCATAAGGTAACATCTGCTCCTGGACCCAGAACAAGGGAAAGAGGATTTCTGAACCTTCCTCCCAGTGGGAACTGAAAGGTTCCAGATGGCCCGGAGCGCTGACATTGGTTTCCTGCGCTACACTGCAGCCAATGCTGAAATCATTGGACTAGGGCATAAGACTGCAGAGAAACAATGACCTTTGATGTTTCTTCCTTTTGCTTGCCAATTCACTCAGTTGCACACTTCTGTGAACAGCTCAGTGCAGTGCAGCATTTTTGTAACCTGCGCTGGCCTGTCAGTAATGTATTGATTTTTTTTTTTTGCCTACTTTTCCATTTGCAAATGATACTGTAAAGCCACTAGAGGGCAACAACACATGTAGATTGCAATCCTCTACCTACCATATCTCTCAACCTGGCAGGACCAAAATCAGGGACACCCACCTTGAAAATAGGGACAGAAGACCAAAATCAGAGACACCATTTTTTGGACAGCGTGGCGGCGGGCACCGGCCTCGCGCCCACATGTGTGAACTGCATATTAGTCAACATACTGAAGAATAACTCTTAACGCATATGCAAGCATGTACATTAACTTTATTGAACAGTAAAGCCATCTTTACAAATTCAAAATATAATTTCATAGAACTGTAATCTAGCACACATCTGTATGTATTACATTATTGCTAGCAGTACCAAAAAAAAGACTACTTTCATACCTTTAAACACCTACACCTAGGAGTATTCTTTGATAGCCACACAAGAGAGCATGTACTGACTGAGTACTAGTGTTTGTATTGCAAAAGAAAATAAAAGTCCCAATAACATCTACAGAAATTCCTTCAATAATTGTGCAAACCAGTCAATCAATCAATCAGTTTTTATTGTTCAGCAAAGCTAATACAATTTATAAATTACAGTCCAAAAAAGTACCAACATACAATTATTCCGTAGACCCATTTTGGGTACTTATAAACCGTTGAAAGTTCTAAAAATTATAAACATTCTTTTAATAACTTATGTGTTTAGAGGAATGTTGATAATAAAAACTTCGCTACATTCTGTAAAATAATTTTCTCAGTACAAGTAAAAAGATATTCAATAATCTCATCTGGAAGAAAGCTGAGACCACTGAGTATAGAGCCCAACCATTTTCTTCTATTCTGTTCAAAAAGAGGACACAATAAAATGACATGCTTCAGATCATCCTTACATAGTTTACCACATTTACAAAAAGGGGACTTAATATTGCTTCTTTTCTGTCTATATAGAATAAACTGTGCATTATAACTTTCTGTTCTAAATCTTGAAAATACTCTCCTGAATTTTGGGCTCATTAAATGTGTTAAATATTGCTCAAAACCCCAAAGACTTTTAAATCGTTTATAATCATTATGTAATTTAGTCTGTCAACTTAGAGAATGTTGAATTGGAATCTAAGTCTCGTATTCTGTATTTAATTATTGAAACAATCTCTTCCCAAGGTTTTATATGTATATCATAAAGAATATGTCCCAAACCCAATGGGAATATGATTTTCCTAATTAGTTTTATAGAAGGAAATACAAAACCCAATTCTTCCATTTTAATCTCCTCCTCCAAACTGAAGTAAAAGATTTTTAAGCAAAAACAAAATTTGTCTTTCTTTTATTAAGGAGCTCAAAGAAAATTGACCGAGTTCCAATCTTAGGATACAATTAGGAGTTCCTGGGGGTAACATGAGAATATAACGATATAATTTATTAAGTATAGTTTCCAATATTTTATTATTAGCAAATCCCCACACTTCTCCATATATTATACTAGTTTTAATTTTTGTATTTAGTACCCTTAGAACTCCTTTAATCGAGGTCTTCCCCATTTTAGCATGAAATATCTTGAATGCGTTTATAGTAGACAGTATTCTATTTTTAGTATGTTCAATATGATTAGTCCAGCTTAAATTATAGGAAAATCATACTCCCAAGTAATCATATGTTTTAACTATCTCTAATTTTTCTCCCTTAATTGTAAATCTTGGTTCATATCAGGGAGAATTTCCAAATATCAGGATTTTAGTTTTATTTAGGTTTACGGTAAGCTTTCTCTCTTGACAAAGAATTTCAAAACATTTCATTTTCCTTCTGAGTCCCACCGCAGAGGTGGATAATAAAACCAATCAGAGACACCATTTTTTGGACAGCGTGGCGCGGGCACCGGCCTCGTGCCCACATGTGTGAACTGCATATTAGTCAAAGTACTGAAGAATAACTCTTAACGCATATGCAAGCATGTATATTAACTTTATTGAACAGTAAAGCTGTCTTTACAAATTCAAAATATAATTTCATAGAACTGTAATCTAGCACACATCTGTATGTATTACATTATTGCTAGCAGTACCAAAAAAAGACTACTTTCATACCTTTAAACACCTACACCTAGGAGTATTCTTTGATAGCCACACAAGAGAGCATGTACTGACTGAGTACTAGTGTTTGTATTGCAAAAGAAAATAAAAGTCCCAATAACATCTACAGAAATTCCTTCAATAATTGTGCAAACCAATCACATCACCCAACACTATTGCTATCTTTGATAAACATCTTGGGAACCTACTTAACACCAAAAGACTGCAATGCATGTATGCAGTATAAAAAAATATAACCAGCAACGTACGTAGACTGAGGAGGGTGGACTGACTGACTGACTGATATACAAGAGACACTGAGGACCAGAACTCCACTGGCACTGACCTAATAAATGAACTAGAACTGGCATGACAGAAATAAAATGCAGCTTGTATTTAAAATACAGTGACACTAGTGTCCCCACATTCATTTGACAGATTTCCTGCAACTCCACAGGAATTTTTCTGTCACTGAGCATGCCACTGACTGAAGTGAACTGTTGACCGCAGTATCGAACTCTATAAAATATCAGTATTTAGAATACCATCACAAAGCACAAGTTACAACTGGGAGTAGACACAGACAGTACACCCAAAAATCAAGTTAAGATCCCCTCTAATGTGCTCCAATTTAAAAGGAAAAAAAAATCCACCAACCTAATAGATGACGATTAAGGGTCAAATGAGCTGAGATCTGGCTGGCTGCTGCTGGCTAGCTGACTTAATTTCTGAGTGACCTGCCTGAAGATAATAGTACCTCTAAACTCAGAAAAACGACCCTCCATCACAGCGCCTCTGAAAACTTGGTGACCCCCACACACAGTACCTGGAATGTCTGTAAACTTGGTGCAAAACAGACCCCCCCACACACACACAGTACCTCAGTAATAAAAGTGCAGTGCGCAGTGCTCAGAAACATTCATGAAACTAGCAGGCAGGATTTATCACCACACCACCACCGCCACTGACCAGAGGATGTGCTGTGTAACCTAACCATCACAGATTGCTGAAGTACTGATTCTGAGAGGATAATATTTCTGGTTCTTGCTGTTAGGATAACAGAGAGAGATGGAGTTGATGAACAAAAGATCTTACTCCTGTCTCACAGTCACCTCACTGTACAGTACCTATGTATCTTGAATTGAAACAATAAACCTGTAAACCCTTTACTCCAGTAGCTATTAGTTACTTCACATGGTTTCAACAATCTGATTCAGATCTGCTATTGCTTTTAAAAATACTGAGCACAGTGAGCAGTCATTTTCTTAAACACCTGGAGACCAAAGTTTGAGGCTGACTGAGATATTTAAGCTATTATTTAAGGCAATGGCTTTTCACATGCAGTTCTATATGCTCTTACTCCAGTGGGGCATTTGGTTTTCTGAGACAACAGGAGCAAACCGAACAGAACACGGAAGAAGACAAAAGCTGAATATTGCTCAGCAAGCAGTCATTTTCAGCTGTGCTGGAGCTGGTCATGCTGGAGAGGCTGAAAGATTAGCCCATGATTCAGTAGATACAGGGGACTAACTACACTACACTTCTTTTAAAAATGTCAATTAGGAAAGAAAAGCTATTCAGTTTAACTGCAGCATAGGCAGGCTGGCAGCAGCCATCCCATTCCCAATTTCTCATCCCATCCCCGGGTGCTCTTTCTATAAACACTCTGTGACCATGGCACTTTGCTAATTTCTCTCTGCCTACCTGCTACTCTACTGATGAACTAGCAATCTGACAGCAGCCACTGCCTTGACTGAGAGTTGTGCAGCTGTTCTTTTGGAGCTACTAAACGGCAACGAACAAATTGATGCTGAAAATCAACTGCTAGGGAATGCGTAGCGTAGGCCTTTATAATAATACTGGAATCAGCCTTATGCTTACCTCAAAAGGTCCCCTTCGGTTCATTAGATGGACTGTCTGAAGTGGACAGGAAGATCTGGTCTCGAGTCGAGTTGGGAAGTCAAGTTCGAGTCTCGGTCTCAGTCTGGGCGGTAGGCAGCTGCTGGCAGCAGGGTCCTCAGGGATGGATGCAGGGAGAATCGGTTTTGGAGGAATAAAGCAGATGGCAGGCAGTGTGGCACTTCTCCTCGGAGTCGTCTCGTTGTCAGTCGCTCTTCAAAAGAAAAACTGGCTTACTGGCGCTGCTGCTAATTTCTTGCTCTGGATTTCGGATTCGGAACTTCGGAAGGTACTCTTCTATTCTGCTTCGGCTATAAGTGTGCCAAGTACTGCCGGAGAGCTGCTTTTAAGCAGCACTTGCGGACCTGAGTGGGAAGGGGACGTGGGAATCAGGGGCTGGGGGAGGGGACTCAAAATCATGTCTGAGTTGGACAGGGGTGCCAGAACAGCAAAGGACCCTGAATACAGCCCATGATTGGTGGACTAGTCACCTACGTCACCACGTGTGACGTATACAGGCCACGGTGGTGCAGCACTAAAAAGTAGACTCAGGGGAAACAGTCGGTCAGTCGGCTTGGAGACCGCATGGCTGAGAGGAGTCGGCTTTCTCGGGACAATGGCGCGGGGATGCGGTATGGCGGAACAGTCACCTCGAAACCGGGACTTCACGGACAATCCGGAACACTTGAGAGGTATGCTACCTGCTGCTCTCCCAGAGCACATCTAGTCCTGGGTCTTTCATACCTAAGCAAATTATCAACATCTTAACATTCAGTGGCATGATCTGAATCTGTAAGCCTGTACAAAGCCTCTACTACCCTACCCAGAATGGTTTCCATCTCCCCTCCTACTCACACCCTTCCTGATTCTTACCCTTATCCCAGTCTCCCCCTCTACACCTATTGCTACTTCTCTCTCCCCTCTTCCCTTCCAGATACCTCCTTCTTTCTGTCAGTCACCCCTGCAGCTCCCCTTGTAAGCAGACCCCACTTTCCCTACTACCCTCCAGCATCTGTTTTCCCTTCCTAGTCACTTTGCCTTACTTTGTTTCCTTTTCTCCTCCTCCTCCTCTCCACCCTCCCTCACTCTTCCTCTCCCTCACGTATTTCCTACTCCAATTACAAAAGTCCTAAACTTCACTATTTCATCCTTGCCCTCCTCCTTCTCTCATCAGAGAACATCCACCCCAACCCTGGCACTATTTCTTCTCCTACCATGGCTCCTTACCCAAATAACATGTCTCCAAACCCCACTCCCACTACAACCATCCCTAAAGGGTTGAAGCTCCTCCATCTGAACATCTGCAGCCTACTACCTAAAATCGACCTCCTATGGACTCTTATAATTTCACACACCCCTGACATCCTAATTATTACCGAGACATGGCTCAAAAAAGGCATCCTGACAGTGTCATCGCTATCCCTGGGTATTCCTTCTCAAGACAAGCTCGATCGGGTCGTGGAGGAGGAGTGGCCATGTATATCCTGTCCTCACTGCAGTTTACTACCATCCTATCTACCTCCATCCCAGCTACCGATGAAGCTCTTGTCACCTGCATTACCCTTCCTTTCTCAATCCCAATCTTTGTGGCTGGCATCTTTTGCCGCCCAAGCATTCAACCCTCAGTCACGACTGAACTCTTAGCCAATATCACCTCCCACTTGCAATCTGGTGAACATTTCATAATGGGTGACGTGAATCTAAATTGGTTGTCTCCCAAGTTAAACAAGCTACACAATGATGCCACTGCTCTAAACCTCACTCAACTCATATTTGAGCCCACACACCCTAATCCCAAAACACAAAACACCACCCTGCTTGACTGGGCACTCACAACCAACCCGCACCGCGTCATTGAGTCTGGTCTCCTCCCCGATGCCCTTCGTGACCACAACCCTATTTTCATTGTGCATAATGTTCATCACCCCAAACCTCCCCCTAAAATCATACAGCTCCAGTCCTTTAAATCCTTAGACCTCACCCCAGTCAGCTCTGCACTCACTTCCACCGACTGGGCCCCCCTGTCCATTGCCACTTCTGTCGATCAAGCACTTGACTATTTTAAGGATAAATTCATTGCCACCTGGAATGTCTTTGCTCCTTTCAGATGGACCAGAGTCCGTGGGCTTCACCTTCACTGGATCACCCCCAAACTACTGGCCTGCTTCAGGGAGCGTGATCGGGTCTGGAGAAAATGTAAATTTACTAAACATCCAAATGGCTACACCAAGTACAGAATGCTACGCAATTCATGTACTAAAGCTACTAGACTGGCTAAGTCTGATTATTTCAACTCCTCATTCTTCACTAACACTAACTCTCAATCTAAGTTCTGGAGGGTAGTTAATGCCCTATTCTCTCTCCCCCCCCCCCTCACTTTCACCCTCCAATTCTCAAAATAAATAACTCCCTAGTTTCTGACCCTGGCTCCGTGGCCAATGAATTTAATGCCTATTACACCTCATGTGCCACGTCTTTTCTAAATTCCCTTTCCCCATTGCCACCTACTGACTTCTACCCTTTGCCTCAGCCAGAGCCAAACCCTCCCACATTTTCCTTTTCTACTATCTCTCCTGATGAGGCCCTTAACGCTCTCCTATCCCTCAACCTCTCTTAAGGCTCCTCACCAGATGAGCTTGATCCTAAACTTCTCTACCTTTCTGCTCCTACAATTGCTTATCCTATCTCCCTAATTCTTACCCTGTCCTTCATTTCTGCCCAAGTACCCTCATCCTGGAAACATGCTGTAGTCCTTCCTCTCCCCAAGGGTGGTGACACATCCACTCCTGGGAACTATCGCTCCCCATTTCCCTCCTTCCTACCCTTGCCAAACTCCAAGAACACTTAGTTCTCTCTCAACTATCACCCTTCCTCTCTGATTCCTCCTTCTTCACCCCCTTCCAATCTGGTTTTTGGAAGAACCACTCAACAACCACCTCCCTCCTCAGGCTTACTGACTTCATCCTTTCAGGGATGGATGATGGCCTGATCACGTTGGCCATATTTGTCGACCTAGCCAAAGCTTTCGACACTGTTTCCCATCCCGTGCTTCTTGATTCACTCTTCTCAGCTGGCCTTGCTCCATCAGCCACCAACTGGTTTAAATTCTACCTCATTGGCAGGACCCAGTCAGTAAGAATCCTTGATTCCATCTCCCCTCCACTCCTCATCAACACTGGTGTCCCTCAGGGCTCAGTGCTTGGTCCCCTACTCTTCTTCATTTTTCTTAATGATCTTCCCACAGCCTGCTCATCCTCTTCTATCCACATGTACGCTGATGATACTGTTTTGTACAGTTCCGGCAAAAACCCTGCTGCTGTGCATACCAGCTTACAGCATGACTTTAACCAAGTTCGGTTCTGGTTTGCTTCTCACCAGCTTTTTCTAAAAGCCAAGAAGACAGTCTCAGTGACATCTGGCACCAGGCAGAGACTCTCTAGGTTCCCGTCCCTACCCAACTTCCACACCTTTGATGGGACCATCTTGGAGAACACCTCTTCATTTAGATATCTGGGAGTTTTGCTGGACCAGCACCTCAACTTCTCTGTGCATATCGATGCTATCCTGAAGAAACTGCACCCTAAGCTTGGTGCTCTGTACAGGAATCGTAGTTGCATCCCACTGACTGCGAGGCGTGAAATTGTCCAGAAGATGATACTCTCCATCTCTGACTACTGTGACGTAGTCTATGGTGCTACTCCCAAATCCTCCCTGACCAAGTTGGACACTCTCTTTAACTCCTTCTGCCACTTCGCTACTGACTCCCCTTCCCGCTCCCACCACTGTGAACTCTATCGCTCTCTAACCTTCCTTCCACTATCTCATAGACGCATCTCTCACTGTGCCAAAACTAACCTCCAAATTCTGGTTCAGGGGACTCCCTCCTATCTCTCGTCCTCTTTCTCCACTCCACCTCCCTCACCCACTCTCTCAGATCAAATGATGCCTGCACCTTGACTGTCCCTTGCTGATCCACCCTCATTGGTCAGACTGGTTTCGCTCGTCGTTTCCCTAAAATCTGGAATTCCCTCCCCCCCCCCGAAATACGACACTCCTCCTCCAAATACTCCCTTACCTCTGCCCTACACAGTTACCTTTCCCTCAACCTTTCTTGCTTTAACCCACCTTAATACCTATCCCCAGTTTTTGCCTTCCTACAATGACCCCCTCCCCCAGCAGGGTTCTCAACACCCTGAAGGGGGAAATCAGAAAATGGCTATCCCTTCTCCTCATATTCAGTTCTTGCCTTCTCCCCGTCTCTTCTCCACCTGCCCTTATGGGTCAGAAAGTGTGCACAACCTAACCCCATCCTTTTTACTCCAACAGCACTTGCATACTACCTCAAGCCTGCTCCTGGTACAATCATGTACTATGAATGGTTTTATCGTATTATTACTGTTTTGTATGTTCATATGTTCTTTTGTATGATTTTGGACATGTATTGTAAATTATTCAATGTTCCACTACTGTTTATTGTACAATACCTTGTGTTTCATCTGTTGCACAATCTTACAATGTTGAATTGTTTGTACTACCCACATACTATTGTAACTGATCATCCTTCACAACCCTATGTAACCCCCTTCCCCCAGGTCGCACCGTGAGACGAGCAACTTGTTGTTCAATGTGCCCTCCTGGTGAAACATTTCAATAAATAAATAAATAAAATACAGCTTCGGACATGGGCACTTCCTGCACCCTTGCTATACCAGTGGCTATCATGATGCATCCCAGGGCCTGACTGAGGTTTTCAATCTTCACATCAGACACTCGGTACAAGCTGGCCAATGTCCCTTTCCAAGACACTGATCTCTTTGGCCCAGGGATGGAAGTATATTTCACCAGGATTGAGAAGTCCAGCACCACCCTGGACTCTGTGTCTTCATCCCAGAAGGGTCTTATGGTGCAGAAAACCCCCAAAAAGGTCTTTGAGTTTTGATTTTTTCGGTCACAGCAGCCCCAGTAGAGACAATACCAATTTTGGTGTCACAAGGCCACGAAAAGCTTTGAAAACAAGGCACATCCCCCTGCATCTGCCTCTTCTCCAGACTATACATATCAGGTTCCTTCAGTTCTCTGGCCGGGGCTAAAACAAGGGTGGGGTAGGGGAATTGGTGCCCCTCCAGCCTCAGCAGCAGGTGCCCCCTCCAAAGCTGCCCAGTGATGGGTCAGAGAGTGTCAGATTCCTGCCTCTCCCAGTTCCTGACACATCTCCCTGTGGAGGGTTGGCTTCACCAGTTCTGGTCATGTTGGTCCATCGTTACCATGAACAAGTGGATACTGGAGGTGGTAGGCAAAGGGCTACCACTCAGTTTTGAGGCTCACCTACCTTGCTGATCTCATTCTTCTTTGCTGTCCTTGATGTCACAGGACATGCTGTCTAGCCTGTGGGAGGATGTTGCTCAGCTCCTTGCGAAATAAGCCCATGTCACAGACACCCTTTCAGGTATGGATTATGTGTCCAGGCACCTCCTGGTCCTGAAACAGGTAGTGGGCTGGTGTCCCATACTGGATCTGCATGATCTCAATCAGTACATGAGAAAGTGCAAGTTCTGGATAGTAACTCTGAACCAGATCATACCATCCCCTGCAGCTGGGCATGTGGTTCTGTTACCTGGACCTCCAGGATGCATTCTTCCACATCTGTATCCTTCTGTTCTACTAGTAGTACCTTTGGTTCCATACAGAAGGGGTTCTGTTTCAGTTCCAGGTCATGCCCTTTGACATCTCATCTGCGCCTGGTCTTCACCAATTGCATGGCAGTGGTGGCAGCCTTCCTACAGTGCAAGGGCATCAGGGTGTCTTCCTACCTTGATAACTGGCTGATAGCCAGGCCATCCAAGAAGGCTGTGGAGCAGTCCAGGGATCCAGCCTTCCAGACTTTTTTTATTTTATTTTAGTCTTCAGTAACCGGGTAAGACCCACTAGGCACAAGTGCCTGTTTTCAGGGGCGACCTGGGAGCACTGAGCAGTTAGGTGACTTGCTCAGAGTCACACAGTATGCAAGTGGAGATTGTGAGAATTAAACCCAGGTCTGGTCTGCTGGATATACCAGGCTCGTTCACAGCTACCACTCTAACCTCTAGGCTACACTGCCAGCCCAGGCTTACAGAGACTTGCACCTCTTGGTCAGCCTGGCGAAGTCTGAACTGATCCCCTCACAGGTGAGTAACTTCATCAGGGCAGAGATAGACTCCATGTTGGCCAAGGCCTGCCTCCCTGTGGACTGGGCAGTGGATCTTACCTCCTTTGCCTTGGTTCTCCAATGTCTGTTCACCAAATATGGCCATGTGCCTTGCCTCCCCTCCCAGAGACCTGCTGGAAGTTTTCCTATGTGTCAATACTGAACTCTATCCACAACCCTAGAAAAACAGGTTACCCACCTGTAACCATAGATCTTCCACAGAGTGGTCTCTTACAGCAGGTGATACACTTGGTTCATCACCAGAGGTTGCTGGGCGCATGGCAGCTCTCCTAGTAGTCTTTTCTAGGGACCGCCCACACATGACATCAGCTTCCTGTTTCCTATATAAGTGTGGACAGTCCCTGGTATCTTCAGTTCATTTTTCTGCCGTCTTCAGCTCACTCGCAGCAGCTAGAGCAACTTCAGACAGCAGTCATTGATGAGAATTTGAGCAAACAATGAATGTCCAAAGAATCTTCAAGCAAGATAGCGCTATTTCGTTCTTGCCATTGTGGTAGGAAAATCTACTGCTTTGACAAACACGCCACTTGTGTAAGGTGTCTGGAACCCATGCACAACACCACCTCCTGCATACATTGTCAGAATTTCAACCAGGCAACCAGTCGACGACAGCTGCAGGAAATTAAAATCCACTTAATGGAGCAGAAATTGTCTCTCATGGAGAATCAGGGGACTCATCCCAAGAGCTCCCTATCCATCTAATAAATTGCCTTAGCACTCGTTGATGGCCACCCTTACAGGTGGTCCACCATCGATGATGTGTTCTCACACTGCCTCCTCATCAACGGGAGGTTATTCTCTCTCGTTGACAGCGCTTACTAGCACATTGGTGGCAGTCTATGATGATCCCTTTATGGGTTCCATCGATGTCCCATCGACGGGGCCATCATTTTTATATCATACAGTAATGCAGTTTTTCCAGTGGTTCCATTGACGAGGAGCTGCATTCCACTGGGAAAACCTACTGCATTTGCTGTGCATACTGCCCATCCACCCTTGTAGGTGAGTACTCATAGGGGCCAGGCGGACAAGGATTGGGACCCTGGACTTTACCACACAGGGGTAAGACCTGCTCAGGCTATGTGTCCAATCCCCTCCACTATCCCCTTGGTTTCACAGAACCCCCACACACACCTCACACCCCCAGTTCTCAACTGGACATTACTTCAGTAGTACAGCATGTCTTGCATGCCATGCGGTATTCTTAGCCCTCCAATCCAGGAGTGCCGAGCCACCAATCCTGCTGCCTACTCCTCCACCAAAACAATTCCAGGGTGACAGAGACCCTTTACCACCCTGGTCACCCCCCTTGTATATGGATGACTACCTATCAGACGAGCCTGAATTTCCGGTAGACTTTACTGGCAATCTGGAGGACGAGGAATTCCAGGATATAAATTTCTAGCCCCAATCTCCCCTATCAGAGATCTCATCATTAAATGAGGGTTTATCCAGGCACGCGGCTGCTTCTCCTCCAGATGACCCATCTTTTCATGAGATGATAGTCCAAATTCAGAAAGTCATGGTATTTTCTACAACCGAACATGACAAACAATGTAAGGATATGGCAAACTATCTAGAGTTACCAGAGGGTCCCCCCACTAATCCAAACATACCAAAATGCTATGCTTGCAACCTGGAATCAACCTTCCTCTGTTACAGTTGTTCCTCGAAAAGGCAGATCGCCTCTACCAGGCTCCTCTGGATCACCCCTTTTTATTCACCACTCCTGAAGTGGATTCCGTGGTGATTACTGATTCTCATGATCATACTAAATGACCAAAACACAAGAGCTCCTTACCTCTGGATAAAGATTCCCACACAGTTGACGATCTGGGAAAAAAGGTCTTCCAAGCAAGCACAATGAATCTCAGAATCTTGAATTACATGGAATACATGGTCAAATACCAGTGTACACTCTGGTCCTCTGCCATTGAAATAGTCAATAAACTCCCTCCGTCACAAGAAAGGGAACAATTACTGACTACAATATCTACTGGCAACCCCATTTCCTGACACCTACTTCATTCGAGATATGATGCACTCGATGCTTCGGCCCGCATGTCAGCAACTAGCATTACCCTGCATCACCATGCTTGGCTTGGCATCTCAGGCTTCACACCTGATGTGCAGCATAGAGTGGTCAATGCCCTTTTTAATGGGTCCAAACTATTCAGGCCAGGTACCCAGACATTATTAGATGATCTCCAGGTTTCAGGAACAACCCTGCATATACTACATGGCATGTACCATACTTCTTAGCCATCCTACCATCCTCAGTCCTCCTTTTATTCCAAAAGAGGTGAAAAATACAGAGGCTCAAATAGGGCCGGATTCTGAGGTAATTCCCAGTCTACCAAAACCAACACCTACGCCGCCAAGGGCTCCCACTCCCACCCTCCTGGTGGGGCTGGTCAGCCCACCTCCCAATGACCTATTGGGGCTCTCTCCATGCTTCCTCGACCAGGCCTCGGAAGCTGTGGGTGGTCGTTTTTGTCCTCCATTTGGAGGCCTGGAAAATGGTCTCATCAGACAAGTGGGTACTTCAGATCATTCAGAGAAGTCACACTCTGGAATTACTTTCCAGAACCTCCCCTCACCCCCGCTCTGTCCAATACCCATCTGACCATATTCCTATTCTCCGGGAGGAATTACAGGCTGTTCTAACAAAGAAGGCCATTTACCCAGTACCCCCTACAGAACACCAAAAGGGGTTTTACTACCACTTCTTCCTGGTACCCAAATGAACTGGAGATCTCAGACCAATACTGGACCTCAGACAACTGAACCTATATGTCCAGTACAAAAGGTTCTGCATGGTCACTCTAAACTCCATCATGCCATATTGAAACAAAGGGATTGGCTATGTGCCCTAGATATGAAGGATGCCTACCTTCATATCCCTATCCATCCTGTCCACCACAGGTTCCTTCATTTTCACCTGTTGGGTCAACATTACCAGTTTTGGGCACTCCTGTTTGGCCTCTCATCGACTCTGAGAGTGTTCACCAAATGCCTAGTGGCAGTAGCAACAGCCCTATGATGGGATGGGCACTTTGTCTTCCCACATCTGGATGATTGGCTCATCAAAGCAGAGTCTAAAACTGCTCTGCTTTCTTCCCTAGCAGCGACCTTAACTCTGTTCAAAGCTCTAGGGATTATGGTCAATTGGCCGAAGTCCAATCTGACCCCTACACAGTCGTTCCAAATATAAAAGCAGTTCTAGACACTGTCTCTGCCAGGGCCTACCTTCCAGCTGACAGGCAAGACAAGCTTCTATCTCTGGCATTGCAGATACAAGCCCAGAAAGTTGTTACAGCCAGACACGTGCTATGTCTCCTAGGTCATGTGGCCATTACCATTCCATATGGTAGCTTTTGCCCGTCTTCATATGAGACCAGTCCAATGGGTTCTCCAGAACCAGTGGTCTCAAAGAACAGAAAATTTCTAAGACAAAATCAAAGTCACTCCCACATTGCGGTCCACCCTGGTATGGTGGACACTGCGAGACAACCTATGTCAAGGCATGCTGTTCCAATCCCCCCGACCCCAGCAGATGTTAACTACGGATGCATCCCTGGAAGGGTGGGGGTGTGCACCTGGGTCTTTGCAGGACAGAAGGCAAGTGGACTACTTCTGACCCTCATTCCCACATCAATCTCCTGCAGCTGAGGGTTGTTCGCTTAGCCCTCCAGGCCTTTCAACCTCACATGTCTCCAGGACCATTGCTGATTCAGGTAGACAACACTGTAGTAGTATTCTACCTCAGCAAACAAGGAGGTACAAAGTCTTGTACTCTATGCAAAGAGACTCTTGCAGTCTGGCAAGAGGCCATTTGGCAACTCCTCGTACTGACAGCCGTCCATCTACCAGGACGTTACAACCTCCTGGCTGACCTTCTCAGTCACCAGTCATCCGCACGTGAATGGACATTTCATTATGAAGTGCTTCAGAAACTCTTTCATCTGTGGGGGTCCCCGCAACTGGATATGTTTGCCTCCCCAGTCAACCACCGTCTCCCCAGATACTATTCCATTATCCCAAGCAAAAAGGAACAGTCTATAGATGCTCTGTCCCAAGCATGGACAGGACTCTTCTTATATGCTTCCCCACCAAATCCCACTCCTTACAATAGTCTCTACTGAAATTACAACTCAAACCTGCCACCATGATTCTTATAGCCCCTCTGTGGCCTCGTCAGGTGTGGTCTCCTCCTACTTCAGCAGCTCTCAGTAAAGGAACCCATTCCATTGCCAATCAGATTAGATCTCTTGACTCAGAATCAAGGTTCCCTTCTGCATCCCAACCTGAAGGCACCTTCACGCTTAGCTCCTAAGGATGCTTTCATAGGACGTTTACAAGTGTCCTCTCCTGTTGCCAATATATTACTGGCCTCATGCTAACCAGTGACCAGGGAAACATATAATGCCAAATGGAAATGCTTTTCCATCTGGGCTGCTTCCCGATCATTGGATCCCTATTTCTGTCCACTGACGAAAGTCTTGGATTACCTGGCCTCAATTGCCGAGACAGGATTAAGCTATTCCTCCATCAAAGTCCATTTGGCCTCTATTTTGGCCTTCTATGAACCTCTGGATGGCAGATTACTGTATCAACATCATCTAGCCTAAATGTTTCTAAGAGGAATGTTACATGTTAAGCCACCTATCAGAAGACCCACCTCTCCGTGGGATCTCAATTTTCTAAACGAGAAATTAACTATTGATCCCTTTGAACCAGCAGCCACTTGTGATCTCCATTTTCTTTCTTGGAAAACACTGTGCTTAGTGGCTGTCACTTCAGCTTGGCGTATTCCCAAACTCCATGCCCTCATGTGTAGAGAACCTTACTTGATTTTTCACAAAAACGGGGTGGCTCTTTGTACCAGCCCTTCCTTCCTGCCTAGGGTAGTGTCAGAACACACCTTAAATCAGTCTCTGGAGTTACCAGTTTATTATCCTGAACACTCCAATTGAGGTGAACACCTCTTACATACTCTAGACTTCCATCGTATATTATGATACTATACTAATGGAACTAATTGATTAGGAAGACTTCACAACTTTTTATTACCTTCGCCTCTCACAGGGAAGGTCTCCCGGTCACTAAACGGACCCTTTCCAATTGTCTAGCATACTGTATAACATTCTGTTACTCAAAATACAACAAGCCATTACCTGGGCCTGTCCAAGCCCATTCTGCCAGAGCTATGGCCACCACTGTGGCCTGCTTTAAAGGGGCCTCTATTATGGATATCTGCAACACAGCTATCTGGTCCATGATACATAATTTCACGAAGCATTACAACTTAGATGTTGCTTCATGCCATAGGATGACCTTTGGCTGAGCTGTTCTACAAGGACTCCTGGCATAATGACCACCCTTCTTGGGTTTACTGCTTGGAATTCATCCCAAGTGTATTACCTGCTGCAAGAGACCACTCTGTGGAAGATAGTGCAGTTACATAAGACCTTACTGTAACAGTAGATCTTTGAGGAGTGTGTCTTGCAGCAGGTACAATCCCACCCTCCTTCCCCCTCCTTCTCTAAGAGAACAAATTCTGGTCCAATGACTTATGGGTTGGGATACCTATGGTACCTTGGCTTCCCTTAGGTCCTCACTTAGTGAGCTGAATCCGGTGGGGGGAATTGAGGATACCAGGGACCGTCCACACTTATATAGGAAACAGGAAGCTGATGTCATGTGTGGGCAGCTTCTAGAAAAGACTTCTAGAAGAGCTGCCAAGTGCCACAGCAACCTCTAGCAATGACGTAAGTGTATTACCTGCTGCAAGAGACACTTCTCAAAGATTTACTGTTACTGTAAGGTCTTACGTAACTGTACTTTCTAGGAGTGGCATATGGTTCTCATACACACCACCCACCTAGCCTCCCCTGGCAAGTGGCATATGAATCCCTTCTTCCAGCATGCAAGATCTGTCATCACAGGGCAGAACCGAGAGATATACCACCCAGGTGGTGGGAGGAGCTTGGCTTGAAGACATTCCGATGAATCAGGATTATCCAGTGGAAGTGCCTTTGTGTGGATGTGAACTATACACCACTACTAGAACTACGGTTACAGGTAAGTAACCTATTTTTTGAGATGATTCTCCCTATTGTCACTTCAGTCCCTGGTAAGGGCATCTATTTCAGACACAGTACTGTATTTTGAGGCCTTGACCATAGAGCAGAAAGCAACAATAAAGGTAGTTTAGGCTTTCACCATCTCTACCTTTGGAAAAAAAAGTTCTGATAAGGTTCTGTTATAGACAGTGACACAGGCTGGAGAAGGTTCTGAATTTCTACAAACTGGTTCTCCTCTTCCCATCCCTTTCCAGCAGTAGTGAGCCTGATACATTATCTGGGCTCCATAGAGGCCTAGACTAGGGTGGCCCTATATAGGCCCAAGGCAGAGTCGGACTGGCCCACCTGGATGCCTGAAAGTTTCTAAATGGGTCCCCCTCTGTTGGGTACCAGACCACCTTCTGAACTCTGAAAATCTTTGTACTTGTTATATGTTTTCTGATTAAATGGGGTCGTTTGGGCACTACAAGTAAATTTAAGATATAAACATAGAGTTAATGTATCAAATGTAAGTAGAATACCGATAAGAATGTGTCACCCTAGGTCCTCCCTTATTGATTTTCTAGGTAGGCCCCCTGTATCCACTTTCCAGGTGGGCCCCCGTACCCTAGTCCAACCCTGGGCCAGACTGGGGTGCATCTGAATTATACTGGCCACATACTAAATATGCAGTACTGCCTTTCAGATGGAGAGTCGCTGCAGAGGATCTCACTGCCGGGGACAACCAGCTCTTATGTGGTGTCAGGACTTCAACTAGGAAAAGAGTACGTCTTTACTATCCGTCCCACTTATGGAAAAGTGGCAGGCCCAGATTCTTCTGTCACTGCCAGAACAGGTAAGAGAAGAATGCTTTCCTTTAGAGAGCCACCAACACTACATTGCAAGTTCTGAAAAAATATAACAATTTAACACATAGGACCCATAGGATAGGCACAAGCAAGTTAAGCTTTTGAGTGCTGGTTGTATCTGTGGATGCAAGTCCTATCCAGATATCTATCAAGGTTAGCCTTGAAACAGTACATTATAGTGTTTAGCTAGCATTGTTCTATATAGAATTCCATCCTTTTCAAAATGCTGTTGTACCACAGTTCAAAGGTCATAGAATGAGATTGTACCCTTCTGTGGTACAACATCATTCTGAAACCTCTAGAGACTGCACAATTCAGTTTCATTCTGAAAACAAAAGAATCATTGTGAACATATTTCACATAATACTATACACTATAAAAAAATACAGGATGCTCAACCTTATGCACAACCTGTGGGTTCTGCCACTTTGAGGTTCTGATTCCCACGGACTTCTCGAGCTTCACTCTCGAGGTTGGAGGGAATTAGAACCTCTCTGTGGCAGAACACACTGGTTGTGCATAGTTGCCCATCCAGAATTCTTGATGTTGTGCATAGCACCACTGTGTCTGGTAGTGAATTCCACAGGACACCACCCTCTGCATAAATATGTCCCCCTTTTAGTGTTCTGTACATTTGCCCTTTAAGTTGCCTAGTATTCCTTCTACCCCCATAATGACACTCTTTAATTTTCAAGCCCAAGCAGTTCCATGGATCAGTATTCTGAAAGCTTTGACACAAGAGCATATGTCCCCCCACCACCACCTCCCCACTGCCTCTTCTCCAGACTATACATTTCGAGTTCCTTCAGTCTCTCCCCTCAGTACACTACATTGATGAGAGGTAGTATTAAAAAGGGAGTGCTCCCAGCACTGACCTCTGCAGTGCACCACTTGTTACTTGACCCCAGTCTGAAACATGCCCCTTTATGGTAACCCTTTGTATCCTCTTAGTAAGCCAGGATCCTATCCACCATACCAGATTGCTGTTTATAGCCATTTTAGCAATTTTTTCCATGAACTCCTTGTGTGGCACACAATCAAAGGCCTTACTATATTCTAGGTATACTATGTCCACAGGTAACCCTTTATCCAGCGGCTGCTTAATGGCTTAGAGAAACCAGTTAAATTTGCCTGACAAGATCTTCCTTCTCTAAAATCATGCTAGGTGTCGACTAGCATATTATTGCCCTTAATGAAGTTCTGAATTAACTCCTTAACAAAGGCAAGGCAGCTTTTATTTATATAGCGCCCTGTCCAAAGGCTCAGAGTGCTTTACATAAAACAGTACGATAAAAAGCAGTGACTCACCAAGAAAAAAGGATGAAATCAAAAAACAGAAAACCTGCATAAAATCAGATTAAGTCAGACTTTTCCAAATAAATAAGATTTGAGAGAGGCTTTAAAGGCCTCCACTGAGCTGGCTACCTTAATATGTGGAGGGAGGGAGTGCCGGTGGAGTGGGGCAGCTACTCCAAAGGCCCGTCTCCAGATGTTTTTAAATGTGAGGGCAGAACAACCAGCAGGTCAGCATCGGTGGAGTGTAAGGGGTGGACTGTGGAGTATAGAATCAGGAGCGCTTTGAGGTAGTCAGGTCCCGAACCGCATAGGGCCTTGTAAGTCAGCAAGCCAATCGTGAAGGTGATATGCACATTCACAGGCAGCCAATGCAGAGAGCGCAGGACAGGAGTGACATGGTCCCTCAGAGAGGTACCAGTCAACAACCTGGCAGCAGCATTCTGCACTAGCTGCATGCAACGCATCAAACCTCCAGCTAACCCTAGGTATAGGGCATTACAGTAATCATGTCGACTGATGACAAAGGCACGGATAACTGTAGCCAGGTCCTGAAGAATCAGGAATGGGTGGATCCTGGCTATATTATGAAGATGTCCTGATGACAGATGTGACCTGTTTTTGCAGATCCAGTCGATCCTCTAGGATGACACCCAGGTCCTTTACCATCCCAATCACCAAGAGAAGATTTCTAGTACCTTCCCCAGTATTGAAGTAAGACTTACTGGTCTATAATTACGACAGTCCCCACTGAAACCCTTCTTAAATAAGGGACCTACATGTGTCTTTGCAGGATTGGACCACCCTGTCAGTGATCAGTGATTTTTTAAATAAATATCTGAGTGGGCCTGATCATTCTAATGCCAATTCCTTAATCACCCTTTGGTGCACAGTATCTAGGCCCTGGACACAATTTAGCTTATATTTCATGTACTTTCATTCCTGACATATTTTATTATGGTAAAGACTGCACTGAAGCTGAATTGGTGTAAGAACTGTCTAAGCTCCTGGCAAAGGTATTCAGTAGCTCGCTGCAGTCTTGGGTGGTTCTGAGGGATTGCAGAATAGCAAACATGGTTCTACTGCACATGGAAGGGGATAGGGAGGATCTGGGAAATTACAGACACATTAGTCTTAACTCCATTGTATGTAAACTGATGGAGGCATGTGTCAAAGAAGACCCTGTGACCTATCTGGAAAGTGGTGGGCTCCAGGATAGTAAGCAGCATAGGTTCATGGCAGGGAGGTCTTGTCGAACCAACCTGATAGTATTCTTTGACTGGGTTACAAAGGCGGTGGATATTTATTTATTTGAATTTTGGTGACCAGGTAAGCCCACTGAGACAGAAATGTCCCTTTTTTAGGGGCGACCCAGGAGAAGGGGTTACAGTGGAAAGGGACAGTGAAACAAAAAATCACAATACAAAATATCAATAATTGCACGGCAAGTGTACGCCCTTTTTTTTTTTTTTTAACATAGCACATCAGAACAGCAGATAATCAATAAAAATAAGTTGCTGCTTCAGAGTACAGAGTGATAAGGGATAAGGGGTATGTGTATAATATATAGTACCATGTATACATAAAATACAAGATTACAAGTAAGGTGGTGGGATTCAAGAAGAAGGGGGTGGTGAGGGGATGATAATATCTTGGGAAAATGAAGAGGAAGAGGAGGGGGGAGAAGGAGGAGGGAGAGAGCAACAAGCTAGCAGAAGAGGGTTACGTGCAGTTGCCATTGCAAACAGGAGACAGAAAGAGCATTTCTTTGAAGAGTCTCTTGAACAGAGGGAACGACTTACACAAAAGTAGGTTATGAGGGAGGTTGTTCCATTTACGAGAGGCTGCAGAAGAGAAGGCTCTCTCACCAGTGACTGTATGTGTTTCAGGTAGCCTGAGTATAGTGAGGAGGGAGGTTCTGAGGGCCCAAGGGAAAGATTTCAAGGAGAGTAGGTTAGCAAGGATGGGAGGGGCAGAAAGTGAATAAGCTTGAAAACAGTGCTTAGTACAGGGAGATCAATTTTATCTTCAAAGGACGGCCAGTTTAGGGTGTTGAGCACTTCGCAGTGATGTGTCCTGGCAGAAACACTGGCCGCAAAGCATGCAATTCTATGGTAGGCCTGTTTAAGTTTGGCCAGTGTAGATGTTTTGATAGCATGAGTAATTGGGGCACCATCAAATAGCCTAGGAAGAAGAATGGCTGAGGCAACAGTCTTGCGAACATGTGGTGTGAGATAGGGGGCAGTATGGTATTGGAGGCCAAGTGTTTGGTTGATAGACTTGATAACATTGGACACATGCAGATCGAGGGATAGGTGCTCATCAAGAGACATGCCCAGATATTTAAAGGAGGGCACTCCTTCTAATGGCACTCCCAAGGAGCTAAGGACCTGCAGAGGAGGCTGGGACATTATATCAAGTGGATAATGGACTAGCAAGAGATGCCAAAGGAGTTATAGGACTTGGAAATAGCAAAGGAGCTGATGAAATGGGTGGGAAGTTGGCTGGGGTGGAGGCAGAGATTGGTGGTTAACAGGGTCAGATCGGGGGGGGGATTACTGTAGGTGTTCACTAGTAGGGTGCTACAGGGGTCAGTCATATGTCCTTTTGCATATGTTTATCAATGGCATTAGGAAAGGTATACAGGGGAAGATGGGTCTCTTTGTAGACAACACTAAGCTTTGTGGCAGGGTGAACAGCAAAGTAGGGGTGATGAAGTTGCAAAAGGGCATGGAAAGGTTAGAGAGAGGGTCTAAAGTTTGGCAATTGAGATTCAATCCCAAAAATGCAAGGTGAGCCACACAGGGAACAGGAATTCTAGAACAAGATACCAGATGGGAGTGTCAGATTGGCCACTGCTTCAAAAGAAAGAGACCGGTAGTCATCATAAGCGACTCCCTTGAAACAAACCAATCAGTGCAGTAAGGCTACAGCAGGACAGACAGAATGTTGGGGTGCATTAAGAGCGGGTTCAGTAGCAGGAGGAAGGAGGTAATGCTGCCTCGATATAGGTCACTAGTGAGGCCTCATCTGAAATATTGTTCCCAGTTCTGGAGTCCTCACCTGAGAAAAGACAAGAATAGACTGGAGATGGTACTGTGAAGGGTCACCAAAATGATTCAGGGTCAACAGGGCAGATGCTTTGTGGAACAGCTAAGGGCACTGAGCAGGTACTTGCCTGGGGACAGGAGGGAGAGGAGTGACAAAACAGAGACCTTCAAGTCTCTGAAAGGAATGAACAAGGTGAACAAGTACAGTACAGAATGAGAGGGATAGGGTGAAAACCCCACCTAGACAATAGGGCATGGGGTAATGTAAGGAAACAAAACAAAATAAGGAAGACTGGATGGACCAGAGGTCTTTTTCTGCCAACAGTGTCTATGTTTCTGTGTTTCTAAGTAATCATTTTGCACTGCATCCCCAACTCATTACCACCAAGCAGAGACGATGTGTTGCAAACTGGCTAGGGTTGACTGGATAACTCAAATCTGATCAGGCAGTTGGATTTCAGACTGTCCTCGGATATCCTAATCTGAAAACTGAAATTCAACTGTAAAAGAGAAAAGCCCTAAAACATACTCCTCTGCTAACAAGTACTCCCCCTGTAATTAGCTAACCCCCCCAAACTCTCTCCTCCCTCCAAGCCCCCACTGTGAGCACATTATTGTAATTATACTAAAATATAAAAACTCTGCCGCTTGCTTATAGTAAAGAACCCATCCCCACCCCAACTGTGCCAAATCACAAGCCTCCCACCTCCCATCACCCTGGCACCATTCCCCAACCCCTAAGTTCAATAAACAACCCCCCACCCAACACATCCACAAACCCCTAAGCTCACCTCCTGCCCATACCCTCTGCCCAAATTGTAAAGGTATTAGGATAATTTGATCTATTCGAGTCGGGTCCCATGGTGAAACAGTCAGTGTATGCTTGTCTTTGGTCTCAAGTTATGACTGAAGTGATGATGCTCACCTATATCAACCCTTGACTGACTGCTTGTCAGGCAGTCAGGTATTATTGTAGGAGGGTGTTATCATTATATTCATAACATGGAACTGAGGACAAGCACACAATTTGAGCAATTCTGGTTGCTTAACCAGTTGAGTACAGCATTAAACAAAGACAATTGTTAGAACATAATTTTGTGAATGCAAATTATACACATGTATGCCACAGAGATGCTTAATAGGTTGGTCTCTATGTTTATTCCTACCAGTGGAAAATATTTCATTGTTTACTGTGCTTTGCTCTGCAGTGTGGCGACAGACGTCTGGCAGACATCGTGTTTCTTGTCCATGGAACCCGGGATACTGCTTCCAGTGAAGACGTGGTCAAAGATTTCCTTTACAATGTGGTGTCCTCAGTAGCAGTGTTTGGGCCTGATGCTACACAGGTAACTTCACAAGTACAGGGAGCTACAAAAAACACCTTTTCTCATTTTTATTTTTAATAATTCTGTTTTTGTTTCCACCTCAGCATCCAAAGAGGGGAATATCTTTAGTTACCCTTGTTCTCTGGGACATCGGACTGGGGCTGTACCCAAGATCTTCAATTTAGGGGAGCTGTTTGCTCTTCCTGCACCCCCCAACTACTGGTGACTTCCCCCGACTACCCTCATATATAAGGCTACCTGATTCAGATATCAGAACTGCAACCCTAACTTTGTGCGTGTGTGTGTGTGTGTGTGTGTGTGTGTGTGGGACTTATGTCTCTTTTGCGCCCCTGTTCCTCTCATATTTGGTGCCCTTCACGTCCATATGGCTGCCTCTCCAGTTTGCCCAATCCAGTGGCCACTTGATTGGGATTATTTGAGGGGGTTCTTTTGCCTCTCTCTCCACCTCCCTTGCCCCACCCATATCTGGTGACCTTCACGATGGCTGCACACTTGATTCACAGCTGACTACGATGAGGTCAGTCAACAGTACTAGGGTACTGGGCTGTCAGTAGGGTACCCCTTCTCAAAGCCCATTACACTCCATGAAGTGCTGCTGGTTCGACAACCCTTTTGTTGACCGGCATCTTGCCGAAAGGAATCATGTCGACTGCAAGTTGCGGTTTACATGATTCCTGTGTGTCTCCCAGTCCGTTTTTTTATCGGGAAGATTTGACTCCCGAACCCCCCATGCAGGGGGCTCTGCCCCCGCCCCCCATCTTTAGGATTATTAACTCCAGTCAGAGTTGATTCAGGAAGGGGGTGCAGGACCGGGAGACAGTGTGCCCCTGTCTTGGGCACACCAACACAGCGACCTGTCACCAAAGTGTCAATTTTGCCGACAGGATTGTAGTTTGCTGTGTTGGTGTCACTGTACGTGGGGCATACCATGCCGGTAGCAGCCATTAGACAAACACACAGAAAGGTTAAGGGAAGGTCAGGGAGTTAGGCACAGAGAAGAGAGAGAGTTAAGCACAGGGAGGTTTATGAGCAAGTCTCGACTAAAATAAAAGGCTTAGCACTGTTATAGTTACAGTTACGTCTGTAGGCACCCCAGCCTGTTTAAAAAGTTTGAAGGGGACTTCATACAACTTTCATTGCACTGGGCTTGCAGTGTTCTTAATCTGGGCCTGGCATGTACTGTAGTTCGCTGGATGGACACCAGTAAATGCTGGTGAGCTAATGTCCCACTAATCTTTCTTCTCCTCCACTTAAACTAGGTGGGCCTGTCTGTTTACAGCTACCGGGGCCGGCCTTGGCTCCTACTTGGACGTTCCAGCAATAAAGAAAGTGTTCTCCAGCAGATCCGAAGCATTCCCTATGACGAGCCCAGCGGAAACTCTATAGGTATTTAGATGTCACTGCTGGATTAACTTTATGTTTTTTTTCTATAATTTTCCTGTCTCCTTGGCAGCCTGGCTTTCCTTTATCTTCTGCTCCCCCAACTTAGTCCAACATCTCTGGTCATTTCTGTTTCTCCATCTGATGCCTCCCAGTCTTCTCCATAGGCTTCAGCTCAGGATCTAGTGTGGGGAGGGGAGTGCCAAGACTGGAGAGAGAGAGAGAGAGAGAGAGAGAAAGAAACAGAGAGAGAGAGAGAGAGAGTGTGTGTGTGTTGGGGGTTGGCATCATCCTTGCTGACATAGCTGCATTTTCCCATTAGCCCTCCCACTTGCCTATTTCACACCACCATTACTATGCCAGGCCTTCAGGGGGAAGAGCTGAAATTGCATGGTCGCCTGCAATGATAAAGTCCTTCCTCATCACCATCAAAGGAGACATTCAAGCAGTAGAGTGACTGGATTATTCTGTCAAAAGTCTTAGCATGCTGCCTTTGGAGCACACTGTAGACTCCCACCAGTGTGGTGTGAGAGTCGAGCTCAGGACAAGAACCTGGGTCTTCTGAACTGGACTGCCAGAGGAGTGCCAGCTCCACTGTGGACGGCTTTGTATTTTCTATGGTTATCCCTTAATCTGCTTTGGTCAGCACCCTCCATGCTTGCTGATGCCTGGCTGGAGAGCCCTACTGTGGTGTGGACCATGGCTTAGACTCCCAGCATGCCTGCAGAGGAGGTGAAGCCAGTCCCCCCCCCCACAAAGTACCCCTCCCCAAAATACTCACACTTCGAGCCAGGAGACTCGCACTTCGAGCCAGGAGACTTCCACTGTTAGCCAGGAGATTCACACTTTGAGCCAGAAGACTCCCACTTTGAGCCTGGAGATTCACACTTTGAGCCATGAGGCTCATGCCTTGACCCTGGAGTCTCACATTTTGAGCTAGTAGGCTCACACTTTGAGCCAGCAGATTCACACTTTGAGTCAGGAGGCTCACATTTTAAGCCAGATGGCTCACACTTTGAGACTGGAGACACACTTTAAGCCAGATGGCTCATACTTTAGTCTTGTTTACACTGCCGACTTTGCAGCGCATGAGCCCATGCACATGGGTTGATGTGCTGCAAAGTCGGCAGTCTAGACGCTTTCTGGAGCACCTTAAGTGCTCTTTGGATCCTTTTTTTGATCTGACGAATTTGTGGGTATCTGTATCGAAGCGAGCATGTTAAACACCAGTGTGGACGCTTTGCTGCACTCGCTCCACGTCAAAGGCTTTTTCCCTTCATCCTCCTGTGAATTTATAACCCCTCCTCAGAGCAACCTGCGGCCCTGTGAGGGTGGGCTATGTAAACAGTCAATTGATGGGGAAGCAGCAAGCACAGTGGTAAGGGAGCGTCGCAGATGCCAGAGTGGTGTCGCCACGTAAACATGGCTTTTGAGTCTGGAAACACCCTTTGAGCCGGGAGACATACTTTGACCCAGGTATGGTTGGGTACTTCATTTACCAAAGCAACTATGTTGCCCCCAAGGGTATGCTAACCCGACAGTGACAGCGGCATACCATGCTGTCTGCAAAATCAACACTTTGCCAACAGGTCGCTGTGTTGGTGCGCCCAAGACAGGGGCACACTGTCTCCCTGTCCTGCATCCCCTCCCTGAATCAACTCCGGCTGGAGTTGATAATCCAGAGTAGGGAGAGTGCGAATGGCAGTGCCCCCCACATGGGTGGGTAAGCCCCCCGATAGAAACACAGGACTGGGAGACATACGGGATTTATGTCTACCGTAACTTGCAATCAACATAAATGCCGTCGCTGAGATGCCATTCGACAAAAGTGTTGTCGAACCAGCATCACAGAATCGCCTCCAAGAGGGAACCATACCTCCTTCATCACCAATAATGGATTGTCTTGGCTGGGGGAGCCTAGCCAATTAAGTCACACTGCCAGGGAACTTTGGGGGGGTGACTGTAGATGATGGAGCAGGGGGTTCCTGTATGGAAGATGCTAGCCAGCTCAAGGAGAATCTAGTTAGTGCCAACCTGAAGGGTAGAATCAGGAAGTAAAAAAATGTTAATTAAGATGTCTGGCTTTCAGTTAATGTTTCCAGCTTTCTAAAACATAGGTCAGTAAGGACAGAAAAAGGGTAGAAGTCCATCTAGTTTGCAGTTTACCCCTATTACATTATTGTGTATAACTGACTTAACCAGAGTTCCCTTAGAGTCCCCCCCAGCTTCTTCCTTCCTCTTGCTTCTGATAACCCTTTAAAGATGCCCCATTGTGTTTTGCACCCTGATATAGTCCCAGCATTAACCAGAGTGTGCTGCTCATTTTACTCTTGTTTACATTCACAGGGGTTGCAGTAAACTTTGCAAAAGACTATATGTTTGATACCTCAGTGGGACGGAGGCCAGATGTCCCTGGAATAATGGTGGTGCTGGCTGACGGTCCATCGAGGGATGATGTCATCACGGCGTCACGAGAGGCCAAGGCTGCTGGTAATCTTTTTTTCTCCTGCTTTCCTTGTTTCTGTCTAGGAAGCCCTGCAATCTGTAAGGGCCCACACCTGCTGAATATAGTAACCAGTAGGAGGAGCCACCACTGTTTACACTAGTGGAGGAAAGCCTGTTACTGGGGGCCAGTAAAAAGTGAAGATCCCCAAGAAATATCTGTATCCCTTCTGGTGCTGTCTCATTTCTCTCAGTTCAGTTTGAGTTTCTTTTGCACACTTCCTAAATTCGAATGTAGTCATTAAAGATCGAGAGGTACAAAAAATTAGCAAGAGTTGCTGGATGGTTTGATACCTTTTATTGAACCAACATATGTCTTGAACAAAGATGGTATAGTACACAAGCTTTTGCGGGCCCCACGTGTCCCTTCTTCAGGTGAATTGCCTGAAGAAGGGAACTGTGGCAATTCCCCTGAAGAAGGGACTTGTGGGGCCCCAAAAGCTTGTGTACTATACCATTTTTATTCAAGACATTATGTTGGTCCAATAAAAGGTATCAAACTATCCAGTGACTCCTGTTTTCCAAAGACCAATATGGCTAAAATCTTTTTTTATTAAATTGGCAATAAATTCTATTGAAAAATGGACAGAGACACTGAAAACCAGGAAGAAGTGAGTGAGAGGTCAACTGGAGATCTGAAGCTGCTTGGGTCACCACACCTGGGAGAGGGGTACTGTGCAGCTGTATGGTATGCTGTTTGCTACGGCTGGCTCTGTAAGCACTCCCAAGGTAGAAAAGGAAACCTTTCAGCCCCGCTGCTGAACTGATGCTGTAGTCAGTAAGGAGCACTGTGATAACCTTTCCATAGAAGGCTATCTCACCTCTACAGATGCTGCACTCACAATTAACCTCCCCATTTCTAATCCCTAGGGAAAAATAATCAGAGTCTTTATGAAACTCGACTGGAGGCACCAGTAATAACTGACAGCATGTACTTAGAGTGCATCAGATAAATGAGGACAGTTTCTCAGTATTGGCCCTTCTGTTCCCAGAACCCTTTTGCTGCCCATGCTTGCCCTAGTTGTTAAGGCCGACCATTCTGTTTTTTAATATGTACTCTTTATTCCTACAGTTTGTTGCCCTCCTTGAGCCTCCAGGCATCCTCCCAGTCTAGACACTGCTGTTCAATTCCATGTGCAGCACACAGAGCCTGAGGGTCCTAATGATCATCATTGAAACAACTGAAGTTTTTCCTCTTTTTCCTTCCCTGTGACCTCTCTCTCTCTCCACTCACACTGCACTCTCCATGCCTGGGACAGGCTCATCAGCTGCTGCTGCCACTGTATAATTCCTGTATTCCCTGAGTGTCTCAAAAAAATTATCTTAATGAGTTCGGAGCTACCTCTCTGTGAGGTGCCAGCAGGTCTCTTTGGGTAATACTGACTCTGTCTGTCTTTGAATTGCAAGAGGTGTTTCCCAGAGGTAAATTCTAATACCCTTATTATGCCAGCAGGTCTGTTTGGGTAATACTGACTCTGACTGTCTTTGAATTGCAAGAGGTGTTTCCAAGGGGTAAATTCTAATACCCTTATAATTTTTTCTGTACATCAATAATAGAAACATAGAATTTGAATGTAGATAAGGACCGCATTGCCCACCTAGTCTGCCCATGTTCCCTACCTACTTGATCTCCGGCTTTTCCACCCCTTTCCTTGCTTCTAAGGTTCCCTTATACCTATCCCATGCCTTCTTAAGTCCCATTATAGTTTTTACTCCCACCATCTCCTTACAGAGGCTGTTCCAGTCATCCACCACCTTTTATGTGAAGAGCTATTTCCTTACATTTTCCCTGATTCTTCCCCCAACCCTCCAGCTTCATCTCATGGTACCTTGTTCTTGTGCATCCTTTTCTCTCAAAAAAGGCTTCCCTCTTGAACCTTATTTATACTCTTGAGATATTTGAAAGTCTGTATCACATGCACCCACTATCACGCTCCCTTCCTCAGAGTGAACTCCGTTTGACACTACCCTCTGTATCCCTGATTCTGTTCTTGCAACTCATCATCATCATATGCTGAAGACTAATCCTGTTTTACAGCTCTAAGTCTCATTACTTCCAATAGCTTTGTATGAAGTCTGAACCATCCATTGCTAAACCTGACACAAAATTACCGCCCAGGACACAATGCGTTAATGTCGTCTCAGAATCCCTAAATCAGGACTTCAGGTTGCTGCAGGAGTGGCATTTAAACACTCAGCTCTTGCTCAGTTGCAGTTGAACCAAATCAATTCCTTGCCCGCTTTAGAACTCACCACAGTGATCTGTATTCCAGCCTGAACTGGCTGCCCCAGATGATAGGCAGATTAATGATATGGGCATTTTAATTGAGAGAACATTTTGAAACAGCTCTGTAAGAACAGTTTTAAGACCCTCGGATTTACTAATCAATGTTTCCTTGAGCAGCCTCTTACTTCCTCAGCTATGGCCAACGATCCTTCTCTTACTCCTCTCCTAGACTGTGGAGCAGATTTCCTTGCTCTCTGTGGGCCTCACCAACCCACACCAGGTTTAAAAGATGCTTACATAAATTAAGTACCAGATGAATGATTTTTTCTGTCTTTGTACCTCCTGACTGCAGCTACTGTACGTAATATGCCTCAGCAGTTAAACAACTGGTGGTTGTCTCATCCTGTAATTAATTTATCTCAGTGTGTCTTAATTTTCTGTGTTCTTGTCACTTTACAGTGGCCCAGGCCATGCTTTTAATAGGATGGTGGTCCAGTGTCCTTACCTGGTTATCAAATAAATAAATGATAAATGATGTGAGCCTCCTTGTCCCACCTCAGAGGCTGTGGTGACAGTGGACTGTGTTGCATCCCTGTCTTGATTGAATAGGTGCTGCCAACCTGAAGTACTCCTCAACCACAGACACCCATACACCAGTGTACTAAACTCTTTCTGGAACCCAGGTCACCAAGTGTTGGAGAAAAATGTGCTACCACTGGGCTGTTGCACTCCCTTCCCACAACTGTTCCTTTTGAACCACCTTTTTCAGCGTGGGTATATTCTTAAGGAATGATAGTGCACATTTGCTGCCTGTGACTGTCGCTGTCCATCAGCAGTGTTCTTCTGATCTGGAAGGGCTAAGGGGTTTCGGACATGGCAGGGGCAGTAACTAATGATTTATCTTTCTCCCTTAGGTATTACGGTGCTGGCAGTTGGAGTAGAAGAAGCAGATCGGGAGCAGCTACGAAGGATGGTCACTAATGAAGACCCCCGCAATGTACTCTTCACCACAGACATCAATGAGCTTCGTGCATTTGAGGATGACCTTGCAGACATGCTCTGCACAGTGGAGGTACAATAGGGCAGAACTTTTGAAACCCCCCTTGCGAAGAAAAACATATGCTAGATGATGATCAGCATAAACATAACACTTCTTGTTACAGAATTTAGAATAACGTTTTTGAGTGTCTACCAATATAGTGACGATGTAGCGCACCGTGCTGTCACTTGGGAGACCAATGTTGTATGTAGTCCAAAATCCCACACTGGGTCTGCCTCAGAAGACAGACACTTTGTCAAAGGGAGACACTGAGATCTTGGGGAGGGAGCAAGGATGCTGATATGCAGAACTTTGTGCAACCCCTGCTGGCTGGACAAGACACAGCGTTGGTTGTGGCTTTAAGGGCAGTTGTCCTTCCACCATAGAAACATAGAATTTGATGGCAGATAAGGACCACTTGGCACCATCCGGTCTGCCCATTTCTCCCTGCCTACACTATTTGCAGACCGTGCCTGATCTACAGCTCTTTCTCCCTCCCCCCTTCCTTTCCACTATAATTTCCTTGTGCTTATCCCATGCATTCTTGAACCCCACCACTCTTTTTGCCCCCACTACCTCCGCTGGAAGGCTGTTCCATGAATCCATCACTCTTCCTGTGAAGAATTACTTACTCACATTTCTCCTGAATCTACTGCCCTCCAGCTTCATAGCATGTCCCCTTGTTTTTGAGCACCTTTTCATCTAAAAAATACTCCCCTCCTGTACCTTATTTACCCCTGTGAGGTATTTAAAGGTCTCTATCATATCCCCCCTCTCCTTCCTCTGTTCCAACATTGAGGTCCTTTAGCCTCTCCTCATAGGGCTTTTGATGCAGACCCTGCACCTCTCGACTGCCTCCACTCTGTCTGTGTCCTTCCGAAGATGTGTTTTTCAGGACTAGACACAGTACTCTCATTGGGGTTTTACCAGCGATCTGTACAGGGGCAAAACGTCCTCCCTCTTTCTGCTTGTGATACCACTCTGTATATGCCCCAACATCCCACTCGTCCTCTCTACTGCCTTGTTGCACTGCCTGGCCACCTTTATGTCATCCAGTAAGATTACTTCCAAGTCTGTTTCCTGCTTGGTGGTCATCAATACCACTCCACTCAGTTTTGCACTCCACCCCTGGGTTTCTGTGCCTTACGTGCATTATTTTGCACTTATTCACATTGAAACCCAGCTGCCATACCCTTGACCACTCCTCTAGTTTTCTCAGGTCTCTGCTTGTCTTTTCCATGCCCCGGAGTGTCCACCCCATTGCAGATTTTGATGTCATCCACTAAGAGGCAGACCTTCCCTTCCAGCTCCTCTGCAGTGTCACATATAAAGACATTAAAGAGGACCAGTCCCAGCACTGACCCCTGGTGCACCCCACTGGTCACTCTCCCTTCCTTGGCATGAACTCTGTTTACCTCCACGCTCTGCCACCTATCCCCTAACCAATTTCTTATCCAGTTTATCACCCATTCCTAAGCTTCCCAGCTTGCTTACTAGTCTCCTATGTTGAATAGTGTTGAATGCCTTACTGAAATATAGGTAGGCTACATCTACCAGTATACCCTGATCTAGTTCCTTGGTCACCCAGTCAAAGAAGTCTGTCATATTTGTTTGACATGCCCACTTCCTCCGTGAAACCATGCTGCCTCAGGTCTTGTAACCCACTGGATTCAAGACATTCCAGAATTAGTCAGCAGTGATTGTATTAACTTTCCCACAACTGATGTCAGTCAGACTGGCCTGTAATTGCCAGCCTCCTTCCTGATACTACTTTTGTGTAGTGGGACTACATCCACCCTCTTCCAGTCCTCCGGAACCATTACTGTTTCCAGTGAGCTGTTAAATAGAACTGTCAGAGTTGCAGCCAGTATTTGAGCTCCCTCAAAACCCTTGGATGCAGCCCATCTGGTCCCATTGCTTTGTCCACCTTCAGATTAGCAAGTCCCTTCAGGACTCTCACCTCCAGAAAAGGACTAGTGTCCACCTCCTTCCCTCCACAGCATTTATTTTTTTGTGTGGCCCTTCCCCTTCTCCTTTCTCATTTAACACGGAATTAAAGTATTTGTTCCAGATGTCAGCCTTTTCCTGGTCTGTCTGAAGGAAGCATGCAGCCACAGCAACAACAGTCAGAGTGGAGGGATGGAATGAAGGTAGGAACAAAATGAGATGGGGACAAATCATCAAAAAGAGTCAGACTAACACAGCTGTCTCTGTGAATGCAACAAAACAACATCTCAACTCAGCTATAGACAATGGCATTAGAGTCTGTTTTATTGAAATATGGAATTCTGACAAAGGTACAAAGGTATCAGTAGATATCCCATACTCTGTTTTTTTTATTATCTATTTTTGGGCCTTTGATCATCCAGTGCTCTGGAGACCACTCAGCTCTACCTTGTCCAGCTCCCTTCCCCCGGACCTCCATGGTTTGCCTCCCATGGTGGGGTCATCAGGTTGTGGTGTCCTCCCCAGCCTCAAGGATCTAGTATGGAGGGTGGGTCGGCTGAGCAGAGACAGAGTGTGCCACTGTAGGTGTCATCTAGCTGGCATAAGGGGTATTTTTCTCCTGTTTAGTTGGTAAGTGCTGTCACTTACCCCACTGACCACCTGTGGCACCAGAGAGTACCCACAAGGACACACACACACAGCAGTGTCTTTGCAGATGCCACCCCTCTTGTGAAGTTGTGAACTTCCTGACCCTATGTGAGGTGTCACTGCTGTGGTGAGCATTGGTGCCAGCTTCTTCATGAGGCGGCAAGCTACCCAGCCTTAAACAGAGAAACATAGAATTTGTCAGCAGAAAAGGACTGCTTGACCCACCCAGTCTGCTCAGATGAGCCCTGCATAAGTCTGTCTATGTAGACCCTAACTGGTCTTTGGTGTCCCTCCCTGCGTATTTATTAATATTCCTCTGTGTCTATCCCACACATGTTTGAAGTCCCACTACTGTTTTTGCCTCCACCATTTCTGCTGGGAGTCTGTTCCAGGCATCTGCCACTCTTCCAGTGAAGTAGTACTTTCTCACATCCATCTTAAACTACCCCCCTCCAGCTTCATTGCATGCCATTTGGTCCTGCTGCTACATAGATACATAGATACATAGACAGTGTCGGCAGATAAGGGCCTATGGCCCACCTAGTCTGCCCATTTGAGCTTGTAAGTTCAGTTTGTTTTCCTAGAAGTCTATTTCCCCTTACCCCTGACCTCTAGAATTCCTTTATGTCTATCCCATGCATTCTTAAATCCGTGGATTACGCAGCCCCACCACTTCCTCTGGCAGGGTGTTCCACTTGTCCACCACCTGCTCTGTGAAGAAACTTTCTCATGTTTCCTCTGAATCGTCCTCCTCCAACTTCATCCCATGCCCTCTAGTCCTGGAAACATCTTTTTCGCTTAAAAATAGTGTTTTCCTGCACCCTGTTCCTCCCTGTAAGATACTTGTGTCTCTATCATATCCCTCTCCCTCCTCTCCTCCAGGGAGTACATGTTCAGTTCCTTCAACCTGTCTTCATAGGACTTGTGATGCAACCCATGCACCATCTTTGTTGCCTCCTCTGAACCTTCTCTACCCTGTCTATGTCCTTACGTAGGTATGGTCTCCAGAACTGTACACTGTACTCCAGGTGGGCCTCACTAGTGTCTTGTATAGCGGAATTATGACCTCCTTTTCCTGCTGGTGATGCCCTGCCTATACATCCCAGCATCCTATTTGCTTTACCTGATGCCTTGTCACACTGTTTCCCACCTTGAGGTCATCAGAGATGACAACCCAAGATCCTTTCCTGCTTGGTGCATGCTATATCCTCACCCCCCAACTGATATATTGTGCCAGGGTTTTTGTGCCCCATATGCATTATCTTGCATTCTTTGCATTGAATTTCAACTGCCAAACCCTTGACCATTCTTCTCAAGTTTCTGCAGGTCCCTTTCATTCTGTCTACACCCTCTGGTGTGTCTACTCTGTTACAGAGCTTTGTGTCATCAGCTTAACAGTGAAATTTCAGCTTCTATATCCTGTGCAATGTCACTGATGAAGATGTTGAATAGGACCGTCCCAGCACTGATCCTGTGGTACCCACTGGTCACTCTTCCTCTGTGGAGTGACAGCCATTTACCACCACCCTGTGTCCTGCCACCCAGCCAGTTACCTACCCACCACACTACTGTCCTGCCCACACCCATATTCCCCAGTTTGTGTAATAGTCTTCTGTAGCACAGTGTCAAGGCCTTGCTGAAGTCCAGATAGGCCATGTCCACTGCCTCCCCCTGATCCACCTCCCTAGTCACCCAGTCAAAAATTCAATGAGGTTGGTCTGACATGACCTCCCTGGTGAAACCATGCTGCCTTTGGGTCCTGTAGTCCATTGAGAACCAGATGTTCCACCAATCTCTCCTTCAGTAGTGCTTCCATGATCTTTCCCACTACTGAGGTGAGGCTGACTGGTCTGTAGTTCCTGCTTCCTCTTTGTTCCCACTTTTGTATAAGGGGACTACATCTGCTGTCCTCCAGTCTTTGGGTACCTCCTGTTTCAGTGATTGGCTGAACAGGATAGCCAGAGGTTCAGCCACCACCTCTCTTAGTTCTTTAAGGACCTGGGGCAACCCCATCTGGCCCCATTGCTTTATCAGCTCTTATTACCCAGTTCCTTCAGGACCTTTTCTCGTAAATGGACTTGTGTCCATTTCTGCACCATTCTCACTCCTTGTACTCCCTTCAGACCCATTACCCCTCTTCCTTAGTAAAGACTGAGCAGAAATACCTGTTCAATATGTCAGCTTTACTGTTGTCATCCCTCACACGGCTCCCATCCTCCCTTCCAGTCTCACTATCCTCCCTTTGTCCTTCTTTTTTCACTTATGTACCTGTAAAGGTTTTGTCCCTTTAACCACTGATTTTGCAATGTGTTCTTCTGTCTGAGCTTGCTTCCTTACTGATTTCCTGCCTCCCTTGTTTCTCCTGGTACTTCTCCTATCCCCTTCTGCCTGTGTCTTTTGTATTGCCTGAATGCAATCTTTTTGGCTTTCACTTTCTTTGCTACCTCTTTGGAAAACCATAATGGTCTCCTCTTCTTTTCCTCTTGCTAACCTGCTTAATGCATAATTCTGTTGTTCTTATAATCCCAATTTTAAATACGCTCACTGTTCCTCAATCCCTGATTCCTGTCCCATTCCCTTAATGCCTCTTTCAAGCATCTCCCCATTTTCCCAAAGTCTGCCCCCTAAAATCCAGGATACGTGTTTTTGTGTGGTTTGGTTCTGCTCTTTCTGTGATTTCAAACCACAATGACTGGTGGTCACTGTTACCCAGGTGCTCCCCCACTGTTACCCCCATCACACTGTCCCTGTTTGTGAGCACAAGGTCCAGTATTGCCTTCTGCCGAGTTGGTTCCATGACCAGTTGCTTGAGGAAGGCACCCTGAAGGGAGTCCAGGATAAATCTGCTCCTAGTTGATGCTGCTGCTGGGATGCTCCAGTCCACGTCTGGTATATTGAAGTCTCCAACCAGTACTACCTCACCCTTTGTCTGCCATTCTTTGGATGGCTAGCATCAGCTCCCTATCTGTTTCTTCCTCTGGGCTGGTGGTCTATAGACCACACCTGTGCAGATGGCTGGCCCCATTTTCCTTTCCAGCTTAACCCACAGTATCTCTCCCCCATTTTGTTCCTCCTGGATCTGTGTGGCCCTTATGTCATTTTTCACATACAGTGCCACTCCTCCTCCCTTCCTGCCTGCTCTGTCTCTTCTGAATATGTTGTAGCCAGGTATGGCCATCTCCCAGTCATGGTTATCACGCTCATGGTTATCACGGTTATTTGCTCTTCCTCATTTAAAAAAGACTCCCCTCCTTCACCCTCTTCACCCCGGTAAGCTACTTGTAGGTCTCTATCATGTCCTCGTGCTCTCCTGTCCTCCAGGGTGTACATGTTGAGATCCCACAGTCTCTCCTTATAGGGCTTTTAGTGCAACCCCTGCACCATTTTAGTTTCCCTCCTCCAGACTGCCTCCACCCTGTTCACATCCTTTCTGAGGTGCCACCTCCAGAACTGGATACACTACTCCAAGTGGGGTCTCGACAGTGAGTTACATAGTGGCAACACCACCTCCCTCCTCCTGCTAGAGATACTGCACCTCTCCCAATGCATCTCAGCATCCCACTGATCCACCTGCTGCTTTGTCATACTGCCCTGCCACTTTGAGGTAATCAGATATGACAGCCGCAGTGTCCCTTTCCTTTGTAGTGACTGACAGTATCTCCTCCCCGTGCTATACTTAGTTGTTGGGTTCCTGTGTCCTAGGTGCATGATTTTTCACTTTTTGGCATTGAACCCCAACTGTCATATTCTTGACCAATCTTCAAGTTTCCCCAAGATCCCCACGCATTCTTTCAACCCCTTCCTGATTGTCCACGCTATTACAGATTTTGGTATCATCAGCAAAAAGGCATACTTTCCCTTCCAGTTCATCTGTAATGTCACTTTTGAAGACCTGAAGAGTAATGGTTCCAGTGCTGAGCCCTGTGGCACCCCACTGGTCACTCTCCCATCATTAGAGTGAATGCCGTTAAATACCACACTCTGTCACCTGTCTATTAACCAGTTTCTAACACACTTCACCACTTTAGATCCCACCCCTAGGTTGCTCAATTTCTTAATCAGTCTCCTGTGTGGCACAGTGTCAAATGCCTTGCTAAAGTCCAGGGCAGATGATGCTCCACTCCTGCACTGTTCTACTCACATGCTGTGACAGGAGCATGACAGGATACACTGGGCAATGGAGTCCTTTAGAGTGGTCTTATTAGAAGGCACTAAGCCTCTGGTAAGCTCCAGCCCTCAATCACACACCCAATTCATAGGGATTTCATTATCTACTCACCCCAAAGTTTAATTAGCTGAACTAGGTTCCCCACACTATCTGTTTCAAATTTAATGACAAGCCTCAAAGTGCCCCAAACACTGATACAAATCTCTTTCTTTTTGCCCTCTACCCCCTTACATTTCTGTTGTTAATATGGAGAGACTATATAGATATGTAGGTAAAAGCTGTATGTTGGCTCTCCTCTCTGTCAGCAGTTCCAACACTTTCAGCCAAGGGTTCACTGCTGCAGTGGGCAGTGGTGTCCGTATTCACGAGGAGGTCAGCTCCCCTGACCTTACCTTAGGGATCACTGATGCAGTGGGCAATGGCTCCAGCCCAGCGCAGCTGGAATGTGTTGTTGCATGTCTCTGCTCTTCCTAGCCTGGCCACATGGCTGCAAACCCTTGAGTTTTGAACTGAACCCAGGTCAGTCACTTTCTATCCGCCACTGAGCTGGCCCCATACTCTTTTATATAGAGCAATGGCATCTTCAATTTACACCTAGATATCCTTTGGAAATGGATAGAAGGAACTTTGTTTAAAAGTCTCATGTGAAGAATGGCATGTCCATCAGTGCAGACCACTCCCCCACTACTGCATTCCAAAGTCAGCATTGGTTGTGAGCCCAAATCCAGGTGTGGGACAAGAATCCACAGTCGGGACATTATTTTCTAAGTTTGGCTGTCTGTAAGTACAACGTGTTCTTTATTTTATTAATAAATTGTCCGGGGCCACGTTTTTAGAATTAAAGTGTAAGGGGGTGAGACTAAAGTCCTGCGTAACTAAAATTTGGATACTGGGGCATTCCTCCCACTGCCACTCGACAGTGCACTGCAGATAACTGCTGTACTGGGGACTGATCTCTACCACTTGCGTCACCTGTGTAGAGTTTGTCATTTCTAACCCTGCATGCTGTTTGATAATTTATGTGGAGTCCTGTTTCGTTGTATTTTTTTCTCATGCTTTAAAAATGGGAGTATAATTTTTTGTTTAGGATCTCTGTAAGTTTCTATGTGGTTATGCTGTTTCCTTTTCTGATTTACAGGTCTGATTAAGGACTCTGGAAAGGTCATATATTTCCCCTATATGTAGGGTTAGCTACTGTATGTTTCAAAGTGAATGTTTTAGAAACATAGAATTTGTCAGCAGAAAAGGACTGCTTGGCCACCAAGTCTGCCCAGTTTTTCCCTGCCTATACTGTCCCAGCAGAGCCTGACTGGTGTTGTATCTTATAGAACTTTTCCATGCAGCTCAATGACTGTAATAAACAGCAAAATGTACGGACTCATTGGTTTCATATTTTACTTATGCTTCTTTCTTACCCTCACAGTGCCATCAACTGGTAGGGAGATACTTTCAATCCTTGTTATATGGGGTCCTCTGTGTCCCGAAAGCTTGGTTCTGCTGCAACTGTAGAGTGTCAGTGTGGTTTGCACCCACGTGCAGTACTAAGGTGGTGCTGTACTGTTGGGTGCGCCGTCCTTCAGATTAGACATTAAATTGAGATCCTGTCTTCCTTTTCTGGTAGTTGTTCAGGTGGACGTTAAAGATCCCATGGCGCTTCTTGAAAAGAGAAGGAGAATTTCCCTGTTGTCCTGGCCAAATTTTCCCCTTTCACTAAAATTATCAGCAACAGCTTAATCTGGTTCAGTTTCAGTTTGTTTGCATCTGTAGCCCTTCCCCCAGGGTGAGGCTGCAAATAGGCAGTATTGTTGACCCCCTTTTTTTTGGTCAACAAAAATTGAATAAACAAATAAAAAAATACATACTGTTCGTGTTTCTCATCATGGAACAGTATTCACATAATGCTTGAAAATTAATAAAAAATGAAGTAAAAAAAAAAAAAATAAATAATCCACAATTAGCTGACCCAGACGTAAGACAGCTGCAATTGGAGCCCCACTGGCACACATGCTGATCATTACAAGTTCTAGAACAACTCACCGTTTTTCCATGATTGTAGGCTGAACCTCTGTCTTGCCATCTCTCACTCTCTCTTCCTCTCATCCCAACAAAAACAAACAACTGCTAATCCTATGATGGAAGAATTTTTCGCTATACTTTATATTTAAAAAAAAATGTTTATTGTTTTTTCAGAAACAGAACAAGAAGCATTCTTTCCACGTACTGAAGGTTTACCCAACTATACTCCACTGAGGAGGTCTCGTTTCACACACAGCTCTGCTCAAAGTGGCAGGTGGCTGCAGCGGCAGGTGTTTCCATGGACATTGTCTGATGTCCCTGTTTGCTAATCAGTGGTGTACAGGGGGCCATGACTGAAGTTCTGAGCAGCTTTATTAGCATCACTGGTATACCCTGTGTGGGGGAGGGAAGACAACAGCGCACTGCTGCAGTCAGCTTTTTTCTCTCATGTTTGCTAGTAAAGGCCCAGATCCTTATGAACAATGTTCTGCATCGGGACCCCCACACCTTTCCCACCCACCTACCCCACCCCACCATGACCAACAGACCACATTTAAAACAATAGAAATTGTTAAAGAAAGTACCAGCCAAGTGACCAAGTTGTAACTTTAGTAATTTTGTTTCAGGATATCACCCCCAGGCCCACCCCGGGGCCCTGCACTGTCCAGTGTCCGAAGGTGAGTCAGTCATTCTGTGTTTCAGTATAAAAGATATGTTCAGTATTCAGTGTCATTTTGTTCTTTTCAGTTAAGCAACAAATGAAACTTTCAACACATTGACACTGTACACAAACCACCCATGACATCTCTAGCTTTCTGTGTATCCTCAGTTTTATTTTTTTACTCACACTGCAGTCTGCGTTTGGTGGTGCAGCTAGGCTCCCCTTCAACACATTTCATATGCTCCAGTCTCATTTCTTGGGGGGCATCACCAGCCTCAAGTATGCAGTGCTCCTCACCTACCCCAGACTTTTTCCCGTCCATGTGTAGGTGGCTGTCTGAGCAAGGACGGCAACCAGTATCTATCTGAACAGGGGTGAGGATTGAGAGACTAAGTGATCCGAGTTCCACAACTGAGTGGGGGGGGGGCACATTAGCATCATATGACATCCATCCATTTGCAGTCAGCTAGCCAAAATCAAAAGCATTATCTCATGTATAGTGGGGGCCTGCATTTACCCAGATTTACAGCTAGGTGGACAGAGCCACTTTGAGGTCATGTGCCCCAGGTCATATAGTGAGTCTGTGACTCTTCTGAGATAAAGGTACCACGTTAATACTACTAGACCACTCTTTCTGCTCTTATTAAAAAAAATACTGGGACCTGGCCTGGTGGCACTGGATGATGGTGCATTGCAATGCTACATAGACCCAGGACCAAGTCCTGACCCGACTCCCCCCCCAACACACACACACACACACACACACACACACACACACACACACACACTCTCAGCCACTGTGGTCCAGGGCATCATGTGGAGATACTGTGCATTCACCTCAGGGAGGGAGCACAGCAGCCAGCTGTACAATCCCCTCCCATGGGGGTGGCCACATGAAGATAGCCACCTGTGCCCATAGGGCAGCGTTGCAGGTGCCCACTGGCTGATACTGGGGTGGTTGGAGGGCATTTGTGGGGGAGAAGATATTGTCCCCATGTATGGTAGGGCCCAGCTTCTGCCATCTTGATGCTGATAACGCGACATAGCAACCAGGAGGATGGAGTGGGTCTTATCTGGAGGCGCACATGACAGTTTGGCATGTACAAGGGGCAGCCAGAGCAGCAGCAAATATAAAGAACAGGGAGGTACAAAAGAACGAGGCTGGGGTGGGAATGGAGAGTAAATACTTATTCATTAGCACTACAGCTGACCTTTTTTTTGTCCTTATCTAACCCAGGGAGAGAAAGGCGAGAAGGGAGAGGAAGTAAGTACAATCCGTTTTTAATGAACTACGATTCGATTTCATGTGTATGTGCCTGGGGTAAGTTTCCAGGCATGAGAGCTCTTAAACACAGAGGGGACGAAAGGACAACAAAAACAATAAAGTTTGCACACACTTCAGCTTGTAGTACTCAAGCAGGTCTGAGCTTACCCAACCACCACCCCCTGACGAAGACTCCGAGTGAGTCAACGTGCCAGGGCTGTTGGGTCACTGTGTCTATAAAGTGCTGTTTGGTACTGTTTGATGTAACCTTCACCTGAAATTTACTTGTACGTAGCTACTTGCAACACGCAATGTTGAGATCCAGTAAAATATGTAAAGATTGGTACTTTGGTTTGGATACTGTTAATCTATCACCTTTTGGAGTGTGTGCATTTTCTTTTGTTGTTCTTGTGCACATGACTGCCCATCTTTTTGTTTGCGCATGGTGCACCAGCTCCTGCACTTTGCACTGGATGATGGTGCACTGCAGTGATCCCCTGTGTGGTTTTTGCATGTGACTTTAGGACAATGTAATCCTGTCATTCTGTCTGTATTGTGATAAGAATCTGGCCTGCTGTTTTTTAATGAGAGCACATACACACTACTGAACAGCTGTGTTCTTGTAGTTGCAAAGAGCTCAGTGTAAGCTTGTTGGCTGTGTTTATAACCTAGAATCTGCACGCTATTTATTTTTTATTTATTTAAATGTTGATGACTGGGAAAAGCACCATTGAGCCAAGACTCATTTCCAGGAGTGACCCAGGGACAAGGGTACATGCGAAGAAAATAACAACAATTGACAAGGAGCAATAAATAACAAGACAGCAAATGCAAGGGTCAGGGTTACAAGACCCACAAACAGAGCAATTCAGAAAACAACAGCAATATGATTACAAAACACAAGCAATTACATAGTGCAAACTGAAGTAACAAAAAGTGAGACTGTGGGTTACGCAAAAAACCCAAATTAGTAATTACCCATTTCTGGCTCACTGCACTCTGGATCTTTGTTTTTTTGTTCCTACAGCAGAGCTGCAGTGGCAGGCAGACTGACTGCAGCTCATAGCTGGGTTCAGTCTGCTTTGCCACCGTCCTTTCCCGCTGGATCAAGTTTCCATCTGCTCTGGCACACTGCAGTCTGCTGAATTAATTACTTCCCTCCCTATTAAATGAAGCAAAATACTTCCCACAAAAATGGGCTGATAACATTGTCAGCCCAGCCCATCAACACAGTGGTAGCATTGCCATTCATGACACTGGTGATCGATGTTGCTAGGCCTGGAAATTAAAAAATAAGGATGCTCCTGTTAAATGACATTTTTTACTAATGAACCCTACACATGTTGGAATTGATTCACAATTTTTATTGCTGAAACGCAAGAAAAAATGTAGGGCAGTTGTCCTTTTACTATCATCTTGGATCACTTTAGAGTTCGTTACCAAAATATCTAAGGCATATTGACAAGCATGGGCCATTTATTTCCTCTCTTAAGAAATAGGTACTTTCTTCTGGAACACCGTAACTTTGTACAAGTTTATTTCTTTGGAACACTGTAACTTTGTACAAGTTTATTTCTTTGGAACACTGTAACTTTGTACAAGTTTATTTTTGGAACATTGTAACTTTGTACAAGTTTATTTTTGGAACACTGTAACGTTGTATGAGTTTATTTTGTAATTTGACGTGTTTATTGTTGTTCTATATTACTGACCATGGGCACCTTTGAAAATGTGCTGTATTTGTCCAAGGGCCTTCATCTAAATAAAAATGATGATGATGATGAACCCAGAGCCCAATTGCCTGATCTGTGGAGGAAGAGAGGAATGCAGACTCCGCTGTACTACCATCGCCTGTGCGACCGTGAGTGGCAGTGCAGCTGAAGCTGTAGGACAGTGAAAGGGAACAGTGAAAGGAGACAGTGATGGGTTCCATAGAGATATCACACACTGACATGCATGAACACTCCGCTGAACCCACCTGTTGGTGGCTCAGTGGGGTAGAGCTCAAAACATGGAAACTCCCAACAGTGTGCACCGCAGCCCAGTGGGGCATTCTCTGGCCCTTCTGAGCCAACCACCCACTGTCTCCCAATACTGTTTTGTCCAGTGAGGTTAGCCATCTTCCCCCACAAAGGCCCCACCATTGGGGGGGGCACCTTTAGAAAAAGGAGATGGATAAATAACACACAAGGTTTTGGATGATACTAAGAGGTAGCCTGGCTGATGAAGGGGCTCATCTGGAGATGAAGGGGCAAATAACAAACAAAAAATAGAGGCGAGAAAGAGAAGCTTGTCCACTTAAGCACCATGCTGTAAATCTGCTCTAATGACAGACTGGGGAAGCCTTTAAGTGCCGCAGAGAAGATGGAAATTGACTTGAAGCCACTGATCATGTGAGTCGGTCATGGAGTGCATGTGTGTGCAGTGGGGGTATTTAGCTACATTTACATGGGTCACAACTATGTGGTTTTAATAAAATGTTCTTGGATTTGTAGTATGAGTTTTAATAGCTCTCTTGCATCTCAGCCACCAGCATGTCCTCCAAGACATAACAATGCTAACAAAAAAAAATAATCCGGATTTAGTTTAGGTGACAAGAGCATCTCCAGGCTGCAGCAGCTCGAGTACAATGGTGCCAGCCACCTCTTGTTTATTTATTGATGTTTAGCTTCCAAGGCTGTCCCTTCCCCCAACAGTTTTTGTTCCCTCTTTCCTCCCCATAGATACCACTGTCCAGCCATGAGTCTGCAGCTACCCTGTGGAAAAGGCAGGGGTACATGACTGCAAGCCATGCTCCCCCCCCCCCGCACAAGTGGATAGACAGCACCTCCCTCCCCAGTAAGGAAATGCAGCAGCTCTGGCCACAGGCTGTCAGAGCAGCAGAGACTCTGGCTTGCTGTTGAACCTAGCTCACCCACATAATTGTGCAGTGTACTGCTGTTGAGTCAGCAGGTGGCCTGGCCTACCTTTTCAGTGCCAGAATTCCTTTCAGTGAGCAGCATAACGCTGGAGAGTTAAGGTCATTGATCTTGGGTTTGAAAATGAAGAACCAACTGGTCTGGAGTCTATAGCCCTGTTTACACCACTTACTTTGCAGCCCATCAACTCATGTGCAGTGCTTGATGCACTGCAAAGTCGGGTGTATGGACACATTCTGGAGCACTGCAAGTACTGCTCCAATCAATTTTCTTCACCGACTCAGTTGTCTATACCCCTATTGGAGTGAGCGCAGCAACCAGTGGTGTAAACACATTGCGCTCGCTCCACATCTTCCACATGTCTCCATGCATCCTCTGTGTCATTCACAGCCCGTTCTTGGAGCAACCTGCAGCACTGTGAGGGCAGGCTGTGTAAATGGGTCATTGCATTCCGAGCAGCCACCGCAGCAGGAAGGAAGCAGTGCAAATGTCAGAGCACTGCTGCCGTGTAAACATGGCTTATATGAAATAAGTTTTACTGGAGCAGTTACATTTAGTGCTGTGGTTGGCTTTGCCTCCCCCCCCCCACACCCACACACACGCACACAGCTTTAATTAGTGCTGAGTCTTTGCCCAGTACAATGTGCACAATTTATAGTCAGGACATGGAATTATGTGACCATATTCACCCAACTCCAGCCAAGTGCCACTCTTGAATTCTTCCTCCTCCTCCTCCATCACTTACCCAACTCATGGTGAGTGCCCCACTGGAATTTTCTCCCCTCTCTCTCCCATTCACCCAATTCCATCAGACTGCCCTTTCAACGCAGAGCTTATTTGCGATCTGGAAACTTGACACGGTACTGGTTTTATTTTGTAAGCCATGATTTTTACTATTTTATCCCTAGTGCTCAAATGACTATAATGTACTGTGCATTTTGTTACCAATTTTGCAAATGTACCCTATCTCCAGGACACACCTGGAAACAAGCAGCTCACAGCTCATTGTGTTTTTCCTGGACATGTCTGTCGTCATGGCACAGGTCAGGAAGAACAGGAAAACCAGGAGTAGTTGTAGAATTCCCCAAAAATATTTATTTACAGTAGCAATAAGATAAAAACATAAACTTGTTCAGTATAACTATTTACAAAGGCAAACAAAAGTGTTCCTGCAGTCTGTGTCCCTTTTTCTCCTCTTAGCAATTGCAGCTCAGCTCTCTTATAAGTCCGTCCAACCCTCACAATTAATCAAGCATCCTGCTTCTTCCAAAGTGTTTTGTTCTTGAATATTTCAGGCAGTACAGGAAGAACACAATGTCCCTGAGCTGAGGCCTCTTTTTTCACAGCTCTTGTAAAAGGCTTAAAAATTTGCACTCAGGTAGCCCCTTGAGTTTTCCAATAGCTTTTTGCAATCATTTCAAAATATAGTTATATACTTTGCATCAGTACCACTATATATTTTCTAAACAAACGGGATCCCAATATCAGTTACATTTCCATACAGTGATTTTCACATATTTGTATAGTAGCAGATAGGCAAGGGAGGAAAAGACAGACAGCAAGAGAGGACTGAGAGACAGTGAGTGGCAAAGAATTGTGAAACTGTCGAGTTGATCAAGTCCGAGGTCTCACAGGAAAATGTGGTTGTGCAACCAGACAGGTAAGAGACAGAAAAGGAATAGAACAGAACAGATCCCTGCATTCAAACACTTTCTCCATAATAACTGGGGCAGAGTTCTATTCTACCCTGTCACATACATGCCCTTCTTAAGAGGGAACATGTTTTATCAAACAGGTTTCCAAAACTTATCTACTAACATTTGCTGCTTTCAGAAATTAAGTACATGTGTGTTATCAGTTTTTCTATAACAGTACAGCAAACAGTAAAGTTTAAACTTGTACATTTGTTTTCAACCTTCAGAACCCTCAATTCCTGATCCATATCGTGACAGAAAATCAGCATTGCTATTCTTTTTACCAGATTTGTGTATCACCGTGAATATAAATGGCTGTAGTACCAGGTACCACCTTGTGATGCTGGAATTTTTATCTTTTATTTGGTTAAGCCAACAGAGAGGATTGTGATCTCTTACAAAAACAAAGTCAGTTCCTAGCAAATAAAACTTAAGGGACTCCATGGCCCACTTTGCTGCTAAACATTCCTTTTCAATGGTGGAGTACCTTTTCTCTCTGTCTTGCAACTTCCTACTTATGTACAGACTAGGATGTTCCGTCCCGTCTATAGTTTGACTCAGTGCTGTACATAGGCCTACTTCTGATGCATCAGTTTGTAACAAAAATGGTTTCTCAAAGTCTGGGCTTCTTAAAATGGGCTGAACATAATGCAGCCTTTATGGCTTGAAAAGCTTCATTACACTCTGGGGTCCATTTCACATTATTTGGGTACTGTTTTTTTCATGAGTTCAGTGAGGGGAGTAACTAACTCAGCAAAGTTGGGAACACATCTCCGATAATAACCAGCCAGCCCTAAAAATGACCTGACATGTTTCTTGGTTTTAGTGACAGGGCTGTTAGTGACAGCTTCAATTTTAGAAATCTCTGACTTAACTTCTCCATTTCCCAGCACATAGCCCAAATATCTGGTTTCCTGCATGCCAAATGCACATTTGGTAGGATTAATAATCAGACCTGCATTTTTGATAGCTTGGATGACTGCTCATAGGTGTTCCAGGTGGCTTTTCCAGTCTGGACTGTACACCACAACATCATCCAGGTATGCAGCACAGTAACCAGTGTGAGGGGATAAAATGACATTTATGTACCATTGGAATGTAGCTGGTGCACCATGTAAACCAAATGGCATGGTGGTGAACTGATAGAATCCTATAGGGGTGACAAATGCAGTTTTATATCTGGATTCTTTAGCTAAAGGGATTTGCCAGTAACCCTTGGTGAGATCGAGGGTACTGATATACTTTGCACTCCCCAGTCTGTCCACCAAATCATCTATTCTGGGCATAGGATAATTGTCAAATTCTGACACTTGATTAAGTTTCCTAAAATCAAAGCAGATTATAGCACCTCCTTCTTTTTTGTTTACAGTTACCATTGGAGATGACCAAGCACTCCTTGACTCCTCTATGATACCCAACTCTTTCACTTTTTGTATTTCCTTAACCATGACCGCTCTTAACCGCTCTGGTAACCTGTATGTATTTTGTCTAATAGGACGAGCATTCCTTGTCCCTATAACATGCTCGACCCCCTTTGCTCGGCCTGTTACAGTGGTAAAAGTGCTCTTAAATGTCTTTAGCACATTACGAATGTCTGAAGTTTGTTCTGAGGTTAAGGAAACTTTCACCTTTACAGCATTAGCATTTACAGTTTGTTCCAGTCTATCATAAGCCACATCCATATCTTCCTTATCAGTTTCCGGTAAAACTAGCAAAGCAGCTTTTGGCATTTTTTCAGCCCATTTCTTGAGGAGGTTAGCATGGTATATCTTAGTAGGATTTTTCCTGTCAGGAGTCTCAATCTCATACTTAACAGTGCAAGTACATCTAAGCACTCTATAAGGCCCTTGCCACTTCATTAGCAGTTTATTTTCTGTTGTGGGTAGCAGTAGAAAAACCTTTCTACCTGGCTCGAAAATATTTTCTTTTATCCCATGGTCATATATACCTTCTGCTGATTTTGGGCCTCTTCCTGATTACTTTGAGCAATTTCAACATATTTTGCCAGCTTCTTTCTTAGGGTACACATGTAAGATATTTTAGATTGTTTTTGAGTGGGGTTATCTTCCCGCTTTTCTTTTATCACATCCAGTAGCCCTCTTGGCTGCCTACCATACAGCATTTCAAATGGTGAAAACCCTATTGATGCCTGTGGCACTTCTCTGTAAACAAAAAGTATGTAAGGCAAGTAATGGTCCCAATCTTTCCCTTCCCCTTTTACAAACCATTCTAACATGCATTTTAGGGTTTTGTTTAAACGCTCAACAAGACTGTCTGTCTGAGGGTGATAGCGGGAGGTTCTTATGGTAGTGATGCCTAGCAGTCTGTACAGCTCCTTAAGTAATGCAGCACCAAAATTACCACTCTGATCAGTTATAATTTATTTCGGTATGCCCACTCTGCTGAAAATTTTGGCAAACTCTGCTGCAACTTTTGGGGCTGTAACAGTACACATTGGAACTGCTTCTGGGTATCGAGTAGCATAGTCACATACTACCAGGATAAATCTATTACCCTTTTTACTTTTGTCTAAAGGACCAAACACATCCATTACAATTCTCTCAAAAGGCACCTCTATCAAGGGTAGGGGCACCAGGGGCACCTTGTCTTTTCTAGTGACTGGAGCTACTTTCTGATGTTCAGCACAGGAATTACAATAGGTAGCAACATCTTCATAAATTCCAGGCCAGTAAAATCTGTACAGCAATCTAGCAAGGGTGCAATCCCTCCCTGAGTGACCAGCCATAGGACTATCATGTGCTATCCAAAACAACTCTGTTCTATACTTCTGTGGTACAACCAATTGTTCTGTCTGTTCATGTGTCTGAGGTTTAACCCAAATTCTGTACTGTAACCCATTACATTTTTTAAACACTGGTCCACCCCATTTTGGTTTCATCCCCAGCTGCTTAAAATAACCCTGGAAAAAAACATTGTTAGCGTTTGAAAGAAAATCACAATCAGTTATCAGTTTAGTTTCAGCATTTTCATGTGTTAACCCTTTATGTCCATCAGTCATGTGTTGCCAGTTTCTTCATGCATCATTTTTCTTTCCTGAATTTCCGGATCTTGGAGCAGTGCTCAAACAAGTCCAAATCAAAATCTTTGAAAGGAAACGTGTCCCCACCATCTAAAATTTTCTTTGCCTGAGCTCTTGTCACCACAGCTGCTGAAACATCAGGATTTACTCCTTCTTTGATCAACTCAGTAAATCCTGGAAAGTCATTTCCCAATAATCACAGGTAGAGGTAACTTTGGTACTACCCCCACTTTCATTTGATGCGACACACCCTTAATGGTCAGAGTCACTTGGGTAGTGGGATAATATCGAGTGTCCCTGTGGATGCAGATGACACCAGTACCTGGTCCCTTTGCACAGTGTTTTCCCAGCACTTTAACATGCACTAGGGTCTGTCTGCTTCCTGAATTAATGAGTCCCTTCACATCTGTTAAGTACTTCCCCCCAATTTGCCGATGACAAATCTGCTCCAGTGCCACTCTCCTTATTACAGCAGTTTCTTGCAAAATGGCCTGGCTTATTACAGTTATGGCAGATAACATCTTTGGGCACAGATTTGTTACTCCGACCAGAGTTCTTATCAGGCTTGGAGTTTAAATGGGAAAAAGAGTGTCTTACCTGTGCTTGGCTGTTACCTCGCTGCTGTGGCATCTGTCTGGCCATTTGGTAGTCCTCGGCCAAAGAACAGCCTTTTCCCCACTCTCTTGTCAGTGTTCCTTTACCCACAGCTGCAGATCTGTAGGCAAGATGTGACAAAGTGCTCCATGGCAAATGTATCGATGATCTGTGGGACTGTTTTGCTCTCTTGTTGGATCCATTTTATCAGGAGTTCTCTGAATCGGATGAAGGCTTCTCGAGGATTGTCGAATGAGTTGTACCTCAGAGATCGAAATCTCTGCCTCTGTGTCTCTCTGGAGATGCCATACCTTTTCAGGATTTCGCTTTTCACCAGGTCATAGTTTTCTGACTGTGCAGTGTCCATACTACTGTAGGCAAGTTGGGCTTTCCCTGTCAGGTAGGGTACCAATCTGATTGTCCATTGCTGCTTTGGCCACTGGCAGGCTGTGGCAGCTCTTTCAAAAGTTGTCAGGTATGCCTCGATATCATCCGAGGGACAGAACTTTGTAAGTTTAATGGTTTTTAAGTTGCTTGCATTTTATTGCTCATCTGGATCTGTGCCGGATCCTCTGCCTTCTAAATGCTGAAGCTCTTTTTCTCTCTGCTTCTCCATCTCTTTTTGTTGTATAGCTCACCGTTTGAAAAAGGCTGTCAGGCTTTCGGGTTCTGTCACTGCCTGTTCTTTTTCCATAACTAGTGCTAGCTGTACAGTCTCAGACTGGACTTCTGTCTCTGCTAGTTTGGCTGCCATTCTCCTGGTAACCGCTCCTGGACTTGCTGCTTCAGAATCCATACCTTTCTTTGTGCTTTTCTGGTACTAGGTCCAGTACCCATGCACAAAACTTCTGTCTTAGGGTATGCATGGCTTAAATCCCACTTAGGCTGACACCATCTTTCATTATGGCACAGGGCAGGAAGCATAGGAAAACCAGGACTGGGCTGGCAGTATAGCCTAGAGGTTAGAATAACGAGGTGTGAATGAGGTTGATACATCCAGCAGACCAGACCTGGGTTTGATTCGCATAGCCTCCACTTGCATACTGTGTGACTCTGAGCAAGTCACTTAACCAGTCAGTGCTCCCAGGTCGCCCCTGAAAACAGGCACTTGTGCCTAGTGGGCCTTACCCAGTTACCAAAGACTAAAATAAAAATAAAATAAAGGAGCAGTTGTAGAATTCACCAAAAATATTTATTTACAGTAGCAATAACATAAAAAACATAAACTTGTTCAGTATAACTATTTACAAAGGCAAAATAAATAGAGTTTTCCTTCAGTCTGTGTCCCTTTTTCTCCTCTTAGCAATTGCAGCTCAGCTCTCTTATAAGTCCTTCCAACCCCCACCCCAATCAAGCATCCTGCTTCTTCCAAAGTGTTCTGTTCTTGTATATGTCAGGCAGTACAGGAAGAACACAAAAACCCTGAGCTGGGACCCCTTTTTCCACAGCTCTGCGAAAGGCTTAACAATTTGCACTCATGTAACCCTTTGAGTTTTCCAATAGCTTTTTGCAATCATTTCAAAATATAATTATTTACTTTTCAACAGTAACACTATATTTTTTCTAAGCAAAAGGGATCCCAATATCAGTTACATTTCCATGCGATGCTTTGCACATATTTTTTATATTAGCAGATAGGCAAGGGAGGAAAAGACAGAGAGCAAGAGAGGACTGAGAGACAGTGAGTGGCAAAGAATTGCGAGACTGTTGGGTTGATTAAGTCCAATGTCTCACAGGAAAATGTGGCTGCCCAACCAGGCAGATAAAAGACAGAAAAGGAATAGAACAGAATAGATCCCTGCATTCAGACACTTTCTCCCTAACAACTGGGACAGGGTTCTATTCTACCCTGTCACAATGTGAAATAAATAATAAATTGCTGTAGGGTTTCAGAGTAGATGCCAACCCCAAATGACAGAGATGGGATATTCCTTTAACAATGGCTGGGTCAAAAGCACATTTTATAATATATATAGTGTGTGTGTAGATATATATATATATATATACACACACACACACACACACACATATATATATATATATATATATATACACACACACACACATTGTGAAATACCAACATTTTGCAAACATCCCTATTTTGCATGAAAACAATGTCATGGAAGAATGATCATTTGCTGTTTTGCATGAAAACTGGTGATTTTTTTCTGTGTGAAAATGTTGGGTTCACTTAAAATGGGCAATTTTCAAGCAAATTCATGACAGATGAAAATAGTATCACCTTCCAATATTTGCAATAATGCTTTTTTAAGCATAATTTTCATATGTGAAAAAAATAAACTCACCCAGCTTGAATTTAAACTCATCACCTCTGAATGGCACCATAGTACTAGGAAAGTACAGGGGGTTTCCTGTTCAGTTTTGTTTCGTCACGTGCAAGGAAACCTTGGGGTGAAGGATGGGTTGGAGATGTTGTGGGTCACCCTGGAGACAGAAGCCGGAGCCACTATTTGCACTGAGGTAATATACAGACATCCAACACAGGGAGAAGAATTGGATAAGGTACTGGGGGAAGCTGTCAGTACAATGGTAAAAAGGGGAGGTGCTGCTGGTTGGGGACTTCAGTCCACCAGATGTAGGCTGAAGCCACTCAGCCGCAACCTCGTCTAGAAACAGGGCCATGCTATACTCCCTGTAGGGGTGTTTCTTAAGTGACTAGTCAGAGATCCTACTTGAGACAGGGCAATACTGGACCTGATGCTCACAAACAGGAACAGTGTTGCAGACGTTAAGATGGGAGGTCACCTGGTGACCAAGCACCATACAGTGTGGTTTAGCATAAAGATGGTGGCAGGGCCAAGGATAAGGGTCTTGGACTTCAGGATGGTGGAGTCTACAAAAATGGTGAGTGCCTCAGAGACAACCTAGCTGAGGGGGGTTGTCAGGGTGGGGTGGATGAACAGTTGGATAAATTAAGGGAAGACATAATAAAGGCAGCAGACCTCTATGCAAAGAAAGTGAGCAAAAACTGGAGGAAAAAAGAGACCACTGTGGTTCTAGAGGGAGGTGGCTGTGAAGATTAAGGCTAAAAGGGTGGCATTCAGGAGGTAGAAAGAGATGCAGAGGAAAGAGGGAAGGGAAGTGTACCAGGTAAAGCAGAGGGAAGCAGAGAAGGCAGTGAGGGGTACAAAGGTGCAAGCAGAGGGAAGGATAGCCAAGGGGTAGCTGACAAGGACAAGATTTTCTTCGGATACATAAGTGAAATGAGGAAGACAAGTAGAGGGATTGTAAGGATAAGAAGGGCAGGGGAGATTGCGCAGAGGAGGATCAGGAAAAAGCACATAGCCTGAACAGGTACTTCTGTTCAGTCTTTTGGTGGAGGGAGAGGGGGACGGACCACATAGAAGCAGCAGGGACAAGGGGGTGGGGAGGTGGACACAAGTGCATTCACAGAGGAAAGAGTCCTGAGAGTACTTGCAAATCTGAATGTGGACAAGACTATGGGACCAGACAGGATACATCCAAGGGTGCTGAGGGAGCCCAGGGAGGTGCTGGCCGCTGCTCTAACAGCCATATTCAACAGCTCACTTGGAAACAGGAGTGGTTCCAGAGGACTGGAGGAAGGAAGATGTAGTCCTGCTCCATAAGAGCGGCAGCAGCGAGGAGTCTGGCAAGTACAGGCCTGTTAGTCTAATGTCAGTGGTGGAAACGTTTATGGAAACACTGTTAAGGGCTAGTTTAGTATCTTGAATCTAACAAGTTACAAGACCTGAAGCAACATGGATTCATGGGAGGGAGGTCATGTCAGGCAATCTTGATCAGTTTCTTCAATTGAGTGATTAGGGAACTAGATCATGGTGGGGTGGAGAACGTAGCCTACCTAGACTTCAGCAAGGCCCTCAACACCATATCACATAGGAGACTTATAAGGAAATTGGGAAGTTTAGGGGTGGAACCCAAGGTGGTAAACCAGGCAAGGAACTGGTGGCATGAGAGGGTAGGGGTAAATGGCACTCACTCTAATGAGAGAGAGTGACCAGAGGGTACCTCATGGCTTAGTGCTGGGACCAGTCCTCTTCAATGCCTCCATTTAATATGCGTACCCTGGAGGAGAGGAGAGACAGGAGAGATCTGATAGAAACCTGCAAATATCTAAAGGGCATAAATAGGGTACTGGAGGGTAGTACCTTTCAGAAAAGATGTTCAGGAATGAGGGGGCATGAAATGAGGTTGGAAGGAGGTAGACTAATGGATAACATGAGGAAGTATTTCTTCATGAAAAGGGTGGTGAATGCATGGAATAGACTCCCAGCAGAGGTGGTGGAGGTAAACACAGTGAGGGAATTCAGAGATGCATGGGACAGGCACAGGGGAACCCTAGCAATAGGAACGAGAAGGTAAAGCCTGAGATCAAGTAGGGTCTACGGTTTTTGTAGTAGATAGGGAAAATGGGCAGACTGGATGGGCCTAGCAGTCCTTATCTGCTGTCAATTTCTGTCTTTCTTAATTAGTGACATTGCAGAAGATTTGGAATGGAAGGTATGCCTCTTTGCAGGTGACACCAAAATCTGCAATAGGGTAGATACTCTGGAGGAGTGGAGAATATGAGTAGAGACATGAGAACTTGAGGAGTGGTTGAGGGCATGGCAGCTGGGTTTCTGTCCCATAACAGAGGGTTGGGCTGGGAAGAATCAGTGCACACATGCGGTATCACAGACAGGAATAAGCAACTGGAGCTCAGTAATGTCCACACTATTTTTGTGCATGTCTGTCGAAATTACTTAAGGTAAAAAACCTTTACCCTCCCCATTTAAAAAAACTAAAAATAGATAAATACTAAATAATATATGACAACGTGTGTAATAATGGGATAATGTGACACCGGGGGGGGGGGTGGTTATGAGGCATGAGGTGGAGCTTCTTTAACCACCTGAGAAGTGGGGTTATCCAAAATAATAACATATTGTGTGTTATTGCTGTTATCAAATGGATTGCAGGTGTCTGAATAACCAATTGGCAGGGACAGTTTCCAGGCTGTAGTGCTATCAAAAATATCACCACAGATTATAATGGGTCTTAGCTAATGAGACTGCAGGAATTCTCTTACCCATATGACTGTAGAAAATAAGTGACACTTTTATAGGCAGGCTTCTAACTTCTGCTGGAGAAATTTCACTTGGTGTTCAAAAACTGTGGAGGAGACTCTTCTTAGCATCTTTGAGTCAGTTCTCTTTTGTTTAAGCAGTTCTTAAACTTAAGTTCTTAAGCTCTATTTCGCATCTAACTGAAGTGTTCCTTGCTATCTCTGTACCTGCAGCACATGACACTGTCAGGCCTACTTCCTGGCTAAGACTGTTTGTTATTACATATGTTTATCTCACACAACCTATTGTCTATTTACTGTCATCACATTATGTAACCCCTGTATGTACTCAACCTAAGTTATCCACTGCAAATCTTGATTATGCAGCCCCCCTTGTTTGTATACTGTATATGTCTATGACATGGTGCCTTTAGAAATGAGTCTCTGACTCAAAGGTTGTAAACCCAAAATCTAAATAAATAAAAATAAACAGAGAGTCCTTTGTAAAAAAAAAAAAAAAAAATCTGGATCTCAATCTTCTTCAGTTGGAGGAGCAGGGTTCGGTTCTATTTCATATTTCATTTATTTATCTATTTCGCCAGGAAAAGGCTCTGTTGAGCAAGCTCATTTTCAAGGAGGTCCTGGATAGACAGCATACAAATTAAAACAATGAGTTACAAAGCATAGAAATATATAGGAATAGTTCAGCCCCCTAAAGAATATAATTACGTTTAGTGCCTCTGTATCAGTTACATTTTATACAAACTTTAGGAAACAGAAAAATAGCAGAATATATAAACTATAACACTATTAGTACCACAGTAAATACAGCAGTACTAATGTAAATTGCTAATACACAGGATTTGAGTACCTCATCATGTGATCCCACATAATCTAGGTAACACCTAGCCACACAAACAGGTTTCAGCATATACTTTACCAAGGAGCTTCTTAAAACTGCTTGGGCTTACCAATGCTGACAGTTTTAGAGTTGACTGTAGTGAGTTCCAGAGGGTAACATAACATAGTATCATAGTATGTGATGGCAGATAAGGACCGCTAGGCCAGCCCAGTCTGCTCGTACTCCCTGCCTGCATCAGTGATCGCTGACCCTACTTGGTCATTGGCTTTAACCTTTCCTACCCACCTCTAGGGTTCCCTTATGCCTATCCCATGCATGTCTGAACCTCCCCCCCCCCCCATTGTGCTTGCTCCCACTTCTTCCTGGGGTAGGCCATTCCATTTATCTACCACCTTTTCTGTGAAGAAACACTTCCTCATGTTCCCCTTTATCCTGCCTCCCTCCAATGTCATATCATGCCTCCACATTCTTGTATACCTCCTATACTGAAAGATGTCACCTTCTTGCACTTTGTTTATGCTCATACGATACAGTACTTGAAGGTTTCTGTCATATCTCCCCGTTCCTGCCTCTCTGCCAGTGTATACATATTGAGATCTTTTAATCTCTCCTTTTATGTCCCCTGGGGCAAGCCCTGCACCATCTTTGTTGCCCTTCTCTAAACTGCCTCCACCCTGTCTATGTCCTTACAAAGATGCAGCCTCCAGAACTGTACACCATACTCTAGGTGAGGCTTGGCCAGCGTTTATGGTGGGAATGAAACAACTAATGGCAGTCTTCCCTGTCTGTGTGGCACATATCAGGGTGTCTAGAAGTATGTAGTTGTTTTTCCAGAGGGCATAGTTGCTATGAGTTGATCCGAATAGATTTGTGATATATCTGGGCAGGTCGTTTAGAAAAATCTTGTATGCCCATGAACATTCATTTATTAGCCTCCTGTGTGTTAGTGAAGGCTGCCCTACTGTTTCATACAAGTTGCATTGATGTGTCCTTGCTCCTAGGTCCTTTATGATCCTGAGTGCTCTATGGTAGAGTACATCAAGCTTTGCGAGATAGAAAACTGAACAGTGTCGATAAATAAGATCAGCATAGTCAAGAACTGGTAAAAAGATTGCTTGGACCAAGCGCTTGCGAATATCATATGAAAAACAGTGCTTATTTCTACAATAAAAGACTAGTCTAGCCCACAGCTTTTTACAGAGTGCATCTATATGGGCAGTGAAGGACAGTTTGTTATCATGCCAGATCCTGAGATATTTGTATTTTGTATAGTCTGTTTGCAGATGACACCAAGATGGGAGCAATAGTGGATGACCTAGGAGGGTGGCATGGGTTGCAGGATGATCTGTCAAAATTGGAGACCTGGTCGGACACCTGGCAGTTTGGGGTTCAATGCCAAAAAGTGCAAGGTGCTACATTTAGGGGCAAAAAAACAAAAAGGAGCTACCAGCTGGGGAGGGGTTCAGCTAGCCATGACAGAGAAGGAGAAGGATCTGGGGGTGATTATAACGGGCTCAATGAACAACTCAGCACAATGCAGGAAGGCAGCTGCAAAGGCCAACAAAATGCTGGGTTGTATTGCCAGGAGTATATCTTCAGGGAGAGAGAGGAGGTGATCCTACCATTGAATAGGTCACTGCTTAGGCCACACCTGGAGTACTGTGTGCAGTACTGGCCCCCCATACCTGAAGAGGGACATTAAGTTACTGAAGGGGGTGCAGCGCAGGTCAATAAAGATGATCCAGGGACTAGGGGACATAACCTCCATGAGCAGGCTGAGGGAGTTGAATATGTACTCACTGGAGGAGAGGAGAGGAGAGACAGGGAATACGATTGAAACCTTCAAGTACATGAAGGGGATAAACAAGACAGGCACAGAGGGACTATTCAAGTTAAGGGAGGGTAGGACACTCGTGGTCATGATTTTAGAATGGAGGGGGAAGGTTCAGGAAGGAAATGCGAAGACACTTTTTTATGGAGAGAGTGGTGTCTGGGTGGCATGCATTGCCTGTGGAAGTGGTATCTAGTAGAACAGTGGACTGCTTCAAAATGGGATGAGATAGGGTAAGAGGGAGGGTCAGGGGAGGGAAGGGGCAGCTGCAGTATAAGGATTGCTAGCTACACACTCGAGCAGACTCAAGAGACCATAAGGCCTTTATCTGCTGGCAATTTCGTATGTTTGTGTGTATTGTCTAATTACTTCCAGGGATTTGCCTAGTAAGGCAGTGATGCAGTAATTAGGATATGTTTGTATCGTAGTGTTGCGTGTTGCTACATAATGAACGTGAACTTTGTTTTGGTGGCGATTAATAGAAGTTTAGAATGGTATAGGTTTAATTGTAGCATACCGAAGCCTTTCTGAAGGTCTGAGTATGTAGTATTGACAGATGAACTGCTGTCCAAGCACAGAGTCTTCATCATTGGCCCAGGCATTGAAATCAGATAGCACTAACAAGCTAGATGGGTCCACTACTAGGTGGGCCATGAAACTCCCCAGTTCCTGCAAACATTCACTCCCATGCCTTGGCGGACAGTACATGAGAATGATTTTGCAACCTGTACCTGGACCCCCTTTAATATACATGCATTCAAATGAAGTGGCTTCCACTATGGGGTATGCTATCAGTCCCACAGTGGATCTAAAGCAAATATCCCACTCTGCCACCCCTTGCGTCCCTGCCTCATGCAGTGTATCACAGAATAACCTGGAGGGATAGATGCCTCCAGCACAGGGACAGAGTCATCACCCAATGAGGTCTGCATGATGCATGCCAGGTTCACCAAGGAGTCAGCAATAAATGCCTTCATCACTGCAGTTTTCTTCCTCAGGGACCTGGCGTTATACAGCAATGCATGAAGTTAGGGAGGGAGCAGGCACATTCAGTCCTGCCATTAACTGTACTACTGTAATCTGAATGACCCTTGGGATCAGTATAAGACAAGAAGGACCTCTGTCCTGGATTAATCTATGCCTAGGGTGACTTCTTCACCTCACATACCAAATCATGCCCCCTTTCCTTCCTCGCTACTGAGCAAGCTGCTGTCTCTATCCATATTTCTAAAGGATGAGTAACTGCAGCCAGCAAGGTACATTGACACCCCCAAAAGGATGCAGTAGATGCAGCTGTGCTGAAGAGTAGAAAATAATGGGACCAATACCCAGCCAACACATTTTAATTAAAATCCCACTTATTTCTCTCCCCAACAGAAAACACCCTCGAAAAAACAAAAACCACCCAACCCGAAACTAACAAAGAGCCACTCGTACACAGTCAAACACTAATGCAATAATCCTAGTACACATATATGCCATAACCATGTGGGCCAAACTCACACTCTCAACAGTATTCAAAAAACTAACACACATACATACATACACACCAATTATACCACACTGCAAAAACAATATAATAAATACATATAAAAGAGTCAACGTAGGCAATGAGTCAATGTTATGCATCAAACTCTTGCTCTGGAAAATTTAACCAAGAAAATTGAAACTGGATCCTCTCTCTTCACCCCTGTGTAACACCAAAATGGCTTCATCAGGGGACCCCCTGATGGAAGCAGTTTTAGCGCTACATAGGGATGTTGAGCATCCGTGGTGTAATGGTGTAATTTAATAAAATATTACCAGTCCATTTCTGTGGTGGTATATGTGCTGTATTTTGTTTCCATTTAGTGTCTGAGTTAAAGGCAGCACTTTCACATGGTCGGCATGTGCATAGACTTTCGTTTTTATAGGAATTAGATGAGGTACTGGTGGGAGCCATTGGCAAGATGGCAGGAAAGGGGGAGGTGCTCCTGGTAGGGGACTTCAACCTGCCAGATGTAGATTGGAGCATCCCAAAAGTGGCTTCTGCTGGAAGCAGTGATATCCTAGATTCTCTAAAGGGGGCATTCTTCAGGCAACTAGACACTGAAGAACTTGTGATGGGGCAATACTGGACCTGGTACTGACTAACAGATTCAGTGTTGCAGATGTCAAGTTTGGAGGCCACCTGGGGACCAGTGATCACCTTATGGTGTGGTTCAATATAAGGACAGCTACAGAATCAAACTACACAAGGGCGAGAGTCCTTGACTTCAGGAGGACAGATTTTTATAAAGATGGGTGACTGTCTCAGGGATGACCTGGTGAGAGGATGACCCGGGTGGGATGGAGGAACAGTGAGCAAATTTAAAATGGACAATAGTAAAAGCAGCAAACCTCGGTGTCAAAACAGGGAGCAGGATTAAGAGACCGCTATGTATCTAAAAAAAAAAGGTGGCTGAAAACATAAAGGCTAAAAGGGTAGCATTCAGAAGTATAAAGAGGCGAAGAGGGAGGAGCATAGGGAGGTGCATCAGGGGAAACCGAGGGAAGCAGGGAGAGCAGTAAGGAGCACAAAGGCACAAACTGAAGAGAGAGAGAATAGACCAGGAGGTAACAAAAGGGGACAAGACATTTTATAGGTATGTAAGTTATTTATTTATTTAAGAGTTTTACCAGGAAGGAATGCTGAGCAGAGCACTGCTTGATTCCAGATGCATCCTGGGGAAGGGGGAGGGTACAATATATGCATTTGGCATGAAGGTTGCATAGTTACACGTGACATAATTATACATATACAAGTAAACTAATAACAATTAAACTAATAGACTGTTCAGGACCAGGTATCACACAAAGCAGAACAACATGGCACATTAGGATTAGGATGAGCAACAGATGTCATAATAATGATAAACCAGTGCTTACTAGTTGCTGGAGGATGTAGAGTATAGGTTAGTCAGAAGTGCAAGTGAGAAGAAGTGAGTAGCAAGATGTGTATTGAGGTACTGGGTTGTAGAAGCGTGCTGTATGTCCACAGGGAGGGAGTTCCACAGCTTAGGAAGCCTATATCTGAAGGTGGACTGGCCTCCTGTGGTGCACATGTGTGGGATGTATAAGAGACTGTTATCATTGCTCCTGAGTGTATAGGAAGGCTGGGAGGAGGCAGATAGAACTGAGGAGAGGTAATTGGGCAGGGACTGTGATCAGAACTTGACTGCCAAGCGAGCACAGTATGACAGGTGGCGGTCCTGAAGTGAGGGACGAACTAGCAACTGATAGAGGGTACAGTGATGGGTTGTGTAGGGGCAGTGAAGGATGAACCAACAGAAGGAGTGGAAAAGAGAGTCCAGTCTGGCCAGGGTGGACTTGGGGGCAGCACTGTGGACTACATCGCTGTAGTTGATAACTGACAGGATCATTTTCTGTACAATAGCACAGCGAGCTGGCAGCAGGATACTACCATCATTCTGGTAAAGAGCACCCAGTCTGGGGTGCATTTTTTTGTGGATGGCATCAATATGCACAGAAAACTCCAGGTGTTGGTCGAGCCACACCCCGAGATATCTGAAGGAGGAACTGTCCTCCAGAGTGGCCCTGTCCAGAGTGTGGAAGGTAGGGCTGTGGGGGGGCCTCGAAAGTCTCTGCCTAGTGCCGAAGGTCATGGAGATGGGTTTCTTGGAATTGAGATGTAGCTGGTTGGAGCAAAACCAGAACTGGATGTTGTTGAAGTCCTGTTGGAGTCTGGGCACCACGTCTGAGGTTGAGGGTCCGGATGTAAACAGTACCATGTCATCCACATGCATCTGAATGGCTGTCTGTGTGGCAGGTGGTGAGGAGGTCATGTATGGTACACCTAAAGAACTAGGGAGGGGGGCAGAGATTGCGCTACCAATTCTGACTCATTGTGACTGACCTACCAGATAGAAGTGGAACCAATCAGTATCCGTATCAGAGAGCCCTGCATAGGAGAGCTTGGTCAGGAAGAGAGAGAGTGAGATACAGTGTCGAACACTTTAGCCAGGTCGATAAAAATTGCTGAGGTGATGTGCCCCTTGTTTATGGCAGTTAGAATGTAGTCAGTGAGCCTCAGCAGGGATGAGGTAGTGGAATGGGTCTTCCTGAATCCAGACTGGTAAGGCATGAAGAAAGGAGAGGAGCTGAGGAAGGAGGAGAGTTGAGAGAGGACAAGGCATTCCTGGAGTTTAGCCAGGATAGGGAGGAGGGAGATGGGGCAGTAGTTGCCGGGAGCCAAGGGGTCGCCACCTTTCAGGAGAGGGATGACCATGGCATGCTTTCACTTGGATGGGATGGATGCTATGGAGAAGGAATGGTTGTAGAGTACAGCTAGTGGGGAGACAATGGCAGGAGCCAATAAGCACAGCATTTTGGCATCCAGGCCAGAGGGGCATTTGCCCTTGGACAGGTTTAGGGCCAGTAGGGCATTTAGTACTTCAAGTGGGGTGACATGGCTGAAGGTGAAGGAGGAGGGTGAAGGGGTGCTTGAGTGGGGGGATGAAGACTGAGAGGAGGAGGAGGGGTGGGCCATGACAAGAGGAAGACCAGAGGTGGGGTTGTAAGGTTCGGAACAGAAGGGGGAAACTGTGTACGGGGGGCTAGAAAGCAGACAACCTGAACAAATACATTTGTTCAGTGTTTGCAGCTGAAGGAGAAGGGGAGGGGTTACAAAAAAAGTAACAGAAACTTTGGAAGTCGAGAGGTGGACACTAGTCTGTTTTCAGAGAAGAGAGTCGTGAAGGGACTTGCTAATCTGAAGGTTGACAAAGCAGTGGGACCAGAGGGAAGGGCATCCAAGGGTGTAGAAGGACCTCAGGGAGGTACTGGCTGCACCTCTGACAGTCCTATTTAACAGCTCATTGGAAATGAGTGGTTCCAGAGGAGTGGAGGAGGGCAGATGTAGTCCTACTTCACAAAAGTGGTAGTAGGCAGGAGGCTGGCACTTATAGGCCAGTCAGCCTGACATCAGTGGTGGGAAAGTTAATTGAATCACTGCTAAAGGAAAGGATTGTGGAATATCTTGAATCCAGTGGGTTACAAGACCAGAGGCAGCATGGATTGGGGGGGGGGCATGTCAAATGAATCTGGTAGATTTCTTAGACTGGGTGACGAAGGAATTAGATCAGGGTGGAGTGGTGGACATGGCCTACCTAGATTTCAGTAAGGCTTTCTACACCATTCCACATGGGAGACTATTAAGCAAGCTGAGTAACTTAGGAGTATGTCCAAAGGTGGTAAAGTGGATTAAGAATTGATTAGGGGCTAGGCAATAGAGGGTGGGGGTAAATGGAGTTTACTCCCAGGAAGAGAGGGTGACCAACAGGGTGCCTCAGGGATCAGTGCTGGAAGTGATCCTCTTTAATGACTTTATAAGTGACATTGTAGAGGAGCTGGAAGGAAAGGTCTGCTTCTTTGCAGATGACACCAAAATCTGCAATAGGGTAGACACTCCAGGGGTAGTGAAGAGGATAAGCAGAGACCTTAGAAAACTAGAGGAGTGCTTAATGGTATAGCAGCTGCATTTCAGTGCAAAAATTGTAAATTCATGCACTTGAGGCACAGTAACCCAGAGGCGAAGGACAGAATGGGTGGAGTGGTACTGACAACTAACAAGCAGGAATTAGACATTGGGAGTAATCATATCTGATGGCCTAAAGGTGGCCAGGCAGTGCAACAAGGCACTCGGGAGGATTAGTGGGATGCTGGGGTGCATAAGGAGGGGCACCACCAGCAGCAAGAGGGAGGTGGTGTTGCCTCTGTATAGATCGCTGGTAAGTCCCCACCTAGAGTACTGTGTCCAATTCTGGAGACCACTGGCTCAGTTTTAGAATGAGATGCGGTGGCGAAGTGGACTTGTGGCAGGGTGTTTGATGCAAGTTGCAACTTGCGCCAAACATTGCGGCAAGCGCAATTTAAAAAGAATTGTACCACAAACGCCTACCACAAGTCCAGAGTGTGAGATGCAGGGAGTTAGGTACTCCCTGGTCTAACTTTGTGTCCAGGATCACAGCACTTGCACCAAACCTTTGGTGCAAGGTGCCATAAAGTGGAGAAAGTGTTGCAACTGCACTAGCCCTTCTAAAATCGTACCGAACTGTGTCCGAGGGGCTTTGGTGCAGCTGTGTCAAACTTTGCGGTGGACGCAGGGCTTGATGCAATCCCTACATCCACCTTGTAAGATCAAGCCCCACTTCTCCAGAAGGACACCGGGAGAGTGGAGGCAGTCCAGAGGAGGCCAACCAAAATGTTGTAGGGTCTGCCTCAAAAGCCTGTCATCGAGGCACAGGTCAGGAAGCATAGGAAAACCAGGAGCAGTTGCAGAATTCACAAAAAGTATTTGTTTGTACTAGCAGTAACATAAAAATAAACTTGTTCTGTATAACTATTTACAAAGGCAGAATAAATAGAGAAGCTCCATCTGAGTTTTCCTTCAATCTCTGTGTCTTGCAAGAAATTGCAGCTTTATTTTTATAAGTCCTTGCAGCCCCCCTTCTCAACAAGCATCCTGTTTTTTTCTAAAATGTTCTTGTATATTTCAGGCAGGTGCAGGCAGGAACACAATGTCCCAGAACTGAGGCCCCCTTTTCCACAGCTTAAGAAATGCATTTCAGGTTGCATTTCAGGTTAACCCCTTGAGTTCCCAATAGCTTTTTGCACTCATCTCAAACTATAATTATATACATTTCAACAGTAACACTGTATAATTTCTAAACAAAGGGATCCCAATATCAGTTACATTTCCACATAATGATTTGCATATATTTTTATACCAGCAGATATGCAAGGGAGGAAGAAGACAGAACAGCAAGGGAAGACTGAGAGACAGTAAGAGGCAGAGGCTTGCAAGACTGTCGGGGTGATCAAATTCTAGGTCTCACAGGAAAATCTGGTTGCGCAACCAGACAGACAAGAGACAGGAAAGAAAAGAACAGAACAGATCCCTGCATGCAAACTCTCCTTAACAACTGGAACAGGGTCCTATTCAACCCTGTCACAAAGCCCTATGGGTAGAGATTAAAGGACCTCAATATGTACACAGTAAATGAGAGGAGGGAGAGAAGGATATGACAGAGACCTTTAAAAACCTTGCGGTGTAAATAAGGTACAGGATGGAAGTATTTTACAGGAAAAAAAGGTGCTCAAGAACAAGGGGGACATGCTGTGAAGCTGGGGGGGGGTTAGATTCAGGAGAGATGTAAGGAAGTACTTCTTCACTGTGCACAGAAAAAGTAGTGGATTCCAGTGGAGGTGCTAGCAGCGAAAACAGTGGTGTTGTTCAGGAATGTCTGGAATAGGCATGAGGGAGTTGTAGTGGAAAGGAAGAGGTGGAGAGAGAAAGAGCTGTGGATCAAGTAGGGTCTATGCACTGCAGTGGTATTATAGGTAGGGAAAATGGGCAGACTGGGTGGGTCAAGCAGTCCTTAGCTGCTGTCAAATTCTGTGTTTCCATGTATTACTTTTACTTACAGCACTTAGATGACCCCGTGGCTGTCACATCAGTGGAGGCCTAGCTGCAGGGCACTGTGGGATTTGTTATGCTAGTGAATGGTGTGTGACAGGATCAAGCAGATATGGAGTAGGATTACAACAAAAGTAATGATGCTAAACAAATTCTCTTTGTGGCTTCCTAAATCAGGACCTCCTGGACCGGTCTGGGTCTAAAATTTAAAATCAAAGTAACCTTCCCTTACTAACAATGTGAAGGGGAATCCTCTTGGATCTGAACCTTCAGACACACACAGGTTTGGAAGGGGGGGACCCTTTTTTTTTTAACTAGTTCTACCCATCCCTTTTTTGATCAAAAGTGTGGGACAGAAAACTGACTCTGTAACCAGGGTGTGCAACACAGGAAACTACCCATGTAACTAGGCTGTGTGAGACAGAAACCTGTCTCTGTAGCCAGGGAGTAGACAGGAAGTTGTCTCTGTGACTAGGGAGTGTGAGACAGGAAGTTTCTTCTGTAGCCAGGGAGCGTTAGAAAGGCAACTCCCTCTGTAACTGGCAGCTACTTTTGTAACCAAGCAGTGTCAGTAGCGCTCCAGAATTCTGACAGCAGCAGTGTGGTCCCAATCAACTAATGTATTCTTACAACCTGTCTACATGGCCCCTGTCCACACAGGTGCTATTTGTGCTGGTCAGGTGCTGTGCGTTGGGGGGCCGGACATCTGCTCGATGACGGCGGTGGTGCCGTAAATGCACATTTGAATGCGCATGCCCAAATTGACGTCTATAAATTTCAGTTGGAGAGTTCCAACTGTTACAGCTCTCAGTTTTCCACAGCAGCCACTTTGCTGTACTCAGAGGACTCTCCTTTTGTGTGGCATGCGTTCGGCACAGTGCACTTGCCGAGAATGGAGACTCATTCATGAATGAGTCTACATCACCCTGGCTGTGCACGGACCAAGAGATGGCTTGCAGTGGCGCAGATTGTCCACACTGTCCTTTGAAGCCGCTGGAAGCCACTCACTCCGCTCGGCATCCCCAGCTTGCCTGAGAATCTGGGAGTGCCTTAATGAATTGCTTGCCACTATTGGGCCAGTGTCTACACGGTCACATTTGCACTGGAGCAACCCGAGTGCACGGGTTACTCCAATGCAAATGTGACCATGTAAACAGAGCTTTTGTAACGAGTGTGAGACAGCAGGCTGTACCTGTAACCAGGGTTACCAGCAGCAGTGGTAATTAATCTAAGATGGGAACTGGGGATCTGTGAAAAGCCTCAATGTCTGCTGTACTGAACTACGTTTCCTTTTTCTTTCACAGGGGAAAAAAGGAAGACCTGGTGATCTAGGACAGAAGGGAGAACCTGTAAGTGTTTTTCTGATGTTATGAAGGCAGGTTTGACTGACCCAGAAGATGAATTCATTGACTTCTGACCATCTGGAGACCTGAATCTTTGTACAGCTTTGGTCACAAGTGTCCCATATATGGCGGCCCCAGACCAGCTGCTGGTGAATAACCTTCCATGCTGGCCAAATATGAGAGATGTTAGCCAGCTGCAAAAGAGCAAGGATTAGACTGAATCATACTTTAATCCCAAGAGAGTCCCGCTGCTAGTAGAGAGGGCACCCTTTCTGCAGTGACCACGGTGTCCTTGAGCCAGAACAAATGAGCCTCATCTAGTGTGTTCAATAAGTGAGCATGTGTGTAGCAAAGCCACGCCACACTGACGTGCCTGGCCATGACAGTGTGCGAATGACTGTGTAGTGCATAAATGGACCATCTCAAGTTCAAGTTTATTTCACTAGGAAAGTTCCATTGAGAAAGCTCATTTACAACGAGGTCCTGCTGCAGGCAAGGACTCAACACAGTTTTATAGGACACAGTACATGGTGCAATACAAAAAAAAAAAAAAAACACTCAAGACAAATTATACACAGAGATATAAAATGGCATAGAGGGCAGTATACAGAAATGAAGTAAATGTCCTACACAGCTGAGACACAGTTATAATGCAGTATAATCAGGTTCTGACCAGTAAGTGAGAAGGAGGACGGATAAGTGCGAATAGCTATAACAGGAGTTCCCAACATAGCTAATAGAGTGCTAGGGTTGTACCAATGTGTGAAGGTGGGTAGAACAGGATCTGCACACATTGGTGTATACAGTTGTGACAGTGGGATGGGTGTGAGGAAATGGATCAGGCCACTTCTTTGTATATGGCCGAGACAGTCGGAGGGTGTGTGGAAATAGATCAGTCCAAAAACAAACAGTACAGGGTGGGTTCCCTTCTTTTTGCGTAAAGACAGGTATAGGTTTGGGGCTGGTATTGTGAATTTCACATACCAAAAAGTACTGAAACCAGCCACTCAATTTACAGAATTCTTAATATATAGTTTATTTCCGTGCATCAAATAGAGATCCCCATAGACTGCCCGATGTTTTGCCTATCCATGGGTTTCATCAGGGTATAGGATCTGAATTAAGACAGTATAAAAATGAAGTCAATAAATATCCCTAAGTGTTATAGTCCTATGTTAGTACTCTTCAGTATTTTAGTTAGTTCCTGTGGGGGATTACACCTACAAATATACCCACATCATCCAGTCCTCAAAATAAAACCCTAACGGTAATAGGCATAAATAAAGTTCATAATCTGCTTATATACTGTACTGCACAGCACTGTCAAGACCATAATATGCATCCTAGCAATTATGATTTTAGCACAGTCCTGTGTACCACAAGGTTCTAATGCATATATGGTAAGTGTTAAAAACTTGACCGCTGTGAATTTTTATATTTACATGCAAGCACTGTATTAGCTCATAACATCTTTGTAAACCTATGTTATGTTACTGAGAGACACTTATGACTCTAAGGTTTTTATGTAGTTCTGACCAACAGATATACGATTCCTTATAGCGGCTCACATTTTATTTAAAAAGGAGCAGATGTTATGAGTGAGTTATCACATATTTTCTAATTAGATGTCATAAAAACAGTAAAAAGTTCAGAATATCTTAAAAGTAATGCTCTGTTACAGTTTTTATGCTTTCATCAAGTAAGTGTTAACAGGTATCTGTAAAAAGAGTTTTAAATCAGATATTTACTACGTTTGTTGATTCAAATTTAAAGGGGGGGTTCAAGAACAGTGTTGTGCACTGTTGAACAAAACTACATTTCCATTTGTACAATGTCCCTCGTTTTTGTTCATCTGTCAGCATTTCTGCTGTAATTTAGTATTCACTGCTGATTCTTGCTCAGTAACCTGTTTTCAAAACACACTATGACTGTGACAGTGGAAGGGTAAGTATAAATGGAAGAGGCCATATCCCTGTGAATGACTATGACAGTGGGTGGGTGTGTATCAATGGATTAAGCTTCATCTCTGTATCGCAGTAACAGTGGGAGGGTATGTATAAAATGGTTCAGGCTACATATTTGTGTATGGTTGTAACAGTGGCAGGGTGTGCATAAATGGATCAGGTCACGTCAGTGTATGTAGCTGTGACAGTGGGAGGGTGTGTATAAATTGATCAGGTCATGTCTGTGTGTAGTGCTGTGACAGTGGGGGGTGTATAAATTGATCAGGTCATGTCTGTGTGTAGTGCTGTGACAGTGGGTGGGTGTATAAATGGATCAGGTCATGTCTGTGTGTAGTGTTTTGACAGTGGGGGGGTGTATAAATGGATCAGGTCACGTCAGTGTATATAGCTGTGACAGTGGGAGGGTATGTATAAATGGATCAGGTCAGGTCTGTGTGTAGTGCTGTGACAGTGGGGGGGTGTATAAATGGATCAGGTCACGTCAGTGTATATAGCTGTGACAGTGGGAGGGTGTGTATAAATTGATCAGGTCATGTCTGTGTGTAGTGCTGTGACAGTAGGGGGGTGTATAAATTGATCAGGTCATGTCTGTGTGTAGTGCTGTGACAGTGGGGGGTGTATAAATGGATCAGGTCACGTCAGTGTTTATAGCTGTGACAGTGGGAGGGTGTGTATAAATTGATCAGGCTGCATCTGTGTATATAATTGACAGTGTGAGGGTATGTATAAATGGATCAGATCATGTCTGTGTGTAGTGCTGTGACAGTAGGGGGGTGTATAAATGGATCAGGCTGCATCTGTGTATATAACTGACAGTGTGAGGGTATGTATAAATGGATCAGGTCATGTCTGTGTGTAGTGCTGTGACAGTAGGGGGGTGTATAAATGGATCAGGTCATGTCTGTGTGTAGTGCTGTGACAGTGGGGGGGTGTATAAATGGATCTGGTCATGTCTGTGTGTAGTGCTGTGACAGTGGGGGGGTGTATAAATTGATCAGGTCATGTCTGTGTGTAGTGCTGTGACAGTGTGGGGGGGGGTATATAAATGGATCAGGCCATGTATCTGGGTAGAGCTCTGACAGTGGAAGTGTACATGTAAAGGCATGTCAGGGTAACTCTGTGTATAACTATGACAGTGGGAGTGTGTATATAAATGGATCAGGCCACTTCTCTGTGTACTGCTGTAATGGGAGGAGAGGGGGGCTGGAGTCTCAATGTATGCGGGCGTGGTCAATCAGTGAGACAGCATTACACGGTTCCTTGCCGGTACCAGATGTCTGAGTTTCTTTATTTTCTCCTCCTCTTTTTCATTGCAGGGTCAGAATGGATTTCCAGGTGCAGCTGGTACACCTGGACCACGTGGCCCCCCTGGTGAGCCTGGAATAGTGGAAGTCAGGCCAGTGCTTGTTAAGGGAGAAAAAGGAGAGCCGGTGAGTAATTTAGCAGTGGGGTGTCTCATTATGGGTGGCTTATTTTCATTTTATATTTGCCTCATAACTTTGCTTCTTTCTTCCAGTCCCCAAGCCTCACAGTGTCATTTCCAATCCTGACCCCAACCAGGTGCGGTTTATACCAGTGGGGCCCCTTAACTTAGGCAGGAAGGCTAAACATCAAGTTCCTAAGACAGGCAGGGTTCAAGGGGTGGTAAGGGGCTATTGGAGCAGCTTGATCCCAACACAGTGTCAATTTTCCAGTTTTCTCCTGGGAATCCCCTATCTCCTATGGTCACTGACGTGCAGATAAAGTCATGCGTATCCATGTATGCAGCACATTCTGCCCCGCATTCTAACTTGATGCATCTCCAGTCCTGGTTTCCTGCAACTGTCAATGCCAACACATAATGTGTTATGCACTTCGGGACCCTCTGGAGTAGAAGACATCTTGTAATACTTGTTTGATTGTTGTGGGTATTATTCAGCATTACTCGTTCTGGACCACTGTGACAGCATAGTAGACCTCTCCTGGATAAAGCAGGTAACTAATTCTCTGCTCGAAATCCATCTTGGTGTCTACACATGAAAACAGAATCAGAACTGCTTTTCCTCATATGCTGTGTGTCTTAATTTTTTTTGGGGTGGGGGGTAGATATCCAGAATGAGGGAAAATTTAGGTCTGAAAATGTTTTATGTCTAAAGCCAATAATGAGGTATCTGGTTCATTAGCGTAATAAATTGTCTGAATTCTCTAGGACTGAGTAAATGATCCTTTATCCAAGTCTGGACTGGTCGATGCACTATCCATACATCTGTATATTGAATATGACCTGCCAGAAATGTGTCCAACTCATACTGCATTATAGATCTGCAGTACCACTTGCAGTTAATGGTTGGTGTATGCGGTCAGTGTATACTGACTGTGATAAAGGAGAAACGAGCATGATGGCATTCCCAATTCCTATTTGCTTATCCTGTGGTCTCTTTTTGTATATGTCTCTCCTCTTTTGCTTTCTCCTTCCTTATCTTTACAACCAGCTCTTAATGTAGTCCCCCTGTTGTCTCTCTTCTTCGTGACTTTGTTCCCCAACTAGCAACTACCTCTCATCATTTACATAGATGCACCCCCTACCCCCTTTCTTTAGTTTTGCCCAGTCCCCGTTTTGCTCTTGTCCCTACCCAACTGTTACACATAATGGGGTTTACAAAGAGCATTTGTTGTACTAATTTATGCTACAATGATTTTAGTTCTCACATCCGTTACATATTGTACCTTGTTCCTTTTGTTGTCTGTATTACCTTTATCTTGTTTTTGTTTATGTATTCTGTTAATGCGCTGTTCAATTTTTTCTTCCTATTGTTCTCTCCTCCACACCCCTCCCTTCAGGACGCATCTGGAAAGGAGCTGTTGTCAACTCAGTTTTTCTTTCCTGGTGAAACGTTTGAAATAAATAAAGTTGTGCCCTCCTTCATCTTTAAAAGCTACTCTGCTTGTAGTCCCCCTGATTTTTAAAATGAACAAGAAAACTCCTGGAAGCTGATTGTTCAGCCTGAGTCTTTACCTGTGGGTGTATCCTGCAATGTACAATGAGTAAACATCAAGCTGACCTACTTATAAAAATATTTACTTTGTGTTAATCTAAGTCATTTGTGTGTTTCATTTTTTGTTTGTTACTTAGGTCCAATTTATAATTGTGATAATGCACTTCAGGGCGATTTACCCACTTCTCATGTGATTAAGGTCACTTGGCTGCATCACATGACACTCCACACGAGGTGTGGGAGCCTTCATAGGTGCTTCAACCAGTGACATCACTGACTGCAGTCGGTGACTACTGGTGCAGATATGCAGATACCACTATGTACGTTACATGGGCTGCTAGTTGGAGGGTAATGAAGTAGCTTTCAAATGTGCTCAATTGTCCTTGAAGTAGCAGCTTGCAGAAAAGCAGTGGTATTAGTAAGTGGTCACTGACTGCACTAGGCCTTCTCTGTCTGAGTGGGGAGGTGGCCAACACAGGTGGGCAGTCTATTCTGAAGCAGATGCCACATTCCAGTCATCCAACAGTCACTAGGGATGGTGGTGTTTAGCAACTAGACCTTTCCCATTATAGAGTGACATCTGTGATGCACCTGCTCCCTCTGCCAACCTGTGCAGCAAACAACCCATGCTCTCCAACAAGGCTGCTGAGTCTGTGAGGAGTTCCTGGGCCACAACAGTGCACTTCAGCAGGGAAAGAACCAACCATCCCAGTCATAAAACAGTCCATACTGGTTGATACACTTCGTAACATTCTTTGTCATGCCATTAATTGATTACCTGACTTTCTACTGTTTTGTATACTGTCTGATTATACTGTGCTGTCTGTCTCTGTATCTCTGACGTGGAGCCTTTATAAATGAGTCCCTGACTCAAGGGCATTGTTCCGATAACTTCAATAAATAAATAAAATAAACAAAAATAGAGCACAAGCTCCAAATCATCTCACATGCAGGTGCCATTCACTGCTTGGTTTACACAGGCAGCGACCCTACCTTTCCCTTTAGGAAAAGCTTTTACCCTTCCAGGGTTTCCATAGTAATTCCCAGCTTTTTGGTGCAGGGCTCTCTCAATGAGTAGCTCCAGCTGCAGGGCATGCTCTGCTCGCTCTCTCTCTCTCTCTCTCTCTCTCTCTCTCTCCTCTCTCTCTCTCTCACAGAGATTCACCAAGTTACATTAATTGAGATTTGCACTATATATTTTGGTGCCTTACCTCTGCAGAATGCTGTTGCTGTATATTTAACCCCCAAATTTTCCAGTAATTTTGATGTGGGCGGGATCGTAAATTTGCCCCCACTAGGCCACTTGCCCTGGTCTGTAGAGTCACTTGCGATCCATTCCTGCGCTCACATCATAGGGTGTTAGTCCATTGGTGCCCTTGATTAATCACCAAATGACCATTACTATATGTAAAAATGATGTCAAAGCTGCTCCGATAGACTTCAAGGAGCATGTCCATGCACTCTCCCTGGGTTCACATCATTACATGTTTGAGCGCAGGAACGGATCGTGAGTGGCTCTACAGACTAGGAAGTGCAAGTGACCCAGTGGGGCAAATTTATGATCCCTCCCACATCTAAACTACTGGAAAATGTTTGGGTAAAATACACAGCAACAGCATTTTGCAGAGGTAAGGTACCAAACTATATGGTGCATACAATAAGGATGGTAAATCTCTTTAAGTTTTTTGAGAAAAAAAACATAATGGGGGGGGCGGGGAGTGACTGGTGCCAATTAGTCTACTGAAGCTGATATTTAAAGGTACAGTTCCCATGTGGCTGGATAGTTCATCTCAAGTAAGGAGGACAACTCTAAAAGAATGTTAACCTTTGCTTTGCATTGGTGGGACCTGCACTCTAAATGAGCTCAGTAACAACCAAAATGTTTGCTTTTTTTTATAAATTATTTATTTTCTGTGTATTTATTCAGGATAGCCCAATTGAGATACAACATCTTGTTTTTAATGGGGTCCTGCTTGTACCCAGGTTAACAGCTGAGTGGAACTGAAGCACATAGAGGACACACACACGTGATGAAAACCTTACAAGTACCTTACAAGGGTGAACAGGATCAGGAGTAGAGTCTCTTTCAAATGAGAGTGAGCACCAGACAGAGAGGGCATGTGATGAAGTTGGGGGAGGAGGTTAAGAGGGATGCGAGGAAGTACTATTTCACTGAAAGAGTGGAGGATGCCAGAAACAGACTGCCAGCTTAAGTGGTGGGGGAAAAAGTAGTAGGAGGCTTCAAGCATGTGTGGGAAAGAAATAAGGGTATTAGAAATAAGCCAGGGTGTTGGGAGGGTTGCTGGAGACCAGTTATGGTCTGCGGAGCCAGACTAGACAGGGACTATCTGGGCACACTGGGTGGGCTAAGCAGTCCTTTTCTGCTGACAAATTCTGTTTCTTGTTTACACACACATACACTCAGTGGGGCTCTCTCTGCTTTACTTAGACTCCAAGAGGGAAGAGGAGGCTGCTGACCAGGGTTTGATAGTGAACCACTGGTGGGTGGGTCGGTGGATGGGGGGGGTAGTATCAGTGGCAGAGCCAGGTTTGGGAGCATTTGGGAGCCAGGGGGGTGCCATTCAGTCAATCACGAGCTTCACAATGGGCACTAAACAGTGAATAAAGATGGTGGTGGGGAGCCACTACTCACACTGGGGCAGCTAGGAGGGGCGACCACCCCCCCAGCCCCCCCTCTAGCTCCACCACTGGGTAGTATCCTCTACACCTACACTGTTTAACCCCTCTTAGGTTCTCCCTTCACATGAGGACTGCCCCATTGCAGCTCATGTCTGTGTCAGGAAAGGCTGCTGTTGAGTGGTCACATGTCACTGAATGCCAGCACGTTCCCTAAGGGGTCAGAGAATGCTGCATCTGCAGTGTGCTCCAGACTCCACTGGACAGGGGCTGGGAGTCGGATTCACAACTTGAGACCTGCTCGCAAAGTATTATACCAAGCTTTCCCAGCATCACAGAGATGGACTGCATTTTTTCTTTCATCGTAAATCTCCTCTATCCAGCTTGTAGTGTGTTTAGCTTGTATCAGGTCTTGATTATGAAAGCATGACAGTTGTACACAGACCAGTGGCAGCAGGGTCTATTGACTAGAGCACAAACTTTGAAACCAGGAGACACAGGGTACACATGGGACCCAGGTTCAAATCCTACCAGTGCCAGTTACATGCTGTGTGACCTTGAGCATGTCATGTAACCTCTCAGTGCTTGAAAGCACCCAGCCTTAAAGCCTACACCTAATTTTTGTTCTTACTAGGCTGTTCACCCCTCCTGTTATGATCTCTATTCATTTTCACACATTTCTACCAATAAGTATTTGTTGCACTGTTCCCTTGACACTGTATTACAGTATCCACGTATCACTGTATTTTGAATGTTTGCGTTGCTGCTAAATTGCCTTTGTTCCCCATGTACCCTTCCCCATGGACACCTCTGATAATGAGCTGTTACAGCTCAGCAGACCTTTCCTAATAAAACTTTTCTTCTTTTCTATATAGATTTTTGTCCCTCACTAGCTGCTGTCATTTTTCAGGGATATTATCCTGTATTTAGGGATATACCCTGTTCAAGCTTTTTTCACCATAATTTGGACAGAACTGGGGTTTTCTCCATGGTTTTGTTCTTCCTTGCCTCCATCCACCCTATGATGTGGGACAGCTGTTTTGTGGCCTTGGTTGATGCTGCGCACTCAGTGTATGTACCACCACCCATTGGGTGGGAACAAGCTTCCCATCCCACTGCCACTGCATTGCCGGATGCCTGCCATATGAACCCCGAGCTGGCATGCACTGCCAGTAGTAGCACTCTCCAGCTCTGGCTGTCATGATCTGGGCTCCCAAGTCTGCCCACGAACCTGGGTCGCAGGCATGGCGCTGGGCTGAAAATAGGCAGAATTGCCTAGCCCTCCTTTTCCGGTCATCAAAAACTAACTAATGTGTCCAGTGCTTCTCATTTTCAGTCTATATTGAAACGATTGTAAGACCTTGTTTTGGGGGGAACTTCTGTTCTGGTGAAGCGTTGTCAGCCCCCCCCCCCACACACACACAAGGATCTGCATACTGCTGTGTGACCTCGAATCTGTCGCTCATTGAGTTAGCGGAGGTTAGGCATGCTGTGTGGGTGACAGTCTCTCTCTTTTTCACCAAAGGTGGAGGCCAACACATATCCCTCCACAGTGCCCCCATAGCTGAATAATGAACAGCACTAGGTGGGGTCTTGGCTTCTGGGACTATCTATGAGCACTGGGGAGGTTGGTAAAAAAGGGAGAGGAGGGTATGGCCCAGCAAAAAAAAAAGGCATTTGTGAATAATGTGGGATCAAAAATATTTTTGTCACTGTAGTGCCAGATTTGAAGTGATCGAAAAATTGTCTTTCCTCTGAAAAACAAACTTATCTGAAACCATGAGTAGATGAGTAGAAGGGCAGACTGCTCTGGCCCACCTGCACCGTATTGAGCCTGTAGCTATAAGATCGACCGTAAATGCGTCTTGGATGGCAGATAAAAAGGATTTACAAACATTTTAACAGGATTCAAGAATGAAAAATGCCATCTGCTTCTGTCAACCAGTGTGTAGAACATTATGGAGTATTTCTGTTCCATGATTAGCCCTATAGAAGGCATTGCAGTTATCAGAGTCTCACCAGACTGTCGTCTTCCATGAATAGTGATGTTATCATTCAACAACATCGAAAGAAATGGAAATTAAAATAGAAAGAAAATCCAGTTCTAGAATTCTGTAATTAAATATTTCACAACAAGGCTCAGGATGTTTCATTTCCTGGTATCTCTTGAAAGAAGTACAGTAAACCATGACATTTCCTTGGAATGATTCTGTTTCTTTGTCTCCAGGGTTTTGCAGGAAGAGATGGAATACCTGGAACTCCAGGTCGAACTGGTAACACAGGCCCACCAGGACCACCTGTAAGTAGTGTGAAAGGCTCTGCCATATTGCATATTTCGAATATTTACTAAGCATTTCTGGATAGATAGATAGATAGATAGATAGATAGATAGATAGATAGATGTGTGTGTGTGTGTGTGTGTATATATATATATATATATATAAATGCAGTAGGCGTGGACATAAATCCTATGTGATAAATCTGTGCTACTGTGAGATAAATTCAAAATTTTACATTTATACACATAGTAGATGCATCATCACAGATTTATATACATAGTAGATATGTCACAATCACTCCGGAACTCATTTAGAATGTTCATCCTCAGTACCAGTACTAACTATATTCAAATGCAAATAACTTTAAAATGAGAAAAGATAGCATAGTGCTGTGAGCATGAAAGTTGTGCAGCACAAAATTATCTACAAAATGAGTGGTATTTCATTTATAGATACCTTATAGATTTTTTTATAATTAGCAAAAAAGAACAGAAAATGCAATTTTTTGTTCACTTTTTTGACAAACATATGCAAAAAAACGTAAACAATCAAAAGCAAATGTCCCTGCACTGACAGAAAGCATTCCTATTGCATAAATGAAATATACAATGGTGAGCTGTGAGATAAATGATTTATCTACACTCATGCTGTTTGACCTCGGACATCTCACTCATGGCTTACGCCACTTGTGAGGTTACCCGAGGTCATACAGCACTTGTGTAGATACATCATTTTTCTGACAGCTCACCATTGTATATCCCTTATATATTTATTTATTTATAAAAATATATAATCAGCAGTGTCTTTTGAACACTAGAGAATGAAGGATTAAAAATCATGTTTGTTGATGATGTGTGTCTGTATGGTCAGGAGTCAAAATTAGGATTTGTAGTGACAAGCTAGCAGAGCTTCTGACTGAGAAAATCTATTGGCCCCACTGACATTCCACTAGCCACATATATATGTATTGAAAGGCTATCTCCTCCAATACTAGCCAAAAGGGCTAGTTTAGGAACATTTTACTAGCTCAGTGCAAAGTCAGCCAGCATTGGGTCAGTGCCAGATCTGAACCCTGTGTGTTTTTGTATAAGATCTTGTAAAAATGGGAACTGAGGGAGGTTTCAAGAAGGGTTGGGACAAGCACAGGGGCACAGTACAGAGTGGGGCAAGGTGATCACCAGAATTGTACAGGGTGGGGCAGTGGGTGGGAGGGGGGAATAATGGGGGAAGGTAGAGCATCTACTGTGCACTGCAGTGAGCTGCGTCGGGCAGACAAGATAGACCGTTAGGCCTAATCTGGTGGCAACTATGTATGTATGTATTTGGGGGGGGCTATGACTCAAGCACATTCTGCTGGACAACAGAAACGATCATAACTGGTAGGGTTTGGCTGACCTCTCCAGTACATTAACATCAGTGCAAGCTGAGATCTCTGCAGGGAATGGTATAGAATGAGTCCAGGGGCGGAGGGTGATGTAGATCAGGAGACATGTATTTAGGGGTTTGGTGTAGGGCAAGAGGCCTCTGCAGAAGTTGTGGGGTGGGAGAGATTTGTAAGGGTAGATATAGAGAACAAGGTCTCTATGAGGGTTGGTGAGGAGTAAGAGACTTCTGTGGAGTTTGGTATAGATTAAGAAACCTCTGTGGGTGGTGGTGTAGATTGGGAAACCTCTATAGGGATTGGTTTAGATTGTGAGACCTCTGCAGGGGTTGTAAAGTAGGAGAGCTCTGTAAGGGTTGGTATAGAGAAAAAGACGCATGTACGGGTTAGTATAAAGTAGGAGACCTTTTTGAGAGTTGGTGTAAAATAGGAGGCCTCTGTGGGGGGTTGGTGTGTAGATGGAGATCCCTATGGGAGTTGTTGTGGTGTAGGACTCCTCTATTGGGTTTGTGTGGAATGGGATTACTCTGTGAGGTTTGGTATGGAGTAGTAGACGTCTGTGGGGGTTGCTACAGAGTAGCTCACCTCTATAGGGGTTGGTGCACAGTAGAATACTTCTGTGGAGGTTGCTACAAAGTATCAGGGTATCAGGGGTTGCGGAACAGTGGGAAGTATTTAAAATGGGGATTACAAGAGCAACAGAATTATGTATTAAGCAGGTTAGCAAGAGAAAAAGGAAGAGGAGACCATTATGGTTTTCCTAAGAGGTAGCAAAGAAAGTGAAAGCCAAAAAGATTGCATTCAGGCAATACAAAAAGACACAGGCAGAAGGGGATAGGGAGAAGTACCAGGAGAAGCAAAGGGAGGCAGGGAGGTCAGTAAGGGAAGCCAAAGCTCAGACAGAAGAACACATTGCAAAATCAGTGGGTAGAGGGGACAAAACCTTTTACAGGTACATAAGTGAAAAAAGAAAGGCAAAGGGAGGGATAGTGAGACTGAAGGGGGAGGATGGGGCCTGTGTGGAGGATGACAACAGTAAAGCTGACATATTGAACAGGTATTTCTGCTCAGTCTTTACTGAGAAAGAGGAGGGTAATGGGTCTGAATAGAGTACAAGGGGTGAGAATGGTGCAGAAATGGACACAAGTCCCTTTACACGAGAAAGGGTCCTGAAGGAACTGGAAGTAATAAGAGTTGATAAAGCAATGGGGCCAGATGGGGTGCACCCCAGGGTCCTTGAAGAACTAAGAGAGGTGGTGGCTGAACCTCTGGCTATCCTGTTTAGCCGATCACTAGAAACAGGGGAGGTACCCAAAGACTGGAGGATAGCAGATGTAGTCCCCTTATACAAAAGTGGGAACAAAGAGGAAGCGGGAACTACAGACCAGTCAGCCTCACCTCAGTAGTGGGAAGATCATGGAAGCACTACTGAAGGAGAGATTGGTGGAACATCTGGTTGTCAATGGACTACAGGACCCAAGGCAGCATGGTTTCACCAGGGGAAGGCTCATGTCAGACCAACCTCATTGAATTTTTGACTGGGTGACTAGGGAGGTGGATCAGGGGGGCAGTGGACATGGCCTATCTGGACTTCAGCAAGGCCTTTGATACTGTGCCACATAGAAGACTATTGCACAAACTGGGGAATATGGTGTGGGCAGGACAGTAGTGCGGTGGGTAGGTAACTGGCTGGGCAGCAGGACACAGAGGGTGGTGGTAAATGGCTGTCACTCCACAGAGGGAAGAGTGACCAGTGGGTACCACAGGGATCAGTGCTGGGACCAGTACTATTCAATATCTTCATCAGTGACATTGCACAGGACCTAGAAGGCAGAATGTCACTGTTCGCTGATGACACAAAGCTCTGTAACAGAGTAGACACACCAGAGGGTGTAGACAGAATGAGAAGGACCTGCAGAAACTTGAAGAATGGTCAGGGTTTGGCAGTTGAAATTCAATGCAAGGAAGTGCAAGATAATGCATATGGGGCACAAAAACCCTGGCACAATATATCAGTTGGGGGTGAGGATATAGCATGCACCAAGCAGGAAAAGGATCTTGGAGTTATCATCTCTGATGACCTCAAGGCAGGAAACAGTGTGACAAGGCAGCAGGTAAAGCAAATAGGATGCTGGGATGCATAGGCAGGGGCATCACCAGCAGGAAAGGGAGGTCATAATTCCACTATACAAGACACTAGTGAGGCGCACCTGGAGTACACTGTGCAGTTCTGGAGACCTTACCTCGTAAGGACATAGACAGGGTAGAGAAGGTTCAGAGGAGGGCAACAAAGATGGTGCATGGATTGCATCACAAGTCCTATGAGGACAGGTTGAAGGCTGAACATGTACTCCCTGGAGGAGAGGAGGAGAGAGGGATATGATAGAGACATACAAGTATCTTACAGGAGGAACAGGGTGCAGGAATGCACTATTTTAAGCGAAAAGATGTTCCAGGACTAGAGGGCATGGGATGAAGTTGGAGGAGGACGATTCAGAGGAACGTGAGGAAGAATTTCTTCACAGAACGGGTGGTGGACAAGTGGAACACCCTGCCAGAGGAAGTGGTGGGGGCTGAAACAATCACGGGATTTAAGAATGCATGGGATAGACATAAAGGAATTCTGGAGGTCAGGGTAAGGGGCAACAGACTTCCTGGAAAACATAAACTGAACTTACAAACTTAAATGGGCAGACTGGGTGGGCCATAGGCCCTTATCTGCCGACACTGTCTATGTATCTATGTATCTATGGGGGTTGGTGCACAGTAGAATACTTCTGTGGAGGTTGCTACAGAGTAGCTCACCTCTATAGGGGTTGGTGCACAGTGGGATACTTCTGTGGAGGTTGCTACAGAGTAGCTCACCTCTGTGGGGGTTGGTGCACAGTAGAATAATTCTGTGGGGGTTGGTTGCTAAATGAGTACCATGCCTGTTCTGCAACCTCATCTAGCCGTTCTATCTCCTGCAAAATGGCAGCATACCTGGGAAGGAATATTGCAGAAAATGACAGCACTACATCTCCGCCTGCAGAGTATACATTTAATTCATCATATCAGTACTTGTCACCTTGACTTTAGTACTTTGCAGAGTCCCATTTAATCATGAGCTGCGATCCTCTGTTCCTTTATGAATAACCGCTATCTTTGCTACAGCATCTATATGGGGGTTTTATTTCAGCCAGTTTCAGTGTTGTTCTGTGCGTAATGGCTTGACAGTCCAAAAGCACTGACACAACTTCTTTTCCTAAAGTCTCCCTGATTCCTAAAGATACAATATTTTACTCACATATTAGGTGAAAAACTGAGTTATTGGTGTTTGATGTAGGCTCGAGCTGTCGAGCTTGATAGCCCAGACATACCGATGCCCTAGTAAGCCCAGACATACTGATGCCCTAATAATAGGCATTTGTCAATGCCGAATGTTTGCTGGCTTGCATTTGCTGTGTAGGTGTTTGGCATTGATAATGCAGAGGCGATAATTAACAAATTTATAACATAAGAGGCTTAAGCCAGGTCTCAGTCAGACCAAGACTAGCAGGGTAATAGTGATGGCTAAACTCATTACTGCTCCGCACAGGTCAGGCTTAACCTCAGGATTAATGCTAGTAAGAGAACAAAAACAGTTCATGAATCTATAATGGCAAGGGATAATGTCTGAGAATAATTAAAAACTATGCTTCTTTATCTGAAATCCTACGTGTCTCAAAGAAGTCATTCAGATAGACCAGGCACTGCAAGACCATTCGATGGGCAGTAGAGGAGCCAGCATTGAAAACAAGTGAGACCTCCTCTAGTTGGAAGGAGCCACAACCAGCCACGGAAGGGGATCAGTAACACTTTTTTTAAAGGTGACGACTGGGGACAGAGAAGAGGTGCTAGATGCCAGGAATTTGGGGACTGGGGAGAGGGAGGGAGGGAGCAGTATTGGAATTATACTTTCAAAGCTAGAGGGGCCCTAAAGATTTTGGATCAGGGACCATCTTTGGCTGTTTTTAAAGTTTTGTGGAATGTACGCAAAGTGGTCAGATGGAAGGCACACTGCAGCAAGCATTACTCATTAATCTGTGTGCTGGTGCCACTGTTGTGTGTGATATCGGAAAAACAGGATCCAGCAGATACCCCCCCGCAACTGGTCAAAAATAACTACCTGTTTTGTAAGCGCAGCAAAACATGACTGGGTGGACCATATGCTGAGATAACAGCCTTTCTAGGAAGTTGTCAGTTATAAGGCCTCACATCTCCCCTCGGTGGGTGTTTTTCTCAGCATAAGGCCCACCACCACCACTCTGTCATGTCTTATTGCATGGTGGATCACCAATTACACATTCTGCACCTACGCACTTAAACCTTTTATGATACCCTTTTTTCCATATTTTGTGTCTGCTTGACCAGTTTCTTTTACGGTTGAAATAATATAAGGAGTGTTCATTTTAATATGGTGCAGGCCAGGTTTCCATCAGTGTTCTCTTCTGTTTTTGAACACCTATTGTTAAGATCCCTTTTTGTGACTATAATGAACTAGCATGTAGTAGACACTGCTCCCTGACCTTATGGGACAACAGGTGTACAAACACATGCAATAACACTGATGAAAACCTGTTTTTTTGCTGACAAGACAGGAAGAAATGAAAGAAATAAAACAGGTGCAAGCCATATTAAAAGGAACACTCCTTTTATTATTCCAAAAGTAAAAAACAATTTAAATTCACAGTTATAGCATTTGAGAGACATCATGGAGAGAAAATCAGACCACAATAGACCTGACGAAGGGCTACTGGCAGGTGCCGTTAAGCCCTGCAGCCAGGGAGAGGGCTGCTTTTGTTACTCCATATGGCTTATTTGAATTCGAAGTAATGCCATTTGTTTTATTTTATTTATTTATTTATTCACATATCGGATTTACAAACCTTTGAGTCAGAGACTCATTTACAAAAGCACCTCGTCGCAGGGAGGGGAGACAATATAATTGTGAAGCAAGACAGTGGGAACAGCACAGGTGAGACACAGACAGCATATATAATAGGCATTTGGGATGAAGAATGCACCCACAACCTTCCAGAGTCTTGTGGATCGCATCCTGGCAGGGGCAGGTGAATACACACTGGCTTACATGGATGACATCGCCATTTACAGCCAAACATGGGAGGATCACATCAGGCATGTGAGGAAGATGTTGTCTCAGACTGAAGGCCACAGGACTGACAGTTAAGGCAGAAAAGTGCCAAGTGGGCATGGCTGAAGTGTCCTACCTTGGGCACCGGGTGGGCAGTGGACGCATCCGTCCAGAGCCAGCAAAGACTGATGCCAACCAGGCCTGGCCAACCCCAGCCACAAAGAAATGGGTAAGGGCATTTCTGGGAACAGCGGGGTACTGCAGGAGGTTTGTCTCTCACTACAGTGATGTGGCCAAACCCCTGACAGACCTGACAAAAAAAAAGAATGCCAATGCAGATGGACTGTCGAGTGTCGAGGTAGGGCTAAGTGCGTGGCATATTCCTTTAGGCCCTCCCCAAGTCTTACATGAGTGGCAGTGTCTCTGGGGGGTTCCCCGAAAGAGACACACCTTCATTTCTGGAAGGGGGGAGATGTGACAGAAAAGGGGACCAGAACCATGTATTCTTTTGATTAAGTTATTCTTTTTGAATATGCATCTTCTTCAGACAAGATGGTTGTCAGAACCCCTGAGCAAGTATATATGGAAAAGTTAAAGTATAGGTCTGATGGTTCTCATGAGAAAGTTAACAGGAAAAGCCATGCAGGAGGCAGTAAAGCAATAAACCCGTTAATTCAGTGGGGTATGCTTCCGAGAGATATTCCCATGTTGAACAAAAGGAACCAGGTGGACATCATTATGGTAGCAAGGAGGTGCTGAAGGGTGGGGGGACACACATGCACACACACTCTCAAAGAGGGCTGGGCAACATGGGCCTGTCACTCAGAGTGAGTAGGACCCTTCTCACTTGGAGCAAGGCAATAAGAGCAGAGCCCCTGTCATTACAAAGACTAGCTGAGGTAAGATAGCACAGTGAGGGAAAAGTGCTTCTTTAGCTAGGGCAGGTGAAGGATTTGTAGGGGAGGATAACTTAGACTTCTGCTGTACAATATCCATCTGTTTAATGTGATTTTATTTTCTACTTCTTAGTAAATATTCAACCCTTTTGTTTCCTGTAAATACATGCTGTTGTAAACACTTGTAGTATTCTAGTAAACAGTCTATTTTTTATAGAATCAGTGACTGCTTGTGTGTTATTTAAAAGGGTAATTCTATTTCTGCTGGACTCTGTTGCAGTCCATCTCTGAGAGAGCACTCTACCTACAGTTATTGTGTTGACCTTCCTGACCTTGTGCAAAGGGGGAAGTCAGAAACAGGCTTCCTGGGCCCTGTTGGTAAAAAAAAAAAACAGGTGGTGGCAGTGAACTGGAAGTATTGGATTGCATGAAAAAAAACAAATGCATAAAGGAGACTGAATAAATGGGGGGAAATCAAAGAAAATAGTATGCATCATGCCATTCAGAAATATTTTACCTGGGGAAAAACTGTATCAAATAATCACAATATTTTTACTTGCTGGGGACCTACAGTGAGAATATCATGATAATCTCACTCTGGGTGGCTGACAAAGCAATATTCTCATTGTAGGTCCTTCAGAATAGAAGCCTTACACCACTGCATTTTGGAACTTGACTACTAAGAAAGTTCTGCTTCACTGACAGGGCAGACAGTAAAACATGAAAGGTCATGCTAACGAATGCCCGCAGCCTAGGAAATAAGGTTCCAGACCTGGAGGCCTTGTTGGCAGATGCAGATCTTGACATAGCAGCAATAAGAGGGACGTGATACTCTGCTAGTCATGGCTAGGAAGTCAGTGTACCAGGCTATACACTATTCAGGAAGGGTAAAAAGGGTGGGGGAGTGGCCGTGTACATCAGAGATGGTATGAAGACTACAGATGTTCATGTAAGACAGGGGAAGACTGAGGTAATGTGGGTCACCCTGGAGCCAGGGAATGGAACAGAATACGCACAGGGGTGATCTGCAGACCTCCGACACAGAGGAAGGGAGGAAATAGACAGGGAACTAGTGGAGAACATACACAAAATGGCAGCTAAAGGTGAAATCCTGCTTCTGGAGGATTTCAATATGCCAGACGTGGATTGGGCCACCCAGGTGGCTGTTTCAGCCAGAAGCACAGCCATCCTAGAATCCCTGCAGGGGGTTGGACTCAGGCAGCTGATGCATGAGCCAACCAGGGACAAGTCAATTCTGGACCTGGTATGGACCAATGGGAACACAGAAATACAGATTGAAGGGCAGCTGGGGTCCAGTGACCACCACATGGTGTGGTTCAGCATGGAGACATAGATTCAATTAAGCCACACAAGTGCAAGAGTATTAGATTTCAGTAGGGTGGATTTCACTGAAATGGGCAGATGTATACAAGCAGTCCTGGGGAAGGGAGGGGTTATAGAGGGGGGTGGAAGAACATTGGGAGAAACTGAAAGGAGCCATAGTGGGTATAACAAACCAATGCATTAGAATAGTAGCCAAAGGGAAAAGAAGAAGGAAACCACTATGGTTCTCCAAAGAGGTGGGGGACAAAGTCAGGGCTAAAAGGCTGAATTTCAGGAAGTATAAGGGGAGCCAAAGGGAGGAGGACAGGGAGGTGTACTTTGAATGTCTAAGGGAAGCAGGGAAGGCTGTTAGGAGGGAAGTCACAGACAGAAGAGGGTTTAGCATGGTCTGTAAACAAAGGGGATAAGACATTTTATAGGTACATCAGTGAAAGAAGAAAAACCGGAGGGGGGGGGGGGCGAGGATGTGAGGCTCAAAAGAGAGAAGGGAGAGTGTAAGGAGGGTGATCTTGACAAGGCAGAAATACTGAACAAATACTTCTGCTCAGTATTCACTAAGGAGGGGGAGGGTCAGGGACCACAGCTGAGTTGCAGAGGCAGTGGGGAGAAGTGGACACTAGTCCATTTACAGTGGAGAGAGTTCTGGAAGAACTCACAAAGCTGAAGCCGTGGATAAGGCCATGGGGCCAGACAGCATCCACCTGAGAATTTTAAAGGAGCTGCAAAGGGAACTAGCAGCGCCTCTGGCAGCCCTGTTCACAGAGCCACTCAACACGGGTGTCGTTCCAGAGGACTGGAGGAGGGCACATGTAGTCCCACTGCACAAAAGGAGCAGTAGGGAGGAGGCAGAGAACTACAGGCCAGTCAGCCTCACCTCAGTGGTGGGAAAGATCATAGAGATACTGCTGAAAGAAAGGATAGTGGCACATATGGAATCCAGCGATGCTAAGGATCTGAGGCAACACGGATTCATAGCAGAAAGGTCATGTCAAACAAATCTAATAGATTTTTTTGATTGGGTGACTAGGGAAATATATCAGGGAGGGGCGATAGACATCACCTACCTAGATTTCAGCAAAGCCTTCGACATCGTCCCACATAGAAGGTTGATTAACAAGATGGATAGTCTGGGCATGGGAGATAAGGTGGTGAACTGGGTTAGGAACTGGTTAACAGGTAGGAGACAGAGGGTAGTGGTAAATGGGGTACAATCTGGGGAGGGGGGGTGACCAGTGGGGTACCACAGGGATCAGTACTAGGACCAGTCCTGTTCAATGTCTTCATTAGTGACATTGCAGAGGGGCTGAAAGGAAAGGTCTGCCTGTTTGCAGATGACACCAAGATCTACAACAGGGTGGATACTCCAGAAGGGGTGCAGAAAATGAAGAGGGACCTGGAGAAGCTTGATAGATGGTCGGAGATGTGGCAAGTGAGATTCAGTGCAAAGAAGTGCAAAATAATGCACCTGGGTAGAGGGAATCCTGGGGAGAGCTACAGGTTGTGGGGGGAGCTGACTGTTACCAAAGAGGAAAGGGACCTAGGGGTTATCATCTCTGATGACCTTAAGGTATCAAAGCAGTGCACAGAGGTGGCTGGGAGGGCCAGTGGCATGCTGGGGTGCATAGGTAGGGGTATCACTAGCAGGAGGCAGGAGGTGGTGATGCCATTGTATAAAACATTGGGTAAGGCCTCACCTCGAGTACTGCATGCAGTTCTGGAGGTCACACCTGCACAAGGACATAGATAAGGTGGAGACTATCCAGAGAAGGGCAACAAAGATGGTGCAGGGCATGCACCACAGAACGTATGAGGAGAGACTAAGGGACCTCAATATGTACTCACAGATGGAGAGGAGACAGTGGGGGGTCATTATTGAAACTTCCAAGTACCTCGAGGGCATAAACAACTTCAACCCACTTTAACCCATGCTTCGAGCCACCGAAGCAGTGCAAAACCTACCCATGCCCTCCCCCACTCACTAATCTACTCATACTAACTGGCAAAATCCACAAAAGAACCAGTAACTGCAGATGCCACTCTTATGCTCTAAAACAACTCAAACTGCATACAACTCGTTTAATCATGCTGCTCCTAATCCTATCCGGCAACATTCACCCCAACCCTGGTCCTAAGACCATGTGTACTAGCACAACGGGGAAGCAGAGCCATCTCACGATTGCCTCTATCAACATCTGCAGTTTGTCAGCCAAATTCGACTCACTGCAAGCGTGAGTGTCCCAACACAACCCTGACGTCATATCTGTGGTGGAACCCTGGCTCACCCCCAGAACACCCGACACTGACATCCAGCTAAATGGCTATAACTTCCTTAGATTTGACAGAATTGGCAAGCAAGTAGGTGGCTGTGTCGTTTATATTAAAGACCACCTGCAGGGCCAGGCACTCCCACCATTTAAATCAGGCAGTAATATCCAGATCCTCCCTGTCAAAATAATTCTTGGAACACATGGGAAGGGCATTACACTAATCTCTACCTATATCCCTCCCAAGGAACAGGCCGCAGGCTTCAGTGTGCTCCTTGAATACCTCTCCAACTGCACCTAAGCGCAGAGGTTATCGTGGTGGGTGACCTCAATATAAACTGGCTGGCCCCTGACGCTGCATCCCACAGAGATGCTTTTACAACCTTAAATATTTCCCAACTTGTTGAGACTCCGACACGAATCAACTACCATACTGGATCCAATACCCTCTTGGACTGGCTACTGACTAATCGACCAGAATGAATCGCCCACACAGTCATTCTACCTGATTCCATAATTGACCACTCCCCTGTCCTCTGTACATGGTCAAATAAGTCCCCAAAACTCCCAGCTAAAGAAGTAACCACCCGCATCTTGTGTAGAGGGTCACTGGGCCCCCTAAAAGAGTGACTCTGCCAGCTTGATTGGTCACCCCTCTACTCAACAACTAATCTTGACAAGGCACTAGACTACTTCATCCAGACATTCAGTGCGGCCTGCGACATCTTCGCACCGCTTACCACAAAGAAAGTCAGAGGCTCCCACAAGATGTGGATAACTCCCTCACTTATCGACCTTATGCATACAAGGGTTAACCTCTGGTATACAGCTAAATGTACAAGCTCACAATCTGACCTCCAAAAATATTGTGCTGCTCGCAATAAATGTACCCAGGCCATTCGCCAGGCCAAATCACGCTTCTTCAGGACCGAACTGAGCAACACCTGGGGAGACAGCCGCAAATTCTGGGCAAACATCAAATTACCTACAGGAACACCTAACATATCCCTTCCCACCCTACTTAACCTAAATGGAAGCATAACCCTAAAACCATTGCTAACACCTTCAACAGAACCTTTACAGGCCTTAGTGAAGTGCTCCACCCTAACTACCTTAGCCCTGTCGATAACCACTAAAGCCCAACAACTACTGACAGTACTCATAGTCAGGGTACCCCTGCTGCACCTTTCTACGTTAGGATAATCAAAGCCTCTGAAGCAAAAAAATATCTGCTGCAAGTACTGCGCAAAACCAAGCATAACGCCGACGGCCTGGACTTGAAACTACTAGCTCTCACTATAGATGAGATCTTGGTCCCCATATCTAGAGTTCTTTACATCTCCCTTATCTCTGAGTACTTCCCCAAACTCTGGAAAGCCACTTTGTAACACCAGTCTTCAAAAGCAGAGAAAGGGCTATCCAAACGAACTACAGACCAATTTCAATCCTTCCACCTATCTACAAAGTCCTGGAACACATAGTTTATGACCAGCTAATCGACCACCTCGATAAGTATCAAATTCAGTGTAAAGAACGGCATGGCTTTCAAAAACTGCGCAGCACTATGACTTCCCTTGTTGAATTCACTGGGTTCATACTTGACTCTATTGATCGAGGGCAATTAGTGGGGGCTACCTTCATTGACCTCACTAAGGCCTTTGATACAGTTAGTCATGAGCTCTTACTAGACCAGCTGCATGAATTCACCATGTCCACTACCTCCTTGAGCTGGTTCCATAGCTATGTCACTGATCGAGTTCGACAGGTGAAAATAGGCAGCACCCTCTCAGATAGACAAACTGTTAGCACAGGCGTCCCCCAGGGGTCCATATTAGGACTGCTACTCTTTAGTCTCTTTCTGAATAATCTCCCTAAAGTATGCCAAGACAAAATCCTGTTATACGCAGACAATGCTGTCCTCTACACCAGCCATCCCAACCTCAAGTCTCTCAAGCAAAACTTTCAGAGTAATTTCAGTCTTGTCGAAGAGTGGTTTACCAACACGCAGTTACTACTCAACTATAGGAAAACAAAAACAATGCTTTTCACCTCCTCGCACAGTAGAAATAAATCTGACCACCTATATATCTGAAACAAACATAGTAAAATTCTCGAGATGGTGCACAACTTCAGGTATCTTGGTGTTACTCTGGACAACACATTATCCTATTCACTACATGTCAACAATATCTCCAAGAATATAAATAAAAAAATTGGACAGCTATATAGATACAGACATTGCCTCACCACCGATGCTCTCAAACTTGCAATATCCAGCTCAGTGTTTTCTACCATCGACTATGGTCTCATTGTATATTGTGCAGCACCTGAGTCTGCCCTAAAAAGAATAGCCCTTGCCCTAAACAAGTCATTCAGGCTACTACTTGGAGCTCCACTCCAAACCCACACGTGTGACCTATGCACACTCACTGGCTGGCTGAACTTGGAACACCAAATACAATATCAACTTTGCCTACTGGCCAAGAAAACCACTTTAGGCCTATCCCCTCCTGGAGTCCAGTCGATGCTATGTCTAACAGCCACTAACAGACTGACCAGAAGATCTCACAATGCACAGTACAAGGTCCCCTTCCACCACACAACTCAAGGTCAATGGTCTTTTGGCTATTGTGCCCCAAAGCTGCTACACTCCCTTCTGGGTGACCTCCATACTGAACCCAAATTAGGACCTTTCAAATTAAAACTCCACTCTTACCTGACTGACCAAAAGACTTGCTCGTGCTCTCAGTAAGGTCCATGGCCTGACCGCCAAACCTACTGCCCCAGCACTTAACCCTATCACCTACTAATAAGCACTGTATCCCTATTGGCCTACTTCTGACCCCACGCTTTCTTGCCACCTAACCTGCTCCCCACCACACCACCCTTTTAGACCCTCCCACCTCCTCTCCCTCCACCCTATCCCCGCCTGTACATCTGCTACCTCCCACCCTCTCTACCTCCATTGGCAATGGGAATTTGGGTCTCTCCAGAATTCCCAGCCTTGAATCCCTTCCATTCTCTATTTCTCTCTCCCCCCTCCTCAATACACCTAGCTACCTGACTTCCTGAGCCTCTCCTGTATCTGTCTCAACTCCACATATTTGTCAGATATTAGTCAGTTCTATAAAACAATTGTGTATGAATTTTATTACCCTAATATGAAACCTCATTGCCTGAACATGGATGCCCACTAATTGATTTGTGTAACTTGTTTCTGTAACCTGTGTTGACTGATTGTAACCTCACCTCTCTAATGTTTGATATTGCTGTTAACCGGGTTCACTGTATGTATCCTACTTGCTTGATTTTCTTTCTGACGTGGAACCTTTGTAAATGAGCTTCTAGCTCAAAGGTTGTAATCCAAGACTTGAATAAATAAATAAAATAAATAAATAAACGAGATGCAGGTGAGGTACCTTTTCCAATGTAGAAAAAGTACTAGAACAAGGGGGCACAGTATGAAATTGGAAGGGGGTAGATTAAGAGGTAATGTGAGGATGTTTTTATACACAGAAAGGGTAGTCGATGCTTGGAATAGTGTGCCGCAGGAGGTAGTGGGGGCAAACACAGTGGAGGGGTTTAAGTATGCCTGGGACAGGCACAAGGGAAGCTTGAGAGGGGAGGGAGTGATGAAAAGCCATTGATCATATAGGGTCAGTGGTTACATACTGTACAATGTATGGGGCCTATGGGCAGACTGGATGGGCCTAGCAGTCCTTATCTGCTGACAGTTTCTATGTTTCTAACTCTCTTGAAAGCACACATCTAACAGTTTCCCACAAAATCCTACGCCACCACATAAATCAAATATGGCACGGGCCTAATAAAATTATTCCTGATATTTGACTCCTTAATTATTATGACCCATGTAACATCACTAGAGGCTTCACCACTCCCGATGCCATGCGGTCACAGACCACTGCTAAACAGGCATACTTGTATCTATCAACACTAACAAAGGGAACGGGATCAACAGCACTGAAACAAAACCACATGTACAATTTAGTGGCATGATAGATGATACTGTGTGTAGAAGATAACCTGCCAGTTAGTAACACCTCAGTTTAAAGGGGCCTCCAATACAATCAGCAAGCATGGAAGTCAGATATATAGTTTTAGAACACGGGATATAAAAAAGTGACTGAATCAAACAGCTTCAGCGGTTAAAACATGGCATCTGACTGTTAGTTATTTACCTAAAAACTGTACAGTTAGTACCTAATCTACCTAGCCACAACTCAACTAAATGGAAAAAAAACTTGTTTCCATTAAAATAAAATTTATTTCCTGTTTTTAAGCACAAAAACCCACAACAGGGCATAAGTTTCTTTAAAATAAATGCAGTTTCCGAGTCATTCAAAGGCGCATGGCCTTTGTTACCAAACCCACCTATTCTACCTAACAATATTCTAACCAAAGGTAAATAAAACCTTTTCCCATTTAAAAAAAATCCTTTTTATAAGCACAATAACCCATGCTAGGGCATGGGTTTCTTGAGAGTTACTGCAGTCCCCGGCTGCACTGAAAGTCACTGGGCCGTTGGCATCATGCCTTCCAGTTCAGGCAGGGCATGCATTACTTCTCTAGAAACACATGCCGTGTTGTGGGATGCTCTCCTTACATATTATATACACAATAATGGATGGGGAAGTGTGCTTAATGAGAAATTAATGGTTGCCCAAGGTGTGGGATGCTACATAAACCCCGAGGGCGAAGCCCAAGGGGTTTATTAAAGCATCCCACACCGAGGGCAACCATTAATTTCTAATTTAAGCACACTTCCCCATCTTTTATTATTTATAATTGCTGGGCAGTAATTTTTTCCAGCCCTGAGTCTGAGACACACACACACACACACACACTGACTCACTCTCTCTCTCTCTCTCACACATACACACTCTGTCTCCCCGTTCATCCTTTTTTTTTTTTTTAAGTAATTTAATTATTGTGACAGTTTTTTTTTTTTAGGTTTGGGATGTTTCAGCAGACTTGTGTACTGAGATCGCGATCGTGATCTTCTTACCTGAAGAGGCAAGGTCAGAGCTGTTCTTGGCGGAGCGTGTATGAGGCATTCCCGGCAGCTTTTATGTAGTGGGGCTCTGAAATGCCCATGTAAGTTGTGAATGGCAGGATCAGCCAGATACAAAAGGTTCAAAACAGGAATAAAACAGTATTCGCCGCGTCACGCGCATGGTGTGGGGGCTCCTCGCTAAGCGGGAGAAAGAAGTCGCCATGTTTCTGACAATATTTAGCCCGCCCATTAGAAGCGTGGAGCCAATTGGAATGCGGCTCTTCATTTACTGACGTGGTGCGTGTTTGCGCAAATTTTAACTGGCTCAGCGTATTGAAAAAATTGCTGGCCAGTTATTATATAAAAATAATATCCAGAACACAGCATTTCAAAGAACCACTACAAGGCCAAAATCTCAACTAATTTTTGTTTATTCTTCCACCAAAGTGAGAACCCCTATAGTGCCTCGGCTACAATCATTTAAGGGGACGCCCCTTTGGTGGAAGAATAAACGCCAATTAGTTGAGATGTTGGCCTTATTGTGGTTCTTTGGAGTGTGTTCTGGACATTGTGTATTTCTGGGCTGGCCGCCCTGTCTTAGTGAACCACCTGATTTCTGAGCACAGGAACACACTGTTTGGAATTTCTGTTATATAAAAATAAGTAGGTAACCCCTCTAAAATAAATTTGTTCCCTTACAAAATAATGGCAAGATGTCAGACATTGCAGTATAGCGTTGAGCAATCCATTCACCATTTTGTGCTTCAGTTGCATGCAAGACATATGTTCTGAGACCACAGTTCAAGGAGCAACAGAATATAATTAAGTAATGAAGAACCATATAGACACGTTAAACAAAATATCAGGGAGCTTCAGAACTTTGTACATGACTATAAAAACAATATACAGACATCATATGTGCTGGTTGCTTGTCTATACTATATATGACATTACAATACTCTGCTTGTGACGTGCCACTGTAACTGTTGCTGTGGAAATGATAATGATGGCACAAGCAGAGGACTGGGACGTCAGGTGGTAAGCATCCAGAGCAGGTGAAGTGGGGGCAGGACTTGTTTGCATGTTAATATAAGTAGTTATACTGTAAAAGAAGACACTAAACACAGAATACTTGTGCTATATTAAAAAAAGGGTGCAGTGCAAATGCTATATAAATACTTTTTTCAAACATCCCCCAAGATGTCGTGGGCCTTGTAACAGTAGAAGTAGGGTCACACAATACAAGTAAGATTCAGTAGCTGTAGATACAGTACAAGTGTATTTGTCTGTTGTAAGGGACTTTTGGGTCGGAAACTATCTGTGCAATTATTAGGACGGAAAATACATGCCCCTGTTTACAAACAAGTTATATTTTTGTGTTTTGGTTTCCAGTAGGAAAATAAAATATTAACATCTTGGCACTCATAAATTTAACCAGATAATGTATCTTATATTAATAAGGATTTTTGTCCATCATTTTTGAGTCTTACCGTATAAATAGTGTCTGCCAGCCAGTGTTTTCTTTTTTCTGAAAGTTCTAACCTGCAATAAGTGAGCCACCCACTAGTAGAACTACGAAATACTATACTGATAAAATGGTAGTTGCATTACTTGCATAGAATACTCCTCTGTTTGCTGCATAGTGTTAGTGTTGTAGGAACCTGAGGGGAAACGGAATATGTTATTCCCTACCACAACCAGGGTTCTTCTTTATATTTAGGGTACAGTGTGAACAGGTAGCAGTTACCACAGAGATGTATAGCTCTCTGCTAAATTAAACAAGACCTCATCTGGTGGAGTATTACAGACAATACTGGGCACAACATTTCTTTTTGATACAGAAAGCAAACTTACTTCTGTTGCAAGCCAGAGAATCTGAAGTGGACACTGGGCAGCCCTCAGTGAAGCTCAGAACAGAGTCCTCGGTCAGGGTGGCAGGGAATCAGTAGTTTGGCAGCTGCTGGGGTACTACGGTCTATTGAATAGGACAGCAGACTGGCAGACAGAAATGGATGGCGCAATACAGGATGATTTGGGAATCCAGAACTTCAGAAAAGAAGCAGCAGTCTAGCTGGGGGTATCTTCTCTGACTCCCAACTCAAGTTTTGGCAGCAGGCAGTGAGCAGCTAAGGGCAAGCAACGGGTCTTCAGTTGGCAAGCAGGGTGGCTTCTGAAAAAGGAACAGGAGTGGTAAAGGGAGGAATTCCTTTTATAACATCTCTCCTTGTCTCCTAACCATACCAGTGCTGGACGTTTCAAAGCCACACTCCCTCACTGATTGGTCCAGCTCCAGCACATGCAGTGACCACAGTGTGTACATGTGAAACACACATTGTCCGGTGAGGTACGGCACCAATCAGTGAACACTCAAAGTAAAAAATACTGCCCAGGTGCCAGTGCCGACCCCCGCAGTGATCACAGCAGGATGCTGCTGCTAAGCCAGTTATGCAGGCAGGCAGCAGCTTTTGAACAGTAACTTAACTTTCTTTAGAAATTGTCACACACGTCAACATCACTGTCCTCTGCAGACTTCCTTAAGCTACAGGGGCTAAGGCCCACTGCACAAAACAGCTGCTGGGGCCAGAGCACCAGCTCTAGAGCATAGGCATTTATTTCAGAGTTGCCAGATCTCCAGTAGCTATTAAGACTCAGCCCCCAGCAAGCCCCAACATAATTCCAACAGTGGGAGGAGGGCCACTACACGGCAGGGATTTCAGGGAGGGAGAGATGCTGCTAGACCCTAAGGATCTAGGGAGCAAGGAGAGGGACAGTGCTGCTAGATACAAGTGACTTAAAAGCCATCATGCTGACAAGGGGGGAGCAGAAGACAGAGAATTGGTGTGGGGAAACCAGATTTGTTTAAAGCAGAGTGCTGGAGTTGGGAAGAGAGGATTGGAAAAGGCAAACAGATTTTTGTTAAGCAAAGACAGAGTGCCATTGGTGGGGAAAGGGCCTCAGCAACTCACAGCATTTTGTTAGCTGTGGGTTCTAGCCACTAGTTCTTACTGCAGCAAGGCAGTCGCCGTAGCATAACTTACCCTCATGCTGCTGCTGCTACAGTTTGGTGCATTTATGCAGATGAAAGGAGCCAGACACTCTGTGAATGGAGCAGCTGGCTCCTTTCAACTACGAAAAGTTTCTGCCTTGCAGACAGAAAACTGTGTCATGATTAGCCTGACTGATCATTGGGTTGTCACTGTCGAGCAGACTGCAGCCTGAGCTGCATTAGACCCGACAGTGACACACCTCTGAAATGCAGTTCTTCGTAACAAAATGTTTGCTGTGCACCCAAGTGCATGGAAACGTAATTAACATTTTTCTACAGTAACAAAGGGGAGGATAAAAAAGGATTGCCACTAGGGCAAGACAGAATAGGTAGGGTGGGCAGAATGGACACATCTGGAAACAAGCTACTACCAGCTCAGTATGTCTTTTCTGATAAAACCTTTAAGAATGGATTGGCCAAGAGCCCTTTTTTGTCTTCACAGTCGTGGCCAGAGAGCAGTGACATTTAAAACCCAAATTCATAGTTTGGGAGGGAAAACAATAAAAAGAAAAGTGGATATATTGATGCTTTTTCCAGAAATACATCATTACTGAAAAAGCAAACATAAGGTGACATTTTTCCACTAACAAATACTGCTGTTTTATTGTGGAAAAAGCAGATACCAATCTAATCAGCTGGACTGATCTCGCACTATGGTCTACGAGCATACTGCCACTCAGGATTAACAAGCATTTGTCAATGCCAAATGTTTGCTTGCTGGCATTGGCATTGATAGTGTAGGAGTTAGAGAGATGCATAACAGGAATGGCAGTGATGTATTGAACTGCAGCCAACCCCACCACCACCCTGCAGAGACTGACAGGCATTGGGGTGTGCCTTTGGGTCGTCAGGCATAATGGCCACGCCATTTCACCACACCCTACCCTGTAGACTCCAGCAAGTGTCACGGTATGCCTTGGGGTCTTTGGGCCTTATGCTCACCCCATTCCAGAAGGAAATATGGTGAGATGGGTGCAGTATAGGAGAATGGAGTGAACTTTGGGGCCGAAGAGTCCAAGGCACACCTCGATGCCTGGCACTGGCTGCAGTGTGTGGAATGGTATGAGCATTGCAGGCAAGAATCCCAAGTCACACCCCTGATGCCTGTCACTCTCTACAGGGTGGGGCGTTATGGTCGTAAACCCTAACGCCCCAGGCGTTTGTTGGTATTTTCACTCCAAATTTTCAACATGGGTTTTTTGTGACCCCCACCTCATGAACAGTGGCAATATCAGGTTCACGCTATTCCTCTGTCTACTCACTCCCTTCCTTGCCTGCTATCATGAAGTTCTGGCAGGCTGTCAAACATAGGTACCTACTCCTGGCACTGTCCCTATTAATACTGCCAACTCTACTCACTCAACTGCATGGGGGTTCCCCTACCACGACTTTTATAGTGACGGTGGTAAACAATATGGATAGTTTCACTGGAACTTATCACTTTCCTGATGCTGGGCTTCTCCCTCACAACCCCGAGATCCCCTGTGTAACAATTACCACTGTGCCCGACCGGCTCCCTACCCTCCAAAAATAGTAGCTTCTCCCATGTTCCTCTCGCCCTCATCTCAAACCTCCAAAAGACTTTCCCATGGCCCACACAAAACATACAAGCACCACCATCTTCTTCTACTGCTACTCCTCTTAGCTTCTGGTGATATTCACCCAAATCCTGGCCCTTGTAACACTATGCAGCCAACCGGCGCCCAACCTGACACCACTCCACTTACACTCCCACATGGCCTTAAAATAATCCACCTAAACATAAGAAGTCTTGCTCCCAAAATCTCCCTACTACAAACCATGGTGCATTCATATACTCCTGACATCATCATGATCTCTGAAACCTGGCTGTCAAATAACATCCCTGACCATGCTGTCTCTATCCCAGGCTTCACTGTCACTAGACAGGATCGGAACAGGAGAGGTGGTGGAGTAGCTATTTATACCTCCTCTTTTCTCCAGTTCACCCCTACCTTTACCGCCACTACCCATGCTTCTCACGAGGCCCTTCTTATTAAAATCTCCTTTCCCTACACTGCTCCTATTCTCATAGCTGGGGTTTATTGCCGTCTGGGGCAGCCTCATGCAAATGTCACTGCCCTCCTTACGAAGCTCACCACCCTGGCCATCGGGGGTGAACTTTATATCCTGGGTGACCTTAACCTAAACTGGCTGGCCCCATCACTGGCCTCTACCCGTGCCTCTATTGAAGCCTTAAATCTCAGTCAACTTATCCAAGAACGCACTCACCTAAACAACAAAACATTAAACCATTCCCTGCTCAACCTTGTCCTCACCTCCCTCCCTCCCTTCCGCATAGAATAGTATCCTCTGGTCTCCTACCGGATTCTATCAGTGACCATCACATGACCTTCATGGTGCATAAGATCCATAGGACTAAACACCCACCTAAAATAATTCTCACTAGACCCTACGCATCTCTCGACCTACAATCTCTGCTCTACGACCTCACTTCCACTGACTGGTCCCCTCTCTCCTCAGTGGCCTCAGCTGACATAGCCCTTGTCTCTTTCAACACCAAGTTCCTCCACATTTGGAATTCCCGTGCCCCGCTCCACAAAACAAGGGTCCGAGTTGAGCATCTCCCCTGGGTCACACCTGAACTTCTGGCTTGCCAACGTGCTCGTGACCTTGCGTGGCGACAGTCTAAAGTCTCCCACTGCCATCGTGATCTCCTACGCTACCGTGAACTTCGGAATGGCTGCACTAAAGCAATCCGCCTAGCAAAAACTGAACACTTCAGATCAAACTTCCTATCTAATACTAACAATCCGACCAAATTCTGGAAGGTCGTACACTCCCTCTTCTCTCCAGCCACTAACCCTCTACCCTCTGCCCCCTACCCTCAAGGTCAACCAGTCCATCTTTTCAGACCCTATGGCTATTGCTGAATGCTTTAACTCCCACTTTTCTGCCTGTACCTCTTCTCTGCTGGGTTTTCTACCAGACTCCTCCAGTGGTCTGGGGTCCTCTTCCCCCCTCAACCCTCTCTTCTCTAATGCCCCTCACGCCTCCAATCAGCCCTTTCAACCTATCCCCCATTGCTGCGCTCCCCCCTCCTCACCCTCCCTACCTCCTCCAGTCCCCTCCCAGTTCTACTTTTCTCCTGTCTCCCCTGACACCACCCTCCAGGTACTCCTTGCTCTCATCCCCTCTAAAGGCTCCTCTCTGGATGGTCTGGATCCTAGACTCCTCTTCCTCTCTGCTCCTGCTGTTGCCTACCCGCTCTATCTCATACTAAATCTCTCTTTCCTGACAGCTGCTTTTCCCTCAGTATGGAAACATGCAGTTGTGCTCCCGCTTCCTAAGGGGCGGGGGCGACTCCTCCGTACCAGGCAATTATCGACCTATCTCTCTCCTACCTACCCTAGCTAAACTACAAGAACACATAGTCCTCAACCAGCTCTCCTCCTTCCTATCTGACTCTGAATTCTTCACACCATTCCAGCCTGGATTTCGGAAATCACATTCTACTACTACTTCTCTGCTGAGACTAACAGAGACCATCTGCTCGGGCTTTGACAAAGGTCACATTACCTCAGCCATCTTTGTTGATCTGGCGAAAGCCCTTGACATTGTCTCACACCCTCTCCTCCTGAACTGCCTCTCAGCCGCTGGTCTCTCCCCTTCTGCCACAGGTTGGTTCAGTGCCTATCTGTCCGGCAAGTCGCAGTCAGTTAAAATTGGCGATGTCACCTCTTCCCCCATGGCTATAAACACCGGTGTTCCCCAGGGTTCGGTGCTTGGCCCCATTCTGTTTTCCATCTTTTTAAACAATCTCCCCCAGGCCTGCTCCACTTCCAGCGTCCACATGTATGCTGATGACACAACTCTATTTACATCTGGCAAATCTATCTCCAATGTCACTATCAGGCTCCAGTCTGACTTCACTAAAGTCCAACACTGGTTTAATTCTCAGCTCTTTCTAAATGCCAAGAAAACCATCTCCATTTCATTTGGAACTAGGCAGAGACTCGGTAGGCTAAGTTCCCTGCCCACATTCCACACCCTAGATGGGACTGTACTCGATGACTCCTCCTCATTCAGGTATCTCGGTGTCTGGCTGGATAGACACCTAAACTTCTCAGTACACATTGAGGCCATTCAGAAAAAACTTAAGCCCAAGCTTGGTGCCCTATACAGAAATATCATCTGCATCCCACTCGCGGCCAGGCGCGAGCTAGTACTGAAGATGATCTTGCCTATATTCGACTATTGCGACATAGTCTATGGTGCTGCTCCACAGTCCTCCCTAGCCAAATTGGACTCTCTCTACAATTCCTTCTGTTGCTTTGCTCTAGATGCCCCCCACCTCACCCATCCCTGTGACCTCTACTGGTCTCTAAACTTCCTCACGCTCCACAATCGTCATATGCTACACGGTACCAAATTCATCTCTAAATTCTGGCTTGGTTCTCTCCCCTCCTACCTCTCCTCCTCCCTTAGTACCCCTCCTCCCACCCATTACTCTCTCAGATCTGACAACCCACGCACATTCTTTATCCCCAGCAGATCTACATCCTCTGGCCAAAAAGCTTTCTTGCACCATCTGCCAAAACTGTGGAATGCTCTCCTTCCACAAATTTGCCACTCCTCTTCACTGAACTCCCTCACTTCAGCTCTACTCAACTACCTGACCACAAACTGTTCATGCTCTTGACTCCCGCCTTGCCTACTTGCTCTCCCCTTTCCATACCTCCTCTTCCTCCCTTCACCTATCTCTCTTAATTACCTAGCACTTACTATATGTGTCTTGTTACTCATGCTTCTCTCCCTTGCTGTTATTGAGTCATCATGAATCCCCTGTATGATTACACTGTAATACTACTGCATTGATTATCATGTACTGTATATTATGTTCCTGTCTCCACACTGTTTTTGTAACATTTAAATATGTTGTATATGCCACTCCCCCTTCCCCCAAGATGTGCCGTGAGATAAGCATTAATTTGCTCAGCGAAACATTTCAATAAATAAATGAAATAAAATCAGTTCATTAGCCGAAAGCTGATTTTACACAGTGACTACGCCATTTGGCACCACAGGTGCAAAAACACATTTTGAACAGGATGTGAAAAATGACAGCTGTACTGTTCCTAGGGAGGTGTAAAAAATGGCAATGTTGAAAATCTGGAGTGAAAATATAAAAAAACTGAAGTCACAAGCGTGCGTAGAAACTGCGCAATGCACACCCATAATGTAATTAGTTTGGGGATATTTTACAGCAGATTGTCAACGCAGGCATTTTGGGACCTCCGCTCATGAACAGTGTCACTGTGATTTTCTTAATCTGTCCCGAACACTGATTTCCCACAGCGACCACGCATTTCTGCGCTGGAAGTGCGAAAACAAATTTCAGCCAGGGTGTGAAAAATGACAGCTGTACTGTTCATAAGGAGGTGTGGAAAAATGCCAGTGTTGAAAATCTGGACTGAAAATAATACAAATTTGTGAAGTTACGAGGGTGCGTGGAAACTGCGCAGTGCACGCTCGTAACACAGTAATTTTATGGATTTCTGTCACCAAATTTTCAACATAGCCATTTTAAGACCTCTGCTCATGAACAGTGTCACTGTGATTTTCTTAATCTGTCCCTAACATTGATTTCGCACACCGACAGCGCCATTGGGTGCTACATGCAGGAAAACACATTTTGGGCAAGATATGAAGAATGACAGCTGTACTGCTCATAAGGAGGTGTGATAAAATGTCAATGTTGAAAATCTGGAGTGAAAATATTAAAAATGTGCAAAGTTACGAGCGTGCATAGGAACTGCACAATGCACACTCGTAAAACAGTTATTTTTGGGAATTTTTTCACCACATTTTCAACATAGGGTTTTGAGGGGCCTACCTCATGAACTGTGACACTGTGATTTCATTACTCAGTCCCGAAAGGTGGTTCTGCTCAGTGACCGCAAAATCACCTTTCGGGACTGAATAACAAAATGTCAGTGACTGAGTTCATGAGGTGGGGCCCCAAGAACCCCATGTTGAAAATTTGGTGTAAACATTCCCCAAAATGGCCGAGAATGCACCAAAGTTGAAAAAAAATAACAATTTTTGCCATTATACAGCTTACCGGCATTTCTTCAGTTCACGGTCGGCTTTGAAGAGTGCAGACGTGTTCCCGGTCCACCAAAGATAGTCGTGCCAGACTCCGGAGGTAAGTATGGGGTGTGATGGGTGTGGGGAGGTGGATGAGCAGAGGGTGGGCGCGGTTTGGGGAAGGGGGCAAGACAATCAACGAGGGACCGTTTTTTGTTTTTAGTTTTTTTTTTCTTTTTAGGAAGACGATGCGGGACTTGTGCCATGCTGGGTGGGCTCCCAGCATGGCAGCTGAAAAATTTTGGGTCAATGGAGCTGATTGAGGATTGGGCACCTCATCAGCCATATAGACGTTTGTCACGCTGGGGTGGGCTCCCAGTGTGGCAAATACACCAATGTATTTCATTTTTTTCTGAGTAAACACTAATACATTCCTTGACTGCTGCCATACCAATATTAGAATGAGTGTTAAAAAGATGTTCCACAATGCAACTGAGTTTGGAAACGCTGAACTACGCGAACTTCCTTGCACCATCGCACATCTGCGAATGAATGGTGATTTAGGGCACAGCGTGAGAAAGGAGATTATATAACTTTGCCTATTTAGCTGGCTCAAAGGCTGCCTGTTTACATTTTATTAAGTTGTACAGCGACGTTTCTACTTTCAGTTTCCCAAAACCTGAATTATATCCGCAACATAAAAATATTGAAATGTATAGTTTATTATGAGCTGTTTCTCGATTCGCACATGAAAAGATTTTAACTGATCAAGCAAGCGTTGACAGAGACCGCCTCACCCGGTGTATGAGGGGACCTGTGGTTCCGATGTGGTAGAATAGCCAGAGACGCAGAGAAACATGCCGTCTGTCAGTGTGAAGAAAGACCTGCTTTTCCAGGGTCTGGGCCGTGAGTACGATAAGTTCAAGATTGACTGACACTCCGGAGGGAGACGGGTAGCCATTGTGTATCCTGGGCAGTGCTTCTTGTGTCACAGGGTCGTGATAGTTGTACAACAGCATTCAGCTTCAACACGCAGGGTAGCTGCATCACCTATTTGGCTATGTGCTACAAATCTGTTTGAGATCATTGTGGAACGATTTCGGCATTTTTGTCATATTAAAAGATTAAGAAGTCGGGGGGCAGCAGAGCCGGCCAGGATTGGTCACCTTCAGCCATACGGTGTGCGGTGGGGGGGAACGCATGAACATGCTGGGGTGGGCTCCCAGCATGCTGCTTAAGTGTTTGGGGATGGGGGATCTTGAAAACAAGGGAGCTATCTATGACAGCTGTGTTCAGGATGCAGTGCTGAGTGTAGGCACTATGCATACTGCTGACGGCAGTACGTAAATTACCTGCCGACAGCAGTATGCAAATTGCCTACATGTTACAACCACTGATAGCAGCAGTTTTTCACTTTCAACTGTATGCCACTGCATCTGAGTGGCTGTCATAGACAGCTCGGACATTCATTGGCGTGGTGCGGCTGTGCCTGCAAAAGGGAGAAGGGCATTGGAAGTGAGGGAGGCACACCTACGAAAACTCATATGATGGCACTATGTTTCTTGCACATGCATGCAAGCAAACATAAAAATGAAGGGGACACAAGTTTATAGCATATTTACAGGTACCCAAATGCATGTAAGCACCCCTTTTTCCTTCACCACACAAAATGGCAAGTATATTTCTTCATGTATGTAGACATGGGAAGTGTTCCTAAATTCTGTGAAAAGGTTGTAAAGGATCCCAGTCTCCCAGTGATTGCGGCTCCCACTTGAAATGCCACATAAGGAATAAGACACGATAAGGTGTGGTTTATGGCCTGATAAGAGCATGACCCAGGTGCATAATGAGCCTTTAGCACCTTGGAAGTGCTCTTATCAGTCCACACCTCTTGAGTGTCTTACTCTGCTTATAAAATGGGTCCCCTCCAGTAAAAATCAAAGAGTAAGAAAAAAAAAATATTGAAAATGGGGAAAAATAAGTTTTTATAGGTGTTTATAGTTAAAACAGAAAAAATAGTTCCCTTATTGCTGTACTGTAAAGTGTATTGTGCTTGGTTGCCAGTACCTACTACCCTAAGTACAGTGAAGAATGGTAACATTTGCCAGCTAGACAACACTCCCCCGTCAACCCAAGCAAAGACACACATGCCCTGGACATCACTGCACCCCCCCACACACACCCAAAAAAACAAGTGCCTCTTAATCACAGATCAGCGTTACAGTGAAACAGCCCACAGTTTCTTATTATTTGGAGTGGTTTCACAAGGAGCGAGCATGTCCTCCCCCAAACAAAGACACACATGCGCTGGACATGACTCCCCCCCTCCCCAGCAAACACACACACTGTCTCGTATTCACAGTCCACCCTAACATTAACACAGCCAGTTTCATGTTTGGAGCAGTTTCAGAGGGAGCAAGCGTGCCCCTCTTTAGCTACCATATTGCACAGTGTTTTTTTTTCTTTTCTGTTCAGCGCATCTTTCAAACAGATGACACTGAGGAGGAGTTGAAATGCGTGTTGCCGAGGTTGTCTTTTGTACTTCATGTCATGGTCTGTGAGGGCCGGGGGGGGGTGGCATAGTGAGAACAGAGCGGTGAACAGAGATTAGCTGCAGGGACAGAGTTCCGAGAAACTAACTGAGCGGGAAATGGAGATTAGCTGCAGGGACAGAGTTCTGAGAAACTCAGCAGATAATGAACACGAGGGCGGCTTGACAGATGACAAGGTGGGTGGTCTGAGATCTTTCAGTGCATCGTGGATTACAGAAAATGGCAGCTGTGCTAACGTAATAAGATGTAGAAGTGAAACTGATTCAAACTGTATGTTGTTTTTAAACTGAAATGAGGTAATGGATGGCAAGATAGAGGATAGTACAGTTTTGGAGGGTCTGAGGGTGCTGAAAGTGAATAAAGCACCGGGCCGGATGGTATCCACCCCAGGGTGCTGCGGGAGATGGCAGAGGTTCTAGTGAAACCACTGGCGAACCTGTTCAGCACCTCCCTGGAAATGGGAGAGGTACCTCAGGACTGGAGGATGGCCCATGTGGTACTGTTACATAAAAGCGGTCCAAGGGACAAGCCAGGGAACTATAGGCCAGTCGGTCTAATGTCCATAGTGGGAAAGCTCATGGAGATGATACTAAAACAAAGGCTGGTGGCATTTCTGGAGGGCAGTGACCTTCAGGATGGGAGGCAGCATAGGTTCATTTCAGGGAGATCCTGCCAAACCTATGTTATACAGTACTATGACTTGGTGACAAGGGAGCTGGATGGGGGCCATGCTGTGGATGTGCTGTATTTGGATTTCAGCAAGGCCTTTGATTCAGTGCCCCATGGGCGATTAGGGGTGAAGTTGTCTGGGGTGGGAGTGGGGACAAAGATGGCATGTTGAATCTCACACTGGATACAGAGTAGGCTACAACGGGTGTTGGGGGGAGGAGTCTCGGAGCCTAGATCTGTTACGAGCAGGGTGCCACAGAGCTCAGTGCTGGGTCCGGCGCTGTTCGGGCTGTTCATCTCGGACATTGCGCAGGGGGTGGTGAGCAGGATTATCCTGTTCGCCGACTACACCAAAATGGATGCAGTAGTGGATGATGAAAAGGATGCAACTACAGAGGAACTTAACCAAGCTGGAGGAATGGTCAGGGAAGTGGCAGCTGAGGTTCAATGTGAAAAAATGCAAGATGTTGCATTTTGGGGCTAGGAACCCAAGGAGAGAATACTGGATGGGGGGATCAAGCTGGGGATCACCAAGGAGGAAAAAGACCTGGGGGTATTGGTAACAGGGAGCATGAACAATACTGCCCAATGCAGAAGAGTGACGGTGAGGGAAAGCAAGATGCTGGGGTACATAGCACGGGGATTCATGTCCAGGTGCAGGGAGTTGATCTTGCCCTTCTACAGGTCGCTTGTCAGGCTACACTTAGAGTACTTTGTGCAGTTCTGGAGGTCGTACCTGAGACGGGATGTCAATCTGCTGGAGGGAGTGCAGCGGAGAGCGACGAGGAGGATTCAGGGGATGGAGGAAATGGACTATGCGATAAGGCTAAAGGAACTGAATATGTGCACACTTGAAGAGAGGTGGGATATGGGGGACATGATTGAGTCCTTCAAGTACCCGAAGGGTATCAATGGGGGGGGCTGAGGGGCTGTTTAAGCTAAGGAGCGGGAGAGAAACTAGGGGGCATGGGCTAAGAATAGAGGGACAGAGATTCAGGAGGGAGATGAGTAGGCATTACTTCACAGAGAGAGTGGTGGCGAGGTGGAATGCACTACCAGAAGGGGTGATGTCAAGCAAAAATGTGGTTGGCTTTAAGAACGCTTGGGACAGAGTACAGGGGTGGATAAGGGTGGGTGAAGAGGACAACAAAGGGCGGTCAAGGGGGAAGAGGAGAGAGGCAGCTGCTTGCTAGGGGGGCTAGCTGCACAATTGAACAGACTTTGATAGACCAGTAGGTCTATTCTGTTGGCACTTTCATATGTTCGTATGAAATTAAAATGGATTTAAATTTGGTTGATTGGTAGTTTGTATCACAGTGGCAGTGTTCTCCTGGTGCAGCTGTTTGTAATTCTCCAAGTTGCTGGGTGTGCAGCTGCAGTGAGAGACCATGGCAGGCATTGATCTTTCAGTGTGCTGTGTTGTGCTTGGCAAAGGTAGTGTCGGTTAGAAGTTTATGGCTGTATAAGGACACACCAAATTGTGCCTTTCCGCCAATAAGAAACATGGAAGTTTTCCACCCATTTTATAACATTCCTTAAAGTCCCAACATGACAGAGTTTGGCTGAACCAGATTCTTCTTTTTGTTTCAGCAGAGCTGACACTGAACTAAGAAGTATTTTATTCCCTGGTGGGATTCTTTTAGTTTAGTTTTTAAAAATGTGGAACTTAAAATTAATTTTAATCAAATTGCACTGGCAAACACTATCGATGTTCTTACAATACTGTCTCACATTATGAGAAACGTTCCTCATTCAGTCAGAACCCCTCTGGCCTACACACATTGAGACTTTAAAACATGCAATTTGACACAATAGCAGCTTACAATAGCTTTCCTTCTGTACTTTCCTCCAGAAGCAGTGTTAAATGGAACAGAGTACTCATACCAGGCATCAGACCAGCACTGCACACACTTGATAACTAAATATATTTACAGAAGGGAGCTGTTGAGGCAACACAAATCTCATTTTTTTCACCCTATGTTGAACGGTTTTGGAACTTGGAACTTTTAATCGACATCTCCTTCATCTTGCTGGGCATGATTGAAATTCTTCCTTTGCACTGAAGTCAATGTCAGACTGTTTTCTTCCATCTATTGTGACAGCTGTAATATAATTTCCAACTTTAAACTGGCTGATTTACTGACAACAGCAGCATTACTGGCAGGGGGACATAGAAAAGAGAAAATTAATGTGGGGAAACGTTGTTTAAAGCTGAGTGCTGGAGTTGGGAGAAGAGATTCAGTGAGGGGAAACAGATTTTTGTTAAGCAAAGAAAGAGTACTGGCCAGGGTTGGAAGCTTAGCAACTCACAACATTTTGTAAGCCGTGGTTCCTGGATGCTAGTGGTTCTTACTTTGATGAGGCAGTCAGCATAGCAGTATAGTATTTCCAACCCTAATGCTGCTACAGCCGGGCACATTTATGCAGATGAAAGAAGCCAGCCACTGTGTGAATGGAGTGGTTGGCTCCTTTCAACTACAAGAAGTTTCCATCCCACAAACAGAAAATCACATCATGCTCCACCTGGCTGATCATTGGGCCTACAGTGACACACCTCTGAAATGCAGTGCTATGCAACAGAATGTTTCCTATACATGCATGAGTATGCAATCATAAAAATAGAGGTGATTTAAAAAGAAAAGAGGACCACTGCTCATGATTAGGTGGGATTCTGCAAAACATTGAGGTCAAAGTGGCCAGTACTTACATGATGGATTAAAGATATATTCACAGGTGAAGATGTAGTGTTGTCATTTTTCTGTATTTTTTGGGGACTGATATCAAGAGATGAGGCTGTCCTGCTAGTGACTGATTATAACTTCCAATAAGGAAGCTCTCACACTGCAGACCTGGCACCCCAGACACCACCTCATTGGTCCTGGGTAAGTGGTGGCTAGATAAGCCCAGGAGAAGGTCAGTGACAGAATGGTGGGTGCTGTCCATAGTTGAACAGACTGGCAGATAAATACCTAGATAAAAAACATGTATTATGTATATTGACATTAGGGGTGTCACGATATGAAATGTTGATGGTATGGTAACTATTATATGTAATACTGAGGCTATCATAATACCATCAAAGTTATCTTAAGGCAGCAATCATTTTTATACAAAAAAAGAGTTTCCTCAAACTCTTATTTTGGGAAGAGTTATTATGGAAGGGACAGTTGTCACTAAAAAACACAAGAATTAGTGGAAAGACCCGAAAACCAAGGTAAACCATGAACGACAATTATCACTGTAACAATGATTGCCCACGGTATCAATACTGTGACTTCTGATAGTGTGGTATACTGTGACACCGTCTTACCATGACATCCCTTACTGACATGTATCAAACTGTATTGACAAAAGAAAACCATGTTGGCATAGCTTCACACTTTTATTAAAAAAAAATAAGTTGCTTGTTCTAATGGTTCAAAAGTTAACCTTTTCAAATATACAGACCCATCCTGAGAAAGAGTTAACTTTGTGAGTGCTAGGGCTTTTGGTTTTTTTATAATTAAAATTCAGATTGGGACAACATGTATAAATTCAACTGATAATAGTTCTGATTTATTGATATATTGATATTTACATTGTCAGTGGCTCAGTAGGTAGCACACTCGCCTCTGAGGCCGGGAGATCAGAGGGCTGTGGGTTCAGTTCCCACATCTGGTACTTGGGTTAATATCCCAGTACTGACACTGTAGTACAGTATGAGAGGGATGCTGCACTTCTGAGGTGCCATCTTTCAGATGAGACGTTAAACCGAGGTCCCATCTGCCTGGATTGGTAGTAGTTCAGGTGGATGTTAAAGATCCCATGGCACTTATCGAAAAGAGTAGGGGAATTTTATTGAGAAAGTTGGACTTCATTACAGAAAAAAGAAACAAACAATACAACAAACATAAAAGATCCGAGAAAAAAAACATACCAAGCAAAACATACAGATACAGAAATTACAAAATAAAAGGGAGAATCCCCTCAAATACCTGTAAAAAGATCACAGTTAGACCATAAATGAAAAAACTGAGGCCCTGCAAAACAGTCAAAATCCTGTACTTTAACAACACAAATAGCAATTCTAATATTATCAGTTACTTCAGATACTGAAATCAATTTTTGATGCAAAACCAGCATACATCTGGCCTGCCATAAGTAATAACGAATTAAAGAAAAAACAATAAATAACGTGTCTCCATGATATTTTTGACATAACGCACCCTGCGCACAAAACATAATTTGAGCATAAGATAAATGTAATAGCATTGGTTCCGACCACAAACCAGCTAACATAGTCCAAAAGGAAACAGCAAAGGGACACTCCAAAAAAAGGTGTTGTTGGGTTTCAAGAATAACAGAACAGCCCACCCTGGGGCAGTATCATGCGTCTAAAGCTTTGTGCGTATGATTGCCTTTAACACTCAGACGCCCATAATTACCTAACCAGACTACATCCCACACATAGGAGGGCAGATGGGGATTACAGAGTTGTTGAAGAATCCAATCAACCCGGTGTGAGGGACAAAACGGTAGAACCACCCTATCCTGTGCATCTTTCCTCCAAATGATGTCATAAAGAAGTATTCTAGATAAAATACAAAAATCCTGAGGACGTAAATCCCAAGATAACACCACCTTAATAGCTTCTTTCCCATATACTGGAACATCAGAAAATCAAAAGACCCACCCTTTTTTTCCCAAATCCCAACTGGGAAGGCAAGGCATTAACCAGTGCAACAACAAGGGTTTCCATACCACAAGCCCTGGTTTTAAAGCTTTCCCAAAATTAGTGTTAAAAAATATTCTGTAAAAGAAAGCCACCGGGTTGATCTGCCCAACCCCTCCCTCCCTCCTTATATGGTCTATAGGTTATGCTCCTCTTCACCGGGTTCAATCTAGACCCCCACAACCCTTGAAAAAAAATCCTATACAATCTAGAAAAGCAACCCATGGGCGGAGGAAATACGTAACAAAGATATAAAAAATTGGGGAGCACCAAAGTTTTAAGCAACACAACACGTTTTTTCTTACCAATCAGATACTGTTTCCATCCAGAAATCAAACCCTCAGCCTTTCCTGAGGCCAATTGCAAATTATAATTACATACATTATCAGTCCCAAATAAAATACCCAAGTACTTAAACGGGCGAATATTAATCGATATCCCAGCATACTGACCTGATTGAGGAAGATCTGGGTGTCCAATAGGAACCCCAATACTTTTACCAAAATTAATTTGGGAACCTGAAACCGAGGAGTAAGTATTGAGAACTTGTAACACAACCGTTTCAACAGTACCAATATCCACGGTCAAAACCAAATCATCTGCATAAGCTAAGATTTTAACTGGAGCCAATGAAGGGGCAACCCCCAACCCCAAAATATGAGGACGAAGAGAAATTGCCCGAGTCAATGTATTGATACAAAAGTTATACAGGAGAGGGCTTAGTGGGCAGCCTTGTCGGACCCCTCTAACCATAGTGACAGGATTACCCAACCAACCATTCACATTTGGAATGATGGTAGCCTCAGTATACAGAGCTTTAATCCACAGGAGAAACTGACAAGGAATCCCAAAAGCACCTAACACCGGAAATAAATCATGTGAAACCCTATCAAAAGCCTTCTCTTGGTCTAACCCCAACACCCAACCAGAGACCCTACCTTTCCCACCCAAAGCAAATAATTCACGTAACAGAATTAAATTATCATTTTGGCTTCTCCTGGGGATACCACAAGTCTGAGCAGGACTAAGACGTGGTGCAGTTTTTATAAGCCTGGCCAACAACATTTTTGCAAAGATTTTATAATCAACATTTAATAAACTCAAAGGCCTCCAATTTTGTAATTCAGTACGAACACCCTGTTTTTTAAAAATGAGAACTAAAATAGCTTCCTTCATGGACTTAGTTACCGAAGCTGTGGTCAGCATATTATTAAATAATAGAGTCAGGGCAGGAACCAAATCCTCTTTAAACGTTTGAAAAAAACGAGCAGTAAGGCCATCTGATCCGGGTGTGGAATTAACACTCAGACTGTCAATGGCTCTATGGGTAAAATATCACCAGACAACATCTCTTGCTCCTCTAAAGGAAGTGGTGGAAGGTGTAAGGAGTCTAAGAAGGGTTTAGCAGCTTCACAACTCGGAGAATTACCCAACATAGAAAGGACATGTTGTTCCACCACCTGAACCATTACCTCTGGATCTGATACCAGAACACCACTGGGTGACCTGAGTTCCTGAATAAACTTAGAGTCCACCCTTCCTTTACAGTCTTTGAACGTATTCAGCCCACCTTTGGTCACCTGCGTCCCAAATCGTGCCTCCTGCCCCAATGAACTAGCCCTATCATATTGCAGGGATCTCATTTGTGAACAAATCACTGCAATCTGAGCACTATAATCAGAATCCGTAGTATCTGATAAGGAAATCAGATGCTGCAATTGGTGCCATAGTGCTAGATATGATAAGTAAGTTGCAGTATGTTTTGCCACAGCTTGTCCCTGAAAAATCTGCCACCATCTGTTTTTACAGTCATCCCACCACTCACAAGGGTCTTCATAAATATCTGCCACCGAAAGTCTGGCTGACCATTCCCTCCTCCATAGTTTTTGTAGGCGATGATCCTCTAACAGAGAATCATTAAGCCGCCACCTATTTTTTTTACATCTTGGAGTATTCTTCCAAGAACAAGTCACCTTAACTGCTGCATGATCGGTGAACTCCACCCCCAGAGTATTACATGATAAGATCCGTAATACTCGAGATAAAAAAAATGAAATCAATACGAGTCCGCAGTGGCCCTTTAAAAAAAGTAAATCCCCCAGACACATGACACGATCTATAGGCATCTACCAACTGAGCAGCTGTAACCACCTCTTTTAAAGCGACAGAATCGCAAAATAATTTTGTGGTCTGTAACCCTCTATCCTTCTGATGCAACCCACAATGAAAGTCGCCAACCCACAAAATTAATCTAGAGGAATGCAAGTAAGGCCGAATTAACTGAAAAAGCGAAACCCTCTGTGCTTTAGATTGAGGGGCATAAACACCAATAATCCGAAATCTTTCCCCGCAATAGGAAAAATCCAACAATAAAGCACGACCGGGCTGAATATCAACCAACCGTGACACCCGGAAATCAGAGTTGGAGAATAAAATTCCCACACTGTCACATTTGTCAGTACCGGGAAGACCAAAAAGATGGACCAGAAGTCCATGCCCGAGATGCTTGTTGAAGCTCACGGTTAGATTTAAGTCTGGTATCCACAAGACAGATGATATCACAGTTGAAATCTGGTAAGGTTAAAAAAAAAACCCAAGCTTTCTCGGTCCTTTAATACTGTTGACATTTAATGTACACACAGATAAAGTCTCCCTCATTAGGTACCTATGGGTGACTTACTTCTCCGACTTTGTCTAGTCCTTTTTGCAATGGGGTCCAAATCCCCCCCTCCCTCAGTGTCCGTACAAGAACGGATGGAAGAGCTATCTGTATCCTCCCCCTTGATTCTTTATCGGAGACGTCTGTAGCTAAAATAGCAAATTTATTTTCCGATCTCCATGTATTTCCCCTCACATTTTTACCTCGACCCAACACAGCCAAACCTTTCCGTGTTCTTTTATGGGGTATTTGAACAAATCCAGCTGCCTCAGTACCAGACACCATGTTTACTGGGGGGCATGGTGATATCAACCACTACTGTATCTTCTGAGCCAAGCACCTCAGGGACAGGAATGTCCTTAACACCCTTAGTCAGATCTATCTCCACAGGTGGAGGATAGACCCTTGTTTCCTGAACACAAGTGTCCTTTGACTTAACAGGGAGTTCCCCTGATCCAGAGGTAGATGTGTTGTGAGTCTGAACCCAAGCTGCAGTAATCTTATCCTGCGCCTGTTGAGCCAAGGAAATCAAGCCCACTTGACGGGCAATCGTCCCTATTATGGGATGCCCAAGGGCAGCGGCCATATGCGTGCCCAGTTCGTTCACACAAATTACACTTAAAAAGGTTAAGACAGGCACTAGAAGCATGTCCAAAATCAAAACAATGACTACATTCTATAATGTCACAAGCGGAGCTAAAATGAGCTCTGGAACCACATTTAAAACAGGATTTAGGCTGTCCCACATAAAAAATGAGACCTTTGTCTTTTCCCAAATAAAAAAAACTCGGTAGGTGACTAGGCCCATTATTCGTGGAATACAATTTGACACGAATCCTCCATCCCCCATCCCATATTTGTTCACTATCTAATGTGGGTGTAGGTTTATTAAGCACCTCACAGCGTTGTCTTAACCAAAATAAAATATCCTCAATATGTACTCCTTCATTTTTAAACATGACAGTGATATTTCTAACAACAGGCTTTGTTAAAGGAATTGCATGAAAAGGAGACCACGTAAGGAGAGGCCTGACAAGCAGCATATTGGCCCCAAAATCGATCTAAACTGGAAACTTGTTTGAAACTAACATCAAAATTATGATTCCCCAAACTAATAAGGGCAAATATCTCAGACAAAAGGAATTTCATGGATCCTACAAGTAGTGTTTTCACCACATAGAGCCGAGTCGGAGGATCCACTAACCCCCCCTTTATATAATAGGCGAACCGCATTCCTTCTGGGAGCTGGTTCTCCTTTAGATGAAAACAAATCAGCCAGCTTAAAGCCTACTGGTCTATCAGTATCCTCATCCTGAGAGTCTAGTAACTGAGGGGCAGGTCCCATCTGAAGTGGACCCTCTGTTTCTAAAGGCATAGAAAGGGCAGCGGCAGGGGAACCAAGCACTTCAGGAGTATCCTGTAAATTAGTAGAAACATTCTCAACCGAAGCAGGCTCAACAAATGTTAATGCAGAATTATCAATACCTGACAGTTTCTTAACACAATCAGTAATATCCCCCTTGAGGGTCATTAGAGTCCATAACTTTAGTATTTACCACAGACTCCCCAGCTTTGTGTAGCATATTTAAATACGTGGGGTCTTGAGAATCAGGAGTCCAAACCCCTCCATCACCCTGTTCCCACCCAGCCCCCTTCAGAGCTTTTTCCGGAGACCACGAAGTCCCCTGTCCAAAAAAAGGAGTCGAGGTATCCTTAGACGCCTTAGAGACTCGCCCTTTAGGAAGTTTCACAGTACCTTTTTTTACTCCATCCAGGAGTTTGAGACGTCGGGAAGAAGAAAACCTCTGGACCCTTAGTCGTAGTCGAAAACGCAGCATTCGGAAATCTAGGCAGCACCCCCCCGAGCAGAAGAAGCATCGCCGCCACTCGAGGACTGTGTTTGTAAAGTTGCAACAGGTAAATCCTGCTGGGGCTGTAGGCATGCCGAGAAACCACTCGGTAAACTGCCAGCCCCAGCTCCAGCTTTCAGATTTGGAGCGTCGCTTGCAAGTGACGCCGACTCTACTGCGTCATTCTGGGTCTTCCCAGACCAGCGAAAATTAGCCTTAGACGGCCCTAGAGCTGCCTTCAGAAGTGCAGCAATCTCCACATCCACCACAGCAAGTTCTTATAGTAAAGCCGACCGCTTTGCCTTCAATAAGGTTTGCAAATTATGTTCTTCTGTAGGACCGACCTCCGTTAGCCCACCAGCCTGAATAACCTCCATACGCTCCTCAGCTTCGATGATAGTCGCCATCGCGACTTCTGCTACAACACACTCTTCCTCCATGGCCCCTGAGAATAGAAGCACAGGGAAGGAGGCCCGCTCCCCTGTACTCACACCATCCAGCTCAAGCTCTGACTGCAGCATACCGACAGCAGCAAGTAGGGGAATTTCCCCGGTGTCCTGGCCAAATTTCCCTCATTTCACTAAAAATACCACCAACAGATTAATCTGGTTCAAGGTCATCTTGCATTCATCTGTATCCCCCTCCCCCGGGTTGTGCCTGAAAATAGGCAGTATTTGTCTAGTGCACTTACCTGGTCAACAAAAACTAAATAAATGAAATAAAATATTGATAATTTTAAATTATCGGCAATTTACTCTAGTGCTGTACTGTAGCACCACATATGAGACTAGGAATCGAGTCCCCAATCTCAGCTGTCCCACCTGAGACTAGAAGAGTCCAGGACTTGATGTGGAGTCATTGTGCACTGACCTTAGTGGGGAGAGAGCTGGGCAGCCCACTGTATGAGCACTTCCTGTGGTGGAAGTACTGGTGGCATTGATTTTATGGGTGACCACATGATGTCAGCCACCCTAGGATTGGATTTGATGATGGACGATTTTGCGATATCTGATCATCCTTAATCTGGATGGCAAGTGGTAGCCCTACTGCTGCATAAGCTGGCCCCATTGGTAAACACTGTTAACTTGAAATACCTTGTAGAACTATGATGTTAGTAAACATTAGTATCCCTTTTAAACAAATTCACCTCCAACCAGGTCCTGTGCATCAGTCCAAAATTAATCTGCTTTACAATCCCAGATATAACTCAATCTGAGCAGCTGTAACAGTCTCGAAATTGCCACCAAGATAAATGGTGGAGTCAGTGACCATGCACCCCACAGTGTTACAGTACAGAGGAGAAACACTAGGTACATACATTTTTAAATATCAGTCTTAGTCATATGTGCTTCTCTCCCCTACCTGTACCAGTACCCAAACTTTTTAAATCTGGAGTATCCAGTACTTATCTCAGTTCTTTTCCCAATCCAAAATATCCTCATGTTTCTCCTGTCACTTCACATCAGCCTCTTGGCCCATTTGTCAACATCCTAGGAATCCAAAACAATTAATGATTTCATCTGAAGGTATCTCTAAATCTAAATCTCAATCTCTCTCCAACTCTGTAAACAAATATTCCCCTCTTTTTATAATATGTTTTTCTGTGGCAATTCAGTTCTGCATCCATTTCTTGTAAGTTACACCACCTGTGTTCCACAAAATGTATTAAGACTTTGTCAATTTTTTTCCTGTGACCAGCCTGAAGAGTACATTAACCTACTTAACAAGTGTAGCCAATTAAGACATCATGTCCCATGGCTGATTTCCTGCTAATAATTCTGCAAACAAGCTTCTGGAGCTCAAAATGCACCTCAGGGTTAACCCCTTCTGCTCCAGAAAAAAACCCAAATAGCTGTCTGTAATCATTTGAACAATATAATTGTACACATTTGTAAATCAAGTGATCTCAGTTTCACAGAAAGATTCACATGTGTATTTTTATCCACTGAGAAGCAAGGGAAGAAAAAATAGAAACAGCAATTCCAGTTGGTTCTTACACAACCCTGTCACTTACTTGTCCCATTTGTTAATCAGATAGAGTTAAAAGTAAGGATCTGTTTTTCTCCTCACTTATTCTGCCACTTTTCTATCTCTTGCCTGTCTAATTGTGTAATCAATTTTCCTTATGACATCTAAGAATTGGCCACTCTTATGGTCTCACAATTTCCCCGTTTTCTCCCTTCCTTTACTTGCTGTTTCTATTCTTTCTTTGTTCCCTCGCTTCTCTGTGGTTAAAAAAAGTATGTGAATCTTTATGTGAAACTGAAATCATTGGTTTGCAAATGTATACAGTTATATTGTTAAAATGATTACAGACAGCTATTTGGGTTTATCTGGAACACACAGTGTTAACCTTGAAGTGCATTTTGACCTCCACAAGCTTGTTTTCAGAATTATCAGCTGGAAATCAGCACTGGGACAGGGTGTCATAATTAGTTGCACCTCTCGAAAAGACTAATGTACTCTCCAAGCTGGTCACAATAAAGAAACTGACAAAGACTTAATACATTTTGTAGAACACAGGTGGTGTAATTTACAATAACAGGACCCAGAATTTAATTGCTAGGGAGAAACATCTTATGAAAAGAGAGGAATGTTTGTTTAGAGAGTTGAAGAGAGATTGAGATTTAGAGATACAGTACCCTCAGATGAAGGATTTTGTTTTGCTTGAACTGCCTGTAGAAGAAATATATGTTGTCGAGCCACAGGTCAGGAAGCACAGGAAAACCAGGAGCAGTTGTAATATTTGCAGGGTGTTTTATTATTAATAACAGTAAAATAAAAACAAAAATTGTTCAGAATAACTATTTACAATGGCAGTACAAACACAGAAAGCAGAGTCCTTTTCTTCTTAATTTCAAATCTCAGTCTGTCTTTTTTGCAAAACATTGCAGCTCTTTTTTTATAAGTCTTTGCAGGAGCTCATTAAGAAAACAACATGCTTCTCACTCAATGTTCTTGTCAGTTTCAGCAGGTGCGGCAAAAAGAACATTACGACCCAGAACTGGCCTCTTGTTTACATCTCTGCAAAAGGTTTAAAAACTGCATTTCAGGTTAACCCCTTGAGTTCCAAATAGCTTTTTGCAATCATTTCAACATTATAGCTATATACAGTTTTAAACAAAGGGATTCAGGTATCAATTACATTTCCACAAAATGATTCACATATATTTTTATACCAGCAAATATGCAAGGGGGAAAGAAAAGAAAGAAATAGTAAGTGAGGGTAGAGAGATAGCGAGAGTCAGAGAACTGCAAGATCGTCAGGGTGATCAAGTCCTAGGTCTCTCAAGAAAATGTGGTTGTGCAACCAGACAGGGAAGAGTCAGAAAAGGAGAGAACAGAATAGATCCTTGCATTTAAACTCTTTCTCCATAATAACTGGGCAGGGCTGCATTCAACCCTGTCACACTAACCTATCCTTATCTGCCATCAAAGTCTATGTTTCCTGCACAATTTTATTTTTTGTTTTATTGTTACTGACAATAAAACACTACTTGCAAATGTTATATGTTTTCCTGGTTTTACTGTGCTTCCTGACCTGTGCCTTGATGACAGAGATAACTTTTTATCTGGCAAGTTATCTCAAAACATATGTTGTATAAATATTTATTTATTTATTTGAAAATTGGTAACCTGGAAAGGCACACTGAGCCAAGGCTCATTTCCAGGTGTGACCTGGGGGAAATACAGTAATGAAGCATACACAGTATTAACAATTAGTACAAAGTAAAGTACAAACACAGTACATTTAAATTACAAAAGTACATACAAATTAAACAGAGCTAAACAAATGTACAATGTACGACTTTGATGCTCAAATAAAGAGACAAACGCTAGTGGAATAAATGGCAGTGTAGATGTAGAAAATGAAGGAGCCTGATACAGGCTGAGGTAGAATCCAGGAGGAGGCCAACAACTGGGATGGTAGGGGCTCCAACAGGGGAGGAATCAGAGAGGGGAATGACAGAAACAAGTGGGGGCGGGAAGACGTTTTAGCTGGAGCCTAAAGAAGACAGAGGATGGGGAGAGATGGAGAGAGGTGGGGAGCAGGTTTCAGATGAAGGGAAGGTGATAGGGGAATGCTGACTACTGAGCAGAGGAGTGGGGAAGGGAGAAAGTGTGAAGATTCCTGGGGCAGAGAGAGTACGAGTATGATTATAATATGTATCTATACAGATAGACAGACAGACAAACAGATAGATATAAGTTGCAAAAAACTTTGTTGATAATCCAGTTAGGGTAAAAGTGACAAAAGTTGGGAAATGACACATTAGAGTTTCCAACCCTAACACCCCACCCTCCCAAACCAAGCCCGGAGAGCAGGTGTGGGTGTGCTTTGGGCTTCTCAAGCCTAACGCTCACCCACCCCATTTCATCTATAAATAAGGTCAGATGTATAATCCTTTTTTTCTTTTTTTGCTCCTTCCTTAGGCTTCTCAGTCAGCCTCTCCTTCCAGTCAACCATGGACCCCACCAACACCCTCGCCCCAACCCCCTCTACCTACTCATATTGCAGCCATCCCAGGGGTAGCCCAGTGTATCCCTTCACTGGATGGGTGCCTCTCTGAGGGGGAAGGTGCCAGGGAGGACAACCAGCACACTGTCTGTTCGGTCTCTGGGAGCTGCGGAGGTGGCTTCGGGGCCTCAGGGCACTTGCACTGACAGGAGCTGGTGGCCATCATCCAGATGGCCGAGAAGCAGTTTTCCAGTTTGCTCCCCTGGGGGCGCATGGTGTGCCACAGATGTCAAGCCACATGTCAACGTCCACCATGCCCCTTGCGTTCAGTGGGGCTCGCCGAGCTGTTGCACTCCCAGCCTCCGCCAGGAGGTGGCACACAGTTAGCCGCATCCCTTCCCTCCCCTGGGAGAAGGCAAGCAGTCGATGTGCAGTCTTTATGAGAATGGGGTGCGCGTTAGGCTTGAGAAGCCCTAGGCACACCCCACAACTGCTCTCCAGGCCTGGTTTGGGAGGGTGGGTTAGGGCTGGAAACCCCAATGCCTCATTTCCCAACTTTTGTCATTTTGACCCTAACTGGAGCATTAATGAAGTTTTTTGTAACTTATTTCCTTACTTTTTGAGATAGTATAATAGTATCCTTATTTTACTGTGGGAAAGGACCCTGCGCTACCATTCTTCCGTAGATGTGTATAAGTATGTAGCTGTGGAAGCTCAGGGCCCTCCAGGCCCCACACTTCCATTTATAGGACAACAGTGACCAAACTGTCACCATAGCCATCTTATTACCCCACCTCATGTACCTGGTACAGAAAATGTTCGAATCACTGCTAAAATGTAATTCTACGCAACTGCAATGGCATTTTACACTACAGGTGTGAAAACACATTTTGGGCAGGATTTGAAAAATGACAGCTGTTACATACATGAGGTGTTAATAAGTAGGCTATGTTGAAAATCTGTGATAAAAATATTTAACGTTTCCAAGGTTACGAGTGAGCATAGCGAAATTGCAGCGAATGGCATAACTTTGGCATTTTTTTATATTTTGACACCAAATTTTCAACATAGTCTTCTTATGACCCCACCTCAAAAACCCCAAAGTGAAAATGTTTAAATCCGTGCCAAAACACCATTGTGTCACAGGTGTGAAAACATGTTTTGGACAGGATGTAAAAAATGACAGCTGTACTGTTCCTGAGGTGGTGTGAAAAAATGGCTCTGTTGAAAATTTGGAGTGAAAATATTGAAAATTACCAAAGTTATGTGCACACATGGAAAAATTTAAACAAACGCACGAAACTCAGCCATTCTCAGGATTTTCACAAAATTTTCAACATGGCCTTTTTGGGACCCCACCTCATGAACACAGGTGGTTAAATTTCATTATTCGGTCCAAAAGGTGATTTCGCTCAGTGACTGCAAAATCACCTTCTGGGCCCGAATAACGAAATGACAGTGACAGTGTTCATGGGATGGGGTCCCAAAATGGGCATGTTGAAACTTTGGTGAAAAAATTCCAAAAAATGGCAAAGTTATGAACATAAGTTCAAAACGCCATTGAAATACATTATACGGCACTTACCGTTTCCATTTCCAGTAAACCTTTACTCTGAACTCTTTCACTGCTGTGGTGCATTTTTTCAACCCATCTGCCTGCAGCAGAATCCAGCAGCTCTCCCTCTTTCTCTGAAGAGCTGCTTACACAGTCGTCCTATTTACTTTCCAGATGGGGAAAGGCAACAACCAGCCCTGGGGGACAGATTGCTGGCAGCCCCCAGGCAGGCCCTCTTTCAGCCTTGCAGCCCCATTTTCAGTCTAGGGGCTGGAGCCCCCCTCCCTGTGGAGGAGTTCTTGTCAAAACTGAACTCAGAATCACAAGTTCTTGTCTTTTGGGAGCTTTTTGGCAGCTCCCTATTGGCTGGAGCCACTGTCCTTAAAGAAAATTAATATGTATGAGGCTCCCTCGATGCCTCATTGGTTAGAAAAAAAGGCACCTCAATATTCCGCACTATTTTTCCCCAGGAGTCCTTTCACAAGCCCCAGAATCCTCTTGGCAAATATCCAGCCATTTTAGTTGGCTGGTTGGCATCACAGAGCTGCAGAGCATGGCTGCTTGAAAACAGTTCCACTACAGTTCACACCACTATCCCAAGTTTAGATCATTCCTGCAGCCAAACCCTTTACTTTTATACAATTATTTTCCCATACACTTGTAACATTCCCTGTGCCCTACAAAGTGACTGCCATATCTGGCACATTTATTTGGCCCTCTTCCAGTCACTGGAGCCGTTATACCTAGCCCCTAGGCAGCACACGAAGTCCCATTACATTTTGTTCATGGCCCCAACCTTATTTTTTTGCTGCAACCAAAACATGTATTTTTATATTTTCATTTCCCCTCAGAACTGCAGACGCACCTTCCCTCTGGCAGCCCACATCATCATTTCAATATTTTCTTTCTTTACCAACCTGTTGCTAGCACTAACACTGTGCCCCAGCGTTAGACAGGCTCCTGGCTAATTACATATGCATGCCACCTCATTATTATTTATGAGGTGGCACACGATTCCCAAGCATGATTGGCACTCACAAAAATCTGTCTTTCCTCTACTGTTGCCTCTCTAGTCTGCCCAAGGTCTCTGGTCCCTCTTTTGATTTGCCCTGGGTCCAGGACCACTGGAGAGGCATCACCAAAGGCCACAGAATGGCCAAATGAAAATATGCCTTCTGCGCATGCACAGAGTGTCATCCTGTACCGGAGTGCAACCAAATGGGCAGCGGGTCTGTGCTACAGCCCCCTGGGCACCGCTCCTCAAAATAACTTTGTGAGTGCCCGGGGGAGGATCCAGAGGACTACCAGGGGGTACCAACCAGGACCGGGGAACTGTGGGGAAAATGGAAGCAACTTCTAGGGTTATACAGGTAATCCCCAATTGGGGGTTACATGGGGGATGGACCCCCCCGATGTCAGCTTAATATAAAACAAGGGGCTGTTGAGGGGTGGGCATCCTGGTGTCAAATATTTAAAATGAAATCGGAGAGTGGGGGGTGCCACTAGACACCAGGGAATATATGAGGAATGCGATTGGGGAATGAGAGGTGCCACTAGACACCAGGGAAAACAGGGGGGCATATAACTGACACTGCAGCTGACAGCAGGAGTTCAGCTGCAGCTGCAGAATGAAATAAAATATGCTGCTCTCATACAGAGAACGCGGCGGGAGGCTCCTCTCGCCAAACTGGGCACCCCGGGATTTTGGGTGCCCAGAAAAAGCATTTCTAGGGCTAACTGTAAAAGAACAAACACCAGAATCTAGCTAAACGGGGCTCATTTAGCTAGGTTCTGGTATTTGTTTTGTGAAATGACTGCATTTATATTTGTTTTCCACGTTTTTGAGTTTGTAAAACAAAAAAACAAGATGGTGGCTCGCAAAACAGTATTTTTTTCCTCACGAAAGAGGATTTCTTTCTTACAAAAAAGGAATGGATCTCACGAGAATGAATCCTTTTTTGTGAAATCAAATCCTTTGTCAAACTTCTTACCTCTATCCTCAAAAATGAACATCCCATAGGAGATAATGGGAACTTAAAAACTGAATAACATTGCAACAGGGTAATATTTTTGCACTAAAGCATGGCAGATCTTACTTCGAGAAACAGCTCTTGCATCAGGTTACACCATTAAAGCCGGCAGGCGTCAGGACCCCATGGAAATTTTCTAGCTAGCAGTATTCAGCGGGGACCACCCCCGACGTCGGTCCCACCCCCAACATCAGGCATAGTACATAAAGGGGCGGTCCCCCAGAATCCCCAGTTCTTTTCCCGCCGTCGACTCGCCAGCATCGGCCTCACGGTCCTACTCTAGTGCACGACGGCTAAGAACTTCTCTAAATAGTTGTACCAAACTAATGTCGGCATCTCCAACTCCTTCTTCAGAGGGTCACCCTTCCAAGTGTGCTTGCGGCAAACAGATCCCTTCAAGGATCCTTATTCATCCTGCCTGTGGTGCTTAGGCCCGGACCACGACATCAAGGCCTGCTCCTTCTGTCAGGGGTTCAACAGCCACACCAGGATCCACCGTCAGAAGGCACTTCAGGGGTACCTTTTGGAAGAAAAACTGAGCAGAATGGATAAGGAGCCTTCCTCCAGAGGTGAATCTTCCTCAAAAGCCCACAAACACTGGGACAAGCACCGGGAGAAGGCAAGGTCCAGATCACCTAACCGGGCCTCGGACTCGCGTAGCTCAGGCTCCACTCGCTCTGACCGCTCTCCCTCCAGGGTTCATTCTCAGCCCACTCCGGTCAAGGTTAAGGCTACAGGTGGTTCTTCCGCTTCACTTCAACCCATAAAGACTTCCAAGCCTTCGGCTTCTTCCACTCCATCCCGGGCCTCATCGAAGTCTTCTGACCGTCACCAGACTAAGTCTTCCTCTTCTGCCTGACGCCAGGACCCCGACTCCAGATTGGTCTCCCAGCCTCCTAGGGTCCCGATCCCCCACCAGGAAGACAAAAGACCTGGCGTCCCTAGGCGGGCAGCCGGACCAGTCGTCGGCCAAGCACCTGACGTCGGCAATGCGTTCGCCGGAGTCGAGGACATTGGTTAAGCACCAGACATCAGCCAGGCATTTGCCAGACCCGAAGACATTGGCCAAGTGACCGATGTCGGCCTCACACTCACCGGAGCCAAAGACTGCCCCCTGTCACCGGTCGCCGGGACTCCACGGAGGAGGACACGACATTGCCTGAGGACCAGGCAGGCAACACAGAGGATGCCGGGCTTCCAAGGGAAACTTTGCCCACCCCGGAGACACCTGCAGACCCGATGCCCGACCCCAGCGACAGGCCACTGGCACCAGGCCGGTCGTCGGACATGAACATTCAAGAGGTCAAGGATCTCTTCACTTTCTGGTGGGACACAATCCAGAAAGATGTGATCCCCATAAAACCTCCTCCTCCTCCTACTCCTTCACCTCCTACTCCCCCTCCTCCACCACAGGGGCCAGCAGGACGACCCCCAACCCCTAAGGAGCATACTCCACCTCCTAGGGGAAGATCTAAGGAACGGAGAAGGCCTCCCTCAAGATCTCCCTCAGGGTCTCCCAGCCCCAAGTGACCCAGACGTCGTTGATACACTCCATCGGGGAGGATTCTAGATTGGATACCTCTGAAATCTCCAGATCTCCTTCTCCACTCAGCATCCCATCGCCTGACCCACAAGACCTACCCTGGTCACCTCCGGATGATCCCTCCTTCTCAGAGATTATGAGGCACATCCAGGAGAACATGGGATGGGATTCTGAAGCTCTCGACCCTGAGAGACAGCGCCTTGCCCATTATCTTCGGCAGAAAGATTCCAAGCCTGTGGTAGTACCACCCTTGGTGGACACTTGCGCGGACGTCACCAAGGCAGCGTGGAAGCGTCCGCACTCCACCCCCGCTGTGCTGAAGAAAGCTGACCGCCTGTACAAGGCCCCAAAAGAGGACCAGTACTTGGCACAACAACCTCTGGCCGACTCCCTGGTCATTACGGCCTCTCATGACCGGTCCCAGCGACCGCAGCATATGAACACACAGCCACCGGACCAGGAATCCAAACAGTTGGATGCCCTGGGGAGGCGCATGTATGTGGCTGCTACATGCTCCGTCAGATCCCTGAACTACCTATCTCACATGGTTCAGTTTCAGAATGCCCTGTGGGAATAGGGGCAAGACCTTGTTGACAAATTACCGGATGGCGATCAGAAGGTGGAGCTCCTAAACCTCCTCCACACAGGGTCTGATATGGGAACCCAAGTGCTACGAGCCACATATGATTCTGCGGACTCGTCTGCCAGAGCTGCAGCTTTGGGCGTCTATCTCCGGAGCCACTCCTGGCTCCATGTCTCCGGCTTGACCCCTGATGTATAGAAAAACATTCTTGACGTCCCATACAACGGCGAAGTCCTGTTTGGTGAACACCCGGAGAAGGTTATCACCAAGCTCCAGGACGCCGGGAAGGCAGTTAGATCTGTACAAGCTATGTACAGATCAAGGCCTGGTTCCTTTCGTAGGAACCAAAACTGTTTTCGCAGCCAGCAACAATGGCAGCAGCCACGTTCCGGCCTGCAGCGAAGGGGCACTTTTCATTGTAAAGCCCAGGCTAAGTCTTCCCCAGGCAGAGGCCAGCGTTACACCAAACCGGCCCAGCCTGCAGGAACCAACGCTGCCACAGCATGACTCCTTCCTGGCCCCCACCCCTCCTCTGGATCAGTGGGCACAAAAAGTTGGGAGTCGCCTCGCTCTCCACTTTTCAGGGTGGCAGTCAATTACCGCCGACTGGTGGGTTCTTCAACTGGTCAAGAGAGGTCATTTCATCGAATTTCTCAACCACCCACCATCAAGACCTCCCCTGCTTTCCCATTATTCATTTCAGCACGCCCTGCTCATACAGCAGGAGGTGCTCGTGCTTCTCGGAAAAGAAGCTATAGAGCACATACCATGGAACCAGAGAGGTGCAGGTTATTATTCTCACTTCTTTCTGGTTCCCAAGAAGACAGGGGACCTCCGTCCAATACTGGAACTCAGCAACCTCAACGCTTCGGTCCTCTACAAACGCTTCCACATGGTGACCCTTCCAGGTCTAATACCCCTGCTCAAGCAGGGCGTCTTCCTAGCGTCCTTGGACATGCAAGATGCTTACCTGCACATACCCATCGCTCAAGCGCACAGGAAGTTTCTGAGCTTCGAGTTTCAAGGTCACCATTATCAGTTCCAAGCCCTCCCTTTTGGACTGCTATCGACACCTCGAGTATTCACGAAGTGCATGGCGGTCATAGTGGCGGCTCTGAGGAGACAAGGCCACTACGTGTTCCCCTACCTGGATGACTGGCTTCTCATGGCGCCCTCCCGGGAGGCCCTGATGTCCACCATTCATTGTACTCAGTCTCTGTTCGAGACGTTGGGCATCATCATCAATCAGGAGAAGTCATGCCTGGTTCTGTCACAGACTCTGCAGTTCATAGGAGTAGTTCTGGACACCATCCAGGGAAACTTTTTTCTACCCCGGGACTGAGCGGAACACATCAGATCCCTCATCAGGGACTTTTTGGCAAAGAGGACCATCCCAGCCAGACTGGTCCTTTGCTTGCTCGGACATATGGCTGCGGCCATTGCAATAGTCCCGCTAGCCCATCTCCACATGAGAGTGACCCAGTGGATGTTATGGGTCCAATGGGATAAGAAGCAAGACCATCTGCAGCTTCCAATTCGGATCATGAATGCCGTAATCTGGGATTGGCAATGGTGGCTAGATTCAAGGAACCTATTAGCGGGGGTCCCCTTCATCACGCTATCTCCGATTGTGATGCTCTCCACAGATGCCTCAGGGCTTGGGTGGGGAGCACACCTCGACGGTGTCAGGTCTCAGGGCCTGTGGACAGCCCAAGAAGCTCATCTCCACACAAATATCCTGGAAATGAGAGCAGTTCTTTACGCCCTGCAGGCTTTCCAGTCGGAGATCCCACCGGGTACTCTCCTATTTCAAACAGACAATACCGCTGTGATGTATTACCTCAACAATCAAGGAGGCACCCATTCCTACCCACTTTGCAGGGAGGCCATGAGGGTGTGGGATTGGGTTCTACAACACGGCGCAAACCTTATTGCTGTTTATGTCCCAGGAGTGGACAACGTCATCGCAGACAGCCTGAGTCGCTCTCAGGCCAGAGTCCACGAGTGGGAACTACTCCAGGAGGTAGTAGAGGATCTGTTTCACAGATGGGGTACACCAGAGTTAGACCTCTTGGCGTCCCCATATAGCAAAAACTGCCCAATTTTTTCGCTAGATCCAGGGCGTGGTGTTTTCTGGCGAGACGCGTTGTCCCTCTCCTGGGAGGGCAGATTCCTCTATGCCTTCCCCTCTTCCCGTTGATCCAGAGGGTCCTTTTGAAACTTCGCAGAGAGCAAGTGATGCTGATACTTATTGCGCCGTTTTGGCCCAGACAGATCTGGTTCCCTCTACTACATCAGCTGTCCCGGGAACCTCCAGTGCCTCTACCAATCAGCTCTCACTTACTGTCTCAGGAGGCGGGCTCCTTGGTCCATCCGGACCTTCGTTCGCTGAACCTGCATGCCTGGCTCCTAGAGACATAGCCATTATGTGATACAGGGTCTCACAAGAGGTAGCAGACGTTCTAGCGGCTGCTAGAAAACTGACCACTCATGCTACTTATGCCATGAAATGGCGCAGATTTTGCCTCTGGGCTCAGGCACGGGGGTTTTCGCCAATGGATTGTCCAGAAAGGTCAGTCCTGGACTACCTCCTGTCTCTTTTTCAGACAGGCTTGGCCTACTCCTCGATAAAAGTACACCTTTGTGCCATCTCGGCCTATCACACTCCTATAGGCCAATGTCCCGTAACTCAGTTGGACACGGCACGAGCCTTCCTGAGGGGTGTTCTCCACCTTAGACCTCCGATTAAGGATCCTGCTCCACTATGGGATTTACCCTTTGTCCTGGAGCAGCTTACGCTGCCGCCTTTTGAACCAGCCGCGGATTGTGAGCTACGTCTCCTTACATGGAAGACATTGTTTTTAGTTGCCGTTACTTTGGCCAGAAGAATTTCTGAACTTCACGCACTGATGTGCAAGGAACCTTATTTGGTTTTTCACCAGGACAGGGTATCCCTACGGACTAATCCGAAGTTTCTACCTAAGGTGGTCTCAGCTCTCACTCTTAATCAGGACATTGATCTGCCAGTGTACTTTTCTAAATATTCTAATCGAGGAGAGGCCCTGTTGCACACTTTAGATGTGGATAGGTGTCTTCGATATTGTCTGACCAGAACCAAACACCACCGAAAATTGGACCAGCTTTTTGTCTCCTTCGTCCACAGAATGATGGGAGCTCCTGTTTCCAAACAGTCGCTGTCCAGGTGGCTCATACATTGTACCACGTTCTGTTACCAGAAGCGTAACAAACCCTTACCGGGCTCGGTTAAGGGTCATTCCTCAAGGGGGGGTGGCTACCTCCTTTGCGGCCTTAAAGAATGTGTCCACCTCAGCCATCTGTGCAGCAGCTACTTGGAGCACTGTGCACACCTTCATCAGGCATTATAGCCTGGACGTCGCATTGAGACGAAGAGCAGGTTTTGGTCTAGCAGTCCTTCAAGGACTCCTGTCCTAGGCTTTGGTTCTACTAGTGATTTCTACCTTCCCTCCTCCCAATGGCGAGGGATTTCCAGTATTACTTGGGAATCAATCCTAATGGTGTAACCTGCTGCAAGAGCTGTTTCTCGAAGTAAGATAGTACAGTTACGTAAGAACCTACCGTAACAGTAGATCTTCGAGAACAGCTCTTGCAGCAGGTACTTCCCCTCCCCACCATCCCCGCTGGAGGTAGATTTGTTCCGATATCCTTCTCCTAGGATCAGGTGTTCTCAACACCACCCTGATTGTCATTTGATGGCGGATCCTCAGTCTCCTTTCCTGATGTCATCCAGCAGCAGGGAGTCTCCGGCGGGAGAACTGGGGATTCTGGGGGACCGCCTCCTTATGTACTATGCCTGGCGTCGGGAAGTGGACCACGGCCGGGGGCAGTCGCTGAATACTGCTAGCTGGAAAATTTCCGTGGGGTCCTGGTGCCTGCCGGCTTCAGTCCTAATGGTGTAACCTGCTGCAAGAGCTGTTCTCGAAGATCTACTGTTACGGTAAGTTCTTACGTAACTGTACTTTCTGTTACCCAAGTTCTTTCTACCATAAAAAAATCATGACAAAATTCCACACCGTCTGGGCACAAGGCAATGAGGAAAGAAACTGCAAAAGTGGTGACGTTTACCTTTTTGACACTGTTTGGATCTCAGAATCCACACATCCAACCAGAACAAGACTTGCCATTCCATGAGATCTACCCCATAGGACAGCGCATACCAAATTCTGTGCAAATCTGTTGAATACTTGCAAAGTTATTAAAGTGCAAAATTTGAGGTTTAGCATTAAACAGGTTACTTAACCCTTACTATAGGGGCATGACTGTGCCCTTATAATATTTATATCTATCTGTTTATATACATATACAGTATATATACAGCTTAATCTGGTTAAAGGTCAGTTAGCATTCATCTGTATCCCCCTCCCCCGGGTCGTGCCTGAAAATAGGCAGGATTTGTCTAGTACACTTACCCGGTCAACAAAAACGAAATAAATAAATATATACAATCCTTTGACTGTATAGAATAATCTGTATTAAACTACTGTTTTCTTTTCAACTTGCAGGGTAGTCAAGGTTTACCTGGTGTGAGAGGAATCCCTGTAGTTAGAAGGCTGATGACTTTTTCTGCTTCCTGCCTTGTTTTGTTTTCAGCTTGCATCACAGGATGAGTGAATCACTGTTCTTTTTTTCTTTTTCAGGGGTCCTGGCACTCCAGGGCCTGGCCGTGGGGAGAGAAAAGCGAGCGGTAGGTATATTTATTTAAAATATGCTTTTAGCAGATGACAGGATGGCTTCATGAGATGCAGTATCTTGTTTTCATGGGGGATTCTTTGATATAAAAGATACCAAAGTGCTTAATTTACAGTGAAGTACTATAGGCAAGGTCCATGGAATTTAGCCACAGAACTCGGGCCCTGCTGCAGAATTTCAGTTGTGACGCAGGATTCACCTATTTGTGGTCATGTACATTGAAAAATGCTTGTGTTCAGCTGGACCGCTCATGAAATCGGTGACCCGGATTTGGGAACAAGACTTACTTGTTGGAGGGCCGGCCGAAGGAGGAGGCCCAAGCATCCCAGCGGACGCCTCCTTCTCAGAGAGAGGGATCCAGCTACAGCTGTTGGACACTACCCCACCTGGTTGCAAGGCAGGCAGGGAGCAGAAGAATTGAGGGAAGATGCTGATTAGCTAAGATGGAACATCGATCACGCTCTTGTGTTTGTCGCGATCACAATCCCACCCTAGACTCTTAGGTAGTGGTAGAAAAGTGGATGAAAATACCCTCAGCAGCAAGCAGGATGATATACTGCTGCACTGTTGTGCCTAGCTGTCCACCTGCCTCCCAGAAACAAGTTGATCAGGAGCCTGTCTGGGAATCCTCCCTGCCTCACCTCAGAGGGGAGTCCAAGGTAAGAGCAGGTGGAGTAAGTAACTGAGAAGGTGCAGATGGGGCTGGGAGGTAGAGCAAGTGTGGATGGAGCAGCTGCTGTCAGAATGAGAGATAAATAGATAAACAGAGTACTAGTTTTCCACAATTCCAGGCTCTTTTCTCCACTTAATTTGTCCTATAGCATCTCCCATATGCTCAACATCTGATGTCATCAGTGACATCAGATAGTATGTTAGCTAGTGGCCTGGCAGAAATCATTTATAGAAGTAAACAGTTCCTGCCACAGAAGTGAAACCAGCCTGCCACAGACATTCAGGAGCCCTCACACAGAACATAGAGCTGAAGTGTCACAGAGAACTGAGGGCCCTGACCGTCAGATACTTGAACGCTGGTTCCAAAGGGATACACAAATGTGAATTATTTATAGCAACAGCACAAGACAGTTACTTATAAGGGCATGACACTTACAGGCATTGAGGGTTACCCCTTTGCTCGCACCACTCCTGCGGAGAGTTGAGAGAGGGAGGTGGCTGCTAGCATTTCATACAATTCATTATATATGGGAGAGGTTAAGAAGGGAATTCAGGAGCCACCCTTTTGGCTCAGCGTCAGCGTGTTGATCTGCAGTGTTGGCACCCATGTGCGGGGAGCGGGTTGGGCTGCAACATCAGGGACAGACAAGGATAAGGCAGCTGCCACTCAGCAGGGCGTGTCAGTCGGAAAGGGTTGGCGGTGAGCACCAGCACTACAGTGACACCCTGCGGATGAGCCAGGGAGCTTGCCTCTTGCTGCAGGGGAGCAGTGATGACCAAGGCCAACCCAGGCACTGATCATGCTAGGGGGCGGAGGGAGGAACTTCAGGGAGGAAAATGGGCACATAAAATATGTTCACCAAGTCGTCTTTGTGACAGTCATCGGTGCCTCGGGCCTCTGCTCTGTGCAGATCACCATTGGCTGGACATTAGAAAGTGACTGACAGGGCTGATGTGTTACAGACAGTGCACAGCAAGACCCGATTGGCAGATGTGAGTAGTGGCCTAGGAGACCAAAAAGTAAGACTGAAAAAAAAAAAAGGGAGGGGGTCAGGTGGGAGGGCAACAAGGGTTCAGTGGGGTTAGCCCATTTTCAGAAGTCACTGAAATATTTGAGTTGAACAATTTTCCAAAATACAGAGATATAAAATGGGGGTTTGTTAATGTGAGAAGAACAAAAATTGGCTCTCAGTGATTTTCAAATTTAATAGTAATTTATCCCACAAACTGAAGTAATTTTTTGAATCATGTAATAACCTTTAGAGATCTTGGCTTTAGAAGTTTGTCCCTACCAAAAGTTAAAACCACATTTAGATCAGTGACATTTGCATATCGATCCTCCCATGTTTGGAACAGTTTATCACTAACTACAGTATTGGTAAAGACAATAAACAATTTCCAACATTTAGTGCAGAAACATAGAAATTAATGGCAGATAAGGATCTCCAGGCCCACGAGTCTGCCCAAGTAGGAAGAAGTTAGAGAGGTGTGTCCATGTCTGTGATGTGCGTGATGTACATTGGCGATGTCTTTTTCAAGTGTAATATCAATAAATTGCAATTTATGTATTTTATCTCATATATAATGTATTTTGTGTAATACTGGAACTAGAATTCTATTCACAGGATGGTTCTGAAAGTAGTACACTTGTCCTAATAGCCTTATCCTCTCAAAAATAAACATGACTTACTTACTGTTTGACTCTCAAGACAAAACTGGGGCCTCCCACAGACAACTCATGGTTGAACTTTGCTGCAAGCTGTCGTAAAGTAGATCAAAATGTTGCAGCTGTGTCCACGACTATAAAATCGTGTGAAGTTGTGGCAATTGCTCTTGGCGCAGCTGTGGTGGCACAAGGGTTTAACGCAGGGCTTCACTTAAGCCCTGCATCAACCTTTGAAAATCCAGCTCATAAATTCTGCATTAGTAGATCTGTTTCATAGCACGGTACCAGAACACAGGAGCAGCCACCTCCAGCAAACACTCAACATTTCATGCTGGTCATCCTGCACTTTTGGGTGTTTGTTGGGGGTTTGAAGATTGAAGGTTGAATCACCACTCACTCTCACAATGTTTTGGTAGGGTGATTATTGGACTCCATTTTATTTGTCTCTATAGAATACTGAGTTCCAAATGTGGGGGCCTGGGAATTATTCTGACTTCCAAATATTGGAATACTTTTGAATTTGGACCCATGGAGGTTTCTGACTTCCACTAAAAAAACAAGCATTTGTCAGTGTCGAATGTTTCCTTGCATGGTGTATGTGTCAGGGTGTACTGTATTATTTGAAGTATAGGAAGGGAAGGAGCAGCACAAGTGTTAAAAGTTAGGATTTACTTGTGCAGATCCCGTCATGTAAAAGGCCCTAATCTTTCTTTGAATCTTTCTCAGGGCAGGCCACAGAGGAGCAGCAAACACACATAGAATGGGCTGGGTGTGTGTGTGTGTGTGTGTGTGTGTGTGTTAACTAAGTTGCAGAAACCTTTGTTAATGCTTCAGTTAGGGTCAAAGCGATTCACATAAAGTCTACACATCTGATTTTTTATGGATTTATGTGATAAGGGCGAGTCTGAAAGACTGCCCATCACATAAAACAACCACATAGCCCATCGTCAAGGAGCGCTGATATTGTAGCCACCATTGCAAATAGCGACGGTCACTACAATACATCAAACCACAGAGACAACAATATATTTGCGAGGGCGAGCCCCACACCCCCAAACTAAAATAATCAACTCCAAGGGGGGTGCAGACCGAGGGGCAAGTTATTGTTTTTAAAAAAAAATTCTGCTGTCCAAAACCAGACCTGAACCCAGGTCTGCTGGCATCACAAGCAGTGGTGTGCACCACTACGCTAAGCAGCCAGCTCGGCAAGAATTGGCCACTCAAGATCCTATATCCTGCACTAGTGAGTATAGCTCCTTGCTATACTCGCTCCACAGGATATAGTGATCTTATTTGCCACTCGCTCTCAGTGTGAGAGGTATTATTGAGTCGCTCAAATTGATGCGCTCAATAATACGCGCTCATAAAGGGTGCTACCCTTTTTTACAGAAGGAATGAGGTGAGCTTTATGCTTGAGAAACCCAAGGCACACCCCACACCTGCTCCCCTGCCTGGTTTGGGAGGTTGGGGTGTTAGGGAAACCCTAACGCCTCATTTCCCAACTTTTGTCACTTTGACCCTAACTGGAGCACTAACAAAGTTTTTTGCAACTTATTTCCTTACTTTTTGATGTAGTATAATAATATCTTTATTGTACTGGACCCTGTGCTCCCATCCTCCATAGATGCGTGTATGTATGTAGGTGTGGAGGGCCCTGTGCTTCCATTTATAGGACAACAGTAGCCAGCTTGTTAGCATAGCCACCGTATTACCCCAGCTCACGTACCCAGTACAGAAAATTTTTGAACCTCGCCAAAACATAATTCTGTGCAACTGTAATGCCATTCCATGCCATAGGTGCGAAAATACATTTTGGGCAGTATTGGAAAAATAACAGCTGTGACATACATAAGGTGGGGTAATAAGAAGGCTATGTTTAAAATCTGGGGTCAAAATATTTAAAATGTCCAAAGTTATGAGCAGGCATACTAAATGCGCAACGAATGGTCATAACTCTGGCATTTTTTCATATTTTGACCCCAAATTTTCAACATAATCTTATTATGGCCCCACCTCATAAACCCTGTATGTGAAAATTTTTTGATCCGTTGCACAATGCCATTCCGTGCTGCAGGTGTGAAAACAAGTTTTGGGGAAGATGTGAAAATGACAGCTGTACTGTTCGTGAGGTGGTGTGAAAAATGGCTGTGCTGAAAATCTGGAGTCAAAATCCTGAAATTACCAACGTTATGCCGTGCGTGAAAAATTTCAGTGAATGCTCATAATTTGGCCATTTTTAGGAATTTTTCCATCAAATTTTCAACATGGACTTTTTGGGCTCCCATATCATGAACACTGGCAGTGTCATTTCATTACTCGGGCCTGAAAGTTGATTTTGCGCAGCGACCCCGAAATCACCTTCTGGGCCCAATTAACAAAATGACAGTTGCAGTGTTCATGGGGTCCCAAAAAGGCCATGATGAAAATTTGTTGTAAAAATACTAAGAAATGCCAGAGTTATGCACATAAGTTCAAAACGCCATCGAAATACAGGATACAGCACTTACATTTATTCCTCAGTACATGGTTCAGCTTTGAAGAGTGCAGATTTGTCCCAGTCTACAGAAGATGACAGTCCTCGACCTCCGGTGGTAAGTATAGGGTAAGAGGGAGGTGGGTGCTCAGTGGAAGCATCAAGATGGGGGCGGGGACAGCGGGGTTGATGAGGGACCATTTTCTTTTTCAGGCTTAAAAAAAGACGTCAGGGGATAGTTTTCTTTTATAGGTACACATAATTATTTCAGGACACTGGGGTGGGCTCTCCAGTGTCCCAAAGTGCTGGGTAGGGGGTTAAAATACTGACATGAGAACTGGCACCTTGATGTCGGCTGCATTGCTGTTATGCACATAGAGATGTACAGCACACAGGTCTCACACAGCCACAGAAGGAATGGCACAGGAGCAGAAACACTTCCTCACTCCCTCCGCTGCTGTCTCTGTGTGAGTCGGGCACTCGTTCTGTCTCCCTGTGCTGCACATTGCTCTACATTAACTTTGTAATTAAAGTGCTAACATAGGACCACCATGCAGCAGATTTAGGTACAAGAGGGTCTCATCTTAGAACTTTGTACACTGCCTAAAGCATTTAGTGAAATACCATTTTAACTATTGCAGCATGATGTGTTCCCCACAATTGTGCTGATTACTGCATGGCAGTACAAAATCAGTAGTGCTTAGCGCACCGTGTGTGGAACAGCAGTGTTCCAAACTCTGTAATTATTCCTAGCAACATTTGTCACTGTTCCCTGTGCATGGCACAGTGTCGCTAGCGTCATACTACTGATTTGGAACTGCCATGCAGCAATCGTCACAATTGTGTGGGATGCATCGTGCGCCAATAGTAATGACAGTGAGCGCCTTTCTGTTGGAGCACATCTGATCTGTCATTGTCAGGGAAGGGGGAGCCACTCTCAGAGCACAGTGCACTCCATATCACACAGGGCACTGTTCTGCTGATTGCTGTCTCAGTTCCGCTGCATGTCTCTCACTACTAACAGCACACAGGTCTCACACAGCCACAGAAGGAATGGCACAGGGAGCAGAAACACTCGCTCTCTCCCTCCGCTGCTGTCTCTGTGTGAGTCGGGCACTCACTCTCTCAACCTGTGCTGTACATTGCTCTACTTTAACTCTGTAATTAAAGGGCTAAGGTACAGCGTGCAGCAGCTGGTGCGGGGGTCAGCGGACAGTTAGCACAACAGGACACTGTCTGTCTTGGTGTGCCTCGCTCGTGGGGTGGGGGGTTTGGGAATCACCCTGACCTGCTTGCTGTCTGTCTGCTGCTCTTGCCTGCAGCACACTGCTGCTTACTGAAATCACAGGCAGTCCTGGTCATCAGCTGACACACGGGACAGGGACAAATTGCTTTTCAGACTACAAGTCGCAAAACTGCCAAGACTGCACTCTGAACGTCGATTTCTCTTTGTCAGCTGATGACTGGGATTGCCTGTGACTTCAGTAGGCAGCACTGTGTTACCGCGGCCAGGAGTGGTAGACAGATGGCAAACAGATCAAGCGATTCCAATGTTGGTCTCTCTCTCTCTCTCCTCCTCTCTCTCTCTCCTCTCTCTCTCTCTCTCTCTCTCTGACATTTACACCACACAGGATGAGCAGGGGGCTGCAGCATGCATCCACTGCAGTGGAGACACCATGAATGAGCACACCTTTCTTTCCTGGTCAAAACAACACAGACAGCTACCGCAATAATTACTCCACACTATGGAGACTTACTGTGTATGGGCGGGTGATGGTCCGGGAACAGTGACTTATTTTATGCGACATCAGGGATTTATTTAACTCTAAAAATTGATTAGCGTTTTGCTCATAAAAGTGTTAAATCTTTGTGAAAATGCATAGCTCTTGCCTCACTGTGTTTAACAATCACAGCACTTCTAGAAAATCTATATAAATACTTTCTGTACAGTTAGTATAGTACCAAGAAAAAAACTGCTAATCAATTATTTAAAACCCTGCGACATGCACAAAAACAGCAGCCAAACCCTTTCAGAATCACTGAACATGGGCAGTCATGGGACTCGGAGGTTGGCAGGGTGGGTGGGAGAGTATGAATGTGTTGCTACGGGTGACAGCTTTATGCAAATGAAAGGACTGAAGCACCTCTCATTGAAGCACTTCAATTCTTTCAAGTACACAAAGTTTCCAGCTGTGAAACTCTGACCACTGTCGTACTCTGCTTACGTGGTCATTGGTCTGTCAGGGACAAGCCCAATGTTGATTGCTCTCTGCATTGGGCTAGTCCATGACACACCTCTGAAATGCCATTCAAAATGTTGTTGTACCACAGCTCAAAAGGTCATGGAACGTGACTGTACCCTACTCTGGCACAACATTTTGAAAACCTCTAGAGGTTCCACACAGAATTGCACAAGCCACAGAGACAGCAGAATCAATTAAATAACACTAGCGGCGGCGACACGATCAACCGAACCGCAACTCGAGCAGGATCACCCAGATAAAATTTAAAAAATGCAGGATCAACCAGATATGCGTATTTAAAAAACTGTAAAGAAGAATCAACCAAATATTTTATATTTTCTTACCGAATAAGATTCTAATCCTTGCACCCATGTCCTCTTGCTAAGCAAAAGATACAGTAGCTGCCCAGCCACTATTCTATATTAGTTAACGTCTGGTGTCAGCAATCTGTCACTTTTCGTGCTGTGATTCACCAAAGAAATGTATTTTTTAACTGAAGGGAATTATTTAAATAGGATACAGTATAGAGTAAAGGATAAAGTGGAAAGCTATGTAGAAAACCCTGAAGACATGGGTTTGAAGCCCACAGCTGCCACTTGAATACTGTGTGACCTTGAACAAGCAGTTAACCTCCTGTATACTCCCAGGTCTCAACTGAAATGAGCTTTGGCTCACTGTGCCTTTCCAGCCAAAATTCTGAAATAAATAAGAACTTTAATTTTGTTTTCACCAGGAAAAGGCATGCTGCACTGACACCAGCTTGTTTCCAAATGTGTCCTGGGGGAAGGGTACACAGAACATTTATACAGCAGACATACAAATAAACATCAGAGTTCCACCATTAGCTAGTGAAGTGGTAAAGCACGATAAAAGGTGGATTGTTGTGAAGGAATCCCACCCCCTTGCATTCCAGACCAGTTAGTGTGCTTCAAGTTGGGGTTTCTTACCAATTAAAAACCCATCCCACTGAGTCACCTTACAGCTGTTAGAAAACCTGGCAAGGCATTTCTGCAGTATTTTCTTTCTTTTTTTTTTTGCATTCTATTCCCCCCCCCCGCTCTTCTCTACATATTACCATACTTCCATCCTAGCCAGGACTTCACCGTCCAGGATGGGATCAGCAGGCAGTGTCTGCAAGCTCCCAACAGAAAGGGCTCAGTTTCTAGCAGGCAGAAGACAGTTGGCATGTCAGGGCTGGAGAGGGCCCTACATCATCCAGCACACCTGTGGAGTTTTTCCCTTGTTCATACTGTCCCCAGGAATATTTCTAGGTCTAAAGACATGCATGCATGCTGACTCATGGCAGTGCACATAGGAGCTAGTCAGTGTCCCCCCCCCCCCACTTCCAGTGGCTCCAGCTGCACTGCCACCCTTAGTTACCCAGGGGTTGGTAAAACAGTGGAGGATGTGACCCACCCACCCTGAAGAGCAGAGCATTCTCTGGAACACTGCATCCTCCATTTCTAGCAGGTTTTCCAGAGACTTGGGCTCGTTCTTGAACCTGGGTCTCCAGCATCGCAAGCCAAATCACTACTGCTGTGCTGATGGCTTAGCACAGCATTTTCACTTTTAGTAATTAAACAGACTTACCGACCACTGTTATACACACAGCTGTGCCTCGCTCACTGGCAGAGTGAGACGGCCCATGTGAATTCCGTGTGGTATTGACATAGGTCCCAGCCAATCAGAAGGTGGGATTTTTCATTCCCGTTTGTAACAGAGCATTGTCATATATAGGTCAGGAAGCATAGGCAGACCAGGAGAAGTTATACAATTCACAAGTAGCATTTAATTATTATTATTCACTAACAATAGCATTAAACAAAATAAAATTGCATTGAATAGCTCTTCATACAAGCAGTACAAAGAAAGAAACTCCTACCTCTAAGAGTCTCTCTTTCTCAATTTAAACCTCAGTCTCTCAGTCTCCTCTAAACAAACATTGCTGTCTTTTATAAGATGTCTTTTCCTGGCAGTTTAACCCTTGCTGGCAACGCTGATGTGTATACACATCCTGAAAACTATCGTTCTAAATCTTCTAGCAGCCTAAGGGTTGTAAGCTGCATCTCATATTTCTCACAAAATGTACCAGAACTTTGTCAGTTTCTTTCCTGAGGTCAGCCTGAAGAGCACATTTAGTCTTTGACAGGTGCTACAAAATAGAACACTCTGTCCCAGAGATGGTTTCCTGTTGACAGTTCTGTTAACATGCTCGTGGAGGTCAGAATATATCTGAAGGTCAGCAACCTGTACTAGAGATTATTTTTTTTACAAACCCAAATAACTTTCTGCAATCATTTCAACAATATCAGTATACATTTGCAAACCAAGTCATCCCAGTTTCACATCCAGATTCACATGCATTTTTTTAATCACAAAGAAGCAAGGGGAGAAAGAATAGAAACAGCAAGTGAAAGAAGGAAGATAATGGGGGGGACTGTGGGACCATCGAAGCAGCCAATTCCTAGGTACCACAAGAAGATCTGATTGCGCAATCAGACAGGCAAGAGACAGGGAGAGGGCAAAATAGAGCCTTGCTTTTAAGTATCTTTTTATAACAAATGGGACAGGGTCTTACCCAACCCTGTCACGAACAGAAAATACATGCCAGAATTCATGACAGTACTAGGCAGTAGCACCAGGTAAACTTAAATTGGGAAGCCTGGCAGCGCAGATAGGAAGTGCAGATATATGTTGCAAGATATGATACAAATATGGGCCAGTGTGCCCCCTGATGGTGCTGAAACCACAAGAGGGGCTCAGGAATTGGCCTCTGTAGTTCTGATTCAAGCTCCTGTAGCTTAAGCAGCACTGCCATTTACTTATAACGGATGGGAAAAAGGCCCCATAGCAGTCAGAGTTCATGAAGTAGGATTCCAGCACTGCCCAGTAATCATGTTCCTTGTATGTTTTTTATTATTTGTTTTGTTTAGGGTGAGCCTGGTACTGTGACTGGCGAAGGAGGGCTTCCAGGGAGAAAGGGAGAGCCTGGCAATCCGTAAGTTTCTATTTTGTTTTCTTCAGCTGTGATCCTTGCAGCATCAAGGTTGCAGAGGCTGAGAGCTGAGCTGCCTACTGCATATTGTTGTGTCACACTGAGTTACCAAAGGATTCTCAATAGTGCCTTATTTTGAATATTAGGCTGAGTGTTCATACGGTATTCATAATTCATTCAGATTAAAAGTTAAAAAATGTTTAAAAGCTTTTCACCTGCCTCAGGTGGCCAGGGTTAGTTTCTTAGTCACCTTTTCCTGGCTATAGTCTTTTCCAACCACTTCCTTTTCCTGTTGTACCACCTTTGTTTAAAAGAAAAAACTTCATACATTGAAGCTGATGGCATCCTTTTTTACATGTATCCTCCTAAGCGTGACCCCAGTCTCCAAAACATAATAATGTTAAGTAAGGCCCCTTCCCCTGATCCCTGATCCATGACTTTGGGTGCTGGGGCAGTAGTAACTCCTCTCTCTCTCAGCCTGCCCACTTTGTGGGAAGTATAATTCAACACTGGAATGTGCGTGGGCTTGAGCAGGAGGAGTCTGGTGGAGAAGTGTGTCACTGATGACACTATACAAACTGACACATTTTTGGTCACTAATTAAATTATGATATTTTGAGCACTGTGCATTTAAGTGCAAGAGATTTTGATCTGGTGCCAGGGCAAGGAGCTTGGTCCCTTGCCTGCCCAGTCACAAGTATTCCTGACTACCTCTTGTGTCTGTCTCACTCAAGACTACAAGCGATGACCCTTAAGGTGCCCAGACAGCCATCTCTGCCTACCATGTGCAGGTTAGTATGCAGACAGTGGTGCAAGAGAAGATGGTCAGGTGCTTTTTCAAAGGTCTGGATCACCTGTCCCTCTGGTTCATGAATCACCACCTCCATTGGACCTACTGCTGGTACTGGCTATGCTCACGGGCAAGCCATTTCAGCCTGTACAGTAGTAGTGGTAAACTTCATTTATATAGTGGCCAATCCCAGGGGCTCTGAGCACTTCAAACTTTACAGACATTGCAATAAAATGAAACATTACTATAAACAATTACATTAAAAAGAACAAATACATATTACAATAAAATATTTAACTAATAGTGAAAAGCACTAGAGGGCACGGCCTTAGATTGGAGAGGGGAAGATTTAGAATGGAAATGAGGAGACACTTTTTCACAGAGAGGGTCATGGCAGAATGGAATGCTCTACCGGAGGAGGCGGTAGCCTGTAAGACAGTGGGTAGTTTCAAAAGGGGCCTGTCAACAACTAGGCTGCTGCATTCTGAACTAGCTGCAGATGCCATAGGACATCTCCACTCACCCTGAGGTAAAGAGCATTGCAGTAGTCAAGTCTGGAGGTGATGAGTGCGTGTACCAGTGAGGGCAGGTCTTCAGGGCAAATCAAGGTTTAATCTGGGCAATGTTCCTCAGATGATAAAAGCCACTCTGAGCACAGTTCTTATGGAAGGCTATCTTTCTGGCGGCTATTAAGTTAGCCAGAAGGATCAGTGAGCTCAAGGCACTCTCAGTGGACTCTCATTACTTGGTCTTGCATACGGACAAGGTGGTCCTTCGCGCCAGCATGAAGTTCCTTCTGAAGGTCATGCCAGAGTTTCACCTGAATCAGGTGATTAAGCCTATGGTTTACTTTCAAAATCTGACCCACTGCAGGCTCCATTCTTTGGATCTGCATAGGGTGTTGTCTTATTATATGGAATGCATGGTGGGGGGTTCATGGAGAGGCTTGCCAGCTGTTTGTCACCTACACTGAAGCCACCCGGGCAAATTGAAAGCTACAGATGACTGTCACATGGATCACATCCTGCATTAACCTCTGCTTCAAGTTGGCTGGTATGGAGTCACCCAAGGGGCTTAGAGGCTCATTCCACCAGTCACACTTTTGCCTCAGTGGCCACTTCCAGGGATATCCCTATTGCGGAGATATGCAGGGCTGCAACCTGGTCTAAAGTGTACACCTTCATCTCCCATTACAGCATCAATGTAATGAGTCATTGGAGTGCTGCATTTGGGGCCTCTGTCCTCCAGTTTGTATTTGCCAAATAGGGGCGCGTACCTTGCCTTCTTCTCATGGAAGACTGCTAGGAGTCTGCCTATGTGTAAATAGTGTCCTCAATCCATGCCTTTTGAAATACAGATTACTCACCTCTAACAATAGTTCTAAGAGTGGCATTCAGTTCACATCACCACCCCACCCAACCTCCCCTGGCAGTATGGCCCTCTGATCCCTGCTTTCAGCATGCAAAGATCTGATGTGGGCAGAGCAGGAGGCTACATCATCAGGATGGTGGGAGGAGCTTAGCTTGAAGACATTCCAGTGACTCAATCGTCTCCAGGGAAAACTGCCTATGTATGGATGTGAAGTGAATACCACTCTTAGAACTACAGTTACAGATAAGTAACCTATATTTACTTGCAACCCCTTCCCCCAGTTTCAAACATACAATAGGACTTCAGGGAGGGGTTGTTGTTTTTTCTGCTGTAAAAATGTTCCTATTTGAAAAGAATTTGGAGCAAAAACAGAGGCTGACCTGTATCTCCATTGTTCCTTCTGTACAGTGGAGTGCTCCCATACAACATAACCTGTTAGTATTAAAATATGCAGCACTAGACTCTAACCAGAGGAGCAAATGGCCAGAATGTGTAGCACATTTCATAATTGTAAGACTAATAAGAATAAAAATGACAGGTATCACACGTTTAGTGTTATGGAATGTTTCTGTTTAGTTAATTTCATTTTTTTTTGTTGGTGTATGTGTCCAGAAATAGCTCCAATAGTTACAACATTGTGTGAAACATCAGCATATCTTCATTTAGCGAAGTTTACATTTAGGGGTAAAATGTGTACAGCTATTCGTCCTGCATGGCACTGGAGTGTTGTGGTCCCCCCCCCCCATCTAGTTAACAACTGGAACATTCATTCCTTTGCTGAATTACATCCCTAACATGTGACATCACAGTCTCTTAGGCTCTACATGGAGCAGTCTCTGATTCTCTTGGCATGTATTTCTACAAGGAAAGGGAGTTTAAGGAGAATAGCTGTGGCATTTGTGATGGGGTCTCTGAATGGAAATCAGGGGAGGGATGGAAGGCGGGGGGGCAGCAGCAGTTATCAGACTGTGAGCTGCATCTCGAGCAGATCTGATAGACCTCAAGGCCTAATCAGCTGGCAGTTTTGTATGTTCATAGGTAATGTGGGAAATACTGGTGCAGAAGGAAGTGATGTTTGGCAAGGAAAAGGGGGACTCCAAGCATGTGGCTTTTGTTGGGAAATGATAGGGCAGAAATAGCTGTGCTCTCCCTCTTCCAGTCAGTGCACCTACACCATTGTCTCCCATGACAAAGGTCTGGGCTACACTGTGATAGTGGAGTTCTCAAAAATACAGAAGGCTTTCAGCATTAGAAGGAAGGTTACAGTGCACGTGAAGGTAGAATGCTGAAAAACTAATATTTTGTCACTTTTTTCTTTCTTTCCATAGGGTCTACCTGGCCCTCCAGGCATACCTGGCCCAAGAGGATTCGCTGGAGAGCCTGGGCCCTCGGGGCCAACTGGACCAATTGGCCCTCCAGGGATCTCGGGGCTCTCCATCAAGGTAACACTTCCTAGTCTCAACAAATCATTGTTTTTCTTGTCCATGAACTCTGGCATCACCTATAAAGTAGCACTTTGTTCTTCAGGACCCTGTCAAATAAAAAGTTAATGAGTGACTCATTTCCTGCAGGTGGTTAAAGGTAATCTCGAAATTCACTGCCGTGTTAAAGGAGACCTGTGTTGAACCTTGTTTTCTTGTAGAAGCTGTGTTTTTTTTTTTTTTAATTTAGAATGCTTTTTTGTCCAGCCAGCGTCGGACTTCAGCCCTGGTCACGGCTCCCACCGCCCCCTGCTCCCACATGAGCCATGCTCCCCCATGCCCCTGGCTTATCCCCAGGAGGGGTCATGGGCACTGGCCAGGTGTCGCAAACGCCGGGTTTAACGGGAGCCGGGCCTGGGAGCATATGAGGGCGGCAAGGAGGGCGCTATGGAGGCTGGCTGGGGTTTTATCTGTCCCCAAAAGGGTGTTTTTTTCCTCGGGATGGGGACTTGCAATGACGCCCCGCATCTGCCCCACCCCTGGACATCCTGACGCTGGCTGCGGAGGAGCCCTGCCCGCCGCCAGGAGTCCGCAGTGCACCGGACGCTCGTCCCCCCCGCAGAAGGAGAGCAGTCCAGAGGACGCTCCATCCATCTCCCCCCAGCCGGCCCTCCAGCGACCCAGGTCCATTCCTGAACCTGGGTCACCGGTGTCGCTAGCGGAAATCCAACCACTACACTGATGGGCCAGAAGCTGTGTTTTTAAAAACTGGTTTCATTTCTGTTATTATTCCTTCTTTATGGGCCTTTCAGCAAAGTTGATGGGTGTTTCTGATTTATACAGCACCATTTTAGTACCATATGAAGAAGTTTATGTCCCTTTCAGCTAGACAGCTGTATATCAAAACATTGGTGCATTGTGACAGTGATGTAAGAACCTAACAAAGACATATATAGTTTTAAAATGGTCCTTATTCTCACCAGTGCTGTTAAAATTGGAAACACTCACTGAATTTACAAAAAAGTCAGTAAATACAGAACAATAACTGAAAGGGAATGGCCAATATATTCTTCCTATATATTATAGTTCTTCCAATATATTGGGGAAGAAAGGAGAGGAGTCTTAAGGTTAGCAGAGGGGGATGGGTGACAGAGCAGGACAGGCAAAAGACTGCCATCCTTAATGATTACTTTAGCTCAGTTTTCACTAAGGAGAACGGTGGACCATTGCCAGAGAGTGGCATCAAAGTGGCCACTAAGGGGTCCCGGTATGAGGCAGCCAATATTTACAAGCAAAAGGATTCAGAAATGGCTGCCAATACTAAAAATAGATGAGGCTCTGGGGTAGATGAGTTGCATCCAAGGTTACTCAGGAAGCTGGCAGCAGAACTGGCTGAACCCTTGGTAGGTCTGCTCAACAGTTGTCTATGGACAAGGGTTGTTCTGAAGGATTTGAAGGTGGCGGACATAATTCCACTTGATAAGGTGGTGGAGGACAAGGAACATGCGGGGAACTACAGACCTGTCAGTCTTACATCTGTTGCAGGGTCCAGGAAGCTGATGGAGTCACTGGTCAAAGAGGACCTTGTGGACTACTTGGAGAGCAGCGGGCTCCAGGATTGTAAACAGCATGGATTCATGGCAGGCAGATCTTGTCAGACTAACCTAATAGTTTTCTTTCACTGGGTGATGAGAGAGAGAATTAGATAGGGGCCACACTGTTGATTTGCTCTACTTTGGCTTCAGCAAGACTTTCGACTCAACGCCTCACAGACTCTTGCTGAAGAAGATGGAGGATCTGAGTGTGGCTAAGGTCATAATAAACTGGGTAGGTAACTAGCTAAAGCGGAGGCAGTGGAAAGTTGTAGTCAACAGGGTCAAGTCAGCAGAGAGGAAGGTCATAAGCGAGGTACCCCAGGGATCTGTTCTGTAACTGGTCCTCTTCAGTATGTTAATGAGTGACATTGGAGTTTAGCTCTGGAAAGAGAATGGGTGGGTAGAGGAGACTAAGGGCAAAGCAGAAGTTCTGAATAAGTGCTTCTGTTTGGTCTTCATCAAGGAGAGGGGTGGTCCGGTGCCTCTTGGGGATAGGAGAGGCGATGGGGTTGGGGAGGGAGAATGGATGTTTTGGTAGAGGTGGATAGGGTGAGGAAAGGGTTGGTAGCATTAAGGACAGATAAATCCAAACTCAGACAGTACACACCAAGGATGCTAAGGGACCTGGTGGAGGAGCTTGCAAGTCCCTTGGCTAGCCTGTTCAATGGTTCTCTGAGTAGAGAGGTATGACACGACTGTAGAACAGCATATAGTGTCCCTCCATTAGAGCAGTCCCAAAGATGACCCAAGGACTATAGACTGGTCAATCTGACCTCAATTATGTGCATGCTTATGGAGATCATACTTAAGGAAAAGCTAGTAAAATGTCTGGAAGAGAATGGCCTCCACGATGAGCAGCAACATGGGTTTATGGGAGGGAGATTGTGTCACACAAATCTGATTGACCTCTTCAACTGGGTCACTAAAACAGTGGATCAGGGCCAAGCAATGGACATCCTTTACCCGGACTTCAGCAAGACCTTTGACTCTGTACTCCACAAGAGGTTGATTAGGATGTTGGCAGATCTAGGGGTTGGTGAGAAATTGACCAGGTGGATGGAAAATGACTGAGAGGCAGGAACCAGAGTATGATGGAGGGAGGTGAGGTCTCTAGCACCAGGGAGGTCACCAGTGGGGTCCCACAGGGCTCAGTGCTTAGACCAGTGCTTTTCAATATTTTCATCAATGATATTGGAGATGGTATTAAGAGCAAAATGTGCCTCTTCATCGAGATGGTCCAGAGGAGGGCTGTCAAGATGATCATGGGCTGGCAGCATAGGATGTAGGAGGAGAGGTTGGAGTCCCTGAACATGTACTCCCTAGAGGAGAGGAGAGAGAGAGGGGACATGATTTTAGACCTTCAGGTATTTAAAAGGAATAAATAGGGTGAACAAGCAGGGTCTGTACAAGCTAAGTGAGAATTGAAACACCAGGGGTCACAGTCTCAGGTTGGAGGTTCAGAAAAAAAGGCTAGGAGGCACTTTATCACAGAGAGACCGGTGGCAGGCTGGAATGGCCTTCCTGAGAAGGTGGCCTCATTGAATATGGTAGGCAGATTCAAGAGGGGGATGGCATAGAGTCAAGGGGCGGATATGGGTCAAGGGAGGGTGGATGTAGGGAATGGCAGATTGGGGAAGGGGGGCAAGGTCAGTAGCTGATGCTAAAGCCCCTGCAGTTCAAGCACACTCAATAGACCAAATGGCCGTATTCTGTTGGCTTAGTCATATATTTGTGTGATGAGGGTATCCGGGGCAGGCTGTGTCTCTTCGCGGATGACACTAAGCTCTGTTTAAGATGGATAGCAGCAAGGGAATCAGCGACATTCAGAGTGATGTATGAAAGCTAGAGGGGTGGTCTAAGTTTTGGCATTTGAAACTGAACACCAAAAAGTGCAAGGTAAAGCACCTAGAGAACAGGAATCCCAGAACAGAGTAGAGGATGGGTGGGGTGAGACTTAGCACTATGGCTGAGGAATGAGACCTTGGAGTTCTCATCAGTGACTCCCTCAAACAATGAAGTCAGTGCAACATGGCATATAGCAAAGTGATTGAGATGCTGGGATGTATTAGGAGGGTATTGATAGCAGAAGGTAGTACTTCCTATATTGATCCTTAGTGAGCCACACCTGGAGTACTGTGCCCAGTTCTGGAGTCCCCACCTAGAAGGATAGATATAGGCTGGAGACGCTGCAGCAGGGTAACAAAAATGATTCAAGGCCAGCAGGACAGGTTTTATGAAGAGCACCTCAAAGCACTGAACATGTACTTGCTGGAGACCAGAAGAAACAGGAGAAAGGAAGGGACATGAGGAAGTATTATTTTACAGAAAGGGTGGTGGATCCATGGTACAGTCTGCCTGCCGAAGTGGTGGGTTCAAGCATGGTTGGGATAGCAGAAGTTGGGATGGGAATGGGGGAGGGAGGATCGGGAGGGCTAAGCCCCTGGAGGAACAATAGGTCCCAGGGTTAAATAGGGAACTTCGGGAGATTGGATGGACCATTGGTCTTCTTCTGCCATCATTGTCTATGGCAGCACACAATCAAATGTGTGCACTGACACATATGGGCTAATCAGCCCTGTGTGTAGGGATACATATACACAACAATCAAGCATTTGTTCACAGACCTATATGCATACCATCCCACACATGCGCTAACACTTGCACGTATACACATGAGCAGGCCAGAGTGTAGCAGACTTTTCTAAAGGAACCTCCAATAGCAGCAGGCACAGTGTCCAACTCACTTGTTAAAAGTTTGAAATTTATGGACACAATGTTAGGAAGGCAACCTCACTGCTGCACAGATACGTGGTGGGCAGATCACTCAGTCTCGCAACAAACATGCACAAAAGGCAGGAAGGGCATCAGATGAGTGAAAAATGCCGCCATGTTCACACGCAGGAGTTCTGCAGAAGGAGAGCTGGCTAGGAGATCAGAACCTGTAAAGAACAGTTAGCAGCCAAAAAAGTCAAAATAATAAAGTTTTGAAAAAATGAAATTAGTGGTGATATTAGTCATGTTTCCTCACCCACCAAAAGTGTTTCCTTTTAATTCATGAGGTGTAGTGTCTCATGGAGGTTCACTTTGTACAAAAAGCCTTTTGTAGCTGTAATGTTAATCTATCTGATTTTAATGTTTCAGGGACAGAAAGGAGAAGCAGGTGAGAGAGTAAGTGGATTTGTTTATACCTGTATTAGTTTTGCAGTTTTTTTTTTTTTTGAGTTTTTCAATTTGTGTACCAAGACATCTTGTTCTGTTCTGTTGACTGCTTCCCAGCAGTCTCTAAGTAGGGTCTCTAAGCAGACTGAGACTGGAGAAGGAGGACAGGGTGGTGGGTAAATGGGGAGTTAATATTGGTGGCCAGCAGCCTTGCTCTGTATCTCCACTAGTGCAGTACACTTCAAGACTGTATTTGTACCCTGCTTAGGAAGTACAGTAAGCAGGGCCCACATATTCAAAGAAGATGTGCCCATGCATCTCCGGACTTGCGAGGGCTGTCAGGTGTGTGGCAATATTCAGAAGCCTCCAGTGTGCCACACAAACCCAGCTGAGCCGGGGCACAGAATATTGTAATGTAGGCATGCAAATGAGGAGTTCCTCATGCATGTTCCCAGCATTGCAATATTTAAACCTACCCTGGTGAAGACACGGCTGAATGCGCCAGCGCAAAGTTAAGCAACCAGAACCCTGTTCTGACTTTGTGCAGGGCAGGGTGGTGCCCTGCACACAGTCCAGGGCCAGTTACATGACCCCCCCAACCCCCTCCCCAATAGAATAATAAACTCACAGGTTCCCTGTTTCCATAGTGTAGTGGATCCTCCTCCCCAGCCCCGAGCCTCAACTGCTGTAAAATACACATGTTCCCCTTTTCCATAGTATAGTGGACCCCCTCCTCAGTCCCAATCCCTGATTGCTGTAAAATACACATTTTCTTCATTTCCATATTGTAATGGACCCCCTCCCCAGCCCCGATCTCAGATTGCTGTAAAGTACACATGATCCCCGTTTCCATAGTGTAGTGGACCCCCTCCCAGCCCTGATCTCTGATGGAATTATAAACTCACAAATTCCTCATTTCCATAATGTAGGGCCCCCCCTTCCAGGCCCCGAGCACAAAGTGACAGCAAATGAATGAAATCTCCCCTGTTCCATAGTGTAAGGACCCCCTTCCCCACCCTGAGATCAGAGTGTCATAGTACTAGAAAACAAACCCCTTTTCCATTGTGTAGGGATACCTCCAACCCCCGAGCACTGTATGAAAATAGCAAAACTGTATCCTTTGCCATAGTGTAGTGTCCCTCACCCTTTCCTAGTGTAGGCAGTATTCCTTCTGCACCTCCAACCCAATCCTGTGTTGAGAGAATCGCCACAGTTTTCATGCCCTGCCACAGCCAGTCCGCCGACTGATCGGTACCTAAGCACGTATAGTTATTAGTACATGTTCTTTGGTTGTTGCCAACCAATGAGCGTGTACTATGTACTGTATGCGCTTGGGTACAGATCAGTCAGTGGCTGACCATGGCAGGGTGTGGAGGGCTGTGTCAGTCACCGGCACAGGTCAGGTTGGTGGGGTGCGGGGAGGGGGGTTACTGCCTACTGGGGTGGGAGGACACTACACTATGGCAACGGGATGTAGTTTCATTTACTATTTCATACCATGGTCAGGGTCAGGGAGTGGGGGTCCCTACACTATGGAAAAGAAGTTTGTTTTCTATTACTATGACACTCTGTGCTCAGGGCAGGGAAGGGGGGCCCTTACACTGTGGAACAGGGGAGGTTTCATTCATTTGCTGTCACTCTGTGCTCAGGGCTGTTAGGGGGGTCCCTACACTATGGAAACAGGGAACCTGTGAGTTTATAATTCTGTTAGGGATCGGGCTGGGAGGGGGGTCCACTACACCATGGAAATGGGGAACATGTATGTTTTACAGCAATTAGGGACCGGGGCTGGAAAGTGGGGTCCACTACACTATGGAAATGGGGATATTTGTACTGTACTGTCACCCGGTGATCGGGTGGGGGGGGTGCACTACACTATGGAAATGGGGATATTTGTATTGTACTGTTATTCAGTGATCGGGCGGAGGGACCCACACTCATGGAAGAGATGGGATTGGGGCATGAGTAGTTTATTTCATCAAGGATCGGGGACAGGAAGGGGGGACACTACACTATGGAAACATGGCTATGTTTTCTTGTACTGACACGCTGTGATCGGGGCTGGGGGAGGGTGGAGTGCTGACCCTGCACATATAACCCAGTGCAGCCATGAGGCCCCTTTGTGCCATGCATGCCCAGTTAACTCATTAGTATATTTTGGCTGAATATTGCCCTTGGGGAAACAGTGCATCCTAGAATGCCACACATTTCATTGGCGGTCTTCAACCCCGAACTCTGGATGTGCCGCACCAAACATGGCAGCTGCCTGCTATGTGCCACGCATCCAGGGTCCAATATTCAACAAGAATGTAAGATCAGTTCCGATCATGCACTCTGTTTTAATATCCCATCTGAGCTGGGCGGCCCAATTTTTTTGTGCAACACATCCATTTGCACGCACACCCAGCCAGCTCTGAATATGGGGCCCTAGGTCAGTAAGTATAGCAAGTAAGTAAGTTAGTAAGTATATAATGCGTAAGCCCTCCCAGTGGCACTTAGGGTTGAGGTGCTGGATGCCACACCGGCGACCCGGGTTCGGTGACGGACTTGGGGAGCTGGGGGTTGGTGGGGGTGGGAGAGGATGGAGCATCCGGAGGACAGCTCTCCTCTCCCAGGGAGGGATCCAGGGTCTGCTCGGTGTCCTGGCAGCCCCGATGGAGATCAGGGGCATTGCAGGAACACCAGCCAGATGTGAGGGGCGGAGTGCAGCAGACACCAGCAGGGCCACCTTGCACAGGCGTCACTGCAGGTCGCACTCCGGGGGCAACGCAAGGAAGGAAAACTCCCATTGACGAGGATAGGCGATGGCACCCTGCTCCGTTGTGCCACACTCCATCACCGGGCTTCTCCCTCCATCCAGCCCGCCTGCCCAGCTGGGCACATTAGATTGCCAGATAGAGTGCCCTGGGAGGATAGGGCGGCCCCACCTCGGGGGGTATGCCTGGCTGGAGTGGGGATGGAGGAGAGCTTCAGGTGGAAGGTAGAGCACACGGTAAGCAGAGGTTACCTGAGAGAGTTCCTCGTCGACGGTGCAGAAAAAGTCGACAAAAAAGTATATAATGCATAAGTAAGTTAGTAATTCCCAATTCAGCTGCCAGTTCAGTCGGGGCTGTGCCTTCCTCCTAGAGACCCTGAGTAGATGGAAATGTTTATAACGCTGAACAATATCAGTGCTTGTATTAAGAGTTGTAACAAACAAGGGATTGGGTGATTGTATTTCCAGTTTATGTTCTGAGCCAAAAATCATTGTTGTAGCTTTTGTGACACTGAGAACAATTCAGAGCGGAATTAAATAGTACTGAATGCTGTCAAGAGCCTGGTGAAGAACTGTCCACTCCTATCAAAGTCCGCCTGCTAGTATACTGAATTGTGACATTGGCATACAGATGTATTCCGCCCCAATGAATGATTTATAATAAAGTGAAAAACAGAGGGCCAAGAACAGACCCCTGCTGAACACCTTTACTTATTGTCAGGGCTCTAGTTCTCCCGACAGTTCAGAACCGATTTCTGTAAAAGCCTAGGTTGCTGCAGCATTTGTTGATTTATTCATTTCTGTGGCAGAATGTTGTCCAACTATTGGCCAAAATATGATGTAATGTCATCAATGACATCATATGTTAGACCTAGAGGAGGGCTTCCAAAACAAACAAGGAGGGAAGGAAGTCAGACATTATGGAAAACTGTATTTGAATTAGGGTTGTCAGAACCCTCTGAAGTTCTGGGTTCTAGTTCTAGTCTAGAACTTTGAAAAGTTCTAGGGTTCTAATCTTTTAGAACTTTTAGAACTCGAACCCTATTTTTTAATTGAGCTGCCAATAATGAAGATAGTAGTGAAATACATGTGAAAAAGGAGAGAGAAAGGATCATGTGTGACTTTGATGTATTGGGTATGGTGCAGCAGTCAAAGGGCATACAGCAGGATAAGCTGGCCAGTACACAGCATAGGAGATGGAGTCACTCAACACAGTGAAAGGGATTTTTCTGCCTCTCCTACCAACAGGGAAATATATTACTGGCATGTATTTAAGAATTAAAGAAAGCAGAAGGGCAAAATTACCCAAACAAACAAAACTACAGCACTTGACTCAACCTAAAGCTTAAATGAGTTTCAAACATATAAAAACAAGAGGCAATCTTACCAGTTCATTGTCCTTTATTAAAGTGCTCCGAAAGCTAACCCCACATGTACCATTTAAGCTTTAGGTTGAGTGCTTCAGTTTTGTTTGGGCAATTTTACTCTTATGCTTTCTTGCTTCAGGCTCTTTATCTGCAGGCACTGGATTGTAGTTTTTACCAGGAGTGAATTGGGCACCTCACTTGCTTTTGCTTGCTTTGAATGTATTTAAGGATACCACCACACAATTGGCTGCTGAGCTGCACACAGACACGCACACTTGGTACAGTGCAGTGAAAGGGCAAACAGCAGGGCTGTAAAGGAGGCAGTATAGCACAGTGGTTAAGGGCACTGAGCTGCAAACTTGGACACCTGGGTTTGAATCCCACAGCACCCACTTGCATACTGTGTGACCCTGAGCAAGTCACTTAACTTCCTTGTGCTCCCCAGGTCAAACCTGGAAACAAGCTTCAGCTTAGTGTGCCTTTCCTGGTTAAACAATTTTGCCTTTCCCTTTCCCAATGTGCTGGCCACAGTACACCACAGGAGACAGTTACACAACACACTGAAGGGAATTTTTCTATCTCTCCGCCCAACAGGTGAAATATATTTCTGGCATGTATTTGAGGATACCTCCACACAACTGGCTGCTGGGTTGCACACAGATTAGGCAATATATGCACAAGTGCAATCAGTCACATGGCCCAATAACATCTGAATTGAAAACCACCAATCACCATAGAGAGAAGACAGTAAAGGAAACAAAATTGCAATCAAATACATCATCACTCAGTAGAAAATTTGTTTTGCAAAACACACACTGTTTTTGTGTTTTAACTTCACCTCCAGAATATACCCACACACACCTTAGGTTCACTTTAATCTTTTGTACTCTGTATTGTATTAAAACACAGCTATCTGAGAAATGTGATGGACCTCATAAGCAAAATGGAAGGGTCTGAGTGGTCTGAGAACTACTGCTGGTTATCTACTCTGTAACCCCTCCTTTTAATGTTCTTCTTACTTTTTGCCCCAGGACTGGGTGTCTATTGAATAAGGAGCCCCCCGGAGACTGTATTAGGAAGATGGATAGGTAGGGTAGGATACATTTGTTTTAAAAAAACATAGCTTTAATAACGCCCTCTCAATCACTTTGCCCTGTAATATAATCCATTTAGAGCAAAGGCGTCTCTCACTCTTAGTATACCTCCCACTGTGATATTTTCCAGTTAAAGACTGTTTTATTTTCATGATCAGGTGGTGTGCCCCTTTGACACTATTTAGTACACTCATTTTCTATCGACTTTGATTTAAATCTCTCTCAGCTGTTTGTTCACAATGTCATCTTTTGAGAAAGGGATCATTTATCTGTTTGATTAAAAAATGTTATCTACTGCCTACTTTGAGAGAAACAGCTACAGTACAGGCTTTACCGGAGTTGTGTCGACGCACTGTCTTGCTCTCCCACGCTCTACTTCTAACAGAAGTACAGTCCTCCCCTCAGTCCAGACTAGTACTTCTGTTGTGGTGACCGGGTGATGCTACTGCTGTGCCAGACTCCGACCGCACTGACTGTTCATCTCCTGGCTCTCATTCTCGCCGTTTTGTTCCTGCCCCCCCCCCCCCCCAATTCGCGTGCAGTGGCTGGCCTGCTGAGTCCCGATCCAGGTCTCTGTCTCCTGATCTTCAAAGTGACTAACTTACAACCAGGCTGACACTAACAGAACCAACGATACTTCGCACTAAAAACTTCGAATACAAGGGTGACACTCGTGCAGTTTTGTATTTAGCGCCTAGGCGGCAACATCGTGAACCGATGACATGACTGCAAATAAAGTAATGCAATTGGTTGAGACTGGGAGGAGGACTGGATGCCGGGGGGGGGGGAGTTGTGGAAGGGGAGCAACAGACCTCCAAAAATGATGCCCTCATACCCAGTCCTTCTGCAGTAAAATGTAAGAAAACAGCAAAAAAAAAAAAAGTCGAACCCTTTTTCGAACCCTCTAGTGTTCGAGTTCTAATTTAGAACTCGAACACCAGAGTTCGAGCAGGGTTCGAATCTTCTTAGAACTAGTTCTGACAACCCTAATTTGAATGAAACTTCACCCAGACCAGTGAATTCAGTGACTCTTCATATATTCTGCAGCATGATGCAAGTTCTGCAGAAAATTCCACAGCTATGGAGTCACAGAATTTCAGGGGCTTGCTTTCTGGTGAACAAAAGAGAACCCTGCAAATAAACCCATTGAGAGCGACCACGAAGATAACTCTGGAACCGTGTCGAAGACCTACCAACAAGGCCCAGACATGTGTATGTGTCTGCCCCAAATAAGTCCCTCACACCAACACTGGGGTTCACTTTAACATACCTTGCCCTTCAACTTGGAAAGTGAGCATCTGCCTTTGGTGACTGTGCCAGTGCTGTTCTGTGGTCAGACATCAGGTGCTACGGAATGCAAGGCACCATTGCTATGCAGTAGCTGAGCGCCTTACCTGTGACATGATGGTCCCTGGCACCGTAGTTAGTGCTGTGCATCATACTGTTGCTGCAAATGTGCCTCAAGATCCCTCTGGTTCTGTGGAGATCCTAAAGGGGTTTAGAAACCTCGGGGAACTCTGGAATTGCCTTTGTGAGATGCATCTGTTCGATTTACGTAACATGTTATGTGGAAACAAAATGCCCATAAACAAAATGCTTTTAGATTGTATATAGTTGTGACTTCTGTTCTGAGTGTAAGTTGTTTCTGCAACCCCCTTTTAGTACATATAGCATGCTCTAAGATTGGCAGACATGCAGAAGCAGAATTTGTGAATCACACAGAATTAAAATGCATGTGGAACTTTTGCAAGTCACCCAACATTGTTCACAGTCCCAGTCCTAAGGGTGCAGTACTATACCACTTAAGTAATTCTAAACAAAAACAGAACCAGCAGCAAAAAGAATGATGTAGCAGAAAATATTAGTACTATAATTATGATTTGTGTTATCATTAATAAAGCCTCTGGAATTTAAAGAAATGTTGTCAATAGACATGTTTAACTTTGTTGAAGCAAGAGCTACATATTTAAAGGGCTGGCAACAGCTAAATGGGCTGCAAAGTATTAGTGAGCGCAAATGCCATATATGATGTCACATGCGAGCTTTCCCCCATGTCCAGTCACACTTTCTTACTGTTCACAGGTGTGCGGCTATTGCAGTGGTTGGAGTGGGGGGCAGGCCTGGCCCTCATTCACATATAGCACATGAAAAGATAAGCCCATTCACCCCCATGGGCACAAAGGGCATGCCCAAACCCTTGTGCTTCACAATGGACACCAGAGATGACTGCTGACCTGGGCCTCTTGTGTGAAGGATGGGAAGTGTGTCTACAAGAAGGCTGGTCAGAACAGCTGGCCTCCATGCTAGTATCATATTCCTCCATGTTTTAGTATGGTCTGGGGCCCAATGTACAGGTTTCAGTGCCATGCAGGTGCTGGGTTGGTGCCTTATAGGGCCCTCTGTTCAACCCAACTTGCAAGTAGTCTACAGGCCCAATAATTGTCATAGGAGACAAAGTTTGTTACTCCATTTCCAATCCCATATGTGGGTACTCCAGTCTAGTTCCAGGGGCAATAGGGCATTGTGGTTAAGAGCACTGAGCTACAAATTTGGAGAACTGGGTTTGAATCCCAGCACCACTTGCATACTGGGTAACTATAAGCAAGTCACTTAACTTCCCGTGTTGCACCTGGAACAAAGCCTAGGCTTGGTGTCTCTTTCTTGGCCAAAACTGTAAAATAAAATAATAAATTCCTGCACCATTGTATTCCCTCATTTGGATATACCTCCACAGACCCACTCAAATATGTTCAGATAGCCTCCAGCCACAAACTGACAATCTCAAAATGATCATTTTATGCCAAGGCACCATCTGTATAGTCATGTTCCCGATTCATTATCCCTATTATCGAATATAAGAAATGGAGTGTGTGCAGAGCAGTGCCAAGTAGCAGTGAAAGTGAGCTATGAATAACAGTCAAAAGGCAGTGCTGAGTACTTGCAAAAGCAATCAACTATCCAGTGGTGGTCTGTGTTGGCTGGCATCCAACCCAAAGGAGCATGGTTCCCTTCTAGTAAGGAGGGATTTCCTTGTAGCTGAATGATTAGAGCTACAGATTTCAGGACTCAGGGTCCTGGGTTTGATTCCTGGCTAAGGGCTTTTTGGAACTGCAGATTTCAGGACTCAGGGTCCTGGGTTTGATTCCAGGCTAAGGGCTTTAGGTGTATCTGTCAAATACAGAGGGGACATGCTGTATGTAACACCAGCTCTAACCACTGGTAGCTGCAGGGCAGGAAGGGGAAGGGTTTTGTATTACTACAACAGCAAAAGGGTGTAACGGTGCAGATATGCAAAATATTTCCACTTGCAATTTAGTTATTTCTGTGAATTTTAAAACACATCTTTTACGTCTAAAAAGTTTTTATTATGGGACATCACTGGACTTGATAATGACTGTAAATTCTAATGTCTGTGGAAATGCTGCTGTTTTTCTAATTCACAACATTTGAACATCTGATCCACAGTCCTCATTTCATCAACAATAAGTTATAAAACCACTAAAATGTACCAAACCAGAACAGTGGTGGGGCGAGTTTCAGAGAAAAATATGTGTAAAACAGACATGGCACCAGATGATTAAACTGTCTTTGTTTTCGTGTTTTTTAACTGCGCCTGCTTCTTTTCCAAAGCCCCTTGCTATCAGCTATATGAAGTGCCCAATCAGAGCAATTTTAGTCTTTCAGCCAATGAGATTATTCAGTGGAGTCAGGCAAATGAACCTGGTGCCCCAGGAAGCCGCTCCAAGCCCGACCTCTAGGGGTGTCCTCGGACAGTTGATGCGTGGTCACCAGCATTGCCAAGACCAGGCTGGCAGCTGCCAAGGAGACACTGTAGGAGCAGGCATCTGCCCCAGCCCTGAGAGTTCTGCCCCCACAGTGCTCCTAGAGCTTCACTGGGGTCAGACTCACAGCATGAGCCCAGGTCACCACCAAGGTAGAGCAAGGCAGTACCTAGCACCATTGGGCAAGCTAAAAGTCAGTATATTAAAAATGCCTTTGTTGTTAAACACAAGCAGTGCTTAGCCCATTGGTACCAGCAGTAGCACATTGTGCAGCAGTGCAGTGAACATAGATTGATGTTCTCAGCCTGACCCCTGACCTTGAGCCAGTGAAATTTGGAGCCCATTCAGACCCTAGTTTGAGGGAGCAGAGATGCCCACTCATACAGCATTTCCCATGATGGGTGACCATACAGCACTGCCAGTGTGGGTGATCATGGTCAGTCACCTAAGGCCCTGCCTACCAGAGAGGCAGAGGAGGTATCCTTTGTAGCAAGGGTGGTGGGCAGGACAGCAGGATTACGGAGGAAAATTACCTCTTGGCACTTTAGATGATGGCTGTGATTGCACATGCCAGTAGCCCTCTGACACCCTAGGCACTGCTTGTGGCGGCAGGGGTGCTCCATACCGGAGTTAATCGGAGGCCTCTGGCTCTGGATGTATCTGATTGTCCGAGGTGTGCAGTTGGACATGGGTGAGCGTGATTGAGTGATCTACTGGCTAGTCTATTAAAGAAACAAATAACAGCAACAAAGCTGTGTAGATGTAGTAACTTTACGCTCATTGACTGCTCCCTCTTTCAGCATGGCTCAGTTAGTAGCACTACCCATGATTCTCTCTGTCATTGTTCCTCAGAGATACTGTAGTACTTTCCCCTTGGTCCAGAAATTCATGGGCTCAAGTACCACACCAAGGATGTGGGTTCACACGTAACTTTGATACTGCAATGCTTTACCATGGGGGGCGTTCTTTGTTAAAGGTACCGTTTCTTTGATTCAGATGCTGTACTGAGGTCCCACCTGCCCACCTCAGGTGGTGATCCTAGTTAGCATTAAATGTCCCATGGTCTTTTTGCAAGAACAGACAATGAGTTTGCTTTTCAGAGCCCTGAGAATGCCGCAATCCCCTGCTGTGCTGATCGTTTAGCGCACGGGACTCGCGGTATTCTCCCAGCCGCCTACTGGGATTTTCAATCCCGAGGGTCCAGTGCTGCAAGTTAGACCCATTTGGGAACCTTTCTATGGGACTTGCACCAAATATTTGGCACAAGCTGCCATAAAGTGTGAAAGCTGTTGCAACTGCGCCATATGTATGAAATTGGGTGCAGTTGTGCCAAAGAACAGCGTTGGCGCAGAGCTTGAAGCTGCATCAGCCTTTGAAAATTGAGCCCAGTATCTCTAGTGCCCAGACCAGCATTTCCTCTCTCACTGAAAACAGGTTAATACCCCTGGCTGCGTGAGGGACATTGCCAAGCACCCTAACCTGGCTCAGTTTGTCTTCATACAGTCACATCACTAGTGAACGCCAATTTCCGTAATGTACTTGGTGTTGGATTGTGCATGGAAATCTCTCTGTAAACCTAAATTATTCTATGAATGAAGGGGAAACTACATTCCTTTCTGTTTCATTTAAATGTACGCACTAGTAATGAGGAGAGAAACTTTATTTTTAAAAGTGTTACTTTTTTTCAGGGACCTCCAGGAACCGTACTGGTGAACGGGACATTGCACAACGGAGAGCCAGGTGTGCCTGTAAGTATTAAAGCAGTGACCTACAGTATATAAAATATCTCTGGTGTATGGGGTGGGGGAAGTACATAACATTACAGGGATCACAAGTACAATTGCAGTGACAGTACTGGATTAACTTGTGACTTCAGGACCTTGTTAGTTGAGCATGGCTTTTAAGTATAGTAAAGGCTGCTTAAACATGTATTAAATAATGTAACAAAATTCCCCCATAGACATCTATGAAGAATACCTCCGCACTCTCCCTGGTTAGATGATACAAAATGTCTGAGTGCTGGGGCGGGGCCAACGCACTTCATACTATTTATTTATTTATCTATGCATTTAAAATGTGTTTATCGGGAAAAGCACACTGAGACGATGCTTGTTTCCAAATGCAACCCGGGGGAAGAGGTACACAAGTGACGACAGTGGGTACAGATCATACAAAAAGTACAATAATAACAGCGTAAGTACAAATAATTACAGCAAAAGTACAAGAAATTACAGTATGATTAGCTAGGGAGGGTACAGACAGCACTGCAAGATGCATTGCAGTGAAGGCAGTTATAGTATATAAACAAGTCGACATCAGAATGGTAATAATGTGGATGTTGTGACCAAATGGTCTCCAACCTGACCTATTAAGTTGGAGAGGTGCATACAAATGAAGTAGAGACTATAGATTGGAGCTAACAGAACATAGACGTGGAGTGGTCAGGCATAGTTGCCTGCGGTCATGGGGCTTGGGCAAGAGCATGGGCTAGGGTCTAACCTTTAGAGCTGTTGCTTGAAAACTTTTAGGGAGGAGGAGTTTTGTAGGGAGGCCAATTGCTGATTCCATAGGTTGGGGAGGTGGTAAGAAAAAGATAGGGAGCCCACGGTTGATCTGGGATGGGGCAGTTTGAAGGTGCGCAGCTATCTGGACCTTAAGCTGTATAGGAAGAGGAAAGCAGAGGAGAGGAGGTCAGAGATGTATTACAGGAGAGTACCTAACCAATATTTGGTTAGGAAAGTGTGAGAGTGCAAGTTGCGCCTGTATGTACGGGAAGAAACAGCTAGAGAAGAGTAGAGAGAGCAGTGGTGGGTGCGAGGGGGAGGGTTAGAAGCAGAATGGCAGAATGAATTGTAGACAATGTCCAACCTAGATAAGGTTGTTTCTGGGGCAACACTAAAGACAGTGTCGGCATGATCAAAGACCGGTGTGAAGAGTTTGACTAGTAATTGCTTGCACACAGGGAGGGAGAGGGAGTCCTTATGCCTGTACAGGAAACCTAATTTGGGGCGCAGTTTTGCACAGAGAGAGTTGATGTGATAGGAAAAGGATAGATGCTGGTCTAGCCAAACCCTTAAGTATTTAAAAGTGGTGACTGACCGCAGGGGGGTGCCATCAAGTGTATGGAAGACAAGAGGCGTATGGATGGGCACTGGGAAGTGGAAGGGCTTGGTTGGCCATCTCCTCAGGTCAATTCATGATCTCTTCCTTCCCAACAGGGACAACAGTAAAAATGATGCTTCTTACCTCTGGTGACTCATGCAGGGTCCAGATAAGAGAGTAGGGGTTTAATACTCACCAACATTGCCAAATGTACCTAATGTATTGCTAACACTTTATGCTTTGTAACCCCAGGTCGCATCTGGAAACAAGTGGTTGTCCGCTCAGTATGCTTATCTGGTAAATCTCGTTAATAAATAATAAATAAATAAATAAATAAAGAAGTCCATTTTCTTAAGGTGCATTATCATAGCAGATTCTGGAACTCTGCTCCCTTAGGAATTAAGCACTCGGGAATCCTCTTACTACACTGAGTTTAGTTCACAGACTTTTTTGAAATATATTGCAAGCTAAGTTGGACTTGGGCCGTCTCTTAAATTTAAATGTAAGCCCCACCCCCCACTTTAAAAAATAGCTTGAAAGGCTCAGAATGCAAATTTCTGTCTGTATGTAATTAGCATACAATGAATATGCAAATAAAGGTCAACTATGAGTTTGTGTTCACCCCACTATGGCTGGTAATGAGATCAGCAGACTCCAGAATATCAGCTGTAATTATAAAGAAATAATGATCCAACCTGGGGACTGAACCCAGGCCCCAAATAGTAATAGCATGCTGGTGTTCTGTTAGATGTGCCATCAATCAAACCGTTAGAACCTGAGTCTACAACCTTCAGTCTCAAACTGCATAACTATTAATCATTAGTAAGTTCATATTACTCGCAGAACAGGTAGATCTGACTACAAAAATACCGTATACTGGAGCGTTATCCACCACGATTGTATTGAATTAGGGTGAATATTACTTTTCTTTTTCTTACAGGGATCACCTGGTAAAGATGGCCAGCCAGGGCCACGAGGACCTCCTGGGCCCATGGGACCTAAAGGGGAGAAGGTAATTGATTGCTTTTTTTTTCACCATTATCCTTTTTCCCTATGCTACCTACCTCAACTCCCATCTGTTGTACTTGATAACCCTCCAGCCCCTATGTCCCAGAGACTCCCTTTTCCCCCTTGCATTCCCCCCATGGCAGGGCCTTAGGGGGCATCCCAGAAAGTGTCCATTTACCAGTGAGTAGAAATCCTCAATGCCAGGTGAGCAGAAGACCTAGAGCCTGAGAGTCCAGACCAGTGTCATCTTGCACAGAGGGCTGTTTTTCCAGTTTTATTCACCCGCACCTTTCGAAATCAGCATGAACGTGGCTGCTAAATGCCTGCAGTGGGTGAGCATGGCACCAAGCCAAACATCGCTCCCTCCCAGTGCTATCCACAGGTGTCTCAACATTACCTGTGGTCCCCAGGTAACACTGCTGTAGCAGGGACATGAACATCCCCACCCCAAAGGCTTGCATCCTCTGGGATGCTTAAACCCACTTCCCCCACTGCCCCTCTAACATCCATGACTCGTTCCCAAACCAGTGTCACTAGCATTGCCAAAAGCAGTCCTGCTGCTATGTTGATGGCAGCAAGAAAAGGTAACTGTTTCAATTGGTCATACAAAGAGTGGGCAGGCCACATGTAAAGTCAAACACTTGCTGCTTCCTAGTGCAAAAGCACATGATGCAGCAATGTTCAAGGCAGGAAAGTGTACACACTGCAGATACATACATACAGTAGATATATAGACATTGATGGCAGAAAAGGCCTCCCATCCCATCTAAGCTGCCCATTCTACCTAACTACTCAGCTTTTTCCTAGTAGCCATCCTGCTGCCCTAAGCTTCTGCCCCCTGACTAAGCCCATGTGCCAGTTCCACCCCAGTAGCAACCGCTTACCAATCTGGCCCGTACCTCTTCTTTTAGCTTGTTTCACATGTCCACCACTATTTCCACCTGCAAATTTAAGGGAATTCCCTCTCTAGTCCTGTATTTGAGCTCAAGGAAAATAAGTCCCGGCAGTCAACCCTATTTATCCTTTGCGCGTTCTTGAGCATTTCTTTTATGTCATCCTTTGCCCTTCTCTTCTCGAGGGTGTACATGTCCAAATCCTGCAGCCTCTTCTTCTGCTGTATATCAAGCACCTAGACCCTGTACCATCTTGGTTGCCCTGCACTATATTGCTTCCACCTTATGACAGTCTTTCTTCAGGTGTGAACTCCAGTACCTTACGCAGTATGCCAGATGGGTCTCACCAATGTTCTATATAGTGGACGGATTACCTCCTGGCATCTGCTGTTGAATACCTCCCTCTGCATCCCAACATCCTGTTTGCCTTACCCACAGCCCTGTTACAGTGTGCTGTTGATTTTAGGATCTTACTTGAAAACAGCTTTGCAGCAGGTTACACCATAAGGACTGAAGCCAGCAGGCTGCAGGACCCCACAGAAAACTTCTAGCTAGTGGTAGCGAGCGGGAGACTGCCTACGATGTTGGCCCCGCCCCCAACGTCAGACACATCATAAAAGGGGCGGTCCCCCAGCATCCTTCAGTTCTTTTCCTACCATCAACTCACAAGCATCAGCTCCACGGACACCATCAGCTAATGAATGATGCCAGAACTTTTAATTTTTCATCTATTTTCTTCCATCATAATTTTTCCCTTCCCATGTCTTCGTCCCTAACCCCTCCAGCTGAAGGATACCTCCAAGTGTGAGTGTGGCAAGCAGATTCTGTTTAAGGACAAGCATACGGCCTGCGTCCGGTGCCCTGGGCCCCAACCACAACACCAAGGCCTGCACCATCTGCCAGAACTTTAACAACCGCGACTAGGATCCACCGCCAGAAGGCACTTGAAAATTTTCTTCTGGAGCAGAAGGTTAATGCAATGGAGAGGGATTCATCCTCCCAAGGAATTGTCCCACAAGTCAGGAAACATAAAAGAAGGAGAAGGATAAGCGATCCCCATCAAACCACACCTCGGACTCCCGGGCCAGCTCGGGCTTGACTTGCTCAGACAGGTCCATTTCACGGGTAAAGTCTCAGCCCACACCGGTCAAGATTCGGATATCCGGTGGGTCAGGTACCTTATCTTCTTTGCAACCTCCTAAAATCCGGCCTAAGGACCCCCTTAGCCGGCCTGCTGGATCCTCTGTCTGGTCTGGGGCCTCAGACAGGCATCACAAACTGCAGTCCAAGTCAGCCGCCAAGGTAGGCCCCAACTCCCTGAACCGATGCCGGGACACCGACCAGAGATCGGTCTCCCAACCTCCGAGGGGCCCCTCAGATGTGCCTGCTAGGCGGACTACTGAGCTGACATCCTTGAAGCGGATGTTGGACCCTAAATGGTCAGCGGACCAGGCGACCACCAAGTGTCCGAAGAACCGCGACTCCTCAAGCTGCCCCCAGCCATGCACATGAGACACCGGATGCAGGGGTCCATCGGAAGACGACGCTACGGATGTTGGAGCCTAGCAAGCTACTGACGACCAGACGTCAGGTGACATAGAGGACTCAGGATTGCCCCAAGACCCGACGATGGATAAGTCAACCCCTCAAGGACCAGAGCCTGGTCCCCTGGCAGGGAAAGCACTGATGCCGGGACCGTCGTCAGGCCTAAATACTGAGGAGGTCAAGGAATTGTTCAACTATTGGTGGGACACCATCCAAAAAGATGTAGTCCCCACAAAACCTACAGAGGAGACCCCACCTCCTAAGTCACCAACTCCCGAACCCCCCCCCAATGAGGACACCCCCCGCCTAGGGACAGGTCTCGGGGGCGAGAGAAATTGGAAGAGGCACTGCTCCAGAACCCTTCATGATCACCTAGCTCACACAGGCACAAGAAGCCTGCAGAAGGTCTCGTTCTTCTTCATCAGAAGGGTCCTGCCCGGACACCTCAGATACCTCCAGATCACCTTCACCTTTCAGTGTCCCTTCACCTGACCCCAAGGATCAACCTAGTTCCCCCCCAGATGACCCCCTCATTCATGGACATATGAGGCACATCCAAGAAAATGTGGGCTGGGACACCGAAGAACTGGACCCTGAGAGGCAACGCCTGGCCAGATACCTTCAGCAGAAAGATCTGAAGCCTGTGGTGGTTCCACCTTTGGTGGATATCTTCCAGGACACCACTAAAGCTGCCTAGAAGCACCCTATTCCTCGCCTGCAGTCCCTAAAAGGCAGACTGCATATAGAGCCCCAACAGAGGACCCGTATTTGGGCAACAACATGTGGCAGATTCCTTGGTTATTACTGCCACCCATGACAGATCTCAGAGGCCCCAGCACTTGAGTATACAGCCCCAGATCAGAGGCAGTATAATGCAGTGGTTTAAGGCTCTGAGCTGCAAATCTGGAGACCTGGGTTTGAATCCCACAGCCCCACTCTGCACACTGTGTGACCCTGGAGAAAGTCACTTAACTTCCCCTGTACTCCCAAGTTACACCTGTAAACAAGTTTTCAGCTTAGTGTGTCTCACCTGGTTAAACAATTGGGGAATCCAAGCAACTGGACTCCACTGGGGAGATGCATGTACGCAACATCCACCTGCTCCATCAGGTCCTTAAACTACCTGACTCATATGGTGCAATTTCAGAATGCACTATGACCTTCTGCAGGATCTCCCAGAAGGAGACAAAAAAGAAGAGCTTCTGAAACACTTTTAGACTGGCTCTGATGTTGGGATGCAGTTCCTTCGGGCTGTCTATGATTCGACTGATTCTGCAGCTAGAGGAGCGGCAACTGGTGTCTGCTTAAGGAGACACTCCTGGCTGAGGGTCTCTGGGTTTACACCAGATGTCCAGAAGGGCATCCTAGATGTGCCATATAATGGTTCTGTCCTTTTTGGAGAGGAATCAAAGAGAGTAATTACTAAGCTGCAAGATGCTATCAAAGCTGTAAGGTCCGTACAGGCCATTTACAGACCAAGGCAGAGGCTTTTTTGGAAGGACCAGAACCATTTTTCATGGCAGACAGAGTCAACAGCCCCGATCTGGCCAACAGCCCAGGGGCAGTTTCAGTCGAAAAGGTCAGCCAAAACCAGTCTTCCGGACAGAACCCCACTACAGAATGACTCCTTTCAGACCTGCCCCACCTCTGGATCAAAGGGAAGAAAGAGTCAGGGGTAGCTTCGCACACCACCTCCCCAGGTGGCAGGGGATAACCTCTGACCAGTGGGTTCTGCAACTCATCAGACAAGGGCACTCTATAGAGTTCCTCGACCGCCCCCTGTCACGACCTCCTCTGCGCTCCCATTACTTGGGACAGCATATGCTGCTCATTCAGCAGGAAATTGCTGCCTCCAGAAAAGGAGGCTATAGAAGTAGTCCCATGGAACCAGAGAGGAAAGGGATACTATTCCCACTTCTTCTGGTCCCAAGGAATACGGGGTTCTACACCCATATTGGATCTCAGCAACCTCAACACCTGGTAGCATATAAACGCTTCTGCATGGTCACTCTTCCAGGTCTCATCCCCATGCTCAGACAAAACACTTGGCTAGTGTCATTGGACATGCAGGACGCATATCTCCATCTCCCCATTGCTCAACCGCATCGAAGGTTCCTGTGGTTCAAGTTTCTGGGACGCCACTACCAATTTCGGGCCCTCTCATTCGGTCTCTCATCTGCACTGTGGGTTTTCACCAAATGCCTAGTGGTAATGGCAGCAGCCCTCAGGAGACAAGGCCACTACATTTTTCCCTACCTGTACGACTGGCTCCTCATGGGTCCATCTCACGAGGAACTAAACAGGGCGATACAGGACACTTGCTCCCTATTCGAGTCGCTGGGTATCACCATCAGTCAGGAAAAGTTGTCATTGGTTTCCACGCAAAGACTGCAGTTCATAGGCACAGTTCTAAATACCTGCCAGGGCAAAGCTTTTCTGCCAGAGGACAGAGCGGAATGTATACAGGCCCTGATCTGGTCCATCAGCACGAGGAAGCAGGTTCCGGCAAGGACCATGCTATGCCTCCTGGGGCAAATGGCGGCGGCCATTGCCACAGTTCCCTCACCGTCTCCACATGAGGGTCACCAGTGGATGCTCAGAGCACAGTGGATCAACAACAAGATCATCTTGATCACCCTGTCAGGGTTCCAAACTCCATCATACAACCCTACAATGGCGGCTCATTCCAAAGCACCTTGCAGGAGGGGTCCCCTCTTCTACTCCTGCACCATCTCTAACGCTCACCATGGACATGTCAGGGTCTGTTTGGGGGGGCTCACCTAAACGGCACAAGGACACAGGACACCTGGTCCCCACTGGAGACTCATCTCCATATCAGTGTCCTAGAGATGAGGGCAGTCCTGTATGCACTGCAGGCCTTGCATTCAGAAATTCCCCCAGACCACTTATCGGTCCAGAAGGACAACACCTCAGTGGTGTATCACATCAGCAGGCAAGGAGGCACTCACTCCTACCAGCTTTGCCGAGAGGCGATGAGAGTTTGGAATTGGGCCCTGCAGCACAGCATCACTATTACTGCAGCACATGTTCCCGGAGTTTGCAACACAATAGCAGACCTTCTGAGCAGGTCACGATCCAGCACTCATGAGTGGGAACTCCTTCAGCCAGTCGTGGAAATGCTGTTCAACAGATGGGGCGCAAGACTTAGATCTGTTAGCATCTCCATACAACACAAAACTGCTAATTTCTGCTCGTTAGATCAGGGCCTGGTGTTTTCTGGTGAGCGTTGTCCCTCTCCTGGACAGGTACATTCCTCTATGCCTTCCCTCCTTCCCTTTGATCCAGAGGTTCTCCTCAAATTGCAAGCAGAAGGAGCGACAATGATCATGGTAGCACCATTCTGATCCAGACAGATCTGGTTTCCGCTGCTCCACCAATTGACACAGGAGCCTCCGTTTCTCCTACCAGTCAGCTCACACTTGCTGTCCCAAGAAGGAGGGTCTCTGGTTTACCCGAGCCTCAAGTCCCTGAACCCGCATGCTTGGCTCCGCACAGAGTATCTCACGAAGTTGCCAACATCCTGGTGGCACCTAGAAAACCCTCCACTCACACTACCTATGCCATGAAGTGGCACAGGTTTTGCCTTTGGGCTACCGCACAGACTCTTGATCTGCTCCACTGTTCAGAGAAGTCAGTCCTGGACTGCCTCCTTTCCTTGTTCAGGACGGGACTAGCATACTCCTCCCTGAAGGTGCACCTTTGCGCCATTTTGGCCTACCATACACCGATCGGTCAAAAAGCTCTAGCGCAGCTAGAGGTGTCACAAGCTTTTCTGCATAGCATTCTACACCTGAAACCACCCATCAGAGAGCCGGTTCCCCCTTGGGACCTCCTCTTTGTGCTAGAGCAACTGTCGCTACCACCTTTTGAGCTAGTCGCAAGTTGCGAGCTTTGCCTCCTCTCTTGGAAGGCCCTGCATTTAGTGGCGGTTACCTCTGCCCAGAGGATATCGGAGATCCATGCACTCATGTGCAAGGAACCCTATTTAGTTTTTCACAAGGAAAGGTGTCCTTGAGAACTAATCCTAAGTTCCTCCCAAGGTGATGTTGGAACTCACACTCAACCAAGACATTGACTTGCTGGTGTACTTCCTTTACTACACCAACAAAGGAGAGGCTCTCCTTCACACCCTGGATGTTCACCGCATACTCAGACACTATCTGGACAGGACTAAGGCCCTCTGAAGGACTGACCAGCTTTTCGTCTCCTTCACTCACAGAATGCTTGGGGCTCCAGTGTCCAAGAAGACACTCACCAAGTGGTTGGTGAATTGTATCACCCTTTGCTACCAGCACAAAAACAAACCCTTACCTAGCCAGGTAAAGGGTCACTCCACCAGGGCAGTTGCCACTTCCTTCGCTTCCCTGTGAAACATGTCAGCTGCTTCCATTTGTGCGGCAGCCACATGGAGTACAGTGCATACTTTCATCCGGCACTATAGTCTGGACATTGCTTCCAGGCGCAGGGCAGGTTTTGGGCTTGCAGTCCTCCAAGGGTTGCTTTTGTGAGAGAGTCTCTCTCCTTTTCTCTCTCACCCTTATATCCCACTCCCGACATCAGAGTTTATCTGGTACTGCTTGATACTCAGTCCTTATGGTGTAACTGGGTGCAAGAGCTGTTTCTCGAAGTAAGATAGTACAGTTATGTAAGAACTTACTATAATAGTAGCTCTTCGAATACAGCTCTTGCAGCAGGTAGTTTCCTCCACCTTCCCTCAGGAGGTTATCTTTCTTCTTACAGTTTCAGACAAATTTTGTCCTTAGCCTTCCTCTGGAAGCAGATCATTGGTCTCCTCTTCTGTATCACATCGCTATGCGAGTCTCCGGCGGGAGAACTGAGGGATGCTGGGGACCGCCCCTTTATGATGTGTCTGACGTCGGGGCTGGGCCATTGTTGGGGTGGTCCCCTGCTGGGTATAGCTAGCTAGAAGTTTTCCATTGGGTCCTGCAGCCTGCCAGCTTCAGTCCTTGTGGTGTAATCCGCTGCAAGAGCTGTTCTCGAAGATCTACTGTTACATTAAGTTCTTACATAACTGTACTTTTTCTGATATTATGACCCCCAGGTCCTTTTCCTCCACTGTGCATTGCAGTATCACCCCTTTATTTCATATTGCACCATTGGGTGCCTTTTCCCAGCGTGCATTACGCTGCATTTTTTTTGTGTTGAAGCATACGGTAGCTGCCAGATCTTTGACCAGTTCTACATCCAGCCCAGAACCTCCATAAGTTCCCTTATCCCATCCTCTGTGTCACCCCTTATACAGAGCTTCATGGCGTCTACAAAAAGGCAGACCTTGGCCACTATACCTTCCTCATGTCATGTGTACAGACATTGAAAGGATAGGGCCCAGTATTAGTTCCTGTGGTACTCCACTCGTAATCTCCCTTACCTACGAAAACTCACCCTTTATGTCCTTCCCCTCTGACGACTTTCTACCCAAGTCACCAACTTTTCCTGCACCTACAAGTCCCTTAGCTTCTTGGCCAGTCCCCTGGGTCCCAACACTCAACTTCAGCATTAGATATTTATTGGATAAATATACCCTGTTCCAAAAGTGTTGGGATGCAATTGAACATAAACAGTTTCCAGGTCCACACATGGAGGCCTCGAACAGCTCGGACACAGGTGACTCCGCTAGGCATCGACTATGGGTTACACATTGATTGATACTGTGCCAGCAACCTTTGTCCAGTTCGCTCAAGACAGGGATTACTTCCTGTATGTGCTTGATGAAGCAAGTATTAAAACATTTCCCCATATTAAAGGGGAACTCTCAGTTCCCCTGTCTAAATGCTGCTGGATTTACAGGTCCCGATTAAGCAAATCTGTTAAAAAAATAATTTTTTAGTACTTGCATGTTGGAAACTTGATATTTTATCCAGTTGATCCTGCATCCTCCTGTCCACCATGCCACCCAATTAAATGTCCCATTGTCCCCTGTGATCAGCCCATTGATGACATGAGCAACGAGCTAAGCCACTGGGGATGTCTGTGTGCTGGCACTTATTAAAGTAAACACTCTGAAACAGCGCATTTTCATGCTTAACCTACCAGTACCACTCACACTGAGTCTGCGTGTTCAGTACCGGTGGACTAAGCATGAAAATGCACTGTTTCAGAGTGTTTAATAACTACGTATTGGGGCACAGATGTCCTCCGCAGCTTAGCCTGTCACTCATGCCATCAAAGGGCTGGCCTCGGGGAACACTGGGACATTTAGCTTGGTGGCATGGTGCGTGCTGGGATGCATGATCAGCTAGGTACAATGTCATGTTTCTAACACATAAGTGCTTAAAAAATATTTTTTAATAGATTTGCTTAATTGAGTCTAAGTCCTGCAGCATTTAGGCTGGGGAAGTGAGAGTTCTCCTTTAAGGGTAGAGGGTGCAGTGTTTGGCTTTGTACTTTTAAGTGGGTTGCTTCAAGGTAGAGTAGGGATGCATAGACTACACCCGCCACCCCTGAGGAAGAGGCTGTGGGCCTCTATATGTAGTGGGGGAAGGGGGTCATCTGTATCCGAGCAGTTAGAGACACCTATTTCTAGACCTGGACACTCTGTTTAGTTTTGCGGCACACAGCTCTTTTGGAATAGGGTATATTTATCCAATAAATATTTGAAACTTGACGATGAGTTTGTCCTTTCCTTCCTTGAACTGAACTGTTTCAAAGAGGTATCTCAACTCTAGCACATCTTTGCTTTAAGACAGTGGCTGTGCATTTTGCAGCTGCTTGGGTCCATTTTGAAAAGTACAAGAAAACCATTTCCCAGAATCATAAAGGCTGCAAAGCCCCATTTCTGTAGACTCAAAGTAGTTGCAAAGCCCTTTTCACTAGACTCAGGGGTTACAAAGCCCAGTGTCACCTGAATCGTAAGGGTTACAAAACATTTTGCCAGAACAGAAACATAGACAGTGATGGCAGAAAAGATCCATAGTCCATCCAGTCTGCCTGAGTTCCCTGTTTAGTCCAGGGACCTACTGTCCCTCCAGGGTCCTAGCCTTCCCCAACCCCCCAACCCATTCTCCTCTCAGTTTCTGCCACCCCAGGCAAGCACTATACCCTTCATTGTGTCCCAACCATGCTTGAAACCACCAATGGTCTTTGCACTGACCACTTTGACTGGTAGACTGTTCCACAGAGCCACCACCCTTTCTGTAAAATAATACTTCCTCATGTCCTTCCTGAATCTCCCTCCTGTTAGTTTCCACTCAAATAAGGTGAGCGGGGGAAACATCTTCCAGTACAAAAAGAGTACTAGAACAAGGGAACATGACATGAGATTGGAGGGGGGCCATAGGGGAAATGGAAGAAAGTTCTGTTTCACTGAGAGGGTGGTAGATGCATGGAATGGACTGCCTCAGGAAGTGGTGGGAGCACGCACTGTGGCGGGATTCAAACATGCATGGGATAGGAATAAGGGAACCATAATGATCGGAAGGAATAGCTAAGAGAAGGAATAGCTAAGCCAATGACCAACTAGGGTCATAGGCCGCTAGTACAGCTCGGGCAAATGGGTGGACTGGTTGGGCCTGGTGGTCCTTTTCTGCTGACAACTTCTATTTTCTATGTCCACGTGAGCACAAGCTAGTATTCAAGCTAAATAGTTCCCCATAGTTCATTTTGTTGATGTCCTTGCAGGAACTGGAAGGTTTCTATCATATCTCCCCTTTCCCTTCTGGTCTCCAGCATGTACCAGGAGGCAGTATAGTGTAGTGGTTAAGAGCACTGTGCTGCAAACATGGAGATCTGGGTTGAATTCCATCAGCTCCCACTTGCATACTGTGTGACCCTGAGCAAGTCACTTAACTTCTTTGTGTGCTCCCAGGTCACCTGAACAAGCTTTCAGCTTAGTGTGCCACTCCTGGTTAAACAGTTTCCCCTTTCCACGTTCAGTGTCTTGAGGTGCTCTTCATAGGACCTGCGCTGTTGGCTCAGAATCATTTCCGTCACCCTGTGCTACACCATCTCCAGCCTCTCTGTCTTTCCTGAGATGAGGATTCCAGAACTGGGTGCAATACTGCAGGTGTTGCCTCACTAGGGATCTACATAGGGGAAGTATTGCCTCTTCCCTTTTATTGTCAGTACTCCACCTGATAAAACCCAGTATCCTACTTGCTTCGCTATATGCCTTGTTATACTGACTTGATTGAGAGTCACTGATAATAACTCTTAAGGTCCCGGTCCTCAACTGTAGTGCTAAGTCTCACCGCACCCATCCAGTACACTCTCCTTGGAGTCTTGTTCCCTAGGTGCATAAACTAGAATGTCTTGGCACTGAATTTCAGTTGCCAGACCTTAGACCACCACCCTAGCTTTTGCACCTCTCACCCCACCCATCTAGTATTCTGTCCCAGGATTCTTGTCCCCTAGGTGCTACCTTGCATGTCTTGGCGTTGAAGTTCAGCTGCCAAACCTTAGACCACCCCCAGCTTTTGTACGTCCCTATGCATTTCCCTGATTCTTTCATTGCTATCTACCATCCCACATAACTCCGTGTCTTCCACAATTAGACACAACCTGCCCTGGATTCCTTCACCTTAGTCCACCTGCCCACCCCCAACTTTTGTAAGTCTCACCTCACCCATCCAGTACTCTGTCCTGGGATTCTTGTTCCTAGGTACATTACCTTCCACTTCTTGACATTGCAGTTCAGCTGCCAAACCTTTGACCACCCCCAGCTTTTGTACGTCCCTAATGCATTTCCCGAATTCCTCATGGTTTTCCACCCTCCCACAGAACTCAGTGTCTTCCACAATGAGACACAGCCTGCCACAGTCCTTCACCAGTGTCGCTGGTGAAAATTTGAAGAGGATCGGACCCAGGAAAGATTCCTGCAGTACCCTGCCCGTGACCTCCCTGTCTTCTGATTTGACCCTAGACCACAACCCTCTGCTGCCTCCCCTTTAGCCAGTTACCTACCCAGTTTACTATGACCTTAATCACACCCAGATTCTTTATCTTCTTCAAGCATCTGTGAGGCACCAAGACGAAAGCCTTGCTGAAGTCAAAGTAGAGTGGATCCACAGTGTGTCCCCTATCCAATTCCCTTGTCAAACAGTCAAAGAAAACTATCAGGTTAGTCTGTTGAGACTGCCCTGCCAGAACTGGTGCTGTTTATTATCCTGGAGCTTGCTGCTCTCCAAGTAGTTCTGGGGGTCCTCTTTCACCAGCGACTCCATCAGCCTCCCTACAATAGAGGTAGGACTGACAGGTCATAGTTCCTAGCTTGTTCCTTGCCCCCTCCAGGTTACAAAACACCATTTCAACATAATCCGTAAGGCTGCAAAGCATCATTTCACTAGGATCACAAAAGTTACAACACATCATTTCATCAGAATCATAAAGTTTACAAAACATATATTTTTTCCAAAATAATGGGATTACAAACCCAATTTCTCCAGAATCATAGGGGTTTTACAAGTCAATTGTCAGCTGTTATAGGGGTATATAACATCTTTCCGCTCTAGAAATGAAGGAGTTGCTAAGTGCCCCTATCCTACCAAATTATATAGAATCAAATTCTGGGCAGACCTTGGGGTTGTTAAAATGGATCTTGACTGCAACCCCTGGCTGCTGTCCCTGTCGATTGCAGGAAATGGTTTATTTTGTTCAGGTACTGAGCAGATCATAACTGGCTTAACATCAGCCTGATGTGGCCCAGTGTTGCTGTTGTTTGCTGCAGTAACTACACAGTTAGCATACTCTTGGAAAGGTAACAGGTTGCAAAGATGGGGCACTGACCAGTGACATAGGAAATCCCGGTTTGAATCCCACCACAGCCAGCCACTCACTCTGTGACCCTGAGGAAGTCACTTGACCTTCCTGTGCTTCTATTCCTCCTAACAGTAAAACTGGGAAGAAGCAGGACCCAACAGAAAAAGGAATACGGTATTGTATTGCAGCTGGGAGATGCTGGGTATATAAGTTGTCAAATAAAGAAAACGTTTGAAGAACCATTAGGGAAAATGCTGTGAAGTTTGCAGGTGGAACTTGGGTGTTGTCCTTATCTTTGGTTCTGTGTTTCTGCCACAGGGTGATACTGCAGAAGGTTTACCTGGACTAGCTGGCCGAAAAAGGTGATTCAGGTGATCGGTAAGTCATGTGAACTGTGTATTAGCGATCACTCCACTCTGTATACATGCACTTTCGATGGCAGATCAGGAGGTACTCCTGACATTTAAAATGAGAGAGAAACTGCGGACTAATGTTTTTTTCTTCCATAAATGTGTATGTATGTAGACAAGGCTGGTAATGCACTGTGGCACTCTCTCATTAAAAGTAGCCTCTTTTAGAACGGCTTTATTTATTTATTTATTTAGTTTTTGTTAACCAGGTTAGTTGAGAGGTGTTAAAACTTCACATAAAATTCTGCATTTAAAATACTTTCTGTCACCCCCACGCATTGGTTTAAAAGGGGCCCAAATTGGTTTGGTAGGTGTTGACATTATTCAAAACCAAACTGGTACCCTGGCTAAAAGAGCTAGCTCTCTCCTATTGTACAAGCGATACCTCACCATGGCTGGCGGTGCAATATTTGAGCGTTTAAATCTGGTACTGAATACCAGTTAGTACCTGCCAATTTCAACGACGGGCTCCATTACGAAATTTCATTTTTATGTTTTTTCTACTTACATTCACCCCCAGCAACCCACAAGGCCAGGTCCCTTCCTCTCACCTCCTGCTCATCAGCAGTCTATGTCTGATCCCTCTCACAGGACCAGTGATAATCCCTTCCAGGGCACAGGTGTCGGCATGAAGCTGAACCTGATATCAGTGTTTTCTGTGTCCACTACATCCTAAAAAAAAAATGATTGTACTGACCTCATGTGTGAACACACAATGGCAGGGTTCTGTAGTCTTACCAAGCAGGTCTTCCATCCAGTGACAAGGTCGTAATCCACATGTGCTCCCATGGGTCACCGGAGAGCCTTCACATGCCAGCCACTGCTGGGGGCAGTGAGTTTCCTCTGGGATACTACTCACAACTTTCTGACATTGCTTTTCTTGGTTTGGGATGTGAACCCAGCTGTCATGCAGCAAAATAGCCAATGCTGTTCCTTGAGATGCCAGGGCAGCCTCTCATGCCCAGTATAGAGTCCTGTGACTAGGATTTCTCCTAATTTCTGACCCATTGATAAACACCGAGTGCAAACCTTGACTGGGACCTAAACCCCATGTCTGCTTATTTCAAGGCAGATGCACTAAACACTCAACCAATGGCCTGGTGAGACCTCTGAAGTGTCTAAGAACAGAATGGTGTGCGTGTGGTGTTTGTGTGTCAAGCTGAAGGAAGGAAGGCTCAATTAAAATATCAGAAAGAAATATTTCATAGAATGAGTTAAGTCACATGAAACAGACTTTAAAAAACAGAAGGAGTGAGTCAACACTCATTTATTTGTTCATATCAGAGTCTACTGATTTATTTTTCAAATCTGGCAACTGTTTAATGTCAATTAAAATCATAATATGCTGCTTTTCATTTTTATAGTAACAAATGTTGCTTTCAACTTTCATTAGATATTACCAGCTCTGTCCATTGGGGGTAACAGGCCCTAATCCACAGTTATCTGGTCCTATGCTATATAAATTTATCTTAGTAGTAGCTAATAATAATAGGTCACAGATTTCTGACACTGCTTCTGACATGTGGATCATGTTATGTCAAATATCGATTGCAATTGCACCTAACACAGCATTTAAGTTCTAAAATTAATATGAAATGTAAATATTGGAACCGTCTTTATATATTTTGTATTAGGCTGTACCTATGTATATATATATATAGATAAATATATTTGTTTTGGTCATTGTTATATTATGTATTATTTAATTATTTAATTATTATTGTTTAATGGCAGAGAAATGTGTATGGGAGCACATTTTGTATTGTAGTATCAGGAATGCCTAAAAAGCTGATTGAACAAAAATACTTGAACTTGCTGAGTCAACACTGCTTCCAGCAGCAAGCTCAAACAGGTTAAACACCTTGAAGAAACAAGGGAGGGAGGAAGGGTATTCTAGCTGTGTTGGTGGTGGAAAGAAACTCATGGACTACTAATTTGAATGTATGTATGTACGTATGTTTCTGTCTATCTGTCTGTCTATTCATCTTCTACCCCACCTTGCTTCCAACCCTTAATATTTTCTCCTTTTCAACATAGCATACTAATCCTGACATATGACTGCTGTTTTACTTTATATGCCTAATATTAATGTCTTATCTTGTAATCATCTGGCTTGTAACCTGCACAACCAGATCAATTGTATGTATAATTTTATTTATAATTATTTTGAAAAATTTGCCTTATGTTATGTTATTGCTCCTTTTCTCCCCACCCTTGGAGTCGCACCTGAAAACGAGGCTCTGGCAGTGTGCCTCTCCCAATTACCAACTTTGAAATAAATAATAAAAAAAAATCTGTCACAGACTCTGTAGGATGTTATCACAGTGTAGTACTTTTAGTAATGTCTTTCTCTGTTTCTTATCTAGGGCCCCAGAGGTCCTCGGGAGAACAAGGTGACAAAGTAGGTATTTAGCATTTGTACTGCATGCCTTAAGCATTTAGTTTCTATGCTTCAACCTTTATTTGACTGGGAACTACACCATCACATACTGTATAATGTGATGGTCTGTCTCAATGTATGTGCCTAATAACATAAAAGGTATCAAACTATGCAATGATTCTAGATAGGAAACAGTATCATACCATACAACTCTAATTACATAAAAATGGAATCAAACTACACAGCAACTCTAATTATATAACAAAAGGTGTTCAACAACATGACCTGAATTACATAATAAGTAAGCAATAATACCCAACAGGGTGGGAGGTATTGGGCTATACCGGATCGCCCAGGGACGTAATGAGGTCCGACGCCGCAGGCCCCTGGAAGGTCCGGTATAGCCCAATACCACCCACCCTGGAGGGTATTATTGTGCTTAGAAAATGGGCACTGTAAAATATTAGTTTAATAAAAAAAAAGTTAATAACAAATACGTTTAAAATAACTTTTGAAATAAAATAGTTCCTCCACCTGTATTATACTGATGTGCTTTTGTCCTATAGGAGCCTCCATACTTATGACTGGAGCTGGTTGTCATGGTTATCCTCTCCCACACAGGTGGTACACACACAAGCAGATATATGTGTGTCACACTTGCATAGTTTGAGAAAATTGACTGGTTCCCCCCCCCAACACAACACAAGACAGGGCAGGGGGGGCCATTCCTGGAGAAATGCAATGAACCGGCATCTAGAGCAGTGGGCACAAGATCACAATCGGGAATCTGCTGAGCGCAGCTGGGAGAAATTATGAATTGTGTCTCTCTGACCAAATGAATACAAATGGCAGGATCGATAAGTCAAGATGACAGTAGCAGACAGTTGTGACTGGGAGCTGTTGCAGTTGGGATCGACTTGGGAAGACGGAGACTGTCAAAGCGCTGTCAGCTAAGTGAGCGTAGTTGCGGGCTTGGGAAGGGGGGGGTGAGACTAGGAAAGTGGTGACGCTAGGAAAAGGGAATTTTTTTTTTATTTAAAGGAAAGCTTCGCATGCTGGTGCTGCAAAAATGGGGGCAGGGACACTGAGCAGCTGCTGAAATTAGTGTTGTGATCCAGCGAGTGTGGTAGGGAAACTGTTATGGTATGTAGACTTCAAAAGCTGTCTCTCGCTCTCTGTGCAGTGTTTTGCAGCACGGGAGAGAGGAGGCTAATTTTTGGTTCAATGTGTATGAGCAGGTCATTCAGCAGTACCTTGTCTCATCCAGCGGGATTCGCACCTCCTGGTGGCTATGAATACAGTGCAGGGCTTCAAACAGGCATGGGATAGACATAAGGGAGCAATACAGAGAATATGGATAGAATAGGTCATTGACAGTGTAAAGGTGTGTAGCACATTCATAAGGTAGAAAAAATGGGCAGACTGGATGGGCCTTGCGGTCCTTATCTGCCGTCAACCTCTATGTTTCTTTACTTTTGGGAGCGGTGCTGTCCCTCTTTGGTTTCTCTCAGCTACTGCTACCCAGCTCTCTCTTTTCTCCAGAGTCTGCAGTGCCCCTGGCTGTGAGCATTCCCTAGTCCATCCCACCAGCAGCAGCTCACAGAGCAGCTCAACGACACCCAGGGGAGAGTCTGTCACCGCTGCCATTGAACTTGAGGGGGGCGGGAGGAGGTTCACACGCTGGGGGGGGCAAGGGGCAGCACCAGGGAGAGAGACAACACAAACACCAAGCAACACGACACGCTCAGTCACAGGGGAGTGATGAGACAAACTATAAGAGGAAAGAAAGGAACTGACTCTTCAAGGATCAACAACATTTCACAAAAATCTCTGAAAAGGCACAGTGCACACACTCCGTGAGATTGGTTTGCACCTCGGGTTTGCACACTGTTTGAAAGTTTCACAGAACAAAAAATGTATTTCTAGGGACGTGGATATGTTGTTCAGTCCACACTTATTGGCAGGTTCCTTGCCGCTTTATATCTTGCCGGAAGGTCTTCAAGCTGGCTCCTCCACCCACCTGGGTGGTAAAACTCTCAACTCCACCCCATGACACCAGATATTCCTTACCGCTTGGAAGCTCAGGTTCCCTCCTTTGCGCTCTGCATTTTAGGCCTGGATCTAAACTCTTCGGTTAACCGAAATTAATCTTAAAATTTACAAGACTTCAGTCTTTATCTTCCCTCGCGGCTGCGATGGACAAATCGACTCCCGGATTTCGTCGGTGCCCCTGTGGGCAGAAGATGTCCCGGACTGATCCGCACTCCATGTGCGTGTACTGCCTTGGTCTTGAGCACGATTCGCAGGCCTGCGACTTGTGCAAGTCCTTTTTGGCACGGTCTTAGAGGATCGCTATCAGCTTGTTGCAATTTGGTGCCCCAAGAAATGCTATCCTCTGGTCAAGTCAAAGGAGGCCCGTTGGGTGGTGTCCATGGTGGCGGGCTCAGCTGAACAGCTCGAACAGATGATCACCCTCGAGGAGGAAGCGGCCCATGCCACATCATCATCTTCTTCGGTCGCGGCATTTATCCCGCTCTCTTGGGGCTCCTCCTACATGGCTTCATTCAAGGAGCTTTGTCAGTCCCTCTCCACCAAGGGAGAGCGGCCTTCAAGACATTCCTCTCGGTCCAAGAAGAAGGACTCCAAGGGTAAGTCCCACCATTGACGTTCGTGGGAGCGGGAGAGGTCCCCTTCCTCGGACAGTCGACTCTCGACTTCGATCGAGGTTGCGGCTAAGGCCGCTGGCTTCACGGTGTCCCCATCAGGTCAGCCGGCCGAGACACCCGTCGATGCAGGTGAGATTTTTCTCAACCCGTTGGACGGGCTGTCGACTGGAGAAGCCGACAACCCTTCTTCACTGGTTCCCCCGGTGGAAACCGAGGACTTGCCTGTGCCTCCTGTGCCGGAGTCCCGGTTAAGGTCCCTGAACCGAGGGAGAGCGGGTTTCCCCACCCCTCTCAGACCCACCCTTGGAAACACCGAAGGTCCGGTCTCGGACCTCTCCTGGTCCAGCTGATCCCGCTGACATCGGGCGGTCTCGGCACTGTGGAAAGCGGTGGCACCGCTTATCCTCATCTTCATCCTCTTCAGAGGATAGGCTCTGGTGCAAATTACGTCGGTGCTACGAGGATCTGATATGGCAGCAGCTCCTTTTGACCGGGAATAAGTCAACTCCGTTGCCTTCTCCAGCCATTAAGTGGCTGTCACCAGAGCGGCTGAAACAACCCCTCATTGTAATCGAGGAGCCGAAGCCGGCACCGGTTGTTCGGCCGAAACTGGTTGCACCACCCATTGTGGTGGAACCCCCACCTCCACAACCTAAAATTGGGGCCCCGACCAAGGATTCTCAGTCGGGTCAGGGTGTGCCCCATCAGTTGTCGGTCACCCTCACTCCTGATTGGCCTCGGCAGGTGGAGGGTGGCTCAGGCCCACGGCAGCTGTTTGCAGACTGCTCAGAGTCTGACAATGACTCTTCCCTGTTCTCCAGGCCCCTCGATCTGGAGTCCACTGGGGGTCAGTCAGTGGACGAGAGCCCATCCTCGTTCCTTGGAATGATTCGGTTCATCTCAGAGTCCACTGGGATGAAGCTTGAACCGCTTCAAAGCGGGCCAAGTATCCCTTCACGGAGATACTGGACGAGTGGATTCCCCACGAGGCCTTCCCAGTGGCTGAAGCCATTGTTGGCCCAGCCCTGAGCTAGGCAGCGCGAGCTTCTTGTCCAGCACCTTCAGCCAGGATGGCTCGAAAGTATGCCATTCCCACTGGTTCACTCTCCGGTTTCTGGAGCACCCTCCGCAGAGGGGCTAGTGACCGACAACGTCGCTCGGAAATGCTCAGGATGTGGACAAGCCACCTGATAAAGAGTCCAAGAAACTGGACTACTCCGGGCGGAAAGTCTGTGCTGCTTCCTCCCTAGGCCTTCATCAGGCCAGCTCGGCCGTTCTGATGGCACACTTTTCGCATGCCCTTTTGGGCTCCCTGGATGAGGTGATTCGTCATCTCCCAGCTGACCTCCAGACAACAGTCAAGCAGGTGCGGGATCAGGGAAGGGCGGTGGCCAAACAGCAACTCCAAACTTCCTTGGACATAGCTGACTCATGTGCCCAGTCAGTAGTGGCCGCAGTGGCCATGCGCTGCAGAGCTTGGCTGCAGATCTCCACCTTCACGGCGGATACCCAGCACAAGCTGGCAGACCTTCCCTTCTTGGGTACCGACTTGTTCGGTCCCAGGGTGATGGTCATCTGCAAAGGATCGAGAAGTCCAATGCCACCTTGGACTCGGTCATGTCTGCCCAGAAGGACAAAAGCCGCCAGCAGCAGCGTAGGGCCTTCGGCCTTCAGCCCCTGCGTGCACATCCGGCCCAGCAAACCCAGCATCAGGGCCAGCAGGCTCGCATTTGGCACCCCAAAGCCAAGCCTGCTGCTTCCTCCAGCAGGAAGCCGGAGGAAAGGTCCAGAGAGGCCCTCGCCAGCTCTTTCCTCCAAGCCTGCCCAGTGACGGGTTGAGGGTGTCGCCTCAACCTTGTCACTCCTCCCGGTTCTCCTCCCGGGATGATCCGCCCTTACCTTTCCACCTGGTCCGATATCACCACGGACCGCTGGGTGCTGGAAGTGGTAGGAAAGGGTCTGCCTCTGGAATTCGAGCAGGCCCCACCCTATCGAGCTGTCGCCCCATGGGGGGCTATGGAGTCCGCAGCCTCTCTGTCGGCTCATCAAGCCGACATTGCCCTGCTCCTCCAGAAGGAGGTGATCAGGGAAGTGGCGGATCCTCCAACAAACCCAGGGTTTGTGTCCAGGTACTTCCTGGTCCCAAAATGGACAGGGGGTTGGTGCCCCATTCTAGATCTACACGACCTGAACAAGTTCCTTTGGTCTCGTTACCTTCAAGATGGTCACTCTGGCTCAGATCATTTCAACCTTGGAGCGAGGCATGTGGTTCTGCTCTGGACCTCCAGGGCGTGTTCTTTCATGTCCCAATCCGTCTGTCTCACCAGCGATTCCTCCGCTTCAGGGCAGAGGGATCCCTTTATGAGTTCCGGGCCATGCCCTTCGGCCTCTCTCTAGCTCCCAGGGTCTTCACCAAATGCATGGCAGTGGTGACAGCATTCCTGCGGTGCCGAAGGGTCCGGGTGTACCCTTACCTGGATGACTGGCTGATTGCAGCCTCCTCCAGGCTGGAGGTGGAGCAGTCCAGGGATCTGGCCTCAGGTCTGCTCTCAGATTGGCCTCCTCATCCATGAGGCCAAATCGGAACTGTGACCAACGCAGGTGATTCAGTTCATCGGGGCGAGCTACGACTCTCTTGAGCCAGAGCACGGCTCCTGGCAGACAGGGCCAGGTTCTCCTCCTTTGGCGCAATCATTTCTGGTTGGGCAATTGCCCTCCTGGGACTTCCTGTGCCTCCTGGGCCTCATGGCGGCCTGCACCAGCGTGGTCCATTGGGCCTGCTGGCATATGCATCCCCTGCAATGGGTGTTGGCCTGCCAATGGTCACAGCACTCCAGTCCTCTGGACCAGCCAGTGATAGTGACCCAGGAGATGGGGAATGCTCTCCAGTGGTGGATCGTTCCGGCTCATCTGCAGGAGAGTATCCTGTTTGTCCGCCCAGAGCCGACGGTCACTCTAACGACCGATGCCTCTCTGATGGGTTGGGGTGCCCATCTGGGGGAGCTCAGAGAGCACGGCCTCCAGTCCCCTCAGGAGTCTCGATGACACGTCAGCCTGCTGGAGCTTCAAGCGTCTGACTAGCCCTCACCGCCTTCGCTCCATTTGTACGGGGTCAAGTGGTCCAGTCCAGACGGACAACACCACGACCATGTACTACCTAAACCACCAGGGTCTGATGCACTCCTTGCCTCTGGTGCAAGGACGCCTCCGTACTTGTCTCTCATGAGCAGACTGGAGGCGGATCTCCTAGCCATCCATCTCTAGCCATCCATGTGGCAGGAGCCTCAACACTCTGGACGATGCCCCACGCCAGTATAGGTGCTGCATCTCACGAGTGGTCTCTCCTGCCAGAGGTAGTACACGATCTGTTCTCCCACTGGGCACACCTCGGTGGACCTGTTTGCCTCCGGGAGAATGCGATCTGAGGCTGTTTCATGCCCGCCCCTCAGCAGGGCTCGCTGCAGGAGGATGCCTTTTGAGGTCGTGGACCCAGGGCCTCCCACGCCTTTCCCCCATTTCCCTTGATCCACAAGGTGCTTCTCAAGCCGAGGAGAGACAAGGCGCAGGTGATTCTGGTAGCCCCAGACTGGCCCCGCCAGTTCTGGAATCCAGATCTCCTCAGCCTCAGCTCCAGGCTCCCGAGGCGTCTTCCAGCCCGCCCGGACCTGATCTCACTCAACCAGGGGAAGGTACTCCACCCGGACCTTCAATCCCTGCATATGATGACCTGGTTCCTGAGCGGCTAGAGTTCCAGGCCTTGGGTCTTTCCAAAGAGGTCCTCAACGTTGTTGAGGCATCCCATAAGGAGTCAACCAGAAAATGCTATGCCTTCAAATGGAAGAGATTCTCCATTTGGTGTCAGGATAAGGGGTTGGACCCTTCCTCCTGTTCCTTGGCCAGCATTCTGGACTACCTATGGTCCCTTTCTCAGCTAGGGCTTCGGTCGACGACCCTTAAGGTACACCTGGCAGCCATCTCTGCTTACCGGGCGTGGGCCAGAAAGCAGTCAGTGGCGCAGGAAAAGGTGGTCAGGTGCTTTTTCAAAGGACTTGATCACATATCCCCTCCGTTGCGAGAACCTCCACCTCCATGGGATCTACTGCTGCTATTGGCTAAGCACATGGGCAAGCCATTCGAACCGATGCACAGGTGCAATATCTCCCACCTGTCGTGAAAGACTGCCTTCTTGGTGGCTATCACGTCAGCCAGAAGGATGGGAGAGCTCCAGGCACTTTCCATCGAGTCTCCTTATCTGGTCTTCCACAGGGACAAGGTTGTCCTGCGCCCCCACCCGAAATTCCTTCCGAAGGTGGTGTCGGAGTTCCACCTTAACCAGGTGTTGACTCTGCCGGTGTTCTACCCCAATCACACCTCGGAGGCTGAATATAGGTTCCATACTTTGGACCCTAGAAGAGCGCTCTCTTATTACAAGGAGAGGATGGCTGGAGTTCGGGGAGAGGTTTGCCAGCTGTTTGTCACCTACACTGAAGCTGCACCTGGCAGACCTGCAGCCAAGCAGATGATAGACAGGTGGGTCACCTCCTGCATAGATCTCTGCTACAGGTTGGCGGGCATGGAGCCTCCCAAAGGGATAAGAGCTCATTCTACCCGCCATACCGCTGCATCGGTGGCTGCTTCCAGGGACGTCCCTATCCAGGAAATCTGCAGGGCTGCTACCTGGAAGTCAGCACACACCTTCATTACCCACTACCACATCGACCTTGAGTCACGCCGGGATGCTGGTTTTGGGACCTCGGTTCTCCAGTCCTTATTTCCAAAGTAAGTATAGGAGTGTGCGCCTTGCCTCCCTCCTCCCAGAGAACTGCTAGGAGTCTGCCAGTAAGTGTGGATTGAATAACATATCCATGTCCCTAGAAATACAGGTTACTCACCTGTAACAGGAGTTCCAGGAGTGGTATATGTTGTTCAACCACACAACCCACCCGACCTCCCCGGCTTTCAACGTGCAACCTGGCTTCCAGCGGGCTAGATCTGACGTCATGGGGCAGAGCCGAGAGTTTTACTACCCGGTTGGGTGGGAGGAGCCAGTTTGAAGACCTTCCGCAAGATTTAAAGCGGCAAGGAACCTGCCAATAAGTGTAGATGAACAAATATATACCACTTAGAACTCCTGTTACAGGTGAGTAACCTGTATTTGCTGGGATCACCTGCTATGGGGGATTAAGTTATGTTCCATTTAATGAAAAGCCTAAATGAAATTGAGCACTAGCATGCCAGCAGGAGAGTGGTAAAATGTAAAATCGAGTGAGGGAAGGGGGTGTTGTATGTCTCGTTAAGTGAGACAACATGGTGGATAATTCAAACTTAAAATTCTATTGCACAAGGATTTCAGCACGTAATCAGTCAGTGGAGACTGGGGCTCATTATTTCCTGGTCTCTGTTGCCTGATACCGGACTGGCTGATTGGTGTCCTTAGCCAATCAAAGTGAAGATTGTTTCCTCACCCATTTTTATGTGAGCAATATTCTTGATAGGTGTGAGCTATATCGACCGCCTCTAGGGCGTAATGAGGCCCGACGCCGCAGGGGCGGAGGGCCTTATAGCCCTGGCGGTCCGTATAGCACAATACCGCCCACCCTGGAGGGTATTATTGCGCTTTAGAAATGGGCTACCTGTGGTAATTTTATGGGATTTTAAAAATGTAAAAATGTAAAACAAAATTAAAAAGAATGAAGTTTGAGTCATTTGGTAGTAAAATAGTCCCTGGTTTCTGAGGTACTCCACCTCCTGTTGCCTACCACTCATACAGCCATTCACTGTTACTTTTGCTCTTCCTGTACCATCACCTCTGGAACAAGTTTAACCCACCCAGTACTCTGCTGTCATTGTTATACTACACAAAAGGAAATGCCATCTCTGCTGCTTGCCCTGGGGATTTTTATTATTGGCTTTTTTATGTAGTTTCCCAGTCCTCGCTGCCTACCCTGAGGACCGGAGCTCATTTCTTATTGTTTCTATTTTTTTTCTTTTGGTATTTTTTTGTTGTTCCCGGTCCTCGCTGCCTGCTCTGAGGACCGGGAGTGTGAAGAGGAGCTCCATTAGAGTTTCCCGGTCCTCACTGCCTATCCTGAGGACCAGGGGTCAGTTCTTATCTTTTTTTTGCCTTGGCATTTTTTTAGTTGTTTCCGGTCTTTGCTGCCTGCTCTGAGGATCGGGAGTCTGAAGTAGAGTGCACTTACAGTTTCCCGGTCCTCGCTGCCTACCCGTGGAGTGGATCAGTCAGCAGTATCAGCGTGTTTGGAGATGACGGAAGGTACTGTAAAAAAAAAAAAAGCAATTACAACAAGTTTGAGAGAGAGAGAATGAGTTTTCGGTGTGTTTGTGCTAGGGATGACTCGCTCTTTGCGCTTTGCTCGGGAGGGGGGGGGGGGTGACAGTAAGGAAAGGTGAGCTGTTCTTGTCAGGACAAGCTGTGCTGCCGCTATAAATCACAGGCAGGTTCGCTTGGATGAGTAGGTGGCCAGTTGCAGAAGGGAGGAGCGAGTGTGACCCGCTCTCCAAGAGTCAGGTATCAACTATTACAGGGCATGGCAGAAAAGGTCACTAAGTTAAAAGAAAGAAAGAAAAAAACAGCCATAGAGGAGGATGATGTGTGATTTAGCAGCTGCCAATGAACTAGTGAGAGAGAGTGGGGCCAGTATCTCTCGTTAAGTGTGACAAAAAAATGGCGGGCATTTTAAATTTAAACTTCCACTGGCACCCTGATATTGATGGTAATCAGGTCGGTTGGGACTGGCACTACATTTTACCAGGGCTCTGTTGTCTGATAGATGCCCACCTTGCCAGGGCTATCAGCCAATCAGAGCCCATAGATTTCTTTGCCCATTTTCTAAAAACTACATAATGACTCTAATTACACAACAAAAGTCATAAAACTACACAACAGCTTTAATTACACAACAAAAGTTATAAAACTAAACAACTCTAATTACACAACAAAAGTTATAAAACTACACAAAATCTCTAATTACATAACAAAAGTCATAAAACTACACAGCAACTCTAATTACCAGGGTTGCTCGGAATCTGCCAAATGAAATTAGATTTGTAGGATTCCGACCCAATTTTTGGATTTAGGATTTTCAGATTTGTAGTCCAGAAATCCTAACTCCTAAATTGAATTTTAAAACTTGTTTTTACATTGGAAGTTCGGATTTAGGCTTTCAAATCTGAATCTGATTTTGAGGTCCTTTTAGGAATTGGATAAGAATCTGATTCGGAACCGGAAAATCCTTAATTCCTAAAAATAATAATAATTTTATTTATATAGCACAATTCAAAATATCAACACACTTTACATAAAAACATATTAACCAGTCACATAAATAAATCAGATTTCCAATTAAAATACACATAAATATATCACTTCACATAAATACATCCAGCTTAATTTAAAATTCTCAGAAACATCCAATGTTAAAAGCTAGTCTGAATAAATAGGTTTTTAAATCAGTCTTAAAGCTCTCCACGGTCCTACACTCTCTAGTCTGACGAGGTAGAGAAAAAGTCCAGTTAGATGGGAATTGGCCTATTCCAAACAACCCTACTAATTACATATCAAAAGGTATCAAACTATACAATGGCTCAAATTACACCATATATACATTATATATAGAATAATACATGGGGGTAGTCTGTTATAACTAGAGCTGTGCAGAACACAGAATTCTGCTGCTGGAATTCCGAAAGTGTTTTTTTTTTTTTTTATTTACATTTTTGTGAACTTTCAAATACAAGGTATACAATAGTGCAAATTATTGTAAAAAAAATTATTTTCAATAAAATAGAGCAAAAGATGAAATGTTTTGAAATCAGAAAAAAGAACATTGTAGGTGGTCCTAATCATTTTCAGACAGATCACCACTGAGAATAATTTAAAATGCTAATTACGTTTTTGAGGTTTACATAAACCAAAGAGTACTTTTCGCATAGATTCACAGTATACATAAACCATAAATTAATTTAAATAATGGCTGCAAACCAATTTGGAATTTCAGATTCCATGAACCTTCGTGGATTGTGAGGCATGAGGCGATGCTGAGTGGCTTCAACCACCCAAGACGCTTTTACATTTGCAACAGATCATAGCTGTTATGAAATAGGTCCTGGTCTGATTGTCCCTGCCCCCCACAACACACACACGATTAGCCTGAGAACAAGTGTGGGAGAATTAAGCTATCAGTAGTTGAATAGGCAATAGGGCAATGAAGAAAGTAAAAGAATGAAGTCCTTCTGATCAAGCCTTTTATTTCTTTTATTTCTAGGGTGACCGTGGCCTCACCTGTGAGCCGGGGTCACAAGGAGTGAGGGTAAGAATTTTCAAACATATCTAAAAACTGCCTTTTGCCATTTTTGTACATGGCTAGGTTGTCAAATGTACTACTTGATGACTCCTGGCTGGAGAAATGTATTTGGTATACTGTATATGCTGGAACTCACTGGTGGAAATGGGGTGAGGGTGCGATTCAGTTGCAGGTGAAATTAAAAGTCTGACCCAGTTCCAGGAGCAAAATAGGGAAGAACTGTTCCTGAGTAAAATGTATCCCAAAAATGCCATGCAGTACTTGCTGTCAGAGTTGTCTTGCACTACTTTTTTATATCCACTTTATTTGTTTCCTCCTGTGCAGCCACCACTCTGCCTTTCTTCTCTCAGCCACCACTTCTTCCCCGACAACTCGCCCGCCCCACACAACCGTTGCATATGCTGCTATACTCCACAAAAGGCCCCCCCCCCTTGGTCCCCGCGCTAGGCAAGGATTCAACACTGGCGTGTCAGGTCACCCACAGGCCACCGCCGGGCTCAGGAAGCTGCAGCCATCAAGCTGCCGCAAGTGATGCTGCTCATTTTCCTCCTGATTGTTCCCCAGGAGTGCAGACATGCAATGACATCTAGCATTGTGTGCTGACATCTGCTGCACTTCCACCTCTGTTGCACCAACTCTAGCAGTGCCTCCGGGTGTCCCCAGGGGCCGCTGCAGAGCGGTGGAAACCCACAACCCTCCCCAGGATAGGAGAGCAGCCTCTGGACACTCAGTCCTATCTTCCCTATCGACCCTTGACAACCCGGCTCACATCCAACCCGGTCGCCAGCGTGACGTAAGCTGTGGCGCCCACCTCAACCTCAGCACCACCGGCCAAGGCCTTGCACTACTTTGATTTGAAAAGTTACTAAAAGTCAATTAAAAACTATACTTTAAACTCTATTTTCCTGGGATATCAACCACTAAATAAAATAAACCAGCTTAGAGCCTTGGGTGAAGTCCAAAACAGAAATCTAGTAAGGCTGTGAAACTTTACTGCAGAAGTCTTACTAAGTATTTTATTTTGCAGGGAGAGAGAGAACACCTGGCCCATCTGGACAGAAGGTAACTGTTTTGTTAAATGCAAGTTTATGACAGAGGATTCATGGGGGTGGGGGGGCAATACTGTTTTACCTCAGAAGACAACTTTGAATGTGATTCAGAAATCAGATGGTGCAAACATCAAAGTTTCAACTTATCCCTTGTGGAAGTTGGGATTGCATATTGCACAAGCCAGGAGAACTTGGGCAGCATTCCATCATAACAGGACTGTGATTGAGGGTGCACTGGCAGGACGGTGTGGGAACGTCAATACCTATATTTAAACAATAAGGCAAGATAGGGTGGGTTTTGTGCTGGGACAGTGGCATACCTTGGGTGGATAGAAACAATAGGCCAAAGACAGAATGCTTCCACCATCTCAGAAATGCTATTATCTCAGCACAAATTTCACCCCTTGAGTGCTTTATTGTGATTATGAAATGGGTCCATTAGGATTAGTAAAGAATGTTTTAATTTTTTTAATTTACAGCAGCAGTGCAAAATAAAAGTTTTTCTAAAAGTGTCAACCATAATTACTAAAAATATTAGCATATCTATCAAATCCATTTTCTAGGTACCTCCAGTGCTACGCACCATGAGTTTTATTTTCTCGAGTCCAGTGGTATCGGGGCTTGGCTCTAGGTACTGCTGTACCAACTATGGATGGCACGTTGCTGCCATTGTCAGGCTCTGACCCTTCGATGTAGGTAGTCCTGGCTCCTTTCTAGGCCACCATCGACCCCTGGGCTTCTAGCTTGTTTTCAGAGATGATACATTGCCTCTCTGTCATTGCTGCTGGTAGTACAGCTACCATCGACAAGACCACCTGAACCAGGGCCTTCATCGATGGATTCCAGAGGTACACCAGTGATTCCTCCTTCTCAGCCATCATCTATATCGCTGGCTCCTCCTATGACTCCCGTTGCTGTTCCTGATGATGACGATGAGGTGGAATATAATCCTGACTTCATGGACACCATGGAGGATTTGGAGGTGGAATGCAGAGGAGAGGAGCAGTTTGAACAAGGTAACTTGCTATCTTACTTCAAGAGGGCTCTTGCGGTAGGTAATTACATATAGGACTGATGCCGGCAGGCATCAGGACCCCATGGAAAAATTTCTAGCTAGCAGTCTCTGGCGAGGGACCGCCCCCACGTCAGATGACCGGCATCAGGAGACATTGGTATAAAGGGGCGGTCCCTCGTTACCCACCTTCCAGTTCTTTCCCACGTTAAGCTCGTGCTGGCGCCTCGTGATAAGTTCCTGCTTTCGTCAGGCTGCCTTGGTATTTTTACGAGTATTTTCGCTTTTTCATACAGTGTCAGGGTATTCACGATGTATGTCGTCCCCTACACCCTCCGAGCACAAAAATAAGTGCGTGGTGCGGTGCCCAACTCCCCGTGACAAGGACCGCCATTCCCTGCCTTTTTTGTTTGCTAGGCCCCACCATCCAGTAGAGAAGTGCCTGCACTGCCTTAGCTTTAACACGGCCACCCGGAGAAGGAGGCAAGAGTCCCCGGAAGCCCACATTCTGAAAGCAAGATGAGCCTCCATGGAGAACAACTGAAAGCTTCAGTAGGCGCCAACTTCCTGAAGGCCATCGTAAGAAAAGGGACAAAGAAAACCACCGGGACAAGGGTTTCTTCCCACCGCGACTCTCGGAGTCGCCAGTGTTAAAGTGATGTCCCCAGGACTGCTCCACGATGGCCACCTTAGAGGCTTCTAAGGTGGCATCAGCCTGCCCGTCTGGCTCGCTCGGGCCTTCGGTGCCTCCGGGCTCTTGGAGGCCTCTGCTCCCCGGTAAGGCCATGGCTTCGCAACCTGCTGGTGCAGCGGCTCGATAAAGTCAGACATCGGTCCTCCGACGCCCACACAGAGAAGGTCGGTAAGCCGCCTGACTCTTCTGGCGCTGCCCCTGTTCCGCCAGACCAGGCCGCCCCATCGTCGGACCTGCCTCCGTGATGGGTCTGTTAAGTCGGACGCTGGCCCCTTTGGTGCCCGCCCGGATCCCGCTGATAAGCCGCACGTCGGTTTGCCCGACATCTGCACAGCGGAAGAGCCGATGCCGGACCCTCCCATGTCTGTCGTTCCCGGCTCCCCGCAGCCTTCGCTGCCCTCCAGGGACCCTGAGTCTCCTCAGCCTGACCCCAGGGATTTCTCCCCTCCATCCCCGGGCGACGCTGAGGTCCCTGTTCCGCCTCCATCAGACCGTCCACCTGCTGGTCCGACTGATCTGACGTTGGCTCCCCGGACGCCAGCTCCGACGCCGGCACCTCGGCCGCCAACTCCGACGCCGGCATTACCGATTCCGGGCAACATCCCGCTCCCGGATGCCACCCCCAACGTCGGGCCTTCCGGGCCTTCTGCCCCAGATACGCCCGTGGGGCCTGTGACTGGGCCATCTGCTCTGGCAGTTCTCCCGGTACCGACCCGTCAGATCTGACACCGCCGCACTGGGACCGCAGGTCATCCGGATGCCACAGTACCGACACCGGACTATCCAACACCGCAGTACCTGGGGCTACACACCTGTCACCAGACTTCCCATCATCAGGTTATGGATACTTGCCTTTATGGGTATAACCTATTCTTATCCCTCCTTCTCCACCGCCTCCCAGCTGCCGGTGGATTTGTAGGAGACTTCTGGCCTTCCTGGTGGGCTGAGGCCAATGCTCAGTCTACCAGAGAGGTGGAGAGTCATCTTCCAACGATGGTGCTGGTACCGGTTCCTGTACGTCCACGATGACAAACTGCCTCACCACCTCCGGACACCAGGGCTAAACCCTCTGGGTCCAGAGAGGGCAGGACACGCTTCTCCTAGGGCTTCCCAAAGGTCTGTTCCTACCCCTAGTCGGGAGAGGGAGTCTTCTTCTTCACCTTCTTCCTCTTCTCCTCGGACACCTGGACTCCTCCGACGGCTGCTCCGAGAAGGACGACATGAGCCGTTTCCATCAAAACCCAGGCCAAGGACTCCTCTGAAGTTCTCCGAGGATCCTTCTTTCACGGGTTGCTACGCAAAATCCAGGCAGTGCATAAGTGGCAATCCTTGGAGCCAGATCCACAGCAGGTGAAACTCGCTGAGCATCTGGATCTGCCCGTGACAGCTCCCACCTTGGTGCCACCCTGATCGAGCCTCATGCCCACCTTGTTTCCACCATTTGGAAACAACCGTCGGTGTTAGCCCCTCTTCCACGGATGTCAAACAGGCTATACCAGGCTCCTGAGGGTGTTGACTATTTAGACTCTCACCCTCGAGCTGACTCGGTCATGATTAGCGCTGCTAACAGCCGGACAGCTAACCCAAAGCATCTTAGCTCATCGCCAACTGATAAAGAATATTGCCTTCTGGACCAGTATGGCAAGAAGATTTTCGCTTCTTCTACGCTGGGGATCAGGGCCCTGAACTATGTCGGTCACATGGGGGATTACCAGAAGGCAATTCTTACTGAGGTGGAAACCAAACTGGACTCCCTGCCAGATTCTCAAGTCAAGCAGGAACTGTCTGACCTCATCCGCTCTGCACGTTCGGCCAGTCGACACATGCTTCGTGCGACTTACAATGCAGTGGACATTGCTGGATGGAGCTCAGCTTTCGCCGTAGGCTTACGACGTCATGCTTGCCTCCGTGTGTCAGGGTTGGTCCTGGAAGTGCAGTCCGCTATACAGGAAGCACCCTTCCGGGGTTCGGTGCTGTTTGGTGGTGATGTCAAGGACATCATCACCGATCTGCAGGAGAAGGGGATGGCACTAAAGTCCGTTGACTCTATGTATCATCCCCATCAATCGCAGCACTGTCCCTTTCGCAGACAGAATCGGCCAAAGGTGAAACCTCCGGGAAAGCGGGCCACTAAATGCCGTGCCCCCACAGCTGCCAAGCCCCCTCCACCCAAAAAAGCAGTGGGTGCTTCAACTGCGGCGCTGCCCCACACCACTTGACTCCTTCCCTCTCCCACAGCCTCTGGGCTCACCAGAGGATCCGGTAGGAGGGAGATTTTCCCTCCACCTTCCGGGCTGGGAGAGGATAACATCAGATTCATGGGTGCTCCAGTTAATTGCAGAAGGACACTCAATAGAGTTTCTACAGAAACCACCTCATCACCCCCCCCCCCAAGGTCATCATACTCTTGGGAACATCTTCTTCTGGTCCAGGAAGAGATTTCAGCACTGTTGCTGAAAGAGGCGATAGAACCTGTCCCCTTCCTACAGGAGCGGGTTACTATTCCATTTCTTCCTGGTCCCGAAGAAGACAGGAGATGTAAGGCCTATTCTAGATCTCAGTTCCTGAACCTATTCGTGAGTACAAGAGGTTCAGAATGCTTCTCACTGCACAGCCTTTCTGCCCTCCTCCGCCAGGCCAGTGGCTTGCGCTCTGGATATGCAGGATGCTTACCTGCATATATCCATTCGCCTGCTCACCACAAATATCTCCATTTTGCTTCCAGGGGACCACTACCAGTTCAAGGCACTTCCATTTGGCCTCTCCTTGGCTCCCCAGTATTTATCAAATGCCTTGAGTGGTGGCGGCTCACCATGCAATTCCGGGAGTGCAGGTTTTCCCGCACTCTGGACGACTGGCTCCCTGGGCGGCCCCGGTCTGGTGGGAACTCCTGCGCTGCCTCTCCCTCACCCAGCAGGTTTTTGCCTGCTGAGTATTACCATCAACCATTCCAAGTCTCACTTGATCCCATCCCAGAGACTCCAGTTTATCTAGGCGATACTGGACATGACCCTGGGCAGGGCCTTCCTGCCACCGGACAGGGCGGCGCTATTCAGACTCGGGTAGCCTTGTTGTCTGGCCGCGAGGCGGGTCACTGCAGTCGGTTCTTCGCCTCGGGCTCATGGCGGCTGCTATCCTAACAGTCCCTCGCTCGGCTCCACATGTGTGTTTCTCAGTGGACTTTCTCCCAATGGGATCAGTTGGTGGACGACTTGATCAGCTGGTCCTAGTCTCCTCCCATGGTTCGAGACTTCAGTGGTGGATGGTCAGAGAGAGCCTGTTTCAGGGGTTCCTTTCTTCCTTCCTCTCCCCTCCCCTCCCAGACTCTGACCACAGATGCCTCGGGTGAAGGTTGGGGAGCCCATCTTGGTCCTCATTGGACCCAGGGCTCTTAGTCCAAGCTTGAACAAACACTTCACATCAATGTGCTCGAGCTTCGGGCAGTACTTTATGCTGTCCAAGCCCTTCATCTGTATCTCCTTCCAGGCCACCTAGCCATCCAGATGGACAATATGTGTGTGGTATGGTACATCAACAAACAGGGAGTGATCTGTCCTACCTCTTTGCAACGAAGCAATGAGAGTGTGGGATTGGGCAGCCACAACATGACCTTCACCTCACGGCAGTTCATGTGCCGGGAGTCGAACACCTTGGCAGACAAGCTGAGTCCCCTCGTCTGCCCTGGGCCCATCAGTGGGAACTGGATCAAGGGGTCCTAGATGATATCTTCCTATGTTGGGGAACACCACAGGTCGACCTGTTCGCTTCCCCTCAAAACACAAAACTTCCAGACTTCTGCTCGCTCGTTCAAGAGCGAGGCATTTTTGGGAGAGACGCTCTGTCTCTAGATTGGAAGGATAGATTCGTCTATGCTTTTCCCCCAATTCCTTTGATCCCACGGGTCTTGCAGAAACTAGGTTCAGAAGGAGCATGAATGATTCTGATCGCTGCCTTCTGGCCCAGGCAAGTTTTGTTCTCTCTTCTGCAACAATTCTCAGAGGAACCACCGCTTCCTCTTCCTCTGTCATGATGTTTGCTGACCCAGGATCAGGGGACCCTGGTCCATCCAGGTCTCAAGTCCCTTCAGCTTCATGCATGGCTCCTGCAGACATAGCTCAGGCACGCTTTGGAGTTTCTCCCCAGGTGGTGGAGATTCTGGTGGAGGCTAGGAAACCCTCCACTAGGTCTACCTATGCCGTGAAGTGGAAAAGGTTCACAATCTGGGCTGCTTCGAAAAACATTGAGCCTTTCTCCTGCCCTGTTGGATGTCTGCTGGAGTAACTGTGCCATCTCTTTGACCTGGGTCTTAGTCACTCGTCTCTGAAAGTCCACATGGCAGCCATTTCGGCCTATCATGTTCCCTTTGCAGACAGAGCGTTTGCTCAGCTGGAAGTCTCTAAGACTTTCCTCAGAGGGGTTCTCTACCTGAGAGCCCCTGTCTGAGTCCCCACCCCTCCTTGGGATTTGAATTTTTTTCTTGAGAAACTAACTGTGCCTCCTTTTGAACCGGCAGCTTCCGCAGACTTGAAGTTCCTTTCATGGAAGACACTTTTTCTCGTGGCAATTACCTCTGCTTGGAGGATTTCCAAGCTCCAGGCCCTGATGTGTAAAATTCCATACTTGATTTTTCACAAGGAATGCATGGCTCTGCGTACCAATCCTAAGTTTCTCCCCAAGGTGGTAGCGGAATCTACATTGAACCAGTCCTGTGGAGAGTTACCCGCTTTTTTATGCAGTACTCAATCAAGGGGAGTATTTACTACATACTATGGATGTTCACCGGATTCTGAGATACTACACTAACAGGACAAAGGATCTCAGAAAGACTGATCAACTGTTTGTCTTTTACACCCAAAAGAGAAGGCAATGCTGTTTCTAAGCATGTCTATCCAGATGGTTGGCCTATTGCATCACTTTCTGTTATGACAAGTACAACAAGACCCTTCCGGGTCAAATAAGAGGCCACTCCACCAAAGGAGTCGCTGCCTCAGCGGCTTGTTTCAAGAATGTGTCGGGGGCAGACATCTATGCTGCCGCCACTTGGACTTCTGTCCATGCCTTTACAAAACATTACAGTTTGGATATTGCCTCTCACCGTAGAGCAGGCTTCGGGCTTGCTGTTCTGCAAGGCCTCCTTTCTTAAGGCCTTCACAGCTAGAGGATCTACTTTGAGTAGCTTTCCTCCTCCCATGTGTTTCTTCTTGTTCCAGACTGCTTGGGACTCAGTCCATATGTAATTTCCTACTGCAGAGCCCTCTCAGTAAGATAGTACAGTTACGTAAGAACTTACGGTAACAGTAGATCTTCGAGAGAGGCTCTTGCAGTAGGTAATACCTTCCCGCCCTCCATCCCCCTAAGCTTTTTCAGCTCCTTTTCCAGTGAGGGAAATATCCACTTCTCTCTCGTCCAGCCTCTTTTGGCCTATGGCGGGAAAGAACTGGAATGCAGGCGTGAGGGACCGCCCGTTTATACCGATGTCTCCTGACGCCGGTCACCTGATGTGGGGGCGGTCCCTCGCCAGAGACTGCTAGCTAGAAATTTTTCCGTGGGGTCCTGCCACCTGCCGGCGTCAGTCCTATATGTAACTACCTACTGCAAGAGCCTCTCTTGAAGATCTACTGTTACGGTAAGTTCTTACATAACTGTACTTTCTGTCTCCACCTTTTGTCCTGCAGCGAGAACTTCTTGTGGTTTGTAGAGCCAGGTCTCCCCCTGAGGATTCATCTTTGCAGGCTATGCCTTCAGCAAATTCAGTCTGCCATGGGTTTTGCTGTTGAGGAGGAAGACTATACTAAAAGGAACCTAGTGGAATATTTGGAGGTTCCTTCCACATCTTCAGTTATTATTCCTCCTGTATATCCTGCTCTGGAGGATGCTACCTTTCTGCTTGGCATAGGTCCAGTACCCTGCCTGCAGTTCTAAAGAAGGCTGACAAACAGTACCCTGCTCTGTCTCTTAAGCCCTGTTGTGCTGCACAGCCTGAAACGGACTCTGTAGTCATCATGGTTGTCCATGATCATTCTAGGATAGAAGACTTGGTTTGCTGGCCAAGGCACCTAGCTTCACCTGAGCTCTTTCCTTCTAAGACTGCTTGAAAGGCAGAGTAGAGAAACTTACCAGAGCAAGGGAGAAGGATTAAGACTTAGTTTGGCTAAGCAGATTTACTGTGTGGTGGTGTTTTAATTTTTTACTCACAGGGATTGCTACTGTTTGTTGCTAACATTTCATTGCTTTATTTTTTCTCTGATTCAAATTGTTGTTGCTGGTATACCTTCTTCTGCATTATTACAAGGTGTGCCTACAGGTGTGTGCTAACAGATTACTGCTGTAATCTTCTGATTCAAATTGTCTTTTGCAAGGTATATCTTCTGTTACTGCTTTATTTTCTCTGGGCAAAGTGTTTCTTACAGGGTATATCTTCTCTGAAATTATTACAGGTGGTGCTTTACAGGTTTTACAGTTTTATCTAACATTAGGATAAGCTTTCAGGGTTACTGCATTTGTTGTTGACTGATTGTTTCTGCTCTTACCTCCTTGTTCTTTCGTCCGTGGTTCTTCTTTTTAGGCAGGGGAAGGGCCCAGCCACCCACTCCCATCCCCAACCACCCCACGCTACACTCCTTTTATAGGGTACCACAGCTGTGACATTTCCTGTGGCAGAGCAGGAAGGCGGATCAGTGGGGCCTACAAGGTGATCTCATTTAAGGGCACTAGTAATTTAACTTGTTATAACAAGTTAAACAAAGCACAATTAAACCATTACTTGCATTTTTTTCCTTCTAATTACTCTGACTAGGTTACAAACCCAAGAACTTATTTGGAATGGATTTCATTAACTGCAGGTACTGTGGAACAATTTTCAGAAGGACAGTCTTACAGGATTTAGGACACTGTCCTACATGCTGGGCCTTTTGGAGATCTTAGGTCGCAGCTCCGGGCAGCATGGGCAGAGATTGCACGCCTCAAATTCTTACATTGAAGAGGAAATACATTATAAGAACCACCCGCCATTTCCCCAGCATCCAACAGAAAAACCTCCTGACCGCAGAGGGTAGTTGGTCCAGGAGGTTGGCAGGTGGTTAGAGGAGCAAATCAGGTGCCCCATCACTCTTGCTCTCCAACACATTACCTCCAAAAACCATATAAACACTACAAACAGGTATCTGCCTCTATCTCTGAAATCAAATAAAAGGCAGAAGACACTGCAGAGCAGGACATCATGCGACAGGAGCTAGCACAACAATACTCACCCAAATCAGGAACCAAAACCAAACAAGCACAAAGGAAATCAAAAACTTCTGATCATAGGAGACTTCCATGATTCGGGAGTTGATACCCATCTCCAGCCAGGGTGATGGTCAGATGTCTCCCAGGTACATCAGCATGGAGAGACACTGACTGCATTGCTAAACTGTTCACAAAGCAGGAGAAAACATTGATGTCCTAGTACACATAGGGACTAATGATCTCACCAGCCGGTCAGTTGTGGAGACCAAGGAACACCTGACTAGGCTGGTGACAAACTATCATCTATTTTGTCCGCATCTCCTTCTCTGAGATCCTGCCAGTCTGGGAGAAGGGAGCAGATGGACGCAAGGTCAGAGAAGGGAGATAGGGGAGCTAAACACGTGGCTCAAGGACTGGTGCCAGGAAAAAGGACACAGATTTGTAGGGAACTGGCAACAGTTCTGGGAGCGAAAGTTCTTTAAATTTGATGGACTGCATCTGACTAAAGAGGGAGTCAGTGCATTGGGGCAGAAGTTTGACGTCTTAGCAGAATATTTAAACTAGCAAATGGGGAGAGGGGTGCAGCACCCCATACGTCGAATGGGAAGAACACCCTTCCCCCCTCAGCTAGTGGTCAAACAGGAATTCAGCGTGTTTGCCGTTCATTTGCATCACCAGGTAAGAAAAAAGGTTTGTCTCCCCATACGATGCACAGGGTAGTGCCAAACTTCACCCAACAACTAACACACCAAAATCTGGCCAATGGAAAATCATGTACACAGATGCTCACAGCCTGGGAAATAAGATCCCAGACCTGCAGGCAACAATGTCAGAGGCTAAACTGGACATAGTAGCAATTAGTGAGATGTGGTTTACCAGTAACCACACTTGGGAGACTTCAGTACCTGGCTATGTATTGTCTAGAAGAGACCGAGGTGCAAAAGGGGGGAGGAGGGCCCTGTATGTTAATGAAAATATCAAAGCTACAGAAATTCAGAATACACATAAGGAGCCAGAAGAACTGTGGGTCACCCTGGAAACGGAAATGGACAGCCATAAGAACTGGGGTTGTCTACAGGCCCCCAGACCAGAGGGAGGACATAGACACATTACTGTTAGAAGATATACAAAACATGACAGCTAAAGGGAGGTTCTGATAATGGGAGACTTCAACATGCCAGATACAGATTGGTCAATACCAGCAGGAACATCTGCCAGAACTAGACTCATAGTGGATTCCTGCAGGGAGGGCCTCAAACAACTGGTACAGCAACCCACAAGAGACAGGGCTATTCTAGATCTAGTACTGACTAACAAAGAAGGGATCACAGATTTCCAGGTAGAAGGTCACCTGGGGCCAGTGACCATCACATGGTATGGTTCAATTTGGCTACTACATCTAAATCATCCCATTCCAAGGCAAAATATGGGACTTCAGAGGAGCTGACTTTGATAAGATGGCCAACAGAGTTAAGCTAGCCCTGGCAAAAGAAACACAGGTGAGGAGGTACAGGCAAAGTGGGCAAGCATTAAGGATACAATACTTGAAGCAACATCCCATTGTGTTAGACAGAAAAGGAAGTGCAAAAGAAGAAGGAAACCACTTTGGTTCTCAAATACAGTAGCAGAAAAGGTCAGAGCCAAAAGGCTGGCCTTCAGAAAATATAAGGGAACACAGCGGATGAAGATAGGGAGGCATACCAAACTGCCCTAAGGGAAGCAGGTAAGGCAGTAAGGCAGGCAAAGTCCCAAACTGAGGAAACACTAGCACTAACAGGAAAAGAAGGTGACAAGACTTTCTATAGATACATTAGTGAAAGGAGAAAGTCCAGAGGGGTATTGCAAGCTTAATGGAGAAAAGGAGCATGTGAGGAGGAGGACCTGTAAAGGCATCTATCCTAAATAGATACTTTTGCTCAGTATTTACTGAAGAGAAGGTAGGGCAGGGCCCACAGCTCAGCATCATGGACACAGAGGGAGGGAGGTGAGCACTACTCCCTTCACAAAAGAAAAGGTCCTACAAGAGCTTGCTAAGCTCTCAGGTGGATAAGGCAATGGGACCTGATGGCATACATCCCAGGGTACTTAAGGAGCTAAAGGAGGAACTAGCAGAGCCATTAGCAGAATTGTTTAGTGAGTCTCTGAGCACAGGAGAGGTCCCAGAAGACTGGAGAAGGGCTTTTGATCCCACTCCACAAGAGTGGTAGCAGGAGGAGGCGGGAACTACAGACCGGTCAGTCTTACCTCAGTAGTGGGCAAGATTATGGAGGCATCCTTAAGGAAAGGATAGTGCAACACCTGGAATCCATAGGGGCACAGGATCCAAGACAGCATGGGTTTACAAAGGAAGGTCCTGTCAAACTAATCTCATAGATTTCTTTGACTGGGTAACCAGAGTGGTGGACCAAGGGGAGCAGTTGATGTCGCCACCTTGACTTCAGCAAAGCTTTTGACACTGTTCCACATAGAAGATTGATAAATAAGCTAGGTAGGCTCGGTGGGTCAGAAGTTGGTCAACTGGGTGGCAAACTGGTTGACTGGCAGAAAACAGAGAGTGGTGGTAAATGGTATACAGTCAGAAGAGATGCAAGTCACAAGTGGGGTACCTCAAGGGATCAGTCCTGGGGCCAGTCCTATTCAACATCTTCATTAGTGACCTGCAGATGGACTAGAGGTAAGGCTTGTCTGTTTGCAGATGACACCAAGATCTGCAACAGAGTAGATGATCCAGATGGGGTGGGCAGAATGAGAAGAGATCTGGATAAACTAGCAGAATGGTCAGAAGAGTGGCAACTGGGATTTAATGCAAAGAATTGCAAAATCATGCACATAGGGAAGAGAAACCCTGAAGCCACTTATTGGCTGGGAGGGGAGTTGCTACCAGTCACAAAGGAAGAAAGAGACTTGGGCATCATCATCACTGATGACCTAAAATCATCCAAGCAGACCTCTAAAGCAGTAGGTAAGGCTAGGGGTGTTAGGGTGTGATTAGTAGGGGTATCACAAGTCGTAAGAGGGAGGTAATAATCCCTCTGTACAAGACATTGGTTAGGCCCCATCTGGAGTACTGCGTGCAGTATTGGAGGCCACACCTTCACAAGGACATTAACCAAAATTGAGGCAGTCCAGAGAAGGGCAACCAAAATGGTGCAGGGACTGCATCAGAAGACATATGAGGACAGATTAACGGAGCTCAATATGTATACCCTTGAGCAAAGGAGGGAGAGAGGTGATATGATCGAGACATTTAAACACCTTAAGGGCATAAACAAGGTGAAAGAGTCTAACATGTTTAAATATAAGAAAAATAGCAGGACAAGAGGACACAGCATGAGATTAGAGGGAGGCCAATTAAGGGGGAATGTGAGGAAATTCTTTTTCACAGAAAGGGTGGTAGATGCATGGAATGGCTTACCACAAGAAGTGGTGGCTATGAATACAGTGCAGGGCTTCAAACAGTCATGGGATAGGCATAAGGGAGCAATACAAATGACTATGAATAGATAGGTCACTGACAGAGCAAAGGCCGATGGCACATTTATAAGGTAGAAAAAGAAATGGGCAGACTGGATGGGCCTTGCGGTCCTTATCTGCCGACAACTTCTATGTTTCTATGTTTCTATAGGACCCCTCTAGGCACATGGGTGCTTAACCTCCAGATAAAGACTCGAGGAAGTTGGATATAATGAGCAAATGCACTCATGCCTCAGCATCCTTAGGCCTGCAGAATAATTATCAGGCCTATATGATAAAATATCAAAATAGGCTATGTAAGTTCATGGTACTTTAACGGGGGTTACCTGATGGTCCTGCCAAGACTGACTTGCTTAGGACCCATGTCAGCTTGTTCAGGAGCTGGCAAACATCTACTGCAATCAGCATATGATGTGTTGGATGCCTCTGCCAGGGCTGTAGACCTGCTGTCTGCATTAGCAACATGCCTGGCTCAGAGTAGCAGGTCTTACTGCTGACGGCAATAGACTGTTTTGAATGCTCCTTTCAGGGGCTCCAAACTATTTGGTAATGATGTTGAAAATGCACTTCGTGATCTTCAGTCCTCCAAAATGACTTTAAGGTCTGTAAAGTCCATTTATCCTATGCCCACCAGTGGGCATGGTAGAGGATCTTTTCATAGGCCTGCTGCCAGAGGTAACCTTAGATACTGTCAGCAGTCCCATGTTAGAGGTGTTGGTACCTTCCGAGTCCATCCCCCCAGGTGCCCATAGAAGCTCCCACAGGAATTGGTCCTGGCAGCCCTACCAGCCCTGGTTCTACCTAACATACTAACATACTAAAATGCCAGCAGAGTAGGCCTAACGGTCTCTCGAGTCTGCTCAACTTTCAGCACCCGCACTGAGGGCCGATTTTGGTGTCTTCCCCCCTCCCCTTGGGTTATCTGTCCCCAGTCCCAGATGTTCCACCTGTATTGGGCCTGGTCAGATTACCCTCCCCTGTACCTGTCCCATCCCTCTAAACCTGTCCCACAGTCTCCACCTCCACCAGCTCCCTGGGCAGTGCATTCCATGGCTCCACCACCCTTGCAGTGAAATAACATCTCCTCCTCCTCTCCCCTCTGAGCCTGCCCCCTTCCAGCTTACACCCGTGACCTCTTGTTGCCCTACCCTCCTTCCTTTGGAGCACCCTGACTGGGCCTCCTGACTCTCTTCTGTCTCCCTCCTCTAGCTGTTTTCTTCAGGGGTGAGAGTGTGGGGCGGGGAGGGTTGAGGATATCCTTGCTTCTAAAGCAGTGGAGGGAGACTACTACAGATGGGTGCGTACTGGAAATGACAGGAAAGGGGCATGTTCTGGAATTCATAGAAACCCCTTCAGTTCATCCTCCATCCCATTCCTCTTACCCTCCGTGCCACATGTCCCTTCTAAAAGAGGAAGTCCAGACCATTTCAAAAACATGCTGTTGAACCTGTTCCCCCACAAGACAGGAAGGAAGGGTTCTATTCCAGATGCTTCCTAGTTCCAAAGTGGACAGTTATTTCCTGTGCTGGAGCTCAGATACCCCAGTCTGTACATCAACTACAGAAAGTTTGATGAATGGTGTCTCTGCAAGCCTTGATTCCCCTCTTACAAACAGGGACTGGCTCTGTTCACTGGACATAGGAGCTGCATACCTTCATATCAAGATCAGATGGTGCCACAGACAATACCTCCACTTCATGCTGGAGGACAGGCACTAGCAGATCTTCATCGAGGGTATCTCTTGCAGCAGGCCACACCTATAGGACTTAGATGCCAGGCACTAGGACTACACAGAAATTTTCTAGCAAGCAGTTTTCCAGGGGGCCGTCCACCCCGGCATCACCCTCTGATGTCAGCCGATCCTGTAAGAGTGGGCAGACTCCACACTGTCCTCAGTTCTTTTCCTGCCATTGACCTTTGCGTTTTGGACCTGTAAAACTCCACGGCTTCAGTCGACAGCCATTTCTGTTTTTTCTTTCGTTTATTTCTGTTATTTCCTTTTCTCTACATTAGAATACAAGTGCCGTTTGTCCCCACGAGTGCTGTTTTTGTTTTCCCCATTGGCGGAAGACCAACCACTCCTGCTGGGGCCTCCTGGCTTCTTTGGGTCCTGTTTTCACTTTCGCAGTATCCAGAAACAAAAAGATTACCGAAAACGTCCTGAATTTATCACAGAGGGTGAGGGAGCCATAAGAAGACCCCACTGATCTTTCTTCATGCTAGTCTCTGCTATGAGACATCTGGAGTCTTTAGCACCTAATATGGTGCCATATTTGGAAAAATCTCCATGCTGGACCATTTGGCTGATGTGATTAAGCTGTCCTGGGGCTGTTCCCTCTCTCCCCGGTCAGCGTACCTTGGCCGCGGCTTTTCTGTTCCCTCCAGCTGTGGCCTGCCATCCAACACCCCAATGAAATATGGGGTACAGCTCTATCATTCTCCAGCCACCCAACACCCCAACAGACTGTGGGGTACAGCTCTGGTTTTCTCTCCCACTGGCCCTGGTCGGTGGTGCTGGGTGAGGCTCTCTTTTCCAAAGCTTCTCCCCATGTCTTGCCATCCAACACACCAAAGGATACAGGGTACAACTCTGGCTCTCCTCTTTTGCGGGACATATGGCCAGGGTTATTCTCCTCTCTCCAACTGACATTGGTTATTCTGCCTTGTCAAACAGACACACATACACACACACATACACACACACACACACACACACACACACACACACACACACACGGAGGCTTAGGCCACTGCACAGATGCAGTTTCACAACCAGCGGTACACATGGGACTCGGGGCTGCTTTCTGCTCACCTCACCGCCTTTGGTTGTTCCACTCTGCAACACATCTGTACTCCCTGCTGTCCACTCCCTCCTTTCCTAGGGGCAACAGGCAGGGCCTTTCCCAAGTTCAGTTGAGCAAAGTTTGCTAAGGGGTGGCGGGTTCCATTTCAGCCCTTACCACCACCAGCCTTTTCTGACTGCATGGCCCTGATGTCTGACGGTCATCGGTGAAGTTTTTCCAGGCAGGGTTTCTCCTCCTACTGACCAGGGATGGTAGGTCCCATTGCTGACTGCCCTCATAGAGTTCCAGGGCATTTCTTTCCCCAGCCGGTCTTGTGTCTTAGATCAAGACCTTTCCCCCCCCAGGCGCAGATTGGGGCTTGGGGGGGTCATATCTGGTGTCTCTCTCTGCCTAATTCTGGTGGGTCTTTCTTGGGGGCTACCTCCCCCATGCTTTCAGGGCATGGCTGTGTCAGAAGGCTGCCGGCTGAACCCAGGGCTTCCATTCTCCTTACCCAGATGGCATTGACTCCGTCAAGACCCTCTGCTCTTCCTTGGTGGGCACAGCCCTGTGGCTCCATGCTTTGCTGTCCAACCCCAGCCATAGCTGCTTCCTGCTGCCTGACACCTGCTAGTTTGGGGCAACGAGCAGGTGCACTCCCGGCCAATTGGCCTCGGGCTTTTACATCCTTGGGCCTGCCACCGTAGGTGTCCAACCGGGTGCCCACTTCCAGCAACTGAGGCCTCTGCCCCTTGTTCCTCTGGGGCTGCTCCTCCTCTCTTCAGGAGCCTTTCATTCAGTTCCCTCTATCTCTTCCCTCCAAGGGCTGACTAGGTTGGCATTGCAGTCCTCCAGGGACCACACAGGTCCCTGGCCGCCTCCGCCCCACTCTCCTCTGAAGGCCAGGGCGTCCCTCACATGCCGCCCCTCCTTGCTTATTTGGGGGGTGGCTTCAGGCTCCTGGCAAGTCGAACCTTCCAATTCTGTTAAGACCTGTAGTCCCCAGTGGTCTTGCCCACCACAGGACAGCCCAAAATGGCTCCCAGCTACTCTTAGCCTGCGGGACTTATGGTGGGCCTGGTGACAGTATCTCCCACTCTCGCAGCCCATCGACGTTGGCTGTACTTGCCACGTTCTTCTTGTGGTGGAGTTGCTGCTGTTGGGTACAGGGAAGCCAGGCCTTTCCATCATGGCCCTTCCTCACTGCCTTCACTCTTTCAGATGCTTTTTCAGGCCAGAAGCTATGGCGGGCTCCCTTCCCTGGACAGTGACCTCTGCCCGCCTGGCTGTGAGCCCCCCTCCCCACTTGCTGCTATGTTCCTTGTGGGAGAGCAGTGGGGGAGTGAGATCGGACAGGGGTCTGGGTGTTACAGCCTCTTCTTTTTGTCAGGGCTGCTTTGCCTTCTGTGCTAGGTGCTGGCTCCTCCCCCCCCGCACTCGCTTACCCTGCCATTAGTGGCTTGAAGTCTGGCTCCAGGGAGCTTGGAGATGATCCTGGACCTGCTAGACTACTAGCCTTAGGATGTGCCCCCTCCCACCAGCGGTACCACGTTCCAGTCTTAGGGGGTACTCTTCCAGTTCTGAACATTACCTGCTGATGCCGCATCCTCTGTGCCTCAGACATGTCCACATATTGGTGGTGGTGACAACAGCCCTAGAAGCAGGGGGGACCCAGTCTTCCTTTGCCTGGACAACTAGCTACTCAAGGGGCAGTCCAGGAACTCCTGCTTCCAGACTCTGGTAGGTCCCAGTCTCTTGTTCTAGACTCTGGGGTTCTCCAGCATTCGACTCTACTGTCTGGCCAGCACTGGCTGTCCATTGGTACTGTGCTGGGTACAGCTCAGGGTTAGGTTATCCTGCCCTGGCACAGAGCAGATAATCTGCTGCCCTGACCACGCGGTCCTGCAATAGCAGATAGGTAGTAATCACAGAGCCTTTTTCAGACTCATAGGCCTGCAGACTGCAGCACTCCGCCTGAGGCCAGGACATCAGAGGGCTGTGGGTTCAGTTCCCACATCTGGCACTTGTTAATGTCCCAGTATTGACACTGTAGCAGCATGAGGGAAATGTACTTCGAATGCCGCCTTTTCGGATGAGATGTTAAACCGAGGTCCCATCTGCTTGGATTGGTGGTAGTTCAGGTGGATGTTAAAGATCCCGTGGCACTTATCGAGAAAGAGTAGGGGAATTTCCCCCCGGTGTCCTGGCCAAATTTCCCTCATTCACTAACAATACCACCAACAGCTTAATCTGGTTCAAGGTCAGTTGGCATTCATCTATATCCTCCTCCCCTGGGTCGTGCCTGAAAATACGCAGGATTTGTCTAGTGCACTTACCCGGTCAACAAAAACTAAATAAATAAATTGTCAGGGTCCCTCTAGCACATGGATGCTCAGGCAGATTTCCACTTGAAGCATTGAGGAACCACCAGGACCAGTACACTGTGGACCTCGAACAACATGTTCTAATCTCCCCCGTCAGTAAGATGTTATTCTAATGGATGGAACCCAACAATCGGTTAAGAGGGGGTTCCACTTCCCTTCCCCCCCCCCAACAGTTCCACCTCGGCTGCCTCGGGGCTGGACTGGGACATCTGTCTGGGATCTCCTCAGACCCAAGGGGACCTGGGTGGAGGCTACACTCTGCATCACCATGCTAGGGATGTGGGCCCTGAAAGTTTTACAAACACTCCCAGACCCCCTTGTCACTGGGTCATTGGCTCATCAGATGGACATTATCAGTGTCATTCACTTCATGCACAGATGGGGAAAACCTGCTCATTCCCCTGTGTGGGGCAGCAGGGAGAGTTGGGGGCTGGGCCCTTGTGCTCTGTCTCGACCGATCAGCCACCCCTGTTCCAGGTGTCCAATAAGTTCTGGCGAACCATCTATGCCAGCCACAGTCCATCAGGCACTAGTAGATCCAGTGGACCTCAGTCATGGAAGACCTGCCCAGCAGGTGGGGTCACTCTTTCACATCCCCACCCCACACTTATCTGCCTTATTCCTGCTTATGCATTCCAGAGTCAGCAGTTTTCTGGTGAGGCATGTCATCCCTCTCTTGGACAGGGTGGTTCCTATTTCACTTCCTTCCCCTGCCTCACCTCCAGGGGGTCCTGGTCAACCTCCAGATGTAAGGGGCCACCATGTTTCTTCTCACCCCTTTCTGGCGTCATCCATTTTGGTTCCCCACTGCAGTAGCTCTCAGTAGAACCTCCGATGTCCCCCTCCCCCGTCCTCAGGCTTGCTCTCCTGGGAGCGGGGTGCTCTGGTCAGTCTGGACCTCAGATCTCTTCTGCCTGCTTGGCTCCTGAAGAAATAGCCATTGCCAGATTTGGAGTGTTCCCCAAAGTGGCAGACATCTTAGTGGCTGCTAGGAAGCCTTCTTTCAGGGCAACTTCATACTCGAAGTGGAAGCACCTTGCTCTTTGGGCTGCTGCACACCACTTGGATCCCTTCACCTGTCCGGTAAATCAGATTTTGGAGTACTTACTGTCCTTCTCAGACTCTGCTGTAATGGACTCCTCTCTTATTGTGCATTTATCGGCCTTTTCTGCCTACCATGTACCTGTTGCTGGCTGGACAGTAGCTCAATTGGATGTGTTTCGTACGTTCCTTTGAGGCATTCTTCATTTGAAGCCTCCCATCCGCAAACCTGCCTCCTCCTGGGACTTAAATCTTGGGTTGGGGACTCTTGCTTTGGCCCATTTGTATGGGCTGCAAATTGCGAGCTACACTTTCTGTTGTGGAAAGCGTTATTTTTAGTTGCTATTCCTCTTTGATGGATTTTCCAGCTGCAGGCTCTCATGTGTGGGAAGCCTTATTGAAAATAAACCACGCCAGGGTGTTGGTTATGCTGGGATTTACCCACGCCTGGTGTGGTTCAGTCACGAGACTGCAGGTCGAGGGACCAAACTGCACCAAAAGTGGGTAAATCCCAGCATAACCCACACCCTGGAATGGTTTCTTGTGATTATACAATGTCTCCCATTATTTTGTGCCAAAAAATAAAGAAAAAGAGGGTTTTTTTTGTATTCTATATTAATTTTATATAGTTTATTGCTGCACTGGAAAAAGTAGTCCAGGGTTGCTAAGATCCTGTTCTGTCTCTCTCACACACACACACACACACACACACACACACACACACACACACTTACTTACAGGAAGCTACCGGTGCATGCACACGTACACATACACACACACACAAAGCTTCTGTTTTGTTTTTTATCTCGGTGAGCATGGGGAATGATCGGCAATTTGGGCTCCTATTTGGCAGGCATGCTTTTTTTTTTAATTATAGGAAATGGGTACTTCGAGAAGGAGTAAAAGGAACTGATATTTGAACGGGACAAGCTGTGAAGGGCTGCCTGGTAATGCAAGACAGTGATCGCTGGTATTTAATTTATTATTTATTTGTCGAGAATTGCACAGTTTCACCTGGAAAGTTATAGTGAGCTGCTAACACATTGGACAATGTTCCAACTGCTTCCAGGAGTTTATTTTTTGTTGCTGTGAGGTAATCGTGTGCTGCAAGTATCGGGCTTTCTCGGGGTCCACAGGACTGGAGTGCAGGTGGGGGTTGCTGACATGTGGGAGTTAGAGAGAGCTCATGGTCTTACTTTTGGCCCACACCTGGAGTGTCTAGCATAAAACTGTATTCCAAACAGTGGGATTTCTTTTCTGTTTTTGTGTGAAGACTCTCTGGCTAAAGAATGACTTATTTAGTCAGGGGTTGCAGTCAGGTCGGAGTTTAGCTTGATTCAAGATGGCGGGTTTAATGTTTTGATATGGGGGGGGGGCAGAGTGATTTCTTTCATGTCCAATTGTGGATGCGTCTGACTGGCACCTTTTGCATGGGTTATGTCAGGATTTACCACGGCAAAAAGGTGTCAGTCAGCCAATCAGAGTCTGTGATTTTCAGACTCCATTGTTTAATTTGCATTTTCCCATAGACAGGGTGTGTTTGTGTACTAACCCTAACTTTTTCCAAAGGTGGTATCTGAGTTTACGTTCCATCAATCTATCCACCTGCCTGTTTATTTTCCAGAGCTTGTCAATCCAAGGGAAGCATTGCTCTATACTTTAGATGTTCATAGAATCCCATGTTTCTACATTCACAGAACGGGGGACCTCAGGTAGTCCTTGCTGTCATTTGTTCCTTTCGCCAAGAGGGAAGAGGGTGCTTCAGTTTCTGAATAGTGCTTGTCCAAATGGTTGGCCAACGGTATTGTTTCTGTTAGAGGAAGTATGGTAAGACCTTCCTGGAACTGGTCAGCCATTCCACCAGGAGCATGGCCACTTCTGTGGCCTGTTTCAGAAACATGTCGGCAGCAGGAATCTCCACTGCTGCTACTTGGAGCATGGTCCATACCTCCAAGCTCTACAGTCTGGACATTGCCTCTAGGTGCAGGACCAAGTTCATCCTAGCCATCCTGCACGGTCTGCTTTCATGGACTTTGTTTGCCAAGCCTCCTTGTAGGCTTCCTATTGCCAACTGCCTGATGAGTTTAGTTACTGTCAGGACTGCTTGGCACTCACCCTATGGGTGTGGCCTGCTGCAAGATATATCAATAAAGATAATACAGTTACATAAGAACTTACCATAACAGTAGATCTTTGAGAGGATCTCTGCAGCAGGCCATGCCATCCTCCTTTCCATTCCCCTTTGGCCTTTGGGTCTCCTGGAGTCTCCCTCTCCCTAGTGGAGAACCTTCTCTTTCTTTTCATTTTGGTGGGTACCTTGGATCCCTCCTCAGTTCCCTTTCTGGATGCTTTGCTTATGGTCTCCAGTGGGAGAGCCCACTCTTATTGGATTGCTGACGCCAGAGGATGACGTCAGGGTGGGCGGTTCCCTGGAAGACTGCTAGCTAGAAAAATGTATGCGTGGTCCTAGTGCCTGTGGCTTAGTCCTATAGGTATGGCCTGCTGCAAGAGGTCCTCTCAAAGATCCACTGTTACAGTAAGTTTTTATGTAACTGTACTTACCGAGTGTTGCCCTTTGACTTACAGTGGCGTGAAAAAGTATTTGCCCCCTTCCTGATTTTCCATATTATTGCATATTTGTCACACTGGATGTTTTCAGGTCTTTAGACAAAATGTAATATTAGATAAAGGGAACCTGAGTGAACAAATAACACTTGTTTTTTTTTACTTATTTCATTTATTTAATGAAAAAAGTTAACCAACACACTAACTGGCACTGTGTGAAAAGTAATTGCCCCCTAATTAAATCAACCCAATTAAAAGGGGATAATTAGAGTCAGCTGATTGAACACAGCCAGGCTTGATTACAGCCAGCCCTGCTCAATATAAACCTCACTTATTTTGACCCTTACCATCAGAGTCACGTTGCCAGCACAAAGATTCAACAAGCACATTATGCCACGATCAAAGGAAGTTCCTGAAAAGATCAGAAAAAAAGTTGTTGCTATCTATCAGTCTGGAAAGGGTTACAAAGCTATTTCTAAGGCTCTGGGACTCCATTGAACCACAGTGAGAGACATAATCCCCAAATAGAGAACATTTGGAACAGTAGTGAGTCTTCCCAGGAGTGGGCGGCCTGCCAAAATTACTCCAAGGGTGCAGCGTAAAATTATCCAGGAAGTCTCAAAGGATCCTAAAACAACATCCAAAGAACTGCAGGCTTCTCTTGCCTCAGCTAAGGTCAGTGTTCATGACTCCACAATCAGAAAGAGACTTGGCAAAAATGGGCTTCATGGGAAAGTAGCAAGGTGGAAACCACTGCTAACCAAGAAGAACATAAATGCTCATCTCTCATTTGCCAAGAAGCACCTGGATGATCCACAAGCCTTGGGAAAATGTTCTATGGACAGATGAGTCCAAAGTGGAACTTTTGGACGCATATGGATCCCATATAATGTGTATGAAAGCATACACAGCATTCACAGTAAGAACATCATACCAACAGTCAAACATGGTGGTGGTAGTGTGATGGTGTGGGATGTTTTGCTGTCTCAGGACCTGGATGACTTGCCATAATTGTAGGAACCATGAATTCTGCTCTGTACCAGAAAATTCTTAAGGAGAATGTCCGGTCATCTGTCAGTCAGCTGAAGCTGAGGCGTAGTTGGGTCATGCAGCAGACAACTGATCCAAAACACAAAAGCAAGTCCACATCAGAATGGCTTTGAAAAGAAGTAAAATTAAAGTTTTGGAGTGGCCTAGTCAAAGTCCAGACCTAAAACCCAATAGAGATGCTGTGGCAGGACCTGAAACAAGCAGTTCATGCTCAAAACCTACCAATGTTACTGAATTAAAGCAGTTCTGAGGAAGAGTGGCTACAATTCCTCCACAGCAATGTGAAAGACTGATATTGAATTATAGGAAGCGTTTGGTTGCAGTCATTGCAGCTAAAGGTATGAACCAGTTATTAAGTGTAAGGGCAATTACTTTTCACAGTGCCAGTTGATGTTGGTTAATTTTTTCATTAAATAAATGAAATAAGTAAAAAAACAAGTGTTATTTGTTCACTCAGGTTCCCTTTATCTAATATAACATTTTGTCTAAAGACCTGAAAACATCCAGTATGCCAAATATGCAATAACAGAGAAAATCAGGAAGGGGGCAAATACTTTTTCACGCCACTGTATCTTAGCTCTGTGGGTATTTGCCAAATCTAAGCAGTGGTTACGTCAGTTTTCTCAGGAAGGGCATTATATCTTCTCACCTCTGGATGAATGGCTCCAAGGCCAGTTCCAGGAATCTCTTCTTTGCACTCTTTTTCTGAATGACACAACTGTTTGAGACCTTAGGGATAGTAGTGAATGTGCCAAAGTCAGTGCTGACCCTGTGACAGTGCCTGCAATACATTGAGGTGGTACTGGACACAAACAAGGGTGTGCCTTCCTGCCACAGGACAGGGCAGACACTGTTATTGCACAAATGCATTTAATACACAGGAGCCATTACGTCTCTGCTAGGACAGTGTTGCGTCTCCTGGGCACGATGGCTACTGCCATAGTAACAGTGTCATTTGCTGGGCTCCATAAGTGAATCCCACAATGGACACTCAATGTACACTGGGATCAACTTAGGGACAAGATGGAACAAATGATTCTTATCACGTCTACTGTGGTGGATGGCCCATAACAACTGATTCAAGAGCATTGCATTCTTTGTGCCAGCTTCTGTGCAGATACTCACAGATGCCTTGGGCTCCAGTTAGGGTGCTTATCTTAGCTCCTTCCAGGCACAAGGGTCCTGGAACAGAGTGGAGGCTGAACTACACATAAATGCCTTGGAAAGGAGAGCTGTCATATGCAGACTTCAGGCATTTCAGAATCATCTCTGCCTGAGTCCTCTATTAATCCAGATGGACAATGTCAATATCATGCACTACATAAACAAATAAGAGGGCATGCACGCCTATCCCCTATGCAAGAAAGCAATGAAAGTGTGATTCTGGGCGATGTCTCACGGCCTTCTACTGTCGGCCGTGTTTCTGTCAGGTCTCCAGAACATCTTGCCAGATAGGCTAAGCAGGTCTCAGTCCCTGATTCATGAATGGGAATTGCTGACCTCCATGGTAAATGACCTCTTCACAAAATGGAGTCTTCTAGAGTTGGACCTTTTTGAGTCCACACACACACACTGCAAAACTGCCATGTTTTTGTTCGCTTGCTACAGGGCCTGGTTTTTTATGGCAAGACGTGTTGTCCCTCTCTTGAAAAGGGAAATTTCTGTATGTATTTCCCCCATTCCTCTAATACAGAGGGTTCTGCTCAAGCTAAGAGCAGAGAGTACCACTCTCAACCTCATAGCTCATCTGTGGTCTCACCAGATATGGTTTCCAATCCTACAACATCTGGTGATACCACTGCAGTGCATCAGGGCACCAGCATTATGGCACCAAGTCACTACAGCACCAGAATCCAAGTTCGCCTCCCCTCCTCGAGATCCCCTCCGAGTTAGAATATATAGTTGAGGGTGTGGGTCCCTCACAAGGGAGGGTGTGGGTGCAGCTTCCCACAAAAAGAGTGGTCGGTGACATTGCCATTTGGCATCATAGTGACTCGGCGCCCTAACGCAGGCGCAATCCGAGGGTGGAACCAGTGATACAGCGTCCTGTTTCTCTGCCCCTTTGTTGGGTTCTGTTGGCACAGAACCGGGGGTCTCTCATCCATCTGGACCTAAAGTCCATACATCTGCATGCGTGGCTCCTGAAAACATAGCCATCACACGTTTGTGGTGTCACTTAAGGTTGGTGATGTATTGCTTGTGGCTAGAAAGCCTTCTACTAGACATACTTATTCCTTGAAATGGAAGCGTTTCATTATGTGTGCTGCTGCTCAAAATGCAGCCCTTTTACATGTCCTATGAATTCTGTTTTTGAGTACTTAATTTCACTATCTGATTCTGTCTGCAGTATTCCCCCATAAAGGTGCATATGGCTGCCATATCAGGATGTCATGCCCCTGTTGATGGCTGCACAGTTGCACAATTAGAAGTGTTCCATATTTTTTGAAGAGGTATTCTTCATAGGAAATCTCCTATCTGTAATCCCATCCACCCTTGGGACTTGAATTTCATACTTGAAAAACGGACCGTGGCTCCTTTTGCACGTGCCATGACTTGTGGCCTACATTTTCCTTCATGGAAAACATTATTTTTAGTTGCTATGACCCCTGCTCATAGAATTTCCGAGCTTCAGGCTCTAATGAATGAGCCTTCTTATTTAATTTTTATATAAAACAGTCTCTTTGTGTACGAGTCCTAAGTTTTTACTGAAGATGGTATCAGAGTTTACACCTAATCAAACGATTCACCTTCTTGTTTATTACCCTGAGCATACCAGTGAGGATGAGTCATTGCTCCATACTCTTGATATACATAGAACATTGAGATACTATGTTAATTGAACTCAGATCTGCAGAAAGACTTCTCAGCTTTTTTTTTTTTATTTGCCCCTGGGAATGAGAGAGCAACTGTATCCAAATAGTGCCTGTCCAAATGGCTGGCAAACTATAACATTTCTAATCACAGGAATTACAGTAAGGAACTTCCTGGTGCTGTTCTTGGATACACCAGGAGGGGTATAGCCACTTCTGTCACCTACTTCAGGAATGTCCCTGCTGCTAACATATATGCTGCAGACACATGAAGCGCCGTACATACTTTCACTAAGCAGTACTGTCTGGACATCGTCTCTCATATACGTGCTGGCTTTGGACTTCAGTACTGCAAGGCCTTGTATCCTGATCAAATATCAGACTGTGCCATCCTCCCTGGGTACTTTATACTGCTTGAGAATCACTGCAAATGTGTGGCCCAGTGGAGGAGATATCCTCGATGAAGATAGAGCAGTTACGTAATAACTTACCGTAACAGTAGATCTGAGGGTTTCTTTCCAGTTTCCAAGAAGTCTCTCTAACAAAAATATTGCTACTCTTTTTATAACAAGTGTTTCCCTGACAATTAACTTCTTCATCCTGAGTTCGTTAAGGAGGCATCCTGTTTCTCATAAACTGTATCTGAGTTCTTGACAGTTTCTTTGCAGAGGAGGCTTGCAACTAGAACAGTGTCCCAAGCTGGCCTCCTACTGACAGCTCTGCAAAAGAATTTGCAGACAAGCCTGAGAGGAGCTCAAATTGCATCTCAGGTTAACCCTCTAAATTCCAAATAGTTTTTTGCAATCATTTCAACAGCATAACTATATACATTTCAAACCAAGGGATCCCAGTTTTACATAAAGATTCATATATATTTTATAACCGCAAATATGCAAAGGGAAAAAAGATAGAAACAGCAAGTGAAGGAAGAGAGATAGTGAGTGGCAGAGAATCATGAGACTGTGAGAGGGATCAGTTCCTAGGTCTCACGAGAACATTTGGTTGCACAACCATACAGATAAGAGATAGAAAAGGAGAGGACAGGACAGATCCTTGCTTATAGCAGCTTTTGCATAACAAATGGGACAGGGCCTTATTTATCCTGTCACATCAGGTAGGCAAATTTAGAAAAAAAGCTCTAGCAGCAAACAAAGGAAATGACACACTAGAACTACACACAAAATAAAAAAAAAAAACAGCTTGTTCTAAACACTTGGAGGTTAATTATTCTGTAAAAACTGTACAGTGCAACAAGTCAAATGCACAGGCACATGCAGAAAACCTGAAGGTGAGGGAACAGTCATCAATTCTTAATGTATAGGTTACCCAAGGGTGCAAAAATAGCGTATGTCGATCACACAGTGACACCATTACCGTGAACGACAGTACAGTGACACAGCGACGGGTTGCTGTACTGTCATCGTGGGACCCCAGCACTGCTTTCTCGGGGTCTTGCAGCCCCATCCCGAATCAACTCCAGCTTGGAGTTGGTTATATTTGTACGGGGGTGTGGGGTGTGGGGGGGTTCATGGGCAAAGCCCCCCGAAAAAAACAAAATGTTCATGGACGGATTTATGCCGACTACAAATGTGGTCAACATAAATCCATCACTGTAACGCTGATCGACAAAATATTTGTCAAACTGGAATCATAGAGCCCAAAAATAGTGCAACCAGTTGACAAGGTAGGCACATGTAACAAACAATGCACTTGTGAGTGGTTACAGTGTGCTACAAACCAGCGAGATTCTTATTTTTGGGACTGAGATTATTTGGACCCCACCCCTCAGTAGTTCCTGTACTTCTTATTCCTTGCTCCCATGGCACTTTGGACCATGTTGTTTCTATGCATAGTGAAGGCCCTGGGCAGTGCTGGTATTGTTTGCTCTGAGTACACTGATGTGTCTAAATAAATCCTTTTCATCGGTGTTCTGTGCTGCATGTTTCTGTTTCTTAGATGATACCCATTCTGTGTTTTTTTCTTTAGGGCGAGCCAGGAGAGTCAGGTCCAACTGGACCACCAGGAGTCAAGGTGAGTAGAAATCAACTTTACTGCACGCAAAAGACTTGATGAGACCTAGGTAGCTGTCACCATAAAATGCCAGACCAGTGATGTAAGACAGGGATTTGCAGTCTCCGGAATCCCACTCTGGAGCCGTCTTGGGGGATGAGCATGGTACAAAGGTGAGGCATTTGGCTCCCAGGGAGGGGGTCACAGGTTGTACACTTCTGCTGGCAAACCAAGGAGCAGCATTGGCACTGGCTGTGAAAAAAACAGCTTGCCCTCCTCCTTGCTAGAGGAGGGATACAACTGGATGATCCCATTGTAGGGGTGGCAGACAGTGGCAACCAGGGAAAAATCCTTGGGGGAATGCTGGCAGTATAGCCTAGAGGTTAGAGCAAAGAGCTGTGAATGAGCTTGGTACATTCAGCAGACCTGGGTTTGATTCCCACAACCTCAACCTACATACTGTGTGACTCTGAGCAAGTCACTTAACCACCCTTGTACTCCTGGGTCACCTCTGAAAACAGGCATTTATGCATAGTGGCCTTACCCAGTTACCAAACAATAACAACAACAAAAAGATAAAATCCAGACCTCTGTGGTAAGGCACAAAGAGAGTCTCAGGTCTTGATGTACACACAGGATGTGAAGCACGGCATATTGCAGTTTATGTTGGGAGGTAGTCAGTTATGGTGACTGTGGGGCACTGTTCACCTGGGTTACACTGTTGAGGTGGGGGCACTGCCCCACCTGCAGGACCTTTGCAGAGCTCCATGTACAGCTTGTAACAGCAAGAGACAAGATATCTCAGCTGCGGCAGTGGCTTAGCGGGGCTCCAACCCCCGCACCCTCACTTCCTGAGATACCCATTAGTCCAGGGGCTGGAGGGTAGTGGGCAAGGGGAGGGGGAATTGTGACAGGGGCAGCCACAAGGGGTTCAACCAATCTCACACCATTCAGACAGAAAATCACTTTGCATCCCTTTGAGGAGGCTCAGGTACCTGACTTGGCTGGAGTGGTCACTGAGGAAATGGGCAGGATGACTTGGTGGCACCTGAGAGGATGAGCAGAAGGAGATCAGCAAGGAGAGTTTTAGTGATTGGGGACTTAATGATTAGGGAGGTAGAGGAGGGTGGTGGGTGGGGGAGAGAGGAAATGGTTAGATCGTTCCTGGTGCATCAGCCATCAGGGATATAGATAGGAAAGGAGGATGTTGAGAAGTGGGAAGGGAGCTGGGGTGCTACACTTGGGTACCAAATGATCCAGCAAACAGCCTGTGGAAGCAGATAGCGGAACTTCAGAGGCGGCCCTGACAGTCTGGGAGGAGATGGGTGCCACCGGCCTTTCCAAGGTCCACAGCACTGTGTGGAATTGGGGGAATGAAATGATAAGGTAGAGAAGACACTGGGAGTTTAATGGGTAAGTTAAGGGATGATTTCAGGAGGAGGGTACCACTTTGTGAGGGGACTGTGGGGCTTCTGAGACAGAAGGCTGTTCAAGGATGATGGCCTTCACCTGATGAGAGAGGGATCCAGTGCTTTGAGGGCAGAAGTTTGACATTTGCATTGAGAGTTAAATATAATGTGGGGGAGATGGAGGCTAGGGGGAAAAACTAAGAAGGAGAGCAAGTGAGGAACCTAGCTAGTGCTCCCCATGAACAGGGGACTAGTAGCAGCAAGGTGGGTAACAGTGAGGTTGAAGTTCAAATTAAGTTATGGGAAGAGGTCAATGAGGGAGGGCTGACAAAGCCTTCATTCAGCATGGAAAAAAAATGAAGGAGGCTAGGGCAGAATAAGGGAGAAGGAATAAGAAGAGCAAGAGGGGATCATGAGAAAAAATGGAAAGGGGACTGCCTTATTGCCAGAAGTCTGGGAGATAAAATTAGTGAGCTCCAGGCAATGGTGGCAGACACTGAGATGGATCTAGTAACCATCACAGAAACTTGGGCCACAGAGAATAATGATTGGGACCTGAAGTCCTGGGCTACACCATGTTTAGACTGGACAGAGAAAAAGGTAAAGCAGGAGGCATAACCCTGTATGTCAAAGAGGGCATTGAGGCAGTGGAGGATGGAAACATCAGGGGAGGTCATGGGGAAACAGAATCACTGTGGGGTCAGCTCACGGCTTCCTCAGGCAGTAAACTACAGATGGGCGTGATCTACAACCCCCAGGACAGGGGAAGAGAGAGACAAGATGCTAGGGGCAGAATTAAAAAGGGGAGTAGAAAGGGGGAGGTGGTGGTAGTGATAGGAGATCTAAACTTGCCAGATATTGATTGGGTCATTCCAGCAGCCAGGAGCTCCAGAAGTCAGGCTGTGCTGTATACATCGCAGGACTGCCTGCGGGTGCAGCTGCTTAAGGAACCCACTGGTCAGACTGCCATTCTCAACGAGGTGCTCACTAACTCGGAAGTGGCAGAAAGAGTGAGGGTAGGGGAGCTGCTGTGGTCCAGCGACCATAACTCTATATGGTTTGACCTGGCCCTTAGGACAAGTAAGCCCTCATCAAAGGCTGAAGTCTCAGATTTCAGAAGGGCAGCCTTTAACTGGATGAAGGAGCTGATCCAATACAAGTTATTTTTAGTGGACAGAATCAGGGATGTGGAGGAAAGATGGGGGCAATCAAGGGGACCATTCTTGAGGCAATAAAGTCTTCCATGAGGAGAGTAATCAAAAGAAAAAGGTACAGGAGATCAATATGGTTCTCAGGAAAGGTCAATGAAGCAGTGAGAACCAAAAAGAAGGCCTTCACCAGGTACAAGGAAGGAAGAATGAGGAGAGTACCAAATGAGAAAAGAGAAACCAAGAGGGTGGTCAGAGAGGCAAAGGTAGACACAGAACTGCATATTGAGGAGGGGTTAAGGAGGGAAAAACAGTTCTTTAGCTATATTAGGGAAAAGAAGGGAAGAAGACTAGTTAGGCTAGCAGAAGGAGGACTGAGGAGGACTGTCAGAAAATAGCCATTCTTAATGACTAGTTTTGCTCTGTATTCACAAGGGAGGACAGAGGGCCTTTGCTAGACAGTGGCATTAAGACAGCTGTAAGGGGATTTCTGAGATGTGGCAGCAAGTACTTACCAGTGAAAGGGTTTGAAAAGGACTAGTAGTCCTACAGGTAGGTGAGGCCCTGAGGCCAGACGGGATACATCAGATGGTGCTCAAGAAATTGGAAGTGGAACTAATTGATACCCTGGCAGAGCTATTCAGTAGCTTGATTCAGACATGGGTAGTTACAAATGAGGGTAGCAGACGCAGTCCCACTCTATAAAGGGGGGGCAAGGAGCAACTGGTAACTACAGGCCTGTCAGTCTTACCTCTATTGTGGGTAAACTGATGGAAACACTGGTCAAAGAGGACCTCATGAACTATTTGGAGAGCAGTGGACTCCACGATAGTAAACAGCGCGGTTTCATGGCAGTGAGGTGTTGTGAGACCATCATGATCGTATTCTTTGGGTGACGAGGGTAGTGGATAAGGGCCATGCTATGGATTTACTCTACTTCAATTTAAGCACAGCTTTCGACTTGGTGCCTCACAGAAGGTTGCTGAAGAAACTAGAGGATCTGTGTACAGCGAAGGACACAGTTAGATGGGTGAGATACTGATTGTAAGTGAAACAGCAGAGGGTTGTGGTTAACGGAGTCAAATCAGAAGAGAGGGAGGTCACCAATGGGTTGCTACAAGGATCAGTCTTGGATCCAGTCTTTTTCAGCATGTTCATCATTAACATGGGAGAAGGAATCCAGGGCAAGATGTATCTCTTTGCAGATGATGCTAGCGCTATGGCAGGATAGACAATGAGGGAGAGATCAGGGAGATGCAGAGAGATTTGCAAAGGCTAGAGAAGTGGGCAGTGATTTGGCAGTTGAAATTCAATGCCAAAATGTGCAAGGTGATGCACATAGGGAACAAGAACTGGAGAACAGAGTACTGGATGGGGAGTAAAACTGTGTAGGACCTCTGAGGAAAGACCAAGAGGTCAGCATCAGTGACTCCCTAAAACAATCAAACCAATGTAACAGGGCTTACAGTGAGGCAAACAGGATGCTGGTGTGTATAAAAGGCATAAAATGCGCACAGAGGTTCTTCGTCCTATAAAATAGGTAGGTTCACATAGCAAGGTGCTATACAAAAAATGCTATTTGCTAATCAAGTGCAAGCTTGATTGGCAGAAGTTACTAATCAACTAATTTGTCGCATTTCAGTAAAACTTTTTGCATTCTGGTAATTTTTTTTCACCACAATTGTGGTGCAGAGTATAGAACTGTGATATATTTTCTCATTATTTTACACTTTTTCTCTGCAGTTTACATTTTTCTGGACTATATCTTACAGATAAAAACAACCACTTAGTGAAATTACTCCTCAAACATTACTAGTTGCTAATCAAAATTTTGTTGATTAGCAAAGGCTGCACATCAGCTTTCCAAAACTAATTTGTACCTTGGTATAGGAAGGGTATTGACAGCAGAAGGAAAGAGATATTACTGTCTCTATAGATCACTGATGAGGCCCCACCTGGAGTACTGTACCCAGTTCTGAAGTCCTCACCTAAGGAATGACAAGGACAGGCTGGAGACAGTGCAATATAGAGTGACCAAAATGATACAGGTCCAGTGGGGCAGATCTTATGAGGATCGGCTCAAGGCACTGAGCGTGTACTCACTGGAGGCCAGACAAGAGAGGGGAGATAGGATGGAGACCTTCAAGTTCCTGACAGGAATAAACAGGGTAAACTTTGAGGAACTATTTAGCATAAGTAACGGAGCAAGAATACAGGGGCATGAGTGGAAACTGATGGGGTGGATTAAAGAGGGAAATTAGAAAGGTTTATTTTACAGAAAGGGTGGTGGACCCATGGAACAGTCTGACAGCTGATGGGGTGGGTGCCAGAACTATCAATGGTTTCATCCATCCAAGTCTGGGACAGAGTGAAGGGCTTAGTGGCTGCTCAGGGTGGTAGCGGTAGGACGGGGAGCATGGGGGTGGATTATATGGGTTAGAACCCTGTATGGACAATAGATCCTGGGTTTGTTAGGGTTTATGGCCAGACTGGATGGACCAACTGTCTTTCACTGCTGTCATTGACTGCGTCTATGATTCTGTGTTGTTTGTGTTCATTGATTTGTTAAATAAAGGCTATGGCCACCAGCAGATATGCTCGGAGTTGTTCGATTCTGATCCGATTGGACTATTTAGGAATTAAGGAATTTCCAAATCGGAATCAGATTCCTAATCCAATCCAGTTTGAAAAAGGTCTTCAAAATCATAATCACGATCAGATTCAGAATCCTACATTCTAAATCCTAAATTCATCTTTAAAACAAGTTTTAGCCTTAAATTTCAGAATAAGGACTTTTAGGATGCAATTCTGAAAACCCTAAATCAAAAATCAGGAATGAATTTACTGAATCCAATTCCATGACACAAAATACAGGCTACTCTAGTCACCAGTACAAAATGCAATGTTTTTTTTCAAACACTTTGCCTCCCTGGGAGGCAGATCTCTATGCCTTCCTCTTCCTGCTGATCCAGAGGGTCCTTTGAAACTTCGCAGAGCAAGTGATGCTGATACTTATGCGCTGTTTTGGCCCAGACAGATCTGTTCTCTACTGCATCAGCTGTCCCGGAACCCAGTGCTCTACCAATCAGCTCACTTACTGTCTCAGGAGTCTGGCCCTTGGTCCATCCGACCTTCGTTCGCTGAACCTGCATGCCTGGCCTTTGAGACATAGCCATTATGTGATAGGGTCTCGCAAGAGGTAGGTGACGTTCTAGCGCTGCTAGAAAACTGACCACCATGCTACTTTGCCATGAATGGCGCAGATTTTGCCTCTGGCCTAGGCACGGGTTTTCGCCAATGGATTGTCCAGAAAGGCCGTCCTGACTACCTGTCTTTTCAGACAGGCTTGGCCTACCTCGATAAAAGTACACCTTGTGCCATCTGCCTATTACACTCCTATAGCCAATGTCCTGTAACTCAGCTTGACACGGCACGAGCCTTCCTGAGGGGTGCCCACCTTAGACCCATTAGATCCTGCCCACTATGGACCCTTGTCCTGAGCAGCTTACGCTGCCGCTTTTGAACCAGCCGGATTGTGAGCTATTTCCTTGCATGGAAGACATTGTTTTTAGTTGCCGTTATTTTGGCCAGAAGAATTTCTGAACTTCACGCACTGATGTGCAAGGAACCTTATTTGTTTTTTCACTAGGACAGGGTATCCCTTATGGACTAATCCAAGTTTCTACCTAAGGTGGTCTCAGCTCTCACTCTTAATCAGGACATTGATTCAGTGTACTTTTTCAAATATTCTAATCGAGGAGAGGCCTGTGTACACTTTAGATGTGGATAGGTGTCTTCTGTATATTGTCTGACCAGAACCAAACACCACCGAAAATTGACCAGCTTTTTGTCCCTTCTTGCCCACAGAATGATGGAGTCCTGTTTCCAAACAGTCGCTGTCCAGGTGGCTTATACATTGTACTACGTTCTGTTACTAGAAGCGTAATAAACCCTTTCTGGCTCTCGGTTAAGGGTCATTCCTCAAGGGGTGGCTACTCCTCTTTGTGCCTTAAAGAATGTGTCCACTCTTTAGCCATCTTGTGCAGCAGCTACTGGAGCACTGTGCACACTTTCATCAGGCATTATAGCCTGACGTCTATTGAGATTAAGATGGAGGTTTTGGTTTAGCAGTCCTTCTATGGACTTCTGTCCTAGGCTTTTGTTCTTCTAGTTATTTTTACCTTCCCTCTCCTAATGGTAGGGATTGTGTATTATTGGGAATCAACTTTATTTGGTGTATTGTTGCAAGAGTTGTGAAGTAAGATTGGCGTTATGTAGAACCTACTGTAATAGTAGATTCTCGAGAACAGCTCTTGCAGCAGGTACTTCCTCCCACCATCCCCGCTGGAGGTAGATTTGTTCCGATATCCTTCTCTAGGATCAGGTGTTCTCAACACCACCCTGATTGTCATTTGATGGCGGATCCTCAGTCTCCTTTCCTGATGTCATCCAGCAGCAGGGAGTCTCGCGCGGAGAACTGGGAGATTCTGGGGACCGCCTCTTATGTACTATGCCTGACGTCGGAAGTGGGACCGGCGCCGAGGCAGTCCCGCTGAATACTGCTAGCTGGAAAATTTCGTGGGGTCCTGGTGCCTGCCGGCTTCAGTCCTAATGGTGTAACCTGCTGCAAGAGCTGTTCTCGAAGATCTACTGTTACGGTAAGTTCTTACGTAACTGTACTTTCTGTTACCCAAGTTCTTTCTACCATAAAAAAATCATGACAAAATTCCACAGTCTGGGCACAAGGCAATGAGGAAAGAAACTGCAAAAGTGGTGACGCTTACCTTTTTGACACTGTTTGATCTCAGAATCCACACATCCAACCAGAACAAGACTTGCCATTCCATGAGATCTACCCCATAGGACAGCGCGATACCAAATTCTGTGCAAATCTGTTGAATACTTGCAAAGTTATTAAAGTGCAAAATTTGAGGTTTAGCATTAAACAGGTTACTTAACCCTTACTATAGGGGCATGACTGTGCCCTTATAATATTTATATCATCTGTTTATATACATATACAGTATATATACAGCTTAATCTGGTTAAAGGTCAGTTAGCATTCATCTGTATCCCCTCCCCCGGGTCGTGCCTGAAAATAGGCAGGATTTGTCTAGTACACTTACCCGGTCAACAAAAACGAAATAAATAAATATATACAATCCTTTGACTGTATAGAATAATCTGTATTAAACTACTGTTTTCTTTTCAACTTGCAGGGTAGTCAAGGTTTACCTGGTGTGAGAGGAATCCCTGTAAGTTAGAAGGCTGATGACTTTTTCTGCTTCCTGCCTTGTTTTGTTTTCAGCTTGCATCACAGGATGAGTGAATCACTGTTCTTTTTTTCTTTTTCAGGGGATCCCTGGCACTCCAGGGCCTGACGGCCGTAGGGGAGAGAAAGGCGAGCCGGTAGGTATATTTATTTAAAATATGCTTTTAGCAGATGACAGGATGGCTTCATGAGATGCAGTATCTTGTTTTCATGGGGGATTCTTTGATATAAAAGATACCAAAGTGCTTAATTTACAGTGAAGTACTATAGGCAAGGTCCATGGAATTTAGCCACAGAACTCGGGCCCTGCTGCAGAATTTCAGTTGTGACGCAGGATTCACCTATTTGTGGTCATGTACATTGAAAAATGCTTGTGTTCAGCTGGACCGCTCATGAAATCGGTGACCCGGATTTGGGAACAAGACTTACTTGTTGGAGGGCCGGCCGAAGGAGGAGGCCCAAGCATCCCAGCGGACGCTCTCCTTCTCAGAGAGAGGGATCCAGCTACAGCTGTTGGACACTACCCCACCTGGTTGCAAGGCAGGCAGGGAGCAGAAGGAATTGAGGGAAGATGCTGATTAGCTAAGATGGAACATCGTCACGCTCTTGTGTTTGTGCGCCGATCACAATTCCCACCCTAGACTCTTAGAGGTAGTGGTAGAAAAGTGGATGAAAAATACCCTCAGCAGCAAGCAGGATGATATACTGCTGCACTGTTGTGCCCAGCTGTCCACCTGCCTCCCAGAAACAAGTTGATCAGGAGCCTGTCTGGGCAACCTCCTCCCTGCCTCACCTCAGAGGGGGAGTCCAAGGTAAGAGCAGGTGGAGTAAGTAACTGAGAAGGTGCAGATGGGGCTGGGAGGTAGAGCAAGTGTGGATGGGAGCAGCTGCTGTCAGAATGAGAGATAAATAGATAAACAGAGTACTAGTTTTCCACAATTCCAGGCTCTTTTCTCCACTTAATTTGTCCTATAGCATCTCCCATATGCTCAACATCTGATGTCATCAGTGACATCAGATAGTATGTTAGCTAGTGGCCTGGCAGAAATCATTTATAGAAGTAAACAGTTCCTGCCACAGAAGTGAAACCAGCCTGCCACAGACATTCAGGAGCCCTCACACAGAACATAGAGCTGAAGTGTCACAGAGAACTGAGGGCCCTGACCATCGCTGATACTTGAACGCTGGTTCCAAAGGGATACACAAATGTGAATTATTTATAGCAACAGCACAAGACAGTTACTTATAAGGGCATGACACTTACAGGCATTGAGGGTTACCCCTTTGCTCGCACCACTCCTGCGGAGAGTTGAGAGAGGGAGGTGGCTGCTAGCATTTCATACAATTCATTATATATGGGAGAGGGTTAAGAAGGGGGAATTCAGGAGCCACCCTTTTGGCTCAGCGTCAGCGTGTTGATCTGCAGTGTTGGCAACCCATGTGCGGGAGCGGAGTTGGGCTGCAACATCAGGGGACAGACAAGGATAAGGCAGCTGCCACTCAGCAGGGCGTGTCAGTCGGAAAGGGTTGGCGGTGAGCACCAGCACTACAGTGACACCCTGCGGATGAGCCAGGGAGCTTGCCTCTTGCTGCAGGGGAGCAGTGATGACCAAGGCCAACCCAGGCACTGATCATGCTAGGGGGCGGAGGGAGGAACTTCAGGGAGGAAAATGGGCACATAAAATATGTTCACCAAGTCGTCTTTGTGACAGTCATCGGTGCCCTCGGGCTCTGCTCTGTGCAGATCACCATTGGCTGGACATTGGGGAAAGTGACTGACAGGGCTGATGTGTTACAGACAGTGCACAGCAAGACCCGATTGGCAGATGTGAGTAGTGGCCTAGGAGACCAAAAAGTAAGACTGAAAAAAAAAAAAGGGAGGGGGGTCAGGTGGGAGGGCAACAAGGGGTTCAGTGGGGTTAGCCCATTTTCAGAAGTCACTGAAATATTTGAGTTGAACAATTTTCCAAAATACAGAGATATAAAAATGTGGGGTTTGTTAAATGTGAGAAGAACAAAAAATTGGCTCTCAGTGATTTTCAAATTTAATAGTAATTTATCCCACAAACTGAAGTAATTTTTTTGAATCATGTAATAACCTTTAGAGATCTTGGCTTTAGAAGTTTGTCCCTACCAAAAGTTAAAACCACATTTAGATCAGTGACATTTGCATATCGATCCTCCCATGTTTGGAACAGTTTATCACTAACTACAGTATTGGTAAAGACAATAAACAATTTCCAACATTTAGTGCAGGAAACATAGAAATTAATGGCAGATAAGGATCTCCAGGCCCACCGAGTCTGCCCAAGTAGGAAGAAGTTAGAGAGGTGTGTCCATGTCTGTGATGTGCGTGATGTACATTGGCCGATGTCTTTTTCAAGTGTAATATCAATAAATTGCAATTTATGTATTTTATCTCATATATAATGTATTTTGTGTAATACGGAACTAGAATTCTATTCACAGGATGGTTCTGAAAGTAGTACACTTGTCCTAACAGCCTTATCCTCTCAAAAAATAAACATGACTTACTTACTGTTTGACTCTCAAGACAAAACTGGGGCCTCCCACAGACAACTCATGGTTGAACTTTGCTGCAAGCTGTCGTAAAGTAGATCAAAATGTTGCAGCTGGTCACGACTATAAAATCGTGTGATTGTGGCATTACTCTTGACGCAGCTAATGGTGGCACAAAGGTTAACGCAGGGCTTCATAAGCCCTGCATCAACCTTTGAAAATCCAGCTCATAAATTCTGCATTAGTAGATCTGTTTCATAGCACGGTACCAGAACACAGGAGCAGCCCTCCAGCAAACACTCAACATTTCATGCTGGTCATCCTGCACTTTTGGGTGTTTGTTGGGGTTGGAAGATTGAAGGTTGAATCACCACTCACTCTCACAATGTTTTGGTAGGGTGATTATTGGACTCCATTTTATTTGTCTCTTAGAATACTGAGTTCCAAATGTGGGGCCTGGGAATTATTCTGACTTCCAAATATTGGAATACTTTGAATTTGGACCCATGGAGGTTTCTGACTTCCACTAAAAAAACAAGCATTTGTCAGTGTCGAATGTTTCCTTGCATGGTGTATGTGTCAGGGGTGTACTGTATTATTTGAAGTATAGGAAGGGAAGGAGCAGCACAAGTGTTAAAAGTTAGGATTTACTTGTGCAGATCCCGTCATGTAAAAGGCCCTAATCTTTCTTTGAATCTTTCTCAGGGCAGGCCACAGAGGAGCAGCAAACACACATAGAATGGGCTGGGTGTGTGTGTGTGTGTGTGTGTGTGTGTGTTAACTAAGTTGCAGAAACCTTGTTAATGCTTCAGTTAGGGTCAAGCGATTCACATAAAGTCTAACATCTGATTTTTATGGATTTATGTGATAAGGGCGAGTCTGAAAGACTGCCCATCACATAAAACAACCACATAATAGGCCATCGTCAAAAGGGCGCCTGATATTGTAGCGACCATTGCAAATAGCGACGGTCACTACAATACATCAAATCCACAGAGACAACAAATATGTTTATGCGGGGGGCAAGCCCCCCACACCCCCAAACTAAAATAATCAACTCCAAGGGGGGTGCAGACCGAGGGGCAAGTTATTGTTTTTAAAAAAAAATTCTGCTGTCCAAAACCAGACCTGAACCCAGGTCTGCTGGCATCACAAGCAGTGGTGTGCACCACTACGCTAAGCAGCCAGCTCGGCAAGATGGCACATTAAGATCCTATATCCTGCACTAGTGAGTATAGCTCTGCTATACTCGCCCACAGGATATAGTGATCTTATTTGCCACTGCCTCTCAGTGTGAGAGGTATTATTGAGTCGCTCAAATTGATGCGCTCAATACGCGCTCATAGGGTGCTACCCTTTTTGCAGAAGGAATGAGGTGAGCTTTATGCTTGAGAAACCCAAGGCACACCCCACACCTGCTCCCCTGCCTGGTTTGGGAGGTTGGAGTGTTAGGGAAACCCTAACGCCTCATTTCCCAACTTTTGTCACTTTGACCCTAACTGGAGCACTAACAAAGTTTTTTGCAACTTATTTCCTTACTTTTTGATGTAGTATAATAATATCTTTATTGTACTGGACCCTGTGCTCCCATCCCTCCATAGATGCGTATATGTATGTAGGTGTGGAGGGCCCTGTGCTTCCATTTATAGGACAACAGTAGCCAGCTTGTTAGCATAGCCACCGTATTACCCCAGCTCACGTACCCAGTACAGAAAATTTTTGAACCTCGCCAAAACATAATTCTGTGCAACTGTAATGCCATTCCATGCCATAGGTGCGAAAATACATTTTGGGCAGTATTGGAAAAATAACAGCTGTGACATACATAAGGTGGGGTAATAAAGAAGCTATGTTTAAAATCTGAGGGTCAAAATATTTAAAATGTCCAAAGTTATGAGCAGGCATACTAAATGCGCAACGAATGGTCATAACTCTGGCATTTTTTCATATTTTGACCCCAAATTTTCAACATAATCTTATTATGGCCCCACCTCATAAACCCTGTATGTGAAAATTTTTTGATCCGTGCCACAATGCCATTCCGTGCTGCAGGTGTGAAAACAAGTTTTGGGCAAGATGTGAAAAATGACAGCTGTACTGTTCGTGAGGTGGTGTGAAAAAATGGCTGTGCTGAAAATCTGGAGTCAAAATCCTGAAAATTACCAACGTTATGCACGTGCGTAGAAAAATTTCAGTGAATGCTCATAATTTGGCCATTTTTAGGAATTTTTCCATCAAATTTTCAACATGGACTTTTTGGGCTCCCATATCATGAACACTGGCAGTGTCATTTCATTACTCGGGCCTGAAAGTTGATTTTCATGAGCACCGGAAATCACCTTCTGGGCCCAATTTAATAAAATGACAGTTGCAGTGTTCATGGGGTCCCAAAAGGCCATGATGAAAATTTGTAAAATACTAAGAAATGCCAGAGTTATGCACATAAGTTCAAAACGCATCAAATACAGGATACAGCACTTACATTTATTCCTCAGTACATGGTTCAGCTTTGAAGAGTGCAGATTTGTCCCAGTCTACAGAAGATGACAGTCCTCGACCTCCGGTGGTAAGTATAGGGTAAGAGGGAGGTGGGTGCTCAGTGGAAGCATCAAGATGGGGGCGGGGGACAGCGGGGTTGATGAGGGACCATTTTCTTTTTTTCAGGCTTAAAAAAAAAAAGACGTCAGGGGATAGTTTTCTTTTTTATAGGTACACATAAATTATTTCAGGACACTGGGGGTGGGCTCTCCAGTGTCCCAAAGTGCTGGGTAGGGGGGTTAAAAATACTGACATGAGAACTGGGCACCCTGATGTCGGCTGCATTGCTGTTATGCACATAGAGATGTACAGCACACAGGTCTCACACAGCCACAGAAGGAATGGCACAGGGAGCAGAAACACTTCCTCACTCCCTCCGCTGCTGTCTCTGTGTGAGTCGGGCACTCGTTCTGTCTCCCTGTGCTGCACATTGCTCTACATTAACTTTGTAATTAAAGTGCTAACATAGGACCACCATGCAGCAGATTTAGGTACAAGAGGGTCTCATCTTAGAACTTTGTACACTGCCTAAAGCATTTAGTGAAATACCATTTTAACTATTGCAGCATGATGTGTTCCCCACAATTGTGCTGATTACTGCATGGCAGTACAAAATCAGTAGTGCTTAGCGCACCGTGTGTGGAACAGCAGTGTTCCAAACTCTGTAATTATTCCTAGCAACATTTGTCACTGTTCCCTGTGCATGGCACAGTGTCGCTAGCGTCATACTACTGATTTGGAACTGCCATGCAGCAATCGTCACAATTGTGTGGGATGCATCGTGCGCCAATAGTAATGACAGTGAGCGCCTTTCTGTTGGAGCACATCTGATCTGTCATTGTCAGGGGAGGGGGAGCCACTCTCAGAGCACAGTGCACTCCATATCACACAGGGCACTGTTCTGCTGATTGCTGTCTCAGTTCCGCTGCATGTCTCTCACTACTAACAGCACACAGGTCTCACACAGCCACAGAAGGAATGGCACAGGGAGCAGAAACACTCGCTCTCCCTCCGCTGCTGTCTCTGTGTGAGTCGGCACTCACTCTCTCAACCTGTGCTGTACATTGCTCTACTTTAACTCTGTAATTAAAGGGCTAAGGTACAGGCGTGCAGCAGCTGAGTGCGGGGGTCAGCGGACAGTTAGCACAACAGGACACTGTCTGTCTTGGTGTGCCTGTCGCTGTGGGGTGGGGTTTGGGAATCACCCTGACCTGCTTGCTGTCTGTCTGCTGCTCTTGCCTGCAGCACACTGCTGCTTACTGAAATCACAGGCAGTCCTGGTCATCAGCTGACACACGGGACAGGGACAAATTGCTTTTCAGACTACAAGTCGCAAAACTGCCAAGACTGCACTCTGAACGTCGATTTCTCTTTGTCAGCTGATGACTGGGATTGCCTGTGACTTCAGTAGGCAGCACTGTGCTACTGCGGCCAGGAGTGGTAGACAGATGGCAAACAGATCAGGGCGATTCCCAATGTTGGTCTCTCTCTCTCTCTCTCTCTCTCTCTCTCTCTCTCTCTCTCTCTCTCTCTCTCTCTCTCCTCCTCTCTCTCTCTCCCTCCCTCTCTCTCTCTCTCTCTCTCTCTCTCTGACATTTACACCACACAGGAATGGGGGCGCAGGGGGCTGCAGCATGCATCCACTGCAGTGGAGACACCATGAATGAGCACACCTTTCTTTCCCTGGTCAAAACAACACAGACAGCTACCGAAGCACAATTACCCACACTATGGAGACTTACTGTGTATGTGGGGCCGGTGATGGTCCGGGAACAGTGACTTATTTTATGCGACATCAGGGATTTATTTAACTCTAAAAATTGATTAGCGTTTTGCTCATAAAAGTGTTAAATCTTTGTGAAAATGCATAGCTCTTGCCTCACTGTGTTTAACAATCACAGCACTTCTAGAAAATCTATATAAATACTTTCTGTACAGTTAGTATAGTACCAAGAAAAAAACTGCTAATCAATTATTTAAAACCCTGCGACATGCACAAAAACAGCAGCCAAACCCTTTCAGAATCACTGAACATGGGCAGTCATGGGACTCGGAGGTTGGCAGGGTGGGTGGGAGAGTATGAATGTGTTGCTACGGGGTGACAGCTTTATGCAAATGAAAGGACTGAAGCACTCTCTCATTGAAGCACTTCAATTCTTTCAAGTACACAAAGTTTCCAGCTGTGAAACTCTGACCACTGTCGTACTCTGCTTACGTGGTCATTGGTCTGTCAGGGACAAGCCCAATGTTGATTGCTCTCTGCATTGGGCTAGTCCATGACACACCTCTGAAATGCCATTCAAAATGTTGTTGTACCACAGCTCAAAAGGTCATGGAGCATGACTGTACCCTACTCTGGCACAACATTTTGAAAACCTCTAGAGGTTCCACACAGAATTGCACAAGCCACAGAGACAGCAGAATCAATTAAATAACACTAGCGCGGCGACACGATCAACCGAACACTCGAGCAGGATCACCCAGATAAAATTTAAAAATGCAGGATCAACCAGATATGCGTATTTAAAAACTGTAAAGAAGAATCAACCAAATATTTTATATTTTCTTACCGAATAAGATTCTAATCCTTGCACCCATGTCCTCTCTAAGCTAAAGATACAGTAGCTGCCCAGCCACTATTCTATATTAGTTAACGTCTGGTGTCAGCAATCTGTCACTTTTCGTGCTGTGATTCACCAAAGAAATGTATTTTTTAACTGAAGGGAATTATTTAAATAGGATACAGTATAGAGTAAAGGATAAAGTGGAAAGCTATGTAGAAAACCCTGAAGACATGGGTTTGAAGCCCACAGCTGCCACTTGAATACTGTGTGACCTTGAACAAGCAGTTAACCTCCCTGTATACTCCCAGGTCTCAACTGAAATGAGCTTTGGCTCACTGTGCCTTTCCCAGCCAAAAATTCTGAAATAAATAAGAACTTTAATTTTGTTTTCACCAGGAAAAGGCATGCTGCACTGACACCAGCTTGTTTCCAAATGTGTCCTGGGGGAAGGGTACACAGAACATTTATACAGCAGACATACAAATAAACATCAGAGTTCCACCATTAGCTAGTGAAGTGGTAAAGCACGATAAAGGTGGATTGTTGTGAAGGAATCCCACCCTTGCATTTCAGACCAGTTAGTGTGCTTCAAGTTGGGGTTTCTTACCAATTAAAACCCATCCCACTGAGTCACCTTACAGCTGTTAGAAAACCTGGCAAGGCATTTCTGCAGTATTTTCTTTCTTTTTTTTTTTGCATTCTATTCCCCCGCTCTTCTCTACATATTACCATACTTCCATCCTAGCCAGGACTTCACCGTCCAGGATGGGATCAGCAGGCAGTGTCTGCAAGCTCCCAACAGAAAGGGCTCAGTTTCTAGCAGGCAGAAGACAGTTGGCATGTCAGGGCTGGAGAGGGCCCTACATCATCCAGCACACCTGTGGAGTTTTTCCCTTGTTCATACTGTCCCCAGGAATATTTCTAGGTCTAAAGACATGCATGCATGCTGACTCATGGCAGTGCACATAGGAGCTAGTCAGTGTCCCCCCACTTCCAGTGGCTCCAGCTGCACTGCCACCCTAGTTACCCAGGGGTTGGTAAAACAGTGGAGGATGTGACCCACCCACCCTGAAGAGCAGAGCATTCTCTGGAACACTGCATCCTCCATTTCTAGCAGGTTTTCCAGAGACTTGGGCTCGCTCTGAACCTGGGTCTCCAGCATCGCAAGCCAAATCACTACTGCTGTGCTGATGGCTTAGCACAGCATTTTCACTTTTTAGTAATTAAACAGACTTACCGTCCACTGTTATACACACAGCTGTGCAAGCTCACTGGCAGAGTGAGGCGGCCCATGTGAATTCCGTGTGTATTGACACTAGGTCCCAGCCAATCAGAAGGTGGGATTTTTCATTCCCGTTTGTAACAGAGCATTGTCATATATAGGTCAGGAAGCATAGGCAGACCAGGAGAAGTTATACAATTCACAAGTAGCATTTAATTATTATTATTCACTAACAATAGCATTAAACAAAATAAAATTGCATTGAATAGCTCTTCATACAAGCAGTACAAAGAAAGAAACTCCTACCTCTAAGAGTCTCTCTCTTTCTCAATTTAAACCTCAGTCTCTCAGTCTCCCTCTAAACAAACATTGCTGTCTTTTTATAAGATGTCTTTTCCTGGCAGTTTAACCCTTGCTGCAACGCTGATGTGTATACACATCCTGAAAACCTATACGTTCTAAATCTTCTAGCAGCCTAAGGGTTGTAAGCTGCATCTCATATTTCTCACAAAATGTACCAGAACTTTGTCAGTTTCTTTCCTGAGGTCAGCCTGAAGAGCACATTTAGTCTTTGACAGGTGCTACAAAATAGAACACTCTGTCCCAGAGATGGTTTCCTGTTGACAGTTCTGTTAACATGCTCGTGGAGGTCAGAATATATCTGAAGGTCAGCAACCTGTACTAGAGATTATTTTTTTTTACAAACCCAAATAACTTTCTGCAATCATTTCAACAATATCAGTATACATTTGCAAACCAAGTCATCCCAGTTTCACATCCAGATTCACATGCATTTTTTTAATCACAAAGAAGCAAGGGGAGAAAGAATAGAAACAGCAAGTGAAAGAAGGAAGATAATGGGGGGGACTGTGGGACCATCAAGCAGCCAATTCCTAGGTACCACAAGAAGATCTGATTGCAATCAGACAGGCAAGAGACAGGAGAGGGCAAAATAGAGCCTTGCTTTTAAGTATCTTTTATAACAAATGGGACAGGGTCTTACCCAACCCTGTCACGAACAGAAATACATGCCAGAATTCATGACAGTACTAGGCAGTAGCACCAGGTAAACTTAAATTGGGAAGCCTGGCAGCGCAGATAGGAAGTGCAGATATATGTTGCAAGATATGATACAAATATGGGCCAGTGTGCCCCCTGATGGTGCTGAAACCACAAGAGGGGCTCAGGAATTGGCCTCTGTAGTTCTGATTCAAGCTCCTGTAGCTTAAGCAGCACTGCCATTTACTTATAACGGGATGGGGTAAAAAAAAGGGCCCCCATAGCAGTCAGAGTTCATGAAGTAGGATTCCAGCACTGCCCAGTAATCATGTTCCTTGTATGTTTTTTTTTTATTATTTGTTTTGTTTAGGGTGAGCCTGGTACTGTGACTGGCGAAGGAGGGCTTCCAGGGAGAAAGGGAGAGCCTGGCAATCCGGTAAGTTTCTATTTTGTTTTCTTGCGAGCTGTGATCCTTGCAGCATCAAGGTTGCAGAGGCTGAGAGCTGAGCTGCCTACTGCATATTGTTGTGTCACACTGAGTTACCAAAGGATTCTCAATAGTGCCTTATTTTGAATATTAGGCTGAGTGTTCATACGGTATTCATAATTCATTCAGATTAAAAGTTAAAAAAAAATGTTTAAAAAGCTTTTCACCTGCCTCAGGTGGCCAGGGTTAGTTTCTTAGTCACCCTTTCCTGGCTATAGTCTTTTTCCAACCACTTCCCTTTTCCTGTTGTACCACCTTTGTTTAAAAGAAAAAAACTTCATACATTGAAGCTGATGGCATCCTTTTTTTACATGTATCCCCTCCCTAGCGTGACCCCCAGTCTCCAAAACATAATATGTTAAGTAAGGCCCCCTCCCCTGATCCCTGATCCATGACTTTGGGTGCTGGGGCAGTAGTAACTCCTCTCTCTCTCAGCCTGCCCACTTTGTGGGAAGTATAATTCAACACTGGAATGTGCGGTGGGCTTGAGCAGGAGGAGTCTGGTGGAGTAGTTGTGTCACTGATGACACTATACAAACTGACACATTTTTGGTCACTAATTAAATTATGATATTTTGAGCACTGTGCATTTAAGTGCAAGAGATTTTTGATCTGGTGCCAGGGCAAGGAGCTTGGTCCCCTTGCCTGCCCAGTCACAAGTATTCCTGACTACCTCTTGTGTCTGTCTCACTCAAGACTACAAGCGATGACCCTTAAGGTGCCCCAGACAGCCATCTCTGCCTACCATGTGCAGGTTAGTATGCAGACAGTGGTGCAAGAGAAGATGGTCAGGTGCTTTTTTCAAAGGTCTGGATCACCTGTCCCCTCTGGTTCATGAATCACCACCTCCATTGGACCTACTGCTGGTACTGGCTATGCTCACGGGCAAGCCATTTCAGCCTGTACAGTAGTAGTGGTAAACTTCATTTATATAGTGGCCAATCCCAGGGCTCTGAGCACTTCAAACTTTACAGACATTGCAATAAAATGAAACATTACTATAAACAATTACATTAAAAGAACAAATACATATTACAATAAAATATTTAACTAATAGTGAAAAGCACTAGAGGGCACGGCCTTAGATTGGAGAGGGAAGATTTAGAATGGAAATGAGGAGACACTTTTTCACAGAGAGGGTCATGGCAGAATGGAATGCCTCACCGGAGGAGGCGGTAGCCTGTAAGACAGTGGGTAGTTTCAAAAGGGCCTGTCAACAACTAGGCTGCTGCATTCTGAACTAGCTGCAGATGCCATAGGACATCTCCACTCACCCTGAGGTAAAGAGCATTGCAGTAGTCAAGTCTGGAGGTGATGAGTGCGTACCAGTGAGGGCAGGTCTTCAGGGCAAATCAAGGTTTAATCTGGGCAATGTTCCTCAGATGATAAAAGCCACTCTGAGCACAGTTCTTATGGAAGGCTATCTTTCTGGCGGCTATTAAGTTAGCCAGAAGGATAGTGAGCTCAAGGCACTCTCAGTGGACTCTCATTACTTGGTCTTGCATACGGACAAGGTGGTCCTTCGCGCCAGCATGAAGTTCCTTCTGAAGGTCATGCCAGAGTTTCACCTGAATCAGGTGATTAAGCCTATGGTTTACTTTCAAAATCTGACCCACTGCAGGCTCCATTCTTTGGATCTGCATAGGGTGTTGTCTTATTATATGGAATGCATGGTGGGGGGTTCATGGAGAGGCTTGCCAGCTGTTTGTCACCTACACTGAAGCCACTCCGGGCAAATTGAAAGCTAAGCAGATGACTGTCACATGGATCACATCCTGCATTAACCTCTGCTTCAAGTTGGCTGGTATGGAGTCACCCAAGGGGCTTAGAGGCTCATTCCACCAGTCACACTTTTGCCTCAGTGGCCACTTCCAGGGATATCCCTATTGCGGAGATATGCAGGGCTGCAACCTGGTCTAAAGTGTACACCTTCATCTCCCATTACAGCATCAATGTAATGAGTCATTGGAGTGCTGCATTTGGGGCCTGTCCTCCAGTTTGTATTTGCCAAATAGGGCGTACCTTGCCTTCTTCTCATGGAAGACTGCTAGAGTCTGCCTATGTGTAAATAGTGTCCTCAATCCATGCCTTTGAAATACAGATTACTCACCTTTCCAATAGTTCTAAGAGTGGCATTCAGTTCACATCACCACCCCACCCAACCTCCCTGGCAGTATGGCCTCTGATCCCTGCTTTCAGCATGCAAAGATCTGATGTGGGCAGAGCAGGAGGCTACATCATCAGGATGGTGGGAGGAGCTTAGCTTGAAGACATTCCAGTGACTCAATCGTCTCCAGGAAAAACTGCCTATGTATGGATGTGAAGTGAATACCACTCTTAGAACTACAGTTACAGATAAGTAACCTATATTTACTTGCAACCCCTCCCCAGTTTCAAACATACATAGGACTTCAGGGAGGGGTTGTTGTTTTTCTGCTGTAAAAATGTTCCTATTTGAAAAGAATTTGGAGCAAAAACAGAGGCTGACCTGTATCTCCATTGTTCCTTCTGTACAGTGGAGTGCTCCCTACAACATAACCTGTTAGTATTAAAATATGCAGCACTAGACTCTAACCAGAGGAGCAAATGGCCAGAATGTGTAGCACATTTCATAATTGTAAGACTAATAAGAATAAAATGACAGGTATCACACGTTTAGTGTTATGGAATGTTTCTGTTTAGTTAATTTCATTTTTTTTGTTGGTGTATGTGTCCAGAAATAGCTCCAATAGTTACAACATTGTGTGAAACATCAGCATATCTTCATTTAGCAAGTTTACATTTAGGGGTAAAATGTGTACAGCTATTCGTCCTGCATGGCACTGAGTGTTGTGGTCCCCCCATCTAGTTAACAACTGGAACATTCATTCCTTTGCTGAATTACATCCCTAACATGTGACATCACAGTCTCTTAGGCTCTACATGGAGCAGTCTCTGATTCTCTTGGCATGTATTTCTACAAGGAAAGGGAGTTTAAGGAGAATAGCTGTGGCATTTGTGATGGGGTCTCTGAATGGAAATCAGGGAGGGATGGAAGGCGGGGCAGCAGCAGTTATCAGACTGTGAGCTGCATCTCGAGCAGATCTGATAGACCTCAAGGCCTAATCAGCTGGCAGTTTTGTATGTTCATAGGTAATGTGGGAAATACTGGTGCAGAAGGAAGTGATGTTTGGCAAGGAAAAGGGGGACTCCAAGCATGTGGCTTTTGTTGGGAAATGATAGGGCAGAAATAGCTGTGCTCTCCCTCTTCCAGTCAGTGCACCTACACCATTGTCTCCCATGACAAAGGTCTGGGCTACACTGTGATAGTGGAGTTCTCAAAAATACAGAAGGCTTTCAGCATTAGAAGGAAGGTTACAGTGCACGTGAAGGTAGAATGCTGAAAAACTAATATTTTGTCACTTTTTCTTTCTTTCCATAGGGTCTACCTGGCCTCCAGGCATACCTGGCCTAAGAGGATTCGCTGGAGAGCCTGGGCCCTCGGGGCCAACTGGACCAATTGGCCCTCCAGGGATCTCGGGGCTCTCCATCAAGGTAACACTTCCTAGTCTCAACAAATCATTGTTTTTCTTGTCCATGAACTCTGGCATCACCTATAAAGTAGCACTTTGTTCTTCAGGACCCTGTCAAATAAAAAGTTAATGAGTGACTCATTTCCTGCAGGTGGTTAAAGGTAATCTCGAAATTCACTGCCGTGTTAAAGGAGACCTGTGTTGAACCTTGTTTTCTTGTAGAAGCTGTGTTTTTTTTTTTTTTAATTTAGAATGCTTTTTTGTCCAGCCAGCGTCGGACTTCAGCCCTGGTCACGGCTCCCACCGCCCCTGCTCCCACATGAGCCATGCTCCCCATGCCTCTGGCTTATCCCCAGGAGGGGTCATGGGCACTGGCCAGGTGTCGCAAACGCCGGGTTTAACGGGAGCCGGGCCTGGGAGCATATGAGGGCGGCAAGGAGGGCGCTATGGAGGCTGGCTGGGGTTTTATCTGTCCCCAAAAGGGTGTTTTTTTTCCTCGGGGATGGGGACTTGCAATGACGTCCCGCATCTGCCCCACCCCCCTGGACATCCTGACGCTGGCTGCGGAGGAGCCCCCGGCCCGCCGCCAGGAGTCCGCAGTGCACCGGACGTTCGTCCCCCCCGCAGAAGGAGAGCAGTCCAGAGGACGCTCCATCCATCTCCCCCCAGCCGGCCCTCCAGCGACCCAGGTCCATTCCTGAACCTGGGTCACCGGTGTCGCTAGCGGAAATCCAACCACTACACTGATGGGCCAGAAGCTGTGTTTTTAAAAACTGGTTTCATTTCTGTTATTATTCCTTCTTTATGGGCCTTTCAGCAAAGTTGATGGGTGTTTCTGATTTATACAGCACCATTTTAGTACCATATGAAGAAGTTTATGTCCCTTCAGCTAGACAGCTGTATATCAAAACATTGGTGCATTGTGACAGTGATGTAAGAACCTAACAAAGACATATATAGTTTTAAATGGTCCTTATTCTCACCAGTGCTGTTAAAATTGGAAACACTCACTGAATTTACAAAAAAGTCAGTAAATACAGAACAATAACTGAAAGGGAATGGCCAATATATTCTTCCTATATATTATAGTTCTTCCAATATATTGGGGAAGAAAGGAGAGGAGTCTTAAGGTTAGCAGAGGGGGATGGGTGACAGAGCAGGACAGGCAAAAGACTGCCATCCTTAATGATTACTTTAGCTCAGTTTTCACTAAGGAGAACGGTGGACCATTGCCAGAGAGTGGCATCAAAGTGGCCACTAAGGGGGTCCCGGGTATGAGGCAGCCAATATTTACAAGCAAAAGGATTCAGAAATGGCTGCCAATACTAAAAATAGATGAGGCTCTGGGGCCAGATGAGTTGCATCCAAGGTTACTCAGGAAGCTGGCAGCAGAACTGGCTGAACCCTTGGTAGGTCTGCTCAACAGTTGTCTATGGACAAGGGTTGTTCTGAAGGATTTGAAGGTGGCGGACATAATTCCACTTGATAAGGTGGTGGAGGACAAGGAACATGCGGGGAACTACAGACCTGTCAGTCTTACATCTGTTGCAGGGTCCAGGAAGCTGATGGAGTCACTGGTCAAAGAGGACCTTGTGACTACTTGGAGAGCAGCGGGCTCCAGGATTGTAAACAGCATGGATTCATGGCAGGCAGATCTTGTCAGACTAACCTAATAGTTTTCTTTCACTGGGTGATGAGAGAGAAATTAGATAGGGGCCACACTGTTGATTTGCTCTACTTTGGCTTCAGCAAGACTTTCGACTCAACGCCTCACAGACTCTTGCTGAAGAAGATGGAGGATCTGAGTGTGGCTAAGGTCATAATAAACTGGGTAGGTAACTAGCTAAAGCGGAGGCAGTGGAAAGTTGTGATCAACAGGGTCAAGTCAGCAGAGGAAGGTCATGCGAGGTACCCTAGGGATCTGTTCTGTAACTGGTCCTCTTCAGTATGTTAATGAGTGACATTGGAGTTTAGCTCTGGAAAGAGAATGGGTGGGTAGAGGAGACTAAGGGCAAAGCAGAAGTTCTGAATAAGTGCTTCTGTTTGGTCTTCATCAAGGAGAGGGGTGGTCCGGTGCCTCTTGGGGATAGGAGAGGCGATGGGGTTGGGGAGGGAGAATGGATGTTTTGGTAGAGGTGGATAGGGTGAGGAAAGGGTTGGTAGCATTAAGGACAGATAAATCCAAACTCAGACAGTACACACCAAGGATGCTAAGGGACCTGGTGGAGGAGCTTGCAAGTCCCTTGGCTAGCCTGTTCAATGGTTCTCTGGAGTAGAGAGTGGTATGACACGACTGTAGAACAGCATATGTAGTGTCCCTCCATTAGAGCAGTCCCAAAGATGACCCAAGGACTATAGACTGGTCAATCTGACCTCAATTATGTGCATGCTTATGGAGATCATACTTAAGGAAAAGCTAGTAAAATGTCTGGAAGAGAATGGCCTCCACGATGAGCAGCAACATGGGTTTATGGGAGGGAGATTGTGTCACACAAATCTGATTGACCTCTTCAACTGGGTCACTAAAACAGTGGATCAGGGCTAAGCAATGGACATCCTTTACCTGACTTCAGCAAGACCTTTGACTCTGTACTCCACAAGAGGTTGATTAGGATGTTGGCAGATCTAGGGTTGGTGAGAAATTGACCAGGTGGATGGAAAATGACTGAGAGGCAGGAACCAGAGTATGATGGAGGGAGGAGGTCTCTAGCACCAGGGAGGTCACCAGTGGGGTCCCACAGGGCTCAGTGCTTAGACCAGTGCTTTTCAATATTTTCATCAATGATATTGGAGATGGTATTAAGAGCAAAATGTGCCTCTTCATCGAGATGGTCCAGAGGAGGGCTGTCAAGATGATCATGGGCTGGCAGCATAGGATGTAGGAGGAGAGGTTGGAGTCCCTGAACATGTACTCCCTAGAGGAGAGGAGAGAGAGAGGGGACATGATTTTAGACCTTCAGGTATTTAAAGGAATAAATAGGGTGAACAAGCAGGGTCTGTACAAGCTAAGTGAGAATTGAAACACCAGGGGTCACAGTCTCAGGTTGGAGGTTCAGAAAAAAGGCTAGGAGGCACTTTATCACAGAGAGACCGGTGGCAGGCTGGAATGGCCTTCCTGAGAAGGTGGCCTCATTGAATATGGTAGGCAGATTCAAGAGGGGGATGGCATAGAGTCAAGGGGCGGATATGGGTCAAGGGAGGGTGGATGTAGGGAATGGCAGATTGGGGAAGGGGGCAAGGTCAGTAGCTGATGCTAAAGCCCCTGCAGTTCAAGCACACTCAATAGACCAAATGGCCGTATTCTGTTGGCTTAGTCATATTTGTGTGATGAGGGTATCCGGGGCAGGCTGTGTCTCTTCATGGATGACACTAAGCTCTGTTTAAGATGGATAGCAGCAAGGGAATCAGCGACATTCAGAGTGATGTATGAAAGCTAGAGGGTGGTCTAAGTTTGGCATTTGAAACTGAACACCAAAAGTGCAAGGTAAAGCACCTAGAGAACAGGAATCCCAGAACAGAGTAGAGGATGGGTGGGGTGAGACTTAGCACTATGGCTGAGGAATGAGACCTTGGAGTTCTCATCAGTGACTCCCTCAAACAATGAAGTCAGTGCAACATGGCATATAGCAAAGTGATTGAGATGCTGGGATGTATTAGGAGGGGTATTGATAGCAGAAGGGAAGAGGTAGTACTTCCCCTATATTGATCCTTAGTGAGCCACACCTGGAGTACTGTGCCCAGTTCTGGAGTCCTCACCTTAGGAAGGATAGATATAGGCTGGAGACGCTGCAGCGCAGGGTAACAAAAATGATTCAAGGCCAGCAGGACAGGTTTTATGAAGAGCACCTCAAAAGCACTGAACATGTACTTGCTGGAGACCAGAAGAAACAGGAGAAAGGAAGGGACATGAGGAAGTATTATTTTACAGAAAGGGTGGTGGATCCATGGTACAGTCTGCCTGCCGAAGTGGTGGGTTCAAGCATGGTTGGGATAGCAGAAGTTGGGATGGGAATGGGGGGGAGGGAGGATCGGGAGGGCTAAGCCCCTGGAGGAACAATAGGTCCCAGGGTTAAATAGGGAACTCGGGAAGATTGGATGGACCATTGGTCTTCTTCTGCCATCATTGTCTATGGCAGCACACAATCAAATGTGTGCACTGACACATATGGACGCAATCAGCCCTGTGTGTAGGGATACATATACACAACAATCAAGCATTTGTTCACAGACCTATATGCATACCATCCCACACATGCGCTTCAACACTTGCACGTACACACATGAGCAGGCCAGAGTGTAGCAGACTTTTCTAAAGGAACCTCTCCAATAGCAGCAGGCACAGTGTCCAACTCACTTGTTAAAAGTTTGAAATTTATGGACACAATGTTCGGAAGGCAACCTCACTGCTGCACAGATACGTGGTGGGCAGATCACTCAGTCTCGCAACAAACATGCACAAAAGGCAGGAAGGGCATCAGATGAGTGAAAAATGCCGCCATGTTCACACGCAGGAGTTCTGCAGAAGGAGAGCTGGCTAGGAGATCAGAACCTGTAAAGAACAGTTAGCAGCCAAAAAGTCAAAATAATAAAGTTTTGAAAAATGAAATTAGTGGTGATATTAGTCATGTTTCTCACCCACCAAAAGTGTTCCTTTTAATTCATGAGGGTGTAGTGTCTCATGGAGGTTCACTTTGTACAAAAGCCTTTTGTAGCTGTAATGTTAATCTATCTGATTTTAATGTTTCAGGGACAGAAAGGAGAAGCAGGTGAGAGAGTAAGTGGATTTGTTTATACCTGTATTAGTTTTGCAGTTTTTTTTTTTTTTGAGTTTTTCAATTTGTGTACCAAGACATCTTGTTCTGTTCTGTTGACTGCTTCCCAGCAGTCTCTAAGTAGGGTCTCTAAGCAGACTGAGACTGGAGAAGGAGGGACAGGGTGGTGGGTAAATGGGGAGTTAATATTGGTGGCCAGCAGCCTTGCTCTGTATCTCCCACTAGTGCAGTACACTTCAAGACTGTATTTGTACCCTGCTTAGGAAGTACAGTAAGCAGGGCCCACATATTCAAAGAAGATGTGCCCATGCATCTCCGGACTTCACGAGGGCTGTCAGGTGTGTGCAATATTCAGAAGCCTCCAGTGTGCCACACAAACCCAGCTGAGCGGGGCACAGAATATTGTAATGTAGGCATGCAAATGAGAGTTCCTCATGCATGTTCCCAGCATTGCAATATTTAAACCTACCCTGGTGAAGACACGGCTGAATGCGCCAGGCAAGTTAAACAACCAGAACCCTGTTCTGACTTTGTGCAGGGAGGTGGTGCCTGCACACAGTCCAGGGCCAGTTACATGACCCCCCCACCCTCCCCAATAGAATAATAAACTCACAGGTTCCCTGTTTCCATAGTGTAGTGGATCCTCCTCCCCAGCCCCGAGCCTCAACTGCTGTAAAATACACATGTTCCCTTTTCCATAGTATAGTGGACCCCTCCTCAGTCCCAATCCCTGATTGCTGTAAAATACACATTTTCTTCATTTCCATATTGTAATGGACCCCCTCCCAGCCCGATCTCAGATTGTATAAGTACACATGATCCCCGTTTCCATAGTGTAGTGGACCCCCTCCCAGCCCTGATCTCTGATGGAATTATAAACTCACAAATTCCTCATTTCCATAATGTAGGGCCCCCCCTTCCAGGCCCCGAGCACAAAGTGACAGCAAATGAATGAAATCTCCCCTGTTCCATAGTGTAAGGACCCCCCTTCCCACCCTGAGATCAGAGTGTCATAGTACTAGAAAACAAACCCCTTTTCCATTGTGTAGGGATACCTCCCACCCCCGAGCACTGTATGAAATAGTAAACCATATCCTTTTGCCATAGTGTAGTGTCCTCACCCTCTACCTGTAGGCAGTATTCCTTCAGGCACCTCCAAACCCAACCTGTGCTGGTAGAATCGCCACAGCTTTCATGCCCTGCCACAGCCAGTCCGCCGACTGATCGGTACCAAGCACGTATAGTTAATAGTACATGTTCTTGGTTGTTGCCAACCAATGAGCGTGTACTATGTACTGTCGCGCTGGGTACAGATCAGTCCAGTGGCGACCATGGCAGGGTGTGGAGGGCTGTGTCAGTCACCGCACAGGCCAGGCTGGTGGGTGCGGGAGGGGGGTTACTGCTCACTGGGGTGGGAGGACACCATACTATGGCAACGGGATGTAGTTTCATTTACTATTTCATACCATGGTCAGGGTCAGGGAGTGGGGGTCCCTACACTATGGAAAAGAAGTTTGTTTTCTATTACTATGACACTCTGTGCTCAGGGCAGGGAAGGGGGGCCCTTACACTGTGGAACAGGGGAGGTTTCATTCATTTGCTGTCACTCCGTGCTCAGGGCTGTTAGGGGGGTCCCTACACTATGGAAACAGGGAACCTGTGAGTTTATAATTCTGTTAGGGATCTGGCTGGAGGGGGTCCACTACACCATGGAAATGGGGAACATGTATGTTTTACAGCAATTAGGGACCGGGGCTGGAAAGTGGGGTCCACTACACTATGGAAATGGGGATATTTGTACTGTACTGTCACTCGGTGATCGGGTGGGGGGGGTGCACTACACTATGGAAATGGGGATATTTGTATTGTACTGTTATTCAGTGATCGGGGCGGGAGGGGACCCTACACTATGGAAGAGATGGGATTGGGGCATGAGTAGTTTATTTCATCAAGGATCGGGGACAGGGAAGGGGGACACTACACTATGGAAACATGGCTATGTTTTCTTGTACTGACACGCTGTGATCGGGGCTGGGGGAGGGTGGAGTGCTGACCCTGCACATATAACCCAGTGCAGCCATGAGGCCCCTTTGTGCCATGCATGCCCAGTTAACTCATTAGTATATTTTGGCTGAATATTGCCCTTGGGGGAAACAGTGCATCCACGTAAATGCCACACATTTCATTGGCGGTCTTCAACCCCGAACTCTGGATGTGCCGCACCAAACATGGCAGCTGCCTGCTATGTGCCACGCATCCAGGGTCCAATATTCAACAAGAATGTAAGATCAGTTCCGATCATGCACTCTGTTTTAATATCCCATCTGAGCTGGGCGGCCCAATTTTTTTGTGCAACACATCCATTTGCACGCACACCCAGCCAGCTCTGGAATAATGTGGGGCCCTAGGTCAGTAAGTATAGCAAGTAAGTAAGTTAGTAAGTATATAATGCGTAGCCCTCCCAGTGCACTTAGGGTTGAGGTGCTGGATGCCACACGGCGACCGGTTCGGTGTGACGGACTTGGGGAGCTGGGGTTGGTGGGTGGGAGAGGATGGAGCATCCGGAGGACAGCCTCCCTCCCAGGGAGGGATCCAGGGCTGCTCGGTGTCCTGGCAGCCCCGATGGAGATCAGGGGCATTGCAGGAACACCAGCCAGATGTGAGGGGCGGAGTGCAGCAGACACCAGCAGGGCCACCTTGCACAGGCGTCACTGCAGGTCGCACTCCGGGGGCAACGCAAGGAAGGAAAACTCCCATTGACGAGGATAGGCGATGGCACCCTGCTCCGTTGTGCCACACTCCATCACCGGGCTTCTCCCTCCATCCAGCCCGCCTGCCCAGCTGGGCACATTAGATTGCCAGATAGAGTGCCCTGGGAGGATAGGGGCGGCCCCACCTCGGGGTATGCCTGGCTGGAGTGGGGATGGAGGAGAGCTTCAGGTGGAAGGTAGAGCACACGAAGCAGAGGTTACCTGAGAGAGTTCCTCGTCGGACGGTGCAGAAAAAGTCGACAAAAAAAGTATATAATGCATAAGTAAGTTAGTAATTCCCAATTCAGCTGCCAGTTCAGTCGGGGGGGGGGGGCTTGTTGCCCTCTCCTCCTAGAGACCCTGAGTAGATGGAAATGTTTATAACGCTGAACAATATCAGTGCTTGTATTAAGAGTTGTAACAAACAAGGGATTGGGTGATTGTATTTCCAGTTTATGTTCTGAGCCAAAAATCATTGTTGTAGCTTTTGTGACACTGAGAACAATTCAGAGCGGAATTAAATAGTACTGAATGCTGTCAAGAGCCTGGTGAAGAACTGTCCACTCCTATCAAAGTCCGCCTGCTAGTATACTGAATTGTGACATTGGCATACAGATGTATTCCGCTCCCCAATGAATGATTTATAATAAAGTGAAAAAACAGAGGGCCAAGAACAGACCCCTGCTGAACACCTTTACTTATTGTCAGGGCTCTAGTTCTCCCCGACAGTTCAGAACCGATTTCTGTAAAAAAGCTCCTAGGTTGCTGCAGCATTTGTTGATTTATTCATTTCTGTGGCAGAATGCTGTCCAACTATTGGCCAAAATATGATGTAATGTCATCAATGACATCATATGTTAGACCTAGAGGAGGGGCTTCAAAACAAACAAGGAGGGAAGGAAGTCAGACATTATGGAAAACTGTATTTGAATTAGGGTTGTCAGAACCCTCTGAAGTTCTGGGTTCTAGTTCTAGTCTAGAACTTTTGGAAAAGTTCTAGGGTTCTAATCTTTTTTAGAACTTTTTAGAACTCGAACCCTATTTTTTTAATTGTGCTGCCAATAATGAAGATAGTAGTGAAATACATGTGAAAAAGGAGAGAGAAAGGATCATGTGTGACTTTGATGTATTGGGTATGGTGCAGCAGTCAAAGGGCATACAGCAGGATAAGCTGGCCAGTACACAGCATAGGAGATGGAGTCACTCAACACAGTGAAAGGGATTTTTCTGCCTCTCCTACCAACAGGGAAATATATTACTGGCATGTATTTAAGAATTAAAGAAAGCAGAAGGGCAAAATTACCCAAACAAACAAAACTACAGCACTTGACTCAACCTAAAGCTTAAATGAGTTTCAAACATATAAAACAAGAGGCAATCTTACCAGTTCATTGTCCTTTATTAAAGTGTCTAAAGCTAACCCCACATGTACCATTTAAGCTTTAGGTTGAGTGCTTCAGTTTTGTTTGGGCAATTTTACTCTTATGCTTTCTTGCTTCAGGCTCTTTATCTGCAGGCACTGGATTGTAGTTTTTACCAGGAGTGAATTGGGCACCTCACTTGCTTTTGCTTGCTTTGAATGTATTTAAGGATACACCACACAATTGGCTGCTGAGCTGCACACAGACACGCACACTTGGTACAGTGCAGTGAAAGGGCAAACAGCAGGGCTGTAAAGGAGGCAGTATAGCACAGTGGTTAAGGGCACTGAGCTGCAAACTTGGACACCTGGGTTTGAATCCCACAGCACCCACTTGCATACTGTGTGACCCTGAGCAAGTCACTTAACTTCCTTGTGCTTCCCAGGTCAAACCTGGAAACAAGCTTCAGCTTAGTGTGCCTTTCCTGGTTAAACAATTTTGCCTTTCCCTTTCCCAATGTGCTGGCCACAGTACACCACAGGAGACAGTTACACAACACACTGAAGGGAATTTTTCTATCTCTCCGCCCAACAGGTGAAATATATTTCTGGCATGTATTTGAGGATACCTCCACACAACTGGCTGCTGGGTTGCACACAGATTAGGCAATATATGCACAAGTGCAATCAGTCACATGGCCCAATAACATCTGAATTGAAAACCACCAATCACCATAGAGAGAAGACAGTAAAGGAAACAAAATTGCAATCAAATACATCATCACTCAGTAGAAAATTTGTTTTGCAAAACACACACTGTTTTTGTGTTTTAACTTCACCTCCAGAATATACCCACACACACCTTAGGTTCACTTTAATCTTTTGTACTCTGTATTGTATTAAAACACAGCTATCTGAGAAATGTGATGGACCTCATAAGCAAAATGGAAGGGTCTGAGTGGTCTGAGAACTACTGCTGGTTATCTACTCTGTAACCCCTCCTTTAATGTTCTTCTTACTTTTTGCCCCAGGACTGGGTGTCTATTGAATAAGGAGCCCCCGAGACTGTATTAGGAAGATGGATAGGTAGGGTAGGATACATTTGTTTTAAAAACATAGCTTAATAACGCCTCTCAATCACTTTGCCCTGTAATATAATCCATTTAGAGCAAAGGCGCCTCTCACTCTTAGTATACCTCCCACTGTGATATTTTCCAGTTAAAGACTGTTTTATTTTCATGATCAGGTGGTGTGCCCTTGACACTATTTAGTACACTCATTTTCTATCGACTTTGATTTAAATCTCTCTCAGCTGTTTGTTCACAATGTCATCTTTGAGAAAGGGATCATTTATCTGTTTGATTAAAAATGTTATCTACTGCCTACTTTGAGAGAAACAGCTACAGTACAGGCTTTACCTGAGTTGTGTCGACGCACTGTCTTGCTCTCCCACGCTCTACTTCCAACAGAAGTGCAGTCCTCCCCTCAGTCCAGACTAGTACTTCCATTGTGGTGACCGGGTGATGCTACTGCTGTGCCAGACTCCGACCGCACTGACTGTTCATCTCCTGGCTCTCATTCTCGCCGTTTTGTTCCTGCCCCCCCCCCCCCCCCAATTCGCGTGCAGTGGCTGGCCTGCTGAGTCCCGATCCAGGTCTCTGTCTCCTGATCTTCAAAGTGACTAACTCACAACCAGGCTGACACTAACAGAACCAACGATACTTCGCACTAAAAACTTCGAATACAAGGGTGACACTCGTGCAGTTTTGTATTTAGCGCCTAGGCGGCAACATCGTGAACCGAGGACATGACTGCAAATAAAGTAATGCAATTGGTTGAGACTGGGAGGAGGACTGGATGCCGGGGGTGGGGGAGTTGTGAAGGGAGCAACAGACCTCCAAAAATGATGCCCTCATACCCAGTCCTTCTGCAGTAAAATGTAAGAAACAGCAAAAAAGTCGAACCCTTTTATGATCCTCTAGTGTTCGAGTTCTAATTTAGAACTCGAACACCAGAGTTCGAGCAGGGTTCAATCTTCTTAGAACTAGTTCTGACAACCCTAATTTGAATGAAACTTCACCCAGACCAGTGAATTCAGTGACTCTTCATATATTCTGCAGCATGATGCAAGTTCTGCAGAAAATTCCACAGCTATGGAGTCACAGAATTTCAGGGCTTGCTTTCTGGTGAACAAAGAGAACCCTGCAAATAAACCCATTGAGAGCGACCACTTAAGATAACTCTGGAACCGTGTCGAAGACCACCAACAAGGCCCAGACATGTGTATGTGTCTGCCCCAAATAAGTCCCTCACACCAACACTGGGGTTCACTTTAACATACCTTGCCCTTCAACTTGGAAAGTGAGCATCTGCCTTTGGTGACTGTGCCAGTGCTGTTCTGTGGTCAGACATCAGGTGCTACGTGAATGCAAGGCACCATTGCTATGCAGTAGCTGAGCGCCTTACCTGTGACATGATGGTCCCTGGCACCGTAGTTAGTGCTGTGCATCATACTGTTGCTGCAAAATGTGCCTCAAGATCCCTCTGGTTCTGTGGAGATCCTAAAGGGGTTTAGAAACCTCGGGGAACTCTGGAATTGCCTTTGTGAGATGCATCTGTTCGATTTGCGTAACATGTTATGTGGAAACAAAATGCCCATAAACAAAATGCTTTTAGATTGTATATAGTTGTGACTTCTGTTCTGAGTGTAAGTTGTTTCTGCAACCCCCTTTTAGTACATATAGCATGCGCTAAGATTGGCAGACATGCAGAAGCAGAATTTGTGAATCACACAGAATTAAAATGCATGTGGAACTTTTGCAAGTCACCCAACATTGTTCACAGTCCCAGTCCTAAGGGTGCAGTACTATACCACTTAAGTAATTCTAAACAAAAACAGAACCAGCAGCAAAAAGAATGATGTAGCAGAAAATATTAGTACTATAATTATGATTTGTGTTATCATTAATAAAGCCTCTGGAATTTAAAGAAATGTTGTCAATAGACATGTTTAACTTTGTTGAAGCAAGAGCTACATATTTAAAGGGCTGGCAACAGCTAAATGGGCTGCAAAGTATTAGTGGCTAAATGCCATATATGATGTCACATGCAGCTTTCCCCATGTCCAGTCACACTTTCTTACTGTTCACAGGTGTGCGGCTATTGCAGTGGTTGGAGTGGGGGGCAGGCCTGGCCCTCATTCACATATAGCACATGAAAAGATAAGCCCATTCACCCCCATGGGCACAAAGGCATGCCCAAACCCTTGTGCTCACAATGGACACCAGAGATGACTGCTGACCTGGGCCTCTTGTGTGAAGGATGGGAAGTGTGTCTACAAGAAGGCTGGTCAGAACAGCTGGCCTCCATGCTAGTATCATATTCCTCCATGTTTTAGTATGGTCTGGGGCCCAATGTACAGGTTTCAGTGCCATGCAGGTGCTGGGTTGGTGCCTTATAGGGCCCTCTGTTCAACCCAACTTGCAAGTAGTCTACAGGCCCAATAATTGTCATAGGAGACAAAGTTTGTTACTCCATTTCCAATCCCATATGTGGGTACTCCAGTCTAGTTCCAGGGGCAATAGGGCATTGTGGTTAAGAGCACTGAGCTACAAATTTGGAGAACTGGGTTTGAATCCCACAGCACCACTTGCATACTGGGTAACTATAAGCAAGTCACTTAACTTCCCCGTGTTGCACCTGGAACAAAGCCTAGGCTTGGTGTCTCTTTCTTGGCCAAAAACTGTAAAATAAAATAATAAATTCCTGCACCATTGTATTCCCTCATTTGGATATACCTCCACAGACCCACTCAAATATGTTCAGATAGCCTCCAGCCACAAACTGACAATCTCAAAATGATCATTTTATGCCAAGGCACCATCTGTATAGTCATGTGTCCCCCGATTCATTATCCCTATTATCGAATATAAGAAATGGAGTGTGTGCAGAGCAGTGCCAAGTAGCAGTGAAAGTGAGCTATGAATAACAGTCAAAAGGCAGTGCTGAGTACTTGCAAAAGCAATCAACTATCCAGTGGTGGTCTGTGTTGGCTGGCATCCAACCCAAAGGAGCATGGTTCCCTTCTAGTAAGGAGGGATTTCCTTGTAGCTGAATGATTAGAGCTACAGATTTCAGGACTCAGGGTCCTGGGTTTGATTCCTGGCTAAGGGCTTTTTGGAACTGCAGATTTCAGGACTCAGGGTCCTGGGTTTGATTCAGGCTAAGGGCTTTAGGTGTATCTGTCAAATACAGGAGGACATGCTGTATCTGTAACACCAGCTCTAACCACTGGTAGCTGCAGGGCAGGAAGGGAAGGGTTTTGTATTACTACAACAGCAAAAGGGTGTAACGGTGCAGATATGCAAAATATTTCCACTTGCAATTTAGTTATTTCTGTGAATTTTAAAACACATCTTTACGTCTAAAAGTTTTTATTATGGGACATCACTGGACTTGATAATGACTGTAAATTCTAATGTCTGTGGAAATGCTGCTGTTTTCTAATTCACAACATTTGAACATCTGATCCACAGTCCTCATTTCATCAACAATAAGTTATAAAACCACTAAAATGTACCAAACCAGAACAGTGGTGGGGCGAGTTTCAGAGAAAAATATGTGTAAAACAGACATGGCACCAGATGATTAAACTGTCTTTGTTTTCGTGTTTTTTAACTGCGCCTGCTTCTTTTCCAAAGCCCCTTGCTATCAGCTATATGAAGTGCCCAATCAGAGCAATTTTAGTCTTTCAGCCAATGAGATTATTCAGTGGAGTCAGGCAAATGAACCTGGTGCCCCAGGAAGCCGCTCCAAGCCCGACCTCTAGGGGTGTCCTCGGACAGTTGATGCGTGGTCACCAGCATTGCCAAGACCAGGCTGGCAGCTGCCAAGGAGACACTGTAGGAGCAGGCATCTGCCCCAGCCCTGAGAGTTCTGCCCCCACAGTGCTCCTAGAGCTTCACTGGGGTCAGACTCACAGCATGAGCCCAGGTCACCACCAAGGTAGAGCAAGGCAGTACCTAGCACCATTGGGCAAGCTAAAAGTCAGTATATTAAAAAAATGCCTTTTGCTGTTAAACACAAGCAGTGCTTAGCCCATTGGTACCAGCAGTAGCACATTGTGCAGCAGTGCAGTGAACATAGATTGATGTTCTCAGCCTGACCCCTGACCTTGAGCCAGTGAAATTTGGAGCCCATTCAGACCCTAGTTTGAGGGAGCAGAGATGCCCACTCATACAGCATTTCCCATGATGGGTGACCATACAGCACTGCCAGTGTGGGTGATCATGGTCAGTCACCTAAGGCCCTGCCTACCAGAGAGGCAGAGGAGGTATCCTTTGTAGCAAGGGTGGTGGGCAGGACAGCAGGATTACGGAGGAAAATTACCTCTTGGCACTTTAGATGATGGCTGTGATTGCCACATGCCAGTAGCCCTCTGACACCCTAGGCACTGCTTGTGGCGGCAGGGGTGCTCCATACCGGAGTTAATCGGGGCCTCTGGCTCTGGATGTATCTGATTGTCCGAGGTGTGCAGTTGGACATGGGTGGCGTGATTGAGTGATCTACTGGCTAGTCTATTAAAGAAACAAATAACAGCAACAAAGCTGTGTAGATGTAGTAACTTTACGCCATTGACTGCTCCTCTTTCAGCATGGCTCAGTTAGTAGCACTACCCATGATTTCTCTGTCATTGTTCCTCAGAGATACTGTAGTACTTTCCCTTGGTCCAGAAATTCATGGGCTCAAGTACCACACCAAGGATGTGGGTTCACACGTAACTTTGATACTGCAATGCTTTACCATGGGGGCGTTCTTTGTTAAAGGTACCGCTTTTTGATTCAGATGCTGTACTGAGGTCCCACCTGCCCACCTCAGGTGGTGATCCTAGTTAGCATTAAATGTCCCATGGTCTTTTTTGCAAGAACAGACAATGAGTTTGCTTTTCAGAGCCCTGAGAATGCCGCAATCCCCTGCTGTGCTGATCGTTTGACGCACGGGACTCGCGGTATTCTCCCAGCCGCCTACTGGGATTTTCAATCCCGAGGGTCCAGTGCTGCAAGTTAGACCCATTTGGGAACCTTTCTATGGGACTTGCACCAAATATTTGGCACAAGCTGCCATAAAGTGTGAGCTGTTGCTGCAACTGCTCATATGAAGGAAATTGGGTGCAGTTGTGCCAAAGAACAAGCGCAGAGCTTGAAGCTGCATCAGCCTTTGAAAATTGAGCCCAGTATCTCTAGTGCCCAGACCAGCATTTCCTCTCTCACTGAAAACAGGTTAATACCCCTGGCTGCGTGAGGGACATTGCCAAGCACCCTAACCTGGCTCAGTTTGTCTTCATACAGTCACATCACTAGTGAACGCCAATTCTCGTAATGTACTTGGTGTTGATTGTGCATGGAAATCTCTCTGTAAACCTAAATTATTCTATGAATGAAGGGGAAACTACATTCCTTTCTGTTTCATTTAAATGTACGCACTAGTAATGAGGAGAGAAACTTTATTTTTAAAAGTGTTACTTTTTTTCAGGGACCTCCAGGAACCGTACTGGTGAACGGGACATTGCACAACGGAGAGCCAGGTGTGCCTGTAAGTATTAAAGCAGTGACCTACAGTATATAAAATATCTCTGGTGTATGGGGTGGGGGAAGTACATAACATTACAGGGATCACAAGTACAATTGCAGTGACAGTACTGGATTAACTTGTGACTTCAGGACCTTGTTAGTTGAGCATGGCTTTTAAGTATAGTAAAGGCTGCTTAAACATGTATTAAATAATGTAACAAAATTCCCCCATAGACATCTATGAAGAATACCTCCGCACTCTCCCTGGTTAGATGATACAAAATGTCTGAGTGCTGGGGCGGGGCCAACGCACTTCATACTATTTATTTATTTATCTATGCATTTAAAATGTGTTTATCGGGAAAAGCACACTGAGACGATGCTTGTTTCCAAATGCAACCCGGGGGAAGAGGTACACAAGTGACGACAGTGGGTACAGATCATACAAAAGTACAATAATAACAGCGTAAGTACAAATAATTACAGCAAAAGTACAAGAAATTACAGTATGATTAGCTAGAGGGAGAGTAGACAGCACTGCAAGATGCATTGCAGTGAAGGCAGTTATAGTATATAAACAAGTCGACATCAGAATGGTAATAATGTGGATGTTGTGACTCAAATGGTCTCCAACCTGACCTATTAAGTTGGAGGTGCATACAAATGAAGTAGAGACTATAGATTGGAGCTAACAGAACATAGACGTGGAGTGGTCAGGGCATAGTTGCTCTGCGGTCATGGGGCTTGGGCAAGAGCATGGGCTAGGGTCTAACCTTTAGAGCTGTTGCTTGAAAACTTTTAGGGAGGAGGAGTTTTGTAGGGAGGCCAATTGCTGATTCCATAGGTTGGGAGGTGGTAAGAAAAGATAGGGAGCCCACGGTTGATCTGGGATGGGGCAGTTTGAAGGTGCGCAGCTATCTGGACCTTAAGCTGTATAGGAAGAGGAAAGCAGAGGAGAGGAGGTCAGAGTATAATAAGGAGAGTACCTAACCAATATTTGGTTAGGAAAGTGAGAGTGCAAGTTGCGCCTGTATGTACGGGAAGAAACAGCTAGAGAAGAGTAGAGAGAGCAGTGGTGGGTGCGAGGGGGAGGGTTAGAAGCAGAATGGCAGAATGAATTGTAGACAATGTCCAACCTAGATAAGGTTGTTTCTGGGGCAACACTAAAGACAGTGTCGGCATGATCAAAGACCGGTGTGAAGAGTTTGACTAGTAATTGCTTGCACACAGGGAGGGAGAGGGAGTCCTTATGCCTGTACAGGAAACCTAATTTGGGGCGCAGTTTTGCACAGAGAGAGTTGATGTGATAGGAAAAGGATAGATGCTGGTCTAGCCAAACCCTTAAGTATTTAAAAGTGGTGACTGACCTCAGGGGGTGCCATCAAGTGTATGGAAGACAAGAGGCGATGGATGGGCACTGGGAAGTGGAAGGGCTTGTTGGCCATCTCCTCAGGTCAATTCATGATCTCTTCCTTCCCAACAGGGACAACAGTAAAAATGATGCTTCTTACCTCTGGTGACTCATGCAGGGTCCAGATAAGAGAGTAGGGGTTTAATACTCACCAACATTGCCAAATGTACCTAATGTATTGCTAACACTTTATGCTTTGTAACCCCAGGTCGCATCTGGAAACAAGTGGTTGTCCGCTCAGTATGCTTATCTGGTAAATCTCGTTAATAAATAATAAATAAATAAATAAATAAAGAAGTCCATTTTCTTAAGGTGCATTATCATAGCAGATTCTGAACTCTGCTCCCTTAGGAATTAAGCACTCGGGAATCCTCTTACTACACTGAGTTTAGTTCACAGACTTTTTTGAAATATATTGCAAGCTTGTTGGACTTGGGCTTCTCTTAAATTTAAATGTAAGCCCCAATTCCACTTTAAAAATAGCTTGAAAGGCTCAGAATGCAAATTTCTGTCTGTATGTAATTAGCATACAATGAATATGCAAATAAAGGTCAACTATGAGTTTGTGTTCACCCCACTATGGCTGGTAATGAGATCAGCAGACTCCAGAATATCAGCTGTAATTATAAAGAAATAATGATCCAACCTGGGGACTGAACCCAGGCCCCCAAATAGTAATAGCATGCTGGTGTTCTGTTAGATGTGCCATCAATCAAACCGGTTAGAACCTGAGTCTACAACCTTCAGTCTCAAACTGCATAACTATTAATCATTAGTAAGTTCATATTACTCGCAGAACAGGTAGATCTGACTACAAAAATACCGTATACTGGAGCGTTATCCACCACGATTGTATTGAATTAGGGTGAATATTACTTTTCTTTTTCTTACAGGGATCACCTGGTAAAGATGGCCAGCCAGGGCCACGAGGACCTCCTGGGCCCATGGGACCTAAAGGGGAGAAGGTAATTGATTGCTTTTTTTTTCACCATTATCCTTTTTCCCTATGCTACCTACCTCAACTCCCATCTGTTGTACTTGATAACCCTCCAGCCCCTATGTCCCAGAGACTCCCTTTTCCCCCTTGCATTCCCCCCATGGCAGGGCCTTAGGGGCGGCATCCCAGAAAGTGTCCATTTACCAGTGAGTAGAAATCCTCAATGCCAGGTGAGCAGAAGACCTAGAGCCTGAGAGTCCAGACCAGTGTCATCTTGCACAGAGGGCTGTTTTTCCAGTTTTATTCACCCGCACCTTTCGAAATCAGCATGAACGTGGCTGCTAAATGCCTGCAGTGGGTGAGCATGGCACCAAGCCAAACATCGCTCCCTCCCAGTGCTATCCACAGGTGTCTCAACATTACCTGTGGTCCCCAGGTAACACTGCTGTAGCAGGGACATGAACATCCCCACCCCAAAGGCTTGCATCCTCTGGGATGCTTAAACCCACTTCCCCCACTGCCCCTCTAACATCCATGACTCGTTCCCAAACCAGTGTCACTAGCATTGCCAAAAGCAGTCCTGCTGCTATGTTGATGGGCAGCAAGAAAAGGTAACTGTTTCAATTGGTCATACAAAGAGTGGGCAGGCCACATGTAAAGTCAAACACTTGCTGCTTCCTAGTGCAAAAAGCACATGATGCAGCAATGTTCAAGGCAGGAAAGTGTACACACTGCAGATACATACATACAGTAGATATATAGACATTGATGGCAGAAAAAGGCCTCCCATCCCATCTAAGCTGCCCATTCTACCTAACTACTCAGCTTTTTCCCTAGTGGCCATCCTGCTGCCCCTAAGCTTCTGCCCCCCTGACTAAGCCCATGTGCCAGTTCCACCCCAGTAGCAACCGCTTACCAATCTGGCCCGTACCTCTTCTTTTAGCTTGTTTCACATGTCCACCACTATTTCCACCTGCAAATTTAAGGGAATTCCCTCTCTAGTCCTGTATTTGAGCTCAAGGAAAATAAGTCCCCTAGTCAACCCTATTTATCCTTTGCGCTGCTCTGAGCATTTCTTTTATGTCATCCTTTGCCTTCTCTTCTCGAGGGTGTACATGTCCAAATCCTGCAGCCTCTTCTTCTGCTGTATATCAAGCACCTAGACCCTGTACCATCTTGGTTGCCCTGCACTATATTGCTTCCACCTTATGACAGTCTTTCTTCAGGTGTGAACTCCAGTACCTTGAGCAGTATGCCAGATGGGTCTCACCAATGTTCTATATAGTGGACGGATTACCTCCTGGCATCTGCTGTTGAATACCCTCCCTCTGCATCCCAACATCCTGTTTGCCTTACCCACAGCCCTGTTACAGTGTGCTGTTGATTTTAGGATCTTACTTCGAAAAACAGCTTTTGCAGCAGGTTACACCATAAGGACTGAAGCCAGCAGGCTGCAGGACCCCACAGAAAACTTCTAGCTAGTGGTAGCGAGCGGAGACTCCTCTGACGTGTTGGCCCCGCCCCCAACGTCAGACACATCATAAAAGGGGCGGTCCCCCAGCATCCTTCAGTTCTTTTCCTACCATCAACTCACAAGCATCAGCTCCACGGACACCATCAGCTAATGAATGATGCCAGAACTTTTAATTTTTCATCTATTTTCTTCCATCATAATTTTTCCCTTCCCATGTCTTCGTCCCTAACCCCTCCAGCTGAAGGATACCCCTCCAAGTGTGAGTGTGGCAAGCAGATTCTGTTTAAGGACAAGCATACGGCCTGCGTCCGGTGCCTAGGCCCCAACCACAACACCAAGGCCTGCACCATCTGCCAGAACTTTAACAACCGCACTAGGATCCACCGCCAGAAGGCACTTGAAAATTTTCTTCTGGAGCAGAAGGTTAATGCAATGGAGAGGGATTCATCCTCCCAAGGGGAATTGTCCCACAAGTCAGGGAAACATAAAAAAGAAGGGAGAAGGATAGAAAGCGATCCCCATCAAACCACACCTCGGACTCCCGGGCCAGCTCGGGCTTGACTTGCTCAGACAGGTCCATTTCACGGGTAAAGTCTCAGCCCACACCGGTCAAGATTCGGATATCCGGTTGGTCAGGTACCTTATCTTCTTTGCAACCTCCTAAAATCCGGCCTAAGGACCCCCTTAGCCGGCCTGCTGGATCCTCTGTCTGGTCTGGGGCCTCAGACAGGCATCACAAACTGCAGTCCAAGTCAGCCGCCAAGGTAGGCCCCAACTCCTGAACCGATGCCGGACACCGACCAGAGATCGGTCTCCCAACCTCCGAGGGGCCCCTCAGATGTGCCTGCTAGGCGGACTACTGAGCTGACATCCTTGAAGCGGATGTTGGACCCTAAATGGTCAGCGGACCAGGCGACCACCAAGTGTCCGAAGAACACGACTCCTCAAGCTGCCCCCCGCCATGCACATGAGACACCGGATGCAGGGGTCCATCGGAAGACGACGCTACGGATGTTGGAGCCTAGCAAGCTACTGACGACCAGACGTCAGGTGACATAGAGGACTCAGGATTGCCCCAAGACCCGACGATGGATAAGTCAACCCTCAAGGACCAGAGCCTGGTCCCCTGGCAGGGAAAGCACTGATGCCGGGACCGTCGCCAGGCCTAAATACTGAGGAGGTCAAGGAATTGTTCAACTATTGGTGGACACCATCCAAAAGATGTAGTCCCCACAAAACCTACAGAGGAGACCCCACCTCCTAAGTCACCAACTCCCGAACCCCCAGGAGGACACCCCCGCCTAGGGACAGGTCTCGGGGTGAGAGAAATTGGAAGAGGTACTGTTCCAGAACCCCTTCATGATCACCTAGCTCACATAAGCATAAGAAGCCTCGCAGAAGGTCTCGTTCTTCTTCATCGGAAGAGTCCCGCCCGGACATCTCAGATACTTCCAGATCACCTTCACCTTTCAGTGTCCCTTCACCTGACCCCAAGGATCAACCTAGTTCCCCCCCAGATGACCCCCTCATTCATGGACATATGAGGCACATCCAAGAAAATGTGGGCTGGGACACCGAAGAACTGGACCCTGAGAGGCAACGCCTGGCCAGATACCTTCAGCAGAAAGATCTGAAGCCTGTGGTGGTTCCACCTTTGGTGGATATCTTCCAGGACACCACTAAAGCTGCCTAGAAGCACCCATATTCCTCGCCTGCAGTCCCTAAAAAGGCAGACTGCATCTATAGGGCCCCAACAGAGGACCCGTATTTGGGCAACAACATGTGGCAGATTCCTTGGTTATTACTGCCACCCATGACAGATCTCAGAGGCCCCAGCACTTGAGTATACAGCCCCCAGATCAGAGGCAGTATAATGCAGTGGTTTAAGGCTCTGAGCTGCAAATCTGGAGACCTGGGTTTGAATCCCACAGCCCCCACTTGCACACTGTGTGACCCTGAGAAAGTCACTTAACTTCCCTGTACTCCCAAGTTACACCTGTAAACAAGTTTTCAGCTTAGTGTGTCTCACCTGGTTAAACAATTGGGGAATCCAAGCAACTGGACTCCACTGGGGAGATGCATGTACGTAACATCCACCTGCTCCATCAGGTCCTTAAACTACCTGACTCATATGGTGCAATTTCAGAATGCACTATGACCTTCTGCAGGATCTCCCAGAAGGAGACAAAAAAGAAGAGCTTCTGAAACACTTTTAGACTGGCTCTGATGTTGGGATGCAGTTCCTTCGGGCTGTCTATGATTCGACTGATTCTGCAGCTAGAGGAGCGGCAACTGGTGTCTGCTTAAGGAGACACTCCTGGCTGAGGGTCTCTGGGTTTACACCAGATGTCCAGAAGGGCATCCTAGATGTGCCATATAATGGTTCTGTCCTTTTTGGAGAGGAATCAAAGAGAGTAATTACTAAGCTGCAAGATGCTATCAAAGCTGTAAGGTCCGTACAGGCCATTTACAGACCAAGGCAGAGGCTTTTTGAAGGACTAGAACCATTTTTCATGGCAGACAGAGTCAATAGCCCCGATCGGCCAACAGCCCAGGGGCAGTTTCAGTCGAAAAGGTCAGCCAAAACCAGTCTTCCGGACAGAACCCACTACAGAATGACTCCTTTCAGACCTGCCCCACCTCTGGATCAAAGGGAAGAAAGAGTGGCGAAGTCGCACACCACCTCCCAGGCAGGGGATAACCTCTGACCAGTGGGTTCTGCAACTCATCAGACAAGGGCACTCTATAGAGTTCCTCGACCGCCCCCTGTCACGACCTCCTCTGCGCTCCCATTACTTGGGACAGCATATGCTGCTCATTCAGCAGGAAATTGCTGCCCTCCTAGAAAAGGAGGCTATAGAAGTAGTCCCATGGAACCAGAGAGGAAAGGGATACTATTCCCACTTCTTTCTGGTCCCAAGGAATACGGGGGTTCTACACCCGATATTGGATCTCAGCAACCTCAACACCTCGGTAGCATATAAACGCTTCTGCATGGTCACTCTTCCAGGTCTCATCCCCATGCTCAGACAAAACACTTGGCTAGTGTCATTGGACATGCAGGACGCATATCTCCATCTCCCCATTGCTCAACCGCATCGAAGGTTCCTGTGGTTCAAGTTTCTGGGACGCCACTACCAATTTCGGGCCCTCTCATTCGGTCTCTCATCTGCACTGTGGGTTTTCACCAAATGCCTAGTGGTAATGGCAGCAGCCCTCAGGAGACAAGGCCACTACATTTTTCCCTACCTGTACGACTGGCTCCTCATGGGTCCATCTCACGAGGAACTAAACAGGGCGATACAGGACACTTGCTCCTATTCGAGTGCTGGGTATCACCATCAGTCAGGAAAAGTTGTCATTGGTTTCCACGCAAAGACTGCAGTTCATAGGCACAGTTCTAAATACCTGCCAGGGCAAAGCTTTTCTGCCAGAGGACAGAGCGGAATGTATACAGGCCCTGATCTGGTCCATCAGCACGAGGAAGCAGGTTCCGGCAAGGACCATGCTATGCCTCCTGGGGCAAATGGCGGCTGCCATTGCCACAGTTCCCCTCACCGGTCTCCACATGAGGGTCACTCAGTGGATGCTCAGAGCACAGTGGGATCAACAACAAGATCATCTTGATCACCCTGTCAGGGTTCCAAACTCCATCATACAACCCTACAATGGCGGCTCATTCCAAAGCACCTTGCAGGAGGGGTCCCCTCTTCTACTCCTGCACCATCTCTAACGCTCACCATGGACATGTCAGGGTCTGTTTGGGGGGGCTCACCTAAACGGCACAAGGACACAGGACACCTGGTCCCCACTGGAGACTCATCTCCATATCAGTGTCCTAGAGATGAGGGCAGTCCTGTATGCACTGCAGGCCTTGCATTCAGAAATTCCCCCAGACCACTTATCGGTCCAGAAGGACAACACCTCAGTGGTGTATCACATCAGCAGGCAAGGAGGCACTCACTCCTACCAGCTTTGCCGAGAGGCGATGAGAGTTTGGAATTGGGCCCTGCAGCACAGCATCACTATTACTGCAGCACATGTTCCCGGAGTTTGCAACACAATAGCAGACCTTCTGAGCAGGTCACGATCCAGCACTCATGAGTGGGAACTCCTTCAGCCAGTCGTGGAAATGCTGTTCAACAGATGGGGACGCCAGACTTAGATCTGTTCGCATCTCCATACAACACAAAACTGCCTAATTTCTGCTCGTTAGATCCAGGGCCTGGTGTTTTCTGGTGAGACGCATTGTCCCTCTCCTGGACAGGTACATTCCTCTATGCCTTCCCTCCCTTCCCTTTGATCCAGAGGGTTCTCCTCAAATTGCAAGCAGAAGGAGCGACAATGATCATGGTAGCACCATTCTGATCCAGACAGATCTGGTTTCCGCTGCTCCACCAATTGACACAGGAGCCTCCGTTTCTCCTACCAGTCAGCTCACACTTGCTGTCCCAAGAAGGAGGGTCTCTGGTTTACCGAGCCTCAAGTCCCTGAACCGCATGCTTGGCTCCGCACAGAGTATCTCACGAGTTGCCAACATCCTGGTGGCACCTAGAAACCCTCCACTACACTACCTATGCCATGAAGTGGCACAGGTTTTGCCTTTGGCTACCGCACAGACTCTTGATCTGCTCCACTGTTCAGAGAAGTCAGTCCTGGACTGCCTCCTTTCCTTGTTCAGGGACGGACTAGCATACTCCTCCCTGAAGGTGCACCTTTGCGCCATTTTGGCCTACCATACACCGATCGGTCAAAAGCTCTAAGCGCAGCTAGAGGTGTCATGCTTTTCTGCATAGCATTCTACCCTGAAACCACCCATCAGAGCCGGTTTCCCTTGGGACCTCCTCTTTGTGCTAGAGCAACTGTCGCTACCACCTTTTGAGCTAGTCGCAAGTTGCGAGCTTTGCCTCCTCTCTTGGAAGGCCCTGCATTTAGTGGCGGTTACCTCTGCCCAGAGGATATCGGAGATCCATGCACTCATGTGCAAGGAACCCTATTTAGTTTTTCACAAGGAAAGGGTGTCCTTGAGAACTAATCCTAAGTTCCTCCCCAAGGTGATGTTGGAACTCACACTCAACCAAGACATTGACTTGCTGGTGTACTTCCTTTACTACACCAACAAAGGAGAGGCTCTCCTTCACACCCTGGATGTTCACCGCATACTCAGACACTATCTGGACAGGACTAAGGCCCTCTGAAGGACTGACCAGCTTTTCGTCTCCTTCACTCACAGAATGCTTGGGGCTCCAGTGTCCAAGAAGACACTCACCAAGTGGTTGGTGAATTGTATCACCCTTTGCTGTAGCACAAAACAAACCCTTACCTAGCCAGGTAAGGGGTCCACTCCACCAGGGCAGTTGCCACTTCCTTCGCTTCCCTGTGAAACATGTCAGCTGCTTCCATTTGTCGGCAGCCACATGGAGTACAGTGCATACTTTCATCCGGCACTATAGTCTGGACATTGCTTCCAGGCGCAGGGCAGGTTTGGGCTTGCAGTCCTCCAAGGGTTGCTTTTGTGAGAGAGTCTCTCTCCTTTTCTCTCACCCTTATCCACTCCCGACATCAGAGTTTATCTGGTACTGCTTGATACTCAGTCCTTATGGGTGTAACTGGGTGCAAGGGCTGTTTCTCGAAGTAAGATAGTACAGTTATGTAAGAACTTACTATAATAGTAGCTCTTCGAATACAGCTCTTGCAGCAGGTAGTTTCCCTCCCACCTTCCCCTCAGGAGGGTATCTTTCTTCTTACAGTTTCAGACAAATTTTTGTCCTTAGCCTTCCTCTGGAAGCAGATCATTGGTCTCCTCTTCTGTATCACATCGCTATGCCGGGAGTCTCCGGCGGGAGAACTGAGGGATGCTGGGGGACCGCCCCTTTTATGATGTGTCTGACGTCGGGGGCTGGGCCATTGTTGGGGGTGGTCCCCTGCTGGGTATAGCTAGCTAGAAGTTTTCCATTGGGTCCTGCAGCCTGCCAGCTTCAGTCCTTGTGGTGTAATCCGCTGCAAGAGCTGTTCTCGAAGATCTACTGTTACATTAAGTTCTTACATAACTGTACTTTTTCTGATATTATGACCCCCAGGTCCTTTTCCTCCACTGTGCATTGCAGTATCACCCCTTTATTTCATATTGCACCATTGGGTGCCTTTTCCCAGCGTGCATTACGCTGCATTTTTTTTGTGTTGAAGCATACGGTAGCTGCCAGATCTTTGACCAGTTCTACATCCAGCCCAGAACCTCCATAAGTTCCCTTATCCCATCCTCTGTGTCACCCCTTATACAGAGCTTCATGGCGTCTACAAAAAGGCAGACCTTGGCCACTATACCTTCCTCATGTCATGTATGTAGACATTGAAAAGGATAGGGCCCAGTATTAGTTCCTGTGGTACTCCACTCGTAATCTCCCTTACCTACGAAAACTCACCCTTTATGTCCTTCCCCTCTGACGACTTTCTACCCAAGTCACCAACTTTTCCTGCACCTACAAGTCCCTTAGCTTCTTGGCCAGTCCCCTGGGTCCACACACTCAACTTCCAGCATTAGATATTTATTGGATAAATATACCCTGTTCCAAAAGTGTTGGGATGCAATTGAACATAAACAGTTTCCAGGTCCACACATGGAGGCCTCGAACAGCTCGGACACAGGTGACTCCGCTAGGCATCGACTATGGGTTACACATTGATTGATACTGTGCCAGCAACCTTTGTCCAGTTCGCTCAAGACAGGGATTACTTCCTGTATGTGCTTGATGAAGCAAGTATTAAAACATTTCCTATTAAAGGAACTCTCAGTTCCCCTGTCTAAATGTTGCTGGATTTACAGTTCCCGATTAACAAATCTGTTAAAAATAATTTTTAGTACTTGCATGTTGGAAACTTGATATTTTATCCAGTTGATCCTGCATCCTCCTGTCCACCATGCCACCCAATTAATGTCCCATTGTCCCCTGTGATCAGCCCATTGATGACATGAGCAACGAGCTAGCCACTGGGGATGTCTGTGTGCTGGCACTAGAACACTTCTGAATCACATTTTCATGCTTAACCTACCAGTACCACTCACACTGAGTCTGACGTGTTCAGTGCACGTGGACTAAACGTGAAAATGCACTGTTTCAGGTGTTTAGTAACTACGTATTAGGGCACAGATGTCCTCCATGGCTTAGCTGTCACTATGCCATCAAAGGGCTGGCCTCGGGAACACTGGGACATTTAGCTTGGTGGCATGGTGCAGTGCTGGATGCATGATCAGCTAGGTACAATGTCATGTTTCTAACACATAAGTGCTTAAAATATTTTTTAATAGATTTGCTTAATTGAGTCTAAGTCCTGCAGCATTTAGGCTGGGAAGTGAGAGTTCTCCTTTAAGGGTAGAGGGTGCAGTGTTTGGCTTTGTACTTTTAAGTGGGTTTGCTTCAAGGTAGAGTAGGGATGCATAGACTACCGCCGCCACCCTGAGGAAGAGGCTGTGGGCCTCTATATGTAGTGGGAGGGGTCATCTGTATCCGAGCAGTTAGAGACACCTATTTCTAGACCTGGACACTCTGTTTAGTTTTATGGCACACAGCTCTTTTGGAATAGGGTATATTTATCCAATAAATATTTGAAACTTGACGATGAGTTTGTCCTTTCCTTCCTTGAACTGAACTGTTTCAAAGAGGTATCTCAACTCTAGCACATCTTTGCTTTAAGACAGTGGCTGTGCATTTTTGCAGCTGCTTGGGTCCATTTTGAAAAGTACAAGAAAAACCATTTCCCAGAATCATAAAGGCTGCAAAGCCCCATTTCTGTAGACTCAAAGTAGTTGCAAAGCCCTTTTCACTAGACTCAGGGGTTACAAAGCCCAGTGTCACCTGAATCGCAAGGGTTACAAAACATTTTGCCAGAACAGAAACATAGACAGTGATGGCAGAAAAAGATCCATAGTCCATCCAGTCTGCCTGAGTTCCCTGTTTAGTCCAGGGACCTACTGTCCCTTCAGGGTCCTAGCCTTCCCCAACCCCCCAACCCATTCTCCTCTCAGTTTCTGCCACCCCAGGCAAGCACTATACCCTTCATTGTGTCCCAACCATGCTTGAAACCACCAATGGTCTTTGCACTGACCACTTTGACTGGTAGACTGTTCCACAGAGCCACCACCCTTTCTGTAAAATAATACTTCCTCATGTCCTTCCTGAATCTCCCTCCTGTTAGTTTCCACTCAAATAAGGTGAGCGGGGGAAACATCTTCCAGTACAAAAAGAGTACTAGAACAAGGGAACATGACATGAGATTGGAAGGGGGCCATAGGGGAAATGGAAGAAAGTTCTGTTTCACTGAGAGGGTGGTAGATGCATGGAATGGACTGCCTCAGGAAGTGGTGGAGCACACTGTATGGGATTCAAACATGCATGGGATAGGAATAAGGGAACCATATGATCGGAAGGAATAGCTAAGAGAAGGAATAGCTAAGTCAATGACCAACTAGGGTCATAGGCCGCTAGTACAGCTCGGCAAATGGGTGGACTGGTTGGGCCTGGTGGTCCTTTTCTGCTGACAACTTCTATTTTCTATGTCCACGTGAGCACAAGCTAGTATTCAAGCTAAATAGTTCCCCATAGTTCATTTTGTTGATGTCCTTGCAGGAACTGGAAGGTTTCTATCATATCTCCCCTTTCCCTTCTGGTCTCCAGCATGTACCAGGAGGCAGTATAGTGTAGTGGTTAAGAGCACTGTGCTGCAAACATGGAGATCTGGGTTTGAATTCCATCAGCTCCCACTTGCATACTGTGTGACCCTGAGCAAGTCACTTAACTTCTTTGTGTGCTCCCAGGTCGCACCTGGAAACAAGCTTTCAGCTTAGTGTGCCACTCCTGGTTAAACAGTTTCCCCTTTCCACGTTCAGTGTCTTGAGGTGCTCTTCATAGGACCTGCGCTGTTGGCTCAGAATCATTTCCGACACCCTGTGCTACACCATCTCCAGCCTCTCTGTCTTTCCTGAGATGAGGATTCCAGAACTGGGTGCACACTGCAGGTGTTGCCTCACTAGGGATCTACATAGGGAAGTATTGCCTCTTCCTTTATTGTCAGTACTCCACCTGATAAAACCTAGTATCCTACTTGCTTCGCTTATATGCCTTGTTATACTGACTTGATTGAGAGTCACTGATAATAACTCTTAAGGTCCCGGTCCTCAACTGTAGTGCTAAGTCTCACCGCACCCATCCAGTACACTCTCCTTGGAGTCTTGTTCCCTAGGTGCATAAACTAGAATGTCTTGGCACTGAATTTCAGTTGCCAGACCTTAGACCACCACCCTAGCTTTGCACCTCTCCCTACCCATCTAGTATTCTGTCCCAGGATTCTTGTCCCTAGGTGGCTACCTTGCATGTCTTGGCGTTGCAGTTCAGCTGCCAAACCTTAGACCACCCCAGCTTTTTGCGTCCCTATGCATTTCCCTGATTCTTTCATTGCTATCTACCATCCCACATAACTCCGTGTCTTCCACAATTAGACACAACCTGCCCTGGATTCCTTCACCTTAGTCCACCTGCCCACCCCCAACTTTTGTAAGTCTCACCTCACCCATCCAGTACTCTGTCCTGGGATTCTTGTTCCCTAGGTACATTACCTTCCACTTCTTGACATTGCAGTTCAGCTGCCAAACCTTGGACCACCCCCCAGCTTTTGTACGTCCCTATGCATTTCCCCGAATTCCTCATGGTTTTCCACCCTCCCACAGAACTCAGTGTCTTCCACAATGAGACACAGCCTGCCACAGTCCTTCACCAGTGTCGCTGGTGAAAATTTGAAGAGGATCGGACCCAGGAAAGATTCCTGCAGTACCCTGCCCGTGACCTCCCTGTCTTCTGATTTGACCCTAGACCACAACCTCTGCTGCCCCCTTTAGCCAGTTACCTACCCAGTTTACTATGACCTTAATCACACCCAGATTCTTTATCTTCTTCAAGCATCTGTGAGGCAAAGGCCAAGACGAAAGCCTTGCTGAAGTCAAAGTAGAGTGGATCCACAGTGTGTCCTATCCAATTCCTTGTCAAACAGTCAAAGAAAACTATCAGGTTAGTCTGTTGAGACTGCCCTGCCAGAACTGGTGCTGTTTATTATCCTGGAGCTTGCTGCTCTCCAAGTAGTTCTGGGGGTCCTCTTTCACCAGCGACTCCATCAGCCTCCCTACAATAGAGGTAGGACTGACAGGTCATAGTTCCTAGCTTGTTCCTTGCCCCCCCTCCAGGTTACAAAACACCATTTCAACATAATCCGCAAGGGCTGCAAAGCATCATTTCACTAGGATCACAAAAGTTACAACACATCATTTCATCAGAATCATAAAGTTTACAAAACATATATTTTTTTCCAAAATAATGGGGATTACAAAACCCAATTTCTCCAGAATCATAGGGGTTTACAAGTCAATTGTCAGCTGTTATAGGGGGTATATAACATCTTTCCGTCTAGAATGAAGGAGTTGCTAAGTGCCCCTATCCTACCAAATTATATAGAATCAAATTCTGGGCAGACCTTGGGGTTGTTAAAATGGATCTTGACTGCAACCCCTGGCTGCTGTCCCTGTCGATTGCAGGAAATGGTTTATTTTGTTCAGGTACTGAGCAGATCATAACTGGCTTAACATCAGCCTGATGTGGCCCAGTGTTGCTGTTGTTTGCTGCAGTAACTACACAGTTAGCATACTCTTGGAAAGGTAACAGGTTGCAAAGATGGGGCACTGACCAGTGACATAGGAAATCCCGGGTTTGAATCCCACCACAGCCAGCCACTCACTCTGTGACCCTGAGGAAGTCACTTGACCTTCCTGTGCTTCTATTCCTCCTAACAGTAAAACTGGGAAGAAGCAGGACCCAACAGAAAAAGGAATACGGTATTGTATTGCAGCTGGGAGATGCTGGGTATATAAGTTGTCAAATAAAGAAAACGTTTGAAGAACCATTAGGGAAAATGCTGTGAAGTTTGCAGGTGGAACTTGGGTGTTGTCCTTATCTTTGGTTCTGTGTTTCTGCCACAGGGTGATACTGCAGAAGGTTTACCTGGACTAGCTGGCCGAAAAGGTGATTCAGGTGATCCGGTAAGTCATGTGAACTGTGTGTAACGTCACTCCACTACGCATACATGCACGCACTCGATGGCAGATCAGGAGGTACTCCTGACATTTAAAATGAGAGAGAAACTCCGTGGACCAATGTTTTTTTCTTCCATAAATGTGTATGTATGTAGACAAGGCTGGTAATGCACTGTGGCACTCTCTCATTAAAAGTAGCCTCTTTTAGAACGGCTTTATTTATTTATTTATTTAGTTTTTGTTAACCAGGTTAGTTGAGAGGTGTTAAAACTTCACATAAAATTCTGCATTTAAAATACTTTCTGTCACCCCCACGCATTGGTTTAAAAGGGGCCCAAATTGGTTTGGTAGGTGTTGACATTATTCAAAACCAAACTGGTACCCTGGCTAAAAGGGCTAGCTCTCTCCTATTGTACAACGATACCTCACCATGGCTGACGGTGCAATATTTGAGCGTTTAAATCTGGTACTGAATACCAGTTAGTACCTGCCAATTTCAACGACGGGCTCCATTACGAAATTTCATTTTTATGTTTTTTCTACTTACATTCACCCCCAGCAACCCACAAGGCCAGGTCCCTTCCTCTCACCTCCTGCTCATCAGCAGTCTATGTCTGATCCCTCTCACAGGACCAGTGATAATCCCTTCCAGGGCACAGGTGTCGGCATGAAGCTGAACCTGATATCAGTGTTTTTCTGTGTCCCACTACATCCTAAAAAAAAAACGGTGTACTGACCTCATGTGTGAACACACAATGGCAGGGTTCTGTAGTCTTACCAAGCAGGTCTTCCATCCAGTGACAAGGTCGTAATCCACATGTGCTCCCATGGGTCACCGGAGAGCCTTCACATGCCAGCCACTGCTGGGGGCAGTGAGTTTCCTCTGGGATACTACTCACAACTTTCTGACATTGCTTTTCTTGGTTTGGGATGTGAACCCAGCTGTCATGCAGCAAAATAGCCAATGCTGTTCCTTGAGATGCCAGGGCAGCCTCTCATGCCCAGTATAGAGTCCTGTGACTAGGATTTCTCCTAATTTCTGACCCATTGATAAACACCGAGTGCAAACCTTGACTGGGACCTAAACCCCATGTCTGCTTATTTCAAGGCAGATGCACTAAACACTCAACCAATGGCCTGGTGAGACCTCTGAAGTGTCTAAGAACAGAATGGTTGCGTGTGGTGTTTGTGTGTCAAGCTGAAGGAAGGAAGGCTCAATTAAAATATCAGAAAGAAATATTTCATAGAATGAGTTAAGTCACATGAAACAGACTTTAAAAAACAGAAGGAGTGAGTCAACACTCATTTATTTGTTCATATCAGAGTCTACTGATTTATTTTTCAAATCTGGCAACTGTTTAATGTCAATTAAAATCATAAATATGCTGCTTTTCATTTTTTATAGTAACAAATGTTGCTTTCAACTTTCATTAGATATTACCAGCTCTGTCCACGGGGGGTAACAGGCCCTAATCCACAGTTATCTGGTCCTATGCTATATAAATTTATCTTAGTAGTAGCTAATAATAATAGGTCACAGATTTCTGACACCGTTTCTGACATGTGGATCATGTTATGTCAAATATCGATTGCAATTGCACCTTAACCACAGCATTTAAGTTCTAAAATTAATATGAAATGTAAATATTGGAACCGTCTTTATATATTTTGTATTAGGCTGTACCTATGTATATATATATATAGATAAATATATTTGTTTTGGTCATTGTTATATTATGTATTATTTAATTATTTAATTATTATTGTTTAATGGCAGAGAAATGTGTATGGGAGCACATTTTGTATTGTAGTATCAGGAATGCCTAAAAAGCTGATTGAACAAAAATACTTGAACTTGCTGAGTCAACACTGCTTCCAGCAGCAAGCTCAAACAGGTTAAACACCTTGAAGAAACAAGGGAGGGAGGAAGGGTATTCTAGCTGTGTTGGTGGTGGAAAGAAACTCATGGACTACTAATTTGAATGTATGTATGTACGTATGTTTCTGTCTATCTGTCTGTCTATTCATCTTCTACCCCACCTTGCTTCCAACCCTTAATATTTTCTCCTTTTCAACATAGCATACTAATCCTGACATATGACTGCTGTTTTACTTTATATGCCTAATATTAATGTCTTATCTTGTAATCATCTGGCTTGTAACCTGCACAACCAGATCAATTGTATGTATAATTTTTATTTATAATTATTTTGAAAAATTTGCCTTATGTTATGTTATTGCTCCTTTTCTCCCCACCCTTGGGTCGCACCTGAAAACGAGGCTCGGCTCAGTGTGCCTCTCCCAATTACCAACTTTGAAATAAATAATAAAAAAAAAAAATCTGTCACAGACTCTGTAGGATGTTATCACAGTGTAGTACTTTTAGTAATGTCTTTCTCTGTTTCTTATCTAGGGCCCCAGAGGTCCTCGGGGAGAACAAGGTGACAAAGTAGGTATTTAGCATTTGTACTGCATGCCCTTAAGCATTTAGTTTCTATGCTTCAACCTTTATTTGACTGGGAACTACACCATCACATACTGTATAATGTGATGGTCTGTTTCAGTATGTGCCTAATAACATAAAAGGTATCAAACTATGCAATGATTCTAGATAGGAAACAGTATCATACCATACAACTCTAATTACATAAAAATGGAATCAAACTACACAGCAACTCTAATTATATAACAAAAGGTGTTCAACAACATGACCTGAATTACATAATAAGTAAGCAATAATACCCAACAGGGTGGGAGGTATTGGGCTATACCGGATGCATAGGGGCGTAATGAGGTGACGCCGCAGGCCCTGGAAGGTCCGTATAGCCAATACCACCCACCCTGGAGGGTTATTGTGCTTAGAAAATGGGCACTGTAAAATATTAGTTTAATAAAAAAAAAGTTAATAACAAATACGTTTAAAATAACTTTTGAAATAAAATAGTTCCTCCACCTGTATTATACTGATGTGCTTTTGTCCTATAGGAGCCTCCATACTTATGACTGGAGCTGGTTGTCATGGTTATCCTCTCCCACACAGGGGGTATACACACAAGCAGATATATGTGTGTCACACTTGCATAGTTTGAGAAAATTGACTGGTTCCCCCCCCCAACACAACACAAGACAGGGCAGGGGCCATTCCTGGAGAAATGCAATGAACCGCATCTAGAGCAGTGGGCACAAGATCACAATCAGAAATCTGCTGGAGACTGGGAGAAATTATGAATTGTGTCTCTCTGACCAAATGAATACAAATGGCAGGATCGATAAGTCAAGATGACAGTAGCAGACAGTTGTGACTGGGAGCTGTTGCAGTTGGGATCGACTTGGGAAGACGGAGACTGTCAAAGCGCTGTCAGCTAAGAGCGTAGTTGAGGCTTGGGAAGGGGGTGAGACTAGGAAAGTGGTGGATTTAGGAAAAGGGATTTTTTTTATTTAAAGAAAGCTCGCATGCTGGTGCAAAAGTAAAATATGGGGCCACACTGAGCAGCTGGAAATTTGTGTTGTGATCCAGCGAGTGTGGTAGGGAAACTGTTATGGTATGTAGACTTCAAAAGCTGTCTCTCGCTCTCTGTGCAGTGTTTTGCAGTACGGGAGAGAGGAGGCTAATTTTAGGTTCAATGTGTATGAGCAGGTCATTCAGCAGTACCTTGTCTCATCCAGCGGGATTCGCACCTCCTGGTGGCTATGAATACAGTGCAGGGCTTCAAACAGGCATGGGATAGACATAAGGGAGCAATACAGACGAATATGGATAGATAGGTCATTGACAGTGTAAAGGTGTGTAGCACATTCATAAGGTAGAAAAAATGGGCAGACTGGATGGGCCTTGCGGTCCTTATCTGCCGTCAACCTCTATGTTTCTTTACTTTTGGGAGCGGTGCTGTCCCTCTTTGGTTTCTCTCAGCTACTGCTACCCAGCTCTCTCTTTTCTCCAGAGTCTGCAGTGCCCCTGGCTGTGAGCATTCCTAGTCCATCCCACCAGCAGCAGCTCACAGAGCAGCTCAACGACACCCAGGGAGAGTCTGTCACGCTGCCATTGAACTTGAGGGGGCGGAGGAGGTTCACACGCCTGGGGGGGCAAGGGGCAGCACCAGGGAGAGAGACAACACAAACACCAAGCAACACGACACGCTCAGTCACAGGGGAGTGATGAGACAAACTATAAGAGGAAAGAAAGGAACTGACTCTTCAAGGATCAACAACATTTCACAAAAAATCTCTGAAAAGGCACAGTGCACACACTCCGTGAGATTGGTTTGCACCTCGGGTTTGCACACTGTTTGAAAGTTTCACAGAACAAAAAATGTATTTCTAGGGACGTGGATATGTTGTTCAGTCCACACTTATTGGCAGGTTCCTTGCCGCTTTATATCTTGCCGGAAGGTCTTCAAGCTGGCTCCTCCCACCCACCTGGGTGGTAAAACTCTCAACTCCACCCCATGACACCAGATATTCCTTACCGCTTGGAAGCTCAGGTTCCCTCCTTTGCGCTCTGCATTTTAGGCCTGGATCTAAACTCTTCGGTTAACCCGAAATTAATCTTAAAATTTACAAGACTTCAGTCTTTATCTGCAGCTGCGATGGACAAATCGACTCCTGGATTTCGTTCGGTGCCCCTGTGGGCAGAAGATGTCCCGGACTGATCCGCACTCCATGTGCGTGTACTGCCTTGGGTTTGAGCACGATTCGCAGGCCTGCGACTTGTGCAAGTCCTTTTTGGCCACGGTCTTAGAGGATCGCGCTATCAGCTTGTTGCAATTTGGGTGCCCCAAGAAACGTTATCCTCTGGTCAAGTCAAAGGAGGCCCGTTGGGTGGTGTCCATGGTGGCGGGCTCAGCTGAACAGCTCGAACAGATGATCACCCTCGAGGAGGAAGCGGCCCATGCCACATCATCATCTTCTTCGGTCGCGGCATTTATCCCGCTCTCTTGGGGCTCCTCCTACATGGCTTCATTCAAGGAGCTTTGTCAGTCCCTCTCCACCAAGGGAGAGCGGCCTTCAAGACATTCCTCTCGGTCCAAGAAGAAGGACTCCAAGGGTAAGTCCCACCATTGACGTTCTGGGGAGCGGAGAGGTCCCCTCCTCGGACAGTCGACTCTCGACTTCGATCGAGGTTGCGGCTAAGGCCGCTGGCTTCACGGTGTCCCCATCAGGTCAGCCGGCCGAGACACCCGTCGATGCAGGTGAGATTTTTCTCAACCCGTTGGACGGGCTGTCGACTGGAGAAGCCGACAACCCTTCTTCACTGGTTCCCCCGGTGGAAACCGAGGACTTGCCTGTGCCTCCTGTGCCGGAGTTCCCGGTTAAGGTCCCTGAACCGAGGGAGAAGCGGGTTTCCCCCCCCCTCTCAGACCCACCCTTGGAAACACGAAGGTCCCGGTCTCGGACCTCTCCTGGTCCAGCTGATCCCGCTGACATCGGGCGGTCTCGGCTCTGTGGAAAGCGGTGGCACCGCTATCCTCATCTTCATCCTCTTCAGAGGATAGGCTCTGGTGCAAATTACGTCGGTGCTACGAGGATCTGATATGGCAGCAGCTCCTTTTGACCGGGAATAAGTCAACTCCGTTGCCTTCTCCAGCCATTAAGTGGCTGTCACCAGAGCGGCTGAAACAACCCCTCATTGTAATCGAGGAGCCGAAGCCGGCACCGGTTGTTCGGCCGAAACTGGTTGCACCACCCATTGTGGTGGAACCCCCACCTCCACAACCTAAAATTGGGGCCCCGACCAAGGATTCTCAGTCGGGTCAGGGTGTGCCCCATCAGTTGTCGGTCACCCTCACTCCTGATTGGCCTCGGCAGGTGGAGGGTGGCTCAGGCCCACGGCAGCTGTTTGCAGACTGCTCAGAGTCTGACAATGACTCTTCCCTGTTCTCCAGGCCCCTCGATCTGGAGTCCACTGGGGGTCAGTCAGTGGACGAGAGCCCATCCTCGTTCCTTGGAATGATTCGGTTCATCTCAGAGTCCACTGGGATGAAGCTTGAACCCGTTTCAAAGCGGGCCAAGTATCCCTTCACGGAGATACTGGACCGAGTGGATTCCCCCACGGAGGCCTTCCCAGTGGCTGAAGCCATTGTTGGCCCAGCCCTGGAGCTAGGGCAGCGGCGAGCTTCTTGTCCAGCACCTTCAGCCAGGATGGCTCGAAAGTATGCCATTCCCACTGGTTCACTCTCCGGTTTCTTGGAGCACCCCTCCGCAGAGGGGCTAGTGACCGACAACGTTCGCTCCGGAAATGCTCAGGATGTGGACAAGCCACCTGATAAAGAGTCCAAGAAACTGGACTACTCCGGGCGGAAAGTCTGTGCTGCTTCCTCCCTAGGCCTTCATCAGGCCAGCTCGGCCGTTCTGATGGCACACTTTTCGCATGCCCTTTTGGGCTCCCTGGATGAGGTGATTCGTCATCTCCCAGCTGACCTCCAGACAACAGTCAAGCAGGTGCGGGATCAGGGAAGGGCGGTGGCCAAACAGCAACTCCAAACTTCCTTGGACATAGCTGACTCATGTGCCCAGTCAGTAGTGGCCGCAGTGGCCATGCGCTGCAGAGCTTGGCTGCAGATCTCCACCTTCACGGCGGATACCCAGCACAAGCTGGCAGACCTTCCCTTCTTGGGTACCGACTTGTTCGGTCCCAGGGTGGATGGTCATCTGCAAAGGATCGAGAAGTCCAATGCCACCTTGGACTCGGTCATGTCTGCCCAGAAGGACAAAAGCCGCCAGCAGCAGCGTAGGCCCTTTCGGCCTTCAGCCCCTGCGGCACATCCGGCCCAGCAAACCCAGCATCAGGGCCAGCAGGCTCGCATTTGGCACCCCAAAGCCAAGCCTGCTGCTTCCTCCAGCAGGAAGCCGAGAGGGAAAGGTCCAGGAGGCCCCTCGGCCAGCTCTTCCTCCAAGCCTGCCCAGTGACGGGTTGAGGGGTGTCGCCCCCAACCTTGTCACTCCTCCCCGGGTTCTCCCCGTGGCGGGATGACTCCGCCACTTCCTTTCCACCTGGTCCGATATCACCACGGACCGCTGGGTGCTGGAAGTGGTAGGAAAGGGTCTGCCTCTGGAATTCGAGCAGGCCCCACCCTATCGAGCTGTCGCCCCATGGGGGGCTATGGAGTCCGCAGCCTCTCTGTCGGCTCATCAAGCCGACATTGCCCTGCTCCTCCAGAAGGAGGTGATCAGGGAAGTGGCGGATCCTCCAACAAACCCAGGGTTTGTGTCCAGGTACTTCCTGGTCCCAAAATGGACAGGGGGTTGGTGCCCCATTCTAGATCTACACGACCTGAACAAGTTCCTTTGGTCTCGTACCTTCAAGATGGTCACTCTGGCTCAGATCATTCCAACCTTGGAACGAGGCATGTGGTTCTGCTCTCTGGACCTCCAGGACGTGTTCTTTCATGTCCCAATCCGTCTGTCTCACCAGCGATTCCTCCGCTTCTGGGCAGAGTGATCCCTTTATGAGTTCCGGGCCATGCCCTTCGGCCTCTCTCTAGCTCCCAGGGTCTTCACCAAATGCATGGCAGTGGTGACAGCATTCCTGTGGTGCCGAAGGGTCCGGGTGTACCCTTACCTGGATGACTGGCTGATTGCAGCCTCCTCCAGGCTGGAGGTGGAGCAGTCCAGGGATCTGGCCCTCCAGGTCTGCTCTCAGATTGGCCTCCTCATCAACGAGGCCAAATCGGAACTCGTGCCAACGCAGGTGATTCAGTTCATCGGGGCAGAGCTCGACTCTCTTCGAGCCAGAGCACGGCTCCTGGCAGACAGGGCCAAGGTTCTTTCCTCCTTTGCGCAATCATTTCTGGTTGGGCAATTGCGCCCTGCCTGGGACTTCCTGTGCCTCCTGGGCCTCATGGCGGCCTGCACCAGCGTGGTCCATTGGGCCTGCTGGCATATGCATCCCCTGCAATGGGTGTTGGCCTGCCAATGGTCACAGCACTCCAGTCCTCTGGACCAGCCAGTGATAGTGACCCAGGAGATGGGGAATGCTCTCCAGTGGTGGATCGTTCCGGCTCATCTGCAGGAGAGTATCCTGTTTGTCCGCCCAGAGCCGACGGTCACTCTAACGACCGATGCCTCTCTGATGGGTTGGGGTGCCCATCTGGGGGAGCTCAGAGAGCACGGCCTCCAGTCCCCTCAGGAGTCTCGATGACACGTCAGCCTGCTGGAGCTTCAAGCGTCTGACTAGCCCTCACCGCCTTCGCTCCATTTGTACGGGGTCAAGTGGTCCAGGTCCAGACGGACAACACCACGACCATGTACTACCTAAACCACCAGGGTCTGATGCACTCCTTGCCTCTGTGCAAGGACGCTCTCCGCACTTGGTCTCTCATGAGCAGACTGGAGGCGGATCTCCTAGCCATCCATCTCCTAGCCATCCATGTGGCAGGAGCCTCCAACACTCTGGACGATGCCCTACGCCGTATAGGTGCTGCATCTCACGAGTGGTCTCTCCTGCCAGAGGTAGTACACGATCTGTTCTCCCACTGGGGCACACCTCGGGTGGACCTGTTTGCCTCCGGGGAGAATGCGAATCTGAGGCTGTTTCATGCCCGCCCCCTCAGCAGGGCTCGCTGCAGGAGGATGCCTTCTTGAGGTCGTGGACCCAGGGCCTCTCCTACGCCTTTCCCCCATTTCCCTTGATCCACAAGGTGCTTCTCAAGCCGAGGAGAGACAAGGCGCAGGTGATTCTGGTAGCCCCAGACTGGCCCCGCCAGTTCTGGAATCCAGATCTCCTCAGCCTCAGCTCCAGGCTCCCGAGGCGTCTTCCAGCCCGCCCGGACCTGATCTCACTCAACCAGGGGAAGGTACTCCACCCGGACCTTCAATCCCTGCATATGATGACCTGGTTCCTGAGCGGCTAGAGTTCCAGGCCTTGGGTCTTTCCAAAGAGGTCCTCAACGTTGTTGAGGCATCCCATAAGGAGTCAACCAGAAAATGCTATGCCTTCAAATGGAAGAGATTCTCCATTTGGTGTCAGGATAAGGGGTTGGACCCTTCCTCCTGTTCCTTGGCCAGCATTCTGGACTACCTATGGTCCCTTTCTCAGCTAGGGCTTCGGTCGACGACCCTTAAGGTACACCTGGCAGCCATCTCTGCTTACCGGGCGTGGGCCAGAAAGCAGTCAGTGGCGCAGGAAAAGGTGGTCAGGTGCTTTTTCAAAGGACTTGATCACATATCCCCTCCGGTGCGAGAACCTCCACCTCCATGGGATCTACTGCTGCTATTGGCTAAGCACATGGGCAAGCCATTCGAACCGATGCACAGGTGCAATATCTCCCACCTGTCGTGAAAGACTGCCTTCTTGGTGGCTATCACGTCAGCCAGAAGGATGGGAGAGCTCCAGGCACTTTCATCAAGTCTCCTCATTCTGGTCTTCCACAGGGACAAGGTTGTCCTCGTCCACCAAATTCCTTCCGAAGGTGGTGTCGGAGTTTCACCTTAACCAGGTGTTGACTCTGCCGGTGTTCTACCCCAATCACACCTCGGAGGCTGAATATAGGTTCCATACTTTGGACCCTAGAAGAGCGCTCTCTTATTACAAGGAGAGGATGGCTGGAGTTCGGGGAGAGGTTTGCCAGCTGTTTGTCACCTACACTGAAGCTGCACCTGGCAGACCTGCAGCCAAGCAGATGATAGACAGGTGGGTCACCTCCTGCATAGATCTCTGCTACAGGTTGGCGGGCATGGAGCCTCCCAAAGGGATAAGAGCTCATTCTACCCGCCATACCGCTGCATCGGTGGCTGCTTCCAGTGACGTCCCTATCCAGGAAATCTGCAGGGCTGCTACCTGGAAGTCAGCACACACCTTCATTACCCACTACCACATCGACCTTGAGTCACGCCGGGATGCTGGTTTTGGGACCTCGGTTCTCCAGTCCTTATTTCCCAAGTAAGTATAGGGAGTGTGCGCTTTGCCTCCCTCCTCCCAGAGAACTGCTAGGAGTCTGCCAGTAAGTGTGGATTGAATAACATATCCATGTCCTAGAATACAGGTTACCACCTGTAACAGGAGTTCCAGGAGTGGTATATGCTGTTCAACCACACAACTACCTGACCTCCCCGGCTTTCAACGAACCTGGCTTCCAGCGGGCTAGATCTGACGTCATGGGGCAGAGCCGAGAGTTTTACTACCCGGTTGGGTGGGAGGAGCCAGTTTGAAGACCTTCCGGCAAGATTTAAAGCGGCAAGGAACCTGCCAATAAGTGTAGATGAACAACATATACCACTCCTAGAACTCCTGTTACAGGTGAGTAACCTGTATTTGCTGGGATCACCTGCTATGGGGGATTAAGTTATGTTCCATTTAATGAAAAGCCTAAATGAAATTGAGCACTAGCATGCCAGCAGGAGAGTGGTAAAATGTAAAATCGAGTGAGGGGAAGGGGTGTTGTATGTCTCGTTAAGTGAGACAACATGGTGGATAATTCAAACTTAAAATTCTATTGCACAAGGATTTCAGCACGTAATCAGTCAGTGGAGACTGGGGCTCATTATTTCCTGGTCTCTGTTGCCTGATACCGGACTGGCTGATTGGTGTCCTTAGCCAATCAAAGTGAAGATTGTTTTCACCACCCATTTTCTATAAGCAATATTACAGGGCGGTATTGTGCTATACCGACCGCCTCTAGGCGTAATGAGGCCCGACGCCGCAGGCGGAGGGCCTTATAGCCCTGGAAGGTCCGTATAGCACAATACCGCCCACCCTGGAGGGTATTATTGCGCTTAGAAAATGGGCTACCTGTGGTAATTTTATGTGGATTTTAAAAATGTAAAAATGTAAAACAAAATTAAAAAGAATGAAGTTTGAGTCATTTGGTAGTAAAATAGTCCCTGGTTTCTGAGGTACTCCACCTCCTGTTGCCTACCACCATACAGCCATTCACTGTTACTTTTGTTTTCCTGTACCATCACCTCTGGAACAAGTTTAACCCACCCAGTACTCTGCTGTCATTGTTATTGCACTACACAAAAAGGGAAATGCCATCTCTGCTGCTTGCCCTGGGGATTTTTATTATTGGCTTTTTTTATGTAGTTTCCCAGTCCTCGCTGCCTACCCTGAGGACCGGAGCTCATTTCTTATTGTTTTCATTTTTTTTCTCTTTTGGTATTTTTTTAGTTGTTCCCGGTCCTCGCTGCCTGCTCTGAGGACCGGGAGTGTGAAGAGGAGCGCCATTAGAGTTTCCCGGTCCTCACTGCCTATCCTGAGGACCAGGGTCAGTTCTTATCTTTTTTGCCTTGGCATTTTTTAGTTGTTCCGGTCTTTGCTGCCTGCTCTGAGGATCGGGAGTCTGAAGTAGAGTGCACTTACAGTTTTCCGGTCCTCGCTGCCTACCCGTGGAGTGGATCAGTCAGCAGTATCAGCGTGTTGGAGATGACGGAAGGTACTGTAAAAAAAAAAAAAGCAATTACAAGAAGTTTGAGAGAGAGAGAATGAGTTTTCGTGTGTTTGTGCTAGGATGACTTCGCTCTTTGCGCTTTGCTCTCGGAGGGGGGGGGGGGGTGACAGTAAGGAAAGGTGAGCTCGTTCTTGTCAGGATAAGCTGTGCTGCCGCTATAAATCACAGGCAGGTTCGCTTGGATGAGTAGGTGGCCAGTTGCAGAAGGGAGGCGCGAGTGTGACCCGCTCTCCAAGAGTCAGGTATCAACTATTACAGGGCATGGCAGAAAAGGTCACTAAAGTTAAAAAGAAAGAAAGAAAAAAACAGCCATAGAGGAGGATGATGTGTGATTTAGCAGCTGCCAATGAACTAGTAGAGAGAGTTGGGGGCCAGTATCTCTCGTTAGTGTGACAAAAAATGGCGGGCATTTTAAATTTAAACTTCCACTGGCACTCTGATATTGATGGTAATCAGGTCGGTTGGGACTGGCACTACATTTACTAGGGCTCTGTTGTCTGATAGATGCCCACCTCCAGGGCTATCAGCCAATCAGAGCCCATAGATTTCTTTGCCATTTTCTAAAACTACATAATGACTCTAATTACACAACAAAAGTCATAAAACTACACAACAGCTTTAATTACACAACAAAAGTTATAAAACTAAACAACTCTAATTACACAACAAAAGTTATAAAACTACACAAAATCTCTAATTACATAACAAAAGTCATAAAACTACACAGCAACTCTAATTACTAGGGTTGTCGAATCTGCCAAATGAAATTAGATTTGTAGGATTCCTAATTAATTTTTGATTTAGATTTTCAGATTTGTAGTCCAGAAATCCTAACTCCTAAATTGAATTTTAAAACTTGTTTTACATTGGAAGTTCGGATTTAGGCTTTCAAATCTGAATCTGATTTTGAGGTCCTTTAGAATTGGATAAGAATCTGATTCGAACCGGAAAATCCTTAATTCCTAAAATAATAATAATTTTATTTATATAGCACAATTCAAAATATCAACACACTTTACATAAAACATATTAACCAGTCACATAAATAAATCAGATTTCCAATTAAAATACATATAAATATATCACTTCACATAAATACATCCAGCTTAATTTAAAATTCTCAGAAACATCCAATGTTAAAAGCTAGTCTGAATAAATAGGTTTTTAATCAGTCTTAAAGCTCTCCACGGTCCTACACTCTCTAGTCTGACGAGGTAGAGAAAAGTCCAGTTAGATGGGAATTGGCCTATTCCAAACAACCCTACTAATTACATATCAAAAGGTATCAAACTATACAATGGCTCAAATTACACCATATATACATTATATATAGAATAATACATGGGGTAGTCTGTTATAACTAGAGCTGTGCAGAACACAGAATTCTGCTGCTGGAATTCGAAAGTGTTTTTTTTTTTTTATTTACATTTTGTGAACTTTCAAATACAAGGTATACAATAGTGCAAATTATTGTAAAAAAAATTATTTTCAATAAAATAGAGCAAAAGATGAAATGTTTTGAAATCAGAAAAAAAAGAACATTGTAGGTGGTCCTAATCATTTTCAGACAGATCACCACTGAGAATAATTTAAAATGCTAATTACGTTTTTGAGGTTTACATAAACCAAAGAGTACTTTTCCGCACAGATTCACAGTATACATAAACCATAAATTAATTTAAATAATGGCTGCAAACCAATTTGGGAATTTCAGAATTCCGCAGACACCTTCGGTGGATTGTGAGGCATGAGGCGTATGCTGAGTGGCTTCAACCACCCAAGACGTTTTTACATTTGCAACAGATCATAGCTGTCAGAAATAGGTCCTGGTCTGATTGTCCCTGCCCCCCACAACACACACACGCATTAGCCTGAGAACAAGTGTGGGAGAATTACTATCAGTAGTTGAATAGGCAATAGGGCAATGAAGAAAGTAAAAGAATGAAGTCCTTCTGATCAAGCCTTTTATTTCTTTTATTTCTAGGGTGACCGTGGCCCACCTGGTGAGCCGGGGTCACAAGGAGTGAGGGTAAGAATTTTCAAACATATCTAAAAAACTGCCTTTTTGCCATTTTTGTACATGGCTAGGTTGTCAAATGTACTACTTGATGACTCCCTGGCTGGAGAAATGTATTTGGTATACTGTATATGCTGGAACTCACTGGTGGAAATGGGGTGAGGGTGCGATTCAGTTGCAGGTGTGAAATTAAAAGTCTGACCCAGTTCCAGGAGCAAAATAGGGAAGAACTGTTCCTGAGTAAAATGTATCCCCAAAAATGCCATGCAGTACTTGCTGTCAGAGTTGTCTTGCACTACTTTTTTTTATATCCACTTTATTTGTTTCCTCCTGTGCAGCCACCACTCTGCCTTTCTTCTCTCCAGCCACCACTTCCTTCCCCCGACAACCCCCGGGCGCCCCACACAACCGGTTGCATATGCTGCTATACCCACAAAAGGCCCTCTCTTGGTCCCGCTGCTAGGCAAGGATTCAACACTGGCGTGTCAGGTCACCCACAGGCCACCGCCTGGCTCAGGAAGCTGCAGCCATCAAGCTGCCACAGTGATGCTGCCTCATTTCCTCCTGATTGTTCCCAGGAGTGCAGACATGCAATGACATCTAGCATTGTGTGCTGACATCTGCTGCACTTCCACCTCTGTTGCACCAACTCTAGCAGTGCCTCCGGGTGTCCCCAGGGGCCGCTGCAGAGCGGTGGAAACCCACAACCCTCCCCAGGATAGGAGAGCAGCCTCTGGACACTCAGTCCTATCTTCCCCTACCGACCCCTGACAACCCGGGCTCACATCCGAACCCGGGTCGCCAGCGTGACGCAAGCTGTGGCGTTCACCGCCTCAACCCTCAGCACCACCGGGCCGGCGTCTTGCACTACTTTGATTTGAAAAGTTACTAAAAGTCAATTAAAAAAAACTATACTTTAAACTCTATTTTCCTGGGATATCAACCACTAAATAAAATAAACCAGCTTAGAGCCTTGGGTGAAGTCCAAAACAGAAATCTAGTAAGGCTGTGAAACTTTACTGCAGAAGTCTTACTAAGTATTTTATTTTGCAGGGAGAGAGAGGAACACCTGGCCCATCTGGACAGAAGGTAACTGTTTTGTTAAATGCAAGTTTATGACAGAGGATTCATGGGGGTGGGGGGGCAATACTGTTTTACCTCAGAAGACAACTTTGAATGTGATTCAGAAATCAGATGGTGCAAACATCAAAGTTTCAACTTATCCCTTTGTGGAAGTTGGGATTGCATATTGCACAAGCCAGGAGAACTTGGGCAGCATTCCATCATAACAGGACTGTGATTGAGGGTGCACTGGCAGGACGGTGTGGGGAACGTCAATACCCATATTTAAACAATAAGGCAAGACAGGGTGGGTTTTGTGCTGGGACAGTGGCATACCTTGGGTGGATAGAAACAATAGGCCAAAGACAGAATGCTTCCACCATCTCAGAAATGCCATTATCTCAGCACAAATTTCACCCTTGAGTGCTTTATTGTGATTATGAAATGGGTCCATTAGGATTAGTAAAGAATGTTTTAATTTTTTTTTTAATTTACAGCAGCAGTGCAAAATAAAAAGTTTTTCTAAAAGTGTCAACCACAATTACTAAAAATATTAGCATATCTATCAAATCCATTTTTCTAGGTACCTCCAGTGCTGCGCACCATGAGTTTTTTTATTTTCTCGATCCCAGTGGTATCGGGGCTTGGCTCAGGTACTGCTGTACCAACTATGGATGGCACGTTGCTGCCATTGTCAGGCTCTGACCCTTCGATGTAGGTAGTCCTGGCTCCTTTCAGGCCACCATCGACCCCCAGGCTCCCCTAGCGTTGTTTTCAGAGATGATACATTGCCTTCTGCCGTCATTGCTGCTGGTAGTACAGCTACCATCGACAAGACCACCTGAACCAGGGCCTTCATCGATGGATTCCAGAGGTACACCAGTGATTCCTCCTTCTCAGCCATCATCTATATCGCTGGCTCCTCCTATGACTCCCGTTGCTGTTCCTGATGATGACGATGAGGTGGAATATAATCCTGACTTCATGGACACCATGGAGGATTTGGAGGTGGAATGCAGAGGAGAGGAGCAGTTTGAACAAGGTAACTTGCTATCTTACTTCAAGAGGGCTCTTGCAGTAGGTAATTACATATAGGACTGATGCCGGCAGGCATCAGGACCCCATGGAAAAATTTCTAGCTAGCAGTCTCTGGCGAGGGACCGCCCCCACGTCAGATGACCGGCATCAGGAGACATTGGTATAAAGGGGCAGTCCCTCGTGCCCACCTTCCAGTTCTTTCCCACCGTTAGCTCATGCCAGCGCCTGCGATAAAGTTCTGCTTTCGTCAGGCTCAGCTTTGCTGGTATTTTTACGAGTATTTTCTTGCTTTTTCATACAGTGTCAGGTATTCCGATGTATGTCGTCCCCTACACCCTCCGAGCACAAAAATAAGTGCGTACTGCGGTGCCCAACTCCCCGCACAAGGACCCGCCATTCCATGCCTTTTTTTTTGTGGCCTCACCATCCAGTAGAGAAGTGCCTGCACTGCCTTAGCTTTAACACGGCCACCCGGAGAAGGAGGCAAGAGTCCCCGGAAGCCCACATTCTGAAAGCAAGATGAGCCTCCATGGAGAACAAACTGAAAGCTTCAGCAGGCGCCAACTTCCTGAATGCCATCGTAAGAAAAGGGACAAAGAAAACCACCGGACAAGGGGTTTCTCCCACCGCGACTTCTCGGAGTCGCCAGGTTAAAGTAATGTCCCCAGGACTGTTCCACGATGGCCACCTTAGAGGCTTCTAAGGTGGCATCAGCTGCCCGTCTGGCTCGCTCGGGCCTTCGGTGCCTCCGGGCTCTTGGAGGCCTCTGCTCCCGGTAAGGCCATGGCTTCGCAGCCTGCTGGTGCGAGCGGCTCCGATAAGTCAGACATCGGCTCCTCCGACGTCCACACAGAGAAGGTCGGTAAGTCGCCTGACTCTTCTGGGCGGCGCGCGGCCCCTGTTCCGCCAGACCAGGCCGCCCCTCCATCGTGACCTGCCTCCGGTGATGGGTCTGTTAAGTCGGACGCTGGCCCCTTTGGTGCCCGCCCGGATCCCGCTGATAAGCCGCACGTCGGTTTGCCCGACATCTGCACAGCGGAAGAGCCGATGCCGGACCCTCCCATGTCTGTCGTTCCCGGCTCCCCGCAGCCTTCGCTGCCCTCCAGGGACCCTGAGTCTCCTCAGCCTGACCCCAGGGATTTCTCCCTCCATCCCCGGCGACGCTGAGGTCCCTGTTCCTCCATCAGACCGTCCACCTGCTGGTCCGACTGATCTGACGTTGGCTCCCTCGGACGCCAGCTCCGACGCCGCACCTCGCCGCCAACTCCGACGCCGCATTACCGACTGGCAACATCCGCCTCCGGATGCCACCCCAACGCCGGGCCTTCCCGAGCCTTCTGCCCCAGATACCCGTGGGGCCTGTGACTGGGCCATCTGCTCTGGCAGTTCTCCTGGCACCCGACCATTGCATCTGACACCGTCGTACCCGGGACCGCAGTATCCGATGCCACAGTACCCGACACCGGACTATCCAACACCGCAGTACCTGGGGCCACAATACCTGTCACCAGACTTCCCATCATCAGGTTATGGATACTTGCCTTATGGGTATAACCCATACCCTTATCCCCCCCTCCTTCTCCACCGCCTCCCCAGCTGCCGGTGGATTTGTAGGAGACTCTGGCCTCCTGGTGGGCTGAGGCCAATGCTCAGCTCACCAGAGAGGTGGAGAGTCATCTTCCAACGATGGTGCTGGTACCGGTTCCTGTACGTCCACGATGACAAACTGCCTCACCACCTCCGGACACCAGGGCTAAACCCTCTGGGTCCAGAGAGGGGCAGGACACGCTTCTCCTAGGGCTTCCCAAAAGGTCTGTTCCTACCCCTAGTCGGGAGAGGGAGTCTTCTTCTTCTTCACCTTCTTCCTCTTCCTCCTCGGACACCTCGGACTCCTCCGACGGCTGCTCCGAGAAGGACGATGAGCCGTGCTCTCCATCAAAACCCAGGCCAAGGATTCCTCTGAAGTCTCCTCCGGAGGATCCTTCTTTCACGAAGCTGCTACGCAAAATCCAGGCAGTGCATAAGTGGCAATCCTTGGAGCCAGATCCACAGCAGGTGAAACTCGCTGAGCATCTGGATCTGCCCGTGACAGCTCCCACCTTGGTGCCACCCTGGATCGAGCCTCATGCCCACCTTGTTTCCACCATTTGGAAACAACCGTCGGTGTTAGCCCCTCTTCCACGGATGTCAAACAGGCTATACCAGGCTCCTGAGGGTGTTGACTATTTAGACTCTCACCCTCGAGCTGACTCGGTCATGATTAGCGCTGCTAACAGCCGGACAGCTAACCCAAAGCATCTTAGCTCATCGCCAACTGATAAAGAATATTGCCTTCTGGACCAGTATGGCAAGAAGATTTTCGCTTCTTCTACGCTGGGGATCAGGGCCCTGAACTATGTCGGTCACATGGGGGATTACCAGAAGGCAATTTTACTGAGGTGGAAACCAAACTGGACTCCCTGCCAGATTCTCAAGTCAAGCAGGAACTGTCTGACCTCATCCGCTCTGCACGTTCGGCCAGTCGACACATGCTTCGTGCGACTTACAATGCAGTGGACATTGCTGGATGGAGCTCAGCTTTCGCCGTAGGCTTACGACGTCATGCTTGCCTCCGTGTGTCAGGGTTGGTCCTGGAAGTGCAGTCCGCTATACAGGAAGCACCCTTCCGGGGTTCGGTGCTGTTTGGTGGTGATGTCAAGGACATCATCACCGATCTGCAGGAGAAGGGGATGGCACTAAAGTCCGTTGACTCTATGTATCATCCCCATCAACGCGGCACTGTCCCTTTCGCAGACAGAATCGCCAAAGGTGAAAAACCTCCCGAAAGCGGCCACTAAAATGCCGTGCCCCAAGCTGCCAAGCCCCTCCACCCAAAAAGCAGTGGGTGCTTCAACTGCGGCGCTGCCCCACACCACTTGACTCCTTCCTCTCCCACAGCCTCTGGGCTCACCAGAGGATCCGGTAGGAGGGAGATTTTCCCTCCACCTTCCGGGCTGGGAGAGGATAACATCAGATTCATGGGTGCTCCAGTTAATTGCAGAAGGACACTCAATAGAGTTTCTACAGAAACCACCTCATCACCCCCAAGGTCATCATACTCTTGGGAACATCTTCTTCTGGTCCAGGAAGAGATTTCAGCACTGTTGCTGAAAGAGGCGATAGAACCTGTCCCCTTCCCTACAGGAGCGGGTTACTATTCCATTTCTTCCTGGTCCCGAAGAAGACAGGAGAGATGTAAGGCCTATTCTAGATCTCAGTTCCTGAACCTATTCGTGGAGTACAAGAGGTTCAGAATGTTTCCACTGCACAGCCTTCTGCCCTCCTCCGCCAGGCCAGTGGTGTGCGCTCTGGATATGGCAGGATGCTTACCTGCATATATCCATTCTGCCCGCTCACCACAAATATCTCCATTTTGCTTCCAGGGGACCACTACCAGTTCAAGGCACTTCCATTTGGCCCTCCTTGGCTCCCCAGTATTTATCAAATGCCTTGCAGTGGTGGCGGCTCACCATGCATTTCCGGGAGTGCAGGTTTTCCTGCATCTGGACGACTGGCTCCTGGCGGCCTCGTCCGGGGTGGAACTCCTGCGCTGCCTCTCCCTTACCCAGCAGGTTTTTGCCTGCCTGAGTATTACCATCAACCATTCCAAGTCTCACTTGATCCCATCCCAGAGACTCCAGTTTATCTAGGCGATACTGGACATGACCCTGGGCAGGGCCTTCCTGCCACCGGACAGGGCGGCCGCTATTCAGACTCGGGTAAGCCTGTTGTCTGGCCGCAGGCGGGTCACTGCAGTCGGTTCTTCGCCTTCTCGGGCTCATGGCGGCTGCTATCCTAACAGTCCCTCGCGCTCGGCTCCACATGTGTGTTTCTCAGTGGACGCTTCGCTCCCAATGGGATCAGTTGGTGGACGACTTGGATCAGCTGGTCCTAGTCTCCTCCCCCATGGTTCGAGACTTGCAGTGGTGGATGGTCAGAGAGAGCCTGTTTCAGGGGGTTCCTTTCTTCCTTCCTCTCCCCTTCCCTCCCAGACTCTGACCACAGATGCCTCGGGTGAAGGTTGGGGAGCCCATCTTGGTCCTCATTGGACCCAGGGCTCTTAGTCCAAGCTTGAACAAACACTTCACATCAATGTGCTCGAGCTTCGGGCAGTACTTTATGCTGTCCAAGCCCTTCATCTGTATCTCCTTCCAGGCCACCTAGCCATCCAGATGGACAATATGTGTGTGGTATGGTACATCAACAAACAGGGAGTGACTCGGTCCTACCCTCTTTGCAACGAAGCAATGAGAGTGTGGGATTGGGCAGCACAACATGACCTTCACCTCACGGCAGTTCATGTGCCGGGAGTCGAGAACACCTTGGCAGACAAGCTGAGTCACTCGTCTGCCCTGGCCCATCAGTGGGAACTGGATCAAGGGGTCCTAGATGATATCTTCCTATGTTGGGGAACACCACAGGTCGACCTGTTCGCTTCCCCTCAAAACACAAACTTCCAGACTTGCCCGCCGCTCAAGAGCGAGGCATTTTTGGGAGAGACGCTCTGTCTCTAGATTGAAGGATAGATTCGCTCATGCTTTTCCCCAATCCTTTGATCCCACGGGTCTTGCAGAAACTAGGTTCAGAAGGAGCATGAATGATTCTGATCGCTGCCTTCTGGCCCAGGCAAGTTTTGTTCTCTCTTCTGCAACAATTCTCAGAGGAACCACCGCTTCCTCTTCCTCTGTCATGATGTTTGCTGACCCAGGATCAGGGGACCCTGGTCCATCCAGGTCTCAAGTCCCTTCAGCTTCATGCATGGCTCCTGCAGACATAGCTCAGGCACGCTTTGGAGTTTCTCCCCAGGTGGTGGAGATTCTGGTGGAGGCTAGGAAACCCTCCACTAGGTCTACCTATGCCGTGAAGTGGAAAAGGTTCACAATCTGGGCTGCTTCGAAAAACATTGAGCCTTTCTCCTGCCCTGTTGGATGTCTGCTGGAGTAACTGTGCCATCTCTTTGACCTGGGTCTTAGTCACTCGTCTCTGAAAGTCCACATGGCAGCCATTTCGGCCTATCATGTTCCCTTTGCAGACAGAGCGTTTGCTCAGCTGGAAGTCTCTAAGACTTTCCTCAGAGGGGTTCTCTACCCAGAGCCCTGTCTGAGTCCCCACCCTCCTTGGGATTTGAATTTTTTCTTGAGAAACTAACTGTGCCTCCTTTTGAACCGGCAGCTTCCGAGACTTGAAGTTCCTTTCATGGAAGACACTTTTTCTCGTGGCAATTACCTCTGCTTGGAGGATTTCCAAGCTCCAGGCCCTGATGTGTAAAATTCCATACTTGATTTTTCACAAGGAATGCATGGCTCTGCGTACCAATCCTAAGTTTCTCCCCAAGGTGGTAGCGGAATCTACATTGAACCAGTCCGTAGAGTTACCCGCTTTCTTTATGCAGTACTCCAATCAAGGGGAGTATTTACTACATACTATGGATGTTCACCGGATTCTGAGATACTACACTAACAGGACAAAGGATCTCAGAAAGACTGATCAACTGTTTGTCTCTTTTACACCCAAAAGAGAAGGCAATGCTGTTTCTAAGCAATGTCTATCCAGATGGTTGGCTCATTGCATCACTTTCTGTTATGACAAGTACAACAAGACCCTTCCGGGTCAAATAAGAGGCCACTCCACCAAAGGAGTCGCTGCCTCAGCGGCTTGTTTCAAGAATGTGTCGGGGGCAGACATCTATGCTGCCGCCACTTGGACTTCTGTCCATGCCTTTACAAAACATTACAGTTTGGATATTGCCTCTCACCGTAGAGCAGGCTTCGGGCTTGCTGTTCTGCAAGGCCTCCTTTCTTAAGGCCTTCACAGCTAGAGGATCTACTTGAGTAGCTTTCCTCCTCCCATGTGTTTCTTCTTGTTCCAGACTGCTTGGGACTCAGTCCTATATGTAATTTCCTACTGCAAGAGCCCTCTCGAAGTAAGATAGTACAGTTACGTAAGAACTTACCGTAACAGTAGATCTTCGAGAGAGGCTCTTGCAGTAGGTAATACCTTCCCGTCCTCCATCCCCCTAAGCTTTTTCAGCTCCTTTTCCAGTGAGGGAAATATCCACTTCTCTCTCGTCCAGCCTCTTTTGGCCTATGGCGGGAAAGAACTGGAATGCAGGCGTGAGGGACCGCCTGTTATACCCGATGTCCCTGACGCCGGTCACCTGATGTGGGGGGCGGTCCCTCGCCAGAGACTGCTAGCTAGAAATTTTTCTGTGGGGTCCTGCCACCTGCCGGCGTCAGTCCTATATGTAACTACCTACTGCAAGAGCCTCTCTTGAAGATCTACTGTTACGGTAAGTTCTTACATAACTGTACTTTCTGTCTCCACCTTTTTGTCCTGCAGCGAGAACTTTGTGGTTTGTAGAGCCAGGTCTCCCCCTGAGGATTCATCTTTGCAGGCTATGCTTCAGCAAATTCAGTCTGCCATGGGTTTTGCTGTTGAGGAGGAAGACTATACTAAAAGGAACCTAGTGGAATATTTGGAGGTTCCTTCCACATCTTCAGTTATTATTCCTCCTGTATATCCTGCTCTGGAGGATGCTACCTTTCTGCTTGGCATAGGTCCAGTACCCTGCCTGCAGTTCTAAAGAAGGCTGACAAACAGTACCCTGCTCTGTCTCTTAAGCCCTGTTGTGCTGCACAGCCTGAAACGGACTCTGTAGTCATCATGGTTGTCCATGATCATTCTAGGATAGAAGACTTGGTTTTGCTGGCTAAGGCACCTAGCTTCACCTGAGCTCTTTCCTTCTAAGACTGCTTGAAAGGCAGAGAAACTTACCAGAGCAAGGGAGAAGGATTAAGACTTAGTTTGGCTAAGCAGATTTACTGTGTGGTGGTGTTTTTATTTTTACTCACAGGGATTGCTACTGTTTGTTGCTAACATTTCATTGCTTTATTTTTCTCTGATTCAAATTGTTGTTGCTGGTATACCTTCTTCTGCATTATTACAAGGTGTGCCTACAGGTGTGTGCTAACAGATTACTGCTGTAATCTTCTGATTCAAATTGTCTTTTGCAAGGTATATCTTCTGTTACTGCTTTATTTTCTCTGGAGCAAAGTGTTTCTTACAGGGTATATCTTCTCTGAAATTATTACAGGTGGTGCTTTACAGGTTTTACAGTTTTATCTAACATTAGGATAAGCTTTCAGGGTTACTGCATTTGTTGTTGACTGATTGTTTCTGCTCTTACCTCCTTGTTCTTTTCGTCCGTGGTTCTTCTTTTAGGCAGGGAAGGGCCCAGCCACCCACTCCATCCCCAACCACCCCACGCTACACTCCTTTTATAGGGTACCACAGCTGTGACATTTCCTGTGGCAGAGCAGGAAGGCGGATCAGTGGGGCCTCCACAAGGTGATCTCATTTACAGGGCACTAGTAATTTAACTTGTTATAACAAGTTAAACAAAGCACAATTAAACCATTACTTGCATTTTTTTTTCCTTCTAATTACTCTGACTAGGTTACAAACCCAAGAACTTATTTGGAATGGATTTCATTAACTGCAGGTACTGTGGAACAATTTTCAGAAGGACAGTCTTACAGGATTTAGGACACTGTCCTACATGCTGGGCCTTTGAGATCTTAGGTCGCAGCTCCGGGCAGCATGGGCAGAGATTGCACCTCAAATTCTACATTGAAGAGGAAATACATTATAAGAACCACCCGCCATTTCCCCAGCATCCAACAGAAAAACCCTCCGACCACAGAGGGTAGTTGGTCCAGGAGGTTGGCAGGTGGTTAGAGGAGCAAATCAGGTGCCCCATCACTTCTGCTCTCCAACACATTACCTCCAAAACCATATAAACACTACAAACAGGTATCTGCCTCTATCTCTGAAATCAAATAAAAAGGCAGAAGACACTGCAGAGCAGGACATCATGGCACAGGAGCTAGCACAACAATACTCACCCAAATCAGGAACCAAAACTAAACAAGCACAAAGGAAATCCAAAAAACTTCTGATCATAGGAGACTCCATGATTCGGGGAGTTGATACCCATCTCCAGCCAGGGGTGATGGTCAGATGTCTCCCAGGTACATCAGCATGGAGAGACACTGACTGCATTGCTAAAACTGTTCACAAAGCAGGAGAAAACATTGATGTCCTAGTACACATAGGGACTAATGATCTCACCAGCCGGTCAGTTGTGGAGACCAAGGAACACCTGACTAGGCTGGGTGACAAACTATCATCTATTTTGTCCGGCATCTCCTTCTCTGAGATCCTGCCAGTCTGGGAGAAGGGAGCAGATGGACGCAAGGTCAGAGAAGGGGAGATAGGGGAGCTAAACACGTGGCTCAAGGACTGGTGCCAGGAAAAAGGACACAGATTTGTAGGGAACTGGCAACAGTTCTGGGAGCGAAAGTTCTTTAAATTTGATGGACTGCATCTGACTAAAGAGGGAGTCAGTGCATTGGGGCAGAAGTTTGACGTCTTTACAGAATATTTAAACTAGCAAATGGGGAGAGGGGTGCAGCACCCCATACGTCGAATGGGAAGAACACCCTCCCCTCAGCTAGTGGTCAAACAGGAATTCAGCGTGTTTGCCGCTCATTTGCATCACCAGGTAAGAAAAAGGTTTGTCTCCCCATACGATGCACAGGGTAGTGCCAAACTCACCCAACAACTAACACACCAAAATCTGGCCAATGGAAAATCATGTACACAGATGCTCACAGCCTGGGAAATAAGATCCCAGACCTGCAGGCACAATGTCAGAGGCTAAACTGGACATAGTAGCAATTAGTGAGATGTGGTTTACCAGTAACCACACTTGGGAGACTTCAGTACCTGGCTATGTATTGTCTAGAAGAGACCGAGGTGCAAAAGGGGGGAGGAGGGCCCTGTATGTTAATGAAAATATCAAAGCTACAGAAATTCAGAATACACATAAGGAGCCAGAAGAACTGTGGGTCACCCTGGAAACGGGAATGGACAGCCATAAGAACTGGGGTTGTCTACAGGCCCCCAGACCAGGGGGAGGACATAGACACATTACTGTTAGAAGATATACAAAACATGACAGCTAAAGGGGAGGTTCTGATAATGGGAGACTTCAACATGCCAGATACAGATTGGTCAATACCAGCAGGAACATCTGCCAGAACTAGACTCATAGTGGATTCCCTGCAGGGGGAGGGCCTCAAAACAACTGGTACAGCAACCCACAAGAGACAGGGCTATCCTAGATCTAGTACTGACTAACAAAGAAGGGATCACAGATCTCCAGGTAGAAGGTCACCTGGGGGCCAGTGACCATCACATGGTATGGTTCAATTTGGCTACTACATCTAAATCATCCCATTCCAAGGCAAAAATATGGGACTTCAGAGGAGCTGACTTTGATAAGATGGCCAACAGAGTTAAGCTAGCCCTGGCAAAAGAAACACAGGTGAGGAGGTACAGGCAAAGTGGGCAAGCATTAAGGATACAATACTTGAAGCAACATCCCATTGTGTTAGACAGAAAAGGAAGTGCAAAAGAAGAAGGAAACCACTTTGGTTCTCAAATACAGTAGCAGAAAAGGTCAGAGCCAAAAGGCTGGCCTTCAGAAAATATAAGGAACACAGCGGGATGAAGATAGGGAGGCATACCAAACTGCCCTAAGGGAAGCAGGGAAGGCAGTAAGGCAGGCAAAGTCCCAAACTGAGGAAACACTAGCACGAACAGGAAAAGAAGGTGACAAGACTTTCTATAGATACATTAGTGAAAGGAGAAAGTCCAGAGGGGTATAGCAAGCTTAATGGAGAAAAGGGAGCATGTGAGGAGGAGGACCCTGTAAAGGCATCTATCCTAAATAGATACTTTGCTCAGTATTTACTGAAGAGAAGGTAGGGCAGGGCCCACAGCTCCAGCATCATGGACACAGAGGGAGGGAGGTGAGCACTACCCTTCACAAAAGAAAAGGTCCTACAAGAGCTGCTAAGCTCAGGGTGGATAAGGCAATGGACCTGATGGCATACATCCCAGGGTACTTAAGGAGCTAAAGGAGGAACTAGCAGAGCCATTAGCAGAATTGTTTAGTGAGTCTCTGAGCACAGGAGAGGTCCCAGAAGACTGGAGAAGGGTTTTGTGATCCCACTCCACAAGAGTGGTAGCAGGAGGAGGCGGAACTACAGACCGGTCAGTCTTACCTCAGTAGTGGGCAAGATTATGGAGGCACCTTAAGGAAAGGATAGTGCAACACCTGGAATCCATAGGGCACAGGATCCAAGACAGCATGGGTTTACAAAGGAAGGTCCTGTCAAACTAATCTCATAGATTTCTTTGACTGGGTAACCAGAGTGGTGGACCAAGGGGAGCAGTTGATGTCGCCACCTTGACTTCAGCAAAGCTTTTGACACTGTTCCACATAGAAGATTGATAAATAAGCTAGGTAGGCTCGGTGGGTCAGAAGTTGGTCAACTGGGTGGCAAACTGGTTGACTGGCAGAAAACAAGAGTGGTGGTAAATGGTATACAGTCAGAAGAGATGCAAGTCACAAGTGGGGTACCTCTAGGGATCAGTCCTGGGGCCAGTCCTATTCAACATCTTCATTAGTGACCTGCAGATGGACTAGAGGTAAGGCTTGTCTGTTTGCAGATGACACCAAGATCTGCAACAGAGTAGATGATCCAGATGGGGTGGGCAGAATGAGAAGAGATCTGGATAAACTAGCAGAATGGTCAGAAGAGTGGCAACTGGGATTTAATGCAAAGAATTGCAAAATCATGCACATAGGGAAGAGAAACCTGAAGCCACTTATTGGCTGGGAGGAGTTGCTACCAGTCACAAAGGAAGAAAGAGACTTGGGCATCATCATCACTGATGACCTAAAATCATCCAAGCAGACCTCTAAAGCAGTAGGTAAGGCTAGGGGGTGTTAGGGTGTATTAGTAGGGGTATCAAGTCGTAAGAGGGAGGTAATAATCCCTCTGTACAAGACATTGGTTAGGCCCCATCTGGAGTACTGCGTGCAGTATTGGAGGCCACACCTTCACAAGGACATTAATCAAATTGAGGCAGTCCAGAGAAGGGCAACCAAAATGGTGCAGGGACTGCATCAGAAGACATATGAGGACAGATTAACGGAGCTCAATATGTATACCCTTGAGCAAAGGAGGGAGAGAGGTGATATAGATCGAGACATTTAAACACCTTAAGGGCATAAACAAGGTGAAAGAGTCCTAACATGTTTAAATATAAGAAAAATAGCAGGACAAGAGGACACAGCATGAGATTAGAGGAGGCCAATTAAGGGAAATGTGAGGAAATTCTTTTCACAGAAAGGGTGGTAGATGCATGGAATGGCTTACCACAAGAAGTGGTGGCTATGAATACAGTGCAGGGCTTCAAACAGTCATGGGATAGGCATAAGGGAGCAATACAAATGACTATGAATAGATAGGTCACTGACAGAGCAAGGCCGATGGCACATTTATAAGGTAGAAAAAGAAATGGGCAGACTGGATGGGCCTTGCGGTCCTTATCTGCCGACAACTTCTATGTTTCTATGTTTCTATAGGACCCCTCTAGGCACATGGGTGCTTAACCTCCAGATAAAGACTCGAGGAAGTTGGATATAATGAGCAAATGCACTCATGCCTCAGCATCCTTAGGCCTGCAGAATAATTATCAGGCCTATATGATAAAATATCAAAATAGGCTATGTAAGTCTGCGTGTACTGTAACGCAGGGGTTACCTGATGGTCCTGCCAAGACTGACTTGCTTAGACCCATGTCAGCTTGTTCAGGAGCTGGCAAACATCTACTGCAATCAGCATATGATGTGTTGGATGCCTCTGCCAGGGCTGTAGACTCTGCTGTCTGCATTAGGCAACATGCCTGGCTCAGAGTAGCAGGTCTTACTGCTGACGTGCAATAGACTGTTTTGAATGCTCCTTTCAGGGGCTCCAAACTATTTGGTAATGATGTTGAAAATGCACTTCGTGATCTTCAGTCCTCCAAAATGACTTTAAGGTCTGTAAAGTCCATTTATCCTATGCCCACCAGTGGGCATGGTAGAGGATCTTTTCATAGGCCTGCTGCCAGAGGTAACCTTAGATACTGTCAGCAGTCCCATGTTAGAGGTGTTGGTACCTTCCAGTCCATCCCCCAGGTGCCCATAGAAGCTCCCACAGGAATTGGTCCTGGCAGCCCTACCAGCCCTGGTTCTACCTAACATACTAACATACTAAAATGCCAGCAGAGTAGGCCTAACGGTCTCTCGAGTCTGCTCAACTTTCAGCACCCGCACTGAGGGCCGATTTTGGTGTCTTCCCCCCTCCCCCTTGGGTTATACTGTCCCCAGTCCCAGATGTTCCACCTGTATTGGGCCTGGTCAGATTTACCCTCCCCCTGTACCTGTCCCATCCCCTCTTAAACCCGTCCACAGTCTCCACCTCCACCAGCTCCCTGGGCAGTGCATTCCATGGCTCCACCACCCTTGCAGTGAAATAACATCTCCTCCTCCTCTCCCCTCTGAGCCTGCCCCCTTCCAGCTTACACCCGTGACCTCTTGTTGCCCTACCCTTCTTCCTTTGGAGCACCCTGACTGGGCCTCCTGACTCTCTTCTGTCTCCCTCCTCTAGCTGTTTTCTTCAGGGGTGAGAGTGTGGGGGCGGGGAGGGTTGAGAGGATATCCTTGCTTCTAAAGCAGTGGAGGGAGACTACTACAGATGGATGCATTATGGAAATGACAGGAAAGGGGCATGTTCTGGAATTCATAGAAACCCCTTCAGTTCATCCTCCATCCCATTCCTCTTACCCTCCGTGCCACATGTCCCTTCTAAAAGAGGAAGTCCAGACCATTTCAAAAACATGCTGTTGAACCTGTTCCCCCACAAGACAGGAAGGAAGGGTTCTATTCCAGATGCTTCCTAGTTCCAAAGTGGACAGTTATTTCCTGTGCTGGAGCTCAGATACCCCAGTCTGTACATCAACTACAGAAAGTTTCGAATGGTGTCTCTGCAAGCCTTGATTCCCCTCTTACAAACAGGGGACTGGCTCTGTTCACTGGACATGAAGGACGCATACCTTCATATCAAGATCAGATGGTGCCACAGACAATACCTCCACTTCATGCTGGAGGACAGGCACTAGCAGATCTTCATCGAGGGTATCTCTTGCAGCAGGCCACACCTATAGGACTTAGATGCCAGGCACTAGGACTACACAGAAATTTTCTAGCAAGCAGTTTTCCAGGGGGCCGTCCACCCCGGCATCACCCTCTGATGTCAGCCGATCCTGTAAGAGTGGGCAGACTCCACACTGTCCTCAGTTCTTTTCCTGCCATTGACCTTTGCGTTTTGGACCTGTAAAACTCCACGGCTTCAGTCGACAGCCATTTCTGTTTTTTCTTTCGTTTATTTCTGTTATTTCCTTTTCTCTACATTAGAATACAAGTGCCGTTTGTCCCCACGAGTGCTGTTTTTGTTTTCCCCATTGGCGGAAGACCAACCACTCCTGCTGGGGCCTCCTGGCTTCTTTGGGTCCTGTTTTCACTTTCGCAGTATCCAGAAACAAAAAGATTACCGAAAACGTCCTGAATTTATCACAGAGGGTGAGGGAGCCATAAGAAGACCCCACTGATCTTTCTTCATGCTAGTCTCTGCTATGAGACATCTGGAGTCTTTAGCACCTAATATGGTGCCATATTTGGAAAAATCTCCATGCTGGACCATTTGGCTGATGTGATTAAGCTGTCCTGGGGCTGTTCCCTCTCTCCCCGGTCAGCGTACCTTGGCCGCGGCTTTTCTGTTCCCTCCAGCTGTGGCCTGCCATCCAACACCCCAATGAAATATGGGGTACAGCTCTATCATTCTCCAGCCACCCAACACCCCAACAGACTGTGGGGTACAGCTCTGGTTTCTCTCCCACTGGCCCTGGTCGGTGGTGCTGGGTGAGGCTCTCTTTTCCAAAGCTTCTCCCCATGTCTTGCCATCCAACACACCAAAGGATACAGGGTACAACTCTGGCTCTCCTCTCTTGCGGGACATATGGCCAGGGGTTATTCTCCTCTCTCCAACTGACATTGGTTATTCTGCCTTGTCAAACAGACACACATACACACACACATACACACACACACACACACACACACACACACACACACACACACACGGAGGCTTAGGCCTACTGCACAGATGCCAGTTTCACAACCAGCGGTACACATGGGACTCGGGGCTGCTTTCTGCTCACCCTCACCGCCTTTGGTTGTTCCACTCTGCAACACATCTGTACTCCCTGCTGTCCACTCCCCTCCTTTCCTAGGGGCAACAGGCAGGGCCTTTCCCCAAGTTCAGTTGAGCAGTTTGCCTAAGGGTGGCGGGTTCCCATTTCAGCCCTTACCACCACCAGCCTTTTCTGACTGCATGGCCCTGATGTCTGGCGGTCATCGGTGAAGCTTTTTCCCAGGCAGGGTTTCTCCTCCTACTGACCAGGGATGGTAGGTCCCATTGCTGACTGCCCTCATAGAGTTCCAGGGCATTTCTTTCCCCAGCCGGTCTTGTGTCTTAGATCAAGACCTTTCCCCCCCCAGGCGCAGATTGGGGCTTGGAGGGGTCATATCTGGTGTCTCTCTCTGCCTAATTCTGGTGGGTCTTTCTTGGGGGCTACCTCCCCCATGCTTTCAGGGCATGGCTGTGTCAGAAGGCTGCCGGCTGAACCCAGGGCTTCCATTCTCCTTACCCAGATGGCATTGACTCCGTCAAGACCCTCTGCTCTTCCTTGGGTGGGCACAGCCCCTGTGGCTCCATGCTTTGCTGTCCAACCCCAGCCATAGCTGCTTCCCCTGCTGCCTGATACCTGCTAGTTTGGGGGCAACGAGCAGGGTGCATCCCGGGCTAATTGGCCTCGGGGCTTTTTACATCCTTGGGCCTGCCACCGTAGGTGTCCAACCGGGTGCCCACTTCCAGCAACTCGAGGCCTCTGCCCCCTTGTTCCTCTGGGGCTGCTCCTCCTCTCTTCAGGAGCCTTTCATTCAGTTCCCTCTATCTCTTCCCTCCAAGGGCTGACTAGGTTGGCATTGCAGTCCTCCAGGGACCACACAGGTCCCTGGCCGCCTCCGCCCCACTCTCCTCTGAAGGCCAGGGCGTCCCTCACATGCCGCCCCTCCTTGCTTATTTGGGGGGTGGCTTCAGGCTCCTGGCAAGTCGAACCTTCCAATTCTGTTAAGACCTGTAGTCCCCAGTGGTCTTGCCACCACCAGGACAGCCCAAAATGGCTCCCAGCTACTCTTAGCCTCCGGGACTTATGGTGGGCCTGGTGACAGTATCTCCCACTGCAGCCCATCGGACGTTGAAGCTGTGCCTGCCATGTCTCTCCTTGTGGTGGAGTTGCTGTGCTGGGGTACAGAAGCCAGGCTTTCCATCATGGCCCTTCCTCACTGCCTTCACTCTTTCAGATGCTTTTTCAGGCCAGAAGCTATGGCGGCTCCTCCTGGACAGTGACCTCTGCCCGCCTGGCTGTGAGCCCCTCCCCACTTGCTGCTATGTTCCTTGTGGGAGAGCAGTGGGGAGTGAGATCGGACAGGGGTCTGGGTGTTACAGCCTCTTCTTTTGTCAGGGCTGCTTTGCCTTCTGTGCTAGGTGCTGGCTCCTCCCCGCACCCGCACACTTCTGCCATTAGTGGCTTGAAGTCTGGCTCCAGGGAGCTTGGAGATGATCCCTGGACCTGCTAGATCTACTAGCCTTAGGATGTGTGCCCCCCCTCCCACCAGCGGTACCACCGGTTCCAGTCTTAGGGGGTACTCTTCCAGTTCTGAACATTACCTGCTGATGCCCGTCCTCTGTGCCTCAGACATGTCCACATATTGGTGGTGGTGACAACAGCCCTTAGAAGCAGGGGGGACCCAGTCTTCCTTTGCCTGGACAACTAGCTACTCAAGGGGCAGTCCAGGAACTCCTGCTTCCAGACTCTGGTAGGTCCCAGTCTCTTGTTCTAGACTCTGGGGTTCTCCAGCATTCGACTCTACTGTCTGGCCAGCACTGGCTGTCCATTGGTACTGTGCTGGGTACAGCTCAGGGTTAGGTTATCCTGCCCTGGCACAGAGCAGATAATCTGCTGCCCTGACCACGCGGTCCTGCAATAGCAGATAGGTAGTAATCACAGAGCCTTTTTCAGACTCATAGGCCTGCAGACTGCAGCACACTCGCCTCTGAGGCCAGGACATCAGAGGGCTGTGGGTTCAGTTCCCACATCTGGCACTTGGGTTAATGTCCCAGTACTGACACTGTAGTGCAGCATGAGAGGGGTGCTGCACTTCTGAGGTGCCGTCTTTCGGATGAGATGTTAAACCGAGGTCCCATCTGCTTGGATTGGTGGTAGTTCAGGTGGATGTTAAAGATCCCGTGGCACTTATCGAGAAAGAGTAGGAATTTCCGGTGTCCTGGCCAAATTTCCTCATTCACTAACAATACCACCAACAGCTTAATCTGGTTCAAGGTCAGTTGGCATTCATCTGTATCCTCCTCCCCTGGGTCGTGCCTGAAAATACGGGATTTGTCTAAGTGCACTTACCCGTCAACAAAAAAAAAATAATAAATTGTCAGGGTCCCTCTAGCACATGGATGCTCAGGCAGATTTCCACTTGAAGCATTGAGGAACCACCAGGACCAGTACACTGTGGACCTCGAACAACATGTTCTAATCTCCCCCGTCAGTAAGATGTTATTCTAATGGATGGAACCCAACAATCGGTTAAGAGGGGTTCCACTTCCCTTCCCCCCCCCCAACAGTTCCACCTCGGCTGCCTCGGGGCTGGACTGGGACATCTGTCTGGGATCTCCTCAGACCCAAGGGGACCTGGGTGGAGGCTACACTGCATCACCATGCTAGGGATGTGGGCCCTGAAAGTTTTCAAACACTCCCAGACCCCTTGTCACTGGGTCATTGGCTCATCAGATGGACATTATCAGTGTCATTCACTTCATGCACAGATGGGGAAAACCTGCTCATTCCCCGTGTGGGGCAGGCAGGAGTTGGGGGCCTCTTGTGCCTGTCTCGACCGATCAGCCACCTGTTCCAGGTGTCCAATAAGTTCTGGCCAACCATCTATGCCAGCCACAGTCCATCAGGCACTAGTAGATCCAGTGGACCTCAGTCATGGAAGACCTGCCCAGCAGGTGTGGGTCACTCTTTCACATCCCACCCCACACTTATCTGCCTTATTCCTGCTTATGCATTCCAGAGTCAGCAGTTTTCTGGTGAGGCATGTCATCCCTCTCTTGGACAGGGTGGTTCCTATTTCACTTCCCTCCCCTGCCTCACCTCCAGGGGGTCCTGGTCAACCTCCAGATGTAAGGGGCCACCATGTTTCTTCTCACCCCTTTCTGGCGTCATCCATTTTGGTTCCCCCACTGCAGTAGCTCGTAGTAGAACCTCCGATGTCCCCCTTCCCCGTCCTCAGGCTTGCTCTCCTGGGAGCGGGGTGCTCTGGTCAGTCTGGACCTCAGATCTCTTCTGCCTGCTTGGCTCCTGAAGAAATAGCCATTGCCAGATTTGGAGTGTTCCCCAAAGTGGCAGACATCTTAGTGGCTGCTAGGAAGCCTTCTTTCAGGGCAACTTCATACTCGAAGTGGAAGCACCTTGCTCTTTGGGCTGCTGCACACCACTTGATCCCTTCACCTGTCCGTAAATCAGATTTTGGAGTACTTACTGTCCTTCTCAGACTCTGCTGTAATGGACTCCTCTCTTATTGACCATTTATCGGCCTTTCTGCCTACCATGTACCTGTTGCTGGCTGGATAGTAGCTCAATTGGATGTGTTTCTACGTTCCTTTGAGGCATTCTTCATTTGAAGCCTCCCATCCGCAAACCTGCCTCCTCCTGGGACTTAAATCTTGGGTTGGGGACTCTTGCTTTGGCCCATTTGTATGGGCTGCAAATTGCGAGCTACACTTTCTGTTGTGGAAAGCGTTATTTTTAGTTGCTATTCCTCTTGCTTGATGGATTTCCAAGCTGCAGGCTCTCATGTGTGGGAAGCCTTATTAAGCAATAAACCACGCCAGGGTGTTGGTTATGCTGGGTTTACCCACGCCCGGTGTGTTCAGTCACGAGACTGCAGGTCGAAAGCACCAAACTTGCATTCAAAGTGGCAATCCCAGCACAACCCACACCCTGGAATGGTTTCTTGTGATTATAAAATGTCTCCCATTATTTTGTGCAAAATAAAGAAAAGAGGGTTTTTTGTATTCTATATTAATTTTATATAGTTTATTGCTGCACTGGAAAAAGTAGTCCAGGGTTGCTAAGATCCTGTTCTGTCTCTCACACACACACACACACACACACACACACACACACACACACACTTACTTACAGGAAGCTACCGTGCATGCACACGTACATATACACACACACAAAGCTTCTGTTTTGTTTTTTATCTCGGTGAGCATGGGGAATGATCGAATTTGGGCTCCTATTTGGCAGGCATGCTTTTTTTAATTATAGGAAATGGGTACTTCGAGAAGGAGTAAAAGGAACTGATATTTGAACGGGACAAGCTGTGAAGGGCTGCCTGGTAATGCAAGACAGTGATCGCTGGTATTTAATTTATTATTTATTTGTCGAGAATTGCACAGTTTCACCTGGAAAGTTATAGTGAGCTGCTAACACATTGGACAATGTTCCAACTGCTTCCAGGAGTTTATTTTTTTGTTGCTGTGAGGTAATCGGTGTGCTGCAAGTATCGGGCTTCTCTCGGGGTCCACAGGACTGGAGTGCAGGTGGGGGGTTGCTGATACGTGGGGTGGAGTTGGGAGAGAGCCATGGTCTTACTTTGGCCCACACTCTGGAGTGTCTAGCATAAAACTGTATTCCAAACAGTGGGGATTTCTTTTCTGTTTTGTGTGAGAAGACTCTCTGGCTAAAGAATGACTTATTTAGTCCAGGGGTTGCAGTCAGGTCGGGGTTTAGCTTCGATTCAAGATGGCGGGTTTAATGTTTTGATATGGGGGGGCAGAGTGATTTCTTTCATGTCCAATTGGGATGCGTGACTGGCACCTTTGCATGGGTTATGTCAGGATTTACCACGGCAAAAGGTGTCAGTCAGCCAATCAGTAGTCTGTGATTTTCAGACTCATTGTTTAATTTGCATTTTCCCATAGACAGGTGTGTGTTTGTGTACTAACCCTAACTTTTTCCAAAGGTGGTATCTGAGTTACGTTCCATCAATCTATCCACCTGCCTGTTTATTTTCCAGAGCTTGTCAATCCAAGGGAAGCATTGCTCTATACTTTAGATGTTCATAGAATCCCATGTTTCTACATTCACAGAACGGGGGACCTCAGGTAGTCCTTGCTGTCATTTGTTCCTTTCGCCGCAGGGGAAGAGGGTGCTTCAGTTTCTGAATAGTGCTTGTCCAAATGGTTGGCCAACGGTATTGTTTCTGTTAGAGGAAGTATGGTAAAGACCTTCCTGGAACTGGTCATGGCCATTCCACCAGGAGCATGGCCACTTCTGTGGCCTGTTTCAGAAACATGTCGGCAGCAGGAATCTCCACTGCTGCTACTTGGAGCATGGTCCATACCTCCTCCAAGCTCTACAGTCTGGACATTGCCTCTAGGTGCAGGACCAAGTTCATCCTAGCCATCCTGCACGGTCTGCTTTCATGGACTTTTGTTTGCCAAGCCTCCCTTTGTAGGCTTCCTATTGCCAACTGCCCTGATGAGTTTAGTTACTGTCAGGACTGCTTGGCACTCACCCTATAGGTGTGGCCTGCTGCAAGATATACTCTCAATAAAGATAATACAGTTACATAAGAACTTACCATAACAGTAGATCTTTGAGAGGATCTCTTGCAGCAGGCCATGCCATCCCTCCTTTCCATTCCCCCTTTGGCCTTTGGGTCTCCTGGAGTCTCTCCCTCTCCCTAGTGGAGAACCTTCTCTTTCTTTTCATTTTTGGTGGGTACCTTGGATCCCTCCTCAGTTCCCCTTTCTGGGATTGCTTGCTTATGGTCTCCAGTGGGAGAGCCCACTCTTATTGGATTGCTGACGTCAGAGGATGACGTCAGGGTGGGCGGTTCCCTGGAAGACTGCTAGCTAGAAAAATGTATGCGTGGTCCTAGTGCCTGTGGCTTAGTCCTATAGGTATGGCCTGCTGCAAGAGGTCCTCTCAAAGATCCACTGTTACAGTAAGTTTTTATGTAACTGTACTTACCGAGTGTTGCCCTTTGACTTTACAGTGGCGGAAAAGTATTTGCCCCCTTCCTGATTTTCCATATTATTGCATATTTGTCACACTGGATGTTTTCAGGTCTTTAGACAAAATGTAATATTAGATAAAGGAACCTGAGTGAACAAATAACACTTGTTTTTTTACTTATTTCATTTATTTAATGAAAAAGTTAACCAACACTAACTGGCACTGTGTGAAAAGTAATTGCCCCTAATTAAATCAACCCAATTAAAGGGGATAATTAGAGTCAGCTGATTGAACAGCCAGGCTTGATTACAGCCAGCCCTGCTCAATATAAACCTCACTTATTTTGACCCTTACCATCAGAGTCACGTTGCCAGCACAAAGATTCAACAAGCACATTATGCCACGATCAAAGGAAGTTCCTGAAAAGATCAGAAAAAAAGTTGTTGCTATCTATCAGTCTGGAAAGGGTTACAAAGCTATTTCTAAGGCTCTGGGACTCCATTGAACCACAGTGAGAGACATAATCCCCAAATAGAGAACATTTGGAACAGTAGTGAGTCTTCCCAGGAGTGGGCGGCCTGCCAAAATTACTCCAAGGGTGCAGCGTAAAATTATCCAGGAAGTCTCAAAGGATCCTAAAACAACATCCAAAGAACTGCAGGCTTCTCTTGCCTCAGCTAAGGTCAGTGTTCATGACTCCACAATCAGAAAGAGACTTGGACAAAATGGGCTTCATGGGAAAGTAGCAAGGTGGAAACCACTCAAACCAAGAAGAACATAAATGCTCATCTCTCATTTGCCAAGAAGCACCTGGATGATCCACAAGCCTTTGGGAAAATGTTCTATGGACAGATGAGTCCAAAGTGGAACTTTTGGACGACATGGATCCTACATAATGTGGGTGAAAGCATACACAGCATTCCACAGTAAGAACATCATACCAACAGTCAAACATGGTGGTGGTAGTGTGATGGTGTGGGATGCTTTGCTGTCTCAGGACCTGGATGACTTGCCATAATTGTAGGAACCATGAATTCTGCTCTGTACCAGAAAATTCTTAAGGAGAATGTCCGGTCATCTGTCCGTCAGCTGAAGCTGAAGCGTAGTTGGGTCATGCAGCAAGACAATGATCCAAAACACAAAAGCAAGTCCACATCAGAATGGCTGTGAAAAGAAGTAAAATTAAAGTTTTGGAGTGGCCTAGCCAAAGTCCAGACCTAAACCCAATAGAGATGCTGTGGCAGGACCTGAAACAAGCAGTTCATGCTCAAAACCTACCAATGTTACTGAATTAAAGCAGTTCTGGAGGAAGAGGGGCTACAATTCCTCCACAGCAATGTGAAAGACTGATATTGAATTATAGGAAGCGTTTGGTTGCAGTCATTGCAGCTAAAGGTATGAACCAGTTATTAAGTGTAAGGGGGCAATTACTTTTTCACACAGTGCCAGTTGATGTTGGTTAACTTTTTTCATTAAATAAATGAAATAAGTAAAAAAAAAACAAGTGTTATTTGTTCACTCAGGTTCCCTTTATCTAATATAACATTTTGTCTAAAGACCTGAAAACATCCAGTATGCCAAATATGCAATAACAGAGAAAATCAGGAAGGGGGCAAATACTTTTTCACGCCACTGTATCTTTAGCTCTGTGGGTATTTGCCAAATGCTAAGCAGTGGTTACGTCAGCTTTTCTCAGGGAAGGGCATTATATCTTCTCACCTCTGGATGAATGGCTCCTGAAGGCCAGTTCCAGGGAATCTCTTCTTTGCACTCTTTTCTGAATGACACAACTGTTTGAGACCTTAGGGATAGTAGTGAATGTGCCAAAGTCAGTGCTGACCCTGTGACAGTGCCTGCAATACATTGAGGTGGTACTGGACACAAACAAGGGGTGTGCCTTCCTGCCACAGGACAGGGCAGACACTGTTATTGCACAAATGCATTTAATACACAGGAGCCATTACGTCTCTGCTAGGACAGTGTTGCGTCTCCTGGGCATGATGGCTACTGCCATAGTAACAGTGTCATTTGCTGGGCTCCATAAGTGAATCCCACAATGGACACTCAATGTACACTGGGATCAACTTAGGGACAAGATGGAACAAATGATTCTTATCACGTCTACTGTGGTGGATGGCCCATAACAACTGATTCAAGAGCATTGCATTCTTTGTGCCAGCTTCTGTGCAGATACTCATCACAGATGCCTTGGGCTCCAGTTAGGGTGCTTATCTTAGCTCCTTCCAGGCACAAGGGTCCTGGAACAGAGTGGAGGCTGAACTACACATAAATGCCTTGGAAAGGAGAGCTGTCATATGCAGACTTCAGGCATTTCAGAATCATCTCTGCCTGAGTCCTCTATTAATCCAGATGGACAATGTCAATATCATGCACTACATAAACAAATAAGAGGGCATGCACGTATCCCTATGCAAGAAAGCAATGAAAGTGTGATTCTGGGCGATGTCTCACGGCCTTCTACTGTCGGCCGTGTTTCTGTCAGGTCTCCAGAACATCTTGCCAGATAGGCTAAGCAGGTCTCAGTCCCTGATTCATGAATGGGAATTGCTGACCTCCATGGTAAATGACCTCTTCACAAAATGGAGTCTTCTAGAGTTGGACCTTTTTGAGTCCACACACACACACTGCAAAACTGCCATGTTTTTGTTCGCTTGCTACAGGGCCTGGTTTTTTATGGCAAGACGTGTTGTCCCTCTCTTGAAAAGGGAAATTTCTGTATGTATTTCCCCCATTCCTCTAATACAGAGGGTTCTGCTCAAGCTAAGAGCAGAGAGTACCACTCTCAACCTCATAGCTCATCTGTGGTCTCACCAGATATGGTTTCCAATCCTACAACATCTGGTGATACCACTGCAGTGCATCAGGGCACCAGCATTATGGCACCAAGTCACTACAGCACCAGAATCCAAGTTCGCCTCCCCCTCCTCGAGATCCCCCTCCCGAGTTAGAATATATAGTTGAGGGAGTGTGGGTCCCTCACAAGGGAGGGTGTGGGGGTGCAGCTTCCCACAAAAAGAGTGGTCGGTGACATTGCCATTTGGCATCATAGTGACTCGGCGCCCTAACGCAGGCGTAATCCGAGGGTGGAACCAGTGATACAGCGTCCTGTTTCTCTGCCCCTTTGTTGGGTTCTGTTGGCACAGAACCGGGGGTCTCTCATCCATCTGGACCTAAAGTCCATACATCTGCATGCGTGGCTCCTGAAAACATAGCCATCACACGTTTTGTGGTGTCACTTAAGGTTGGTGATGTATTGCTTGTGGCTAGAAAGCCTTCTACTAGACATACTTATTCCTTGAAATGGAAGCGTTTCATTATGTGTGCTGCTGCTCAAAATGCAGCCCTTTTACATGTCCTATGAATTCTGTTTTTGAGTACTTAATTTCACTATCTGATTCTGTCTGCAGTATTCCCCCATAAAGGTGCATATGGCTGCCATATCAGGATGTCATGCCCCTGTTGATGGCTGCACAGTTGCACAATTAGAAGTGTTCCATATTTTTTGAAGAGGTATTCTTCATAGGAAATCTCCTATCTGTAATCCCATCCACCCTTGGGACTTGAATTTCATACTTGAAAAACGGACCGTGGCTCCTTTTGCACGTGCCATGACTTGTGGCCTACATTTTCCTTCATGGAAAACATTATTTTTAGTTGCTATGACCCCTGCTCATAGAATTTCCGAGCTTCAGGCTCTAATGAATGAGCCTTCTTATTTAATTTTTTATAAAAACAGTCTCTTTGTGTACGAGTCCTAAGTTTTTACTGAAGATGGTATCAGAGTTTACACCTAATCAAACGATTCACCTTCTTGTTTATTACCCTGAGCATACCAGTGAGGATGAGTCATTGCTCCATACTCTTGATATACATAGAACATTGAGATACTATGTTAATTGAACTCAGATCTGCAGAAAGACTTCTCAGCTTTTTTTTTTTTATTTGCCCCTGGGAATGAGAGAGCAACTGTATCCAAATAGTGCCTGTCCAAATGGCTGGCAAACTATAACATTTCTAATCACAGGAATTACAGTAAGGAACTTCCTGGTGCTGTTCTTGGATACACCAGGAGGGTATAGCCACTTCTGTCACCTACTTCAGGAATGTCCCTGCTGCTAACATATATGCTGCAGACACATGAAGCGCCGTACATACTTTCACTAAGCAGTACTGTCTGGACATCGTCTCTCATATACGTGCTGGCTTTGGACTTCAGTACTGCAAGGCCTTGTATCCTGATCAAATATCAGACTGTGCCATCCTCCCTGGGTACTTTATACTGCTTGAGAATCACTGCAAATGTGTGGCCCAGTGGAGGAGATATCCTCGATGAAGATAGAGCAGTTACGTAATTAAATTCTACCGTAACAGTAGATCTGAGGGTTTCTTCAGTTTCCAAGAAGTCTCTAACAAAATATTGCTACTCTTTTTATAACAAGTGTTTCCTGACAATTAACTTCTTCATCCTGAGTTCGTATGAGGCATCCTGTTTCTCATAAACTGTATCTGAGTTCTTGACAGTTTCTTTTGCAGAGGAGGCTTGCAACTAGAACAGTGTCCCAAGCTGGCCTCCTACTGACAGCTCTGCAAAAGAATTTGCAGACAAGCCTGAGAGGAGCTCAAATTGCATCTCAGGTTAACCCTCTAAATTCCAAATAGTTTTTTGCAATCATTTCAACAGCATAACTATATACATTTCAAACCAAGGGATCCCAGTTTTACATAAAGATTCATATATATTTTATAACCGCAAATATGCAAAGGGGAAAAAAAGATAGAAACAGCAAGTGAAGGAAGAGAGATAGTGAGTGGCAGAGAATCATGAGACTGTGAGAGGGATCAGTTCCTAGGTCTCACGAGAACATTTGGTTGCACAACCATACAGATAAGAGATAGAAAAGGAGAGGACAGGACAGATCCTTGCTTGTAACGCTTTTTGCATAACAAATGGGACAGGGCCTTATTTATCCCTGTCACATCAGGTAGGCAAATTTAGAAAAAAAAGCTCCTAGCAGCAAACAAAGGAAATGACACACTAGAACTACACACAAAAATAAAAAAAAAACAGCTTGTTCTAAACACTTGGAGGTTAATTATTCTGTAAAAACTGTACAGTGCAACAAGTCAAATGCACAGGCACATGCAGAAAACCTGAAGGTGAGGGAACAGTCATCAATTCTTAATGTATAGGTTACCCAAGGGTGCAAAATAGCGTATTCGATCACACAGTGACACCATTACCGTGAGCGACAGTACAGTGACACACCGACGGGTTGCTGTACTGTCATCGTGGGACCCAGCACTGCTTTCTCGGGTCTTGCAGCCCCATCTCGAATCAACTCCAGCTTGGAGTTGGTTATATTTTGCAATGGGTGTGTGTGGGGGGTTCATGGGCAAAGCCCCTGAAAAAAACAAAAGTTCATGGACGGATTTATGCCGACTACAAATGTGGTCAACATAAATCCATCACTGTAACGCTGATCGACAAAATATTTGTCAAACTGGAATCATAGAGCCCAAAAATAGTGCAACCAGTTGACAAGGTAGGCACATGTAACAAACAATGCACTTGTGAGTGGTTACAGTGTGCTACAAACCAGCGAGATTCTTATTTTTGGGACTGAGATTATTTGGACCCCACCCTCAGTAGTTCCTGTACTTCTTATTCCTTGCTCCCATGGCACTTTGGACCATGTTGTTTCTATGCATAGTGAAGGCCCTGGGCAGTGCTGGTATTGTTTGCTCTGAGTACACTGATGTGTCTAAACAACTCTTTTCATCGGTGTTCTGTGCTGCATGTTTCTGTTTCTTAGATGATACCCATTCTGTGTTTTTTTTTAGGGCGAGCCAGGAGAGTCAGGTCCAACTGGACCACCAGGAGTCAAGGTGAGTAGAAATCAACTTTACTGCACGCAAAGACTTGATGAGACCTAGGTAGCTGTCACCATAAAATGCCAGACCAGTGATGTAAGACAGGGATTTGCAGTTCCCGGAATCCCACTCTGGAGCCGTTTTGGGGATGAGCATGGTACAAAGGTGAGGCATTTGGCTCCCAGGAGGGGTCACAGGTTGTACACTTCTGCTGGCAAACCAAGGAGCAGCATTGGCACTGGCTGTGAAAAAAACAGCTTGCCCTCCTCCTTGCTAGAGGAGGGATACAACTGGATGATCCCATTGTAGGGGTGGCAGACAGTGGCAACCAGGGAAAAATCCTTGGGGGAATGCTGGCAGTATAGCCTAGAGGTTAGAGCAAAGAGCTGTGAATGAGCTTGGTACATTCAGCAGACCTGGGTTTGATTCCCACAACCTCAACCTACATACTGTGTGACTCTGAGCAAGTCACTTAACCACCCTTGTACTCCTGGGTCACCTCTGAAAACAGGCATTTATGCATAGTGGGCCTTACCCAGTTACCAAACAATAACAACAACAAAAAAAGATAAAATCCAGACCTCTGTGGTAAGGCACAAAGAGAGTCTCAGGTCTTGATGTACACACAGGATGTGAAGCACGGCATATTGCAGTTTATGTTGGGGAGGTAGTCAGTTATGGTGACTGTGGGGCACTGTTCACCTGGGTTACACTGTTGAGGTGGGGGCACTGCCCCACCTGCAGGACCTTTGCAGAGCTCCATGTACAGCTTGTAACAGCAAGAGACAAGATATCTCAGCTGCGGCAGTGGCTTAGCGGGGCTCCAACCCCCGCACCCTCACTTCCTGAGATACCCATTAGTCCAGGGGCTGGAGGGTAGTGGGCAAGGGGAGGGGGAATTGTGACAGGGGCAGCCACAAGGGGTTCAACCAATCTCACACCATTCAGACAGAAAATCACTTTGCATCCCTTGAGGAGGCTCAGGTACCTGACTTGGTTGGAGTGGTCACTGAGGGAAATGGGCAGGATGACTTGGTGGCACCTGAGAGGATGAGCAGAAGGAGATCAGCAAGGAGAGTTTTAGTGATTGGGGACTTAATGATTAGGGAGGTAGAGAGGGTGGTGGGTGGGGGAGAGAGAGAAATGGTTAGATGCGTTCCTGGTGCATCAGCCATCAGGGATATAGATAGGAAAGGGAGGATGTTGAGAAGTGGGAAGGGGAGCTGGGGGTGCTGGTACACTTGGGTACCAATGATCTGGCAAACAGCCTGTGGAAGCAGATAAGCGGAACTTCAAGAGGCCGGTGACAGTCTGAAGGTGGAGTCGATTTCCCTGGCCTTTTCCAAGGTCCTCCCTGTGTGGAATTGGGGGAATGGAAATGATAAGGTAAGAAGGAAGACACTGAGGAGTTTAATGGGTGGTTAAAGGGATGATTTCAGGAGGAGGGGTACCACTTTGTGGGGGACTGTGGGGGCTTCTGAGACAGAAGGCTGTTCAAGGATGATGGCCTTCACCTGATGAGAGAGGGATCCAGTGCTTTAGGGCAGAAGTTTGACATTTGCATTGGAGAGTTAAATATAATGTGGGGGAGATGGAGGCTAGGGGGAAAAACTAAGAAGGGAGAGCAAGTGAGGAACCTAGCTAGTGCTCCCCATGAACAGGGGACTAGTAGCAGCAAGGTGGGTAACAGTGAGGTTGAAGTTCAAATTAAGTTATGGGAAGAGGTCAATGAGGGAGGGCTGACAAAGCCTTCATTCAGCATGGAAAAAAAATGAAGGAGGCTAGGGCAGAATAAGGGAGAAGGAATAAGAAGAGCAAGAGGGGATCATGAGAAAAAATGGAAAGGGGACTGCCTTATTGCCAGAAGTCTGGGAGATAAAATTAGTGAGCTCCAGGCAATGGTGGCAGACACTGAGATGGATCTAGTAACCATCACAGAAACTTGGGCCACAGAGAATAATGATTTAGGACTGAAGTCCTGGGCTACCACCATGTTTAGACTGGACAGAGAAAAGGTAAAGCAGGAGGCATAACCCTGTATGTCAAGAGGGCATTGAGGCAGTGGAGGATGGAAACATCAGGGGAGGTCATGGGGAAACAGAATCACTGTGGGGTCAGCTCACGGCTTCCTCAGGCAGTAAACTACAGATGGGCGTGATCTACAACCCCCAGGACAGGGGAAGAGAGAGACAAGATGCTAGGGGCAGAATTAAAAGGGGAGTAGAAAGGGGAGGTGGTGGTAGTGATAGGAGATCTAAACTGCCAGATATTGATTGGGTCATTCCAGCAGCCAGAGCTCCAGAAGTCAGGCTGTGCTGTATACATCGCAGGGACCGCCCAAGGTGCAGCTGCTTAAGGAACCCACTGGTCAGACTGCCATTCTCAACGAGGTGCTCACTAACTCGGAAGTGGCAGAAAGAGTGAGGGTAGGGGAGCTGCTGTGGTCCAGCGACCATAACTCTATATGGTTTGACCTGGCCCTTAGGACAAGTAAGCCCTCATCAAAGGCTGAAGTCTCAGATTTCAGAAGGGCAGCCTTTAACTGGATGAAGGAGCTGATCCAATACAAGTTATTTTTAGTGGACAGAATCAGGGATGTGGAGGAAAGATGGGGGCAATCAAGGGGACCATTCTTGAGGCAATAAAGTCTTCCATGAGGAGAGTAATCAAAAGAAAAAGGTACAGGAGATCAATATGGTTCTCAGGAAAGGTCAATGAAGCAGTGAGAACCAAAAAGAAGGCCTTCACCAGGTACAAGGGAAGGAAGAATGAGGAGAGTACCAAATGAGAAAAGAGAAACCAAGAGGGTGGTCAGAGAGGCAAAGGTAGACACAGAACTGCATATTGAGGAGGGGGTTAAGGGAGGGGAAAAACAGTTCTTTAGCTATATTAGGGAAAAAGAAGGGAAGAAGACTAGTTAGGCTAGCAGAAGGAGGACTGAGGAGGACTGTCAGAAAATAGCCATTCTTAATGACTAGTTTTGCTCTGTATTCACAAGGGAGGACAGAGGGCCTTTGCTAGACAGTGGCATTAAGACAGCTGTAAGGGGATTTCTGAGATGTGGCAGCAAGTACTTACCAGTGAAAGGGTTTGAAAAGGACTAGTAGTCCTACAGGTAGGTGAGGCCCTGAGGCCAGACGGGATACATCAGATGGTGCTCAAGAAATTGGAAGTGAACTAATTGATACCCTGGCAGAGCTATTCAGTAGCTTGATCTAGACATGGGTAGTTACAAATGAGGGTAGCAGACGAAGTCCCACTCTATATAAAGGGGGCAAGGAGCAACTGGTAACTACAGGCCTGTCAGTCTTACCTCTATTGTGGGTAAACTGATGGAAACACTGGTCAAAGAGGACCTCATGAACTATTTGGAGAGCAGTGACTCCACGATAGTAAAAAGCGCGGTTTCATGGCAGTGAGGTGTTGTGAGACCATCATGATCGTATTCTTTTGGGTGACGAGGTAGTGGATAAGGGCCATGCTATGGATTTACTTCTACTAATTTAAGCACAGCTTTCAATTTGGTGCCTCACAGAAGGTTGCTGAAGAAACTAGAGGATCTGTGTACAGCAAGGACACAGTTAGATGGGTGAGATACTGATTGTAAGTGAAACAGCAGAGGGTTGTGGTTAACGGAGTCAAATCAGAAGAGAGGAGGTCACCAATGGGTTGCTACAAGGATCAGTCTTGGATCCAGTCTTTTCAGCATGTTCATCATTAACATGGGAGAAGGAATCCAGGGCAAGATGTATCTCTTTGCAGATGATGCTAGCGCTATGGCAGGATAGACAATGAGGGAGAGATCAGGGAGATGCAGAGAGATTTGCAAAGGCTAGAGAAGTGGGCAGTGATTTGGCAGTTGAAATTCAATGCCAAAATGTGCAAGGTGATGCACATAGGGAACAAGAACTGGAGAACAGAGTACTGGATGGGGAGTAAAACTGTGTAGGACCTCTGAGGAAAGACCAAGAGGTCAGCATCAGTGACTCCCTAAAACAATCAAACCAATGTAACAGGGCTTACAGTGAGGCAAACAGGATGCTGGTGTGTATAAAAGGCATAAAATGCGCACAGAGGTTCTTCGTCCCTATAAAATAGGTAGGTTCACATAGCAAGGTGCTATACAAAAAATGCTATTTGCTAATCAAGTGCAAGCTTGATTGGCAGAAGTTACTAATCAACTAATTTGTCGCATTTCAGTAAAACTTTTTGCATTCTGGTAATTTTTTTTCACCACAATTGTGGTGCAGAGTATAGAACTGTGATATATTTTCTCATTATTTTACACTTTTTCTCTGCAGTTTACATTTTTCTGGACTATATCTTACAGATAAAAACAACCACTTAGTGAAATTACTCCTCAAACATTACTAGTTGCTAATCAAAATTTTGTTGATTAGCAAAGGCTGCACATCAGCTTTCCAAAACTAATTTGTACCTTGGTATAGGAAGGGTATTGACAGCAGAAGGAAAGAGATATTACTGTCTCTATAGATCACTGATGAGGCCCCACCTGGAGTACTGTACCCAGTTCTGAAGTCCTCACCTAAGGAATGACAAGGACAGGCTGGAGACAGTGCAATATAGAGTGACCAAAATGATACAGGTCCAGTGGGGCAGATCTTATGAGGATCGGCTCAAGGCACTGAGCGTGTACTCACTGGAGGCCAGACAAGAGAGGGAGATAGGATGGAGACCTTCAAGTTCCTGACAGGAATAAACAGGGTAAACTTTGAGGAACTATTTAGCATAAGTAACGGAGCAAGAATACAGGGGCATGAGTGGAAACTGATGGGGTGGATTAAAGAGGGAAATTAGAAAGGTTTATTTTACAGAAAGGGTGGTGGACCCATGGAACAGTCTGACAGCTGATGGGGTGGGTGCCAGAACTATCAATGGTTTCATCCATCCAAGTCTGGGACAGAGTGAAGGGCTTAGTGGCTGCTCAGGGTGGTAGCGGTAGGACGGGAGCATGGGGTGGATTATATGGGTTAGAACCCTGTATGGACAATAGATCCTGGGTTTGTTAGGGTTTATGCCAGACTGGATGGACCAACTGTCTTTCATTGCTGTCATTGATCAAGCCTATGATTCTGTGTTGTTTGTGTTCATTGATTTGTTAAATAAAGGCTATGGCCACCAGCAGATATGCTCGGAGTTGTTCGATTCTGATCCGATTGGACTATTTAGGAATTAAGGAATTTCCAAATCGGAATCAGATTCCTAATCCAATCCAGTTTGAAAAAGGTCTTCAAAATCATAATCACGATCAGATTCAGAATCCTACATTCTAAATCCTAAATTCATCTTTAAAAACAAGTTTTAGCCTTAAATTTCAGAATAAGGACTTTTGGGATGCAATTCTGAAAACCCTAAATCAAAAAATCAGGAATGAATTTACTGAATCCAATTCCATGACACAAAATACAGGCTACTCTAGTCACCAGTACAAAAATGCAATGTTTTTTTTTTCAAACACTTTGCCAAAAGACAGCCCAGCTCATATGCAAACATCTTGTTTCCAGTGGATTTCCACTTCTACCCATTTCCACAGTTGGGTGGACTGGAGCATTGGGAAGTTAAGTAATTTGCCAGGAGTCACACATTGAAGTGGTTGCCTCTAGTGGGGTTTGAACCGGTGATCTGCTAGTTCTCAAGCTGGTGCTCTAACCACTAGATGACTTGTGCCTCACAGCGATGATTACTGATGATGAGCAGGAGGGTAAATTAAGATGACAGTCCTGTTTTCTAATACATCTTTTTTATTTTTTTCTAACTTTCTTATTTGTCACTTGGGTGACAGGTGGGGATGTACCCCCTCATTCAGTGCTTGGACCTTCCAGCCAGCATCCCCCCCAGTAGGGCTTCCCAAAGGATGAGACCGAGATCCATCTGAGGCCCCAGCTGAGGCTTACACTGGGGCATCATTCAGGTCGCAGTCCAGGGACATCATCTTGCGACTAGCCCCAGGGTTTTCAGCTTCCTGTTTCCCCTGGAGGTGCATATGTGCAGTGACTTCAGCACAGGATGTGCGCGCTTGTGCACGTGTCCCGCAGACATCCTCCATCACCTCCGTCCCTCAGTGTGTGGTCCCAGGCAGTGTACACCCAGTTTTCACTGGATGTCATTTGTGTGCCGGGAAACCACAACCCACCTCACCTCCACCCCCTGGCGGAGGAGAGCTGTCAGTGGGATGCTCATCCTACCTCTCCCTGGCCCCAGTCAGCCCTCTGATGCTCCGGGCTGATTTCCAGAATCTGGATTGTCAGCACTGCAGATGGTAGCGCTACCGCTGTGCTGGCTGACCAGTGTACAATTATATCTTTGGGCAAGAAAGACAAGAACATAGATGAACATATGAATACACTACCTCCTGTTTCTGCACAATTGGCATCCACAGTTAAACTGAGTTACACAACATTCCAAATTGGACTTTTTCAAGATTTTGGAGTCCTCCATTTAATTATTAAGCATATAACATGAAAACAGGGCCACAGACTGGATCATTGTCACCTACAGTTTATGTAGAGCTGAGGCAGAGTCTGGAGCTAAAGCCATATTGCAACTCAGTGGTTGGAAACGGAGCATTCTAGGGACATAGATATGTTGTTCATCCACACTTATTGGCATTGTCCCTTTCCCTTTAAGAGCTTCTGGAAAGTCTTCAAGCTGGCTCCTCCCACCCACCCAGGTGGTATAACCCTCAGCTCCGCCCCATGATGCCAGATCTTCCTTTCCGCAGGAACATTCAGGTTGCCTCCTTTGTGCTCATGCATTTTGTAGGCCCTGGCTTCAAAACCTTCGGTTATTCTGATAATTCGCCTTGTTCGCATTAGCGATTGCGATTGTGTTTCGTCGATCATGGAAGACAAGTCTTCCTCTAGATTTCACTGGTGTTCATGTGGCCAGAAGATGTCACAAACTGACCCGCATGCCGCTTGCGTTTACTGTTTGGGTGTCGGCCATGACACCACGATGTGAGTTTTGCCTCGTGTTCCAACCTAATGTCCTCGACAACCATCTCGCACGCCTTAAGCTAGGGAGGCCCGAAAAACAGAACCCACTGGTGAAATCCAAGGATGCCCGGTGGGTGGTTTCCGTGGCCGTTGGGTCCACTGAGCAATTTGAGCGCATGCAAGCCTTCGAGGAGGAAGCGGCTCATGCCGCAGAATCTTCCTCTCAGAGCTTCTTCATTCCGCTCATCCTGGGCTCCACCTTCTCGGGTTCCTCCTGAGAGTTGTGCCACTCTCTCCCGACTAAGGGTGAGAGTCCTGCAGGCATGCACCCTCTTGGTCCCGTAAGCTGGAGAAGGACCCGGGACCATCTTCATCTCGACAGAGATGCTCTTGGGATTGGGAGAGATCTCGGTCCCAGGAACCGGCCATTTCGACCTCGGTCGAAATCGCCTCTTCAGCCACTGGCTTCTCGGCCTTGCCATCTGGCCAGTCGACCGAAGTGTCGATCAACGACGTTGAGATAATTCTTGACCCAACTGACCCTTTGTCTCTGACTCTGGTCGATGACTCCCTCGATGACAAGCAGACCCAGCCTGCTGGGAATCCCACCAAGGAAGTGGTCCCTGACCCCGGGAAGTCACCGGTCCCACCAGTGTCTCCCAAGTGACCGAGTTGGCCCGTTTGATCTCAATCGAGGTCTTAGACCCCCTCATCCAAAAGGCCAAGGAAGGACCATAAGCGCTCTGAAAAGAGGCGACACCATTGGTCGTCCTCGTCCATGGATGAGGAGAGGCTCCAGAAGAAGTTCCGTTGGCACTACGAGGACCTCATGTGGCAACAGCTGATTTTGTCCAGGCACAAGTCTACCCTAGCTTCTAACCTGGCCATTACTTCGTTTTTGCCTCCCAGGCCAAAGCCGATTCTTCTGGAGCCGATTAAGTCGGTTCCTCTGCCCGCGGAGCCGGTGAAACCTACAGTTTGGCCTAAACCGGTCTTTCCACTGATTTTGGCGGAACCGCTGCCCAAGCACCCTGTGGGAGGGCCTCCTTCTAAAGAAGCTAGACCAGACACTGGGCATCCCTGGTGTCTCTCGGTCACTGTCACCCCTTACCGCCCATGGCGGGTCAAGGGTGATGTGGGCGGTCGACCATTGTATCCGGATTCCTCGGATTCAGATGAAACCGGCCTCCATTCTCATCCAGGGGATAATGAATCAGCTGGTGGGATAGAGACGGAGGAAGGTCCTATGTCTTTTTAGGGCATTCTTCACCTCATCTCTGAGTCCACAGGGATGCCCCTAGAACCTATCCAGAAAAAGGCAGACTACCCTCTTACTGACATTCTCAAGAGAGGGGATACCCCGACAGAAGCCTTTCCTGTGGCCGAGGCCATTGTTGGCCCAGCCTTAGAACTTTGGCAGTACCCTGCCTCCTGTCCAGCTCCATCTGCCAGTATGGCCCGCAAGCATGCGGTATCCACGGGGTTCCTTGCAGGGTTCACAGAGCACCCTTCAGCCGAGAGCCTCGTGACCGCCTCTGTGTTCAAGTGTACTGGTAGTTTGACCGATACTGACAGACCTCCTGAGAAGGAATCCAAATATTTGGATCATTCTGCCCAGAAGGTCTGTGCGGCCTCATCTTTAGGCCTCTGTCAGGCAAGCTCGGCCATCATCATGGCACACTTCTCCCATGCCCTTTTGGGGTCCTTGGACGAAGTCCTCCCACATCTCCCTGGGGACCTGCAGACCACGGTCAAGTAGGTCCAGGGCCAAGGCTGTGCTGTTACTAAACAACAGCTCCAGACGGCTCTGCACATCAGGGACTCCTGTGCCCGTTTGTTGGCAGCTGCAGTTGCCTCTTGCTACACGGCTTGGCTGAGGCTCTCCTCCTTTCCAGTGGATACTCAGCACAAACTAGCTGATGTGCCTTACCTGGGCACTGATTTCTTTGGCCCAGGTGTGGCTGGTCACCTTCAGCACATTGAGCTGTCCAGTGCCACCTTGGGCGCCACTTCTGCTAAGGTTTCTTCTGGTTCCAAGAAGCAGCAGAAGAAGAAGAAGCCTTTTCATCACTCTTCCCCTGCGGCCCAGCAGTCCTTCTTTCAAGGGGGTCAGCAGCAGCAGTAGGCTCGAGCTTGGTGCCTTTGGCCTAAGCCCAGACCCTCACAGACCCATAAGGGAGGACAGGGTTCAGGCCCTGGACCTTCTGCCTCCTAGCCTGCTCAGTGATGGGGTGGGGGCTGCCACCCCTGCTCCCGTCATGCCAGCTCTGGGTCCTCCCATGGGGGTCCAGTTCCACCACTTTCTTTCCACCTGCTCCACTGTTACCATGGACAAGTAGGTCTTAGAAGCAAATGGCCAGGGACTGCCTCTGGAATTTGAGCAGTACTCTCCAAGCCGAGCCCACACCCCATGGGAGGAGAGGGTATCCGCCCACACTCAGTCGGCTCCCTGAGTCGACATTGCTCAGCTCCTCCTCAATTAGGCAGTAGCTCCAGTGGCGGATCCTTCAGCAGACACAGGCTTCATTTCCAGGTACTTCCTGGTTCCCAAGCGGATGGGGGGCTGGCACCCCATTCCAGAGCTGCATGACCTGAATCAGTATCTCAGGTCATGCACCTTTCGAATGGTCACTCTGTCTCGGATCATACCATACCTGGAGCAAAACATGTGGTTCTGTTCACTGGATCTCCAGGATGCATTCTTTCATGTCCCAATCTGTCAATCCCACCAGCAGTTCCTTCGCTTCAGAGCCAAAGGAATCCTATACGAGTTCCAAGCCATGTCATTTGGCCAGTCATCAGCCCCATGGGTCTTCACCAAATGCATTGCAGTGGTGGCAGACCACCTCAGGCATCGGGGGATCAGAATTTACTCCTACCTCGATGATTGGCTCTTAGCAGGTTCCACCCAACAGGAGGTGGAGAGGTCCAGGGACCTAGCCCTCCAGACCGGCTCTCAGCTCGACCTCCTGATCAATGAGGCCAAGTCGGAGCTCGTGCCTTCTCAGGTGATGTGCTTCATCGGGGCAGAGCGCGACTCTCGTCAAGCCAGAGTTTGGCTCCCGGTGGACAGGGTGAAGGGTCTCTCCTCCTTTGCCCAATCATTTCTGGTTGGGCAATTGTGCCCTGCCCGGAACTTTCTGTGCCTTCTGGGTCACATGGCAGTGTGCACCTCCGTGGTCCATTGGGCCCGGTGGCACAAACGCCCCCTCCATTGGGAGCTGGCCACCCAGTGGATTCAGCACCATGGTCACTTCGACCAGCTGATCACCATGACCCAGAGGATGTGAGATGCTCTCCAGTGATGGACTGTCCCAGGCCAGTTGCAGGAAGGGATCCAGTTTGTCTGCCCCAGGCCGACAGCCATCCTTACGACTGATGCCTCTCTCATGGGCTGGGGAGCCGACATGGGGGACAAAAGGGCCCTTGGGTTCTGGACCCCCAAGGAGTCCCAATACCACATCAACCTGTTGGAGCTCAGAGCAGTCAGACTGGCACTGTCAGCTTTCGCGCCTCAGCTCCGGGGTTAAGTGGTTCAAGTCCAGATGGACAATACCACGACCATGTGCTACCTCAACAAACAGGGTGGCACGCATTCTCATCTGCTCTGCAGGGAAGCACTTCACATCTGGACACGCGTGAGCCGTCTGGAGGCAGATCTCCTTGCCATCCACATGGCAGAAGCCTCAAACCAACTGGCAGATACTCTCAGCCGCATAGGCGAGACATCCTACGAGTGGTCTCTCCATCCAGAGGTAGCATACAGTCTGTTCTCCCACTGGGAAAACCATTGGTGGACCTGTTTGCCTCCCAGGAAAACACCAAGCTGAGGCTGTTTCATGCCCACCCCCCTCAGCAGGGCTCGCTGCTGGTAGATGCCTTCTCGAGGCCGTGGACCCAAGGCCTCTTCTACACCTTCCCTCCATTTCCCTTGATCCACAGGGTGCTCCTCAAGATGAGGAGGGACAAGGCGCAGGTGATTCTGGTAGCTCCAGACTGGCCACATCAGTTCTGGTACCCAGATCTCCTCAGCCTCAGCAACAGGCTCCTGGAGTGGCCTCCAGCATGCCCAAACCTCACTCAATCAGGGGAAGGTATTCCATCCGGACCTTCAATCCCTGCACCTGACAACTTGGTACCTGAGTGGTTAGAGTTCCAGGCTTTGAGTCTCTCCAAATATGTCCTCACAGTGGTGGAGGCATCCAGGAAGGAGTCGACCAGGAAATGTCATGAAAAAGGTTTTCTATGGTGTCAGGGCAAGGGCCTGGACCATCTGTCCTGTCCAGTGGCTAACGTTCTTGACTACCTTTGGTCTCTGTCTAAAGGGGCTCTTCAGACATCGACACTTAGGGTGCACCTGTCAGCCATCTCTGCTTACTGGGCGTGGGCCGGTCAGCTGACGTTGGTGCAGGAAACAGTGGTCAGGCGCTTTTTCAAAGGCCTGGATCACATATCCCCTCCAGTGCGTGAACCTCCACCTCTGTGGGATCTACTGCTGGTACTGGCAAAGCTCATGGGCAAGTCATTTGAACTGATGCACAAGTGTGAGCTGTCATACTTGTCATGGAAGATGGCCTTATTGGTGGCTATTACATTTGTCAGAAGGACAAGGGAGCTCCAGGCACTCTCGGTGGAATCCCCTTATCTGGTCTTCCACAGGGACAAAGTTGTCCTGTGCCCCCACCCGAAATTCCTCCTGAAGGTGGTGTCAGAGTTTCACCTTAATCAGGTGTTGACTCTGCCTGTGTTCTACCTGAACTACACCTCGGATGCTGAGTACAGGCTCCATACCTTGAACCTGAGAAGAACTCTCTCCTATTATAAGAAGGGGATGGTGGGATTTGGGCAGAGGTTCGCCAGCTGTTTGTCACCTATGCTGAAGCCGCTTCTGGCAGACCAGCAGCAAAGTGGACAGTTGCAAGATGGATTACATCTTTCATAAGTCTATGCTATGAGTTGGCGGGCAAGGAGCCTCCCAGAGGGATAAGGGCTCATTCTGCCTGCCATACCGCTGCATCGGTGGCTGCTTCCAGGGACATCTCCATACAGGATATCTGTCGGGCTGTCACCTGGAAGACAGCAAACACCTTTATCACCCACTACCACACTGATCTTGAGTCACGCCGGGATGCTGGTTTTGGGGCCTCAGTTCTCCAGTCTCTATTTCCAATGTAGGGGGTGTGCACCTTGCCTCCCTCCTCCCAGAGAACGGCTAGGAGTCTGCCAATAAGTGTGGATGAACATCGTATCCACATCACTAGAAAAACAGGTTACTCACCTGTAACAGTAGTTCTAGGAGTGGTATATATTGTTCATCCACACGGACCCACCCAACCTCCTCGGCTGCGATGCACACACCTGGCTTCCAGCAGGCTGAGATCTGGCACCATGGGATGGAGTCAAGGGTTATACCACCCGGGTTGGTGGGAGGAGCCAGCTTGAAGACTTTCCAGCAGTTCTTAAAGGGAAAGGGACAATGCCAATAAGTGTGGATGAACAACATATACCACTCCTAGAACTACTGTTACAGGTGAGTAACCTGTTTTTCTGATTGCCAGACTGCATTCCAAAAGGATTACATTATGTTAACAGCCAGAAACACTCATGTATAATAAACCAATTAGAATTGAAACTATAAAAGTACCCATTTTCAAAATATAGTTTAAAATGCGTCAGCGTCACTCAATTGGTAGCACATCTGTCTCTGGGCCACTGGGTCATGGATTCTAATCACACACTGGAACCTGGGCTCATACATCTAACACCGGCTATCCAGTATAGTAGGGGTGCTGTACTCTGAAGGTGTGCCATCCTTCATTCGGGATGCAAAACTGATGTCCCTTTTGCCAATCTCTGGTGCGGTCCTAGTGGGTATCCAGGTGGAAATAAAAGATCCCAAGGCACTCTTTGCAAGAGTAGGGGATTTTCACCAGTGTCCTAGCCAAATTTCCCCTTCCAGTAAAACCAGTTCATGCAATTGTCTATGTCTGTGTGTGGATGTTGATAACTGGACTGGATCCCACAGTAAATTTACAGTCACTTCACTAGCTGTCTCTCATTGCTTGTCAAGTACTTTGGGATATAATGTACGGTATATGGAAAATGCCATATAACTGCAGATTCTGCTTCTAACATTGGCATTAGGGCAGTCTGTGGGTTAGGCTACCTTCTTCCCTTTCTACCATTTGACCCCCGTAGGGTTTGATTGACTGACGATAACCCAGTCCTACTCCAAAGATTTTCCCGGAATTCCGATCATCAGTGAGAACTTCTGGATACCCACTTTGAGATGGGTAGTCTCTTGCTTTGCTCTGTCTGAGGCTGTCCACATCTGTTTTTAGTGGAACAAAAGATTTCTAGAGCATAATGGGGTGGGAACTCAAGAAAGGAAAGCAATCTTTAAGGTCCTGAGGACTAGAGATAGGTGCAACTACAGCTTCAGTTTTGATGTGCCAAAGTGGCAAGTTCATCAGCTGCAAAGTGCTGGCAAATTTGGCACTACACCCTATGGCTTTGCAAAGTGGTGATGTGCCCTTCACTGCAAAGTTTCATTTCACTTCCCTTTCCTCCCCGAGCCCCAATATTATTAAAAATGCCCCCTTCCCCAACCCTCGCAACATGCAACTGCTTCCCTCCCCCTCCCTCAGGTGTACTAAAAAAAGGGAGTGCCACCCAGCATATGGCGACTGGTGCAGCCCTCCTCGCACCACCTCAGACAGTCACCATCTAAATGAATAAGAGCACACTCATAGTACTGAGCGTGTTTTCGCTCTTATTCATTCCAGTGGTAGCCGACTGAGGTGATGTGAGGAGGACTGCACTGGTCCCATCTCCTGGATGTTGTCCTTGTTTTTTTTTTCCAGCACTCATGGAGGGGTGGTGGGAGGGCAGTTGGATGCTGAGTGCATTGGGCAAAAGGGGGCATTTTTGATACTATTAGGATTGTGAAAGAGGCGTTGGAAATTGGGTGCTTGTGGGATGGGGACTTTTTTTTAATCTATTGCGACTGTGGAGGGAAAGGTGGTGGACTTGGGTGCTATGGGGATGGGGGGGAGGTTATATTTTTTGTTTGTTTCTTCAGGCCATACCACTTCTACACTTTGTGTGGCAGACTTTGCAGCAAAATGGAGCTGCCCATTTACCAAGGGCCAAGTACATGTATTTTTCCACATGAAGCTCGCCCTTCATGAAGGATGAACTCCGTGAAGACTACTTGAAGTGTAGCGATGGAACTTTGCCTATTCCTATTTAGGACTTTGCACATGCTCAGTGAAGACTGCAATAGTGTGTATATGGAAGGAGTACCAGTAGCAAAACTACAGTTTACAAGCTAGTAATGCGGTCTGCTCTGTTGTAATGTTTGTTCTGCCCTATGAGGGTTCTAATGGCATGACAATGTATATTTTTAACTTTCTTATCAGCCAATTCTTGTCCTAATGGTACTGATGTTTGAATGTGTTCTAAACAGGGGATCCCAGGTCCGATCGGTCCCACTGGTCCAAAGGTAGGTTGCTTTTTATTTTCATCTGTTATACCATTAAAATCTTTGGTTGCATCTCTCCAGAACTTTGCTTTTTAATGTATGCTTTTTTTCACATCAGGGTAGCCAAGGAAGTCCCGGCGAACCTGGACAGTCTGTAAGTACGATTCGACATGTTGTTATCCAGTTAGTGGCACTTGCATATATAAAAACACAGATACAGTGGTTATAATGACTCACTGTAAGATGCTCTGCACTTGTGATATCCACTGTAATATCTCATTGTTATCTGCCTATTCTGTCACTATTGTCACTTTCCTGATGTGGAACCTGTGAAAAAGAGCACCTGTGCTCTACTGCTTTGGTCTGTGGTGGAGACAGAGAGCAGTCTGGGTACCAGTTGAACAAGAACCTGGACCCATGAAGCACTGTCCCAAAACATTTTCTTTTTCAGCAAATGGGAACTTTGTTGTTTCCTGGCTAAGAAATTCAACACTATCCTCAGTGTTTAATGACTGTAAATATAAAATTAAATACTGTAGTTGCCTCAAATTTGGGCACATCTGAGGAGATCTTTTGGATGCAGATCATTTGACAGAGGTACAGGTATTTATTAAATAACTTATTTATTTCAATTTTTCAGCCATCAAAGGACACACTGAGCTGCAAGCAGTTTGTTTCTAGGTGTGTCCTGGGGGAAAGGTACAAATGACAGATACAGTCAACCAAGTACAGCTGAAACAGTTAATAAAGTACAGCAATTTCATTTCATTTTATTTTTATACTGGTGGGTTTGTAGGACAAGCCCATTTTCGTAAACGTCCAGTTTTTACAGAAAGATACAGGACAAACAGACTTTACAATACAAGTGAACATCAATATAAATACATTAAGCATAACATGTACAAATTAAATTTGCTAACAAATTATTTCTAAGGGCTGTCTTAAAAGTTGCTAACTTATTTTGACTAATAACATTACTTGGAAGACTGTTATACAACCTAGCAGTAGCAAATCTTAATCAATTTTGACCAAAGACTGTGCGAAAAAAAGGAATCACAAAACCATCTCTACTCTACAATCTTGTACTGCCGGATTTTAAGATCATAGGAAATAGACTAGAGATACTTAGCAACGTTATACCCATCTGAACCCTATGTAAAAACATCAATGACCTTAAATTGAATGTTATACAGTTGTAACTATTACTTGTACAGAAAAATAAAGAAATTTATACAATTTATGGGATAAATAAATGTGCAGAATAAAACATTTTTTACCTCCGAACCTCTGGTATTCTTGCTGGCTGTGACATCACCATGCCATGATGTCCCAGTGCTGTCCTGCTTGTGTTCAAACTGAAATATTCAGTTTGAGGGACGTGGATATAGTTCATTGTCCACACAATGGCAGTTCCACTGGAAGTGCTGATTCATTGGAATGTCTTCAAGTTAGGCTTCTCCCACTACCAGGGAGGTATATCTTCCAGCTCCACCATGTGACATCAGATCTTTCTTTCCACTTGAAGAGTCTGGTCTTCTCCTTCACAGCTCTGCAGCATTGTAGGCTACCACCAAGTAGTGCATTGTGCAAATTTGTTTCTAAACACTTTCTTCAGGTTTTATTGTTCCTTGTCAGCTTTCCTCTCTCTCACATTGGTTCTGCCTCATTGACAGATTATGGACTCTGAAGAAGCGAAGCTAGCTTGTGGCTTCAAATTTTGCATCACGTGTCAGTAGGAAATGTCAAAGATAGGCCCACATGTGTCTTGCCGCTACTGCCTAGGGGCTACGCATGATATCTCCGGCTATGGCCTATGTCAGGCGATGCTCCTTTCATCTTTGGAGGATTGCATGGCTAGGCTTCTTTTTGGCTGGATGGCTGATAGGGATACCAAGCTCTGGCTGAGAGGTCGTAAGTTGGCCTCCACTGTGGCAGGCAGGGTTGGCTGCTCAGCTGGTGGCCATGGCAGAAGCTGTGAGAACTGCAGTGGTGGACACCTCGTTGACCTTGGCGCTGCTTCCAGTGGGGACTACCATCGGAGGGTCTTTCACAGAAGACTTTCGTGAAATGTGTTGGGCACACCAGGCCTATGGGGAGAGCCCTGTCCATCACAATAAGCATAAGTGCTGCTGGCACTGGTCATTTAACTGGGAGAGATCACAGTCCTCCAGTTCCCTTGATTTCCCCCATCCACTCGATACATGTCAAGGGCTCACTCCAGTCAAGCTTTGTGTGGTCAAGGGTTCAGTCAGCAGCTCCACAGTGCCCCCACCACTCAAGGGTTAGGCAAACAGCTCCACGGTGCCCCCATTGGGCTTGTCAACTTTAACACTGGCTGATCAGGGTGTTGATATCTTTCTAGGAGCATGGATATGTTGTTCATCCACACTGTCTGGCATTGTTCCTTTCCCCTTTAAATCTTGCTGGAAGTCTTCAAGCTGGCTCCTCCCACCCACCCGGGTGGTAAATACCTCGGCTCCGCCCCATGACGCCAGATCTTCCTTTCCGCTGGAAGATACAGGTTCCCTCGTGCTACTTTGCAGTAACAGAGGCCCTGGAGTCAAATCGACGGTTTTCGCCGCACTTACTCGCTTGCTGGTTTTGGCAAAGCTCATGGGCAAGCCATTCAAACCCATGCACAAGTGTGAGCTCTCGCACTTGTCGTGGAAGACTGCCTTCCTGGTGGCTATCACGTCAGCCAGAAGGACAGGGGAGCTCCAGGTGCTTTCGGTGGACTCCCCTTATCTGGTCATTCACAGGGACTAAGTTGTCCTGCGCCCCCACCCGAAATTCCTTCCGAAGGTGGTGTCAGAGTTTCACCTTAACCAGGTGTTGACTCTGCCGGTATATTACCCTAACTACACCTCGGATGCCGAGTACAGGCTCCATACTCTGGACCTCAGACATGCTCTCTCCTACTATAAGGAGAGGACGGTGGAAATTCGGGGAGAGGTTCGCTAGCTGTTTGTCACCTACGCTGAAGCCACTTCTGGCAGACCTACAGCCAAGCAGACTATTGCAAGATGGATCACATCATGCATAAGTCTGTGTTATGAATTGGCGGGCAAGGAGCCTCTCAGAGGGATAAGAGCTCATTCTACCTGCCATACTGCTGCTTCGGTGGCTGCTTCCAGGGACATCCCTATCCAGGAAATCTGTCGGGCTGCTACCTGGAAGTCAGCGAACACCTTCATTACCCATTACCACATCGACCTTGAGTCACGACGTGATGCTGGTTTTGGGGCCTCGGTTCTCCAATCTCTGTTTCCTAAGTAGGGGGTGTGCGCCTTGCCTCCCTCCACCCGGAGAACTGCTAGGAGTCTGCCAGACAGTGTGGATGAACAACATATCTATGCTCCTAGAAAAACAGGTTACTCACCTGTAACAGTAGTTCTAGGAGTGGTATATGTTGTTCATCCACCGACCCACCTGACCTCCCGGCTTACATGCATAACCTGGTTTCAGTGGGCTGATCTGGCGTCATGGGGCGGAGCCGAGGTATTTACCACCCGGGTGGGTGGGAGGAGCCAGCTTGAAGACTTCCAGCAAGATTTAAAGGGGAAAGGGACAATGCCAGACAGTGTGGCTGAACAACATATACCACTCCTAGAATTACTGTTACAGGTGAGTAACCTGTTTTTCTTGGCCCTGTTGACCAGTTGTTGGAGACTGACAAGGAGTCAGTCTCCAAGACCCCGGTTCTCCCAGGAGGATGTAGACCGGACTGTAACCCTGACTGACTCTACTCAGAACTAGTTCCACCAGTGGTTGTGCCATCGAAGCTGGTGCTCTTCCCGGCACCTCAGCATGTAGTCTGTGCCAACCCACCAGTAGCTTCTCCTCGACATCAGCCCTTGAGTCGACAGCTGAGGTGCCATTCACACTCTTGATCCTGCTTGACTGGTAGGTGCCACCGTCTACATTCCTTGACCTCCTCATCCTCAGGTGAGGAGAGGAATCACCGCTGAATGCAACAGCACTATGAGAAACTACTCTGGCATCAGTGGACCGTTGCAAGGCTGAGAAGGGGGTCTACCCCTCTGGCCCAATGGCCAACTGGCAGGTCCCAGTACTGCCCATGCTGGTCCATCCTCAGCAGACGTTCCTGGCGTCTGCCTCTTCACCCTTGTAGGTGAGCCACCTCTGCTGCAACTTTTGGTGGGAGCAGTGACCAAGGACTCCTGTGCTGCAGCTGACTTGTTAAACTGGTTGTCAGTAGAAATCACCCAGTCAGATGACTCCAGGGTAGTTGGTGGAACACAGCCATGGGTTGTCTTCAAAGAGCCCTCGGAGAACTTGGGCGGGTTGTCCATGGTGTCATCGAGGACCCACACCTTCGACCATATCTCGGTCGAAGACCTCTCCATTGACTGTGGGCCAGTGTCATTTGTGGTCTCTTCTGTTTAATATTGGAGTTTTTTTTTTTAACTCTGTTTTTGCCTCCCAGCATGTGGAACTCTCTCGGACATCCTGCATTGCCCCCAGCTCTACCTCCGTGCCTGAGAGGCCTCCTGAATCCTGGCACCAGCCTGGCTGCCACCCAGGGCGCTCTATCTGTAAATTCGGGCCGGGCTGGGCTCGGCCCAGGTAAGGAGTGCCACCGGCATTGGAGTGTGGTCGGGTGGATGCAGGTGCCATCGCCTATCCACAAGCTGTTTTTTTTTTCCTGTTTCTCCCTTGATACGTCCTCCCCCTCCCTGGCGGAGTCCCGAAGTGCAATGACGCCAGGGAATGTCTTGCTGTGACTCCACAACCCTCTACTTTTGGCCCTGAAGCATTGTGGTACCTCTGGTCTCCACCAGAGGTCACCATGGTGCCGGGCAAAGTCCCTACCCCCACCCCCCCAAGGAAGGAGAGCTGTCCTCCGGATGCTTAATCCTTCCTCTCCCCTGCTGACCCCTGGTGATTCAGGCTCATTCCCAAACCCGGATCTCCGGCGTGGTGCGAGGTGTGGCGTCCAGTGCCTCAACCCTCAGCGCCACCGGGCCGACCTAATATTGAAGTTTATGCATGTGCCTTTGGAGCCAGTTCAGAAACAAGGTAAATACCCCCTTTACCGATATCCTGGACAAGGACGATTTCCCAGGGGTTGCCTTTCCCATGGCTGAGGCCATTTTGGGACTGGTCCTGGAACTTTGGCAACATCCCGCATCCTGCCCATCACCATCCACTGGTATGGTCTACAAGTATGCGATCCCTACCAGGTCCCTTTCAGGGTTCTCGGGCCATCCCATGGCTAAGGGACTGGTCTCAGTCTCAGTCTTATGAAGTCTGGTGGCCAAGGGAATATGGACAAGCCCCCTGACAAGGAGTCTAAGAAATGTGACTACAAGTCCAAGAAGGTTTTTGCTGCTCTTCTCTCAGTCTCCATCAGGGGAGCTATGCCATGATGATGGCCAACTTTGGTCACTCCCTGATGTGAGTGCTGAATGAAGTCCTCCCTCACCTTTCTGCTGAGAAGCAAATGCCTGTAAAGTTGGACAGAGATCAGGGTCAAGCATCAGCTAAACACCAGATTCAGATGGCCGTGGACATTGGTGACTCCTATGCTTGTGCCATGGCGGTGGCTGTCACAGTGCATTGCGGGACCTGACTGTGCCTTTCCACCTTCACTGCAGACACTCGACACAGGCTGGCTGATGTCCCCTTCTTGGGCACGTACCTCTTTGGCCTGAGGGTTGAAGCTCATTTCTTGAAGATTGAGAAGTCCAGTGCCACCCTGGACTCAGTGGCTTCATCCTAAAAAGACTCTTACAGGCCAGAAACCTAAAAAGAATCCCTTTCAGTTTCAGTCATTTCAGCCACAGCAGCAGCAGTCCCAGTGGAGGCAGTACCAAGCCTGATGTCTCAAGGACATTTTCTCTGGCCAGGGGCCCAAAAGAGTTAAGGGTAGGGGAAGTGGTGCCCCTCTTACCCCAGCTGCCCCCGCCAAAGCTGCCCAATGACAGGTTGGGGGTGTCAACCTCCTGCCTGTCTAGTCTCTGACCCAGTTCCCTGTGTGTGTGGGGGGGTGCCACTTCTGGCCACATTGGTCCGTCATTATCATGGATAGCTGGGTTCTAGAGGTGGTACTGTAGGCAGAGGGTTGCCTCTAGATTTTGAGGCTCTCCAGCTTTACTGATCCCACTTTCCTCGATGACACTTGATGCACTGGTGTCAGCCGTCATCAAAAGTGTCTTTTACCATCTGAAGAACATTGCCTGGATCTGTGACCTGATTCCATCTGAGGACCTGACCACCCTGATACATGCCTTTGTCATGTTCAGGCTGGATGACTGCAATGCCCTGTACCTGGGGCTGTCTGGAGGCAATTTCCACCCGTCTGCAGCTGGTGCAGAACACAATGGCTAGGCTGTTGACTGGTGGTTCAAGATTTGACTGTGTCACACCTGTCCTCCGTGAACTGCATTGGCTGCCAGTGAGGTGGAGGATTGTTTTCAAGGTTGGATTACTGACCTATAAAGCCCTGCATGGGGGGGACCAGTCTACCTGCAAGACCTCCTGATTCCCTATCTTCCATCTCGAGCCCTCTGTTCTGCCGAGGGTTGCCTCCTTGTGGTTCCCAGGGCCAGGTTGAGGCATTTGGGGGAATGTGCATTCTCGGTTGCTGCACTGAAACTGCAAAATGCTCTGTCAAGACATCTAAGGGAGGCACCCTCGGTGGATGCCTTTAAAAAGGGACTAAAATGCTTGTATTTAATCAGGCGTTTGCCCTAAGCCGAAGACTGGAAATTGAATGATGGTTGTTTTATGATCTGTATTGTAAATAATAATAGAATTTTAATTTGGATCTCTGCTTTATGTGTTGGAAATTGTTATGCGCCATGTATGGAGTGTTTTTAAATATTGTTAAGCACCCCAAGCCTCAGGGATGGGGTGCTATATAAACAAAGTTTCTATCTATTTATCTATCCTTGAGAGTCCTCATGTTGCAGGACATGTTGTCTGCCTAAGGGAGGACAGGCACGGGGTCATAATATCGCACACGATACCGCGCATATGACCACCATGCAGCAGGAAACAGCATGCGGCAACAACAGACAGCTTTTCTTTTGTTTTGAGGGGGGCCTCACCCCCCAGAACTAATATAATCAACTCTGAGGGGGTGTGGACACTGGGGCAAGAAAAATAAATAAAACTAAGCGATTCCCTGGCAGGGAATCAAACCTTCGATTCCCCCCAACCCACACACACTGCAGGGATAGGTGCCCTAGCCACTCCACCATGGGAGCGGCTCGACTGAGCACCCAACCAGCAGTGGCTTCATACACTTCCTCCTTCCTGGTGAGCGACAGGGGGTAGCGATAATATCGCATCACTGATATTCCCCATCGCTCTAATCCCCTGCGCGCTACATGTAACGTGCTCCTGCTATGCACGGATTAGTGTGCACAGTTATGACACGGTACTGGGAGGACATCGCTCTGCTCCTTGCAATAGTCATTCACATATTTGTGAATGACTATTACAGTATGCACAGTGTGGACCAAAGGGCTGCAGCTGTTACTGTAAACTGTAATTCGGTGGGCAGCTACAGAGGTATGTGGGTGGGTTTGCTGCTGCCCGCCAATGACGGGGGGTAGCTGGGTGGGCAGGGGGTCATGTGTGGGTGAGGGGTGCCACTGACCACCAGAGACGATCACCGATGATTTTACAGATGATTGTGGCTGCGGGAGGGGTGGGTGGGGTTCCACTAGACCACCAGGGAATTATTGTACACGTATTTCTTGGCAATCTGGCTACGGGGAGGGAGGAGGGTACCACTAAACTACCAGGGAATTGTAATACATTTATTTCTCAGCGATCGGGCTACAGGGAGGGAAGGGAGTACCACTAGACTACAAGGAATTATTAAACATTTATTTCTCGGCGATCGGAGCTATGGGAGAGGTGGGGGATGCCACTGGACCACCAGGGAGGTGACTTTATCTTACAGTCGACGATCAGTGCTGCGGAAGGGGTGGGGGGACCACTAGACTGCCAGGGAATTATAAAAAGGGTATTTTACGAGGATCAGGGTTACAGGAGGGATGGGGGGACCACAAGACTACCAGGGAATTATGAAAAGGGTATAGTACGGGGATCGTGGCTTCAGGGTGGGAGGGGGTGCCATGAGACCCCCTCTGGCAGCACCGCATGCTGTGCAGGACACCATGTGCATTTCGCTGGCCTGCTCTGCACAACACATGCAAATGGGGCCATAATGACATGCAAATGGCCCCATTTGCGCCTTGCATGTATTATGGCTCCATTTGCATACTGCTGGCTGAATATCAGAAATTTGCACATGGCGTAACTCTGTTGTGCTATCGCAGTTCCCATTCCAGGTATTCAGCCCTGTCGGGGGCGGGGGGGGGGAATGCGCCTGCGCATCCTATTTGTGCAGTGCAAATTACCTGACATATTCGGAGGAGATGTGCCATGGCTCATCTCTTTTGAATATATCCCTGAGTTGCACCAGCACAATTCAGTTGCGCTGTGCCACCACATGCACCATTGCCAGGCGCAGTTCTGAATATCGGGGCCATAGACTCAATTATGCTAAAGATTTTCAGTTATTTCTCGATTTACACTGTACAAACAGAGCCTCTGAAACAATTCTGTGACTGTTGAAGTTGAATATCCACAGTTATTCACAGTAAGACGCGATGGCGTTTTCTCTTTCCAGCTATCACGAGGCTACTGCAAATGTTCCCAGCTTTGCAGGCATTCTTCTTGTCACAGAACAAACCTCCTACTCTGATACAGAAGTTCTTTGCGAATGAGTTCAGTGAGGTCTGCTTGTGGCAGATGCACTCACTTAAGTCTGTGTTCCACTCTCACATAAAAAGTATTGAGAGGGTACTTCCCTGGTAGAAGTGATAAACATATTAGAGTCTGTCCGTGGTGTCCTTGGGGAGTCAAAAAATCACAACTTCATGTCATTAAAAGTCAAGCAAATTCTGAGCCAAAAGCAGAAGGAGGGGTTTGGACCAGAGTGTGACAGGTTCAGTAACAATGTACAAGACCTCTACACGACCTGCATTGAGTACTTGGAAATGTGGCTTTACCTTTCCAGGAGTTTTCTTGTTTCGTGCGGATGTGCCTATCTGACACCCCTTCTTGGAATCATATTGAGTCATGTATCAAGTATCTGAACGAGAAGGAGGCTGAAATTAATGATACGAAATGCTTCGATCAGTTCTGTAATATGAGACATTTTGTGCAAGACAAAAATGGTCAAGATGAAGGAGACTTTGGCTCTTTACTAGATCATGAGAAATGGGCAAGGTACTTCACAAGTGCAAATAATGTAGAATGCTATTCAAAACTACTCAGTATTGCAGAATTCTTTATTGCCATTCCTAGCCACAATGGAAATGTAGAGGGCCTTCTCACTGATCCCAAGTCAAGTGGACTAAGGAGAGGAATAGCCTATCTTATTTCGAGATACAGCTCTTGCAGCAGGTAACACCATTAGGACTGAAGCCAGCAGGCATCAGGACCCCACGGAATTCTTCTAGCTAGCTATCTTCAGCGGGGACCGCCCCCGACGTCGATCCTGCCTCCGACGTAAGGCATAGTACATAAGGGGGCGGTCCCGCCAGATTCCCCAGTTCTTTCCCGCCGTCGACTTGCATGTCTCGACCCTTCGGATTGTTTCTAGCGCGTGACACACGGTTAAGTTCTTCCTTCGGGAAAACGTTTATTTCTTCGGCTCAGTTGCTGTCTGATGTCCTCTCCAACCTCCGTTGAAGGCCATCCCTCGAAAGTGCGCTGTGGCAGAGCAAATCCCATTCAAGGATCCGCATTCGCTGCGGCCCGTGCCTAGGCCCAGACCACCTACACACCGTCCTGCACTTTCTGCCAGGGGTTCAACAGCCGGACCCGATCCGTCAGCCAGAAGGCCCTGCAGGCGCTCCTGCTCGAGGAGAAGATTAAGGCCATGGACACCTCCAAGGGGATCTAGCAGAGAAGGCCCAGAAACACTCTGGAAAGCACAGGGAGAGGGTTCCATCCAAGTCCCCGTCTAGGGCCTCTGACTCCCGTAGTTCCGGCTCCCGGTCCAACCGTTTGCCCTCCCGGGCCCGTTCTCAGCCTCCCCCCGCTGCGGTGAAGAAACCTTCGGGCTCCTCTTCCTCCTCACAGGCCAAGACCTCAAGGCCCTCTTCGTCATCTTCTTCCAAAGCCCTGGTCAGGTCTGGGGACCGTCATCATCACCACAAGTCAGGTTTCCGCCATTCCGAACCCGACGTCAGGTCTGCCTCCTTGCCTCCTCCTCCCCAGTGGAAGACCAAGGAGCTTACCTCTCTTAAAAAGCCGTCGGACCCGACGTCGGCCCGTCCGACATCGGCCACTCATCACAGGTCCCAGGAGCCGTCGACCACCAGACGCCCATCGCCGGTCAGGCCTTCACCCTCTCGGTCGTCGGCAGGAGGGCCGACGTCCACATCTGTACGTGTAGAGAAGAGGACCCCGACGCCTCCTACCGACGTCGGTCAGGAGACTATCACAGAGGAGGAGTTGATGCAGCCCGAGGACCAGACGGGTGAACCCAGTCCTGTCGCACCTCCCAGGGAACCCTCCCCACAACCTGAGGCCCCTGAGGAGCCAACGCCGGAACCTGATGACCGGCCACTGGTGCCCAGTCCGTCGTCGGGCCTTTCCTTTTCTGAGGTTAAGGAGCTCTTTACTTACTGGTGGGATACCATTAAAAGGGATATGGTTCCCACACCACCTCCTCTTCCTCCTCCTCCTCCGCCACCTGCGACCCCTTCGGCTCCTGTGCCCCCTTCTCCGTCCGGGGCAGCAGGCCGAGTACCTCTCCCCCAGGAGCCTATGGACCCTCCAAGGGGGAGATCAGATAAAAGGAGACCTCCGTGTAGATCTTCTTCAGGGTCACCCAGTCCTAAGAGACCCAGAAGACGCCGTTGTTCACCTTCAATGGAGGATACGGGATCGGAGTTCTCGGCAGGATCCAGATCCCCCTCTCCCCTTCACATCCCCTCTCCGGACCCACGTGAGCTTCCTAGATCTCCTCCGGATGACCCATCGTTCTCAGAGATCATGAGACATATCCAAGAGAACATGGGCTGGGATGCGGAAGAATTAGACCCCGAGAGACTACGCCTCGCTAGGTATCTTCGGCAGAAGGATCCTAAGCCTGTGGTGGTACCACCCTTGGTGGACACTTTTGTGGATGTCACCAAGGCAGCGTGGAAGCATCCACACTCGCTCCCGGCAATGCTGAAGAAAGCTGACCGCCTGTACAAGGCTCCTAAGGAGGACCAGTACTTGGCTCAACATCCTCTGGCCGACTCTCTGGTCATAACAGCCTCTCATGACCGGTCCCAGAGACCACAGCATTTGAGCACCCTGCCACCGGACCCGGAGTCCAAACAGCTGGGTGCTATGGGCAGGCGGAAGTATGCTTCCGCTACTTGCGCCATCAGATCCCTGAACTACTTGACCCACATGGTGCAGTTCCAAAATGCCTTGTGGGAACAGGGACTGGATCTGGCGGAGAAATTGCCAGAAGTTGAGCAGAAGGAGGAGATGTTGCAGCTCCTCCATACGGGTTCGGACGTGGGAACCCAGGTGCTGCGAGCCGCGTATGATTCCGTGGACTCCTCGGCCAGAGCAGCAGCTTCAGGCGTATGCCTCCGGAGACACTCATGGCTCTGTGTCTCCGGATTTACCCCGCACATCCAGAAGAACATCATGGATGCCTCTTTCGAAGGAAAAGTTCTCTTTGGTGAACCCTCTGAGAAGGTTCTCACCAAGCTCCAAGAGGCCGGGAAGGCGGTGAGGTCGGTCCAGGCAGTGTACCGACCGAGGCTTAGTTCCTTTCGTAGGAACCAAAGCTGTTTTCGTGGACGGACACAGAGACAACAGTCCCGCACCGGTCCACAACAGAGGGGCTCCGGTTCCCACAGAGCCCAGGGAAGACAGCCCGCAGGCCGAAGTCAGCGTCCAGCTAAGCTGGCTCAGCCCGCAGGCCCCTCCGCCGCCACAGCTTGACTCCTTCCTGGCCCCCGCCCCTCAGGATTAACGGGACATCAAGGTCGGGGGTCGTATTGAGAATTACCTGCCAGGATGGCAGTCCATAACCACTGACAGGTGGGTTCTTCAGTTGGTCGAAAAAGGCCACTTTATAGAATTCGCAGACAAGCCACCCTCGAGGCCTCCTCTGCTCTTCCGTTACTCGGGTCAGCACAAATTGCTTATCAGGCAAAAAAATACTTGCGCTCCTGCAAAAGGGAGTGGTAGTGTATGTCCCAGAGAACCAGAGAGGGTCCGGATACTGTTCCCACTTCTTTCTGGTTCCGAAGAAAACAGGGGACCTCCGTCCAATCCTGGACCTCAGCGACCTCAATATGTCGGTCGCCTACAAACAATTTCGCATGGTGACTCTGCAGGGTCTTATTCCCATGCTAAAGAAGGATGCCTTCTTAGCGTCCCTGGATATGCATACCTACATATCCTCATAGCTCAAGCGCACAGGAGGTTCCTGCGCTTCGAGTTCCTCGGCCACCACTTCCAGTTCCGAGCTCTTCCATTCGGACTCTCATCAGCCCCCAGGGTCTTTACCAAATGCAAGGCAGTCATGGCAGCGTCTCTAAGGAGACAGGGCCACTATGTGTTTCCGTACTTGGACGATTGGCTTCTCATGGCCGCCTCCAAAGAGGCATTGTTGATGGCTATCCAGAGCACCCAGGCTCTGTTTCGGTCTCTGGGCATCATAATCAATTATGAGAAGTCTCTCCTTGTACCGTCGCAGAAGCTGCAGTTCATAGGCGCAGTTCTGGACACCGTTCAGGGGAGAGCATTTCTTCCAGACGACAGAGCGGAACACATCAGATCCCTCATCAGGGATCTCTCGGTGAAGAAGACTGTCCCTGCCAGGCTGGTCCTTCGTCTGCTCGGACACATGGCTGTGGCCATTCTGACCATCCCTTTGGCAAGGCTCCACATGCAGGTAACTCAGTGGATGCTCAAGATACAGTGGGACCAAAAGCAAGACCACATGCAGCATCCGGTCAGAATCACAAATGCCGTGATTCGAGACTGGCAGTGGTGGCTAGACCCAGGAACGCTCTCTGCGGGTGTCCCTTTCTCAGCGCCATCCCCCGGAGGTGATCCTTTTCACAGATTCCTCAGGGCTGGGGTGGGGAGCACACCTGAACGGGGTGAGGTCCCAGGGAACATGGACCCCTCAAGAAGCTCATCTTCACATCAACATTTTGGAGATGAGGGCGGTCCTTTATGCCCTGCAGGCCTTCCAGTCAGAGATCCCGCCGATTACTCTTATGATCCAAACAGACAACACGGCGGTGATGTATTACCTCAACAAACAAGGAGGTGCACACTCTTACCCCCTTTGCAGGGAAGTGATGAGAGTGTGGGATTGGGTAATCCAACACGGCGCGAACCTGATTGCAGTTCACGTTCCCCGGAGTGGACAACACAATCGCAGACGGCCTGAGTCGTTCCCAGGCCAGGGTCCACGAGTGGGAACTTCTTCAAGGGGTTGCAGAGGATCTGTTTCTTCAATGGGGCACTCCAGAACTGGACTTATTCGCTTCCCCATCCAACGCAAAACTGCCCAATTTCTGCTCGCTAGATCCAGGGCCTGGTGTTTTCTGGCGAGACGTGTTGTCCCTCTCCTGGGCGAACAGATTCCTCTACACCTTCCCTCCCTTCCCGTTGATCCAGAGAGTTCTTCTCAAACTGCGCAGGGAGCATGCAACATTGATCCTGGTAGCCCCTTTCTGGCCCAGGCAGATCTGGTTCCCCTTGCTCACGCAGCTGTCCCGGGAACCTCCAGCCCCGTTGCCCTTCAGCTCCCATCTCTTGTCTCAGGAGGAAGGTTCACTGGTCCACCGGACTTACGTTCACTGAACCTGCATGCATGGCTCCTAGAGACATAGCCATTTTGTGACACGGGGTCTCGCAAGAGGTGGGAAGTTCTTTCATGGCCAGAAAGCCGCAACGCATGCGACGCATAACCATGAAATGCGCCATTTTTGCTTGTGGTTGTAAGCACGGCCTTTCTCTAGGGTTGCCCGTGAAAGCGGTGTTAGAATACCTGCCCCTTTTCCATTCGGGTCTCGCCTACTCCTCTATTAAGGTGCACCTCTACGCTATTTCTGCTTACCACTTCCCAGTGGGACAGTGGCGCAACTTGACGCCTCTCGAGACTTTCTGAGAGGGGTGTTACACCTTAGGCTACCCATTAAGGACCCTGTTCCTCCATGGGATTTACTCTTTGTCCTGGAACAACTCACGCTTCCTTTGAACCTGCCGCAGATTGTGAGCTGCGTTTCCTGTCATGGAAAACGTTATTTTTAGTTGCTGTTACATCAGCAAGGAGAATTTCCGAGCTTCACGCTGTCATGTGTAAGGAACCTTATTTGATTTTCCACCAGGACAGAGTGTCCCTGAGGATGAATCCTAAGTTCTTGCCTAAGGTGGTCTCTGCACTCACTCTCAATCAGGACATTGATCTGCCTGCATATTTCCCTAAATATTCTAATAGAGGAGAAGCACTGCTCCACACCCTGGATGTTCACTGCTGTCTAAGGTATTACCTGAACAGGACTAAACAGCTTCGCAAGTCGGAGCAACTCTTCGTTTCCTTCGCTGAGAGGATGATGGGCCAACCAGTATCGAAGCAGTCCCTTTCTCGCTGGCTTGTCCAGTGTATATCATACTGCTATGATACAAAGCAGAAACCCCTCCCGGGTACAGTCCGGGGCCATTCCACTAGGGGGGTGGCTACCTCCTTTGCAGCACTTTGTATCGTCTCCTCCTCTGCCATTTGTGCTGCAGCCACTTGGAGCTCTGTGCATACTTTTATCAGGCATTATAGCCTGGACATTGCTTCACGGCGAAGAGCCGGTTTCGGCCTGGCCGTGCTACAGGGTCTCCTGTCCTAGAGTCAGGATTTGGTATGGATTTTCCTAGTTTCCTCCTCCCAGAATGCTTACTAGCGTTATTGCTTGGAAATCAGTCCTAATGGTGTTACCTGCTGCAAGAGCTGTATCTTGAAGTAAGATAGTACAGTTACGTAAGAACTTACTGTAACAGTAGATCTTCGAGAACAGCTCTTGCAGCAGGTACCTTCCCGCCCACCTTCCCCCTTGGAGGAGGCATGGCTTTCTGAGCCTTTGGCAGGGGTTTACGCCCTTTTGTCTTCTGATGGTGGATCCTCGCTCTCCCATTCTGATGTCATCCTGTGGCCGAAAGTCTCCGGCGGGAGAACTGGGGAATCTGGCGGGACCGCCCCCTTATGTACCACGCCTGACGCCGGGTGTCCTCGGCTGAAGATAACTAGCTAGAAGAATTCGTTGGGGTCCTGACGCCTGCCGGCTTCAGTCCTAATGGTGTTACCTGCTGCAAGAGCTGTTCTCGAAGATCTACTGTTACGGTAAGTTCTTACGTAACTGTACTTTCTCTTGAGTCAGTTAAGGCGCTAATTGTTGTACAGCATAACATCAGGTACTTGTCTTGCAGTAAGTTTTGCGATTATTTGATGAGCCACCCTCCATTGCTGAGGAAAATTTGATTCTCAGAAAAGTACACATAGATTGTAAAATCAGTTAGCTTTAAGTTTACTGATTGTCTGCTTGACTGTACTGTCTGTACATACATAATTGAACTAAAAAATTATCACTGGGCCATCCAAGGAGGCCATGGAGTGGTCCAGGAAATCTGGCCCTCCTGACCTGCAGGAACTTGGGCCTTCTGGTCATCCCATCCAAGTCTGAACTAATCTCCTTGCAGGTGCTCCTGTTTATTGGGGCAGAACTGGACTCCCTGCAGGCCAAGGCCCACCTCCCTATGGACCAGATACTGGTTCTTACCTCTTTTTCCCCGATCATTTTAGGTTGGGTACTTGCACCCTGCCCAGGATTTCCTGAGGCTGCATTGGGCCCACTGATGGATGGGCCACCTTCTGTGGGAGTTGGGCTGTCAGTGATCCCAGCATCTAGGCCACTTGGACCAGCCAGTCACAGTGATCCAACCAATGTGAGATGCCATCCAGTGGTGGCTAGACCCTGCACATCCAGAGGATGAAGTCCCATTTGTCTGCCCAGAACCATCCATCATGCTCACGATCGATGTATCTCTGATGGAGTGGGAAGAACACATGGGAGACCGCAGAGCCTGCAGGTTCTGGTCACCCAGGGAGTCCCGCTCCCACATAAACCTGCAGGAGCTTCATGCAGTTTGGCTAGCCCTGATGGAATTCATTACTCTAGTGAGGGGTTAGATTGTGCAGGTCCAGACAGGCAACACCATAACCATGTTCTACTTGAACAGGCAGAGCGGAATGGACTCTCTTCCCTTGTATCTGGAAGCCATCTGCACCTGGACCCTCATGTGCAGCCTGTGTGCAGATCTCCTGGTGATCCATGTCGCCAGAGTAAACAGTCAACTGGCAGATGTTCTCAGCTGGGTGGGAGAGGTATTGCATAAGTAGTCCCTGCATCAGTAGGTAGTATGCCACCTGTTCTCCCAGGGGGGAACCCCTCTGGTGGATCTGTTTGCCTCATAGGAGAATGCCAAACTGAGGTTGTTTTGTGCCTGCCCCCCACAGTCCAGGAAACTGAGGAGAGATGCCTTCACAAGACCCTGGACCCCAGGTATTGTGTACACCTTTCCTTCCTTCCCCTTGATCCACAAAGTGGTGGTCAAGCCCCGGAGAGGACAAGGCATGGATGATCCTGATAGCTCCAGACTGGCCAAGGCAGTTATGGTACCCTGATCGCCTCAGCCTCTGCACTAGGCCTCCATGGCACTTGTCTCTTCATCTGGACCTGTTGAACAGACAACAGGGGATGGTCCTGGACCTGGACCTTCAGTCCCTGCACCTCACAGTCTGCTTCCTGAGTGGCTAGAGTTCCAGGCTTTGAGTATCTTGGAAGCCGTGCTCCACATTTTGGAGGCCTCATGAAAATAGTCAATTCACCGGTGCTATGCCTTTAAATGGAAAAGATTTTCCATTCAGGGTTAGGGAAAGGAGCTTGATCCCCTTGCCTACCCTGTGCCCAGTATCCTTGAGTACCTTTAGTCCCTCTCTCAGTTGGGGCTGCAAGCGACAACCCTTAAGGTGCACCTGGCAGCCATCTCTGCATATCAGACATGGATTGGTATGCTGGTGGTAGCCCAGGAGAAAGTGGTTGGGTGCTTTTTTAAGGGTTTTGACCAGCTGACCCCTGCAGTGTGTGAACCACCACCACCATAGGACCTGTTGCTGGTGCTGAATATGCTTATGGGCAAGCAATCTGAGTCTATGCACAGGTGTCAGATGTCACACCTGTCATGGAAGATGCCCTTGTTTGTGGCCATTACATTTGCCAGAAGGGTCACAGAGCTCCAGGCACTGTCAGTGGAGTCTCCATATCTGGTCTTCCACAGGGACAAGGTTGTCCTTTGCCCCCACCCGAACTTTCTCCTGAAGGTAGTATCGAAGTTCCATCTTACCCCAGTGATGAACCTTCTGGTATATTTTACCAGCCCATCTTTGGAGGCAGGCCAACGGCAGGCTCCAGACATTGGACCTGCAATGGGCTCTAACCTGTTGGGGGCTGGAGGCTGGCAGTATAGCCTAGAGGTTAGAGTAATGAGCAGTGAATGAGCTTGATACAGCCAGCAAACAGACCTGGGTTTGATTCCCACAACCTCCATTTGCATACTGTGTGACTCTGAGCAAGTCCTTAACTGCCCCAGTGCTCCCAGGTCGCCCACGGAAACAGGCACCTGTGCCTAGTGGGCCTTACCTGGTTACCAAAGAATAAAATAAACAAATAAAATTATTATTATTATCATTATTATTAGGAGCACATGGCTGGAGTTCAGGGTGAGGCTTGCCAGCTGTTTGAAACATTCAGTGAAGCTGTGCCTGGTAGACCAGCAGCTTAGTGGATGATTGGCAGGTGGGCAACATCCTGCATGGACCTCTACTATAGGTTGGCTGGTAGGGAGTCTCATGTAGGGCATAGGGCTCATTACACCAGAAACATTGCTGCCTCAGTGACTGCTTCCAGGGACATCCCTTTCCAGGAGATCTGCAGGGCTCCACCTGGACGTCAACACATAACTTCCTTTCCCTTCACAGCATTGACCTTGAGTCTCATCAGAATGCTGCTTTGGTGACCTTAGTTCTCCAGTGTTTGTTCACCAAATAGGGGTGCGCACCTTGCCCCCTCCTCCCGCAGCACTGCTGGAAGTCTGCCATTGTGAGGATAGTGAACTGTATCCACGCCCCTAGAAAAATAGGTTACTCTCTTGTAACCATAGTTCTAGGAGTGGTATATAGTTCATATCCACACCACCCATCCAGCCTCCCCTGGCATGTGGCACACAGATCCCTGCTTCCAGTGTGTAAGATCTGGTGTTATGGGGCGGAGCTGGAGGATATACTGCCCGGGTTGTGGGAGGAGCTTAGCTTGAAGATGTTCCAACAAATCAGCACTTCTAATAGAACTGCCAATGTGTGGATGTGAACTGTATACCACTCCTAGAACTACGGTTACAAGTGAGCAACCTATTTTTTCACATTGCTGGTGCTGCTTGTCACGAGTGTTCTGTAGTCTTTTTTTTTATGCAAATTTTACATTCATTTTTTCCTACCTTATAGAGTGCTACAAGATAATCCTGCAGCATGGTATAAAAGGGCGTCTCGTGGGAAGTCCAAAAATGAGCTTTTTATGTACTCTTGGATGGGTCTGTTACTGCAGCACTAACACACATAACTGCACTTTGCCCAAGCACTCATTGCTAGGCAACAATGATGGCAACATTTAAAAAAAAATGTTTATTTACTTATTTAAAGTTGTTGACTGGGAAAGGCACACTGTGCCAGAGCTCGTTTCCAGGTGCAACCCAGGAGAGAGGAAGTAGGGACGTTACATTCAAACAGTTCAAAAGATTTGTATATACATTTAAAGTTTAGACACAGTACTGTACAGTCAAGGAGTATTTTCTACAGGGGGAGGTTAATATGTTGAAATTTGTAACACAGTAGACTGGTTGGTGCACAAATAATGGTTTACAGAAATGGAGAAGTAAGCAATGACATTTCAGTGTACAATAAAAAATTCCGTGTAACCACCAATAGGGTGGTGCCTACAGTGCTTGAAGAAGTGGAGTCGAGGCAACGAGTGGGAGAGTGGAGAAAGACTTTGAGAAAAACACGGGAGAAGTGCTAATATAAGAGGGGGTCTGGGAGCACCTTAGTATATGAGCATTGGTTTGCATGCAGGGGGGGATAGGAAGAGGTGAGAGGAGAAGGGGGGAAGGTAGAGAGGCTGTGGAAGGGCAAGTGTACGGGAATTGAAAAAAAATTAGAGCTGGCCGACCCAGTGACGTTGAAGGGCTGAGGCACTGGATGCCTTACCTTACATCATGCCGGCGACCCGGGTTCGATAATGAGCCCAAGTTATCGGAGAGCCGGCACCGGGGGTTGGGGGAGGAGGGAGCAGGACTGAGCAGCTGAAAGACAGCTCTCCTCTCTCGGGGAGGACTCTGTTGCCTGTTAGTCTCCACTGCCCCGGATGGGAGATCCGCGGCAGTGTAGGTGAGTGGACGGCAAACAGTGGGAGGGCCCTGCATTGTATGGTGCATGTTTCCACACACGGGCATGGCCAGGAGAGGGTCGGGTGAAAACAAGGGAAAAATATGAGGCATGAACACAATAAAAAAAATTACAGCAGGTGAAGAGAGTGAATAAAGAGTATGGCTGTACACAGAGCTAATTTTTAATATTTGTATGTGTGTCTCTTGTATTTATACTTGTATCTTTGCTATTTGCATTTGTGTCTCTGGTATGAGTATCTGTATCTGTTTGCACATTCATATTTAGTTAAAATATTTGTTTACATTTTAGACTCCTTTCTGTTAATGATTGTACAAGACCAAGGGGTTGAGAGTTATAAATGAAATATGTAAATTTATCAAAAAAATATGCAGTCACATAAGCAGCAATAGTCATGTATTTGTCACCAAGACCCAGCTAAGGTCTAGTGCTACTTTAAGTGGTGTAATGCAAATTTTTTTTAAACATTATGTTTATTGTTTGAGAACAAACATATAGTTACATTTATTAACATTTAATTTTACAGATGTACATAGAGTATAACCAGGAGGGTGCCACTCCTCTTAATACACTCGGTTATTCCATTAAATGTCATGAGATACGTCATACGGGGGTTCCGCAGCAGATGAATTCAGATTAATCATAATCCAGTCACAATAAGCTGTTGTAGGAGTCCATGAGCTGCATGGTGATTATACAGTCAATAATCAAGTCTGAGAGTCACCAGTACCCGTCCCTCCTAGGGGATCAAGGGCATCCGCCATGCCTGTCCATAGTGATTGCACTAAAAGTCCGATCAGTACAGAGATATATACACTCTAAAGCTGGTTTCAAACTGTATACTCAGAGCAGTTAAACATGCTACTTAAAAACCCAGAACAAAACTCTCTTAGTGTGGTTGTAGAATGCTACCACTTAAACTATATTGAACAAGGTGCTGTAACCTATTACGTAGCTGTCGATCGAGAAATGGCTTATATCAATACAGTCTGTCAGAAATGAGCAGCAACTTTTTTACCAACATTTAAGCAAAGCCCAGAACTGGGGGGGGGTGGAGAAATTATAGCCCCAAGTCAATACACAATTAGGCATTCCACCCATACAAATGAAAAGATTAACAGTTCTTACCTTAGGGCTTATACTTGGTCCCCTCCCCCCCATAACCTTGCAGAACTGTATATTTTAACACAATAAATGTTCACATTCAGCTGAGTTCTTCATGCGGAATCCTCTGCAGGAGATACTCGGGGTCAGGTAGCTGCATTCTTCTGGCAACACTTCATGGCGCCCGCTGGATCCGAATAGATATAGACTCTGCCCTGGTGCACAATATGCAGACAAGCTAGAAAGACTAGGCCATGCAAGATTTCCGCCTCATGAGGCAATGCTCTTACCCCATCAGATTTCTTCTGTTTCTGTCTGGGGGCATATCCAAGATCCAGGAACATCCTGATCTGCTGGCCGTCATGAAGGAGAGATTTATTCTGCCTTGTCAGGGCCAGAAAATAGTCTCGGGAACCTACTCATTCTGAGACTGTCACCACCATCTGTGGAGCTTCTGGGTTGTCAGGTCAGCCCCAGGGGCTGACACAATGCACATTTTGGAAATGCTGGACTATAGGAGCCGCTTCCTCCCCCAGCTGCTGCACCAGCCAGTCCTGCATAAAGAGCATCAGGTTGCCTTCACACCCTTAAGCCAGTCCCAATATTCTTCAATTGTGAGCATGTGCCTAATTCTCTAAGGTCTCCAAGTGGGATTTTAGGTGGGTGTTTTCTTTTGTAACTGTTGAGTCTACTCCCATCGCTGCATCTGCCTTTTTAGTGGCTTCCGCAGATGCAAGTGTGACCCATTCTATGATCATTTCGATTGAAGTGACTCTGTTGGCGAGAGCATCAAATTTATTGGAAAGTCCAGTCACTGATGCGATTCCAGTTTGGCTCCCAGCATTTGTAGAGTCTCTTTGGAGGTCCCTTTTTTTTGTGCTCAGGCTCATGGCCCTATGCTTCCCACGTGGTCGGAGCTCCCAGAACAGTTTGGGATCTAACTCTGTCTCCCGACGCTTTCTCCTTACGAGGATTTCCCATCTCTGTCAGAGTAGGTTCCTGCACCAAAATCATGTGATTTAAGTTAGCTGCTCAGAGATTTACTGCAGCTAAATACTTTTATTGGTTAATCGAGTTGTAGAGCTCTATCTACTAGTGGTCATCTTGCTTGAGCTCCACAGTGCCCCCACCCAACACAAATATTTGAGTGGTATTTGTATTTGTAAAAGTACAGCATTTGTGCCTATGCAGTGGGGGAATGAAATAAAGTATAAATAAATGTGTTTATTTGCAGTCATGACACACCTGGGGCCTTATATTTAAAAGTTTGTGCGGGATCCCCATATTCAAAAGGAGCTGTTACATGGGCAAAGAGGGTTAGCACCCGCACAGAACATAATGTATGCGTGTAGGCAAGGGGAAGGGTGTGGCCATAAATATCCGCTTTACCCCATATTCAGTGGCTTTTCCCTGCACAAAAGGGTTTAGCGTGGTCCTTTTGTGCAGCGCAAATACCGCCGAAAAGGAAACCCTGACTTACCTCTAGGCAGCTCTAGCGGCTGCCAGAAGTAATGCAGCCACCTAGCCAGTTGGCTGCTGGGGGAGCACAACCATCCCCTGTGGTCCCTTGCACCCCCACACCCAATTGCCAGCCCCTAATGTACAAATTAAACTCCCTAGTGCTAGTGGTCCCCAATCCAATCGCTGGCTCAGACCAAAAATATATCCTGGTGCAAGTGGTCCCCCCCACTGATTGCCGCCCATACATTAGGAAAATATATCCCTGGTGCTAGTGGTCCCCCCACCAACACCGATCGCCAGCCCATACTTTAGAAAAATATATCCCTGGTGCTAGTGGCCCCCCATCACTGGCCTGTACTGTATATACATATATATCCCTGGTGCTAGTGCCCCCCATCACTGGTCTGTACTGTATATACATATATATCCCTGGTGCTAATGGTCCTTCCCACTCTGATCACTGGCCTGTACTTTAACTATCTCCCTGGTGCTAGTGCCCCCATCACTGGCCTGTACTGTATATACATATATATCCCTGGTGCTAATGGTCCCTCCCACTCTGATCACTGGCCTGTACTTTAACTATCTCCCTGGTGCTAGTGGTCCCCCCTTGCCAGTCGCCAGCCCATACTGTGATAACATTAAATCCCTGGTGTCTAGCACCCCCCACTGCAGCGCCAACCCCCCCATTCCCCTCTGTGCCATGGGTGCATACGGCGACTGGCGCAACCCTCCTCACACCTCCTCAGCCATCTGCCGTATGTCCAGGCATGGAGTGCGACCCTTATTTATTGGACAGGGCACATCACCTTGTCATGTAAATAAGAGGCGCACTCCCTGCCTGGAAATACAGCAGCCAGCTAAGGAGGTGTGAGGAGTGCTCCACCGGTCACTGTATGTGTCAGTGGCACTGAGGTGACTGGGAGTGGGTGGGATTTTGGTACCCTGGTTGGGGGGGGGAAGCTAGATGCCAGGGATTTCATGTTATCACAGTATGGGCCGGCAACCATGGGGGAGGGGGAACCACTAGCACCAGGTGTAGTTTTTTTTTTTTTTATAAACAGGATGGCGATTGACTGGCCTGGTGGTGCTGAGGGTTGAGGCGCTGGACGCCACGCCAGCGACCCGGGTTCGGGAACGAGCCCGGGCCATCGGGGGTCAGCAGGGGAGGACTGGGATTGAGCATCCACAGACTGCTCTCCTAGTTCTGGGGTGGGCTGGAGGATCTTCGCCGTGCTGTAGCGGCTCCTGGAGATGCCCTGGGGCACTGCAGGCATCGGAGACAGCAGAGGGGAAGCGCGGCGGACGTCGGCACGTTGTGCCGGACATCATTGCACGTCTGTGCTCCAAGGGGCCAAGTAAAGAGGAAAATGGCTGGGCACGACCATGCAGCTTGATGGCCGTGCTCCGAGCTGCCCAGAGGACTTTGGCGGAGTCCTGTCGGGGAGGGTCTGGGGCTGACCTCGCTGGCAGAGGGGATCCCTCCAGCAGGACAGCAAGACGGCCATCCCGGATCCTCCTGGGTGCAGTTCAAGCTACTCAGCTCTCCGGGCAGGCGGAACCGGTTGCTGGATGCCCCAAGCCAGAGTGTGCCGCAGCAGAGGCGAATAAATTAAAAAAAAAAAAAAAAAACAGGATGGCGATGGGGGGGACCACTAGTACCAGGGATATTTTTTACAGATGGGCTGGCAATCAGAAGGAGGGGGGAATTACTAGCACCAGGGATATATATGTATATACAGAATGGGCCAGTGATAGAGGGGGGTGGTGGGGGGCGCACTAGCACCAGGGCTATAATTATATTCAGTATGGTCCAGCAACTGGAAAGAGGGGACCACTGGCACCAGGGATGTTATTTTGTACAATACAAGCCAGCAATTGGGGGGGACCACTACCACTAGGGATATCTACACATCTGGGAATGGGCAATTGGGGGGGCAGCGCCACACCAACCTGCTTCGCCACCCATGCAAGTGTGCACATAATGGACATGCAAATAAGGGAAAGGGAAAGGGGAAATTGTTTAACCAGGAAAGGCACACTATGCCGAAGCTTGTTTCCAGGTGCAAATGGCCCCATAGTGCCTTGCATGCCCAGTGGGCTCATTGAATGGGTCTCTTTGAAAATTGCAAATAGTGCTCCGGCTCTGTCAGTTCTGGTGGTGTACTTTGGGAGGCCTGTCGGGAAGTGACTTAGCACTGGGCTGACATGGCCCTGTATTCAGTCAAATAGTGCCAGTGTGCTGTTCAGCTGAATATGGCATCTTCGGGCACCAGGGCAATCATAAGGCACAGCACAGATTTATGTGTGCCACTTTGCATGAATTTGAATATCGGGCACCTGGAGTGTAAATAAATAATTTATTTATAATCAAGGCATGTCATCGGCATTGATGTAGACGATGTTGAAGGCTGCAGACAGTCATCAATGCAGCAGTTTCCATCAGCAGCGCTAACACAAGGCAACTGCTGAAGACACTAAAAAATCAAGCACAGCCCTCAGTGTAGCCTGATGTTTACATCATGATGTGCAAGCGCATAGTGTCCGTGCACACGCGCTTTTAGTTGTTGTGTGTCACTGTGACATCAAATGACATCTCTCCCCTCTCGACAGCTACAAACGGCGCAATGTTTTTAGCCCAAGTAATCACGCTGAGAAAGGTAAAAACAGTGATTTTCTAAAGTAGCTGATCTGTTGTTAAACTCTAAATGACTCAGACATACAGATTGTTCATTGCCTAAATGGCACATGTCATTTGCAGTGTGAAGTTAAACTACATATTTTTTTGCTTCAGGGTTTGACCTCTGCACATCTCGCTCATGGCGCCACCACTCATGAGGTCAATAGAGGTCAAAAACTGAAACAAAAAATGTTTATTTTCATACTGATCATGGCATATCCCCTATTTATATGTTCCCAAATAGTATTTGTTTGCACTGCCCTAACAAAAAGCTTACTTTTCTGGATGTCCTATGGACTATCCCCTATGAACACAATTTAAGTACAGAGCAAATAATTAAAAAAACAGTAGATCCGTTACTTATAATCAAAACAACCAGGCAAATAACCTGAAATACCTGAGCAGCAGGACAGGTACAAGTAGCCAATCAAATGAAAACTGAGACATTGACAAGTAGTAATCCCAGAACAGCCCGGAGGTCAGTTGGCAGCTGGGGCAGAGGAGTAGCTGCAGGCAGAATTATACAGGTCCTGAACCTGCCTCTGCACTTTTTTCTGACTTGTCAAGCCCACAGTACTTTGACAATGTAATTTAAGTCATTAGATTCTAATTATTTCTACCCCATCCCTTTATGAAAGGTTTGAAAGAAAACAAGTAATGAAATATGAATGCATAGTTACTGAGTTAATTTTACAGACCAAGGGCTTCAGTACGCACGTTTTTGGCAGGAAGAAACTGTGCTGAGACTAAAATGACATCATGCCATTTCCTGTGGAATGTAGTGGCTCTGAGACCTCGGGGCAGAGGCTGCAGTAACATAAACGTGATATATAGTGGTGCAGTTCAGAAGTATGAAATATTATTTTGACATGAAAGTATTTTGTAACACATACACCTCAGCAGCGAAAATCACGCAAATCACATTTCTATTGATCTTTGTCGTTCTCAGTCTGGGCTGGAATTATTGTAAAATCCTGTTTAAAATGCAATTTCTGTTCTGGTAAAGCATTAGCAGCCTGCCCCAATACAAGGAATTGCATACCCCTGCTGCTCTGCAGTGGGTGGGATGCTTTAGCATGTATGCTGGTGGTTTGGAGCGACACATGGAAACCCTAAATGACTGATGGAAAATGCTTGATGGGATAACCATGTTGTGATTTACACCGGTAGCTGGCAGACCCTTAATACTGATTTGGTGAATGTAGTTTACCATCTCTAACTTTTGTTTTCAAATTCTAGATCCCTGGACCTCCAGGAACTAAGGGTGATAAGGTATGTTTGTTTTTTACTGGTTCTGCATCTTCTTTTTAACAGCAACCAACCGAACAGCTTGAGAAGCCTATTACAGCTAGATGTGATGTGACATATATATATATATATATATATTATATATGCTCCCCATTGGTGTAGTAAGGGATGAGGCCATAGGCCAAGTACTTTCTGCCCCGGAAGTGTGGGTATGGCATAAGTACAAACACCGTGGAGTGTTTCATTACACTTATAAAATGGGTAACTAATGAAATAAAAAAATATGAATCATATATGATGAATAGACAAATTGTAGATAGGTGGATGGATGGATAGATATATAGATAGATATTAGACAGACAAATCATTTATTTTTCAAATCATTGACGGCTGAACCTATCAGAGGCAAGATGTACTTGCTTGTAAGGTTCTTTTAAAACCAGAAGAGGGTCTCTGATGCAACTTTTGAAAAGGTGGATTGAGTTTTTTTCAAAATCTGCTTTTGCTTCTTTTGACATTTAGTAACATTTAGTCATTCGGGACATCTTACATAATATTAATATGGATGTCTCAGTGTCTCGACACTCTTCAGGAGTGTTGCTTCTTTTGTCCTTTAGCTTCCAGAACACCTCACTTTTGGTTTTCGGTCCTCTCACCCAAGGGACATGTTGAACTACAGAGATACCTGGACATCCGTATTTTCATATAAAAGAGCAACTTTCTGAAATACCCAAGGTGCTGTGCATTCAAGGCAAATCATAAACCTGAATGGGATAGACGGGGCACAATAAACAGGGATGTTTTAACTGGTTACAGCAAATAGAACTAATACAGCAATAACTGGATGAATAATCTTACATTTACAGCCTGTGATGAGGTGTTATATTCCCTATCCTTAGGGAAGGCAATCTCTCTCTCTCATATGCAAAGACATGTGCTTGCAGTCCTGACAGCCTCTGCCCACTCTCTGTGGTCATGGGGAATAACCCTCCTACCATACATCAGCCCCTACAAGGCCACCCTCTGCAGCACGAGTAAGTATGTCAAAAGCACGTAGGGATTTAGGAGCAAGAAGAAATCCAAGAAGTTGAGGCCAAACCTTGCAAGGTACAGTAAAATGGAAGAAGCTTTGGATAGGAGACAAGGCAGTGGATGCAGAGCAGTGAACAGTTAAATAGCCAGCTGAATTATTTGATTGTTGTCTTACTTTTGTTTAGGTTAAGTTAATTTTTCTAATGAATCAATGAATTGATTTACTGGCTTTGCCTTGTTTATTGTTTGTGTTATTAGTTAGTTTTTCATGGCCAGCTGTATATTTGTTTCCCCCAGAAAAAAAAGTGAAAGACTGGGGCATTTGTTTAGCCTCGTGAGCACATTATGTACGTTCCTCTTTTCTAGTCTTTGATTTTTCTCACCGTTTTTTGCTGTTATGTCTTAGACTTAAGCAATAATGCCCGACAGGGTGTGTGTCGTGCTGGGATAACGTCACGCCTCAGGTGGTTGGGGCGAGGCCGCGGGCGGTCGTCTAACGACAGGCGTGACGTTATCCCAAACGACACACACCCTGGAGGGCATTGTCGCTATTATACAATGGCTCGTTGTTATACAGAATTAAAAAAATCATTTTAAAGATGTTTTTGTGTGGAAAATATTTTTGTTTTTTAAGAGAAGATGAAACAGTCAATCAGAAGCTCCATAAAATGCTCATCTGCAGGTTCACAGTGAGGCTGAGACTAAACCCGTGATGTTGTACTGGGATAACAGCACAGCTCCAGCCTAAGACTGACCAGTCAGAGTCCAGGAATTTTTCTTGCCATTGTTTAATTTTCTTTTTCTCGTTGTACTTTTCTTTTTCTTTCTAGGTCTTCTTTCCTTTCTTGTTTTTTTCTGTACTGTACCTGACACTGGATTATGGACCAGTGCTGTTCTTGAAGCATGGGGGGAAGGATGAGGTGTTTCAAAAGTGTGGGGACTCCACATGAAAGGATGAGGCACTCCCCAATTGTAAATGCTTTAGAGGAAACACTGTATGTGTTTAAAGGAACATTTCTGCAAACTGCATGCAGTAATGTTATTGTTACTTAGTTAATCGGACCTAGAGCATTGTAAAAAGCTGGTTTACGGGAGACATGTCAAATTAATCTGGACAGGTAAGGGAAACCCTTGCCTATTCATTTTCTTGCCCCTTAAAGGGACACTGTCAACCCTTTTAGAATCATATTATTTCTAGGTGAAAACCCACATTTTATGATTGCTTACCTTCTCTGAAATTGATTGATGTTGCTGGTTGTTTAATCTACCTCCTTTCTTAGTAGAACTGAAATGCATGCTAATGGTGTAGTTATACTCAACCTTGTTTTGTTTCAAATCCTTGGTGTACTCTTATTTTATACTTACTGAACATTAGGAACACCCACAAACAGTGCAACCACTCATTAAGCAACAGTCTCCTGTCCTCCCGCAGTATAATGAGTGGCTAGACTCTACTGTCGTGTCCCCAAGTCCAGGAAAGATGCAGTGGGAGTTGAACAAGAAATGTAAACAAACATCTTTTTGTGTGGTAACACCAGCATAGTGGGCAGCCTGTTTTTCACTTTTAAAGGAAAATAAAGAAATCCGAATCAAGCTGCTAGCTACATCAGCAATCTCTGCAGAATGTGACCAATCATAAATTGTGTTTTTTAAAGAAGAGTTACTTTGAGGCCTAAGGGGGTTGACAGTGTCCCTTTAAGAAAGAGGGTGGCCTAAGCCTCCAAGAACAGAAAGACTGGTGATGTAAACCATTACGTACAACAGGCATGGAGAGAAACACGAATAAAAGAACGAGTGCGCTCAGAAATCTCGGTGGTGCTGAGATAAGCTGCCAGCTTGTATACAAGTCAAAGAAAAGAAAACTCAGCACTCATGGAGTGAATTCAAGTTAAGTGCTCAGTGCAGCTTTATAGTGGCTAGTGCCCAGACAATACCTCACAGCCCCAGCGCTTCAACCCTTTTTCAGGGTCTTCCTCAGGGGGCGTGTCCCTGAGGAAGACCCTGCAAAGGGTTGAAGCGCTGGGGCTGTTGGGTATTATCTGCGCATTAGCCACAATAAATCTGCACTGAGCACTTAACTTGAATTTACTCCATGAATGCTGATTTTTCTTTTCTATGGAGAGAAACGCGACACAAAAAAACTGATATCTATTGACCCACTTTGCAAGATATCATGATATCTTGCATTTTGTGGTATGTCACAATTCATATCTAGCAAAGTTAGGTGCATCACAATGGAATACTGAACCAATCAGAGAGCAGCTTTCACAATGCTGATGACATCACAGTGGCCGCCATGTGCAGTACTGATGCCAGCAGTTGAAGTGAAATCAGACAGACACAGTTATATCTTCATACACACAGATGATTTACAAGTTATAACTATTTAACTAATACAAAATCACACATACCCCCACAATGCAAAGCATCATAGGATGTACATGCAAATCACCATGAAATTTTAGGCTGGTTCAGCTGTAAGCAGGATTGCAGGAAAAGACCAACTGGCAAAGTGCAGACCAGGAGAAAACAGAATCCCCAAGGGAAAACGAGCAGGGGAAATGAAACTATAGGGAAAGGGTGGAAGGTAGTCCTGCTAAATGCCAGGAGCTTGGGCAATAAAATGCCTGAGCTCCAGGCGATGTTAACTGAGAGAGCAGTGGATGTGGCAGCAGTCACTGAGACTTGGGCCACTGCAAGACATGACTGGGACCTGAACCTGGAGGGTTACACTATGTTCAGGAAGGACAGGGGGGAGGGAAGGGGAGGAGGGGTAGCAATGATAGTAAAAAACTGCATTGGCATAGGGGGAGTTGAGGAGGCGGAGGGAACCGTGGAGGCGATTTGGGTCACCTTGATAACAAGGGGGGGCAAGAGAGTAAAAATAGGAGTGGTGTATAGACCCCCTGCCCTGGTGGAGGAGCTGGAGGACAGTCTGGTGGCAGATGTTAGGAGACACTGCAGACTGGGCAGAGGAAAGGTGGTGGTGTTAGGGGACTTAAACATGCCAGGAACAGACTGGGAGACTATGGCATCCTCTGTGACCAGGGAACAGAGGTTGTTGGATGTCTTTCAAGACGCGTTCCTAACTCAGCAGGTGAGGGAACCGACCAGGGAGGCATGGGTACTGGATGTGGTCCTGCAGACAGTGACCAGATTGGGGCCTGGAGGTAAGGGACCCATTGGCGGGAGTGACCATGCCACGGTCTGGTTCTGCCTGGACCTAGGAGGGGTAGAAGGCTGCACAAAGACTGAAGTAACCGACTTCAGGGGGGTGGATTTTAAGGAAATGGGAAGGATCCTTAAGGAGCATTTGGATGGGATTGGGTCAGACATGGACGCTGATAGTAGGTGGGAAATCATCAGGAGAGGGGTGCAGGATGCTACCAGCACCTGTGCAAGAGTAAGATGAAAATGCGGTAGGGCCCAAAAACCCTGTTGGTGGACCAGGGAGGTCCAGGAGGTGGTGCGGGGAAAGAAAGCAGCCTATAAGAAATTCAAGTGCTCAAGGAGGAAAGGCATGAGGGAGTATGAGCTGTTGGCTAGAAGGGCCACTAGAGTGGTGAGGGTGGCTAAGGCAAGGAAGGAGCAGAACCTGGCCAGGAAATTAGGAGAGGGAAAAGGGTTCTTTAGATACATTGGGGAGAGAGAGGTGAAGGGGCAGATTAGCAGGATTAAATCAGGGGAGGGATGGGCACAAGACCCAAGGGAGCAGGCTGAGGTACTAAATGAGTACTTCACCTCAGTTTTCACCAGGGAAAATGGGGATGCTGCATCATACATGGGAGGAGACAGAGATAATGAGGAGGGGGGGACCCTTACCAATCGGCAGGTCTGGGGAGGGGGGCATCACTGGCAGGTGGGGGGAGGGCTAAGCAGGGAGAAGAGTTACTGGAAGTGGAAATCACAGCAGAGAGAGTGAGGGAAGCCCTCAGCTCCCTTAAGACGGAGAAAGCACCGGGGCTGGATAAATTACATCCTAGAGTGCTGAAGGAACTTGCAGATGTCCTGGCGAAACCCCTGGCAGAGCTTTTCACCATCTCTCTGAGGACAGGGTGGGTGCCCCAAGACTGGAAGGTGGCGCATGTAGTGCCTATCCACAAGGGGGGATCAAGGGAGGTGGCAGGGAACTACAGGCCTGTCAGCCTGACATCAGTGGTGGGCAAGGTGATGGAGGGCATTGTCAAGGAGTGGCTGGGGGGCCCTGGATAAGTCAGGGTGCCTGGACGATAGAGCATGGATTCATCCGGGAAATCATGTCAGACAAACCTGGTGGAGTTCTATGACTGGGTGACAAGTGCCTTGGACCTGGGTAGACCAGTGGATGTCCTCTTTCTGGACTTCAGCAAGGCATTTGACTCTGTTCCTCATGGGGCCTGTTGGATAAACTAGGAGAAATGGGGTGGGAAACCAGATGATCCGATGGATAGGCAATTGGCTCCAGGACCGGACCCAGAGGGTCGTAGTTGGTGGGATAATCTCTTCCCCAAGGAGGGTCATTAGTGGGGTCCCACAGGGATCAGTCCTTGGGCCCCTTCTGTTCAATGCCTACGTATCTGACATAAGGACAGGAATCAGGAGTGAGATGAGTCTCTTTGCAGATGACTCGAAACTGGGGGCAGTGGTGGATGGGGAGGAGGGGAGGGTGGCCCTGCAGGGGGACCTGGAGGCTCTGGAAAGATGGTCTAGAAAGTGGAAGCTGAGGTTTAATGCAGGGAAATGCAAGGTACTCCATCTGGGGCCAGAAACCCAGGCCAAGTGTACACCCTGGGGAATACTACAAGTCTCAATGGCTGAGAGGGACCTGGGGTGGTGGTGGATGTCAAGATGAACAACTCTGAGACTTGTAGGAGGGCAGCAGCCAAGGCCAACAGGATGCTGGGATGCATCGCTGAGGATCACCTCCAGAAGGAGGAAGTGATACTCCCCTGTATAACTGCTTGCAGAGCCGCACCTGGAGTTCTGGGCGTGGCAGTTTTGGAGGCCACACTTAAAGAGGGGACATTAACCTCCTGGAGAGGGTCCAGAGGAGGGCAACAAAATGATTTGGGGCTTGGGGACAGGACCTATGAGGAGAGGCTCGAAGAGCTAAATATGTACACTTTGGAAGAGAGAAGGGACCGGGGACATGATAGAGGTCTTCAGGTACATGAAGAGGGTAAATAGGGAGGAACAGTGAGGGTGCTTCAAGGAAGGAGGAAGGGCCACTAGAGGCATGGGTGGAAGCTGGAGGGAAGATTCAGGGGAGAAAGGAGAGGTGCTACTTCACTGAGAGGGTGGTAGAGCCATGGAATGCACTACCTAGGGGCTGTGGAGGCAGAGACAGTGGAGGGTTCAAGAGGGGTGGGACAGGTACAGGGAAGGGTTCAGGAAGCAAAATCCAATGCAGCAAGAATATCCGGAACTGGGAAGGGAGAAGCCAGAGAAGGCGAGGGGACAGCAAGGTCAGCACCCAGGGTGGGGGCTGACCAAACAAGCAGACACGAAAGACCATTAGGCCTATTCTGCTGGCATTTTAGTATGTTAGTATGTTAGTAAGCAAGAATGCATAGTGCCAAAGGGCCTCTCACACAATCTGCAAAGGGTGCAGACAGAAGACACACACACACGTGTTTCGTCCTACCCAGGACTCATCAGTGTGCCTCATCTGTATCACACCCCATTTGTCTTCTGTTTGCACCCTTTGTAGATTGTGTGAGAGGCTTTTTGGCACCATGCATTCTTGCTTAAAGCTGAACCAGCCTAAAATGTCATGGTGATTTGCATATACATCCCATGATGCTTTGCATTATGGGGTATGTGTGATTTTGTATTTCTTTGAAACGGCTTTATTGCCAATGCCCTTTGGGGTAACCCTTGACTCAGTGCTTCTGCACTGAGGATTTTTGTCTTTTAGACTGTTTAGCTAATGTTGCATAAATGGAATATGCAATGGTCTGACTTAAAATATGCAGTTTTATCATCACTTGTGAGAGGCAGGACTGTCATTAATCACTTGTGACTCTGCCACTTAAGCAGTAACAACCAAGAAACCGGTCATTTCGAGGGATTAACAACCAGTTCAGGGTGGGTGGGTGGCCCGAAGCTCAGCCAAGGGCCTCCTCCCTCCAGTCACTCATTAATCCAAGAAAATGATCGGCTTCGAGATTGTAAAGCCTTGCTGCACTGTACGTTTCATTTGCATTGGTTTTTCCCTCCCTCTAAGTACATGTAACTAAACCTGGGTCGCCCCTGAAAAAGGGACTGCAAGGTTCCCGTGGGTCTACCCGGTTACCAAAATTTAAATAAATAAATAATTGTGATTATAAGTCTAATCATGATAACAATTTTCTTTTTTACCATTTATTTTTTTAAGTTTCTTAAGGTTTTAAGCAGAGTGGTGCAAGGGATCAGCTGATCATCTCTGCCATGCCGGGCATGTCTAAAAGATTTCAGACCAGCACAGCTGCCACTCAATGAGCTATTCTATAGCTCATGAATAATTAATTAGACATTTACCCATAAATTATAATCCTGCCCCTCAAACGTGAAGATAAATTGCATAGTTCGAGTCATGGCATTGCATGTCCACTATTTCTCGGGTAAATAAAATCCTTTCATTTGAACATTAATGTTGTGGACTTCTGTTGCATGTACTCAGTCTCACCAGCCACATCCAGGTCTCTGTCCATCTGCACAGCCCAACACTGATCCATAAATGTTTTCCTTAAAAGCCAGGTCTTCACACAGTTCTTGAGCCTTTCCAGTGTTGGGGCCAGGTGGGTCTCAACAAGAAAAGTATTCCACAGTACAGGGGCTGCTACTGAAAATATTGTAATTATTTTTTTTGTATGTTGGTGACTGGGAGAGTCACACTGAGCCAAGGCTTATTTCCAGGTCTGAATCTAGTGATGGAGTTACACAGAAAAATGGACAAAAAGTCAAACACTACAGTAACAAACATTACAGTCATTAAAAAACTTAGGCAAAATAGCAAAACACAACTGGTTACACGATTCAGCAACATTGCAAAAAGCTTGGAGAAACAGACAAGTAAAACTGGCTAGTCGGTACTTAGTTATAGAAACCGAAATAAAAAAATGAGTGGCCTCCAGCCAAATTCAGTCCTGGAAAAAGAACCTATAAGAACCGTTGACCCCAGCAATGCATTACTCTGCTGGCATAGTAAGGAACATGGAGATCACAAAAGTAGATAGTAAAAGAAAAGTAAAATTGTTCAGTTTAACCTCTTTGCTTGAGGGAATTTCCTCTTTAGCTGAATTGTTAGAGCTGCCCTTTCCAACCCAGTGTCACTGGTTTGATTCCCACCAAGCACTGTTGGTGAGTCTATCCTATGGAAGGGGAAGATACTGTATAGCACCCTCCTTCTCCTCTTCAGTACTGTTGAGTGTGCCTATGCCACTGGAGTCATAGCTGGCATTGGCAGGGCAGTGCCCTGTGTACGATCGCAGTAGTGCTGCACCCCTGTCAGTTGGGGATGCTAGGTCTTGGGGGGTTGGGCAGAAGACCATGGGGGAAGGGAAAAATTCAGAAGGGAAACAAAAATTTTTGAACTCCTTAATTAAAATCATGCTGTTCTTTCCTAGGGGGAAAGGGGTGTTCCAGGACCTGAAGGACCCAAGGGAACCAAAGGAGACCCTGCAGAGAAGGGAGAGCAGGTAAGCCACCGCAAGCCCACAAAGATGACAGGAACTACGGTATAGACAGAGCTTTCACCATCATGCCAACTCTTTATATGGTAATACAGTAAAGACTGCATTTAAGTAACTTTGGAGTCACTGCTGTGCGTCTCCTGAAAGCATTCTTATGGTTGAGTGGCATCACTTGCGTTGCCTTCTGTATTTTGCATCATAAGTAGACACTAATGTCTTGATTTCCTTTTTGATCATTACTCTGTTTCCATGTTCCAACTGTTTCTCCTTTTACCCAGTCCAACCTGCTGCTCTACCAACCAACACAGAAACATATAATCTGACAGCAGATAAGGGTTGCTGGGCACACCCAGTCTGCCCAGTTTTTTAACCTTCATTTTTTGCTGCAGATCTCTACCTGACGTGTAAAACTCCATCAGGATGAAATCCTTCCCTCTTGATTGAGCCATACAGCTCTGGACTTGTGAGCACGCTCAGCTCCCTCAGCCACCCACAGACTCCCCAGCCACCTGACTACTCCTCAGATATTGGCATTTATTTATTTATTTTTTAATCCTGTTTTCGCCTGCCCCCAGTCCCGGATGCACATGCACGCATGTGGAGTTATGCACGCACTGCATTCCGAGATGCCCTCCCAACTTGCTGCCTCTCCCGCCTGCACTGCCACCAGACCTCCACCTGGTGACAGCAGAACTATGGGGAAGCAACAACCACTCAATGAGAGGACAGCTGCTGTTAGGCACTCGATCCTGCTTCACCCCTCCCATGCCGGCACCCTGACGACCTGAGGTCGTTCCTGAACCCAGGTCGCCAGCATAGTGTGAGGTGTGGCGTCCAGCACCTCAACCTTCAGCACCACCGAGCCAGCCAAATATTGGTCTTTAACCATGACCCCAGTGCTGCTGGTCAGTGGTATCTGATTGGCAGACCTGCTTTTGGTGGTGGGCCAAGATTGAGCAAACTTTCCAGAGCAGTCATTGATGGGAAATGCCTCAAATGTTGGAGCCAGTCCTGTTGTCAGTGTTTCTACCAATTAACTTTCCTCTGTGCCGAAGTCAGGCAGATAGAGAAAGAGCAGGGAAAGTCCTGTGCAAAACAGCTTCTATCCCCCCAGGACACAAGGAGGACAGCTGTTCCAGGAATGCATTTATTTTATAACATTTTTAATTTAGTTTTTTCTCAAGAGAAAAAAAAACTGGCTGCTACATTTGGCTTAAAAACAGCATTGTAGACTTAAATTGTTAGAAAAGGTTAATACACTGTTAGAATTAAATTAACTACAGTGAGATCTGGAAAAAATGCTTGAGCGATCCAAACAATGGAAAGTGACATTTAATACAGATTAGTGTACGGTTATGTACCAAGTAAAATATAATGCTAAAAGGGATTACCATGTGGATGGAAGTAAACTAAGAACCACTATTTGCAAAAAAGGCTTAGGACTATATATCACACCAGATCTCAAAAGTGAAAAACAGGTTAATATTATCTGCAGTAAAGCAAACTGTTTACTGGATACAAAAATAAGGCACTTTTCACATAGATCTGAACAAATCCTTTTGCCGTTAAATCATTCATATGTCAGACCGATCATTGACTGTGGATTACAATTTTGGGGGGTTTAAACACTCGAGGAAATATCGAGATAAAAAGAATACAGCATAAGGCAACAGAGATGATCAGAGGACTCCGCACCAGGAGCTCCAACTCATGGTTGAAGGAGTGGCACAGAAAAGATGGGTTTGGCTGTGTTGGGGTCGGGGAACAACCTAGAGGAATCTGAGCCTCTACAGGGGTGATGACCTGCATCCATCTGAGAGGGGAACCGCAGTCCTCAGTGGACGGGTTAAATATTACTTTAAGGCACATTTAAACTAGCTGAAGGGGGTGGCAGAAGACAAAAGGCAGACATAAACTCCTCCCCCCCCCAAAGACTGAAGCAGAGAGAAGGGAGGACCTCAAAGGAGAAAACTCCCCCGGGGTGCAAAATAAAAAAACAGTGTGGTCAAAAACACAGTGGATGAGAACAAGAGTTAAAAAGAGAGGGGGAAAGGAGTCAGGACAAAAGGGGAAAATGGGGTTATCAAGCAAAGAGGGAGTAAGTGTGGAAGGCCATATGTGCAAACACAAGAAATCTAGGAAACAAGTTTCTAGACCTAGGGGCCAGCATGGCAGAGGTAGACCTGGATATTGTGGCCATTACTGAGTGATGGTGTGCTGAAAACCATCACTGGGTTGGAACATGGGCATACCAAGCTATGTTCACTTCAAGAAAGACAAGGTTGGAAGGAAGGGTGGTGGTGGTGCTGTATGTAAGGGATGGTATCAGAGTGACAGAGACACAAGGAATCCAGAGTGGAATGGAGGGGTTGGAGGGACTGTGGGTCACCCTGGAGACAGGAACCAGAGCAACTATTCGCACTGGCATGATCTACAGACCTGCGGGGGGGGGAACTAGATAGAGCACTAGTGGAAGCCTTTAGCACAATACGAATATACGGTTCTATGTGATAACAGCAACCACCAAAGAGCGATCACTATTACGGTGAAGTTAGGCGCTGAAAATCAGTTTGACTCCTGACTCCCCAGCGCCTGACTCAACCAGCACCAGGGACTTGTATTTTTTTATGTTTATGTGAGGAGCTGTGCCTCCCGCATCCCCCTACTTAAGGATTCTCAACTCCAGGGGGGTGCATGGTGGGGGTGGAGCAAAATGTAAAAAAAATTAAATTTGGGCCGAGTGCAACAAAAACTAACCTGCGCCCGGACCAAAGCCAGCAGCCTACATAGCAAAGCCGCGAGCTGACCCAGTATACCACGGGGCCAGCTCGGCAGCCTACCATAGCATCACCCCTCAGATCCCCTCCCACCCCTCACCAACCATGCTCGTTCCCACCCCCCATGCGTATCTGTAGCGACGTGCTCGCTCCCATCCCCCCTCCGCACATGTACCTGTATCAGCTTTCTGTCGCTCAGGTCACCAACCTACCCCATCCAGTCGCTGTAGCTCCCGGGTTGCTGCTCTGACATGTGCCGCAATTGAGTCACCCTTTTGCGGGTCACTCAGTTGCAGTCACCAGTGTCACGGTATACCAAATATACGAATTAGCCAGCAGAATTAGGTCCTCTGGTCTGTCAGGTCTGTTCGCTGTGCAGGATTCACAGCTCAGGCTGTTGTCCCTGCTCCCCTCTCCCTGACCAGTGCATCCCTCTCCTCCTCCCATCCCCATACCATTATCCTACCCCTATATCTATCCCACCCCTTCTTGAAGCCACCCACCGTCCTCGCTGAGATCACCTCTTCTGGCAATGTGTTCCACTGGTCACCATCCTTTCTGTGAAGAAATGTCTCCTAACCACCCCCACCTCAACTTAAAGCTGAGCCCCCTCGTAGTTTTGCTGCAGCTTTGCCTGAAAAGACCATCCTTGTTCACCCTGTTGATCCCTTTCAGGTACTTGAAGGTCTCAATCATGTCTCCCCTCTCCCTCCTGTCCTCCGGTGAGTACATGTTTAGGGCCCTCAGTCACTCCTCATACATTTTACCCTGCTGCCCAACAGTCATCTTCATGGCCCTCCTGTGGACCATCTCCATCAGGTTGATATCATTTTAAGGTGAAGTTGCCAGAACTGCACCACATACTCCAGATGGGGCCTCACCAGTGATCTGTACAAGGGCAATACCACCTCCTGTCTCCTACTGCTGATCCCCTTTGCTGTGGACCCCATCATCCTGTTTGCCATTGCCACTGCCTTCTTGCACTATGTGGAGTGCTTCAGTTCACTAGCTAACATCACTCCCAGATCTTTCTCCTTCTCCGTGGGAGATACCCAGACCCCTCCCATGTTGTACTCTGTCCTGGGGTGTTTGGCTCCAGTGTGCATACCCTTGCACTTTTTCGCATTGAAGCCCAGTTGCCAGATCCCAGACCACTTTTCAAGTCTTGGAAGAAAAAGGGGAGGTGCTGCTGGTGGGGGACATCAATCTGCTGGCTATAGATCGGAGCCTCCCAGCAGCAACTTCATCTAGAAGTAGGGACATCCTAGACCCCCTGTAGGGGGCGTTTCTCAGGCAGCTAGTCAGGAGCCCACTTGTGATGGGGCGATACTGTACCTGGTGCTCACAAACAGGAGCAATATTGCAGACATCAAGTGGCTAGGCCACCTGGGTACCACCGATCACTGTACAGTGTGGTTCAACAGAAGGATGGCAGAGGAAGCAAACCACTCAAGGATGAGGGTCCTGGACTTCAGGAGAGCAGATTAAAAAAACAAATTGGGTGAATGCCTCAGAGACAATCTAGCATGGGGGGATGACCTCAATGGGGTGGGGTAACAGTGGGCTAAGTTGAGGGAAGGTATAGTGAAGGCAGCAAACTTCTGCGCAAAGGAAGTTAGCAAAAGCAGGAGAAAAAAAGAGACCATTCAGGCTCTGGACATGGCTGAAAAGATAAAAGGTAAAAGAGCAGCATTCAGGATGAATAAAGAGATGCAGAGGGAAGAGGATTGGGAGGTGTATCAGCCGAAGCAGAGGGAAGCAGGGAAGGTGGTGAGGAGCACAAAGGCGCAAACTGAGGAAAGAACAGCCCAAGGGATAACTAAAGGGGGCAAGCTCTTTTTCAGATACATAAGTGAAAAGAGGAAGATGAGGGGAGAGATTGTGCAGTTAAGAAGGGTGGGTGGGAGGGACTGTGTAGAAGGGATCAGGAAAAGCAGATATCCTGAGCAAATGTATTTGTTCAGTCTTCACAGAGGAAGGGGAAGAGGATGGGCCACATAAAAGCAGCATGAGCAGCAAGGGGGGGAGGTAGACACAAATCCATATATGGAGGAGAGAGTCCTGAAAGGACTTGTGAATCTGAAAGTGGACAAAGCTATGGGGCGTCATGAAGTACACCCAGGGTACTAAGGGAGCTCAGGGCAGTAGTGACTGCACCTCTGACAGCTCTATTCAAGAGCTCACTGGAAACTGAAGTGGTTCCAGAGGACTGGAGGAGGGCAGATGTAGCCTCACTGTGTAAAAGTGGTAGCAGGTGGAGGCTGGCGACTGTTGACTGGTCAGTCTGCAATCAGTGGTGGGGAAGTTAATAGAGTCACTGGGAAAGGAAAAGATTGTGGAGTATCTTTAATCCAGTGGGTTACAGGGCCCGAGGCAGCATGGATTCACACGGGGAGGGAGGAGGTCATGTCAGACAACTCTGGTAGAGTTCCTTGACTCGGTGACCAAGGAAATAGATCAGGATGGGGTGGTGGACATGGCCTGCTTAGATTTTAATAAGGCGTTCAACACCGTACCACATAGGAGACTCCCAAGGGAACTGGGCAGCCTAGGGGTGGGTCCTAAGGTAGTAAAGTGGGTAAGAAATGAATAGGCAAAAGAGGGCAGTGCTAAAACAGAGTTCACTGTGCGGAAAGGAGGGTGACCAGCAGCGTGCCTCAGGGCTCAGTACTGGGACCAGTCATCTTTAATATCTTTAAAGGTGACATTGCAGATGAGCTAGAATGGAAGGTTTGCCTCTTTGCTGATGACACTAAAATCTGTAAGATAGATATTCCAGAGGGTATGGAAATAATGTGTAGAGACCTAAGAAAAGTTGAGGAGTAGTCAAGGGTGTGGCAGCTGGGTTTCAGTGCGAAAAAAGTGCAAAATCATGCACCTAGGGCACAGAAACACAGAAGTAGAGTACAGAATTGGAGAAGAGGCATTGATGGTCACCAAACAGGAAAGGGACCTGGGGGTAATCATATCTGATGACCTAAAGGTGGCTAGGCAGTGTGACCAGGCTGTTGGGAGGGGTAGTGGAATGTTGGGGTACATAGGGAGCGGTATCAGCAGCAGATAGAGGGAGGTGGTGTCGCAACTATATAGATAGCTGGTGAGACCTCACCTGGAGTGCTGTGACCAGTTCTGGAGACCACATTGCAGAAAGGACATAAATGGAGTGAAGGCAGTCCAGAGGAGGGCAACTAAAATGGTGTAGGGTCTGTATCAAAAGCCCTATGAGGAGAAACTAAAGGACCTGAATATATACATCCTGGAAAACAGAGAAGGTGGGGGATATCACAGAGACCTATAAATACCTCATGGGGGTAAATAAGGTGTAGAAGGAGAGTATTTTTCAGAGGAAAAGATGCACAAAAACAAGGGGACGTGCAGTGTAGCTGGAAGGGGGCAAATTTAAGAGAGATGTGAGGAAATACTTCTTCACTGAAACACTGGCAGATGCCTGGAACCATCTTCCAGCTTAGGTGGTGGGGTCACAAACAGTGGTGGGCTTTAAGCATGCATATGGTAGGCACAAGGGAATCTTAGTGGGAAGCAAAGTGGGGAAGGAGCCAGAGATCAAATAGGGTCTGTGGTGACAGGACAGGATAGGCAGGGAAGAACAGGCAGACTGAGTGGGCCAAGTGGTCCTTATCTGCCATCCAATTCTGTGTTTCTATGACTAGACAAAAGAAGAAGGAATGGATCACTGGGGCTTACACATCCTAAAAAGAAGATGCATAATGGGAGATTTATTACTTCCATACGATATACAAAATGACCAAGACTTAATGGGAAATTTGAATCTACAGTGGGCACAAGAGCAGTATTCACTAAAAAGGTACAATAAACAAACTAAATCATTACACAAGAAACACCAGGAAAATGTTTTTCACCCAGAGAGCGGCTACCATGTAGAACAGTCTTCCTTGCAATTTATTAAACAGCAAAAATGCAGACACTTTCAAAAAAGGTCTTGCTAAATGGATGGACCAAGTGAATTACAAAGGATACTAAAATTAATTGAGATATAGACCAGAATGGATAAACTCTTTGGGTGGGATATTCAGACTGTGCCAGACAGGGGCGCAAGCCTGGGTGCAGTGCAACTGGGCTGCGCAAGGGTATGGACAATGGCGATATTCAGCGGTGCTGGCAGCTGCTTACCGTTGAATATGGCACTGAGGGCACATGCACCATGCACGACACAGTGGCACCGCGGCGCCAGCGCAAGTGGCAGGAGGGAGCCGGATGCGCCAGCGCAAGTGCGGTTGCGCTAGGCACAACAACCGCAATATTCAGCACTGGGTATGCAAATGAGGCCATTAAGCATGCAAGCTGCAGCTGGGGCCATTTACATGTCATTAAGGCTCCATTTGCATGTGGTGTGCCGATCCCCGGCGACTTGCGCCTGGCGCCCTGCCAGGATGCAGCCATCAGGGACTGACACCCTGCTGCCCCTCGGCGGGCTCTGGTCCCATTCGTCCGATCGTGGGCATGTGTACATTTTAATTCCTGGTGGTCCAGTGGACCGCTCTCTGTCGCCCGATCGCGGGCATATGTTTACATGTCCCTGGTGGTACAGTGGACCGCTCTCTATAGCCCGATCGTGGGCATAAGTGCTAAGTATCCCTGGTGGTCCAGTGGACCGATCCCCCTCGCCCGATTACAGGCATATGATATATAACTCCCTGGTGGTCCAGTGGACCGCATTCCAGTGCCCGATCGTGGGCAGAAGGATCCCCATCCCTGGTGGTCCAGTGGTAACCCCTCCCACCCGCCCACTAAGGTCCCCCCACCCAGCACCCCAGTCAGCGGCGGGCAGCTGAACCCGTCCGCATGCCTCCCAGCCGACTGACAGCATACAGTAGGGTCTGTATGCCTATTGGTCCACAGCGTGGACCAATGGGCGCAGCCCATACTGTACTATACAGACCCGATTTGTGAATGGGTTCATTCATGATTCGGGTTCAGTATAGTGCAGTATGGACTGCACGTCCATTGGTCCAAGTGGTGGACCAATAGGCGACAGACCCTACTGTACATTGTCAGTCAGTGGGCGGCAGGGGCATGCAGGCGGGTGTTGCCGCCCGCCACTGACTGGGGGTGCTGGGTGGCAGGGGACCCCAGTGGGCGGGTGGGTGGGGTTACCACTGACCGCCAGGGATAGGTTCATTACGCCCACGATCAGGTATTGATAGTGGTCCACTGACCACCAGGAATATATATATCATATGCCCGCGATCGGGCGTAGGGGATCAGTCCACTGGACCACCATGGATATTGAAGCTGCATGCCCGCAATCGGTGATTTAAGAGTGGTCCACTGGACCACCAGGGAGATAGTTACTTGTGCCCGCGATCGGGCTATGGGGCGGGGGGGCACAACGCTCCCTGGGCAGGGGGCTTGGGACGGTGTTTTGGGAGGGCGGGTGGCCACCCACGGCAAGCAGCTGCTGAGTTGTGCCCTGCAATATGGCAGCCCACCTGTGGGTGTCCCTGACTTGTTCCCTGTTTAAACGGGCACAACTCTGCGCCCCCCTGAGTGGTGCAAAGCGGGGTTGTGCCTGCATATGCACCGCATATCCCGGGCTGAATATCGGGATGCACCACATATGCATGGGCACGCCCCCCCCCAACACTTGCATCGCATACATTACTGGTGCACCCCGGCACATCAGGGGTTGCGCAACGCAACCTTCCCCTTTGAATATTGCGCTGGGCGCATTGGTGAGGTGCGCATGGCGCAACCCTTTTGCATATCCCACCCTTTATCTCTAAAACCTGAGTATTAACCTGAGTTTTAGATCTGGCAAGGACTAGGACTGAGAAGATAAAAACAAAAAAAAAACTCAATGTGCATAGCATAAAAGATATAGATTTGACAGGTGTGGTAATATTTTTATTAACTGCAGCTGAAGCTAGATGTTTGGAAAAACATTTTTCTTTGCAGTTCTGCTTTTATGACAGATGATATTTGATCTGCCAGACAACACACAGTGCTTTTGAACTGATAATATGTTTCACACACTTGTGCATCCCATAGGAGTGAACAGAGTAAGGTATCCTTAGTAGCAGACAATAAAAGTCCATGGGCCATTTTTTCAAATGCCCCTGTGTGCCACAAGCCCTGGGTGTGCCAGACATATGGTGCACAGGGCTTGCTGCCTTCTCCCAGACAGCGATCAGGATTTTCGATCCCTCGCCAAGTGCCGCAAGGTAGACCAACTTTTTGTGGTCTAGCTTGCGGCAGTCCCGGGGGCCGTTTTTAAGGTGTTCGCAACCAGGTATTTGGTGCAAGCTGCCATAAATCCTAGAAACGGTCACAACTGCCCCATAGATTGTAAAATTGGGTGCAGTTGGGGTGAAGAGGTTTGGCGCACTGCCAGAACCGAAGTGTCGTGGTGCAGGGCTTGTGCAGGTCCTGCACCATGCTTTGGAAAATCTGGCTTCATGCACATTGACAAAGCTGGTCAGTGTCCAGTAGCCTGTTGGACATGGATTTCAAATCAGGCCTAATGAGTCTAAAGCCTTTTGGATGAAAATAAAACAGTAGGAGGCACGACAGGTTCTTTTTAAAATAGAGGGTAAATGTGCCTGTCTGCAGCTGTGCCCTAAGTCTGCGGGTATTCGTTACTTCTTTTATTTCAGACCTTAGTAGTCAGAGTTGAATTGGCTATTAGTAAGTATGCCTGTTGACTTTTCCTTTGCATTAAAGTTGGATAGAAACTGTCAGAAAAATGGACTCTGGTCACCAGCCAAAAAAAGATCCCAGATGGAATTGGCAGAACTCTTTTACGCAACATGCCAAATAAAATCTGCATTCAGAGAGCTGGTAGAGGGCTGATCCACCAGTGCGGCGGTAATGCTGCTGCCTGCGGTGCTGGCGACCCATGTTCAGGAACGAGCAGAGGATGTCAGCGGGTTGGCCGGGGGGAGATAGGATGAGCGTCCCACAGACCACTCTTCTCCTCTGGTGTGGGGAGGGTCGTGGTGCCCAGCATGTTAGCGACACCCAGTAGAGACTGGGTGTGCGACAGCTGTGACCAGCACGCAACAAGGAGGTGACGTTGGACGTCGGTAGATTGAGTGCGGGAGTGCACTCAACCTGCGCTGATGTCATTGTTCATCTGTGCCACCTGTGGGGAAACTACAGGAAAAAAACCCTGGGCTGGAACCCCCAACCGAATAATGCCCTAGGAGTAAGCCTTGGCTGGGGTCTCAGGTTAATCACGGTCTCTGAGCTCTGCTGCAGGGGGTCAGCTGCAGGTCTCCCAGACTGGACAGCCTGGGGGAAGGGATGCCAGGTGGGTAGGTCCCGGCACAAATGAAGGGGTACATCCCCTGCATGTAGCCTGGGTGAACAATAAAATCTAAGAAAAAAAAGAGCTAATAGCACCAAAAACAACAGACAGGAAAATGTTTTTGATTTTAAGAAGTAGTTGGTGCTTAACTTTTTATTGCTGAAGTACTATTTCAAACAGTTGGGCATCACATCCACTGACACCACACTACAAAACCCCCAGGCTAGGGTACACTTAAGTTCATTTTATTCACATAAAGCCTACAAGACATGGATAAAAAGGAGACATAAAACACACTTACAGAGCCATCAGCAGTGGCACCCACAAAAAAGCTATTTCTGAAGTACTGCAGTTTTCTTTTTCCTTTTGCTGATCAGAAAGTCTTCTGTCTTATGTATCCTCTGTGCTTGTGCTGCCACACCCGAGTCATGCCTGAAAAAGGCACTCATTGCCAGTACACTCACCCGCCCAACAAAGTTAAATAAATAAAATAAATGTCTAGTTCCATTCCTCTTCATAAATCATCAAGCACTGTGACCTCACTTATTTTGACATCACTAGTAACCAGTTTGATAGCTGCTGAGTGGCTCTTCCTGAGCAGTTGTGATGTCACAAGCAGTGAGGCCACAATGCTGATGAGGTATAAAGAGGAACAGAACTAAATATGTCAGCTTCCAGGTAGAGTACTCTTCCACACATCACACCGAGTACTGAGAGGTACCGAATCTTCTTATTAACAAAATGGAAAAGGAAAAGTTCTTCAGAAATAAAAAGTAATAGTTGACTAGTTTTAAAAGTTAATATAATTTCAGGAGTTACACTAGCTCTTTAAAGTCATTCTGTTGTTTATAAAAATTACAAGAGATGTGCTGCGTCACACATACCCACAGCGGCAAATCTCAAAGTAATTTCTGGAGTCAATACCATGGAGTTAATTGGAATCAAATCTCTTGCCACATCAAGGCTATGCCTTCTTTGTTAGTAAGGGTAGTTATGCGAAGGGTGTGGTTTTGTCCCTTGTGGTTCACTTACAGCTGCATCTTAACCTGGCGGTAGGCATAATCCCCAGTTTATGATATCACAGTCTGTTGCTATGGAAATGACTGTGTGTTACCAGTAGGGAATCACGATGTCCAGTACTGAATAAGCATCAGCTCTGGATGACCTGTAAGGGACAAAGCCTCTGTTTTCGTATAAATACCCTTGAAGGATGGAATGACCTGAAATTCAGTTTTTTTTAGAATGCCAAGTAATAGAGTTCTACTTATGTGTTCCATGATATCTTTGTGTTTGTTGGTGTCCTGATCCCCTCTTAAAAAACAAACAAACAAACAAACAAACATTGTAGTGGATATCCAGACCAGAACGCAGCAGCTCATTGCCAGCAAACGTGTTCAAGCTCACACGTCTGTATTTATGAATTCTCTTGTGTGTCTGTGTGGTGTGTGCAACTGAGCGCTCATGCCTTTGTATACACGTGTAAGTATAGTGTGTGTGTGTGTGTGTGTGTGTGTGTATGCTGTATGTTTCTGTATGCATCTTTGGTAGGTTTTGTGTGACTCTGTATAAGTATACTAGCAATGTGCACTGCAGTTGTATGTATTGTATGTATCTAGCTTGCTCTATAAATAGTCATACTTTTTCAGGGGCCCACTGGTTTTGGTGTTCCTGGGCAGCCTGGGCCAAAGGGAGAAGTAGGTGAAAGGGTAAGTGTAATTCATATTTACATTTATTTAAATTTGATTTTTTTATCGATTATTTTTACCTAGGCTATCCAACTGAGATACAATATCTTGTTTGCCAGTGGGGTTGCTGTTCCTACCTGTTTTACACCTGGGAGTGACCAAAACACAGAGAGAGCTCTGGAGACTTGCTCAAGGTCACATAGTGAACATAACGTCCAGAACTTGAACCCGACCTCCTGGGTCACAGTTCTGTGCTCTAACCACTGCACCGTACCTCCTCCATGTTATAATTGAGCTATCAGTAAAAGCTGACATGTGGATGGATTTGTGCCTTTAAGTGTGCCGTGCACGTGATTAAAAAAAAATACAAAAAAAGTAGATACTTGCCTGATGAAGTGGTGTGAAGGTGTGGAGTTGGGTGTAACATGTTTGCTGTGCAGCTAAAGATCGAAGCTTGAAAGGGGACTTTCACTCTCCAAGTTGCTGGTAGATGGGTGTGTCATGGTACCAACCCTCTTGTTTATTTTCAGTAATGGTGTAGAGGCCTTTGAATACAAGGCTTTAGAGAACTGTGCTGAACCTATAAAACATTATTTCCTGAAGAAGCTGTATTTTAAATACTGTTCCAATTTTTTTTTATTGTTTCGTCTTTACCAACGTTTTCATAAATTCAATGGGTGTGTGTGATTTACACACTGGAAGAAAGTTCCATTTTAGAACTTGGTGATGTAGGTTATGTCTCTTTTAACTGCAGAATTCCATAGTAGAGCAGAGCTGCATTGTGCTAACAATGTAAGAGCTTCTTGAGGACATAATCTACATCATACAGTTCTAAAATGGTGTCTGGCACCACAGTGTGAATTAGAAACACCCATGGAATTTACTCAAAGCCCAGCAAAGATGGAACAGTTAACAGAAAGTGAACCAGTATTTGAAAACAGCTTCAACAGGAAGTACAGGCTTGCAGGTTTAATGCAGTGCTCCCTTCAGAATAGAAGTGTCTGTGTAATATGTTTTCAAATGACATGTTATTTGTTTCTGTGTTTTGTTTCCCCTGAAACTAGGGTATTATTGGCCTTACTGGAAAACCCGGACCCAAGGTGAGTTTTGTTTGTAACAAGTCTGTCTCAGTTGAGAGTTGCACAAAGATGGCACCACTGCCAGAGTGTTTAAAAATCTATTTCTTTAGAATGAATCCGGGAGGGGGGTGGGGGTAGTGGGAGCCACTAGCATGGTGGATCAGAGTGTTAATGGTGCTAGCAAGGCACTGTATTCAGAATACCTGGGTTAATTGTGTTGCCCCTACTATACAGCCGTGGCACAAATTGGTGATTCAGGCTCTGGCGTTGGAAAGGTTGACCCTGACGATCAGAGATAGAGTGGAAGCCTTCTATAGGAACTGGGCCCCTTTTTTGGCCTCGCTTAGCAGGGAGGAGGAGGAGATCACTCTGCATAGTGGGCTTGACTGAGGAAGGCTAAAGAGAGACTTATAAATCCTTTATACCCATAATTATCAATTATTACATTAATGGATATCTGGAATGTACGTGCAACTACAGTTTTCTGGAATTAATTGAAAGGGAGAAAAGTAATGCTACCTTATACTTGATTGTAACAGTAATATATTACGGAATGCACTTGTTTGTCTGTCTATTTTATTGTATCGTCTGTGTTGTAGTTGTTGTTATAATCTTGAATTCAATAAAAAGATTATACAAAAAAAATCTGTTTCTAGGATCATGGATATGTTGTTCATCCACACTTATTGGCTTGTCCCTTTCCCCTTTAAGGATCGCTGGAAGTCTTCAAGCTGGCTCCTCCCACCCACCCAGGTGGTATAACCCTCGGCTCCGCCCCATGACGCCAGATCTTCCTTTCCGTTGGAAGATTCAGGTTGCCTCCTTCGTGCTCCTGCCTTTTGTAGGCCCTGGCTTCAAAACCTTCGGTTATTCCAAAACTTCGTCTAGTTCGCATTAGTGATCGCAATGGCTTATCTTCTGTTATGGAAGACAAGTCTTCCCCAGATTTCGCCGGTGTTCATGTGGCCACAAAATGTCACACACTGATACCCACACTGCATGCTTCTCTTGCTTGAGTGTCGACCATGACACCTCGAAGTGCGATTTTTGTCTTGCATTTCCATAACGTCCTCAACGACTGTCTCACAAGCCTGAAGTTGGGGGGAAGGCAGAAAAACGGAACCCTCCGGTGAAATCAAAGGAGGTTTGGTGGGTGGCTTCCATGGCTGTGGGATCCGCCGAGCAATTGGAATGCATGCAAGCCTTCGAGGAGGAAGCGGCTCATGCCATGGAATCTTCCTCTCAGAGCTTCATCGTTCTGCTCAACCTGGGCTCCACCTTCTCGGGTTCCTTCTGAGAGTTGTGACAGTCTCTCCCAACTAAGGGAGAGGGTCCTGCGGGCATGCGCTCCTCTAAGTCCCGTAAGCGGGAAAAGAACGTGGGATTGCCTTCATCCCATTCTTGGGATCGGGAGTGATCTCGGTCCCAGGAACTGGCAGTCTCGACTTTGGTCGAAATTGCCTCTTCAGCCGCTGGCTTCTCGGCTTTGCCGCCTGGCCAGTCGACCAAAGTGTAGATCGACAAGATTGAAATAATCATCGACCCAATCGACCCATTGTCACCAACTCCGGTCGATGAGTCTCTCAGTTGTACTCCGGTCTTTTCTTTCCCCGACGAGGAGACCCAGCCCACTGTGAATCCCGTCGAGGAAGTGTCCCCGACCCTAGGAAATCACTGGTCCCGCCGGTGTCTCCCAAGAGACCAAATCGGCCCATCCGATCTCGATCAAGGTCTAGGACCCCCTTGACCAACAGGCCAAGGAAGAGCCACAAGCGCTCAAAAAAGAGGCGACGCCATTACTCATCCTTGTTCTCCTCAGATGAGGAGAGGCTCTGGCAGAAACTCCGTCGGTGCTACGAGGACCTCATGTGGCAACAGCTGATTTTGTATGGGCACAAGCTGACCGTGGCTTCTACCTCGACCATTACTTGGCTTTCATCTCCCAGGCTGAAGCCGACTCCTTCAGAGCCGATTAAGTCGGCTCCCCCACCTGCGGAGCTGGCGAAACCTCCAGTTTGGCCTAAACCGGTCTCTCCACTGATCGTGGCGGAACCACCGCCCAAGCAGCCTGTGGGAGGAGCTCCTTCTAAGGAAGATAGACCAGACACCGGGCTTCCCTGGTGCCTTTTCGGTCACCGTCAGCCCGGACTGCCCTTGGCAGGTTGAAGGTGACCTGGGCGGTCGACCATTGTATCCGGATTCCTCGGCTTCGGATGAGACCGGCCTACATTCTCATCCCAGGGATGACAAATCGGCTGGTGGGATAGAGATGGAGGAAGGTCCTTCGTCCTTTCAGAGCATTCTTCACCTTATCTCTGAGTCTACAGGGATGCCCCTGGAACCTGTCCAGAAAAAGGCAGAGTACCCTCTCACGGACATCCTCAAGAGAGGGGATACCCCGATGGAGGCCTTTTCTGTGGCCGAGGCCATAGTTGGCCCAGCCTTAGAACTTTGGCAGCGCCCTGTCTTCTGTCCAGCTCCGTCTGCCTGCATGGCCCGCAAGTATGCAGTGCCCATGGGGTCCCTTGCGGGGTTCACAGAGCACCCTTCAGCCGAGAGCCTGGTGACCGCCTCTGTGTTCAGGTGTACTGGCAGTTCTGCCAACACTGACCGACCTCCCGAAAAAGAATCCAAACTCTTGGATAATTCAGCTCGAAAGGTCTATGCGGCCACATCTTTAGGCCTTTGTCAGGCAAGTTCGGCTGTCATCATGGCACACTTCTCCTATGCCCTCTTGAGGTCTTTGGATGAAGTCCTCCCACACCTCCCCGCGGACATGCAGATCATGGCCAAGCAGGTCCAGGATCAGGGCCGGGCTGTTGCCAAACAGAAGCTTCAGACAACCCTGGACATTGGGGATTCTTGTGCCCGCTCGATGGCAGCCACAGTTGCCTCTCATCACAGGGCTTGGCTGAGACTCTCCTCTTTCCTGGCAGATATTCAGCACAAACTAGCTGATGTGCCTTTTCTGGGCACTGACCTTTTCGGCCCAGGTGTGGCTGGTCACCTTCAGCATATTGAGCAGTCCAATGCCACTTTGGATGCTACTTCTGCTAAAGGTTCTTCGAGCAAGAACCAACAGAAGCAGAAGAAGAAGCCTTTTCGTTACTCTTCCCCTGCGGCACAGCAACCCTCCTTTCAAGGAGGGCAGCAGCAACAGCAGCAGCAGGCTCAAGCTTGGCGCCCGCAGCCCAAGCCCGGGCCCTCCCAGTCCCGTAAAGGAGGCCAAGTTTCAGGTCCTGGATCCTCCTCCTCCTCCTCCAAGCCTGCTCAGTGATGGGGCGAGGCTGCCACCCCCTCTCCCGTCATGCCAGCTCTGGGTCCTCCCATGGGGGTCTGGCTCCACCACTTTCTTTCCGCCTGGTCCGTTATCACCATGGACAGGTAGGTTTTGGAAGTGGTCGGTCAGAGACTGCCTCTGGAATTCGAGCAGCATCCTCCAAGCCGAGCCTGCGCCCCTTGGGAGGACAGAGTATCTGTCCATACTCAGACGGCTCTCCAAGACAACATCGCTCAGCTCCTCCTCAAGGAGGCAGTAGCTCCAGTGGTGGATTCTCCAGCAGACCCAGGCTTTGTCTCCAGGTACTTCCTGGTGCCCAAGCAGACGGGGGCTGGCGCCCCATTCTAGATCTGCATGACCTGAATCAGTATCTCAGGTCATGCACCTTTCAGATGGTCATTCTGTCCCAGATCATACCATCCTTGGAGCGAAACATATGGTTCTGTTCACTGGATCTGCAGGATGCATTCTTTCATGTCCCAATCTGTCCATCTCATTGGCGGTTCCTCTGCTTCAGAGCCGAAGGGACCCTATATGAGTTCCAAGCCATGCCAATCGGCCTGTCGTTGGCCTCACGGGTCTTCACCAAATGCATCGCAGTGGTGGCAGCCCATCTCAGGCATTGGGGGGGGGTCAGAATTTACCCCTACCTTGACAATTGGCTCTTAGCAGGTCCCACCCAGCAGGAGGTGGAGAGGTCCAGGACCTGGCCCTCCAGACCTGCTCCCAACTCGGCCTCTTGATCAACAAGGCCAAGTCAGAACTCGTGCCTTCTTAGGTGATATGCTTCATCGGGGCAGAGCTCGACTCTCGTCAAGCCAGAGCTCGGCTCCCGGTGGACAGAGCGGAGGTTCTCTCCTCCTTTGCCCAATCATTTCTGGTTGAACAATTGCGCCCTGCCTGGGACTTTCTGTGCCTTCTGGGTTACATTATGGCATGTACCTCCATCGTGGTCTGTTGGGCTTGGTGGCACATGTGCCCCCTCCAGTGGGAGCTGGCTGCCCAGTGGACTCAGCGCCATGGCCATTTCGACCAGCTGATCACTGTAACCCAGAAGATGTGGGACACTCTCCAGTGGTGACCTGCCCCAGACCGGTGTCAGGAAGAGATCATGTTTGTCCACCGAGAGCTGACAGCTGTCTTCATGACCTATGCCTCTCTCATGGGCTGGGGAGCCCACATGGGGGACAAAAGGGCTCATGGGTTCTGGACCCCCAAGGAGTCCCGATACCACATCAACCTGTTGGAGCTCAGAGCAGTCAGACTGGCACTGTCAGCTTTCGCTCCTCAGCTGGGGTCAAGTGGTTCAAGTCCAGATGGACAATACCAGGACCATGTACTACCTCAACAAACAGGGCGGCACGCACTCCCATCTGCTTTGCAGGGAGGCGCTCCGCATCTGGACCCTTGTCAGCCATCTGGAGTTGGATCTCCTAGCCATTCATGTGGCAGGAGCCTCAAACCATCTGGCGGATGCTCTCAGCCGCTTAAGCAAGACATCCCACGAGTGGTCTCTCCATCCAGAGGTAGCTTACAGCCTGTTCTCCCACTGGGGCAAACCAATGGTGGACCTGTTTGCCTCCAAGGAAAACACCAAGCTGAGGCTGTTTCATGGCCGCCCCCCTCAGCGGGGCTTGCTGCAGGGGGATGACTTCTTGAGGCCGTGGACCCCAGGCCTCTTTTATGCCTTCCCTCCTTTTCCCTTGATCCACAAGGTTCTCCTCAAGGTGAGGAGGGACAAGGCGAAGGTGAGTCTGGTAGCCCCAGACTGGCCGTGCCAGTTCTGGTATCCAGATCTCCTCAGCCTCAGCTGCAGGCCCCTGGAGTGGCTTCCAGCATGCCCGGACCTGATCTCTCTCAATCAGGGGAAGGTATACCATCCGGACCTTCAATCCCTGCACTTCACAGCCTGGTACCTGAGTGGCTAGAATTCCAGGCTTTGGGTCTTTCCGAGGATGTACTCACCGTGGTAGAGGCATACAGAAAAGAATCGACCAGGAAATGTTATGCCTTCAAATGGAAAAGGTTTTCCATTTGGTGTCAGGGCAAGGGCCTGGACTCTCTGTCCTGTCCTGTGGCTAACATTCTCGACTACTTTTGGTCTCTGTCCAAAGGGGGTCTTCAGTCATCGACCCTTAGGGTGCACCTGGCAGCCATCTCTGCTTACCGGGCGCAGGCTGGTCAGCTGATGTTGGCACAGGAGACAGTGGTCGGGTGCTTTTTCAAAGGCCTGGATCACATATCCCCTCCGGTGCGTGAACCTCCACCTCCGTGGGATCTGCTGCTGGTACTGGCAAAGCTCATGGGCAAGCCATTCGAACCAATGCACAAGTGTGCATTGTCACACTTGTGGAAGACGGTCTTCCTGGTGGCTATCACATCTGCCAGAAGGACAGGAGCTCCAGGTGCTTTCAGTGGACTCCCCTTATCTGGTCTTCCACAGTGACAAGGTTGTCCTACGTCCCCAACCGAAATTCCTTCTGAAGGTGATGTCAGAGTTTCACCTTAACCAGGTGTTAACTCTGCCTGTATACTACTCTAATTACATCTCGGAGGCCGAATACAGGCTCCATATCCTGAACCTGAGACGAGCCCTCTCCTATTACAAGGAGAGGACGGTGGAGATTCAGGGAGAGGTTCGCCAGCTGTTTGTCACCTACGCTGAAGTTGCTTCTGGCACACCTGCAGCAAAACAGACTATTGCAAGGTGGATTACATCTTGCATAAGTCTGTGTTATGAGTTGGCAGGCATGGAGCCTCCCAGAGGGATAAGAGCTCATTCTACCAGCCATGCTGCTGCATCGGTGGCTGCTTCCAGAGACATCCCTATCCAGGAAATCTGTTGGGCTGCTACCTGGAAGTCAGCAAACACCTTCATTACCCATTACCACATCGACCTTGAGACATGCCGGGATGCTGGTTTTGGGGCCTCAGTTCTCCAATCTCTATTTCCCAAGTGAGTATCAGTGGGGGGGGGTGCCTTGCCTCCCTTCTCCTGGAGAACTGCTAGGAGTCTGCCAGTAAGTGTGGATAAACAACATATCCATGATCCTAGAAAAACAGGTTACTCACCTGTAACAGTAGTTCTAGGAGTGGTATATGTTGTTCATCCACATGGACCCACCCGACCTCCCTGGCTGCGTACGCACAAACCTGGCTTCCAGTGGGCTAAGATCTGGCGTCATAGGGTGGAGCTGAGGGTTATACCAGTGAGCTTGCTCCATCATGAGTGGTAGTGCATACCTAGAGCGCACTGTGACATCCGAGGCAGCCAGAGGCCATGCTCAGTGCCAGGGGAGGGGGAGGTAGTAATAGAAGGAAAGGGAGAAAACTGGAAAAATGTGTGCACTGAGCCATCTAAATGACTGTTATTGGCACTGACGGGCACTGGTCTATGTAGACACCTGCTGGCTTCGGCAGGAAGAGTGGCTGATGGAGCTGGGAGTGGCTGGCAGGAGACCTGACAAAAAGGAGTAGATAGCCACTTGGAAGACAAAACAGCTAAGGGGATAATTGCCAATAGGGCAAAACAGAATAGTTGGGTAGGGTGGACAGACTGGATGGGTCAAGAGCATTTTTTCTGCCATCTTTGTCTATGTATCTGTGTATCTGTATGAAAAAAATGTGTTTAGCAGGCCACCCTGAAGGACCACCAGTAAGGCCTTCATACCCATAGAGTCTTGGGGGACATCCTCCTCCCACAGATCCTATCTAAGTATTGCTTTTTAGGCTGAGGAAGGGTGGTATAATTTCAATTGTGTTCCCCCCCGCCCCGAACTTCTCTCGGCATGATGTCTCTGACCAGTGATAGCCTGTTATGCTCCCACATGGGCAGCCCTGATTCAGGAATTGAGCCCAGGACCCTGTAGTCATGTAGCCCTGTGATCAGGAGTGTTGCCAGCTGTAGTGGTTTTCAGCTGGGGAAGGGGGTGTCTCTGCATTTACACCTTTAATGTCCACCACAAGGAAAGTACTAGCTGTCTCTGCACAGGGGAAGCCGCAGGCTGGTGGTAGGTGGGTCTATGTGATAACGGTGAACGCCGGAAGGTGATTACCATTATCACTCAGTCACAGTGCCGAACACATTTTCAGCACTCTGACAACTGCGGCGCACCAGAACAACGGCGCCAGGACAGATTTTTACTGCTTTCTGTAGGGGGGGCTGTGCCCGCCACACCCCCCCATGGGGCGGGGCTTCGCTCCCCACACACCCCTACTTAAGGATTCTCAACTCCATGGGGGTGCATGTCGGAGGGGGTGGAAGCAGTTAAAAAAAAAAAAAAAGTTCAGGCCAGGCGCAATAAAAAATCGCACCAGCGCCCAGACCCGAACCCAGTACCTCAGCCACCCCAGCCACTAGCCAATCCCGCGGCCTCGGCTAGCTCAACCAACGACTGCAGCGCCACCCCTCCCAGCTCACGCTCGCCGTGCTGCTCCCACCCCCAGCATATACGCATAGCGACATCCTGTCACCTACCCGCCCTCATCCAGTCTCCCTACCTTTCCTTCGCCGTGAGTGGATTGTACCGGGAAGGAGTCGCCATAACGGACGGTGCCCTTCCTCATGCGCCCACTTCATGGGTTACCGTGGTAGGCAGGATACCCTGTGGGAGGTGGAATGAGGGAGAAGACTGGGAACACCACCCACCACCATCTCAATGAGTAATGCCAGTACATTTGGGGGTAATGGCTCAAAGGGATACTTGGAATTATTGGTCTGAAATTGAAATCTTTGGATTATGATCCATATTTTGTTATTAGCATTTTCAGAATTTTAGTCTAAAAATCCTAATTTTGAACTTAAAGGTAAAATAAATATGTTTACATTGCAAATTAATATTCAGGGTTCCTTATCTGATTCCAATTCTGAGGTCCTTATTGGAATTGGAATGACATGAATTTAGAATCGGCGAGTTAGATCTTTCGAAATCAGCACATTTTGAGCATCCCTATCCTGAAGGCAACAGACACTGGAAGGGTGGGGTAAAAAGCTTGATATAAAAAAAAATATCCATGTATTTCCCTTGGGCAGCCTAAATGAAATGCAAAATCTCATTTTCAGAGGGGTCCTATTTCTACTTAGTTTCATAGCTAGGACAGACCTGTGCACTGGAGGGTCAAGTGGTTTGCTCAAGGTCACTCAGTGAGTCAGAGGGTGTGGTGAGATTCAAACCTGTGACTTCCTGGGTCAAGATTATGTGCTCTAACCACAGCATCACACTGACTTTCTATAAAGGGTAGTCTCAGTATTTGTTGCACCCTGGCATTGTTTGCCTTTCCAGTTTGTCATGGGAATGGATAAGTTGCTCGTCTGTCACTGCTCTGTCCTGAGGAAAGTGCGACCGATAGGGATATGTTTGTGAATGGTGACTGGGCTGCTTGCTATTCCTGATTTCACTTTTGAAGGTGCAATAAACAGGAAGCATAGACTTTGTCGGCAGAAAAGGGCTGCTTGGCCCACCCAGTCTACCCAGATGTTCCCTGCCTAGTCTTCCTCTGCAGACCCTAACTGGCCTCTGATGACTCTCACCCTCCCTGCCTATTTACTAATATTCCATATGTCTGTCTGATGTATACTTGGAGCTCTCCACTGTTTTTGCATCCACCACTTCCACTGGTGGTCTGTTCCAGGCATCTATCATCCTTTCAGTGAAGTAGTACTTCCTGACGTCCTTCAGACCTCCCCCCCAGCTTCATCACATGCCCTCTGGTCCTGGTGTTTTTCTCATTTGAAACAGACTCCCCTCCTGCACCCTCTTCACCCCTGAGGTACTTGCGGATCTGCCATGTCCCATCTCACTCTCTGCTCTTTCTGGGTGTACATGATGAGATCCCTCAGTCTCTCCTCATAGGGCTTCTTGTGCAGTTCCTGTACCATTTTAGTTGCCCTCCTCTGGACTGCCTCCACACGGTCTATGTCCTTTCTGAGGTGCAACCTCCAAAACTGGGCACAGTACTTTAGACAGAGTCTCAGCAGCAAGCTATACCATTGGCAACACCACCTCCCTCCTCCTGCAGGAGATACCCTTCTTAATGTACCTCAGCATCCCACTAGCCCTACCAACAGCTATATCACGCTTCCCTGCCACTTTGGTGCCATCAGTTATGATAACCCCAAGGTTCCCTTCCTGCTTAGTGACTGTTAGTACCTCTCCCAGCATCATCTACTCCACTCCTGGGTTACTGTGCCCTAGGTGCATGATTTTGCATTTATTGGCACTGAAACCCAACTGCCATGCTCTTGATCACTCCTCAAGTTTTCCACAATCCTTGCCCATTCTCTCTAACCCCTCCATTGTCCACCCTATGACATATTTTAGTATAATCTGCAAAAAAGGGATACCTTCCTTTCCAGTTCTTCTGCAGTGTTACTTATGAAGACTTTGAAGAAGACTGTTTCCCATACTTAGCCATACAGCATTCCACTGGTCACTATCCCATTAGTAGACTGAATGCAGTTAACCACCACCCTCTGTTGCCTGTCTGTTAACCAGTTTCGAATCCAGTTCACCACTATGGATCCCACCCCTGGGCTGCTCAGTTGCTTTATCAGTCTCCTGTGAGGCACAGTGTTGAAGGCCTTGCTAAAATCCAGATAGATCACGCCCACTGTCCTCAGACCTCCCCTAGAGATCCATAACAATCTCTTTTCCCCTTCTGCTTTTACTCACTTCCTTCGCACAAAGGCTAGTTGCCTAATTAGGTCCTACCTGATTGTTCCTAACTGTGCCTCTACCCCTCCCTAGCAATACCTGCTGTGAAGCAGTTTCTGAGGCAGTCTCCTATTTCTTTAAAATCCACCCTCCCTCCTAAAGTCCAGGATTCTTGCCCTCATGTGGTTTGCCTTTGCTTCAGTCTTTATGTTAAAACCAAGCTGTACGCTGATCTCTGGTACCAGCCCATTGTGATGTCTGCAGTGCTAACTCTGTCAGCATCAGGTCTGTGACTGCCCCATCGCTAGTGGGTTCTTTGACTAACTGCCTGAGAAAGGCCCATGTAGGGAGTCAAGGATTGCCTTGCTCCTTGCCAAACCTGCCATTGGAAGGCTGCACTTCACATTTGGCAGACTGAAGTCACCAACTAGCAGCACCTCCCCCTTTCTTGCCATTCTGATGATGGCTTCCCCAAGTGCCTTATCCAACTCCTTTCCCTGTGCTGGAGGTCTGTACACTACCCTTCTATGGACAGTGGCCCTAGAGCCTGTCTCCTGGATGACCCAGAGCACCTCCAACCCTTCCTTGTCCTCCGGGTAATCCTGCACATCTGTGGCCCTGATTTCTTCCCTCACATATAGTGCAACCCCTCCTCCCTGCCCTGTCTGTCCTGAACAGAGACTAGTTAGGTATGAACACGTGACAGTCATGGTACCCATTGCACTACGATCCCGTTATGGCCACCAAATCCAGGTTAGCTTCTACCATGATGGCCTTCAGTTCTGGAATTTTATTTCCCAGCCTCCTTAGGTTGGCACATTCGACTCTCCATACCTTACTCCCTCCTGCCTGCTTCCCCGCTTTCCTCCCCCTTCCTGCCTGTGCTGTCCCCTGTAGCTCCACTTGGCCCACCTCTTCCCTTTTTACCTGGTCTATTCCCTATCTTCTTTACTCCTGCTTACCTGATTTGTACCCCCTTTCTCCTCTGCCTTGTCCCAGTCCCTGTTTTCTTGCACCCCTGCTGTAGTGGATTTAACTCTTCTTGGGCCCTCCTTCTCTAATACCTCATCATCTGGGAGTGGCAGTTGTTGCCTCCCTTGGTTTTACAGCCCCCCCCCACCAGCTAGTTTAAATGCTTATCCAAGTGGCATTTCAACTTCCCACCAAGGGCTGTGATCCCCTTCCTGGAAGGATGCAGGCTGTCACCCTCACAGGGGTCCATATCCTCCCAGGTTTGCCCCCAGTCTCCAATGTAGCCAAAGCTTTCCTCCATGGCACCATGTCTTCAACCAGTTGTCAAATGCTGTGGTGTGTCGTACCCTTTCTGTCTATCCGTACACAGGTTACTCTTCGGCAAGAGCCACTCTTCATGCCACCTGCTTGAGGCCCTTCCCCAGTTCCCTGAAATTATCCTGCAGTACCCTGTCCCTTGCCAGGTCATCTGTCCCCAGATGGACAGAGACATCTTACTCTTTCCCAGCTCTTGCTGCTCTAGTGATCCTCAGGAAGAAAAGACTAAAAATAAACTCCTGTTTCTATGGGGAGTTTTGTGATTTAAGTATTTCATTGGCGTCCTCTCAAGCCACGAGGAGAACCGAATGACTAAAAACAACAAAAAAATTGTATAAGAGCACTGTTTACAGCTTGTTGCTCACAAGTCTCAGTTTATGAGACAGATGGGTTTGCTTTTTGCAGGCCAGTCTCTGCCTAAAAAAATAAAAATAAAAACAGAAGAAAGGGGCACGCACTCAGTTGGAGCAACCCGAGAACAAAAGCACAATGGTGTCAATGCAGTAGCAAAAAATATTTAATTCTGGCAACAAATATTCTCCATGACAAACCAGCTCCCTAACATGTTGTGGATTTTACTTCCCCTCCTCAGGGCCCTGAGCGTTAGAGCCATTGTGCTTTGGGTCTTTGGTTCTCTGACTGAGTGTGTCCCTTCCATCTGTTTATTTTTGCATTGTTTACTGGAGTCCAGTACAGGGGATGACACTTCAGTGACAGCCCTATGCTCCTTATTTTGCGTTGTTTCATTCTCTGCCAGGGTCTGCTGGGATCACTACCAAGGGAGGACATATGGGAAGTCAGCTGATCAATGGGAAAAGAAGAGCAGAGGGTTGGTAAAACTATAACCATTCTGTAGATTTCAAGCTGAAGCACCTGATGTCTATTCTCTTTCTTCAGGGTGACCCAGGAGAACCAGGAGAGATGGGTGAACCTGGTAAAACAGGCCCACCTGGGCAGATTGGACTTCGAGGAAAGAAGGTAATGTGGACACGGAACTCAAGAAGCTCACCTCGACCGTCTATCTACAGCGTATACATTAGTTCTCAGAGTTCGGCCAAATTAACCTAACATGTTGCTCCACAAACCCTTTATAGTGAAATTTCAAATGTTCATGGGTGCCATTTGCAGAAACTTCACAACCATTTGGATCAGAGGTGAACTATCATGGAAAAATGCTGGGATGTCACAAATTCAAACAAAACTGGAAATTTTCTCTGACTTTTTATGCAGTTCACTCTTAGATCCACTTGTACTCTGTGCCTTGTCTGTTTCCACAGAAGGCAGCAAAATTCAAGAACTCAGTGTTGTGAAACCTGGTGAGAACCTGTTTGTGAAAACTGAAACATTTCATGCAAGTCAAAATCATGCAGCACTGTGAAATTCACCTGTTTTTGTGGCACTGATAAAAGTGAAATAGCAGCTCTTGTATTTACAGGAGTTACGTATACACACACACACACACATGCACACAAACATACACACATTAAATTTTTTGGATCTTAGACTATGAAGTATGTGTGTGTATGTTTGTGTGTGTGCAGGCGTACACCGGAGTGTGTAGAGGGGTACTATTCAAAGAGTAATCTAACTCCATGGTACTTAATACAGGAGGATTATTCAACACAGGAGCCAGGAGGATTATTCAATACAGGAAACAGGAGGATAATTAGAGGTACTGTACCTAAGCCAGTGAGTTAGGCCATTTACAACTAATGGGTAGTAACCAGTGCAGTTCATCAGGTGCTTGTCATTGTTGGTGGGGGCATTACATCAGGAGATAAAGGGGGGAGGGCAGCTGATTGTCTTACATTAGTTTTTGCAGTATTTTTGAAACATGCATCCGGAAGTCTAGATTTTTAATCCTGTGTTCGAAAGACACCTGCTGAACCACTTTTACTGTGGTCTAACATGTTTCTGTTTTGTGACCACTTTCTCAATGTCCTTTGAACTGCTGCAGAATTGGAAGTTAGAGACATGCACAGAAATTGGGCACTGTCTCCCATGAAAAATTGATGGGTTTTTTTTGTGTCTCAGTTTTGAATAGTTTCTCTTTTGTCTTGCAGGGTGAAGTAGGAGAGAAGGGGGAGGACGGAACACCGGTAAATATAAACAATCTCCTAATGAATTCTTTCCGCATTCTGATTATTTAGTAATATAATTATTTTTTATGTTTATGTAAAGACTTGCTTAAGTCTTATTTATTTATTTTGGTTTGTTTAGGGTGAAGCAGGACTCCCTGGGAAACCTGGCGAGAGAGGCCTAAGGGTGAGAGTGTCTGTTCTGTGTGTGTGTGTTAGTTCTGCAGTCTCACATGTGGTGGCTTACAGTTTCAAGATGCAGCATGTCAGACATAGATTTCAAGAGACAGAAAAGATGAGTCTAGGTCCAGAGTGAGTGGGCCCAGTGACTGATGGCGGTACAGTAACAATTCACTGTTCTGATAAGAACCTAGTATGGTTCTGAAATCTTTGTTTATATTTTAGAATTTGTTTACCCTTGATAGCTCAGCTGAGATGTAGTATCTTGTACATAGAAATGCACAATCTGTCGGCAGTTGCTCTTTTTTCACGAATTATCTGTAAAGTGAAAAGGAGGCATAGTTATTGTCCCCCAAGCACCTTAGCAGTGTCAGTGGCTTGATAGGCTGCTCAATTGTCTCTGGGAACAGAGGACTGAAAGGTTGTGGGTTCTAGTCCCATGCAATAAACTTGGGCTAATACCTAATACTGACATTGTAGTACAGCACTATGAGGGTGCTACATGGTAGAGGTGCCATCCTTTGGGTAAGACATTAAACCGATGTCCCGTCTACCCATCTGTCGTGGCTCGAAGTTAAAGATCCCATGTCACATATCGTAAGGTACAGGAATTTTATTAAATCAAATTCAAATAAAACAGAACAAATCAAGGAAACACAAGTCAGTACAGAGTAAATTATATACAAATAACTTAGTATTAATTCTAAGGAATAGGCTGATGGAAAGAGAGAAGAGAAAGAAAAATAATGTGTTATCATATGGTATCTCCCTGAAGACCAGTGGTATATCATGAAATAAAGGGGAAACCTCTGTGTAATACAAAATGGAGGGACAAAAAAAGACAGCTTTGGAAAAATTAATCAAGGTTATATACTCTTCAGGATGAGAAAATCCAGGGCAGACACCTCCATAAATTTATTCAAGAATCTCTTGATATGTGAATCAGTTCTCTGTAAGGGTAGGGGTGTTTTATTTAGAATGAAAGAAATGTAACACAGTATTTACAACAACCAAAAAGAAAGCAAAACTTAAACAACAAATAAAAAAAATATTATTACAATTTATACTTTGACATTTAGAGAAATTAACAATCCCTTAACCTAAGTAACAAAAAATTCTGAGACTGTTATAATATAAAAAATACTATTACAATTTATACTTTGACATTTAGAGAAATTAACAATCCCTTAACTTGAGTAACGAAAAATTCCCTGAGACTGATATAATATAAATATTTTTCACTTATTTCAGTTCTCAGTTTTTATCCTTCATCCATGCAGAAAGAAGCAATTCTTCCATAAATTTAGCTCTAACTTGGTGTTTGGGAAATTCTATTTTATTCTGTTCCCTAAGCTGTTGTATGGAGATAACTATATTCCTTATTAGCTCCTGATACGTTGTCATCTTTTGTTGCAATACCCATGCATATCTTGCCTGCTACATATAGTATTTTATTACTGAAAAGATGACCTGTAAAGTGTCTGAGGTATATTTACCCCAAGGTCTAGAAAAAATACCAAGGACTGATTCACTGTAAGATAACTTTGCAAATAGAGGTTCCCACCATTCTTTAGCTGTTTCCAGATGTCTACAATGCATGCACACTCAAAAAAATGGATGTTCTTGAGGTTCTAATATGTCCGTGCAGCTGTTCCTAGAGAAAACCTTATCCTTAATCTGGCTGTGCTTTTGGTTGGCTTTAACACCCAATCTCCCGTGGCTGCTTAACCATAAAACATCCCATGTAAAAATTGGTATCCTAGTATTTGTAAGCTGAGACAGCGCTTTTTCTGTATTGCCTATCGGACATGGAGGAAAACTGACCTCTCCTGTATAAGCTTTATCCATAATCAGTTTATGAAGGCCTTTTCTACATATTATCTGCGCCTGATTGTATGGGATTCCCCACTCTTAACTTTCTGAACAGCTGTTTTAACATAACTTGGCAGATTTTGAATCAAAGCCAGGTCTCTGGGTTTAGCTAAGTCCTATGCTCCTAGTGCCGGTGTCATCCACTCTCTTAAGACTGAGTTCCAAACTTGACTTTCCGGCCTCAAAGCCATGCAGACATTGTTACTGATAAAAATACTGTAATAACAAAAAAAACTAAAGGATTTATCATGTTCAGCCCTCTTCCTTTCATTGTCCTATAAGTAAACTCCATTTTGACTGGACTGAACCTATTATCTCACAAAGCCTGAAAACATAAGCTGTATAATTTAACCCCCTGAGCTAAAGAAGGAGGACATATGTAACTAAGGTGCAAACAGACCGGAATCAGTATGGTTTTTATTAGAAATAAGTTTTCCTTTCCATTTGGCTGATACTAATTCTGCTGTTTTCAAATGGGCATCCCAATTCCAAGTTGCCATGTCTCCATTTCCAAAAGTGATTCCTAAAATGTTAAGATTACTGTCTAAAATATCTGTGTAGGCCAGTCCCCCTCCCACCCCGATGGTATGGGTGCTGAGCCTAATGCAGTTCCTTTGTGTTTATTAAAGTTAATCTGAGAACCTGATATATTAGCACAGAGTTACTGAATTGCTCCAGGGCAGCTCTTTCTGACCTCGCCGTGGTGTAGAGGTAGGGGTATTTTGTTGCAGAAAAAGTCAATACAATGTATACAAATAAAAATACACAAAAAAAATTAAAAAATAGTCAATAATACAGAAAACAGAACAAAAAAGAAAAATCCCCCAAAACTGAAACAAACACAAGCAGTAAATCAAAAGAATGCAAACAATATCATTCAAAACATCCTATTAATCCTCCCCTCACCAATACATAACACCCAATCCAAGGCTGTCAAAAAACATAGCAATCAAAGATGTAGGAGGTGTCGAAACCCCTCAGATAGCCATCACAGTGGGCATGGGGTGTGATAACGAGTCTTTAAAAAAACTCCAGATAAGCAGCTTCACACAATTTCCCCACAGATAAATCAGGCGTTCTCTGCTGCTGAAAAACATATTTACTCCTTGCCTGCCAGAAATAACATTTTAGAACAGCAAATACCACCTCCAGGGTAGTACGACCATAGCGAAGCAATCTACCTGCATAAACACCCAAAATAAACTGGCCATAAGTTAAATTCGTGATCCAAGGCAACTGCCATCTCTGTGCCAAAAATTCCCAAAAGTGAACTGTATAAGTACACTCAAAGAATAAGTGAGGCATAGACTCTACAGGGCCCAAACATTCCAAATAAGGGCAGAATCTGTCCTCAACAGGCTTGTGCTTCCAGTTACCTCTCACATTCACTCTACCATAGGTGCACAACCATACTGTATCCCACATTTGAAGGGGTATCCTCAAATTATTCAGTTGGCAAATGGCAAGAGGAATCTGATCCACCCTACACTCAGGCAAGTCAGGAGCCGAAGGACCTATACAGCCCAAAACTAAACAATATAATTGCTGCCTGTTTAAGGTCAGAACATCCGGTTTAGTCACCTTCCATAGGTGAAGCTTCTTCAATGAAGAGTTATACCACCCAGGTAAACCCATAGAGGGTATCAATTTTGGGGGTTCAATGTCCCATTTTAAAAAATAAGGTCCAGGGACACACCAAATCCATTCTTTACAGAGGGATGAGGCTTATTGTACCCCAATCTTGAGAGTTCCTACCCAAAACAAGGTATGGAAAAACAACAATGGATGCAACATACCAAGACCCCCCTGTTTCTTCATCAAATAGGTGAACTCTCTCTTAATAGGGTTCATGCGACTACCCCATAACATCTGGAAAAACAGACTGTATACTCTAGCATCATAGTGAGAGGGAATGGGAAATATCCATGCGATATATAAAAGAAAAGGGACTAAAAAATGTTTTATCATGAAACTATGTTTCAGTTAAGATAATTGCCACCCTTTCCAGCGGCCAACTAAAGCCTCACATCTGGCAAGGGAGGTATCCCAATTCCTGTCTGCTGCATCTTCCCCTCCAGAAGAAACCCCTAAAATTTTGATAGGGTCAGGACTAATCTGAGTATTGGCAATTTGGGTCACAGGACCTGGGATGCCAATGTAAGTTCCATAACTTTTATCTGTACTGATGCAGGCTCCCGACATTGCAGAAAATACGAATAATTCTTCCATAGCACATAATGCACTGCCCTCATCTTTACAAAATAACATCAAATTGTCCGCATAAGCAAAGGACTTAAGACCCAAGTGTCCATAGGGTTTAATAGGCCATGTACATTAGACAAAGAACCTGAAGGTCCACACCTCCTGTGGGAAGGCCCAGCCTGAGAGGCCTTCCATTTAGGCAAAGAACTAGAAGATTTCTCCTATTTACGGCGTTTTGCCTCCTTTCTGAGCAAGTCCTTCGGCTTCTGCTGTAAACCTGCATCCCCAAGCTCCATATCCTCAGTAAGTCGATCATTAATTGTCATCATTATGATCCAAAAGAGCCTTTGCAGGGCTCACATCTCCAGTAGAACCATCCAGTATCGCAAACCTGTTGTACAGGGGTCTCTATATCCATAGAGGGATCCGCAATATCAGCCGTTGCCAAAGTCACATTCTGGGCAGAAATATCCATTACAGCTCCATTTTGTTCTGGGGAGAGAACCTCATCTCTCTCCATCACTGCAGCTTCTGGCTCCTCCATAGACAGGAACTGGGCCAACGGCGCCCCCTTCCCAAGAGTAGGGGCTTTCCCCTGGTGTCCTGGCTAACATGTCTCAAAGTGAGGCACATCTTGGTAACCTCACATCCCCGGGATGCACCTGGACACACGCTGTTATAGCTCAGTGTACTTTTTCTGGTCAAACATTACCAATAGTGTAAATAATTGTAAACTTTTGGCCTTTTAACGTTACCCACTGATTAGACTCCTTACTTAATGCCCCTCAGCAACACCTTTTTGTTTCCAGCTTCTGTTGAAAACATGTAAAAAATAAATAACCAGCACTCCAGACAATGGAAATTCGGTAAGAGATAATTTTTTACTGAAAAAATGTCATGGTACTTACAACATCAGTACAACATAAAGATCACAATGATATTGTAAAGCTCCACTTGAATATCTATTGAAAACATGCCTCTTGATTACACCTTTTCAAAACATCTACCCACTTATTCCCCTTTCTCACAGGCAGTCTGACTTCATTGTCTCTTTTCAGTGTGCATTCAGTTAAAGCGTTTTTAAGTTGTTTGCAAAAGCAGTGTGTACTGCTTGCCTTAGCAGCAGACTGTGAGACTTAGGCTGAAGATGGACTTGACATCTCCCTGCACCCCCCCCCAAGCCAGTGGAGAGCAGGCACAGTTGATGCATGCACTGTCCTGTGGGGGAGGAATCTGGTGCTCATCATTAATACCTCCCCTTCCCTCCCCAATTAATTCACAGGCAGGACTTAGTGCACCACACCCTGAGTAGACCACCTAACCCATGTGGCCTGGTGACTTGAGATTTGGTGTTTGTAATGGAGTCCAGTAAAGTGGAAGATTGATGGGTAGGAGGGGATCCAGGGGGCACTGTGGAAAACTAGTGTGGTGAGCACATTGTTTACATGAGCTGTCCTAAAATTGTATCTGGAGCACTATAACTTCTGCATGTATTTATTTAACAAGTATCCAGCAGCACCACTTAAGATACAATTTAAAAATCTTATTACTAAGTGTGCCCTGTGATGGTTTTAGCAACATTAGCAGCAGCAGGACATGATAGGTTACAATGTACAAGTGCAAATATCAGTGAAATATACAAGCAGAAATAGCGAACTGTACTAGTGCAAATAGTGAAATGTAAAAGTGTGAATAGTGAACTGCACAAGTGCAAATAGCAAAACATGCAAGTGCAAATAGTGAAATGTACAAGTACAAATAGCAAAACATGCAGGTGCAAATAGTGAAATGTACAAGTGCAAATTGTGAACTATACAGGTGCAAATAGTAAAATGTACAGGTGCAAACAGCAAACTGTACAAATGCAAATATGAAATGTACAAGTGTAAATAGTGAACTTACAAGTGAAAATAATGAACTCTTGTGCACATATTGAATGTACAGGTGCAAATAATTAACTGTAGAAGTGCAAATATAAGCTGTACAAGTACAAATATGAAATGTACAAGTGCAATACTGAAATGCATAGGTGCAGATAGTGAACTGTAGATGTGCAGTCAGTAAAATATATAGGTGGAGTGAACTGCATGTGGTCGAGGCATAGGCAAACCGCAAACTAGAAGACATTAAATTTGCAAGTAGTGTTTTTATTATTATCAATAACAATACATAAAAAATTACAATTATGCAGGATAGCTCTTATACAGGCATTTCAAACAAAACAAAGTCCTTCATTTGTGGGTATCTCATTTTCCTTGTGAAACCTCAGAACTGGCCACTCCGATTTTCCCACCATTTCCCCGTTATCTCCCTTCCTTTTACTTGTTGTTTCTGTTCTTTCTTTCTCCCCTTGCTTCTCTGTGGTTAAAAGGGAGGCAGTATAGTGCAGTAGTTTAAGGCTCTGAGCTGCAAACCTGGAGATCTGGGTTTGAATCCCACAGCCCCCACTTGCATACTGTGTGACCCTGAGCAAGTCATTTAACTTCCTTGTGAACAAGCTTCAGCTTAGTGTGTCTCTCCTGGTCAAAAAAAAAGATAAATAAAACCTATATGTGAGTCCATATATGAAAGTTGGATCTCTTGGTTTGCAAATGTATATAGTTATATTGTTGATATGAACTGCAGAAAGCTGTTTGGGGTTTGTTAGAAAAAATAGCAAGCTGTAACATAGGGGTCTGACCTTGAGAAACATCTTAACCTTTCACAAGCTTGTTTGCAAAGCTATCAGTAGAGAGAAAGCAGCTCTGGCCAGAGTGCTTTAATTGGCTGCACCTGTTAAAGACTGGATGTATTGGTCACAAGGAGAACATTGACAACGTTTGGTACATTGTGTGAAAACAGGAGATATAGTTTAACAAGAACATGATGCAGAATTTAATTGCTAGGTGCAAACATCTTATAAAAGAGAGATGTGTTTGTTGAGAGAGAGAGAGATTAAGTTTTAGATGTTTAGAGATACTCCCAGATGAAGAACTTTGTTTTGTTTGAACTGCCTGTATAAGAGCTGTCCTGCACATAACCCCGTCACACTGCACAAGGGCAAATAGTGAAATGGAGTAAATGTACAGCCTGAAGCTGGCCTAAGCTGCTTGGTCTAAATAGATTTGAATAACTATGCTCACATTTTTCTTTAGAGAAAATTCTAACTTGATTTTTTTTTTTTTTAGTATCAGCATGCATTTCCTTTAACTCATTTGATGGTTGATCTAATCTTAAAGAGGGGGTCAGGCCTGCAGCCAAAAATTTAGAGTTAGCATCACCAGAACACAATGGCACTGTGTTCCACATAAAACATCTATTTCAAGCATTTCCATTCTTTATTACTAAGGTTTCCTACATGCAAAAAACAAGTGCTTTGCTCCTCACTGTTCACATTTAGCTGATGTCACAGAATGGCTTGAAAAAATCTGATTATTTGAAATGCTGTTTAAAGTAGCAGTATTTGTTAAGTCTGCAGAAAAATTCAGCATGTAGTTTTTTTTATAGCAAAACTGTATTTCTGACATCCTTAGGTTCATACCCAATGTATTTTTAATTTTCTCAGATATTTGTAAAACAGCTTTTGTATCTAATTTTGTAAGTAATGATTCAAGCCATTAAAGGACAATACCTGCCCCCCCCCCCACTTCTCCACCAATCAAACTAGAACCCCCGATTAGGCTTTTAATCCCAAATAATAAGTGTCTTAATATCTCATCTGATCTGTTAGTTGTAATGTAAACATGACCAGAGCAGTGCGGTGCCATTTCACGTGCTCAGCCCTGTCCCATGCTGCTTCACTGTATAAGTGACAGTGGAGCAGAACAGAACCACACTGCTCCGGCCATGTTTACAGTATAGCTAATGGACTGAATCATATATTAAGACACAGGTAATGAAAAATGATTTAGGGAGATTAAAAACCTAATGAGGGGGACAGGTGACCTCCTTTAAAGTAGGCCACCACTCATAGTTTTTTAAAATCTCTTCCACTGTGGTTACCTGTTGACTGTATATACACTAGATTTATACTATGGCTGTATTACATTGGTGTTACTATGTTTCTGATGACGAACTGCACAGCACTGTACCAAGATACTGTATTTAATTGCTGGCATGGCAAGAGATTGGGGACTTTAAAAAATATTACAATACTGTATCTTAGTTTGGGAATGAAAGAAAATGAAAAGAAGAATGCGTCTTTTTAAGTTTTTGCCAGAAGTACATTACTAGTGAAAAAAACTACATGGTGACTAACACATACTGCGGCTGTAACTGAGTTCTGCTGATACCAGCCATGTTTCCTGCCTGACTACTGGAGCCTCCTCCATTGTAGTTTAGGCCAGCTTCAGCCATGCTCGAGGTTACACAGTTCCATAAGAAGGCGGCAATGCAGTGGCACTGTAGGGCAGGCTTAGCCAGTGTTATTTCAGGACTGCTGCAGGGGAGCCCACTGCCTCACTAAAAGGAGTATTTCATGGGCTTTCAAGCTACAAGGGGCACTGTTCATAAGTGTTCCCCTTTAAAGTGAGTATCTCACCTTTGGAAAAAAACTTTGAAAAACAAAATATTGAGGCACAGTTTTCTTATATTTTATGCATGGCCTGCTTTTTCTCATCCATTTCTTGTTTATTACTGGGTCCATTTGCATGGAAACTGTACCCTTGTTCCCTGAAGTGTATCCCACTACTGCTGAAGTCATAATCATCTGGTTTGGGACTTCACCATTTGTTGCCATGGAAATGATGTCACAGACAGAGGACTGTGGCTTCAGTAAAGGATTAAACAGCAAGAGTAGATGAACTGTAGGGGGAACTGGTCTTCCTTGCATGTAACTGAACCAAGTAATGAAGAATAGAGGAAAAGAAATAAAAGAAATATGAAACATCTATAAAATATAAGCTGAATGGTGTCAAAATATAAGTTTTTCAGCTGGCCTGCCATTGCTACGGTGACAGCGAACATAACTTGCGGCGCTGACAACCCGGTTTGGTGATGTGCCTATAGGTTCAGAGGGCTGAATGGGGGGGGGGAGGTAGGATGAGCATCTGTCTGGATTGCTTTCCTCCTCGGACGAAAAGAGGTGGAGCTTGGTGTTAGTATGACTTCCAATGGAGGCTGGGAGTACAGCACCATCTCGGAACCACATAGAAGGGGTAAACGTGATGGTGGCTATCTGTAGGGTGTGTATGGAAGTGTGCGCACCCCATGCTGACATCATAGAATGTCCACATCCCCTGAGGGCAACCACAACATTGGAAGAAACCATTGTTCCAGCTGCACTGTGAAGTCCTGCTCTCCATCCGAATGCTACCGCCGACATAAGCCTCATGCGGGAATCAGGTGGACCTCATTCACTCCTTTGGCAGCGGCAGCACCAACATGGGGGTAAGCTGTGGGGTTCTGTGTCTCGGGCTTCTGGGAGAGTGCCAAGTGGGGGGACTCTGAGGGGCTGATATGGGGTAGATCCCCGCCTGAAGCAAGGGGATAAAACAGAGTTAAAAAATATGTTTTTCACAGTTTTTCTTAAAGTGACAAATTCCCTTGAAACAAAAGCTGAATGCCTGTTTTACTTAACCGGAAGGACGGTCCAGTTTACAACTTTACAAAGATTTCAATGATATACAGAATACATGCAGTGCAGTACAATTCTGTGAATATTGATGGAGCATAATGCCAAGGTTCTGCAAGGTGCTAGGGAAGCCCTCGTAAATGAAGTCACAATTACCAAAATTAGGTCAAATCCATCAGACTACAGTTGTTTTCCTAGAGTGGTACATGGAGCTGGATTCATTATGGATTGTGGTTTGGGGCAACAGCTGAACTGGATGTCTTGCTTTTCAGGGTCTAACTGGAGCTGCTGGGAGGCCAGGAGAGAAAGGAGATACGGGAGACCCTGGAGAGTCAGGTAGAGATGTAAGAATCAAAACCATTTTTCTGACATTCTGAATGCCAATTTTTTTTTTCTTTCACTCGGTGAAATAATGCATGTAGAATACACAGAGAACATATTTGTTTCCCTTTGATTTAGATAAGCTAGTGATTTTTTGTTTGGGTGACCACCTTACGGCACACAGTATATTCAGGACAAGTCCTGAAATGTGTTTTGGCAGCACCTCAAAATTGAGGGCATGCATTAGAAATTTGTATACCACTTCTTCTGTGACCAGGTGAAAATCCAGGACAACAGAATGAATTTCAGGACTGTCCCAGGAAAATCATGCCCAGTGCTCACCCTGTCTTTTGATTAATATAGGTTGTCTTTATTTTTTTCATTATAAGCATAGGTTATTTTTTTTAACCCTATCTACTTGTACCACCATTGGTGAGTCGTCACCATGGTAGGTGATGCCAGCCCGCAGTCACCAACATCATTTACACTTAGTGTCACTTAACTACACTGTAGTTGCTGGGTGACTATACTGTATACTGTCCCCCTACACACTCAGCCCAGAAGCCTGCACTGCTGCAGGGATACAGGAGGGACAATCGGAGCCTTAAAGGTAATTGCATGTCTCCTCTGTGGTCTGTTCTTGAGGGGTGTTAGCCCGTCAACACTGTGCATCGACTGCCCCAGCCACCCACCCAAGGCCAGCTCTTCCTTTATTGAGCCCTGGTGGTCACTTGAGTAGGTGCTCATTTTTCTAAGTCCCCAAACTCCCATTAGCAGGTTATACTAACTGGCAACTAGGAGTCAGTGTTGCCACTCCACTGTACACACATTTCCCACTCTCCCACCAGTCTTGCTGTGCCTACTAACTCCACTCCCTCCCTCAACTCACTACTTTTTGCTAGTCTCCCCCTCCCCTTTTTTGGGCTACATGAGACTACACTTCCTCTGCCAGTTTCGAACCTTCTACCATTAGCATCTCAGTCCGGGGCCCTACCACTGTACCAACTGGTCTGCACAGCTTTTGACTGCACCTTGTTAACTCTGTTCACTTCTTCACAACAAAGGCACCAGTACCCTTGACGCAACCCTTAGGTCCACTATGGCAGTACGCTCCATAAGCTCCACACATGCTTTAACACAACTGCTCTACGCAATCCTCCATCATGTGACAACACCCACACCATGCCCTGAAAATCTTGTCTCATGCAGCAATCCCCTCGCGACCCCCACCCTGTATCCCTACACCTCCCCCATGGTCTCCACCCCCCACACACCTGCCCCCATCACTGCTTATAGTCTTGTACACTCTGGCACATCATCCATCCCCCCCACACTGCCATCCCTCTCCTTCAGGACCTCCCTATCCCTACCGTGAGTCCCTGACGTGCCCATCCATACTCCCACAGCATTAGATCTAACAAGGTCCTTCAGCTTGCCAGTTTCTGGGCCTTCCCTCTCCTCCTGTTACTATCAGGGAACATACACCCTAACCCAGCCCCCCCACCTCCATCCCTAAGCACACCACATCTGATGGCCTTCGCATAGCTTCTATTAATATATGCAGCCTCCTAAAAAAAATTGAGAGCCTGCAGGTATGGGTAGCACAGCAACAACTAGATATCCTCTCCCTGGTTGAAACCTGGCTCACAAACACTGCCCCTGATAGTGCAATATCCCTTGCTGGCTATTCTGTGTACTAACACGACTGCTTTGGTAAAAGGGGAGGTGGCTGTGCAATCTACATTCGGGAACCCTTGCAGGGCCACGTGCTCCCTATGCCCATCTTGGAACATGATGCTCAGGCACTCTCCCTTAAAGTCATCACCTCCACAGTGAGAGCCCCCCTTTACATCACCTCCATATACATTCCCCCCAGGAACCAAAAAGCCCCTTTCCTCTTAGTCCTTAACCATCTCTCCCTCCCTCCTACCACCTAAAGCCGAAATTATTGCACTTGGTGATTTCAATATAAACTGGCACTTCACCTCTGCTGCCCACCTAAAGGATGCCATAGCAGCGCTTGACGTCACACAAATAGTCCAGTCCTCCACCCTGCTTGACCTAGTTCTAACAAATGTCCCAATAAATTCTCTAAGGTCTTTCTGTATTACCAAATGTATTGAGTGACCACTCACAGTGCTGTGTCACTGGTCTTATAAACAGGCTAAACCTGCCCCTAAAATAGTGATCCAGTGCCGCCTCAAACCTGGTAAACTGCGGCATCTGAAACACCATTTAGCAAGCTGGGACTGGTCACACACTGAAAACGCCCCTAATATAGACTCAGCCCTCGACCATTTCATTTATTCTTTCAATGCAGCCTGCGATATCCATGTGCCACTCACCAAATGCACTATCAAATGCCTGGATACACCATGGATCTCCCAGGTCCTATTAGACCAGTTGCGCCAAAGAAATAATCCCTGGCACATTGCCCTTGAAACTGGCAAGACTGCCAAGAGGCAGTGCTATCAGGCGGCCAGGAACTAATATATATAGGCCATCAGAAAAGCCAAAGCTGATCACTATTGAGCATCCATCACCTCCTCCTGGGGTTCAGGGCACAAGTTCTGGGATAACCTAAAGGACCTCAATGGTAAGCATGTATCCGCCCCTCCGTCTCAGCTCTACATTAATGGCTGCATTACCACTGACCCCAATCACATTGCAAATGCCTTTAACACCTCCTTCTCTGATCTCAGCGGTGTGCTCCCCCAGACTTCTTTGACCCTATTACCCAGCCCCCCCAGCACTTAGCTCCCCCCGCTTTCATTTCAAAACCATCTCCCAAAGGGACGCTAGACCCTACCTACTAAAAGCATTAAGCAAATCCCGCTTCAGTAGTGATTCTGTAGATCTAAAATTACTGCACCTAACCCTTGATGAAGTACTAAGCCCCCTCACTAGCATCCTAAACTGCTCCCTCTGTCTAGGGAAGTTCCCTGCTAAATGGAAAACTGCTCTCATCACCCCTATTCACAAAAATGTTGACCGTACCTCACCAGGAAACTACTGCCCCATCTCCATACTCCCTCCACTCTCCACTCTCCAAGGACCTCGAAAAAATCATTGCTGGCCAGCTCACAGACCACCTCACCAAATACAACCTTCTCTGTCATGAACATCATGGCTTCCGCATGGGTCACAGCACCACCTCAGCTCTGCTAGAATTAACCTCTGCCATTCACACATCCCTCGATAATAAGCAGCCGGCTGGATCAGTATTTGTAGATCTGTCAAAAGCTTTTGACACTGCCCACCACTCCCTCCTACTAGTTACACATTCCCAACTAGGGCTGTCCAGTGATGCTATCATTGGTTTTAAGACTACCTATCTGGGCACTCTCAAAAGGTTAGGCTAAACAACGTCATCTCCACCAGTCTCCCAGTCACATCTGGGGTACCCCAGGGATCCATCCTGGACCCCCTCGTCTTTAGCATTTTTTCTCAACTCCCTCCCCATGGCCTGCTCTGGATGTCTACTGCTATACGCAGATGATGCTGTACTTTATGTTACCCACTCCAACCCCGTCATCCTACAACAGTCCCTACAGCAGTCTTTTAGTGAAGCAGAAACATGGTTCTCCAAGCACCGTCTGGTCCTTAACTATAAAAAAAAATAATAATTTTATTTGCTAACTCCCGGAACAAACATAGTGGCATACCCCTGCAAATCCTCAACTCCAGCCAAGTCCCACTAGAACAAATTAACTTCTTCAAAAACCTTGGAGTAACCGTCAACACTGCTGTCAACTACCATGGACATATCTGCCTCCTAAGCACCACTGTAAACACATGCATTGGCCTGTTGTACCGTCATAAGCACTGTCTCACACCGGAAGCCCTACAGCTTGCCATCTCATCATCCATCCTGTCCCTCATAGACTACGTGATACTGGTGTACAGTATGGGGCTGCTGACTCCACTGCCCATCAAAGAATCAGGATATCATTAAACAAGACCTGTCACCTTGCCACAGGCTGTGAATGCGTGACCCACACCTGCTCCTCTCTCTACACCCTCACAGACTGGCTTGATTTTGACAAAAGGCTTAAATATCAGACCTGCCTTTTCACAAAGAAAATCACTAATAGTAATGTACCGCTTGGTCTCTCACCCCTTCTTCAGCATGCTCCTGCTCCTAAATGTACCCGTAGCGCTAGTAAATCCTGTTACCACGTCCCCCTCTGCAGATCAGCATTGAGCCAAAGAACGTTTTGCTATAGAGCACCCTCTGGCTAAATGCCTTCCCCAATACCATCCTCATTAAACCAAAATTGGCCCTTCAAACACCTACTTGGGGAACAGATTCGACATGAAGGGGCATGCAATTGCCTGTAGCCAAACTCTTTGTTATGCCTAGTATAGACCACTGATATTGCCTATGACTAACCTACAGCTAGTAGCAGCTATTTATCCAATGGAACGAAAAGTCATTTGCAATGTAATTTTGCATAACTACTCATTGTACAGCCTGGTGTTCCCTACGGTCATGCCTCCTGCTGGCAGTTGTAATTTTATGGTATATAAGACTGTGTAATCTGAATGTAAATAAAATACATAAATGTAAATACAGATAATTGTCCTCAATGTGCAACCTGGCTGCTTTCATGACAATGCTACCTGCGAGCAGCTGCACTTTACTGTTTGTAACTAAATGTAATATGTGATGTTACTGTCGAATCTCTGTCTGTCTGCTGACGTATAGCCTTTGAAAATGAGTCTCTGACTCAAAGGTATGCAATTCTGACACAAATAAATAAAATAAACTTCACTGTAATTGCATTGTAATTTATTTATTTAGGTTTTGTTAACCGGGTAAGTGCACTAGCCATAGAATGACTATTTTCAGGCACAACCCGGGACAGTACAACATACAGTTAGACAAATACATTACATCAGTGCAAAACATTACATAATGACAGGTATAGCTAACAGTGGAAAATAATACATAAAGAGAAAATAACATATGTGAAAGATTAGAACATTGTACAGTCCATAACAGGTGAGCAGCAGATTGCATGCAACAAACATGTAACTACCGTGTAATTAACTTGTTGCATGTACTTAATGATTACTTACTTTGAAACAGACACTTAAAGTGCAAAACCAACATCATTCCTCTGCTGGAAGTGTTTATCCTCCCTGTTTCATCCTATTTACAGTTCTCTCATCATAAGGACTCATAAGGCGACACTCATATCCATAACAGGCTCTCCAACCTGACCCATAAACGTAAATCAGAACTACACATCCAACTGTGCATTATCCCTCCCTTACTCATTTCATCATGACTATGTTAAAAACATTCCTAATGACCTCCACATCTGCAGCCCATTTATCTTGCATCCAGAAAAACTTCATAATAAAGATCTAAGTTTTGGCAGGGCTGTATCCACACAACAGAAATCAGTTTGACTGCTATGTCTTTTTGTTGTTTCATTCTTCAGGGTCGTTCTGGTCCACCTGGCCCAAAGGGAGATCGAGGAGAACCGGTAAGCAGAGTTAATATTTTACTCTGTAGTCACATGGAAGCTTTTTAACTATATTTTTCAGGCATTTTAGAAGGTTTTGTGTTCCCCACCACTAGATGTGTGCAAAGATCAAATCCAAGTATCAGGAACAATGTTCTTCCCTACCTGTGACCTTCTATCCTGCTGAAGTCTGCAGTTGTCTGGAGTGGCTATTCCGCTGTGTAGAGTGTGTGCACACGGCGCTGGGATGGTGCACACAAACTTGGGATTGGCTAGATCCCAGACATAGTCAATAAACATCCAGAGAAAATGAGTGTGCATGCAGGGTGTGCAAACAACACTACACAAGTTCAAGTTTATTTGCAGGAAAAACGCCATTGAGCATGCTCGTTTATGAGGAGGTCCTGGTAGGACAAGTACCCAGTACTACTGTACATTTACAAATTTTTACAATGAGAGAACACACAACAACGAATAGGTCATTTCCAAGATGCTTTTACAGTTTTAACAATGAGAGAACACACAACATCAGTAAGAATCAGAGAACAAATTAAGACTGGGGACAATGATATGATGGGCAGACAACCACAATGTATAACAGTGACGAATTAAACTTACTAAGCACAGTAACTAAGTGCAGAAATATGTCAAAGGGACAGTTGGGCTGGGGGAACTACAACATGGGTTTGAGTGAGGCAGAAGGAATGCGAGCATTGAAAGGGTGGACTACAATAACCAAAAACAGAACATGTTCAAGTCGGGGGGAGGCCAGGAGGGGCCAAGGAGGGGTACACAAAACAGTACTGTTTGTTCACAAACAAAATAAATGCAGCTGATGCCATCATATGCTTAAAGATCATTTATTGTGTCAGAATCACAGTTTGTCAAAAGAGCTCCAGCCATAAACTGCTTACTGTAAAGTGCTTTGCTTTGCGAAAAGAGGCTGTCATGAAGTAACAATGCAAACATCACAGGCAAAGATATAAAAAAAGGTTTACCTACACCGTGACTGCACACTTATTTTCTTTGGCTGCTAGTAGTCTAGAGTGGAAATGGATAAGCATGGTAGTTCATAGTTACAAAGAAACAGAGACAGCGATGGCAGTGAAAGTCCGATGGTCCATCTAGTCTGCAGTGCCCATGGTTCCTAACTAACCCTGAGACCTACTGTCCATACAGGGTTCTAGCCCTCCCTATCTAACCCCATTCCCCTTCTGTTGCTGCGCCCTGAGTAACCACTACATCCTTCACTCTATCACAGCTGTGTCCCTCATACAAATAGAAAACTGGACCCGGATCAGGGGAATCGTTCTTAAAACCTTAAACCACTCCCTTCTGAACTGTGTTCTCTCCTCCATCCTCACCGTATCATGGATGTAGGTACCCTCCATTATGCCCTCAGAGACAACCATATGGACTGTTTCATATGCAAAATTAGATGGCCCAAACCTTCTCCTGGATGTATCCATAGATGCTCGTTTAGGTTGCTGGACTTGTCTTCTCTCCATGCTGACCTACTCTAAATTGATTGGTCCCCCATTTCAGCAGTTAACAACATCAGTGTTGTCCTCCATTCTAATTTCATGGCTATCTGGGATTACCATGCACCCCTTAGAAAAAATCAGGATCAGAGGTTCCCACCTCCTGTGGATCTCAGTTGAGCTACTTGCCTGTCTCTATGCTAGAGACCTAGTTTAGAGGACTCATAAGTCCACTTGTTCCCCTACTGACCTGGCTAATTATCAGTTCCTTTGCAATGCCTGTACCAGAGCTACTAAGCTTGCAAAATCCAAAGACTTCAGATCCATACTCCAGAACAATCTAAGTCATCCCTCAGAGTTCTGGAAGGCTATCCACTTTCTTTTCTCTCCTCTGACCCAGTCTCCTTCCCCAGTCCTGGAGCTGGATAAACTCCCCTCATCTCTGACACTTGCCTCTTCTTCAGTACTCTTTTCACCTCCTGCACTCACTCCCTTCTCTCCTGCACCCCTTCCTCTCCTCCCTTTCCAATTCCCCCTCCTCCCTCCGCTCCCCCTTCTTCTCACCAACCACTCCAGCTGCTTTGCTCACAGTCCTATTGGCTTCCAGCTCCCACAATGGTCTGAGCCCCCGACAGCCTTGACCCTAAGCTCATTCGCCTCTCTTCTCCTGCAGTTGCTAGCCCTATCATTACTATACTCAACCTCTCTTTCTTCATGGTTGCTGTGCTGATGCTTGAAAGTGGTCAAGAGTCATCCCCCCTCCCAAAGATGGTGACCCTTCCACACCTGGGAACCATCGACTGATCTCCCTTCTCCTTACCCTGGTCAAGCTCCAGGAGTACCTAGTTCTCTCCCAGCTTTTCTTTTTCACCACTTTCTGGTCAGGCTTCCAAAAGTCTTACTACACTTTCACCTCCTTCCTCTGGCTCACTGACTCCATCCTACCAGGAATGGACCAGGGCCTGATTACATCCACTGTCTTTGTCGGAACAGGCCAAAGCTTTCAACACTGTTGCACACCCTCTTCTCCTGGAAAAGCATAAAGGAGCAGGGCAGTCTGACCTTACAGTTAGTTGGTTCCACTACTACCTTGAGGGCAGGTCCCAAACTGTACGCATTGGAGACATACTCCCACCCCCATCTGCTCAGGCATACCCCAAGACTCTGTCCTGGGCCTGATCTTCTTCTCAGTTTTCCTAAACAACCTCTCAAATGGATACCTCTGCAGCCATCCATATGTTTGCAGATGTTACAGTTCTCTTTTCTTCTGGTGCCTTCACTCCTCACCTGACTGCCTGGCTCCACATGGATTTCTCCAACATCCAGTGTTGGTTCTGGACAAATCAATTATCCCTCAGTGCCAAGAAAACACTGTATGACCTTTGGCACCAGGCAGAGGTTGGTAAGACTTGCATCATTCCTGTCCTTTCATAATCCTGATGATGTGGTGATTGAAGTTCTCTCCCCCTTCAAATACCTTGGGAAATGGCTGGACTATCACCTCAATTTTTTCTTGCATGTTGACACCATCCACCAGAAGCTCTACCCTAAATACCAGGCTCTGTACAGAAATAAAGCATGCATCCCATTTTCTGCTCCCCAAGATGATCCTCTCAATCTTCGATTACGATGACATTGCATACAGTGCTACTTCCCAGTCCACAATGGCAGACTTTTTTTTTCTCAACTTTGTTTCCCTCCTGGTTGCCGCTTGCTGGAGCCCCCGCAGCCAGCTCTGCCATTATCCTGTCCTAGCTGAGATCTTCTCTTGCTTGTGTTACTGTTTCTCTGACCCACCCATGTCTCACCTGCGTGGAACCCCCCCTGGTCAAGACCCCGGGCAAGGCCACATTCAGCACCATGGTGAATATTCTTCATATCTAATGCCAGCACAGGCGGAGGTGAAGGATGGAGGTAGTCAGGTCCCAGAGAGCAGGATCCAGTGTCAGATGTGGTAGGCTAGAGTGGCTTCTTCCTCCCAGCTAGTGGTGTTTTTCCTGTTTTGTTTTTTTCTTGGTTTCCCCTTGAGGCACAGACATGTAATGACATCCAGCATGGGACGGTCATGCTCCTGAAGCCTTCCACAGATGTCTGCCATCCCCACCACCCTCTCCCTATGTGATCCTGACTAGTGTGCCTCCCATCTCCACAGGGAGTTTCTGGAGTCCAGGAATCACAACCCACCCTCCCCAGGAGAGGAGAGGAGAGCAGCCCTCTGGACACTCAATCCCCCCCCCCCCCACCAACCTCCGGGAACCTGAGCTTGCTCCCGACCCAGGTCACCGGCTTGGTACGAACACACTGGCCAGACCTGACCCCCTCTTTCACTCCCTCTGTCATTCTGCCCTGGACTGCCACCCTAGTACCCACCACTGTTCCTTCTCCTTCTCCTTCCTTGACACCAGGTGCTTCTCCCACTCTGCTTCCTTCATCTCCAAATTCTGGCTTGGCTCCCTCCCCTCACCTTACCTACCTCCTTTCAACCTCCTCAACCCCCATGTACACCCCTTGTAACACAAAGCCCTACTCCCTCTCTCCCCTGAAATCCACTGTAGGCCAAGCTGCTTTCTCCTTCCACTTCCCTTAACTCTGTTCTTCTCTTTCCCCTGCTAACCATTCCGCAGCATCCCTCTACTCCCTTAAATCCCACCTTTGAGAGTTCACAACTCACTACTGTCACTGCCTTTGAGTCTGCAAAGTACACCAATGGTGTCCAGGCCCCCCCACTTATCGCCCACCAATGTTCTTAGCTTAGCTACTGGGCTTTGCACTTTGTTCTAGTGCTGAATCTGTTCCATTGCTGTGGCAATATGTACTATCTTCTAGTATTTTATATTGCCAGCAGCCGTAATCTGCCATTTATTTTTTTGTACATTGTTGTTTGAGTTGTTCTGTACCTTCCTTCCCCCTTCCCCAGGATGCATCTGGAAATGAGTTGGTACTATCTCAGTATGTTTTTCCCTGTAAAGATTTTGAAATAAATGAATAGAATGATGGATAGTAGACAGACATATGGAAATGAATAAGGAACCAGAATATGGAGGCAGTAGGAGGGAGGTTGTATTCATACCTCTCTGCTGTCATACACAATGGGGTAAATCACTCATTTTAGTACTTCACAGAACATGGACAAACACCACACAGAAAAAAGTCCATTCATACTCAGGGAGGGGGGAATGCTCTCAGGGCCTCGGGACTTGGATGGGCCAGAGAGAAGGGGGCATAAACAGAAATTAAAAAACTAAAGTCATTCATAAATTTGTATTCCTTTTGCTTTACACAAGTTGCTGGGCAATGTTTCATGGCAATCATCACTTCATCAGGCCCACTGTGCACATTGCCTGTCAAGACATCAACAAAATCCATAATTAGTCTTATGAATGAACACAGCCATTAATGCCCCATAATATATCCCACGTCAAGCAAACAGTGCCGATGCGCTCTATCCAGGATTATTGTTATAACATGAGTCTCATTTTTGTTAACTCTGATGTCCCCTTATAGCTCCAAATGATGTGGCATACTGCTCTTATGCGTTAGAAAATCTTGTGCGTTTCATATGTAGCCACAGATGTCACTACGGTGGCCTAGCTAGCAAATCCTGTTCTGTTTTTAGATGCCTCTGTAATGTTGTATTAAAACAAATTGATGAGAGGCATGACATATTTAAAGAACTGTGTACTAGATGGAAAGCGCTATGACATGCTTAGTGAAAAGTTTATTACAAAGAGGATTGTAACATAATGTGTGTACACTATAGGGAAGGTTTTAGATGTGAATCATGGTGTATAGAATTGTAATACTCCAGTGAACAAATTAATTTTTATATACTGAAGTTATAATACAGTATTGTAAGGAGAATAAAAAACAGAACAGGATTTGCTAGTCAGACCATAGTGGCATTGGTGGTGACATATGAAATGCACAAGATTTTTTGATGCATAAGAGCAATATGCCAAATTATTCAGCGGTATAAGGGGACATCAGAGTTAACAAAAAAAATTAACAAAAATGAGAATTGTTTGATAACAATAATACTGGAGAGAGTGCTTGAGCTCTGTTTGCTTGATTTGGGATATACAGTGGTGTGTTAATGGCTATGTTTAAGCATAATACTAAGAATTTTGTTGATATCTTGTCAGGCAACGAATACAACAGGCCTGACAAACTGGTGATTGCCATGAAACGCTGCCCAGCAATTTGTGTAAAAAAAAAAAAAAAAAAAAAGGAGCATTTTGACACATTTTTGAATTTACATTTTTCCGCGTGGTGTTCATCCAGGTTTTGTGAGGTACTGGACTGTGTTGTCATTGGATGACCCAGTTCCTAATTATTTTTGTCTTCAATAGAAGGAGGTCAACCTGGACTCTTACCAGAACTGTAAACCACTCATTTTGCCTTTCAGAAACCCTGAGCTGGATTTTTAAAATGGCGAAAATGCCACGTCCCAGATGTGCTGAACACAGGGTGCATGGGGCCTGTGGGATTCTCCTGGCTGGCAATCAGGATTTTCTATCCCATGTGCCAATTGCCGCAGTTAGACCAACTTTTTGTAGTCCAGCTTGCGGCAATTCCAAGAGCCTTTTTTATGGAGCTTGCACCAGACATTTGGCGTGAGGTGCCTTAAATAGTGGAAACTGTCACAGTTGTGCCCGAGATTGTAAAAGCAGGTGCAGCTGCAGTGAATGGGTTTGGCGCACTGCCAGAACCTAAGTGCCATGGTGCAGGGCTTGTCGCAAGTCCTGCGCCATGCTTTGAAAATCCTGCTCCCTGTGTCTAACATGCAAAATGATGTATTCCACACAGCCGTTATAAATATTAGTGCACTTATTTTCACCGGGTTCTTTGCTTGCAAATTCAAGTTTGATGATATGTCACACATTTTGCCCATTGGCACACATTTGGGTGATGAAAGGTTAATAGATATGGTTGTATGTTTTTTTTAATATATTGACATCTGTGCCAGTATTTGGTTGGAGGGAGGGAAACAACAGATGGAGGCAATGGGAGAGAGTTTTTTTTTGTTAATAAAAAATGCATGGAGTCTGGGGAGTGAGCCAGGCCACCCTCAGTACGCCACAGCTCCCATGTGTGACGTGCAAGAAACAGGTGTAGTACTGTGCTCCGCACAGGCTGCTCTAAATGCTGCATGGCTGCCATATGGGAATGTGCCAGAAACAGCTGTGGCGTTATGCTGCATCCAGTCTGCCCTCAGTGTGCCACAGTTCCCATGTGTAGATATGCAAGAAACAGCTGTTGCGCTGTGCTTCACACCCAGGAGCTGTAATGCTGTGAGAAAACAGTGCAGTGCCAAACTCATGAGTAACAAATAAGTGTTTTCTGTCTTACTGGAATAACTCGATATTTGTTTTTTGCCCTCACTTACTGGAATAACTAGATGTTTCTTTTGTTTTTCCCTGATTAGAATAATTAGATATTTGTTCTGTTTCTGCCTGTTCTGGAATAATTTGATGTTTGTTTCATTTTTTCCCCTCTTTTACCGGAATAACTAGAACTCTGTTTGGTGTTTCACTTTACTAGAGTAACTAGATTATTGGTTTTCCTCTATCTTCCTGGAATAACTTGACATGTCTTTGTTTTCTTCTCCTCCTTACTAGAGGAACAGTGTTTGTTTTGTTTTTCCTGTTTTACTAGTGTAACAAGATGTTTATTTTGATTGCCCCCCGCTTACTCGAGTAACAATGTGCATTTTGATTTTTCCCTTTCTTATAGGAGTAACAATGTTTGTTTTGTTTCCCCATCTTTCTAGAATGTTTTCCCCTGCCTTACTAGACTAACAATATGTTTGTTTTGTTTTCTCCTGTCTTACTGGAATAACAAGATTTTTCCTCCTGTCTTACTAGTGTGGAGATTTTCCTTTCTTGCTAGAGTGATGGTGTTCGTTTTGTTTTTCCCTATTTTACTGCAGTAACAATATTTTTTTGTTTTACTGTCTTACTAGTGTAACAAACATTTTTGTTTTGATTTTTTCTCTTTTACTAGAGTAATGATGTTTGTTTTCCCTCTCTTACTGGAGTAACAATGTTTTCTTTTTTTTCCTTATGTCCTACTGTAGCAATAAGATGTTTGTTTTGATTCCCCCTTCTTTGCTGGACTAATAAGATCTTTTTATTTTTTTTTTATTTTTTCCCTTCTTTTACCTAGGGTCCTGTCGGCCCACCAGGGAAACTCGTAAGTTGCAATATTGGTACCTTTGCTCTAAAAAAGTTGTTATCCTGAATGTTATAAATGTGAATGCATTCATACGGATTGACTAATGGATCACTTAGTGTATCCTACCTAACCTGACCGATGTGTGTTTGTACTGTACGTTAGTGTATCCTACCTAACCTGACCGATGTGTGTTTGTACTGTACGTTAGTGTGTCCTACCTAACCTGACCGATGTGTGTTTGTAATGCACGTTAGTGTATCCTACCTAACCTGACCGATGTGTGTTTGTACTGTACGTTAGTGTATCCTACCTAACCTGACCGATGTGTGTTTGTACTGTACGTTAGTGTATCCTACCTAACCTGACCGATGTGTGTTTGTACTGTACATTAGTGTATCCTACCTAACCTGACCGATGTGTGTTTGTACTGTATGTTAGTGTATCCCTACCTAACCTGACCGACGTGTGTTTGTACTGTACGTTAGTGTATCCTACCTAACCTGACCAATGTGTGTTTGTACTGTATGTTCTACGATCCTCCTGATAAGCCCCTTCTCAAGCTGCTGCTATTGGAAAATGTTATTGCTTTTAAAGGGTACACAAACCCTATTGTTTGCAGTATTAAAATAATTGTAAATTGGAGCATGCATGAAGTCTCTTGTATAACCTCAGTGTCCTGTTTTGTCTGTTCATTTTGAAATTGTCCTGTTTTTCCTTATTTAGGGTTCCTTGTTAATGTTGTGCTCAGAGTTCATTTTTACATTGGCTGTGTTTGCGCACCCAATGTTTTGTGGCAAGGATATGGGATTTTGATTTTGGGGGGGAGTCACTGCCGAGCCCATTGCAGTTCACAAAAGCAAGGGCTTGGCAGTCTACACCAGTGACCATGGGCTGTGTTCCTGACATCACTCTGCTTGGTGGACTGAAACTTTGTGTATTTCAAAGGACTGAAGCTGCTCCAATCAGAGAGGGCTTCAGTACTTTGATTTGCATGAAGCTGTCATCAAACAGCTGAGTGGCTTTCAAAGGAGCCTGTCAGTCTTTAGTCTTGTTAGGAATGTCAGTGGAGCTCATGCAGAACCGAACTCAGAAAATCTGGATTAATAGAAATTGGGAAGGCTGGCCAACCATCATTGTCTTATCAATGTAAGTAGCCCTTTACACTGATAAGATAATGCTGATTGGCCATCCTTCCAATATGTAGGAATCCAAATTTTCTGAGTTCAGTTCTGTGTGAGCTCCACTGGCATTCTTATTCAGACATGCCCTCTTTTCTTTTTTCCTTTCCTTGATATACAAAATCAGCCTTTAAGGCTTAGTATCTGTTACTTCTTTCACAAAAGAAAGGAATAAAAAAATGCACTGTGCATTGTAAAATATGTATCTACTGCTATAGCTCCTGTTTTACAGGTAAAGTTCACTGAACAGTGTGCATCAGTCGCTCCTACCGCAGAACCCCATCTCTCTCTCATTAGGCGACCTTCAGGTCTCTGGTAAATTCTTTCTGTGCACCTGTCCAGTAACAATAATTATAACCAAGTAATTATAATGATCTTCTTGTGCATGGGTCACAGTGGGCCCAAGTCCCTATCTTCCACAAACCTTTTTTAGTTTATTAGATATTGGCAAGCTGTGGAGCTTTTTAAGTCACATCCCAGTCGGCAAAGGCAACGTAAGTCTTGTGATGTCATATCTTGGATAGGGTGTCTCTCGCTGCCCCTCCCAAGCTCAAGACAGTCTCCCAGTTACTGCTGTCTCCATAGAAGTCTGTCTTCGCTACCCACTGATGACACCAAGCGGCCGAGTCAAGCTAGTGCAGAAGTCAACACTGCCAGATGAGCCCAGGAATACAGTCTGTAATCTACTAAAAATGTGAGGGAGGAGACATAGGGAATCCCCCTTACAGTCAATGAGATCCAGCGATTTTGTTTCATTAAACTGAATGTGCATGCCGCCTCTCCGAAATAAATGTAAAACAAAAGCTTTTATCTGTGTGGCATATGAGACCTTATTTGGTAAAATGATAACAAAAGGTACAGTAAGTGTTTATTTTTAACAGTGAAATTCTCCAACTGGTACTCCCACCCCCACCCCACTTCCTCTCAGCACCCACCAACCCCACCCCCATAAACATAACGACTGACACTGGGGTGCCCAATACCCCAGCATCATCACCTGAAATATAGAAAACTGTCCCTCAGTGTTTTGTTGTTGTTGTTGTTTTGGGGTTTTTTTTTGAACCCTGTAAAAGAGAAAACTGTTTATTGTCTTTTGCATCATTAGCCCACCCCACCTGAACTTCCCACTCAGTAAGTACCACCCCAACCACCACCAAGCCCTTACTTACCTAGCAGGGGTCTGACACCGTGGTCTTCTCCGGACTGCAGAGACCCCTTCATTCTTCAATGCCCAACCGCAAAGTGAGGAAATCAGGTATGCGTTCAATGTATTTCAATGGGGTTTCGAACTTAGTAGCATAACTTGGGCATTTTTCAATATTTTTGCCCAAAATTTTCAACACACCTTTTTTGAGAAGCCACATCATGTTCACTGCAAGTGACATTAAGTAAATCTGTCCTGAAAGATGATTTCTAGGGATGTGGATATATTGTTCAATCCACACTTACTGGCAGGTCCCTTGCCGCTTTAAATCTTGCCAGAAGGTCCTCAAGCTGGCTCCTCCCACCGGGTGGTAAAACTCTTGGCTCCACCCCATGACGCCAGATCTTCCTTATCGCTTGGAAGCTCAGGTTCCCTCCTTAGCGTTCTGCGTTCTAGGCCTGGATCCACACTCTTCAGTTCAACCGAAACTTATTCTAAAGTTTAAAAGACTTCGGTCTTCTTTTTCCCTCACAGCTCCGATGGACAAATCGACTCCTGGATTTCGTCGGTGCCCCTGTGGGCAGAAGATGTCCCAGACGACCCGCACTCCGCGTCGTTTACTGCCCTAGGACTCGGCAAGGGACCCGAGGCTTCACGAATTATGCAAATCCTTTTTGGCTTCGGTCTTGGAGGACCGCACTGCCCAGCTGCTTTTGGGGTGCCCTGAAAAGCGTTGTCCTCCAGATAAGTTGAAGGAGGCCCATTGAGCGGTGTCCGTGGCGGTGGGCTCGGCAGACCAGCTTGAGCAGATGATTGCCCTCGAGGAGGAGGCAGCCCAGGCCACATCTTCATCTTCCTCGGTCGCGGCATTTATTCTTATTCAGCTTCTTTTAAGGAGCTTTGCCAATCCCTCTCCACCAAGGGAGAAGGACCATCAGGACATTCCAGTCGGTCCAAAAAGAAGGACTTCAAAGGTAAGTCCCATCGTCGATGTTCGTGGGAGCAGGGAGATCCCCTTCCCCGGATAGTCAACAGTCGACTTCGGTCGAGGTTGCAGCTAAGGCCGCTGGCTTCACGGTGTCCCCGTCAGGTCAGCCAGCCAAGACACCCGACGATGCAGTCGGGATTTTTCTCGACCCGTCAGACGGTCTGTTGACTGGAGAAGCCGACAACCCTTCTTCACTGGTTCCCCCGGTGGAAACCGAGGATTTGACAGTGCCTCCTGTGCTGGAGTCCCCAGTTAAGGTTCCTGAACCAAGGGAGGAGTGGGTTTCCGCCCCCTTTCTGACCCACCCTTGGAATCCCCAAAGGTCTCGGTCTCGGACCTCTTCCAGGTCCAGCCGGTCCTGTTGTTGGCGGTCTCGGTCTTGGCACCATGGAAAGCGGCGGCACCACTCTTCCTCATTGTCCTCTTCGGAGGATAGGCTCCAGCGCAAGTTGTGTCGGTGCTATGAGGATTTAACGTGGCAGCAGCTCTTATTGTCCGGGAATAAGCCGACTCTGTCACCTTCTCTGACCATAAAGTGGCTGTCACCGGAGCGGCCAAAACAACCCCTTGTAGTGGTCGAGGAGCCAAAACCGGCACCGGTTGTTTGGCCAGAACCAGCTGCTCCACCCATTGTGGTGGAACCTCCGCCTCCACAACCGAAGACTGGGGCCCCGACCAAGGATTCTCAGTCGGGTCAGGGTTTGCCCCATAGGTTGTCGGTCACCCTCATTCCCGATCGTCCTCAGCATGTGGAGGGTGGCTCAGGCGCTCGGCAGCTGTTCGCAGACTCCTCGGAGTCTGACAACAACTCCTTGTTCTCCAGGCCGCTTGACCTGAAGTCCACTGGGGGTCAGTCGGTGGACGAGAGCCCATCCTCGTTCTTAGGAATGCTTTGGCTCATCTCAGAATCCACTGGGATGAAGCTCAAACCCATTTCAAAACAGGCCAAGTATCTCCTCACAGAGATACTGGACCGAGGGGATTCCCCTACGGAGGCCTTCTCGGTTGCCGAAGCCATTGTTGGCCCAGCCCTGGAGCTGTGGCAGCGGCCAGCTTCTTGTCCAGTACCTTCGGCCAGGATGGCTCGGAAGTATGCAGTCCCTACAGGTTCACTCTCTGGTTTCTTGGAGCACCACTCTGCGGAGAGGTTAGTGACCGACAGCGTTTTTCGGTGTTCCGGGAACGCTCGGGTTGTGGACAAACCACCCGATAAGGAGTCCAAAAAATTGGACTACTCAGGGTGGAAGGTGTATGCTGCTTCCTCCCTAGGCCTTCGTTAGGCTAGCTCGGCCGTCCTGATGGCACACATTTCACACGCCCTTTTGGGCTCCCTGGATGAGATGATTCCTCATCTCCTGGCTGACCTTCAAACGACGGTCAAGCAGGTGCGGGACCAGGAAAGGCGGTGGCCAAACAGCAGCTCAAACTTCATTGGACGCTGATTCGTGTGCCGGTCAGTAAGCGGCTGCAGTGGCCTATCGCGCAGAGCTTGGCTGCGGATCTCCACCTTCTGAAGATACCCAGCACAAGCTGGCAGGCGTCCCTTCTTGGTACCCGACTTGTTCAGTCCGGGGTGGAGGTCATCTCCAATGGATTGAGAAGTCCAACACCACCTTGGACTTGGTCACGTCTGCCCAGAAGGACAAAGGCCGCCAGCTTCAGAGTAAGCCCTTTCATCCTTCAGCCCCTGCGGCATGTCTGGCCCAGCAACACCAGCATCAGGGCCAGCAGGCTTGCACTCGGCACCCCAAAGCCAAGCCTGCTGCTTCCTCCAGCAGGAAACTGGGAGGGAAAGGCCCAGGCAGCTCCTTGGCCGGCCCTTCCTCCAAGCCTGCCCAATGACGGGTTGAGGGGTGTCGCCCCCAACCTCATCACTCCTCCTTGGTTCCCTCCAGCGGGGGACGGCTCCACCACTTCCTTTCTGCCTGGTCCGATATCACCATGGACTGCTGGGTGTTGGAAGTGGTAGGCAGGGGTCTGCCTCTGGAATTCGAGCAGTCCCCATCCTATCGGGCCGTCATCCCATGGGGGGCTACGGGTTCCGCAGCCTCTCTGTTGGCTCGTCGAGCCGACACTCCCCTGCTCCTCCAGAAGGAGGTGATCAGGGAGGTGGCGGACCCTCCTCCAGATCCAGGGTTTGTGTCCAGGTACTTCCTGGTCCCAAAACGGACAGGGGGCTGGCACCCCATTCTCGACCTACATGACCTGAACAAGTTCCTAAGGTCCTGCACCTTCAGGATGGTCACTCTGGCTCAGATCATTCCATCCTTGGAACGAGGCATGTAGTTCTGTTCTCTGGACCTTCAGGACGCGTTCTTTCATGTCCCAATCCGTCCATCTAACCAGCGATTCCTCCACTTCAGGGCAGAGGGATCCCTTTACAAGTTCCGTGCCATGCCCTTCGGCCTCTCTCTAGCTCCCAGGGTCTTCACCAAATGCATGGCAGTGGTGACAGCATTCCTGGGGCACTGAGAGGTCCAGGTGTACCCTTACCTGGACGACTGGCTGATTGCAGCCCCCTCCAGGTTGGAGGTGGAGCGGTCGAGGGATCTGGCCCTCCAGGTCTGCTCTCAGATTTGCCTCCTCATCAACAAGGCCAAATCGGAACTCATGCCATCGCAGGTGATTCAGTTCATGAGGGCAGAGCTCGACTCTTTTTGAGCCAGAGCATGACTCCCGGCAGACAGGGCCGAGGTCCTTTCCTCCTTTGCCCAATCATTTCTGGTTAGGCAACTGCACCCTGCCTGGGACTTCCTGTGCCTTCTGGGCCTCATGGCGGCCTACACCAGCGTGGTCCATTGGGCCCGCTGGCATATGAGTCCCCTGCAATGGGGGCTGGCCCGCCAATGGTCACAGCCCTCCAGTCCTCTGGACCAGCCAGTGACAGTGACCCAGGAGATGTGGAAAAGGCTCCAGTGGTGGCTCATTCCAGCTCATCTGCAGGAGGGTATCCCGTTAGTCCACCCCGGGCCGATGGTCACTCTGACTACCGATGCCTCTCTGATGGGTTGGGGTGCCCATCTAGGGCAGCTCAGAGCTCACAGCCCCTGGTCCCCTCAGGAGTCTCGATGCCACATCTACCTGCTGGAGCTTTGAGCGGTCCTCACCGCCTTCGCTCCATTTGTATGAGGTCAAGTGGTCCAGGTCCAAACGGACAACACCATGACCATGTACTATCTCAACCGACAGGGCAGGATGCACTCCTTGCCTCTGTGCAAAGAGGCTCTCCGCACTTGGTCTCTCGTGATCAGCCTGGAGGCGGATCTCCTAGCCATCCATGTGGCAGAAGCCTCCAACAGTCTGGCCGATGCCCTAAGCTGGATAGGCGCTGCATCTCACACGTGGTCTTTCCTGCTGGAGATAGTACAAGATCTGTTCTCCCACTGGGGCACCCCCCAGGTGGACCTGTTTGCCTCCAGGGAGAATGCGAAGCAGAGGCTGTTCCATGCCCGCCACCCCCTCAGCAGGGCTTGCTGCAGGGGGGATGCCTTCTCAAGGCCGTGGACCCTGGGCCTCTTCTGTGCCTTCCCTCTGTTTCCCTTGATCCACAAGGTGCTTCTCAAGGCGAAGAGTGGCAAGGTGTAGGTGATTCTGGTAGCTCCAGACTGGCCCGCCAAGTTCTGGTATCCTGATCTCCTCAGTCTCAGCTCCAGGCTCCTGAGGTGGCTTCCAGCCTGCCTGGACCTGATCTCAGTCAACAAGGGGAAGGTATTCCACCCGGACCTTCAGTCCCTGCACTTGATGGCCTGGTTCCTGAGCGGCTAGAGTTCCAGACCTTGGGTCTTTCCGATGAGGTCCTCAACGTTGTTGAGGCATCCCGTAAGGAGTTGACCAGAAAATGCTATGCCTTCAGATGGAAGAGATTCTCGATTTGGTGTCAGGGTAAGGGGTTGGACCCTTCCTCCTGTTCTTTGGCTAGCATTCTGGACTACCTGTGGTCCCTTTCTCAGCTAGGGCTTCGGTCGACGACCCTTAAGGTGCACCTGGCAGCCATCTCTGCTTACCGGCATGGGCCGGCAAGCAGTCGGTGGCACAGGAGAAGGTGGTCGGGCGCTTTTTTCAAAGGCCTTGATCGCATATCCCCTCTGGTGCGAGAACCTCCACCTCCATGGGATCTACTGCTGGTATTGGTTAAGCACATGGGCAAGCCATTCGAACTGATGCACAGGTATGACATCTCTTACCTGTCGTGGAAGACCACCTTCTTGGTGGCTATCACGTCAGCCAGAAGGATGAGAGAGCTCCAGGCGCTTTCCATTGAGTCTCCTTATCTGGTCTTCCACAGGGACAAGGTTGTCCTCCGCCCCCACCCGAAATTCCTTCCGAAGGTGGTGTCGGAATTCACCTTAACCAGGTGTTGACTCTGCGGTGTTCTACCCCAGTCACACCTCTGAGGCCGAATATAGGCTCCATACTTTGGACCCTAGAAGAGCGCTCTCTTATTATAAAGAGCAGATGGCTGAAGTTCAGGGAGAGGTTCACCAGCTGTTTGTCAACTACGCTGAACCCGCACCTGGCAGACCTGCAGCCAAGCGGACGATAGGCAGGTGGGTCACCTCCTGCATAGATCTCTGCTGCAGGTTGGCGGGCATGGAGCCTTCCATAGGGATAAGAGTTCATTCTACCTGCCATACCGCTGCTTCGGTGGCTGCTTCCAGGGATGTCCCTATCCAGGAAATCTGCAGGGCTGCTACCTGGAAGTCAGCACACACCTTCATTACCCACTACCACATAGACCTTGAGTCACGCCAGGATGCTGGTTTTGAGACCTCGGTTCTCCAGTCCTTATTTCCTAAGTAGGGGGTGCTCGCCTTGCCTCCCTCATCCCGGAGAACTGCTAGGAGTCTGCCAGTAAGTGTGGATTGAACAATATATCCACGTCCCTAGAAATACAGGTTACTCACCTGTAACAGGAGTTCTAGGAGTGGTATATGTTGTTCATCCACACAACCCACCCGACCTCCCGGCTTCGACACGCAACCTGGCTTCCAGCGGGCTAGATCTGGCATCATGGGGTAGAGTCGAGAGTTTTACCACCCGTGTGGGTGGGAGGAGCCAGCTTGAAGACCTTCCGGCAAGATTTAAAGTGGCAAGGGACCTGCCAGTAAGTGTGGATGAACAACATATACCATTCCTAGAACTCCTATTACAGGTGAGTAACCTGTATTTTGCAGTCGCTGTGAAAAATCAGCATTTAGGCAGGAGTTGATCATTTTCTCCACCATTGTTCATGAGGTGGGGTCATAAGAAGGCTATGTTGAAAATTTGGTGTGAAAATATTAAAAAACAACAACGTTATGAGCCTGCGTTGAAGTTTGCGAATAGTGGCTCATAGCTTTGGTAATTTCAATATTTTGACCCCAAATTTTCAGCATAGCCATTTCTTCACAGCACCTCATGAATATGACAGCTGTCATTTTTCACATCCTGGCCAAAATGTGTTTTCGCATCCCGAAAGGTGATCTCGCATTCGCTGAGCGAAATCACCTTTCGGGCAGGAGTTGACAATTTTCTCCACTATTGTTCATGATGTGTGGTCATTAGAAGGCTATGTTGAAAATTTGGGGTACAAAAGTTAAAAAATAATAAAGTCATAGGCCTCTGTTGGAATTTATGAACACAGGCTTGTAACTTTGCTAATTTTCAACATTTTGACTCCAAAGTTTCAGCATAACCATTTCTTCACAGCACCTCATAAATGTGGCAGCTGTCATTTTTCAAATCCTGGACAAAATGTGTTTTTACATCCGAAAAGGTGATTCTGCAGTCTCTGCAAGAAATCACCTTTCAGGCAGGAGTTGAAAATTGTCCCCACTATTGTTCATGAGGTGGGGTCATAAGAGGGCTATGTTGAAAATTTGACATAAAAATATTAAAGAGCTGGTGACACGTTCAGGCTGACTATAATAAAACAGAATATTTAGGCACTGTCCAGCTTGTATTTCCCATTAGTGTTGTGTTCCTGCTCCCCATTATTTAGTAGAGAGGTCATTTGCATAAAAACCAAATCTCTGCTCCTGAAGAGTTCATCTATTCCAGCTGCTATCTCCCAACCTGAAGTTATAGAGTACTGCTTGTGACCTCACAGTTACTCCCATAGCAACATACTATGATGTCACAACAGAGGATTATGACTTGAAGTAGGGAGTGAGCTATAGAAGCAGATAAACTCCAAATGAGCTCTAAGGGATAAAGATAAAATATTCACACACATTTCCTTGGCAATAAATTATGGAGAAGAGAAATATATAAAATATAAATTGAATGCAAGCAGAATTGTACCTAACTATTATGTTTTTGAAAGTTTTCTTTGAGGTGTCAGTAGCTTTTTAAAAAACAACAAAGTTGTGAGCCTACATTGAAGTTTGCAGTTGCAGCTTTGTAACTTTGGTAATTTTCAATATTTTGATCTCAAATTTTCAACATAGCCATTTATTCACAGCACCTCATGAATGTGACAGCTGTCATTATTCAAATCCTGGTCAAAACGTGTTTTCATACCTATGGCACGAAATTATGTTTTATCAGGGATTTGAACATTTTCACCTACTGCATTCATTAGGTGGGCTAATAGGAATGCTATGCTGAACATTTGGTGTACAGATGTGGTTCAATGCCCAGGTAATGATTGAACATTACATCATTTCAATGTTCACTCATAGCTTCTTCATTTTCAGTATTTTGATTCCAACCTTTCAACAGAGCCATTTTTCCACACCACCTCATAAATGTGACATGTATCATTTTTAAAGTCCTGGACAAGATGTGTTTTTGCACCTCTGGTGTGAAATGACTTTTTGGCCAATATACTATAAATGGCACATGTCATGTGTATAAGGTGATCCTAAAGCAAGTATCTTCACAATTTGGGACTGAAATTGCAAAAAACAAATTGTTTAACAAGCAGCCATCGTTCGGCATGGTTTTTTTAATTACTTATGTATTCTGGAACCCAGTGACATCAGTTGAAAGGAAGACTACAATGAAACTTTCCTTGCAGGGATTCCACCCAACTGATGTCACTGGAGTGCGGAATAATTAAAAAATTATCACTAAGAAAACTAGCAACAGCTTAATCCGGTTCAGTTCCAGAAGGTTTCCTTCTGTATGCCCACCCCTTCCCCACCATCACCACCGGGACAAGTCTGAAAATAGGCATAATTGCCTAGTCCTCCTTTCCTGGTCAACAAAAACTAAATAAATTAAAAAAAAAATTAAAACTGGGCAAGAGGAAAAAAACAGCACCAACAAAGGACCCTAAATAAGGGAAAAGCAGGACTACTGTATTTTGAAACAAACACATAAAACAATACACTGAGGTTATTAAAAAGACTTCACACATGTTCTAACTTAAAATTATAAAATGGCCAAGATAAATCCAGAGACCTCATTGGACAACAGCCATCACATGACTGGGCATTAAATACTAATGATGCAGAGTCAGAAACCAGATCTCATTATGAAGGCTAGAAAACCTTGTTGCCTACAACGAGCAATTTTATAAGCTCAATAAGCCATTCCAGAGTGTGCATTAAAGAATTAACGATGCACTTTTTCATGGGTGTAAGGGTACTCAGCGCTCGACCTTGTGCCTTACTATGCTCCTGGGACATGCATCGTTAATCCTTTAATATACACCCCATCGTGGCATATTGCTCATTTATATTGAGAATGTAAACAACATGGTTTATGTTCTCTTTAATTTCAACGATCTCCCCTCCCATGCTGCCTGGGAGCTGGTATTCCAACCAGGATTTCTTGACCTACAGCCTTGTTATTTGACCTTCAGATACTGCATTGCCTGGGAACTGGCATTTGAACCGGATCTTCTGGCTCATAGCCCTGTGTTGTAACCATCAGACTGCTCTGCCTGTGAGCGTTGTTTTGAACATGAATCTCTTGGTTTGCCGCCCTTTGCTCTAACCAGTACATCCCACTGCCTGAGATCTGGGACGTTTACCCCGCTCTTTTGGCTCACAGTATGGTACTCTAGTCATCAAACAACAGTGTTTGGGAGGTTGGATTTGAAGTGGAATCTCCTGGCACACAGCCCACACTCATATCATCACACTGCCAGGATTTGGTATTTAACCTAGCTCTTCTTGCTCACAGACCAGTGCCGAACCATTAGATGAAACAACCATCATCAGCTGTTAACCTGTTACCTGAACTCTTTTTTTTTTGTGTGTGTGTGCGCGGGGGGTGGGGGAGAATTTTTTTAATCTAGCTCAATTGGATTGCAACATCTGATTTTCTGTGGGGTCCTTCTTTTACCTGATTTCACTGCTAAGATGAACCAGATGCTGTAGGTGGAGTCAAACCTGAGAGCTCCACTAGAGGCTAGATAACACATAGGCAGTCTACAGATCCAGCTACTGACTGAAAATATCAGCTTCTCTAGTATGCTTAAAGGTGCCCCCTCATAGCTGAAGAAGTGACATTGGGGGGCTTTGGAATGCCATTGCTTACTAGATATCCTGTTTGAGCAGCGTTCCCAGTAGATAAGTTTGTTGAAGAATCTCAGATCCCCCTTTTCAGACTTTCACAGGTTTCACACAAATTTTCAGTAGTCCCATTCTGAGGCACTGGCTAGCCTGAGTCTCCTGCAGGCATTTCCATTTTCAAACTGCAACCCCTCCCCACACCGATTAGACTATTTATTGGTCATACATGCTCATCCTTTGCTTTCAGCCTGTTTTTTTGTGTTCTATTTTTCCTTCAGGTCGATGTGGAAGGACTGATTCCAGGGTTAAAAGGAGACAAGGTAGAGAATGCCTCATGGTTCTTGTAGTCCTTCCAAATATTTAAAAGGGGTGCGGTTGTGTTTCTGAATGTGTATGATGTCCCGTGTCTGCAACCCATGCCCGGAATTTATTAACCTTACTGGTATTGCCTTTTATAGGGGGATCCTGGTGACCCTGGAGAGAGTGGGTTAAAAGGTCTAAAAGGAGAGCCTGGGCTGCCTGGCCTACCTGGGGAGAGGGTAAGTGTGAATGACCTTACCTGTACACTTCTGGGATGCTGCACTTATTGAGGTATATTGAGTCCTGTGCTGCAACATATGCATTGATCTCTGTCTGTCTGTCTAGCCGTCCATTCTACTGTATATCTGTGCCTTTAAATAGGGTGACAGATGCAAAACCATTGGTGACGAGGCTGCATGTTCACTGAAGGTGCTGATGACATCATATGCCTTGTTACACTTGTTTTAATTCTTTTTTTTATATCAATGATAGATCCAAGTATGGACACAAACTGTAGCCCCGGTAGTTACTAGGACGACAAAATCTGTTAAATTCTAATTTGTTGTGCATGTTTGTCTGTATATCTGTATATACATCTCTCTCATACACTAAGTAAGCAATAACCTACAACAGGTTGTGCAGAAAGACAGAGCTTATGTTATGCCCCAGGTGAGTTATGATGAGGGGCAGCCAAGTGCTTTCAACCACTGGGGAGTGAGTTATTGTATTTACAAAATGGTTTGTTTACGCAGAAACATATCTGAAAATACATTTTAAAAGTTTAAAAGACAACTGCAAATTTGGTTGCTATTCCTGTTATTATTGTGTTTCTTTTCTGGGTTGTAATGTTATTCGCCAACTCTTTGTTCATATTGTTGTGCTGTTCCTGTTTTGTGATCATGTATTATTGTACGACTTATCACATAACCTCGCAGGTCATACCTGAAAATAGGTGCGCTGGTGTCTAGTGTACTTAGCAGGTCAATAAAGGCTAATAGAAGATAAATTTCCCAGCTTTTTTTTTTACATTATCCATGAACAAGTGCTGTGCAGATTTGTCAAATTCCGACAGTCTACAATTCTTTGGAACTTCTAAAATTTCGGCCTATTTTTGCGGAATTTTGTCAGTCATGGAATCCTTTATTTTCAAAAGCAGAAAGTTTTTCATGGATTATCAATCTGTGGTTCACATAAACCTCTGATTCCTTTTGCACAGTCTACAAAAACATATTCTGCACCTCCCATAAACTGCCAAAATGTATTGAGCAGTTTACACAGAAATGCTTTTCAGAGTTCTACGGAATTCAAAAAGAAATTCTGAAAAGTATTTCTGAAGCAGAATTCCCATTCTGAATGAAGTCTGCCAGCAGAATTCTGCATTCCGCACAGTTGTGCTGTGAACCCAAACATTGCTGTAACATAGGTTGTTTTTTTTGTTGTTTTTTTGTAAATTATATTTTTTATTCAACTTTTTACAGGTACAGCATGTTTCAACCCTTGACACTGTAACACTGGTTACACGTATCGGTATACTCCGACACAGCGAAGACCGTCACAGCAACAGGAATTGGGTGAAGCAACAGGTTGCTGTGATGGTCTGTGCAGTGACCGAGACTGCCTCACTGGGTGTTTCGCGCTCCGCCTCCCCCGGTCCAACTCTGACTTGGAGTTGGAATCACTTAGAACCGGTGTGTGTGTGCAGAGAGCCCCCCACATGGGGGGGTTCAGGGTGCGCAGCCTCCTGATGGATACACGGAGGCATCCCTGACACCGCAATGCTGACAGTCAGCACTGCGGCTGTCGCTGTCAAGGATGTCTCTATGATGGCTGTCGCTGTGGCATGGTAAAACCCACGTATCATGGTAGGCAGGGCACAATAGTACAGCATAAAAATCCGCTGACAGCATGTTGTCATATTGACCTCTACCCCTTTACACAAACAGCGAGGGAGAGAAGTTGTGTAACATTTAAACAATTACTTATTTATGCCATATACTGCTTGTCGTATTGGCTTTTGGTATGATTGTGTCCTGTCTTTAGCATGGCTCAGGCAGAGGGGAAGGAGACAGCCACAGAACTATCAGGTAGGCCCACGTCCATACATAAAATAGGTTTCAGAATATTTTAGGGTCGACATCAGTCTTAACCTTAGCATCCCATCTCATGGAACTATAGTGGGGTCTCTGCTCATGGCATGAGCCAGCCATCTTTGCCATCACTGTAACATAGGTTTAAAAAAAATCTTCCTGTCCCCCCCCATCAACCACCCTGACAATTAGGCTGCTATGGCTGCACACTGCCTCTGAATGAGAAGGTTAATGAGTAGCATCTGCACAGTTGACACCAGTGGCACTCCTTCACTGGTTACCGGAATGACCTGCCTGCCCTGAGAGCCAAGCATCTCCCAACATCATCTGTGAAGGGGGGGGGGGGGCATCTCCTTATATGTGCCAGTGTGGAATTCTGGGGCTTGCACACACACATTCCCTGATCTCCCAGCTGGCAGCATGACATGTTTTCTTTATTTTTTATTATATTGTCCATTTATGCAGGGTAGCCCAGTTGAGGTGCAACAGCTCATTTTCAGTGTGGTCTACTTCTGCCTATTTCTGCTGCTGGGTGGACTCTGGACTGGAGCACTGGGAGGTTACATGAGTTGCTCAAGGCCATACTGAGTGTTTGCCTGTAGTGAGGTATGAACCTGTGATCTTTTGGTTCACAACCAATGCTCTAACCTGTAAGCCACACTGTCTCCTAGACCATTGCTGCCTCAAGAGCAGGGCAGCCTGTAGTTGTACTTTAAAACACCTCAACAGCTGTTTATTTTAAACTATTGGATAATTCCTAATTAATCAATTGATCTTCGATTTTGTATCTTTTCAGGGTTTGCAAGGTTTAAGGGGACTTCCTGGAGAGCGGGTAGGTGCTTCAGTCTGGGTGCTGTTCTGTTAATCAGGTTACCTGTCTCTCTGATGAACACACTGGTGAAGGTTGCTCTGAGAACTGGAGACTGATACTTTTCTCCTTATTTTCCAGGGAGATGCAGGAATCCGAGGCCCTGGAGGAGAGAAGGTAAATTGCTAAAGAGTTCCAAAATCATTATCACCAGACCGTAGGGCATGGCTTGATAAGAGTGCTGCTGACCAGTGCTAGCTACCTACCTGATCAACTATCCCATGGCAGTCACAGAGCACATCAGTTGAAAATATCTGACATAAACTTGTGGCCTTTCCGACTTTTATTGGCGATAGTATCTGAAGTTCTTCACCCACCCCGATGATCAGGGTTGCAGCTGCAGCACCCTTCCTCTGGCCAAGAGTGCAGGCGAGCATCTGCCTCTACTGCACACCACTAACCAACCAGCCAAACCAACTAACCCAGCCAGCCAACCAAACCGACACACCCAGCCAAACAACCAACCAAACCAACAGTGTTCTTTTGGAGTGGGGGATTGTGACAAACGTCATACAGTTTTAACTTTTGGTCCACCTTTCATTCTCCCTTGTGGACAGTCTGGCTCACTGTTATAATGGTTTTCCACTGTTACGTTAAGAATATGGACTTGGGGTCATCCCAGTGGCGAGGAAGGATGAGGCACTGAACACCTCACCTCCTGCCACACGGGTGACCTGGGTTCGTGAGCTAGCACAGATCACTAAGGTTCATCCGGAATGGGAGAGAATGGAGCACCCAATGGACTGCTCTCTTCTTGCCAGGAGGGGAGATTAGCCATCTTGGCCTCTGACTGCCACCAATTGGAGACCCAGTGGTAGTGCAGGTAGCAAGTGACTCAGAGGGGGGTCACAGTTTGGAAGTGCATGTGTGGCTTCATACGCATGCCCAGCTGTGTTGCCATGGCAAGGGGAACATAAAATGGAAAATGGCACCAATGTGCTTCATGAAGCCCTGCCCACCATCTCTCAGCCTACACCAACACTAAACTGCGAGGGGGCATCTGGGTATGTGCACCGGTGGGAGGAAAGTCCTCCTCTGTTGAAGACTTAGCCCCCCCCCCCAGTGAGTCGGGGGAGGTAGATGCCATTCGGGAAGGAATGGAGACAGGATTGAGAGCTTGCTTGCCTGCATCAGCAAGTCAAAAAGCTTTATGGAAAAAAAATTAAAAAATGGGCTTGGTTGAAATATATGACTCATTAATTTTTCCATTTAACCCCTTCAATTAATGCAGATGGATCAAGGTCCCAAGTAGGCAAATATCTGAAATGAACATTGAAAACAACCAAACAAACCTGCCAAAGCAACTAACCAAACCAGCCCAAGCAAACCAACACAACTCACCAACCAACCAACTTAACCAACCAACGAACCAGACCAAACAACCCAAGCAAGCCAACCAACCAATCCAACCAACTGTCCCAACAAACCAACCTACCAAACCACCTAACTATGCTATACCAACTAACGAACCCAACCCGAACGCGTTCATTTACATATCGGGCATGTGTAGTAAAGTATGGTCTGCACGCCCGTTGGTCCACGCGGTAATCCAGTAAGAATGACGAACCGTACTATAGCTATCATTGCGTGTGGCCGGGTGGCATGCAGGCAGGTGCTGCGCCCGCTGTTGATGGGGGTGCTGGGTGGTGGGGGACCTCAGTGGGCGGGTGGGAGGGAGTACCACTGGACCACCAGGTATTATATTTTACTTATGCCCATGATCAGGCGATGAGAAGGTTTCCACTGGACCACCAGGTATTTACTATTACATATGCCTGCGACGGGCGATTGGGAGGTTCTCCACTGGACCACTAGGGAATTTAATATTACATGTGCCCGCAGATTGAGGCGGAGACTAGCAGCTTCCAGGGCAGGGGCTTGTGGTCAGTGTTCTGGGTGGCGGTGGCCACCATGGCTGGCGGCTGCCATATTACACCCTGCAATATGGCAGCTCACCTATAGGTGGCCTGGACTTGTTCCTGGTTTCCCAGGCACATATTTGTGCCCCAGTGGTGCAAGGCGGGGTTGTGCCAGCATAGGCGCCGCATCCCAGGATGAATATCAGGATGTGCGCATATGCGGGCACATCACACTGGCATACACCACAGATGCACCTGGTGCATCAGGGTTACATCACAACTTGCCCTTTGAATATACGTGGGGCGCATTGGTGGGTTGCGCGTGGCGCATCCCTGTTGCGCCATGCGCAACCCTTTTGAATATCTGGGCCCCAATGTTTTATGAAATATTTATTATATGGGTGCAGCAGGGTTCCCCACTCTCTGGGAATATAAGGCAGTGGCTGTGGTAATTGGGATCAATGGCACATCATTCCTTGGGCCTCCTACATGCGCTGTGTATGTGCATAAGTGGTTTTTAGTAAGGTATAGAGCACTGTTATCAAAACAGAGGTATTAGTGCAGTAAAGAATGGTGGTAAAAGACCAGTTTGGAGGATTTAAAATACCAATTAGGGAGAGGGCAGAGAAATATAGGGTGGTGTTAAAATACAAAGAGTGGTGGTATAAAAATATAGGGTGGTAGCCCACCACGCTAAAACAGTGGATGGGGAACAGTGGTGTAGAGGTGCCCGTTCACTCTTCAAGAGTGTCGCTTTTTGTGTCTTTCCTTAGTGTATTAGTACCTTTCATCATGGTCCGTGTCATCAAGGCACAGGTCAGGAAGCACTGGAAAACCAGAAGCAGTTATAAAATTCACAAGTAGCGTTTTATTATTTGCAATAACATAAAAAAAAATTGTGCAGGATAGTTTTTATAAAGGCAGTTCAAACAAAACAAAGTCCTTCCTCTAAGGGTATCTCTAATTCTAAATGTCAGTCTCTCTGTGTTTCTCTCTCCCAACAAAAGATTGCTCTCTTGTTATAAGAAGCCTTTGCCTGGCAATTAATTTCTGCATCCTGGGCTTGTTAAGTGAGAGATTCTCACAAAATGTATTAGAGTTCTCGGCAGTTTCTTTCCTGAGCAGGCTTGCAAATAGAACATTGTATCCCAAGCTGACCTCCTACTGACAGTTTTGCAAACAAGCTTGAGGAGGTCAAACTGTATCTCAAGGTTAGCCTCCTTAGTTCCAAATTGTTATTTTCAATCATTTTAACAATGTGACTATATACACATTCAAACCAGAGAACCCAATTACAGATAAAGATCCTCACATATTTTTATAACCACAGATAAGCAAGGGGGAAGAAAAGATAGAAAGAGCAAGGAACAGCAAGTGAAGGCAGGGAAACAGTGGGAGGGGAATCGTGAGACTCTTAGAGTGATCAGTTTTTTGGTCTCACAAGAAAATGTGATTGTGCAATTAGACAGACAAGAGACAGAAATGGAAATGGATAGAACAGATCCTTGCTTTTAACTCTTTCTGCACAATAAATGGGACAGAATCTTATTCAACCCTCTTACAGTCCTGTCACCTAAAGAACACACAAGGCTCACAGAGACTTCTCTGCATTCATATTTAGATCTGAATAGGGGCACGCAATCCTAATGTTTCTCTGGCAGTAGTATTGTAGAGATAGCGGGACCTGTACAGCTGTGGAGCCAGTAACATGTCATTCAGATCTTTCCTGCGTCGTCATTCATCTTTACCCATGCCCACTTCAAGTAGGGCATCCCCTGCTTCCCCCAGTGTGAGCAAAGGCAAGGAACTGATGCCCCCACCAGGTACAGTGAGGCATCCCTAGTCTGTCTACTAGAGTCCCATCAAGGCAGGAAGGTTCAAACATTCAGGAGTCTAGCTGGCCCAGTGGTGTGGTGGGTAGAGGCATCCTTGTGTCCTCAAAGCCACACTGGTGACCCAGGACAGGAATAGACTCAGGTTGCTCAGAGGCTGGCGAGGAGAGGAAGGATCAAGCATCCACAGACAGTTCTCCTTCCTCAGAGAGGGTGGTTTGTGTGGCACGCTGGGTGCCAGTACATGCACGCCACCAGAACTAGGAAGGGATCTCATGTCCAGAGTGTCAGGCCATATCTATGGAAGCAGAGCTCAGCCACTCTGCTCATTGCACGTTCATGGGCTCAGAAAGAAAATGGTGGCCCCCCCCCCCATGGTGGCAACATGGTGACTGACCCCTCACAGGCCCTACCCCTGGTGACCGGATGACACCCACAGCCCTCTGAGAGAGGGCACAAGCGAGGGTAAGTCCTGGGGGAGCCAGGGTAATGGGGCTGGGGGGGGTCAGTCAGAGGAAGGCCACCAGGGACATGCAGGAGAATAAACTAAACAAAACAAACAAAAAAAATTCGGGTCTGGACCAGCACAATTTCGAAATATGGTGCAGTGAGGGGCAGATATATCCACTTGCTAGGTACATCTTGGTGGAGCCTGGGAAGGATCCATAGATATCTAAATACAATTATTCCATCTCAGGAATAACAAACTGTGTGTCAGTTGTGGGATAAATCAATCCATTTCAAATTTTCCCTTTTGTTTCTTAACTCTTGGCAGATATTGTTTGTCTGGGTGGTACCCAAGTTCTGCAGATAGCTGGCAAGGCCACCTGCACCAAGGTGCTCCACTGCATAACAAGACTCTCAGTAACAGCATCACAGTTACCTCAGCTCTGTATGGGAAGCTGAAATCCTCAGCGGATGGGACAAGCCTTTCTGGCTGTCCTTCATTCCACTGGATCCCTGTGCAATAAAATCCAGATTCCCAGTGGAATGAAGTGCATTCTGTGAGGTCGATGGATGTCAACACTTAGGGGGCAGTCAGAGACAGCCATGGGGAATCTTCTGTCCAAAGTCTTTTGCTCTCCCAAGTCACAGTTTTCAATGTAAATGAGCTAAATGCATTGTAGTACTATACTGTATCTGCCACATAGCAGCACTAGGGCATAAGTGATGCAAAATAATTGACTGCCAAAAACTTTCAGTTAACAGCAAGATGCAGACTGATGGAAGAATCAAAGTTGTGGCTGGCCCAGTGTTGTACTTTACTCACAGGCTTGACACCAGAATTAACTGTCTAGAAGAAGAGGCAGTATGCATTTATCTTCAACAGATCTTTATCTATATTATAGTGGTGCAGTAGCGCACTATAATTAGGGTTGAGCAGGCTGTTTAATGTTAAATCCCAAAATTTGCACTTTTAATAGCTTTGTCACCGTTCAATGGATTTGCACGAAATTGTGCATGCACATTCTTGAGGGTAACATCTCTTGACTTGCCAAGTTTTGTACTGGTTTGATGTGTAGGTTCTGAGACACGGAGAGTGAAAAAAGTGAAAAAATTAGGGGGGTTGTGGGGGGGGTGTCATTGCCTAGTACCCAAATGGTTTGGAATTTTGCTGTATCATTTTCAGGGTAGAAAGAGCTTGGGCCATAGTGGTGCATTTCATTAGTTCAGTTAAAAAATATGAATCCATTTCAAAGTTACAAGAATTTGACATTTCAGTTCTGAGCATGCTCAGTATAGTCTTTTGGTTAGCTGTTTCATACGAAAAAAGAATCTGGCCCATACGGAAAAAGATTCTCAATCAATCAATCAAGTTTATTTACTTAAGGTGCCCTTCCAAAGCTCAGGGTGCCTTTACACATTATAACATTAAAAATTCACCACACATCATAAAACATATATAAAATATATTAAAACATCCATATAAATTTGAACTTAGTATGTTTTGTAAGAAAAAATTATTACTATTTTTTCTTTTTTTTTAATTCTTTTGAAAACCCATAAAAATGATATCCTGCAGAGACACCAACACATGTGTCTTGCTAATCAGACCCTGTTAGGTGGATTCTGCAGTTTTTTTTGGAAAAATCACCCAGAAATGTGTTTTTAACAAATTTTCTAATCTTTTTTCGTGACCCAGTGTTTTTTTCTGTATGGCCATACAAAAAAAGAATAGGGCCATTTGAAAAAAGGTTCCCCAATACAAAAAAAATAATTTTGATTTAGATTTTTTTCACATTCTTGTTTTCATATGAAAGATTCTTTTTTCGTATGAATGACACAACCTCACAAAAAAAGATCCTTTAAAGAATTAGAACTGTCTTTTTTCACTTTCTTTTTTCATACAAAGGATTTTTTAATATTAATGACACAGCATCACGAAAAAAAGATCCCTTTATATGAAAAAAGAATTTGGATTTCACTTTTCACATTCTTTTTTTCATATAAAGCGATCTTTTTTGTATGAATAACACAACCTCATGAAAAAAGATCCCTTCATATGAAAAAAGAATTTGGACTCAGTTTTTTCACATTCGTTTTTCGTATGAAGCAATTTTTTTCTATGAACAACACAGTCTCAAGAAAAAAAGGTCCCTTCATATGAAAAAAGAATTTGGACTTCGTCCCCCCCCCCCCAACATTTCATCTTTAGCAAGTCATAACTCCGTCAATATTTGGAGTTAAGGGAAATCTACATATCACAATAAATGTCTTAGTGAGTAACACAAATACATAACATCCCTCCCAAAAATTTAGAGGACATATAAGAAAGCATAAAAAATTAAACAAATTACAGTTCCCGTAGGATAAGATTGCAGCTTTAACAAGCTGTAACTCTGTCAGTCTTTGGAGTGAATGGACATTGTACTTATCAATACAAAGGTCTTAATGACAAGTATGACACTGAGACCCTAAGAAATAAGAACTGAAAATGGTCCATCCCTCCAAAAAAACAATTACTAGGAAGCACATAAATTGCTTTTCTAGTGGAATGGAAGCACAGGTCCCTCTGGGCCCTGGCGCTGCCATACCCACATACACATGTGGATAAATTGAGGCACAGAAGTGCTGGGCCCAGATGGTCCTGTACTTCCATGATCACATGGATATGTTCATGCAGGTCCCAAATTGATCTGCGTGAATGATGAGACAATTCTACTATCTCAAAATGTAAGGAAATTCATTGCAAAAAATTTGTTAATGCACCAGTTAGGGTTAAACTGAAAAAAACTAGGGAAATATGGTGTTAGGGTTTCCAACCCTAACACCCCACCCCCACCTGCAAGCAGAAAAAGGAAAACAACATTACAGTTTTCGCTGCCCTGAGTCTTGGCAAATCAGGCCTGGGGTCTTCCTTCTGGTTGTCAACACTAACAGTCACCCCATTCTCATATAGCCTGTACATGGACTTTAGGAGGGCTGACTTTGCCAAAATGGGTGAGTGCCTAAGGAATGCACTAGCAAATGGGCAGGAAGGAGGGGTGGAAGAACAATGGGGAATAATAAAAACTGCCATCACAGAGGTAACAAGCCTTTGTGTGAAGCAAATAAACAAAACGAAACGATGTAAGAAACCACTATGGTTCTCAAAGGAAGTGGCAGTGAAGGTTCAAGAGAAAAAGAAAGCATTCAGGAAGTACAAGGAATCACAGGAGCAGGACAGAGAACTGTATCAGTTAAAGCAAAGGGAGCTGGGAGGCAGTCAGAACAGCAAAGGCCCAAACCAAGGAAAAGATAGCCAACTTGGTTAAGAAGGAGGAAAAACCTTTTATAGGTACATCAGGAGCGAAGGAAGACCAAGGGAGGGATAGTGAGGCTTACTAAAGGGAGGGAGGGTGGGCAGAGGGTGACTGTGAAAAGGCAGAGATACTAAACAAATATTTTTTGCTCAGTATTTACAAAGGAAGAGGGGAGGTACCTAAACAAACAGTAGAAACACTCTGATACGGAAGTTGATACCAGCCCATTTACAGAAGAAAGGGTTCTGAAAGAACTCTTAAAACTGAAGGTGGACAAAGCAATGGGGCCTGATGGGATTCATCCCAGAATTCTAAAAGAACTAAGGGTAGAACTAGTGACACCACTGACTACCCTCTTTAACAAATCATGGGAGGATGGGATGGTACCCGAGGACTGGAGGAGGGCAGATGTGATTCCCCTTCACAAAAGTGGGAGCAAGGCAGAAGCAGGAAACTACAGACCTGTTAGTTTAACCTCAGTGGTAGGGAAAATGATGGAATCACTTCTGAAGGAAAGAATTGTTGAGTATCTAGAGGCTAGAGGGGCACAGGACCCAAGGCAACATGGATTCACAGCGAGAAGGTCATGCCAGACAAATCTGATAGATTTCTTTGACTGGGTGACCAAAGTAATAGATCAGGAGGGGCTGTGGACATGGCCTACCTAGACTTTAGCAAGGCATTTGACACAGTCCCACACAAAAGATTAATATACAAGTTAGCCAGCCTGGGAGTGGGTCCCAAGATGACAGCCTGGGTAAAGAATTGGCTGGAGAATAGAACACAGAGGTAATAGTAAATGGAGTCCACTCTGAAGAAAGGGGTTACTAGTGGGTACCGCAGAGGTTCAGTATTGGACGGTCCTCTTCAATGTCTTTATAAGCGACATTGCAGAGGGACTGGAAGAAAAGTATGTCTCTTGCAGATGACACAAAGATCTGCAACAGAGTTGATGCACAAGGTGGGGTGGAAAGGATGAAAAGGGACTTGGCAAGGTTAGAGGAATGGTCAAATGTATGGCAGCTTAGATTCAATGCTAAGAAGTGCAAGGTAATGCACATTGGAAACAAAAACCCAAGGGACGAGTACACAGTGGGGGGTGAGATACTAACAACAACAAAAATGGAAAGGGACTTGGGGGTGGTCATATCAGATGACCTAAAGGTGGGCAAGCAATATGAGAGGGCAGCAAGGAGGGCTGGGAGGATACTGGGATGCATGGGGAGAGGCATCACCAGTAGAAAACAGGAAGTTGTTATCCCGCTGTACAGACAGCTGGTGAGACCCCATCTGAGTACTGCGTGCAGTTCTGGAGACCCAATCTCACAAAGACATAGACAGGATGGAAGCTGTCCAGAGGAGGGCAACTAAAATGGTGCAGGTCTGCACCGGAAGACATATGAAGAGAGACTTAAGGAGCTTAATATGTATAGCCTCAAGGAAAGGAGGAGGGGACATGATAGAAACTTTCAAGTACCCTCAAGGGAATCAACAAAGTCCAAGAGGGTAGTATCTTTCAAAAAGAGGTATGCAATAACAAAAGGCACAATTTGAAGATAGAGGGGGCGGCTCAGAGGTAATTCAAAGTATTTTTCACAGAGAGGTTGTGGATGCATGGAGCGGCCTTCGGAGGAGGTTGTGGGAGTCAAAAACAGTGGTGGAATCAAGCATGCATGGGACAGTCATAAGGCAATTCTAGGGGGTTGGGGTAGGAAGAAGTAGGCTGCTGGTTAACTAGGATCTGCAGCTTATCCATTAGGTAGGGAAATGGGCAGACTGGGTGGGTCAAGCGGTCCTTATCTGCCGTCAAATTCTATGTTTCTATCTTACATCTGAGCTTATTTGCTGATGGAATGGGGAGAGTGTTAGGGTTGATAATGCCAAGAAAAAACAAACACCTGATTTGCCAAGACTCAGGACAGCCAAAACCATAATGTTTTTCCTTTTGCTGCTTATAGGGTATGGGTGGGGTGTTAGGGTTGTAAACCCTAACACTGCATTTCTCTAGTTTGTCGGTTTAACCCTAACTGGCGCATTAACAAAGTTTTTTGCAATGAATATATATATATATGCAACAGATGGGGCCGTTCAAGGGCCCGGTGGGTAGCACAGTGCACGCCCATGCTGGCGAGTTTGGGAGTGGACTTGGGTGCTGGCTGTATGGCCCGGCAGGACTGGGAGAGAAGGACATCCAGGTTCCACTGCACCAGTGATCCCTACAGTGGGCCAGGGAGCTTTCTCTTCTCCAGGGGCCTGCTGACTGAGTGCGAGGTATGCAGGGACTATGCTGGACTCTGGGTGAGGACTGGGGCAGGGAAGGGAGAATAAAAAAAGAAAAAAATGAGGAGCACTGACCACCATTAATGAGGACAACAGCACCCTCAGACCCCACCCCATGTGGATCCCCACTGGCTTGACAGCAGAGGGAGTGGCAGTCTGGGTTCAAGGAGAAGGAGATTCACATAAGGCAGGCTTTTGATGGCTGGGTGCCAAACAGTTGAATAAAAAAAATGCAACAGACAGCAGCACTAAGCCCACCCCCACATCCAATGTTTTGCACAAAATCTTGGGCTTCTTCAAGGGCATTCAAAACCACATACTGTGCCACCTAGTGGCTCGGTGGAAGTGCTGCTACCCACGATGCAGGTGACTTGGGTTTAAGAGCATTCTCAGATTGCTGGGAGTTGGCCTTGAGAAGAGGACAGAGCATCAGGACTGTTCTTCTCTCCCAGGGCGGGGAGGTATGTTGCACTGTTGACTGCCTCCAGTTGGAGACCTGTTGTCAGTGTAGGAGTGAGTGGCAAATAGGGAGTGACTGCGGTTGGACACTTTCTGTGTGTGTGTGTGTGTGTGTGTGTCTCCACACAGCATGCACTGAATTCTGCACCATAGCAGATACCAGTAGAGCAAACATAAAATCAGTGCAGGTGCTGTTAAGCTCTGCCTGCCTGCCCCTGATCTGTGCCATCACCTGGGTTACCTGCCCAGATTCTGGATGTGGTCTCTGGGGTTGGCACTTTGTTGGGGAACTGCTTGTGCAGAGTAAGTCTGGTTGGGGGCTGCCAATTGGGGGAGGCAGGGACAGGACTTGGAGCTGCCTGCACTGGTCCTGGGAATTTTTTTTTTTTTACAGAAAATAAATTATGTACTGTGCTACCTATAAAGGGTCCATCAGGGGTCAGCAAGAGGCAGCACTTCAGCCCCCAAAATATTAAAAAGTAGAAAACAAACAAGATTGTTTCAAACTAGTAAATACAGTAACAGTAACAATACAGGCTGTACAAAGAAAGCAAAAAGCAGTGTTAAAGAGCAGGGTGTTCAATCGGCATGCTGACAACCCGAGTTTACACCCCAAGCCCAGATGTCAACAGCGGAGTCCAGCAGGGAGGAGAGTAGAGCATCCCTTGGATGCTTCACTCGGGGGGGGGTCTTGAACCACAGTTTGTCAGCCCTGGAGGTGGCTAGAGGTTGGCGTTCTTGGCAGCATGTGGCCTTCACATGTCGCTGAATGCCCCCGCCCCCAGGAAGCCACCATTGTGTAAGGGTGTGGGAAGGTCAGGAGAAAATCAGCCCTTGGACAACTGAATGACAGCCACCGGTCTCCATTCACCACGATAGTCCGAAGATGTCCATGCCAACCCCCGCCATGCCCTGGAAACATTATACACCTAATGGTGTTTCTCCTCTCCCAGTTGCTTCCCACAGGGAGAGGCCCTCCCATCAATGGGTTATGTCGGGTTACCTGGGGTCAGGGCATAGATGTGGGCAGCGGATGGCGATGGAATATAATGACGGTGGGCATTGGCAGCCCAAAGGAGTGGCCGTCCGAGGGCTTGAGGAGGAGTAAAAAAAAAAACAGCACTACTCCTGGCAGAAATGCTAAAATACATGTGATACAGGTATAATTTTAGCTTATATAAAGTACAAATGCAACATCCCAGTGACAGCAAGAGGAAGGGGCTGCTGAGCTGGGTGAAGTAATTGTTATCTGTGCAGTTAGCTAGGTAAGGAAAGAACTGTGAATTAGGGAGAGTGGCTTAAGAAGAAGGAAGTCAGGTGTTTGCAGTTAAAAATTACCTAGATAGCTTTTGGCAATGAACAGCAAGAGGAAGGAGCTGCTGTTAGAACTTTACTACTCTACTGGACTAAAGAACTAGAACTCTACTATTGGGAACTTCAGTTTAGGGTTAAAACAAACATACAAAAAAAAGAGTCAGTGTGTTTGTCTGAGTTGGGTGAAGGAATTGTTATCTGTGCAGCTCTTACTTCGAGAGGGCTCTTGCAGTAGGTATTCACAGATAGGACTAAGCCGCCAGGCATCAGGATCCCACGGAAAAACTTCTAGCTAGCAGTCTCTGGCAGGGTACTGCCCCGACGTCAGGTGACTGGCACCAGACAACGTCTGTATAAAGGGGAGGTCCCCACATCCGCCTTCCAGTTCTTTCCCCCGTCCTTCGTACCAGAAAGTTCTGCATGGTAGAACAGCACTCTGTCAGCACCTTTCATCGGCCTAAAGTTTTACTTTTCAGCTAATTATTTCAATTTTTATAGATTTTTTTCCCAAAACCATCTGCTGTGTATGTCGTCCCCGAAGCCCTCTGAATCGCATAAAAACAAGTGCGACTTGTGTGGTTTATAGCATCCACACAGGGACTGGCACTACTTGTGTCTTTTCTGCCTAGGCCTGGACCATCACGTGGAGGACTGTCAGCACTGCCAAAAATTCAGCTCAGCTACCTGCAAATGAAGGCAGCAGTCCCTGGAAGCCCATCTCCTGAAAAAGGAAATGGCATCCATGGAGAAGGAGTTGAAGAAACTTGACCAGACGTCAACCTCCCCAGAAGGCCATAAAAAGATACGAACATATGAACATACGAAATTTGCCGGCAGATAAAGGCCTAGAGGTCTATCAAGTCTGCTCGAATGTGCAGCTAGAATCCCTTATTCTGCAGCTACCCCTCCCTTCCACCCTTCCCCTTCATTAACTCTCACCCTTGTCCTGTCCCATCCTCGTTTGAAGCAGTCCACTGTTCTACTACATACCACTTCAGCAGGTAACGCATTCCACCCAGCCACCACCCTCTCTGTAAAAAAGTGTCTCCTCATCTCCCTCCTGAACCTTCCTCGCTCCAGTCTCATATCATGGCCCCTGGTGTCCCTCCCTTCCCTTACTTTGAACAGCCCCTCTGTACCTGTCTTGTTTATTCCTTTCATGTATTTAAAGGTTTCAATCATGTCACCCCTGTCTCTCCTCTCCTCCAGTGAGTACATGTTCATCTCCTTCAACCTCCTCTCATATGATAAGTCCCCCAGCCCCTTGATCATCTTTGTCGCTCTGTGCTGCACCCCCTCCAGTAACTTAATGTCCCTCTTCAGATACGGACGCCAGTATAGTGAGATACGTGAGAAGGAGAAGCACCAGGACTGGGATTCTTCATCCACAGCAGCCGCAACTTTGGCTGGAGTCGTGGCCCTCCAGGTAACTGCCCCTCTGGGGATCGCTCCTCAATGGCCGTCTTGGTGGCTACCAAGAAGGCATCCTTCCCATGCTCGGGCCCCTCGGGATCCACCGGGGTCAAGGAGACTTCCGCTCCTGCCAAGGCCGCTTCTCCATCGTGGCCTTCCAGTCCAAGCAGGTCCAGTAAGTTGGACGCTGGTTCCACCGACGTCTGGATGGACAGGGCTGATAAGCTGCTCACCACCTCAGGTGAATGCCCAGCCCACCATCCTTCCACCAAGGCTGCCCCTCCTTCACAGCCTTCCATGGACAGGGAGTCCAATAAGTCAGACGCCAGCTCGCCCGACATCCACCCGGACACTGCTGATAAGTCTGCCGTCGGCCCCTCCGACTACCGCCCAGCAGGTCTGCTTGCGTCAGACCCAGTTGTCATGCCTGACACCCCAGGCTCCCCACAATGGATAGACTCGTTGCCCTCTGAGGTCCCCACATCCCCTCTGGGCCCCCCCCCGGGGATTCTGATCCTCTTTCCCCAGCCGGGACCGAGGACCTAGGATGCTGCCATCGGGTGTTCCCCGATGCCAGACCCTCAGACGCCGGACCAGATGCCAGCTGACCTGACACCGCCCTCCGACATACCTCTGCCTGACGGAGGACCTGCTCTTCCACCAGGACTGTCAGACCATTCCATAGGTCTCTCTACATCGGGCCCGACGCCCTCCGGACCAACGATCCCACCGTCTAGTCCGCCAGGACCTTCTGCTCTGTCAGAGCCCTGGCACCTGGGTACCCAGTGCTGCCGTACTCGGCTCTGCAGTATCCAGTGCCACAGTACCCAACGCCAGGTTTCCCACCATCGGGTTACGGATACTCCCTATTATGGGTACCCCAACTACTCGTACCCAAGCCCCCCTCCTCCTCCGCAGCCGCCGGCGGACCTGAAGGAGGTCTTGGCCTCCTGGTGGTCCGAGGCCAAGGCTCAGCTCACCAGGGAGGTCGAGAGTCATCTTCCAATGTCAGCCCCTACACCGGACCCCCTACGTTGGAGACCAGAGACCCTTCCCCCTTTACCCAACGCCAGAGGAGATCCATCTGGTTCCTGAGGCAGAGAGGATATGCACCCCTTGGTGATCCACAGAGGGGTCGTTCCTCCCCCTCCTAGGGAGCAGTCTTCTTCTTCTATTTCAGGGCCATAAGACTCAGATTCCGACTCAGATCACTCTGAACCTGGAGACGAGCCTCATACTCCAGAAAATCTAGGGCTGAGGGACCCTCCGAGGTCCCCTTCAGAGGATCTTTCTTTTCTGGAGCTCTTGAGAAAGATCCAGGAGACATGTCAGTGGCAATCATTGGAGCCAGACCCATAGCATAAGAAGCTCACTGCACATTTGGATCTGCCCGAGCCCGCTCCCACACTGATTCCACCCTGGATAGAGCCTCACGCACATCTCGTCTCCACTATTTGGAAGCAATCATCCATGCTAGCGCCCCCTTCCGAGGAAGGCAGATAGGCTATATCAGGCTCTGGAGGGTAAAGACTTTCTCAGTCTCCACCCCAAGGTGGACTCAGTTGTGATCAGCACTGCCCACGGCCGCTCCGCCAATCCAGAACACCTGAGCTCGTCCTCACCTGACAAAGAATCCCAACTTCTGGATCAGTTTGGGAAGAAGATTTACTCATCTTCGACCCTAGGCATCAGGGTCCTCAACTATGTCGGCCACATGTGGGACTTCCAGAAGTCTGTTCTTAGCCAGGTAGAATCCAAGCTGGACTCCCTTCCTGATTCACAGACCAAACAGGAACTGGGAGACCTGATCCGATCTGCTCATTCAGCTTGTAGGCACATGCTCCGTGCTACCTACGATGCAGTAGACACAGCTGGCAGAATCTTGGCTTTCGCCGCAGGCTTACGGCGTCATGCCGAGCTCCGTGTGTCAAGATACTATTTTGGAGGCAGTATAGTGCAGTGGTTTAAAGCTCTGACCTGCAAATCTGGAGACATGGGTTTGAATCCCACAGCCCCCACTTGCATACTGTGTGACCCTGAGCAAGTCATTTAACTTCCCTGTGCTCCAAGGTTGCACCTGTAAACAAGTTTTTAGCTTAGTGTGTCTTAGCTGGTAAAACAATTGGGGAAAAAAAAAAAGATTGGTCTCTGAAGTGCAGACTACCATACAGGATGCTCCCTTCAGGGGTTCGGTGCTGTTCGAGGATGATGTCAAGGACCAGGAGAAGGGCACTGCACTTAAGTCAGTCCAGATTTTGTACAGGCCCCCTCAAGTGCAGTGATGTCCTTTTTGTCACCAAAACCGGCCAAAAACAAAACCTAACCTAGGAAAGTGCGCCAACTAATGTCGCACCCCTCCAACAACCAAGACTCCACCTAGCAGAAAACCCGCGGGAGCCTCAGCTGCTGCGGTACCCTCCACCTCCTGACTCCCTGCCTCTCCCTCTGCCTCTGGCCATTCCAGAGGAACTGGTGGGGAGGAGATTCTCCTCCCATCTACTGGTTTGGGAGAGGATAACATCAGATGCTTGGGTGTTCCAGCTAATATCTGCCAGACACTCGATAGAGTTTCTACAAAAACCTCATCGAAAAAACCCTCCTCAGTCATCTTACTCCCTGCAACATCTTCCTCTGGTTCTAGAAGAAATCCTATCCCTTCTGTTGAAGGCAGTGATAGAGCCAGTCCCCACTCATCTGGGATGGGTTACTATTCCAATTTCTTTCTAGTTCCAAAAAAAGATGGGAGACTTGAGGCCTATCCTAGACCTCAGCTCCCTGAACATGTTCGTGGTGTACAAATGCTTCAGAATGCTCTCCTTGCCAGAGTCTTCTTCCCTTACTTTGGCCGGGGCAGTGGCTATGTGCTCTGGATATGCAGGATGCATACCTGCATATCCCATTATGCCCTTCCCATCACAAATACCTCTGATTTTGCTTTTGGTTGACCACTGCCAGTTCAAGGCCCTCTCATTTGGTCTTCCATCAGTCCCCCGAATATTTACCAAATGCATGTCAGTGGTAGCTGCCCACCTGTGTACTCAGGGTGTGCAGGTCTTCCCGTACCTGGACGATTGGCTCTTGGCACCCCTTCCTGGGAGGAACTCCTACACTCCCTTTCCCTGCAGGTTTTTACCAGTCTGGGTATTGCCGTCAACCAGGCCAAGTCCCACCTGGTCCCTTGCCAATGCCTCCAATTTATAGGGGCAATACTGGACATGACCCTAGGCAAAGCCTTTTTGCCTCCAGACAGGATCAAGACCCTTCAGTTTCAGGCTCATCTCCTGTCTGGTCGCAGATGGATTGGAGCCAGGTCAGTCCTCTGTCTTCTCAGGCTTATGGTGGCTGCCATTCTGACAGTTTCATTCGTCCGGCTCCATATGAGGATCTCTCAGTGGACACTTCGGTCGCAGTGGGACCAACTCTGAATGGACTAGACCAAGTGGTGCTAGTGTCAGATCCTATGATCAGGGACTTGCACCGGTGGATGCTTCAGGAGAACCTGTGTCTTGGAGTTCCGTTTTGCTTCGTCCCACCATCCTAAACACTGACACTGAGAATATTTTTAGTTGCTAAAGCGCACCTCTGGTGAGAGGTTTCCTGGTATATACTTTAAAATTGTATTTAAAACTGTGTTTTGTGCATTACTTTACAGACTGTGGACATAGGGTATCCTCTCTTGAGCTGAAGCTTGTTGTTTGGCTTGCAAGGGATTGTGGGGTACTGGAGGCTTATTGATCACAGCCACCAGTGCTCCCCCTATTCTACCGCTTAAAACACCTGTGTGCCTTTCAGGGGCGTACTTTTCACCACCTGCAGCCCTTAAAAACATCAGGGTAAGCCTTTTTAAAGGCTTTATAATGCTTTTTAGTGTTAAAACTGAAGCGCAAAACCGGAAATAGCATGATTAGTGCTTCCAGTTTTGCCTCCATTAAAGAGCTGCTCTAGCGAGCGGGCAGCAGATTGAGAATATTTTTAGTTGCTAAAGTGCACCTCTGGTGAGAGGTTTCCTGGTATATACTTTAAAACTGTATTGAAAACTGTGTTTTGTGCATTACTTCACAGACTGCGGACATAGGGTATCCTCTCTTGAGCTGAAGCTTGTTTGGCTTGCAAGGGATTGTGGGGTACTGGAGGCTTATTGATCACAGCCACCAGTGCTCCCCCATTCTACCACTTAAAACACCTTTATGCCTTTCAGGGGCATACTTTTCACCACCTGCAGCCCTTAAAAATATCAGGGTAAGCCTTTTTAAAGGCTTTATAATGCTTTTTAGCATTAAAACTGAAGCGCAAAACCGGAAATAGCGCAATTAGCACTTCTGGTTTTGCCTCATAGAAACATAGAAACATAGACTTTGACGGCAGATAAGGACCGCTAGGCCCATCTAGTCTGCCCATTTCCCTACCTACAGGATAGGCCGCAGATCCTAGTTAACCAACAGCCTATAGCCTCCTTTAAAGAGCTGCTGTAGCAAGCAGGGTGAGCGTGTGTGGGACTACATGCAGAGATGCGCGCAGAGACACACGCGCTTCTTCGCGTGTCTATCATGTCCATCGGGGACGAGGGGATGAAAAGGTAAAAGCTGGTACTTTAGTTTCACAGAACAGAATAGGCTGTAAAACATCTTGGTGTCTTTAAAGTACTTCTTTATTATCCTTAGTCAAAATGAAAAAGGCAAACAAATATTGTACGACATGTAAAATGTATGCCTCCGGCAAACAAACACCTAACTATATGTGTGAAAAGTGTGTTCTGGTTGGTGATTTACAGGAAGAAATTACTCGACTGCAGCCTAAGATGTCTTCAAAATCTGACATCAAAGCATTGGAAGATTACATCGATCAGATGTCAGTCTTAGTGGAAATAAACACCTCTTCCACAAAAATTGTGGTTGATGATAACCACCAGGAGTCCCACTTAAATGTTCCACATGTCCCTGTATTAGAACACCCAATCGTTACTTCTACCCCTTTAGTTGCAGCCGCAAGTTGTCAACAGTTAAATACTGGCAAAGTTGACTCTTGGATCACAGTACCTCAAACAAAGCTAAAGAAAATAACAAATAAAACATCTCCCCCCCCCCCATTTCATATCAAATCCCTATACATAATTCCTTCGAACACCTTTCACAAATGTTTGACGAAACTGTGTCAATGAGCCCTGAACTTGGTATAAGTGCTGAAAATAAATCAATACACAACCAAACTTATAGCAAACAACTACCTGCTGCTCAGATCCATCCTCAGAATTCTCCCCCTTTAACTATCCATGAGAAATTAGCTATTAAAAAGGAAGTATTTGTCTTGGGTGACTCCATCATAAAATATATAGACCATGCGGTCTGTAACCCTGACAAAGAACATCGCACTTGCTCTAGTTACTGGGGAGCAAGGATTTCAGATGTTGCCTTAATGGTTAATTCAATTCTACAACCAGCTGGAGAAAATCCACTAGTGGTTGTACATGTAGGAGCAAATGACATCTCCAAACTACCTTTGCAACAACTAAAACAGGATTATGTTTCCTTGTGTAACTTACTAGTGGAACGGGGTTGTAATATATGCCTATCTGAAATTCTGCCAGTTCCAAGAGCTACAGAATATATCACAGCTAAAATAAAAGCCTTAAGCGAATGGCTTAGAAAATGGTGTCTTAGACAAAATATTTCCTGTCTGACACACTGGGAAGAGTTTCATCATAATCCATCCCTCTTTTGTTGGGATGGCTTACACCTCAGCAGACGGGGAAGCACATTATTGGGACGCAAAATTGCTACCTTCATACATACCCATTTAAATTGATGGTAAAGGGGGAGTTTGGGCTAACTACCAATACTCTTAATACTGGGATCTACTTTTCAAGCCAAAATCGCCTAAACATTTTATCTCTTAATGTTCGATCTTTAAATATTTCAAAGCTTGCTGAGCTGGAACTTAAGACTCAGTCTCTTGATTTATCCTTATTAGCTATAACAGAAACATGGGGCAATGCTGACAGAATCTGGACCACTGAAATTCCGGGATTTAAACACCTCTTCAAAAATAGACCTGATAATAAGATAGGTGGTGGGGTCAGACTTTACGTCAGAGGTAACATCATTTCTTATAAATCCTCACTGAATGTTCAGTCTGAAAGTGTATGGGTGTATATTCAACCTAAGGATTTTTCCCAAATATTAGTTGGGACTTGTTATCGTCCACCTTCATCAGATTTTAACCAAAGTTCACGGTTAACTGATGAAATTTCCCAGTTGGCAAATAATGGCTCAGTTCTAATCTTGGGCAATTTCAATTTACCAACTATAAACTGGGAAACTTTAATGGGTTCAAACCATTATGACCATATATTTCTTAAAACCATTACTGATTTGGGACTTTACCAATTGGTTAAGGAACCTACCCGGGGTAGTAACATCTTGGACCTTGTCATAACTAACATAGATATCCCTGTGAATGATTTATTAATATCATAACCTCTTGGTAATAGTGACCATATGTCCATATTTCTTACTATCTCACTTTTCCAACGCCCTGTAATAAGCAAGCACAAAATTAAGCAATATGATTGAGCAGATTTTCATAAAATAAATCATTACCAAGGAGCATTTGATTGGACAATATTTTTTCTTCACAATACTGATGAAGCATGGGATTTCCTAAAAGCACAAATTCAAGTACTTGAACAGCAGTATGTTCTGGAAAAATATAAGTACAATAACAAAGGTAAAATTCCACCATGGTTTAATAGATTTATAAAAAAAACAAATGTCCCATAAACAAAAGTTATTTTCATTATTAAAAAAATGTCCCACTAATCAAAATAAATACTAATTAAATATAGGGAATTGGTTAAAATATTAAAAAAAACTGATTCTGCTAGCTAAAAGTAATTTAGAATTTCGTATTGCACATACTAATGATTCACATAAAGTGTTGTATGCCTACTTAAACAGCAAAAAAGGTAATAGCAGAACTATTGGCCCATTAAATATAATTATAAATAATACAATAATAACCTCCGATTCAGTAACTGCCTCGGCTTTAAATAATTATTTTTCATCAGTTTTTGTCCAGGATCCATCTCAAATTCTTTCTGATAGATATTTCTTAAATAACACAAAATATAAGGTTTTACAGAATGATGTCCACTAATTATTAATAACATTAAAGAAATCAACATGTCCTGGCCCAGATGATATATGTCCCAAATTTCTTTTGGGAGTTAAAGACACCATTGCCCTACCACTCACTATTATTTTTAATAAATCTCTTCATGAATCAAGGGTTCCCTCTTATTGGTTAACTGCAATAGTAACTCCCATTTTCAAACAGGGTTCCCACTCAAAAGTTGAAAACTATCGCCCGATTAGTCTAACCTCAATTCCTTGTAAATTATTGGAAAAAATAATCAAAACTTTTCTTGAAACAGAAATGGAATCCCTGAACATAATTGATATAAATCAACATGGATTTAAAACTGTTTTTCTTGTACCACAAACTTGCTTTCATTCTACAATTATATTAGTGTGAATCTTGATGTAAATATTCCAACTGATGTCATCTTACTGGATTACAGTAAAGCATTTGATAAAGTGTCACACGCCATTCTGATAAAAAAACTCTTTCATTTAGGATTCTCATCAACATTAGTTTCATGGATAAACAGTTGGCTGAGTAATCGCACTCAGAGGGTTTGGGTAAATGGCACCTTGTCAGACTTGGGTAGGGTGACGAGCGGTGTTCCACAGGGCTCTGTTTTGGGACCCACCCTTTTTAATATTTTCATCAGTGATATGAAAATTTGTTCTTCTAACATCCTTATGAAGTTTTCTGATGACACTAAACTAGGGGGTACTGTGAACAATGCAGTTAACAAAAAAACATTATTAACTGACCTCGCATCAATCGAACACTGGGCTCTTATAAACAAAATATAATTTAATGTAACAAAATGTGCAGTCTTACACATGGGTAAAAATAACCCCAAACAGGTATACACTTTGAACAATATAATTATTAGGGCTTCTTGTGTAGAAAAAGATATTAGGATCCTAGTAAATAACAAACTTTCCTCATCTTCTCATTGTAATAAAATCGCCAATCAAACTAATGCTCTTCTTCGCAGGATAAATAGTACATTTGTCTCTAAGTCTGAACAGTGTATTATGACCCTGTATAGATCTCGTGTCAGACCTTACATGGACTATGGCTCCTCTTTTTGGAGTCCTTACCTAGTATCGGGTATAAATAGAATTGAACAAATTCAACACAGGGCTACAAAAATTATTCCATATTTTGCTCATTTAGATTATGATTCTAGATTACAGAAGACAGGCTTATATTCATTCAAACAGAGAAGAACTAGAGGTGATCTTTTACAACTATTCAAGATTATGAAATCACCCATTCTGATGGAGCAATGTGGTATAACATTATCCAGCAGAAAAATTGTAGCCAGGTTACATAACAAACAATTGGATATTAAAAAATGTAATACAAACAAAAGACAAAACTTTTTTTCTATAAGAACTCCTAGGTTATGGAATACTTTACCTCAAGATATTGTTGATTCACTTACTGTTATGACCTTCAAAAACAAATTTGACAAATGGTTAATAAAATAGCATCATAAATAATGATCCACACATGTGGAGGTCAATCTCGATAGGCTATGGCCTTCTTTTGTCCATCAAACCAAAAAAAAAACAAAAAAACAGATGCATCAGGGGAGGGCTGGGGTGCCCACCTAGGGTCTCACAGGACTCAGGGCAGCTGGTCCCTTTTTAAACAGAAACTGCACATAAATGTGCTCGAACTGAGAGCAGTCCTATATGCCCGACAGGCTCTTCTTCCATTCATTCTTCCCGGTCATCTTCTGATCCAATCAGACAACATGTGTGTAGTCTGGTACCTCAACAAACAGGGAGGAACATGTTCCTATCCTCTGTGCCGGGGAGGTGATGAGAGGCACGCTTCAGAGTTTCTCCATTAGTAGCAGACATTTTGGTGGAGGTGAGAAAATCTTCCATAAAGTCCACCTACACCATGAAGTGGAAACGGTTTTCCATCTGGGCAAGCTCTAAAGACTTGGAGTCTTTCTCATGCCCAGATAACAAAGTCCTGGATTACATGTGTCACCTCTTCAACCTGGGTCTCAGCCATTCTTCTTTGAAAGTCCATATGGCAGCTATCTCAGCCTACCACATTCCCTTTGGAGACCGGTCTTTTGCCCAACTGGAAGTCTCTAAGACCTTCCTTAAAGGGGTTCTCCACCTGAGACCCCCCATCCGCAATCCCGCTCCTCCATGGGACTTGAATTTCATCCTGCAAAAGCTCACACTGCCCCACTTCGAACTGGCAGCGGAAGCAGACTTAAAGTTCCTTTCCTGGAAGACTCTCTTCCTTAGTGGCCATTACCTCTGCTCGACGTATTTTCATGCTCCAAGCCTTGATGTGTAAAATCCTGTATTTGATTTTCAACAAGGAAAGGGTGGCCATGTGCACCAATCCTAAGTTTCTTCCTAAGGTGATGGCTGAGTTTACGCTGAATTAATCCATTGAAGTACCATCTTTCTTTACGCAACACTCCAATCATGGAGAGTAGCTCTTACATATTCTAAATGTTCACAGAATCCTGAGATACTACATCAAACGGGCTAAGGATCTCAGGAAAACTGATCAGCTTTTTGTTTCTTTCGCTCACAAACGGGAAGACAATGCTGTTTCCAAGCATTGCCTGTCTAAGTGGATGGCGGATTGTATTACTTTCTGTTACAAGTACAACAAGACCCTCCCAGGTCAGGTCAGAGGTCACTCCACTAGAGGAGTAGCTGCCTCTGCGGCTTGTTTCAAGAATGTGTCAGCGGCAGATATCTGCGCAGCTGCAACTTGGACATTTATCCATACATTCACGAAACACTACAGTTTGGACATTGCCTCTCACCGTAGAGCAGGCTTCAGGTTGGCTGTTCTGCAGGGTGTCCTTTCATGAGACCTGTCCAGCCATGAGGTTTATGTTGTGGATGACAATCCTCCTCCCGAATTTTCTTCTTTGTTCCAGACTACTTGGGACTCAGTCCTATCTGTGAATGCCTACTGCAGAGCCCTTTCGAAGTAAGATAGTACAGTTACATAAGAACTTACTGTAATAGTAGATCTTCGAGAGAGGCTCTTGCAGTAGGTATTACCTTTCCACTCACCATCCCCCTAGGTTTCTTCTCTTTTTCTTCCATGGGGGCATATCCTCTTCTCTCTCATCTTGCCTCTTTAGGCCCTTGGTGGAAAAGAACTGGAAGGCGGGCGTGGGGGACCGCCCCTTCATACGGACGTCTGACGCTGGTCACCTGATGTGGGGGGTGGTCCCCTGCCAGAGACTGCTAGCTAAAAGTTTTTCCCGTGGGGTCCTGATGCCTGACAGCTTAGTCCTATCTGTGAATACCTATTGTAAGAGCCTCTCTCGAAGATCTACTGTTATGGTAAGTTTAGTTTAGTTTAATTTATTGTTCTAGGAATTATTACCTTTGAGCCAATGGCTCTTTTACAAAGGTTCCACATCATCAATATACAAACAAACAAGACATGTTACATAGAATGGTCAGCAAATTATAAAGGTTTCAATAAGCCAGTATAATACAGTATATCACAGGAAAAAACAAAACATTAGAGGAATGGTCAAGGTAGGAAGGGTAGGAGGAGATATGGGGAAGGGAGCAGACTTAGAGTAGTTAGAGGTACTCAGATGCCTTTGTCAAGAAAGGAGCTGAGGAGGAGGATGAAAAACAGTAAAAACAGCTATGAGGGAAGAATCATTAGTCGAGGCAGTCACAGGAGCTAGAGGCTGAGAGGTAAGAGTAAAGCATAGATTTGAAAGCTCCTAGTGACGTGGTTCTTACATAACTGTACTTTAGCTAGGTGAGGAAAGAAACTGTGAATTAGGGGGAGTGGCTTAAGTAGAAGGAAGCCAGGTATTTGCATTTAAAAACTGACCTAGATAGCTTTTGGCAAAGAACAGCAAGAGGAAGGAACTGCTGTTGGAACTTTACTGGAAATATATTGCCCTCCATCCCTTCCCTCCACTCTCCCCCCTCCCCCCTTAGCCAGTTCTACTTTTATAGGCACAGGATTTGACTGACAACAGGGACTTCCTGTTAGGGAGCAGGAAGGGAGTGATCACAGAGGCACAAAAGACTCACCATCCTAGAAGGAAAAAAGTAGCTCTCCATCTCCCCAGCTGCTGGAGGTCTGACTCTGAGCAAGTAAGAAGGAGACTACTGAGGGATACAGGAACTTCCTGTCCCAGAACAGGATCATGAGCTTTAAGGGCACAGAGGCAGTAGGAAAGTAGGGAGAAAAAAAAATAATATATATAAAAAAAATAATATTAAACAGAGAGAGGAAAGAGTAAGTATACAAAACAACAGTTAAGGGGTCACAAATAAGACGTGATGGGAGTGGTGAAGTGCAGTGGCTGTGTGTAACCCCCCTACAAATGGGGGTTCCTAAAAAGCCTCCTAGGAGTTACCTAAGTGGTCACTCCTGCCTGCTGGCGCTCGGCGTTTAAGCCGCTGGAATGGCACTGTGAGTACTTGTAGAGCCTCCGCATACTGTCTTTTTAAGAGCTGTCTGCTTGTAGACATAATTAATGCTATAGAGGGGACTGGTGTTTCTGCTCGAATCCTGCCTGAGTGTGTAATCGGGCCCATTCTTATGGTCGCTTAAATGCTAGGAGCCCATCTGAAAGATGTAACTGATTGCCTGTAATCATTTATAGCCTTAGTAGAATTGCAGTTTGTCTAACCTGCCTTTGTTGCAGCTGGGACTCTGTGTGTGTGTTGCCCCTCCATTTTGGACCTAAACTGCTATGCTGGGCCAATTGGGTTTAGGGGAGCTCTAAAATGGAGACTGCTTCGACCAACCAGAATTTGGACTCTCTCTGGAGCCAATTTACAAGGGGAATGTATAGCTAGTGGTTCTGGGAATTGTAGTTTGGACCTTGGCACCTTTTTGCACCAACAGAGGGAGCTCTGGAGTGATTGACAGCCGAATCCACCAACTGGACCTGGTGGAACCTAAAGGAAATGCCCTGTACTGAAGCTGAAGAGTCAGATTGTTGTCGCCTGTGAAAGGAGTAGGAGCTCTGTATTTCTCTGCGGTGTATAGTTCACGCGGGAAGCGCATGAGAGGCCTTGAAGTCAGCCTACTGCCATGGTAAGTGATAGTCAGACTGAGTTTCTGAGAAGAAAGAAGACTGCAAAGTGGAAGCCAGGCTCACCCTGTAGAAGACTGGAGATATTGCTGAATCGCGCTGGGTCTGTCAAGAACTGAACTGCTGTGTGTGCTCCCAGGTATTTTGCAGTAATTGCGATCGGGATCGAGGAGCAGTGTGCCTGGTATAGTACTTTCCTTTTTACATAAGAATGTGCATAGAGCTTGTGGCGAATCACTATTTCTTGTCCCCAGTACAGTGTGCTGTGCAGTGAGGCCGGAAGTGAACAAACCCCAGCTTGTTTCGGACTAAATCCGTTTGCATCAACTGCTTAGGGGTCCAGCCACAAGGGCCTTGCATCCAAGCCTTGTTGTTTCTGGCAATCCAGAAGAACATCCACCATCCAGTCCTCAGCTTGGGTATTGTGAGTACAAATCAGGGTATTCCCCTGCAGCCTATTTTCAATCACAAGTGTGTCATCTAATTCTTGTTGTTTCACTGCTTCATGGACTGAGCCATCCGGCTCCGGATTACAATTGGGTGTTGTGCATGTATTTTCTTCTACAGGGCCCCATCCATCTGCACCTGCCGGCCAACCCCAGGCAATGGACCTGGCTAGCCCCCCCCAACCTGGGTACCCAGAGTGTGACTTTTCAGACCCTGTATGTGTGCACAGTACTGTGATTTAATACCGCCAATTAACCTGATTTCCCCTACCGTGTTCCATTCCCCCTAAATAAACCAGATTCGATGTTGTTGAACTTCAAACTGTCTGAAGTGTCAGTACTTATAAAACAAGCATTGTATTGGATTATGTATGTTGATTAACCTTGTTTTACAGTGGGTCTTCAGAGACGTTCTGCAGAATCAGTCTCGAAGGTAAGTGGTACTTTATGAGTGAACGGTGTGTATATGTGGGGTATTGGGGCTGCAACTCCTGTGTACTGTGTGAGCCATTAGAGGGAATAAAGAGGGTCTCAGTGTCCCAGAGGGCTGTGATCAAGTTAGTTTAACCACTACAAACCCTGATCTCTGGGTGGAGGCACCCGTCATAGAACCTAGGCCTCTTAACCTGTCAGTAGTCAAGCAGGCAGGGGTAGTAGCCCTTGGGCTAGCACCACCTGGGGGTAACATCTGGAACAGCAGTCTTCCGGGAGACATTCTGGAAGATTCAGCATTGCCCCATCTGCAGGCACCTCTCTGGGCTGAGGGTGGGGGTTGCTCATCTCCAGGCTGAGTTGGCCAGGATTTGGGGGAACCCCTTTCCCACCCAGGGACCACCAGAGCCATCGCCGCTGCCTCAGAGGTTGCCAAGAAAGAGGGGTGGTTGGACCACAGTGGGCTTAGGGAGGGTGAAGGTGGAGCAATAGAAGCGCATCCCTCCAGTTGTACCTCTCCACAATTCATATGCCCTTCTGGCAGAGTGTGGTTCCTCTATGGAGGCACCCACAGTGGAGACCAAGGAGGATGCTGGGAACCTCCACAAAGGAGACCCTCAGGAGGGTGGCATGGGACCCCACAGGGGAAGGAAACAGCTACTGGTGGGGGACTCCATTGTTAGGAGGCTAGTACTGGGGGAGGGAGGGAGGTAAGGTGCCTGCCAGGTGCCATGGCTTGGAGGGACAGGGAGTGAATCCTCAGGATCGCAGGAGCAGCTGCACGGGGGAGGGAGTTGGATCTCATTGTCCACCTAGGGACAAATGACCTGGCTGTTAAAGGGATCAGAGCAGTGCAGGAGGAGTTTGTGGAGTTGGGGAGGGGCCTTAGACAAGTAGCACGCACTGTAACCTTCTCGAAGGTGCTGCCTGTCTAGGGCATGGGTGAGGCAAGGGTGTTCCACACCATGGGATTCAATCAGTGATTGAAAAACTGGTGCAGAGCTCAGGGTTTTGGCTTCATTTGGGTACTGGGGGTCCACCTGGAGGGATGCAGGCCAAAACTGGCGCAATGGTCTGCATCTGTCCAGGAGAGGAACCAGGATCCTAGGTGATAGGTTTAAATGCTCCATTGGCAAGCATTTAAACTAGCCAAGGGGGGGGGGGCACTGAAAAGGAGAAGAGAAATCCTAACCCCCCCCCCATAAAAAAAATCAGGGTAGTTAGTGAGGTAAACACCAAGATTGAGAAGTCGATAGGGAGAAGGGCAGGGTTAAATGGAGAAAAAGACAAAGGCAATAAGGACAGGGATGGGGCAAAAAGGGGTAAGGCTATCAACAACTGGAGGGTAATGAGAACCAATGCCCGTAGTCTAGGTAACAAACTCCCTGAACTGGTGGCCTCAATGGAAGAGGGATGCCAGGATATAATGGCAGTCACAGAAACGTGGTACACAGAGAACCATGACTGGGATGTCAACATTCCAGGGTACACAATCTACAGGAGGGTAGAAGAGGAGGAGGAGGAGTAGCTCTCTATGGAAACATAGGCTTTGATGGCAGATAAGGCCCACTTGGCCCACCCAGTCTGCCCATTTCCCTACCTACTGGATAAGCTGCAGATTTTAGTTAACCAACAACCTACTTCCTGCCACCCCCCACTATAATTGCCTTATGTCTGTCCCATGCATGTTTGAATTCCTCCACTGTTTTAGACCCCACAGCCTCTCCAGGAAGGCGGTTCCATGCGTCCACCACTTTCTCCGTGAAAACAAATTTCCTCACATTACCCCTGAACTGTCCCCCCTCTATCTTTAAATTGTGCCCCCTTGTTCTTACACATCTTTTTCTGAAAGATGCTACCCTCCTGGACTTTGTTAATTCCCTTGAGGTACTTGGATGTTTCTATCATGTCCCCCCGTCCCTCCTTTCATCAAGGGTATACATCTTAAGCTCTCTCAGTTTCTCTTCATATGGTTTCTGATGCAGACCCTGCACCATTTTAGTTGCCCTCCTCTGGATTGCTTCCATTCTGTCTATGTCCTTGTGTAGATGAGGTCTCCAAAACTGCACACAGTACTCCAGATGGGGTCTCACCGACTGTCTGTACAGAGGGATAACCACTTCCCTTTTTCCACTTGTGATGCCCCTTCCTATGCATCCCAGTATCCCCCTGGCTCTCCTTACTGACTTCTCACATTGCTTACCCACCTTTAGATAATCTGATATGACTACCCCCAGGTCCCTTTCCATTTTTGTTGTTGTTAGTACCTCCCCTGCTATTGTGTACTCTTCTCCTGGGTTTTTCTTTCCCAGGTGCATTACTTTGCACTTCTTTGCATTGAATCTAAGTTGCCATATGTCTGACCATTCCTGCAACCTTGCCAAGTCCCTTCTCATCCTTTCTACCCCCCCTTGTGTATCAACTCTGTTTCAGATCTTTGTGTCATCTGCAAAGAGGCATACCTTTCCCTCCAGACCCTCTGCAACGTCACCTATAAAGATGTTAAAGAGGACTGGACCTAATACTGAGCCCTGAGGTACTCCACTAGTGACCCCCCTTTCTTCGGAATGTGTTCCATTCACTATGGAAGGCCTTCCTCATGGTGACTGGCTCCTCCCCAGCGCTTCTTTTCCTTCCTTGGGGCCAGCAACGACGACCTCTCCCTAAGCTCCTGGAGCTCCTTTTTCCATAGAAGCTAGTCGATTGGTAAGAAGGTGGGCGTCGAGGGTCCGGGTGGCCTGGTTGAATCCCTAGCAGATGGCACACTCAGCCGAGTTGTGCTTAGGCCTCAGGCAAATGAGGCAACGAGAGTGGTCGTCTCCATGTAGGATCTGAGTGCCGCACTTGGTGCACTTCTTTTTTGGACGAGCAGTCTATGCAAGGGAAGGGATCAAAGCAACAGAACTGAAGGGTAAACAGGGAAGAGAGGAGGCACTGTGGGTCACCCTGGAGACTGGAAATGGCACCACAATATGCACAGGGGTTGTATACAAACCCCCACCTCAGGGGAAGGAAATGGACAAGGAAATGATAGAAGGCATCCTTAGGATGGCAGAGAAAGGGGAGATATTGCTGATGGGGGACCTGAATATGCCAGATGTTAAATGGAGCACCTTTGCTGCAGCCACATCTAAGAGCAGGGCCATTCTCGATGCCCTACAGGGGGCATGCCTCAGACAGCTAGTGTTGGAACCCACTCGAGAGGGAGCAGTCTTAGACCAGGTACTCTCAAATGGGGACCGAGAGAGGATCTCAGATCTAGAAGTGGGTAGCCGTCTGGGAACAAGTGACCACCAAACAGTGTGGTTCATGATAAACTCAACTGTAGAGTCAAGCCACACAAAAGTGAAGGTACTGGACTTCAGGGGGGGCTGATTTTGTCAAAATGGGAGAGTGCCTCAGAAAAGCACTAGCAAACAGGCAAAAAGGAGGGGTAGAGCAACAATGAGGAAACATCAAAACTGCCATCACAGAGGCAACTAGTCTTTGTGTGAAGCAAATAAATCAAAATGAAAGAAAAAAACACTATGGTTCTCAAAAGAGGTGGTGGGAAAGGTTAAGGAGAAAAAGATAGCATTCAGGAAGTATAAGGAAACACAGAAGGAGCAGGACAGAGAACTGTACCAGTTAAAGCAGAAGGAAGCGGGGAAGGCAGTCAGAATAGCAAAGGCTCAAAATGAGGAAAAGAAAGCCAACTCAGTTAAGAAGGGAGATAAAACCTTTTATAGGTACATTAGGGAGTGAAGAAAGACAAAGGGAGAGATACTGAGACTAAATAAAGAGGAGGGTGGGTGAGCAGAGAGGGACAGTGAAAAAGCAGGGATACTGAACGAATACTGCTGCTCAGTATTCACAAAAGAAAAGGAGGGGGAGGTACCTAATCCAGTCAATAGAAGCACTCTGGATAGGGGGGTCTATATCAGTCCTTTCACAGAAGAAAGGGTTCTGAAAGGACTCCTAAAACTGAAGGTGGACAAAGCAATGGGGCCTGATGGGATTCACCCCAGAGTTCTAAAAGAACTAAGGGGAGAACTAGTAACACCACTGACTACCCTTTTTAGCAGATCACGGGAGGATGTGTGGTACCTGAGGACTGGAGCAGGGTGGGTGTGATTCCCCTTCACAAAAGTGGGAGCAAGACAGAGGCAGGAAACTACAGACCTGTCAGTTTGACCTCAGTGGTAGGAAAGGAAAGAATTGTTGAGTACCTAGAGGCCAGTGGGGCACAGGACCCAAGGCAGCATGGACTCACAGTGGGTAGGTCATGTCAGATGAATCTAATTGATTTCTTTGACTGGGTGACCCAAGTAGTAGACCAGGGAAGGGCTGTGGACATGGCCTACCTAGACTTTAGCAAGGCATTTGAGACAGTCCCACACAAAAGATTGATAAACAAATTAGCCAGCCTGGGAGTGGGTCCCAGGGTGGTAGCCTGGATAAAACACTGGGTGGACAACAGGATGCAGAAGGTAATAGTTAACAGAGTCCACAGTGAAGAAAGGGGGGTTACTAGTGGGGTACTGCAGGGTTCAGTACTGGGTCCAGTCCTTTTTACAATATTTATAAGTGGCATTGCAGAGGGACTGGAAGGAAAGTATGTCTCTTTGCAGATGACACAAAAATCTGCAACAGGGTTGATACATAAGGTGGGATGGAAAGGATGAGAAGGGACTTGTCAAGATTGGAGGAATGGTCAAATATATGGCAGCTTAGATTCAATGCAAAGAAGTGCAAAGTAATGCACCTGGGAAACAAAAACCCAGGGGAAGCGTACACAATGTCGGGTGAGATACTGACAATAACAAAGATGGAAAGAGACCTGGAGTAGTTATATCAGATGACCTATAGCTGGGCAAGCAATGTGAGAAGGCAGTAAGGAAGGCTGGGGGGGATACTGGGATGCATAGGGAGAGGCATCACTAGTAGAAAACAGGAAGTTGTTATCCCTCTGTACAGACAGTTGGTGAGACCCCATCTGGTGTACTGCGTGCAGTTCTGGAGACCCCATCTCCGCAAAGACATAGACAGGATAGACAGGGTGGAGGCTGTCCAGAGGAGGGCAACCAAAATGGTACAGGGTCTGCACCAGAAGTCATACGAAGATAGACTAAAGGAGCTTAATATGTATACTCCCGAGGAAAGGAGAGCTGGGGAGACATGATAGAAACGTTCAAGTACCTCAAGGGAATCAGCAAAGTCCAAGAGGGTAGAATATTTCAGAAAAAGAGATGTGCAAGAACAAGGGGGCACAATTTGAAGATAGATGGGGGATGGCTGAGAGGTAATGTGAGGAAGTATTTTTTCATGGAGAGGGTTGTGGATGCTTGGAATAGCCTTCCTGAGAAGGTTGTGGAGTCAAAAACAGTGGGGGAATTCAAGAATGCATGGGACAGACATAAGGCAATTCTTATGGGGGGGGTAGGAGGAAGTAGGCTGTTGGTTAACTAGGATCTGCAGCTTATCCATTAGGTAGGAAAATGGGCCGACTAGGTGGGCCAAGCGGTCCTTATCTGCCATCAAATTCTTTGTTTCTATGCTTCTTAAAAGGGAAATTGGGACTTTTGGTGACATCACCAGCCGAATGGCAGTGCTCTGAAAGAGCTCCCGCTTGCTCCGCCTTAAATCTACCTCTTTCAGGGCATAACTTCAAATCAAAAACCATTCACTCATTAATAAAGAGGTACCTTATGATGTGGGGAAGAATTATGAGTCAGAGGAGCAGGCTGAACAAATGGATGGCGGCGTATCCAAAGCCGAACACTCTGATTATGCTCTCTCACATGCCTCCAGCATGGTGGTAGCCCAGGCCATCTGCACTATGAAACAAAAATGGACCTTGAAGAAATTAAGACATTTGACCTTATCCTGTGGGAATTGCAGGCTATCAGATCAGAAATAAAATAGTTGAAGGCCACACAAGCACAGGTTGAACAACTGGTAGTTAAAGCAGTGGAGACAGAGTGCCAGATCAGTAAAGCTTACACCCAGATTGACAAACTGGAGGCCGCTGTGGAGCAGGTCATGAAGACCGAGGCAGAAATACAAGATCAGCAAGAAGGTGTTGAGGTCCGTGCCTGGTACAAAAATCTTTGACTCCATTGGGTCCCAGAGTCATCCGGAGGCTTGGACATTAATGAATTCCTGCAGAGCTTCCTCAAAGAACTGTTAGATTTAGACGCTGGACTTTAATTTGGGAATTAAACGAGCACATAGCGTACTGGGGCCCAGACCAACTTCCCCAATACAGTGCCCTTGCTGTTATCATCCGGTTCCACAAATATATCACAAAGGGAGAGCTTCTTAGATGAGCGTGGCAACAAAAATTTCTACAATGGCAGGACTTTTGAATTTTCATCGATAATGATTACTCAAACTGGACAATGCAGCTGGGGGAGGGGAAGGGAGTGTACATACCTTTGTTCCTGGTTCTCAGGATGGCTCAACTACCCAGTAAATCCTCCGTGTTCAATACGCAGAAGGTCAGCACACCTGTGAATCTGCTCAGGAGGCTGTGACAGGGTTGAATAAGGTCCTGTCCCATTTGTTATGCAGAAAGAGTTAAAAGGAAGGATCTGTTCTATCCTGTCCTTTTCTGTCTCTTGTCTGTCTGGTTGTGCAACCAGATGTTCTCATGAGCCCTAGGAACTGATCACTCTTGACAGTCTCACAGTTCTCCACCTCTCGCTATCTCCGCCTTCACTTGCTATTTCTGCATTTTCTTCCCCCTTGCATATCTGCAGTTACAAAATACATGTCAATCATCATGAGAAACTGGGGTCCCTTGGTTTGACATGTATATAGTTATACTGTCGAAATGACTGCAAAACACTATTTGGAATTTAGGGGGTTAACCTGAGATGCAGTTTGAAAGTTTGCAAACTCTTTTGCTGAGCTGTGAGCAGAAGGCCAGTTTGAGTCACTGTTCTACTTGCAAGCCTGCTCTGCAAAGAAACTGACAAGAAATCTGATATTGTACATTTTATGAGAAAGAGGATGTCTCCTTAAGGAGCTCAGAATATAGAAATTAATTATCAGGCAAGGACTTGTTATAAAAAGAGCAGCAGTATTTTTGCTGAGGAGAGACTTGGAGACTGAAACTTGGAATTAGAGATACCCTCAGATGAAGGACTTTTGTTATCTCTGTACTGCCTTTGTAAATAGTTACATTGAATGATTTTTAATTTTTTATTTTACTGTTGTTGATAATAATAAAACGCTACTTCGGGGGTAAAGGTCAATGGGGTCATTTCAGGGAGGGTGAAGATTGAAAGGGGGACCAGGCAAGGCTGCCCTCTTTTGCCTTTGTTGTTTGTCCTGTGCATGGAGCCTTTGCCGGCCCTCATTAGGCAATCAAAGGAATACAGAGGCATTCAGGTCCATGAGGTAGAAATCAGGGTGTCTCTGTACGTAGATGATACCCTTCTGTATATTACAGATCCAGTGAAGCAAATGCCCCTGATCGACTGTTTGTTGGAGGATTTTGGCAGAGCATTGGAGTTTAAAATTAACGACTCTAAAACAGAACTTCTACCCCTGGGTTGGATCCTGAAGGGGGCACTGCCAACTATTGGCAACTATAAATGGGCCAATGACTTTATCAGATATCTAGGTATTCTGGTCCCCAGAGACATACAAAAACTATACAGCATTAATTATGGGAGGCTTTTGTGGGATGTCCAGGAGGACCTGGGAAGGTGGGGAGAACGCCACCTCTCTTTAATGGGTAGAATTGATAGTATAAAGATGAACATGCTCCTACGGTTCTTGTTCTTATTTCAGACTCTACCCCTGAAACCCCCAGACACTCTTTGGAGTTTTCTCAAGTCCTCTTTGTTAAGATATATTTGGGCTGGTAAACGCCCCAAGATAAAATGGAAGTCCTTGACAGAGGTTAAGGGACAGGGTGGCCTGGGGCTTCCTGATTTTAGAAAATATTATTGGGCACCCCAGATACTACCTCTGGTGACTATCATGACTCCAGGTGACCGCCCTCTATGGGTGGAGATAGAGAGACCTGTCTCTTCTGGGGGGGGGGGCATTAGGGACCTAGTGTACATGGACAAGCAGGGGCTTTAGATCTTGGGCTTGAGGAATCCTTGCTCAGAGGTTATTAAGTCCACCAGCGTAGCAGTACATAAAAATCTGGGCATACAATTAGGTCTGAGCAGCAATACCCCTGTTAGGGCCTGCCTAGACTTCCCCCCCTTAACTGGCACATGGGTTTTGGGAGATGGGGCAGAAAGGGTCTGGTGAGAGTGGGTCAGTTGTATCGGGAACAACTTTAAATTCTTCCATCAACTGGTGGTTGAATTTGGCCTTTCAAATCAAGACTTATTCCGATACCTTCAACTAAGACACTTTGTGTTGGAAAAAGATAGGAGGAATAGGGGAGAGGTAGCTAATGCGAATCAGCTAGTGGGATTCATAATGCAGGAAGTTTCTTTCCAGATGCCCTGGGGTCTGATCTCGAGATTGGTCCTACAGTTAGCTGCTCTTGAGCCAGACTCGGTGGCTTCCATTAAAAAAAATGGGGTCAGGAACTGGGAAGACTTGGGAGATCCAACCTGGAAAACAATATGGCAGGCCATCCATAGCACTATGGCTTCGAGCTTTTCGCTGGAGTTTCGCTGGAAAATAGTGGTTCGTTATTTCTGTACCCCTGTAATTACCAAGCACTATGGCTATTTTCCTTCTGACGTGCTGGAGGGAATATGGGGGGAAAGGGTCCCACATATATATGTTCTGGGCCTGCCCTAAGTTTACAGCTTTCTGCCACCAAATTATAGATATCATCGGGAAGATTTGTGGGGAGGCCCTTCCAGAAGACCCAGTGAACTGGGTACTGGGGGTGGTATCCTCCAGGGATTAAGACTAAGGCCCAACGCTACTTGTATAATATCTTGGCGGCTGCAGCCGTTAAATCTATTACCCAACGCTGGTTAACCCTGGACCTTCCTACTATGGAGGCCTGGTATAAGATTTGTTTATTCTAGATATGGAAGAGGTCACAGCTAGACTTAGATTACATAAAGACAAATTTAAGGCACGTTGGTTACCCTTCTTCCATTATCAGTCAGACAGGGAACAAATAAATGTTCCTGAGATTATGGCTAGATATGCTGAATCGGTGGCTACATGCCCGAGAGGGGCACGCCAGCTCTCCCAGGGATGAGGGATGATGTAGGAAGGCGCAACTTCTGGGTTTGGTGTAGGGGATTTGTGAACTCCCTCAGTCAACACTAATTTAATACTGATTCACCTTGAGGGCCTGACTCCCCAGTATGTGTCATTCTGGAGTATATGTACTGATTTAGTTTTGGGAGTGTATGGATTATATGTAACCAGACTATGATTACTCATTGAATGAATTACCACCATCCAGTTTTTATGTGTATTTATGTAAATGTTAATTTCTGATTTTGGTTTTAGTGTTGTCATGGATTTATTGGTTAGAATATTTTCTATATGTATGTTGTTGGGGTTTTTTGTACATGTCTTACGTTGCTGTTGAAAAAGACAATACAAGTATTATTTAAAAAAAAAAAACATGCTACTTGGGAATTTTGGAACTCCTTCTGATTTTCCAATGCTCCTTGACCTGTGCCTCAATGACAGAGACTCAAAGGGGGATATGCAAGAGAGAGGGCTTTCAGTCCCACAACTTTCTGCCCACAGGGAATCGGTGAGACCCTCCTTTGTGACACAAAGGCACTGTCAACCATCCATGGCAACACAAAGCAGCAGTCCATAGAGGCCATGGCTGAGATAATCAGCAGACTTCAGGAATTCACTAAAGCACTGATTCGGGACTGTCTTGCTATATCCTTTAACTTCTTCAATGTTTGATAGCAGGTACCATGTTGGAGCTGGGTGGGGGTGCCTAGTGTGGCCAAACTCAGGTTTGGGGGTGTCTGAGCGGGAGAAGCTGTATCTTAATGCAGATGATCATGGAGGTGTGATTGCACTGGCAGGGTGCTGTAATTGAGGTGACCCTGAAAGTGAAGTATTAGATGATATGAACGAGGGGGGTAGAGTCAGCCAACCAGTCAGACTGCCATCACCTGCTCGCCATTTGCTCTTTTACTGGGGCACAGCACAACATTAAAGGTAATTGCAATGGACATGACTATATCCCAGCTTAGCTAATTCCCTCTGATCCAAGTGACACACTTCCAGATCGCAAAGTCCCTCCTACCCCCCGGACTTGGCCCGGGGTTGCATTACTGACTTGCTGAAACCTGAAGCCGACCTCCCGTAATAGCGAGATACTTTACAAAGATCAGCTTCCCTCTGCCATGCTTGATTCTTCTGTCACCCCTCTCCCACCCGAGATGGTATGTCATGCCATTTCTTTGGGGCAGTTTCTAGATTTTGGCCATGCTGGTGCTCACCTCACTATTTTACCCCAGTCCCAAGTGCTGTTGCTCCGCTCTTACTACCCGTATGTCCATATCTATGTGGTTGGCCCTTGCGATCTGCTTCGTAGCATTGCTTTCTGTGACCTGCCATTGGCAGTTTGTTTATGCATGCAGTGATTCCTGTGGTTTGTTATTATGTACTGTCCAGCCCACCTGAGGACCTCTTTCATGTGCAGCTCACGAACCGGTGACTCCTGCCTATTTCCATATTCTCTGCACTTTTGAACAGTTGCTATATTATTATGCTGGGGGATGTACGCTTGGCAATCCCCTTCCCGATTTTTCAGTGGCCTTGAACTGTTTTGTAACTGGCCCTGGACTGACGGATGTATTTGAATGTCCAGATTGAGACTGCAGAGTATACTATTTCTGCCTTGTTTTCCTATACAATTCACAGTCCCCACTGGTTTGGCGGGGTCTCTCTCTTTTTTCCTTAGCTTGTGTACTCAGTAACAATGCCTGCCAGTGGAGACAATGGTATATGTGGAGGTACTGCATTCAGGAGAGAAACAGAGAACCATGTTCTGGTATCGTTGGTATATTTTGTTGGGCATGGTCTACAGCATGCAGCACTTGAATAGGGCGCAGTCACGGTGCGATTGAAATGCAAAAAAAAATATTTAATATGTGCTCAAACATCCAAAAGGTGAACCAGCAGACACTTCAGCTCTACTACACTTGAATTTAATTTGATAAAGGTTTCTTCTATGTAGAATTGATGGAGACGTGAAAGAATTAAGAACCGTTTTACTAACAAATGACCTACTGTGATTTCTGTGGGCATCAGTTTAATATTTAAGCAGATAAGTTAGATCTCTATTTAGTTCAGAATCTAAGAAGTATATTTCTTATAATATTATTTTTCCATAGACATCTCAGTTTGAAATTGATTGAAGTATTTCATACCAATTTAATACTAGTTTGATTAAATTTATATACAACAAATTTTGCATTTGGGAGTTTTTGTATTACGAAAATGTAGAAGTTTTATTATGATGTTGTTAGTGCTTAAACACTATAAATGTGGCACTTATTATGTTTGATATTTTGTACCTGCACATAGACACTTTGATAAATGATGTCACTAATTTTCTGACTACTTAAATGCGGAACTCTGACCTCCTGGACCCCCCCCCCTCCCGAGGAAGGCTGGGATAGCCAAAGTGCTGGGGACTCTTACCATTGTAGCCAAGCTGAGCAGACATTGAACAAATGAACTTTTTGCATTGGCATACACTAGCCAGTACTCCAGTTTACTGCTGTTATTATTGTGTCTGCTGGTTCACCTTTTGGGTGTTTGAGCACATATTAAATATTTTTTTGCATTTCAGTTGCACTGTGACTGTGCCTTATTCGAGTGCTGCATGCTGTGGACCGTGGCTTATGTGTTGAAGGGCTGGCTGCTTTTCTATGTGAGGCACCGAACTCTGCACCGCTATTGTGGCTTTTGAGAGGAAGAGGTATACTTTGTTGGGTTCTGATCTATTAATGTAAATGCCTACAGCCTTGGACCACACAGATACACACTGTGATGGAGGACCTGCTTCCTCTGAAGCCATAGGCCACTGTATCCCAGTAGGTCTTGCGAGTTGCCATAACCTAATTTGGTCATCAGGTCAGGGTTTCATAAGGACTGTGAGGGGGCAGCTCACTTAGACCTCTGGACCCACTGGCAGAGGCTAATATGTGTGTGTTCTACCCACCCTCAGTTCCTTCATCTCTTTTTGTTAGTCCTTCTCACTTTCTACCCATGCTTCTCAGTATCCCACCCTGAATTATGGACCTCTTCTGGATCCCACAAAGGCTGAGTTACACCGGCCTTCAGCTTACCTCTGGATATCCTTGGCAGGAAAACTAAAGGGAAGATACATTTACTTTCCCCAGCCTTGGAAGTCACTACTCCCTGAAGCCCCATTGATTAGTGGGTAATTTTTGTTACTGTTCCCCAAGAAAGGTGCGAGGCTCCTCTTGAGGAACCTTACAGATCCTGCTGTTACACAGTATAGTTCTCCTAGTTAAACTGGTGGTATGGTGCCCAGTTGTCCCCCCATTGTATTGGTTATGATTTTTAAGCACATTTTTTTATTCCTTGTGCCCAGTTATATCTTAGGGTCTCTGTACTTCAGTAATTGCTTTGTACTTCGGGCTTTGCAGTGCATTACATCTGTTATTCATGTATGGCTTCTGAATATTATATTACTTTGGTTAATTAGTTCCTTCAGAAGGACGTATGGCTCGGATCTGAGAGACAGTCCCAGATCTTCCACACTAACCAACAGTGATGTCTCATTGCCAGATAATCTCTCAGAATATTAGTGGTTTCTCCAGCCCAATAAAAAGGGCCATGATATTGCAGCCGTTAAATAAATAGTGACCACATTTACTCTTCCTTTAGCAGATCCACTTGAACTCTCTGGAGCATCAAAAACTTCTTGAGGTCAGATTTTACCATATTATTGAGTTGTCCTACCGGAATGGACACCAACGTGGTGTGGTTATATGCATACCTAAAAATTCCCCCTTTAAATTGCTACCTTTATATTCTAATAAGGAAAGGAGATTAGCAATAATAACAGACACTATACATGATAAACCCATCATGGTGGGGAGTATCTACATACCCCTGGGCAGCGATGCCTCTTCTATTCAACAACTGCTAGATTGTTTATTGAAACATAAGCAGGTAACTCTAGTGTATGTGTGTGTGTGATTATAACTTTCTCATGAACCCCTCCATGGATATTGATAACCCAGCCCTGACAGCATCCTCTGCTGGTCAAAAACATCTGCAGCGCCTGCTGCAGGATCTCAGCTTCATGGACATATGGCAGTTTGTCCACCAATGCGACTAGCAGTATGCCTTTTACTCTCATTCACATCACAGTTACTCCTGGCTGGACTATTTCTTTATTACTATGGAAGATGTAGAATTGACAGTGATAACTAGCATTGGTTCTGTCTTACTATCAGGCCACGCTCTAGTTTCCCTACTTTTGTTGGCCCCGCCAGAACAAAGACGTACGCAATGGTGTTTTACTCGTTCCTTATTTAGGGACCCTGAGTTGCAGACACTGATGGAAATCCATATACCTCAAATCATAAGTGAAAACAGTATGCCAGATACAGCCCAGGCACTACCCTGGGATACCGTGAAAACAGTATTATGGGACGACATCATTTCATATGCTACCAGAAAGATAAAAATTAAGAGACCCCAAACTGGTGGAATCGCAGGAAGAACTCAAATTCCTACACTTTGCACACATGTAAGGAGACAATACATTAGGGGATCAAATTAAAATGTACAGCATAAAATACAAGAAATTCTGCCCTATAAAACAGAACAGTCCCTCCTCTGTCTCCACCAATCATTTTAAAAAGGTGCGGCTAAAGCAGCCAAACTTTTGACCCATAGACACTGCCATTAATGTAAGACAGTGACTGTAACTGAGCTGCTGGATTGGCACATGGGGCTTCAGTCCATTCACACCACAGAAATAGTGGTGTAAACATTTTTTAGCATTTCATCAGCACCTATACAAGGCAGACATTCAGCCTTCAGAGCATTGTCTTGTGGATTCTTTGATAATAGTCCACTGTCCCAGCTTATGCAGGACCATAAAGACTACCTTACCTATTACATCAAAGGAACATACAGTCAGAATAAAAGAACTTAAGAATGGGAAGAGCCCAGATCCAGATGGCTACGGGGCACAATTTTATAAAGCATTTTTAGAATCACTGCATGACTTACTGCTCAGAACCTGCCAAGAATCCCTAACTACCTCACAGTGCCCTAATATGTAGCACTATGCCACTACCTCTGCAATCTCGAAACTGAACAAAACTCCCACTAACTGTGTATCATACCACCCGATTTCAGTCCTTAATATGGACTGTAAATTATTTACAAGTATAATGGCACACAGATTGGACTATATCCTCCCGCAAGTTATATGTCCTAACCAGTCTGGATTTATGAGAAACAGACAAACCTCGGATAACATACGAATGTACAAAGAAGCCAGCAGAAGAAGGCCATTTGGTTTATTGAGTCTGCTCATATTGCAGGGTCCACAGCTTGTGCTAATATCCCTACCATCCCTCCCCACTCCTCCCATCCTCTCTAACCACAATCCTTACCTTCCTCCTATGCCTGTCCCAGCCTCTCTTAAAGCTGCCCACTGTCTTCAATGAGGTGACCTCTTCTGGCAGTGCATTCCAAGTGTCCACCACCCTCTCTGTGAAGAAGTGCTTCCTGACCTCCCTCCTAAACCTCCCACCCTCGAGCTTAAGACTGTGCCCCCTTGTGTTATGGTTTCCACTCAGCTTAAAGAGACTCTCCTTATCAGCCTTATTTATTCCTTTCAAGTACTTGAAGGTCCCAATCATGTCCCCTCTCTGTCTCTCTCTCCTGCCTTCCAGGGAGTACATCTTCAGTGCCTTCAATCTCTCCTCATATGCCTTACCCTGCTGACCTGATATCATCTTTGTAGCCCTCCTCTGGACCTTCTCCAGCAGGTTAATGTCCTTTTTGAGTTGTGGGCACCAGTACTGTACTCCATACTCTAGATGTGGCCTTACCAGTGATCTGTACAAGGGCAGTATTACCTCTCTCTTACTACTGATCCCCCTCATTATGCATCCCAGCATCTTGTTTGCCTTTGCTGCTGCTTTCTTGCACTGCGTGGAGTGCTTCAGGTCACTAGTGATCATCACTTCCAGGTCCTTCTCCTCCTCTGATGCAGATACTTGGACTCCACCCAGGTAGTAGTCTGTTCTGGGATTCTTGGCTCCAATATGCATAACTCTGCATTTCTTGGCATTGAAGCCAAGCTGCTAGATCCTGGACCACTTCCCCAGCTTTTCCAGATATTTCTGTAAGTCCTGTATCCCTTCAGCTGTGTCCACTCTTCCACAGAGCTTGGTGTCATCTGTGAATAGGCACATTTTGCCTTAATGCCATCCCCAGTGTCATTGATCAAGACATTGAACAACACCGGCCCCAGCACGGAGTGCTGTAGGACCCCACCGGTTACTCCTCTAGTGCCAGATAACTCTCCCCCCACAACCACCCTCTGGGTTCTGTCCCTCAGCCAGTTTTCCACCCATCTGGTCATCTTTTCCAAAACCCCAAGATCCACCAACTTCCTTTTTTTTTTTCAAATAATCTTTATTATATTTTCCACAATAAATACAGCATAATCATCTCAACGGAGGGAGTAGAGTACACCAAAACCTATATTACTATTGAAATCAATCATGTACAAAGAGAAGGATACACAAAAATACATCTGCCCTCAAAAATGAGATCAAGGGGGAAATAAATACATAAAATACATAAATACATAACAGTTTTCATCATAAGCCACTATAAGCAAACTGACATATCTCACAACTAAGATAATCTCAAGTGCCCAACAAGCAAACATAGCTTATAATAGATACTTATGGACTAATCAGGCAATGTCTAATGAAAATAGCTAATATGCTTCTAAGGATAATCTAGCCAAGAAAAAAGGGGACCCCAAATTACATTATATTTATCAATGGTTCTAGGATTGCAATGGCTAACATATTCATTAACAGCTACTTTAGCTAACCCATTCCTCTAACGTAGGAACCAATGTTAGAAATACCACTTTCTCTCAGTGCAGTTTAACCCCTGCAAGGTATACATATTTTTAAATCAAGGATGCAAAAAAATGTTGTAGGTGCCGTATTGGTCCTTTTAAAAAACAGATCCAGAAACAAATGATTTGATACCTTTTATTGTTAACATGGATGTGTACAGAAAAGAACAAGTGCTTAAGCTTTCGAACCAACCAGGTCCTTCTGAAAGCTTCTGAAGAAGGACCTGGTTGGTTCGAAAGCTAAAGCACTTTGTTCTTTTCTGTAACATCCATGTTGGTCCAATAAAAGGTATCAAATCATTTGTTTCTGGATCTGTAAATCAAAGGATGGAAATGAGAAAGGAAAAGTGTGGCCTACTGGGATTCGAACCTCAGATCTCTGGTATGCCGTTCCAGCGCTCTAACCGTTAAGCTACAGGCTCACTGGTCAAAGCGTCTGAGGAATTTCCTTACAGCCACACACACATTCCTTTCTCCTTATGCAATAGGAATTTCTCTCTTTCTTTCTTTTTTAAAGGAAGTGTAGCTCAAAATTCTGCCCCTAATAAAGGCCTTATAAGCCTCCCAAACCATAGCATAAGAAGTTTCCCTGTTATCATTAGTGTCGAAAAACTGTTTTGTTTCATTTAAAACCCATGACCGAAAATTAGTGTCTTTTAACAAAGAGCAATTAAATCTCCAGTGAAAAGGTCTCTTAGAATCAGAGTCAAAATGTAAAATGACTGAAACTGGAGCGTGGTCTGAAACTGAAACTGAGTCTATATCAGCTTTTAGCATACTATTTATCAGAGTACTGGATAATAAAAACATATCAATCCTATTATATGTCCTATGACGATTTGAATAGAAGGAATAATCTCTTTTATCGGGATACATCAACCTTCAAGCATCAGAAAGACCAAAGTCTTTCATCCTGTCTATTATGATCCTTCTGGCCCTTGAATTGGTTTCATTACTGGCTGAACCACTTCTATCTAGCCTGTGATCCATGACTATATTAAAATCCCCCCCCCCCACCATAATATTCTTACAAGAAGTTTTACTAGCCTCTGCAAAAAAGTCCCTGAAAAACAGACTGGACTCTCCATTAGGTGCGTAGACATTGCATATGGCAATGTCTATCCCATCACTAGAGCACTCCAATATCTGCCATCTTCCATTAGGATCCACTTGATGGGAAAAAGCAACAAAATTAATTGTTTTCTTGATAAGTATGGCCAATCCCTTCCGTTTTCTACTAACAGAATTATGAAATACTTCCCCTAACCACGATCTTTTAAGCTTCTCAGCCTCATCTGGCAATAAATGAGTTTCTTGCAATAAAGCTATATATGTTTTTAGCTTACTATAATAAGAAATCACTTTTTCCTTTTTATAGGCAATCCTAACCCCTTTACATTCCAAGAGACACATTTAGTACTTACACTGCTATCCCCCATTTTTATTATATAACCAGATAATATAAAATGACAAGCTATAAATGCTAAGGTAAAGGAGAAACTGAGCAACTCTCCTGCCAAATAATCTTCCTGTAATATCACAAAACCCATCAAGAACAGAGTAAGAACATTTAATAGGCCTGAATATCTGGAAGACAACTAACATTGCCCCTAATAAGAAACAATGAAGCCCAATTAGGAAATGGCATTTGGACATTAAAACTCTAACATTCATTGTTAGTGTACTATGAAACAAGAGCATCGTATTTGGAATAAACTTAAGTTGAGCCCCAACAATTCATTCTTCTCCAAAAATCAAAGATAAATATATCCAAACAAATTCACTTGATTTAGATACATTGTGGCTCTTAAACATGACAAATTTTGTATATATATAGAAACACCTGCAATAATAAACAGTTCCTGTAACCTATAATCAACATGGGACCTCGATCCAAAAGTCAGGGGTTCCCAAGGACCCTGGGTTGTAGGTTTGTGTCGCACGACAAAAAAACAGTAAACTTGGAGCTTAAGTGAAACCTTGACTCCAGGCGAGGCGCAAGAGGTAATAATAGAGAAAAACAACCCCCCCTGGCAGTTTCAAGTAGTAGGCAACCACCATCTAACCAGGAACAAATACATTAACAAAATAGACAAGACAAATAATGATGGCCCTGGATGAGAGTAGTTACAGACAGTTAGAATAGGAAATGCATGACAAGGAGTAATACATAGAGCATATAGGAAAAGCAAGAACAATTTAAAGAGATGGTGTTCCACCACACTACAAGACTTCACATTTATCTGTAAATCCAAGGCCTGTTCCAGAGATAGCAGCAATATTATGTAAAGACCACAGGACTGCTTAGTCACAGCATATTTTTTTCCCAAACTTGACTACACATCACAATAGCCCCGTTAGCTTGAGCCATTCAGAAATGTGTGAGCCCATAATATTGAGTGCAAACCAAATACATAACTATTCAAGGCTAAGCATATTAATCCAACAGTCAGCTGTTCTCCCCATTTGACTCAAAGCAAGTGCTGCTATTATTTAACTGGTCTGCATACATCCGGACACCATTGAGAGAGAGAGCGAGAGGTGTGAAAAAGGAGAAATATAGAGCTAAGAGAGAAAAAAAGCTTAGGACAACAACAGGGTATAGTAAAAGACATAATGAAAACCAAGAACCAAACAGAAAACATAATAAAGAGTGAAGAATATGTGAGAGAAAAAACCAAAAGACTAGACTACAAGTCACTCATGCTGCAACAAAACAGGTCCCCTTACTATAATGAAATTACCAATCACCTGGCTTAAAAAAAATTTACCAGGATCAAAAGCATGACAGCATGACAGCCGAAGCAAGATTTCATAGTCATGTGTAAATAAGAAAAAAACCACTGCGAAAACCAATAAGGAATAGGAGCTATGTTCCTTACATAATGGATATACTAATTAGCTAATAATAACAGCTAATAAAGCATGTAATAATTGGATCTTTAAAAAAAAATACAATAACAAAGGCTGTCTGTTTTGCTGAGTAATTCTGATAAAAAGAAATTTGATTCCCATTCCAGGTTATGGATCTCATTTCCCTTGCAAGGTTTAAAATCTCCTCCTTTACGGTGAAACGCAAAAAATATGCCACAATAGGTCGGGGAGGGGCACACGCTTTTGGTTTGGGGGAGAGAGATCTGTGCACTCTCTCAATTTCTAGAGGGCAACTCCACTTATACTGCAGAACTTCAGGAATAAAATCTTGTAAACATCTAGCCATACTTGGACCCTCAACACCCTCTGGCACCCCCACAATTCGAATATTATTTCTCCGACCTCTGTTCTCAAGGTCACCCACCTTTTGCCAAAGAAGTTTAAATTGTTGGTGAAAAAAAACAGAATCGCCGTCCAACTTAGAGACAGAATCCTCAACTGCAGCCACCCTCTCCTCAGCTTCTGACAGCCTCTCATTAAATTTGTTGGAATTAGACCTTATGATGTCCACAACTACTTTGAGGCCAGCGATGTCCCTCTTAATTTCTGTTTGATTGAGTGCAATATGATTCAACATCTCCTTAATGCTGTCTAGGCCAATGTCGTTAGAATCGGACGGCCCTTTCAAACTTGCCGACATCATTCTGGTGACCCGAGTAGGAGAAATGACTAGCTGTATAAGATTTCTATTTTTTTTTATTTTACCCAAGCGATCTACACAAAACTTCTACACTATGCTCAGAAGACCTTACAATGTTCAATTAGTTAGTTTCCGACAACTGCCAACCAGGTTAAATAGGGTAATATAATGGATTTGACACCGTGACTCGCTCCTCATAGAAATTAAGTGGCCATTACCGTCTATGGCTAGCGCGCGACCTTATCCACCAACTTCCTGATCAACCTTTTGCGGGGAACAGAGTCAAAGGCCTTGCTGAAATCAAGATAGAGGATGTCTACTGCTTGGCCCCTGTCTACTGTCTTAGTGACACAGTCAAAGAAGTCAATCAGATTTGTTTGACACACTCTCCCCCCCACCCATGAACCCATGCTGCCTCTCATCCTGAAGACCATGTTCCTCTAGATATTCCACCAACCTTTCCTTTAGTATGGTCTCCACGAGCTTGCCCACAATGGAGGTCAGACTGACTGGTTTATAATTCTCTGGGTCATCCTTGTGACTGCTTTTGTGGAGGGGCACTACATGTGCTGTTCTCCAGTCCTGCGGTATCACACCTGACTCTAGCGAACTATTAAATAGGTCTGCCAGTGGCCCTGCCAGCTCCTCAGCCAGTTCCTTTAGTACCCTTGGATATACTCTGTCCAGGCCTGGTGATTTGTCCACCTTCAATGCCAGCAGCCCCTCCCTCCCTCTATCCTCCTCTATCACTACATCAGTGTTCCCCTTCCCCCACTCCTCTTTTCCCTCCTTTTCCCTGGTGAAGACTGACCAGAAGTATTCATTTAGTATTTCTGCTTACCCCCATTATCCTGCATGCACTCCATCCCTTTCTTAAGCCTAACAATCCCTTCCTTCTTGACCCTTTTCTCACTTATATATCAAAAGAAAGCCTTCTCCCCCTTCTTAATTCCTTCAGCTATCTGCAGCTCCTTCTGTGCCTTTGCTCTCCGGACTGCCTTACTTGACTCACTAGCCAACCTTAGGTAATTTTCCCTGTCCACCCCTATTTGGTCTTCCTGAATTTTCTATTGGTCAATCTCTTTTCTCTTACTGCCTGGACAACACCAGAAATGAATCAGCTGGGCGCTTTGGCCCTTGTGTTCTTCCCCCTGAGCCTAATATGCTCATCTGTGGCAACCAGTATTCCTTCCTTAATGATGGGCCATCTTTGGTCCACCCCCATATCTGCTCTAATGCCTGCCAGATGACTCCTTAGCACTTCGTCTATTTTCCTGAAGTTTGCCCTCCTGAAATCCAAGATTTTGGTCTTAGTCAGGATGCTTTCCCTACCCATATTCAACTGGAACCACACTGTGCAATGGTCACTTCCACCCAGTGGCTTCCTGACCATTATTTCTAGGAGCATGGATATGTTGTTCATCCACACTCTTTGGCATGTCCTCTTCTGCTTTAAATCTCACCGGAAGTCTTCAAGCTGGCTCCTCCCACCCACCTGGGTGGTATATACCTCCGCCCCATGACGCCAGATCTTCCTTTCCGCTGGAAGATTCAGGTTGCCACCCTCATGCTCACGCATTTTGTATGCCCTGGCTTTCAAATCTTTGGTTTTAACGAAAATTCGTATTGTTCACATTAGCGATCGCATATTTGCTGCTTTAATCATGGAAGACAAGTCTTCCCCTGGATTTCGTCGGTGCCCTTGCAGCCAGAAGATGTTGCACACCGATCCCCACACCGCGTGCTTCTGTTGCCTTGGTGTCGACCATGACACCTTGAAATGCAGTCTGTGTATTGTCTTTCATCCCAGCGTCCTCGACAACCATCTCATACGCCTGAAGCTGGGAGGCCAGAGAAGAGGAACCCTCCAGTGAAATCCAAGGAGGCTCAGTGGGTGGTTTCCACGGCTGTGGGACCCACTGAGCAGTTGGAACACATGCAAGCGTTCGAGGAGGAAACGACTCGTGCTGCAAATTCCTCTTGGAGCTTCTTTGTTCCACTCAACCTGGGCTCCACTTTCTCGGGTTCCTTCCGAGAGTTGTGCCAGTCTCTCCCGACCAAGGGAGAGGCACCTGTGGACTTGCACTCCTCTCAAACCCGTAAGTGGGAGAGGGATCCAGGAGCATTTTTGTCTCAACAGAGACTTTCTTGGGAGCAGGAGAGATCTCGGTCCCAGGAGGATGCGGTCTCGACTTCGGTCAAGATCGCTTCTTCGGCTACTGGCTTTTCAGCTTTGCCGTCTGGTCAGTTGACCGACTTTTCTATCGACGAGGTTGAAATTGTGATCGATCCTATTGATCCGATATCGCAGACTCCGGTCGACGATTCCCTCAGTCGTACCCCTAATCTGGTCTTTCCAGATGACAAGACCCAGTCTGCTGGGACTCCAGTCGAAGACGTGATCCCTGATCCAGGGAAATCACCGGTCCTGCCGGTGTCTCCCAAGTGACCGAGTCAGCCAGCTCATTCTCGATTGAGGTATCAGACCCCCTCGTCTGACAGGCCGAGGAAGAGCCATAAGTGCTCTAAAAAGAGGCAATGCCATCAGTCGTCCTTGTCCTCCTCAGATGAGGAGAGGTTCTGGCAGAAACTCTGTCAGCGCTACAAGGACCTCATGTGGCAACAGCTAATTTTGACCGGGCACAGGTCCACTCCAGCTTCTACACTGGCCATTACCTGGCTTTTGCCTCCTAGGCCAAAGCTGACTCCTTTGGAGCCGACTAAATCAGTTCCTCAGCCCGCGGAGCTGGCAAAACCACCTGTTCAGCCCAAAACGGTCTCTCTGCCAGTTGTGGTGGAACCACCGCCCAAACAGCCTGCGGGAGGGACTCCTTCCAAGGAAGACTGACCAGACACCGGGCTTCCCTGGCGATTGTTGGTCACAGTCACCCCGGACCACCCTCGGTGGGTCGAAGGTGGCCTGGGTGGTAGGCCATTATGTCTGGATTCCTTGGATTCAGACATCACCGGCTTGCATTCACATCCAGGTGATGATGAATCGACCATTGGCCTGGAGACGGAGAAAGGTCCCTCATCTTTTCAAGGGATCCTTCGCCTCATCTCTGAATCTACAGAGATGCCCCTGGAGCCAATCTAGAAAAAGGCGGAGTACCCTCTTACGGACATCCTTAAGAGAGGGGATACCCTGACAGGCCTTTCCTGTGGCCGAGGCTATTGTTGGCCCAACCCTCGAACTTTGGCAGTGTCCTGCCTCTTGTGCAACTCCATCTGCCTGCATGGCCCGCAAGTACGCGGTGCCCATGGGGTCCGTAGCGGGGTTCACAGAGCACCCTTCAGCCGAGAGCCTGGTGACCACCTTTGTGTTCAGGTGTACTTGAAGTTCTACCAACACTGACTGACCTCCTGATAAAGAGTCCAAGCTTCTGGACCATTCAGCCAGGAAGTTCCATGCGGCTTCCTCCTTTGGCCTTCGTCAGGCAAGTTCGGCTGTCATCATGGCACATTTCTCTCACGCCCGTCTAGGGTCACTAGATGAATTCCTCCCACATCTCCCCATGGACATGCAGACCAGTCAAGCAGGTCTGGGATCAGGGCCAAGCTGTTGACAAACAGCAGCTTCAGGTGGCTCTGGACATTGGGGATTCTTGTGCCCACTCGATCTCTGCCGCAGTTGCCACTCATTGCATTGCTTGGCTGAGGCTGTCCTCCTTTCCGGTAGATACCCAGCACAAACTAGCTGATGTGCCCTTCCTCGGGACTGACTTGTTCAGCCCAGGAGTGGTCGGTCACCTTCAGTGCATTGAGCAGTCCAGTGCCACCTTGGACGCTACTTTTGCCAAGAGCTCTTCAGGCAAGAACCAGCAGAAGAAAAAGAAGAAGCCTTTTCGGCATTCTTCCCCTGTGGCTCAGCAGTCTTCCTTTCAAGGCAGATAGCAACACCAGCAGGCTCAAGTTGGTGCCCTCAACCCAAGCCCGGACGCCAACAGGCCCGTAAAGGAGGAAGAGGTTCAGGTCTTGGAGCCTCCTCCTCCAAGCCTGCTCAGTGACGGGGCCGGGGCTGTCAACCCCTCTCCTGTCACCTTAGCTCTGGGTCCTCCCATGGGGAGGCCAGCTCCACCACTTCCTTTCCGCCTGGTCCGTTGTCACTTTGGGTTCTCGAAGTGGTCGGTCAGGGACTGCCTCTGGAATTCGGGCAGTACCCTTCAAGCTGAGCCTGCACCCCTTGGGAGGAAAGAGTATCCACTCAGACCCAGTCGGCTCTCAGAGATGACATCACTCAGCTCCTCCTCAAGGAGGCAGTAACTCCAGTGACAGATCCTCCAGCAGACCCAGGCTTTGTCTCCAGGTAATTCCTGGTGCCCAAGTTGACGGGGGAGCTGGCACCCCATTCTAGATCTGCGTGACCTGAATCAACATCTCAGGCCATGCACCTTTCGGATGGTCACTCTGTCCCAGATCATACCATCCTTGGAGCGAAACATGTGGTTCTCTTCACTGGATCTGCAGAATGCGTTCTTTCATGTCCCAATGTGTCCGTCCCATCAGCTGTTCCTCTGCTTCAGGATCAAAGGGACCCTGTATGAGTTATGAGCCATGCTGTTCAGCCTGTCATTGGCCCCATGGGTCTTCACCAAATGCATTGCAGTGGTGGCGGCCCATCTCAGGCGTCGGGGGGTCAGGATTTATCCTTACTTTGACAGTTGGCGCCTAGCAGGATCCACCCAACAGGAGATGGAGAGGTCCAGGGACCTGGCCCTCAGACCTGCTTCCAACTTGGCCTCCTAATCAATGAGGCCAAGTCAGAACTTGAGTCTTCTCAGGTGATGGGCTTCATCGGGGCAGAATTCGACTCTTGTCAAGCCAGAGCTCAGCTCCCAGCAGACAGGGCGGAGGTTCTTTCCTCCTTTGCCCAGTCATTTCTGGTTGGGCAATTACACCCTGCCTGGGACTTTCTGTGCCTTCTGGGTTACATGGCGGCATGCACCTCAGTGCTCTGTTGGGCCTGGTTGCACATGTGCCCCCTCCAGTGGGAGCTGGCCGCCCAGTGGAATTAAGCGCTGTGGTCAGTTCGACCAGCTGGTCACTGTAACCCAGAAGATGTGGAACACTCTCCAGTGGTGGACTGCCCCAGGGATCCTATTTGTCTGCCCCGAGCCAACTGTCATCCTCATGACTGATACCTCTCTCATGGGTTCGGGAGCCCACATGGGGGATGAAAAGCCCATGGGCTCTGGACCCCCAAGGAGTCCCAATGCCACATCAACCTGTTGGAGCTCAGAGCAGTCAGACTGGCACTGTCAGCTTTCGGTCCTCAGCTTTGGGGTCAAGTGGTTCAAGTCCAGATGGACAATACCACAACCATGTACTACCTCAACAAACAGGGCATCACGCACTCCCGTCGGCTGTGCAGGAGGCGCTCCACATCTGGACCCACGTGAGCCGATTAGAGGCAGATCTCCTAGCCATCCATGTGGCAGGAGCTTCAAACCATCTGGCGGATGCTCTCAGCTGCTTAGGCCAGACATTCCATGAGTGGTCTCTCCATCCAGAGGTAGCTTACAGTCGGTTCTCCCACTGGGGCAAACCAATGGTGGACCTGTTTGCCTCCAGGGAAAACACCAAACTGAGGGTGTTTCATGCCCACCCCCCTCAGCAGGGCTTGCTGCAGGGGGATGCCTTCACGAGGCCATGGACCCCATGCCTCCTCTACACCTCCCTCCATTTTCCTTGATCCACAAAGTGCTCCTCAAGGTGAGGAGGAACAAGGCAAAGGTGATCCTGGTAGCCCCAGACTGGCCACACCAGTTCTGGTATCCAGATCTCCTCGGCCTCAGCTGCAGACACCCAGAGCAGCTTCCAGCACTCCCGGAGCTGATATCACTTAACCAGAGGAAGGTATTCCATCTGGATCTTCAATCCCTGCAACTCACAGCCTGGTACCTGAGCAGCTAGAGTTCCAGGCTTTGGGTCTTTCCGAAGATGTCTACACCATGGTGGAGGCATCCAGAAAGGAATCGACCAGGAAATGTTATGCCTTCAAATGGAAAAGGTTTTCCATTTGGTGTCAGGGCAAGGGCCTGGACCCTCTGTACTGTCCACTGGCTAACATTCTCGACTACCTTTGGTCTCTCTCCAAAGGGGGTCTTCGGTCATCGACTCTTAGGGTGCACCTGGCAGCCATCTCTGCTTACCGGGTGTGGGACGGTCAGCTGACGGTGGTGCAGGAGACAGTGGTCGGGTGCTTTTTCAAAGGTCTGGATCACTTATCCCCTCTTTTGCATGAACCTCCACCTCCATGGGATCTACTGCTGGTACTGGCAAAGCTCATGGGCAAGCCATTTGAACCAATGCACAAGTGTGGCTTGTCACACTTGTCGTGGAAGATGGCCTTCCTGGTGGCTATCATGTCTGCCAGAAGAACAGGGGTGCTCCAAGTGCTTTCAGTGGACTCCCCTTATCTGGTCTTCCACAGGGACAATGTTGTCCTACGCCCCCACCTGAAATTCCTTCCGAAGGTGATGTCAGAGTTTCACCTTAACCAGGTGTTTAACTCTGCCTGTATACTACCCTAATTACACCTCAGAGGCCGAGTACAGGCTCCATACTTTGGACCTGAGACATGCTCTCTCCTATTACAAGGAGAGGATGGCGGAAATTTGGGAAGAGGTTCGCCAGCTGTTTGTCACCTACACTGAAGCTGCTTCTGGCAGACCTGCAGCCAAGTGGACTATTGCAAGATAGATCACATCATGCATAGGTCTGTGCTACGGGTTGGCGGGCATGGAGCTTATTCTACTCGCCATACTGCTGCATCAGTGGCTGCTTCCAGGGACATCCCTATCCAGGAATTCTGTCAGGCTGCTACCTGGAAGTCAGCAAACACCTTCATCACCCACTATCACATCGACCTTGAGTCATGCTGGGATGCTGGTTTTGGGGCCTCATTTCTCCAATCTCTGTTCCCTAAGTAGGGGGTGTGCACCTTGCCTCCCTCCTCCCAGAGAACTGCTAGGAGTCTGCCAAAGAGTGTGGATTAACAACATATCCACACTCCTAGAAAAACAGGTTACTTACCTGTAACAGTAGTTCTAGGAGTGGTATATGTTGTTCATCCACACGGACCCACCTGACCTCCCCAGCTGCAGACGCACACAACCTGGCTTCCAGCAGGCTAAGATCTGGCATCATGGGGCGGAGCCAAGATATATACCATCCGGGTGGGTGGGAGGAGCCAGCTTGAAGGCTTCCAGTGACATTTAAAGCAGAAGGGGACATGCCAAAGAGTGTGGATAAACAACATATACCACTCCTAGAACTACTGTTACAGGTGAGTAACCTGTTTTTTCTGTACATGCTCCCCATTTGTGAGCACCAGATCAAGAATTGCCTCAGCTGTTGTTGGTTCAGTGATGCCCAGAGGCAGGAACCCACTATGCAGTCCTTCCAGTATCACCTGACTTCTAGCACGTGTTGTGAATGGTATGCTCCAGTCCACCTTGGGCAGGTTGAAGTCCCCTATAATTACTACCTCTCCTTTCCCTGCAGCTTCCAATATTTGTGAGTTCAGTTCCCTGTCCCTCTCCTCATCCTGACTGGGTGGTCTGTAAACCTCCACCAACCTCACCTTTCTCCCTCTATTGGACCTTAACTGAACCCAAAATGCCTCCACGTTTCCTTCCTCTGACTCCTCCCTTGTTGCAAGTTGTTCTGTCCCTGATATAAACTGCCACCCCTCCCACCTTCCCAACTACTCTGTCTCTCCTGTATAGTTTATATCCAGGGCTCACAAGGTCCCAGTCATGGTGTGATGTTGCCCAAGTCTCGATTACTGCAGCAGTGTCCACCTTCCTGTCTGCTAATAGTGCCTGCGGGTCGTCCATCTTGTTTCCAAGACTCCGTGCATTCAGAGACACCACCCTCCACCTAGAATCTGACCTGCCTTCTCTTCCCTCTATTCATCCATAAACATTAAACATACTATCCTAATAATTGAACTTCTTACCACTCACAAAATCCCTGCCATTATTCTCAGTGGTGATGCCTGAAAAGCTTTCGATAGGGTGGCATGGACCTTCTTGCACAGCCCTCTGTGCCATTTTGACTTCCACACCCAGTTCTTGGATCTAACCCAGGGTCTATATTCTGTTCCCCTGGGCAACAATAAAAGCCAATGGTTCCCTTTCACCCATCTTTTATCTCTCCTGAGGCACTTGTCATGGCTGTCTGCTTTTCCAGTATGCTTGATTTGTATGTGGAAACCCTGGAGCAGTACCTCCACCAAACAGCAGAGTTAGGGGGTATAAAGATGAGGGATTCCATGCATAAAGTAGCGTACTGCACAGACAATTTACTGCTGTATATCAAAGACTCTGAAATTGTTTTGCCTGCTCTGACAACCTGTCTCCACATGATGACGTGGTAGTTGGCTATACGATACTGACAAAACTGAGTCTTCCAATTACACTATCTCCCCCATCCATATCTGAAGGAACAGTATCACTATAAATGGGGCAGATAACATTTTAAAGCAGCAGTGCAACGAAATTGGGCAAAACATTTGACCTTACCTTTTTACCCTGTAAAAGATTCCAGGCATCTTCCAGTTTTATTTAGTGGTGCAGTCTTCTAATTCCACCAGAATCTGAGTATTTTCTAAATGTTTTAATTTAGTTTTTTCTTAAAAAAAAAAATGGCCACCTCATTTTGCATAGACATTGCATTGTAGACCTGGCAAGGTCAGGATTGAAAAAAAAAAGACTCAGGGTGTGCAGCAAAGGAGATACCTAGGCAAATACATTTGATCTGTATGCTAATAGTTTTCCTAATTGTAGCTGAAACTAGCTTTCTGGGGAAAAACATTTTCATTACTCTTCTGCTTTAAATATCTTGGAGTACATATTGGTTCATAGCCTTCAGGGTTATGCCAGTTATAGATTGCCACTCCCCCTACAGCAAGCCAGACAGGTGCCATTTTTTCCTGCAAGTCACACCTCCAGTGACTGTTAAAGCCAATCAAAACTCAGCTTTTGAAACTGGAGCTGAGGAGCTGCTCAGAGACCTGAGGACTTTTGTTTCTGACACATGCAGCCTTGATTTTTCACTGTATGAGTCTGAACTGGTAGACTTAATCTGCTCAGTGCTGTTGATAATTAAACTGTATGGTCCAGCACTGTTATACTTAATCTGCTCAGTTCTGTTAATAGTTAAACTGTATGGTTTAGCACTGTTAAACTTATTCTGCTCAGCTCCATTGATAGTTAATTGCCTGTTGAACATTTAATTGCTGTACCCCACTGGGTATACTGACTAACCTGAGTACTTGACTAAGTCATTGATACATCAGTGCATAGTTATGTACGCTGGTCAGCAGGTAGTGGCCCCTACAGGTCTTAAGGGTTTCTCAAGTCTTGTATCTGTGTAAAGTATCACAATATAATCAGACGGGGCCATGCACCGCTCCATCTGGATGCCCCCCCCCCTGCAAAAATACTGCTTGTCACAGTATTACTCCTGGGTCACTTAAAAATAGAAGCAGATGGGAGGATAGCAGACAGTGCTGTGATGCAGGTGGGCATTTACTCACTTTAAATCAGCATCCTAGGGCTACGGGTGCCTCTGTTCCATCTGCTAACCCCCTAGGATCCTAACCTGTGCTAGACTCAGTAAATCTGTGAGGTTAGCCCCAGGGCCATGGGATCTAAAAAAACTTATACTAGTGCGTCTCCTCCTTTTGGGCAATGTAACCCCTAGATGGTGCTATCCCAAGGGCTACTACCCCTGCCTGATTTGCCACTAACAGGTTGAGGGGCCTGGATCCGATGGCGGGTGCCTCCACCCAGAGGTCAGTGTTTGCAATAGTTTAACTTGGTCACAGCCCTCTGTGACACTGCGACCCCCCTTTCTTCCCACTAGTGGCCCACACAATATATCAGAATTACCTTCACAGCATACACTTACCTCCAGGACTGGTTCGGGCAGTGTGACTCCCTGTAAAACAAGATGATACAGTGCAAAAACCACAGCACAATACTTTAACATAGACGAATACCTCAGGCAGTGTGACTTTGCTGAAACAAACAGATCTGATTTATTTAGGGGGATATAACAAGGACAGGGGGAAATCAGGTTAATTAGTTTAAACGCATTAATAATCACAGTACTGTGCACATATTTCAGAATCCCAAATGTCCTTAATGTCACTCTTACTGGGTACCCAGGCAATACGAGGCTAGCCTATTTGGTGCAGCTGGTTGGGGCCCTGAAGATGGAAAATGCATGCACAATACCGAATTGTAATCCGGCCGTAGGCTCAGTTCGTGGAGAAAGAAAGGAAAAGTAATCAGATGGAACACTTGCAATTAGATGATGGCAGGGAGCTACCCTGATTTGTACTCACAAATTCAATGCTGAAACTGAATGGAAGGCAGATTGTCCTGGATTGCCAGGAGGAGCAGACCATGTGGACAAGGTCCTTGTGACTGGACCCCACGGCAGTTCAGAGCAAATGGATGTAGTCTGGATTAAGCTGGGGTTTACTTGCAGCTTCATGCACTCAATTCACTGTACAGGGGATTTGAAACGCGAGTCCCCACAAGCACTACACACATTTATATGGAAAAGAAAGTACTATACCAGGCAGGCTGCTTCTCTAGCCGATTGCAATTACTGCACAATACCCAGGAGAACACACAGCAGATTCAGTTCCTGACAGACTGAGCGATTCAGCAATTTCTCCAGTCTTCTACAGGGTGAGCCTGGTTTCTACTCTTCAGATCTCCTTGATTCTTTCACAGGTCGGATTCGTCCAAACAAGCAGTTGCACAAGCTGCAGACCGAAACTTGGGCCTTCACGATTTCCGACTAAAACTGCGCATCGAAGGAGCACAGGGTTCCTTCCTCTTCACTGCCAGAGCTAAACTGAAACTCCAGTAGACAAAACTGGTACTTTGAATTCCTCCCAGTTCTTAGCTGGATTGGCTGTCACTCACAATAGACTCCCCCGTTGGAGCAAACAGGCGCCGAAGTCCAAACTACATTTCCCAGAGTCACTGCCCATACAGTCCTCTTGTGGCTGGCTCAGATTACGAGTCCAAGTTCTGATTCATCCACAGGCACCATTTTAGAGGTCTCTTAACCCACACTGATTGGTCCAGTTCAGCAGTTCAAAACTAGAATGGGGAACTAGGCAAGCACAGTTCTGATTGCAAAGAAAAGCAGGTTAGACAAACTGTATTTTCATTATTACTCTGAATGATTTCTGGCAAACAGTTACATCTTTCAGATAGGTTCCCTTTGCACTGCTAGCGACTGCAAAAATGGAGCAAATTGACAGCAGCTCGAGTGGGACTCAAGCAGAGAAACACACAGTCCCCCATACAAACTAATTATGTCTGCAAGCAGACAGCTCTTAAAGAGACAGTACCAGAGGCTCTAAAAACACTCATAGATAAATGGCTTAAACGCCAAACACCATTCAGGCTCGGAGCATTCAAGCAAGCTCCTGGAAGTCTTTTAGGAACCCCCATTTGCAGGGGGGTTACACCCTTCCTGGCCTGGGAAAGTTTGATGTCCGCGTCAAGCAAGTACCCCCCATAAGTTTCAATTCCAACCATATACATTGGCATTATGCTCACACATGTAATCATCAGTCAATATATCACTTTACCAGGAACACATTTCTGAAACGTTGCAGTACGTCACTCTTTACATAGTATTACACACACATTGTACCATAACTCTTGTACATGAAACCTGAAGAGAGGGGGCCCTTCCCTATCAGTTACTTTGGGGCTGGACGGGGCAAGGGCACCATATCTAGAGGGCAACACAAATAACTTGGAGTTAGCACTGATGCTCAGTTTGGGCAATGAGCTCGGGGACACATACACTCCTTTATGGACAACACTGAGAGGCAAGTCCACAGGCCTCCCAAGGAATCATAACTGAGGTGCACCACAGGCTTTACAGCTCGACCAGTCTTTCTAGGGGAACTGTTACAGTCTCTGCACTCTGAGCCTCATTTCAGCATTGTCCCTCACTTGTCAGGGGAGTCTCCATGGGGGTAGAGATAGAACTTGGGGAACTTTCAGCTCCAGGAGTTACAGTCTCTGAGTCCACAACATTTGGCTCACATGGAGAGCTTTCGACACTGGCAGGACCGCAGGGCACTCAAAATACTCTTCTTGTTCTGGTGTATCACCAGTCTGTCCCAGTCCATCATTTTCCTCCCCTGAAAGCTCAAACAGTTCAACCATACACAATGATTCCATTTCATCTGACCTGATGCTTTGCACTTCACTTTCTGGGAGAATTGGCTCCAGGGACGAAGCTGGGGGCTTAGACAGTCCAGAAGGCCCAGCTTCATCTCCAGTATTGACTAGGGGATTGCCCCGAAACAATTGACTCAGTTCGTAAGAAGGGTAGTATTCAAAGTCGCACTCACTTTCTTCTGATAGGGACTGACAGTCATGCTGAACTGGGACTTGTGGAGGGGAACACTTTAACTCTGCTTCTGTAGGTGCAGACTTTCTTGATCTTTTCTTAGCAGCAGCTCTAGTCACTGGTCCAGAGGGGGCATCTTCTGGGGGCTCAGACTCAATCAAGATTTGTCCAATGGGCAGTAAATGATTTCTATGCATTGTTTTTACATCTTTTGAATTATTCTCAGGTCTTACTTTGTACACTGGCAGATCATCTAGCTTGCCCACTACAATGTGAGGGAGATGGTGCCATCTGTCAGCAATCTTGTGTTTGCCATGCAGTCCCAGATTTCTTAGCAATACCCGATCTCCCTCCTGGAGTTCCTGTGCTTTTACCTTTTTATCATACCGTTCTTTGTTGGCCAGATTTCTTTTGGCAGCCATGGTTTGAGCCAGTTGGTATGCATGATTTAGCTGGGCCTTTAACTTTTGCACATACTGAAAATAGTTGTCAGCTCGAACCCCATCAGGAGAGACCCCAAAACACACATCTACAGGCAGTCGAGCTTCTTCCAAACATCAGGCGTAGGGGAGAACCCAGTGGCATCACTTTTGGTGCAGTTATAAGCATGTACCAGGGTGCTAATTTGTTGGCTCCATCTAGGCTTGTCCTTTGGGTGTAGGTGCCCAGCATATCTAGCAAAGTGTGGTTGAAACTTTCAGGCTGTGGGTCCCTGGGGGTGGTAAGGAGTGGTTCTTGACTTCGACTCCCACAGAGAAAGCATCTCTTTGATCAGACGACTCTCAAAGTCTCTCCTTGATCAGAATGGATTCTTTGTGGAGCCCCATAGTGAACTAAAAGTTTTCTACAATTACTTGGCCACAGTGGATGCTTTCTGGTCTTTGGTGGGAAAGCTTGGGCATATCTCGTAATGGTCAGTGACCACCAGCACATTACTGATATTTCTTTGATCTGACTCCAAACTCAGAAAATCAATACAGACCAGCTCCATGGGTGCACTGGTGGTGATGTTAACAAGGGGGCAGCCTCTGGGGCAAAGCTTTCTCTGTAAGCAGCGATTACAAGTTCGAATATGTTGCTCCACATCAGCCCCCGTCTTAGGCCAATAGAATCTGGATCTCACCAAGTCAAGTGTTCTGTCTATACCAAGGTGCCCCATGTGGTTGTGCAAGGACCTCAGTACTGAGTCTCAAAAGGCAGTGGGCAGCACTAGTTGTTGTTTATCTACTTCTCCCCCTCTGTCTACTGTTTCTCTGTATAACAGTTTATTGATCAGTTTCAACTTTTTATTTATTTGTTTAACCAGGTATAGCACACTAAGCTGAAAGCTTTTTTACAGGAGCGACCTGGGAGCACAAGGAGGTTAAGTGACTTGCTCAGAGTCACACAGTATGCAAGTGGAAGCTGTGGGATTCAAACCCAGGTCTGGTCTGCTGGATGTCACCAAATTTGCAGCTCAGAGCCTTAGACCACTGTGCTATACTGCCTCCTTTACTTAACTTAGGACCTTCTTTGTATAACAATGCAGTTCTCAAATCAGTGGAGCGTAATTTGGACAAATCTTTTCCTGCATAGAGGGCTTCTGAAGATGATTTGATCATGGGATCGTGGGATTGAGCCCACCGAATACTGTCATTGTCCAGCTGAGGCAGTGCACCAATGTCTATTGCAGAAAAATGGCAATAAGCAGCAGGTATGCAATTCTCAGAGGGTCCCAAGCAATCCACCATGCAGTCCACTAAGTCCATGGACATTTGTTCCTCCCTATCAAACTTCTGGCAGAGTGCCCGAATATCAGGTTCTGACAATCTGACCCAATCATTCTGGGGAACAGGCCTCTGGGAGAGAGCATCAGCATCTATGTGGTTCAGGCATGCTCGGTATTCAACAGCATAGTCATATGTAGATAATGCAGAAAGCCACCTATGGCCAGTGGCATCCAACTTAGCTGAGGTCTGCACATAGGTCAAAGGATTATTGTCAGTTTTTACTAGTATTTTAGCCCCATACAAGTACTCATGGAATTGGTCAACAATAGCCCACTTCAAAGCTAGGAACTCTAACTTATGTACAGGATAGTTCTTTTCGGATGGAGTCAGGCTTCTACTGGCAAAGACCACTGGTCTCAGGCCATTCTCATGCTCTTGGTACAACACAGCCCCCAACCCTTGCAAGCCAGCATCAATGTGCAGGACATAAGGTTTTCTTGGATCGGCATAGGCCAACACTGGAGCGTGGGTAAGTTGGTATATGATCTCATGAAAAGCAGTCTCACAATCAGGAGTCCAGCTGGCCCCAAATACTTCACTCGGGTGAAAATACACTCTTTCAGTCTTGAGGGATGCTGGCTTTTGTATATTTTATGGGTTGGGGATACCTTAGTAAGGTTAAGTAAAGGCGGATCACTCTGAATAGTCCTTGATGAAACGCTGATAATAACCACAGAATCCCAGGAATCTTTGCAGTTCTTTTAGATTTTGGCTGTGGCCAGGTGGTCAAGGCCTCAACTTTACTTGGGTCGGTCTCTATTCCTCGTGGATACTATGTGTTCACATACTTTACTGATGTTTGAAAGAATTGACACTTATCAATGGACAGTTTAAGGCCAAAGTCTTCCAGTCGGCTACAATACCTTAAATAATCTGCCTCATGTTCCTCCAGTGAGCTACCAAACACAATAACATCATCTAGGTATACCAGGCACTCTAGTAAGTTTATGTCCCCACTGCACGCACCATCAATCGCTGAAAAGTGGCTGGGGCGCCTGAAATCCTTTGAGGCATCCTCATGAATTCATAGAAGCCAAGCGGACAGATAAGCTGTCTTCATGGTCCTCTGGGGCCATCGGGATCTGGTAGTACCCACTGCAGAGATCCAGCACAGAGAACCACTTGCTCCCGTTTAGGCAGTCCAAAGCATCCTGAATGCGGGGCATTGTGTACTGATCAGGGATAGTCCGCCGGTTTAAGGTGTGATAATCCATACACATCCTTACTGTCCCATTCTTTTTCCTCACTACCACAATGAGGGAAGCATAGGGGCTTCTGGATTCTTGTATTACACCAGCAGCTAACATCTCTTGCAGATGCTTTCTCACATCATCTATGTCAGCAGGTGTCAGGCATCGAGACCTCTCACGAAATGGTCTTTCGTCATGCAGCCAGATATGGTGCTCAGCTCCTTGTGCGCATCCTACATCCCATTCCTTTAAAGAAAACACCTGGTCTCTCTGGGCAAGCTTCTTACTGATCCTTACTTTCCATTCAGCTGGCAACAGGGAGTCACCGAAATCAAACAAGTCAGGCGTTACTCTGTCATTCTTCCCTGAACTCTGCTGCTGGGTAGCACTGCAGTGTCTGCACAATGCACATTAGCCAGGGTGCAACTCTATTTACTCAAATCTCTTTCAGACACATTATGAACTTGAACCATTACCCTTCTGGCATAAGCATGGGCTCTAGCGGCAAAATACTAGGCTTGACCAGCAGTCCCTCCGGCAATTTTCCATCGCCTGGTGCATCCAACATTAATATTTTATTCTTAACATCCTTTCAGATACGGACCTCTCCCTGTAAGGTACACTGGGCATTTGGTGCCAGGATCAGAGACTCAGGATCCTTCTTCCAGACAGTTCCGACCAGTTCCTCTGGTTCTACTTTTTCATCATCTCTCTGTGCCTCATAGACCTTCTTAATTAAAGCCAGCATTCTTAAAGCTCTACTAGTCCTTGACCCCTGTTTTTCATAACACAACTGTGCCAGCCGTCCAAACATTTGAGCATTTGTTCTAGTCAACAAAGGGACACCATCATATAGTCCAGTGGGGGGACACACTACGGCTAGGGTCTCTACTTGTTCGGCCACGGAGGTGGGGAAAGATAGCCAAATTCGGATATACCCGGAATAGGGGTAGGCCTTCTCACTTAACCCCCATACATGCAGTCCTTCTAATGATTGTAAGGGTACGTCTGACAAATGCTTCTGATACCAATCCTGGAACATAATTGTCATTTGGGACCATAAACTGCCACTTGACAAGCTCCTCTTACTTGGCCTCTCACAGGACACACTAACTTGGTTCTGTTGATACCTCACCAACCGTTCACAGAGGGTAAAGGTTGATATTTTCTTACTATAATGTAAAACTCATTTCAGTGGGAGTGCCGTAAGACTGTCTTCTCAGTCCCCTCTTCTTTAGTCTATTCATAGACAGACTACTGGAGGCCTGTCTGATGTTGGTTCGACATCAGTATGGTCGACCGACACTACATTGACAGCACAATGCTGACGGCGACCATGTCGCCCAGCAGTTATGCCACCTGACTGCCATTGTGAAAGAACCAGGGCACATTTTTGCTGTTTGTGGGGGCAGTGCTCCAGTGTCCTCACCATGGGGGCTTTGCCCCTGCACTCCCCGTACTATAAGATAATCACCTCCAGGTCGTAGTGGGGAAGAGCACAACACTTCTGGGGTGGCAAGACGCGGGCACCCACATTGCCATTACTGTAAGGGTTCGCTACGAGAATGGTACACCTCTGATGTCTAAGGTGCTCTTATGCACTGATGATGCTGTTATCAACACAGTAGTGCACAGCAGGCAAAGACAGTTTTAAGTCCTCAGAGAAATGGTTCTCGCTAAATAAGCTGGTCTTGAACTATAAAAAAAACAACAAAAAAACATGCTTTTCTCAGGGCTGTAAGTGGAAAAAAAAGATCCTCCCCTAGTCATCCTAAATGATAAAGGAGATAAATTGGAACAGGTTGAATCTTTCAGATATTTAGGAGTTACCTGAATGACACTTTATCTTTTTCTCCATATGAAGATAACATTGTTAGCCTTGTGAACAGAAAGCTAGGCACACTGCTCAGGAATCACCCGAACCTCGCCACTGAAGCAAGGCATCTTCTAGTGTCCTGCACAGTCCTACCAATTCTGGACTACTGCCTCCACTGACTGAGTAGCAGCTAGTGCCTCCATGCTTAACAGAGTTAGGGTAGTGCGTAATAAGGCATTGCTTTGCACTTGGAGCCGACATGCTTGCACATACTATAGCAGCTCCCTTTATACCCTGACTAACTGGCTCTCCTTACATGTGAAAGGCTAAAATATCAGACCTGTTTCCACACAGAAAAAGCACTATTGCACCTTATCCCATTAGCGATTCATAACTTCTTCTGCCCCATTAACAACCAATGCAGTACCAGGAGTATATCTAAGAATACCCTACAGACACCATTCCATAAAACTAGCCTTGGCAAGTGCTCCTTTCAGTAAGGGCATTTAAATGGCTCAATGACTTGCCTGAAACCCTTGTAGGACTCCCTAAAATTTCCCAATTCAAGAAAGCGCTGAGAACAGAACTGACAAAGAGTATCAAATGCACGGGTTATAGCTAATTAGGTCCCCTTGGCTCATTCTTTCCCCCTGCTTCTTATGAGCTGTGTGCACACAGGTACCTAGGGCCGCCAGTGCTCACTGCTGATTATGCTCCCCTGGAGCTGCTGTTTTCTAGATACTGTACCTTTCATATGTTCTGTTGACAGTGCTCTACATGAACTGCTGGCTTCTACTGCTGGCTACGCTCCATGTGAGCTGCTGTTACATAGATACACAGATACATAGACAGTGTCGGCAGATAAGGGCCTGTGGCCCACCCAGTCTGCCCATTTGAGCTTATAAGTTCAGTTTATGCTTTCCTAGATGTCTGTTGCCCCTTACCCCTGACCTCCAGAATTCCTTTATGTCTATCCCATGCATTCTTAAATCCTGTGATTGTTTCAGTCCCCACCACTTCCTCTGGCAGGATGTTCCACTTGTCCACCACCCGTTCTATGAAGAAATTCTTCCTCATGTTTCCTCTGAATCGTCCTCCCTCCAACTTCATCCCATGCCTTCTAGTCTTGGAACATCTTTTTTGCTTAAAATTAGTGTATTCCTGCACCCTGTTCCTCCCTGTAAGATACTTGTATGTCTCTATCATATCCCCTCTCTCCCTCCTCCCCTCCAGGGAATACATATTCAGCTCCTTCAACCTGTCCTCATAGGACTTATGATGCAATCCTTGTACCATCTTTGTTGCCCTCCTCTGAACCTTCTCTACCCTGTCTATGTCCTTATGTAGGTAAGGTCTCTAGAACTGTACACTGTACTCCAGGTGGGGCCTCACTAGTGTCTTGTATAGTGGAATTATGACCTCCCTTTTCCTGCTGGTGATGCTCCTGCCTATGCATCCCAGCATCCTATTTGCTTTATCTGCTGCCTTGTCACACTGTTACTGTATTACTAACTGTAATGAACCTGAAATTAGTGTTTTATGAATCATCTTCTTGACTCAAATGTGGAACCTTTGCAAATGAGCACTTTTGCTCAAAGGTGAAATCTGAATGATGAAATGAATGAATAAATAAATAAAATAAAAGTATCCTCCTGTAGAACAAACGATACAAGCAGACCTGCAGAGATGGGAACCATTCCCCTAATGCTGTTTCAAAGAATAGACATCATAAGTACGAATATCTTACCAAGATTCCATTACCTCTTTCAAAGCCAACCAATATCCCTTACATGAAGTATTTTTACTAAAAGTAACAAATGGATATCCCAACTGCTAGGGAATGGGAGTAGACTCCGGATTGCTTTTAGAAAACTGAAGCTTCCCAAAGATCAGGTTGATTAGCCCTTCCCAGTTTAGTCCAGTACCATCAAGCTACACATCTTGGGCGTACTTTAAGATGGACAACTGTGTTCCCAAGGCCCATATGGGTGGATCTGATCTGCTTGACATGTCACCCAACTCACTGTTATTTGGGCATCCAGATACTACAGATTTGACAATGGTCACATCAGTCACAACAAGATCCTTATCACAGGTTTGGTACAGTCTTTTAAGACAGTGTAATTACAGCTCGAGTTCTAAATAACTCTACATCCCAGCCTATGTTGTGGGATTCCTCCCACCGAAATTGGATCATAAATCAAGTACTGCGCTAACCAGGGCTCGAACATACATTTCAGTTTTTCTCAGAAGGTCTTCTCCAGTCTTTCTAACAATTGGAATCAAGGTATTGCTTAGATAAGAGTGATTATTTTCGATACTTACAACTTTGACATTACTTAACCTCCACCTTAGGAATAAGGGTACCTGAGGCTAAACTCCCATCAGTCATTCGAACACTTCTGCAAGGACCATTGCCAGCCCATTTTATTTCCGTTTGCTATAAGGTACTTCAGGGTGCTCACAGTATAGATGTATCCCAGAATCAAAATACATGGGAGGCTGAACTTACTATATCCCCTCACCATCTTACTTGAAAACCATATGGAATCCACAACATAAGGTAGTGGGCTCCTCACAGTGGTACGAGTTCAGCTGGGAAACAGCTATCCGCCTTTTCTCACCCTTCAAATCACAGCTAAATTCACCCTGTCAAGGGCTGCCTCTTGCTAGAAAGGCTACAAATGTACTGCGGTCCTGTCCAATTCTCATTGGGTTCTGAAAAGCAGTGGAGGGGGAATTAATGCCATGATTCAGTCCTATGGCACCCTGACCCCAGAAGCATTCCTATTACAGTAGTCCCGTCCCATAACGAACCTCATTATAACAAACGTTCAGTTATAACGAACGGTTCATGTGTCTCTGACGGTGATTACTGCTGCTGATGATTTCTTCCGACCCCAGTCCCCGGCTCACCTCATAATGTCCTTTAGTCTTTTTAGTTAACAAAATTTCAGCATCAGATTACTGACTGAGTAACTGATTGCTGTCGATTCCTTGCAACCCTAATCCATGGCTCACTCAACACAAAACTCAGTTTGCCATAACAGCTACTATAATTAAGCCGTACTACTCAGTCTGGATTTGTGAATGAATTCATTGACATATCTGGACTGAGTAGTATGGTATGGGCTGCACGCCATTGGCTCACGCTAGTGAACTAATGGGTGTGCAGCGCCCCATTGCTGTCAGTCGGCGGGCGGTGGGGTGGCAGGCGGTGGGTGCTGCTGCCTGTCGGCTGATGGGGGCGCGGGGTGGTGGGGCTCAGTGAGCTGGTGGGAGGGGGTACACTCAGACTACCAGGGTAGTAGGAGTATTTTATAGGTTACAGATGTCCACGATCGGGCAGCGATCGGTCCGCTGGACCACCAGGGATATTGGACATGGGGGGGTTATATTACTGATGCCCGTGATCGGGCACATAGAGGTCCACTGGACCACCAGGGATATTGGATGTGGGGGGGTTATATTACCAATGCCCGCGATCGGGCAGAGCGCGGTCCACTGAACCACCAAGGATATAGGACAGGGGCTTATACATCAAGACAAATGCCCGCAATCAGGCACATAGCAGTCCACTGGACCACCAGGGATATAGGAGGGGGGATTTCGATACACGGATGCCCACGATGGGGCATGGGGGGGCGCCGCCATGTGCAGCAGGAACTCGGGTGGCAGCTGCCGTGTTGTGCCCTGCAATGCGGCAGCTTACCTGTGGGTGGCCATTACTTGTTCCTTTTTTTTTTTGGCTTAACTTTGTACAGGCGCAGGTAGGGTTGCACATGCATGACTCTGCACATTCCGGGCTGAATATTTGGCTGTGCAGGTTATGCATGGGCACGCCCCCCACCCGTGCCTCGCATACATTAGTGATGTGCTCTGGCACATCAGAATTTGTGCGGCGCACTTTCCCCTTTTGAATATTGCGCCGGGGCACATCAGTGGGTTGTGCCATGCGCAACCCTTTTGAATATCTGGGCCCTGGTGTACAAATACATTAAAATACCTAGGTTATGACTGAATGTTACACTATTTCAGCGTTCACTCAGAACTTCGCTAAATTCCAATATTCTGACTCCAGACTTTCAACATAGCATTTTTCTACACCACCTCATAAACATGACATGTCATTTTTACAGTCCTGGACTAGATGTGTTTTCGCTCCTCTGGTAAAAAAATGACATTTTGGCCAGCATACTATAAATGGTACATGTCATGTCTATGAGGCGAAACAAGGATCTTCAAAAGTTGGGGTCAAAATAAAAAAAAAATTGTTTACCAAGCATCAAACATTTGGCACTGACAAATGCTTGTTTTACAAGCATTAGGTCCTTAGCTGTTAAAAGATGTTATCAGTTCTGTAGCAACTTGTGAGAAGGTTAGCATGGCAATAGCTTCACCAGCTCTGGCTAAAGTTCACACCTTTAACCCATGTATCAGCCTGTACTCAGATCACACTGAAATCCATGAGGCCACTCTTTCTGCTGGTAGGACATTTCTGTAGCACTTAAAAAAACAACAATTTTGTTTCCATTTCTTGACTTTGTGAGTCCATTCAGGTAAATAAAACTGTTTGGAGTTTTAAACAAGCCACCAATGTCTCAGTATCACATGACACCCAATTAACCATCCTCTATAATCTATTTTTACAATTAACAGTTTGCTGTGACAAGTGAGGCACTTCCTGACACAAAAAGGTAGAAAGGAATATGTGTTGATGGAGCAACCAAACATACTCAACACAGTTACTTGCTGTGCTATGGACTGATAATCTGTCTAGAGTTTCTATACATTCTAATTCAGTAGGCAGTCTAAGGTTTAGAATGTGGTCTGCAAGAGAGGGAGGCAGAGAAAATATCTCCTTCTTATACAGCAGTCTGGTAAGTAGCATATGGGATTGGGATATGGGAAAAATACAAGCAGTTTGGGAAACAAGTGTGGGAGACTCCCAAGGGTGGGAAAACACCTGGCAAAATATTTATCGGACAACTACCTCTAACTACTGGCAGGAATTTAGGTGGACTCTGGCAGTGCGCTACTTCATTACGCCAGACAAATCAAAACACTTTGTGACCACCAGCTGAGATAGATGTTGGAGAGGGTGTGGAGGTAAAGGAAATCCATACCATATATTTTGGGAATACTCTTAGGTTCACCCATTTTGGGGGGAAGTGACAACCAACATAAAAAGGTATTCTTAAGATCAGTGGGGATATGGGTTTTTATCCTTTGATATTGGCCCTGCTCCCTAGGTGGCTTAAACCTAAAGATAACAGATAATTGTACACAGGGCTGCCCCCCACAGACCTTTAGAAATAATATGCAAAGGATTTGTTTTACAGTTTGCTGCCCAGCTGTTTGTTGTCCAGCAGGCAAGCCCTTCATTTTAATTTTTAACACATGCTTGACAGATTTATGGTATGCAGCGTGCATACTTGAGTATATCTGCGGTCTGTCTCGGTTGTACAGACATCTTACTGGCAGCTTCTGGGAAAACCATTACCAAGAACTTGTGGTCTCAAGACTGTTCAGAGGTGAAAGTTTGGTTAGAAATCGGCAAGCAAATTCAGACAATGGAAAGTATCACTGCAGTAGTGATTTGGTCCTGAAGCAGCTATTATAATGCATAGTTTATGTTTGTTTGTTTGTTAAACTTTATTTTTATACAGGATACAGATTGTTGGAGTTGATACCCCATTTTCAACAATGTCCTGTTGTATATAAATAAGATAAAAAGCATACAATGCAATATACAAAACTGAAACACATAAACAATTTACAAATTCTAACATTTTACTTCATAATTCATCATACTTTCATTCACACTATCTATCATTCATACATCCATTAGTTCCTAAATAACATAGACCACTACCAAATGGAACAGTAACATACTTTCCTTTACCGAAAACAAATACAATCAGTATGTAAGTAATCTTTCTGAAGTTTTTTAAACCATGTGTGTCCCTGGATCTGTCTTAATTCCCTTGGTATTCTGTTTCAATGTATCGCTAAATTATTCTGTAAGGTGGTGTCACCGAGTCTGTTTGTAAATTTGGTTCTGGGAATGAGCACCTTTTTAAACCTAAGGGAAGTCTTCACAGGACAGATTGGTGCCAATATAACCACATTACTTAACGAAAATGTTTTACACTGTGGATTAACTTACGACACCACGTTTACCATGAAAGTGTTCTTTTGAAACTTGGTTGTAACCAACCTAACTTTTTATAGACTTTACAATGGTGAGTACCATATTCAGCTCCTACAGCAAATCTCCCTAATCTATAATAGGTTTGCTCTATCTTATTTAAGGGAGCCTGGGTGGAGTTCATGCATAGGCACAAACCATATTCCAAGACTGGCATTAATAATCGAGTTGCTATTTTTACTTTTGTTTCAGTTGAAAGGCAACCTGACACCCTTCTTAAGGATCCCAACCTCTGACATACCTTTTTTACCCGAACAGAAATATGATTGGAATGAGTAACTCTGGAGTCTACTAGAACCCCTAAATATTTATAACTTCTCACGTTAGTTATTTGGGTGCCATCCTCCAAGCCAAGTTTAAACTGAAATGCTGTATGCCTTTTTATATTTGCTGAAAAAGTTATGGATTGAATTTTTTTTAACATTAATCTGCAAAGCTGATCCTTTAAACCACCCCTCCATGTTAAGCAAATCTGCCGGAAGCCAAAGCTCCAATTGTTCATAACTATCAGCTGATGACACCACTATGGTGACATCAGCATAAAGGTGAATTTCGCTTTTTACTATTTTGGATGGGAGACTATTGATATAAATGTTAAACCTCAGGGGACCCAAAATTGAACCCTGTGGAATCCCTCGATTAACCTCAACAAACTCTGATAATACTACTGCATTGGACACACATTGTTGTTGTTCTGTTAAGTAGGACTTGAACCATCTTAGTGGTTCTTCTTGAACCCCCATTCCATACAATCTCTTCATCAACCTTCAATGGTCCACTAAATCAAACACTTTGCTGAGGTCCACAAACACCACACCCATCTTTCTCCCAAAACCTAGGGATGAAGTCACCAGGTTGTTGAAATCAATGAGTTTGGTGTCCGTGGACCTCCCGGCCCTGAAACCATGTTGGTAGTTTGTCAATAGACTGTGTTGTTCCAAAAATGAATTCAATTGGCTGTGGGCCAGTTTCTCCAAAACCTTGGACAAGAAGGGCAGGAGGGAAGGAGGAGTTAATATGAGTTAATTGGGCAGTGAATTGAAAGTGGGATGGCTGCACCTGCCAAAGCTTCAAACATAAACCCACATGATGTGGGAGACAATTCAGTGGGCTAGTAACCTACTTTGTCTGTTCATACCAAGTAAAGCCATAACCTATATACTGTACAGAATACTGAATGAAATTACAGTGCTAGTTGGGGCTTATGTTCCTGGGCTATTTTATTGTTTACTGGTCTGTACCATTGTGTAAAGCATTTCAAGTACACAAAGTGTTATATCACTGACTGACCAATTGTATTGGATGTGAAGTCAAATGCGTCTTGTTTCTATCTGAATAAAAATATGAATTACAAAAAAAAGAACAGGATGTGGCCAAGGAGGGAGCCTTAGGGTGCACATGGTTCAGTTGGGAAGGAATAGAGGGAATCGCTCACAAGGACCACTTGGTGCCTGTCTGCCACATACTGTAGGAGCTGAACTAGTTGACCATAAAGTCCAGTAGTCCAGCCCCAGCAAGCTTGTGTAGTAGGAAGTGGGGAGCAACAGTGCTGAAAGCCTTGACTAAGTCAGTAAAGACAGCAAATGTGATCAGGCCCTGATCCGTCTCTTTCAGGGTGGGGTCCATGAGCTTCAGTAGGGGTGATATAATAGCATAAATCTTCTTGAACCTAGACTGGAAGGGGCTCACAGAAAAAGAGGAGTTAAGGAAAGGGGAGACTTCGGAGCGCACCAGAAAGGTTTAGTCAAAGCAGGGGCAAGGGAGATGAGGCAGTAGTTCCCAGAGATAGAGGGAGTCACCATATTTGTGAAGGGCAGATGTTTAGTCTTCTTCCAAGCACCAGGACATTGCCAATGAAGAAGGAGGAGTTTAGAAGAGCAGAGATGGAGAAGACACAGCTGGGCAGGAAGGGGGAGTAGTTTAGGATTGAACTCATTGGGGCTGTTACACTTGGTGAGATTGAATGACAGCAGAGCTCAAAGCAGAGCTGCAGGAGAGGTGAGGGAGGAACAGAAGACAGGAGACAAGTTGGAGGGGGGAAGGGAGCAGTGAGAGTGTTTAGGTAAAAAAAATTATTGAAGGGAGATGCCGCTTTTAGGGGGTCAGAAAAACTGATGCACTGTACCTAGCTTAAAGGTAGTTTTTGGAATGGCTTACCATAGGAGAAGTACAGTAGAGGCATGCAGCTTTGATATTCGCAAGGGGAAACTGGATGACAGCCAATCAGGTTTGAGAAGTGTTAAAATGCTTTTTATAATTAAGCAATAAGGCATGACGGGGTGCATTGTGGTGGGATAATGGTCTGCACTTGGTGGGTTGAAGCACAAGGCGAAGCTGAGTGCTTCCACCACCAGAGAGGGGCTAACCCACCATAACACCCCCCCAAAGTACCTTATTGCAATTATGAAATGGGTCTTTTATAGTGAATTGAATGTATTTTGTAAACATGTTTTTTTTTTTCGCTACTTTCAGACAGGCTGTTGTGCTAGAATAACAGCCCGGCTGGAAGTACCTCTTGGCCAGTCAGGAGCCAGCATTCATTCTACCCATTTCATAATAGCCAGTGATACAGTAAATACCAAAGCCATGTAGACAGTTTGAGACACATTGCCAAATGTCTTTAGTTTTCATTCTGAATTTTCTCTTAGGGTGATAGAGGGCCCCCAGGACTGGATGGCCGGAATGGGCAGGATGGGAAACCTGGAAATCCTGGACCACCTGGACAGAGGGTAAGTTGTGGAAACAGAAACAGAGTAAAATCTGCTGTAGCACTTCTCCTCAGCGTGCACCACACAAGAGGATTTGCATACTCATGATGCTGCACAGTGGGTATGAATCTTTAGAGTGTATGTGTATGGTTTTGAGAAATACATAGAATCCCAGTAGTTTGTATTCTCTCCCAGCATCCCTTGCAGATCCTATACACTGATCTTTATACAAATTCCCTCTCCAGTACAAGTGCATTAAATTGCTGCTTCCCCTCTTTAGACATGTATGAGACATGTTGGCTCTAGTGCAGTGGTAGCACTATCAACTGTAATGCCGATGAACTGGGTTCAGAAATGAGCCTGGAGCACTGGAGAGCTGACCGTACATGGGCAGGGGGGGATCAAGTGTTCAGGGGAAAGCTCTTCTCCTTCTTCTTGGTAGGGGGAGTAGGGCTGTGTAGCCTGGTATTTACCTGACCCCTAGCAGTGGCTGGGGGTTACGGTGCTTGGGACTGCCAAACTAGAGGTAAAAGCACAGTGGACATTGATGCTCTGTACATGACAGCACACGCACTGATGTCTCTGACATAACTGCATGTCCACTCCTTCTGGGGATTGAAACAAGTGAAAGTGACACCAGCTGGGAGGGTGCTGCCGCTTCACGTTCCTACAGCCTTCGCAAGGCCTCTCCTGCCAGATCCTGGATATCCCCCAGTCTTCCTCTCTGTCACTGGGCTGACTGGATGGAGAGGGGAGCTGCCATGCAACTGCAGTCAGTCCCATCTTGGGGGATAAGTTGAGAGAGAATGACCCGATGGTAAGTTGCTGGTTGCCTAGTGTTCCAGGTAGGCGTCCTTAGGAGGATGGAAGTGGGTGTCAGATGAAGGAAGTCTGATTTGGTGGAGAAAAGTGGCATAAGCAGAGTTGAAAAACAAAAGACAGTTATGAGTCTAAATTGAGTCCTCTCTCAAACCATGTGGCCTGACTCATTCTGAGATGATGGGGTCTTTGAGCTCATCCTCTAATCTCTGACCTGAAAGAACAACATGGCTATTTCTCCCCAAGCCTTGTGTTTCTCCTACTACTGCCTGAGTTTTCGGGAGGCAGTATAGTGCAGTGGTTTAAGGCTCTGAGCTGCAAATTTGGAGACCTGGGTTTGAATCCCACAGCCCCCACATGCATACTGTGTGACCCTGAGCAAGTCACTTAACTTCCCTGTGCTCCCAGGTTGCACCTGTAAACAATGTATCTCTCCTGGTTAAACAATTCAAAAAAAGAAATCTGCCAGTTTTGCTAACCCAGCTCATATTTAATTTGAGTAAATCACAGAAAAATCTGTACTTCAAGTTGAATATGCAACCTGCTTTCAGCTTATCATGCCAATTTTGCTAAGCAGGCAGTATTTTATTAATGGTAGCACTGCCATAGAGGTATTATAACAGTGCTGGAGTGCTTTTGCTGACATGGCATCATCAGGCACTGACACTGCAGCCATTTTAGGCTGTGTCCACTGCATTAGGTGAAAACACAATTGGTGGTTTGTTAACATTTTTAATACTGACTAAACAGGAATAAATACCCTCTGAAAATGTAAATAAATGGTTTCCTCTGTTACGCATGTGCTGTCCTAGTGCCCTGTTTTTAAAGATGGTCATTTTGATACCAACGTTTTGAGAATTAACTTTATTGAAATTTTGGCACCCTCATGTTCTACCCTTACTTGTACTCCTCCAAGTATTAACAATTTGTTTCATATGTTGATGCATACAGTAGCTGGCTAAGTGCAAAACAGAAGCGTGACAATGACTGTTATTCCCTTTGTTACTAATACTGTATATCTAGCACCAAATTTTACACTTTGGCATATATACTGATTTATCTGGCCTCTCCATAGGGGTAGGTCTGTTTGGTTACAACTTCCAGATCCCATGGGATCAGATCTGTGTGAACAAATTTGTAACTTGAACCCAAAAACCAAACCTAGCTCAAATTTTATACCTTCTGTGGTGGGGTGGATGCCATTGCTCTTGAACAGCCTCCTATCCTTCCAGAACTGCCTCCAGTCTCCCACAAAGCTAGAACTCTTCTTCCCTGCACTGCTCCTTTAACCACGAGTTAAAATGAGTGATCTGGAGAAGCCTAGGCTCTCCAATGAACCACACTGGCAGGTTTCCTGAACATGTCACTGAGGCTGCTGCCAGATTTAGTCTCCTGCCTCACCCTGTCCTCAACTTTCCCAAGTGATCTATGCAACATGATTTATTCCCAGGTGGGCAATTACACATAACCCTCCTATTCCCCATCCACTCTTTACTATGATCTCTGTTTTGAGTAAACCCAGTAATAACACTGCAAAAAATAATGAGGGAATGTGCTTCCAGACGCCTGCTAGGTATGTGCGACCCGACTTCAAATGTGGAGTGAATTATTTCCATTTCCAACACTGAGTGAATCCCTTCTTGCACCCAGGAGGCATCTGACCAACTTTCCCTCTGGCCCTCTATACGTTCTACTCTCCCTGTGCCCCTGACAGTGGAGCCATGGACAGTTTCTGTTACCTTTAAATAGGAGATTGGTCCATTACCAAGTCTCGTTTTCCTTTATCCCCTCTTCTCCTCATGATATATCCACCAAACTTGCCTCCCTGAATCTCAAGGACTCTGGCTGATGTTCACAGAGAGACCCAGAGACAGAAGTTGCAGTGGCATTGCTGTTAGCATCCCACTGAAGATAGCTATATCTCCAGTGTTGTGGGCTACACAACAGAACTATTGTACCATCCTGCCTTCCGGTTTTCTGTCCGTTAGGGAAGCCGTCACCCTCCATTGCTTGTAATTTTGGAGTGTGCTAACTTGTTGCCTGCTTTGATTCCAAATCTTAACCAGATCAATCCAAGAATTCAAACTCACAGCCTCCAAGTGCAAGGGTATTATTACTCGGGAAGGGCACTGAATATTTGGGAGTCCTACTGTTCATGGTATTTTGAAAATACTGTTTGGTCCTTGCACAGTTGTAGCATCATCTGCTTATTAAGCTAAAATGCAAAAAGTAATGAAAGATATAATGTCTGTTTTCTTATATCTTTACAGGGAGACCCAGGGAGACAAGGAGAGGCAGGCCGAGATGTAAGTTCCTCAATATGGAGAATTGTGATTCTTTGAGTGTTTTCAGTCTTTGTCCTCCATTTTTCTGCTTATATCATTCCTCATGTTTACATGAACATTCTGTGATTCCCCTTGGGTAGGTGGGTAGGCACAGCTGTGAGTCCTACATCATAGCTGAGCACACTGCACTGCAGACTGGACATATTTTTTTTTTATTTTAGTCTTTGGTAACCGGGTAGTTTGGCCCATATAGTCTGCCCATTTCTCCCTACCTACAATATTGCCACAGACCGTGCCCAATCTGGTTTATTTGGAATAACTTCCCCCGCCGGACTGTTTTGAGTAACTGTATACATCTGTCATTTACTGTGATTTTGAGTTTTATCATTCTATATTTATCTTAATTTGCTCTGTGCCTTGTACAATTTGTATTGTTTTTATTGTTAGGCACCCTGAGCCTCTGGGAATGGGTGCCATAGAAATAAAATTTGTCTTGCCTTGCCTAAACCTCTTTCTCCCTCCCCCTCACTTTCCACTATGATTCCCTTATGCTTATCCCATGCATTCTTGAACCTTTCCACTGTTTTCAGTCTCACCACCTACGCTGGCAGGCTGTTCCAGGAATCCAGAAACAACCAAAGACAATACTAGACAAACCAACATCCAACACATACACTTCTGTGAAGAAGTTCTTCCTCACATTTCTCCTGAATCTAGCTCCTCCAGCTTCATAGCATGTCTCTTGTCACTGAGCACCTTTTTTCTGAAAAATACTTCCCTCCTGTACCTTATTTACCCCCATGAGATATTTAAAAGTCCTTCAAACAACATGAAGTCTTGCTATATTATGACATATGCAGTGAGTCCCAACCTTCGAACTGCTCCAGAGGTGAAAGAGTTAACAGTCCATGCCAGGCATGGAACTTAGAGCTCGAGCTCGGTTGAAAACTCTATCTGTTGTTCTTCAAACTCATACTGTCAGATTCTTTACTCCGCCTCACTGAACAGTCACTCCGGAGATTTCTCCTTCTGCTCGGTTCATTTTGTCGGTTAAAGTTTTTCATTTTTTTTAACCGAAATTAAACCGCAACCGGTCGGTTCAAGCTCTGTCTGTGGTATTTGTAAGTACTAGATAGGTTTTACATTTACTTTCTGTGTGGAACTTGTAAACGGTTTCAGCAGTTCGGTTTGAACCGATCAAGTTATTTCTATTACATTACTGTCTTTTAGAAGTGCAGTTCCCAGTTCTTATCGGTTCTAAAAAAAATGGATTTCATTACGTTTTTTCCACGCCCCGTGACACGGTTGGGAACCGATAAGGGAGTCTTGCTTTCGGATTGCCATAAACGGGCAAGTTTTGTTAGCTGGTACCATGTCTGAGAAACCCAAAAGAAAACCGGGCCACTGGGTTTCAACACTGTGTTGTCTGTGGGAAGCCTTTGCCAAGGCTGACCCCTACACCACATGTTTATTGTCTGAGGTTTGACCACCTCAATTCAGACCATATTTGTAAGAGTTTTCCTGCAGCTACCCTGGATAAGAGAGTTGGTAGACTCAGGAACGGGAGGCCAAAAAGTCCGCTGAACCAGATGGCCAGCCCGGTTCGTTGAAACTGAACTGAGGGAGTGCCTCTGACCAGTGCGCGATACTCGGCAAGGAGAGCCGACCTGAGGAGTCGGTTCCAACAAAGAGAACTAGAAAATCAGCTGGTGTGGAGCCAAAACTTCCCTCTCCAACCGCTGAAGAAATAGCTAAAGCAATAAAAATTGTTCAGTCACTCTCCCCGGTTCCGACCGAACCGCACCATCAGGTGAGCGTTCGGTTCGGTCGGTTCCACTGGTTCAAGATTATGATTTAGAGGAATTTTATGAACCAGAGGAGGGGGAAGAGGAGTATGAGGAGAGTGAATGTGGTTTTGAAAGTCTGGATGTGCCCACTGAACCGGACATCTCTCCAGACAGACCTTCAGGAGTGTCTCCCCCTAGGCTTTCTGAGTCCCCTTCTCATTTCATGTTTTATAAAAAAGTGGCTGAAACCCTTCAGCTTCCTATGGAGGAAGTCGTGGATGATCAAGAAGAGCCTGATTTTGTAGAAATGATGGATATCCCAGAGTCTAGGAGACTGTCTATTCCTCTGCATAAATCTTTTTGGAAACAGACAGTAAAGATTTTAAAAGCTCCTCACACCATACCTCCTGTTGATAAAAGAATGGACAAAAGGTATGCATTATCAGGCTCTGATACGGAGTTCCTTACACAACAATGCAGCCACGTGGGGGTGGTGCAGGTCGCAGCCTGTGACAAGGCAAATATTCCCTTAGCCTCTCACCCCCCTGACAAGGACTCCAGAAAGATAGATGCCATGGCAAAGAAACAGTACATGGCAGCATCCTTAGGACTCAGACAGGCAACTTATATGGCTTATGTTGCTAGATATCAAAAATCCAGATGGGATACTGTTTTGGCTCTAGCAAAGCAGGTCCCTGGCCAGCTGGCAAAGGAGCTGGAGCAGGTGGCCGCTGATGGTATTGAGGCATCTAAGGTGCAATTCCATGCTGCAGTGGACTCTATTGATGTATCATCTAGAGTCATGGTTACATCTGTGGCTCTCCGTAGAATGGCTTGGCTCAGATGTACTAGCCTGTCACAGGATACCCAGACTAAGGCCATGGATTTCCCTGTTGTGGGCAACTCTCTGTTTGGGGAGCAAACAGAGAATTACATGAAGAAAATGGATGAATATAGGACCACCTATAGGAGTGCACAGGCCAAGGAAAGGCAAGTCACTCCCCAAAGGCAGCCTCCCAGGGGCAGGGGCAGGCCTTTTCATAGGCCTTTTTACCAAGCCCAGGCCTCCTCTTCAGCTTATGCACAGAGGGGGTTCTTTAGAGGGAGAGGCAGACGGGGTGCAGGCAGACCTGCTTCCACCCCTCAGCCTAAAGCCCCTGCCAAGCAGGCACCCTGATGGGGTGCCCAGGGCCGATTCTCCACTACCTGTAGGGGGCAGGCTGGTTTACTTTGTCCAGGACTGGGAGTCTCTAACATCAGACAAGTGGGTCCTGGAAATAGTAAGCCAGGGACTAGTTCTCAGCTTCAAAAAAATTCCACAGATGAGAACCAGATCCTTTCCACCTGCAAATCCTTCAGAGGCTCTTGCCCTGGAAGCCGAAGTCTCTGCCCTCCTGGCTCTCAGAGCTGTGGAAAGGGTTCCACCCTTACACCAAGGCAAAGGATTGTACTCCAGGTACTTCCTTACCCCAAAAAAGACAGGAGAATGGCGGCCCATCCTGGATCTCAGGTATCTAAACAAGCACCTTTTAAAACCAAAACTCAAAATGGCGACTCTGGGAATTATTTTACCCTCTTTAAGGCCAGGGGACTGGCTAGGATCCCTGGACCTCAAGGATGCCTATTTTCATGTTCTCATCAGAAGCTCCCATCAAAAGTACCTCAGATTCGAACTGCCCTCAGGCCATTACCAATTCAGAGCAATGCCCTTCGGCCTCGCATCTGCCCCAAGGGTATTCACAAAATGCCTGGCAGTAGCAGTTGCCCATTTAAGAAGGCAGAAAATTGCCATCTTTCCTTACCTGGACGACTGGCTCATAGTAGGCCAGTCCCCAGACCAAGTCAGGTTACATCTTCAAGTAACTCACCAACTGCTATCCTCTCTAGGTTTCCTTCTCAATCTTCCAAAGTCAGTCCTAGAACCTGTCCAGCTTCTCACCTTCATAGGTGCAGAACTGAACATAAAAGAAGCCAGAGCCTTCCTTCCTCTGGAAAGAGCAAGGACCCTGATTTCTCTGGCTTCCTTCTTCACCCTGCAGGTCTCTCGACCAGCAAGGCACTTTCTACAGCTCCTGGGACACATGGCTGCTTCGACAGCAGTAGTGCAGGGAGCCAGATTTCAGATGAGGGACATCCAGTTCCATCTGAGAGCCTTTTGGTCTCAAAGAAGGGACCTCTAACCAAATTAATTCCAGTGACTGAACCCTGATCCAGGCCCTTCAGTGGTGGCAGGACCAGGCAATTTGAGACAGGGGTCCCTTCACCCTCAGTCTCACTCCTTAATCCTTACTACAGATGCATCCCTATTGGGGTGGGGAGCTCACATGGGCGACCTCACTACCCAGGGATTGTGGTCCCCTCAGGAATCTCTGCTCCACATCAATCTGTTGGAACTCAGAGCAGTTTTTCTAGCACTTCAAGCTTTTTCCAAATCTGTTCAGAACAAGGTTATTCAGGTCAGAACAGACAATACTACCACAATGTGGTACATCAACAAGCAAGGGGGCACTCGGTCTACGGCCTTGTGCACCGGAGCAATGAAGTTGTGGTCTCTGGCTTACTCCCTGAACACCTCCCTTGTAGCAGTTCACCTCCCAGGCAATGACAATGTCCTGGCAGATGCTCTCAGCAGGATTTCCCAGGGCCATCACGAATGAGCTCTGGATCCCCTAGTTCTAGAGGTGGTATTTTCCAGATGGGGCACACCCCAGATAGATCTTTTTGCAGCCCCAGACAATCACCAACTTCCCCTTTTTTGTTGCAGGCCCCCAGTGTTGGGTTCAGTCCCCCTGGATGCCTTCCTTCTCAGTTGGGAAGGGAAGTTTCTCTATGCCTTCCCCCCTTCCCTCTCCTGTTCAAAGTGCTAGTCAAAATCAGATCTCAACCCTGCAAGATGATCCTGATTGCTCCAGACTGGTCCAGACAGCCCTGGTACCCACTCCTTATGTCCTTAGCAGTCCACCTTCCCCTGTGTCTTCCCAGGAATCACAATCTGTTATCTTGTGCTCAGGGGAGAGTTTGGTAGCCGAACCTCAAATCTTTCAATCTCAAGGCCTGGCTCTTGAAGAGTTAGAGTTTGCTGACCTACACCTCTCCCAAGGTGTATTGGATATCCTGAAGGCTTCTAGGAAGCCTTCCACCAGGGCTACTTATAATTCCAGATGGAAGAGATTTTCCATATGGTGCTCTGGAAAGCATATTTCCCCAGAATCTGCTGACTTACCCACAGTCCTGGATTATATGGTCCATTTAAATACTTTGGGGCTGAGACCAGCTACCCTAGAAGTGCACCTGGCAGCCGTGTCTGCTTTCTTATCAGCAGGTAAACTCTCTTCTCTTTCAGCTCATCCTGTATTCTCCAAGTTTTTCAAAGGGTTGCTTCACACCAACCCCCCATTCAGGGATCCTGCCCTTGCCTGGGATCTTAATATTTGCATTGCCCAACTTATGCAACCCCCTTTTGAGCCCTTGTCTTCAGCAGAGCTCAAGTACTTGACTTGGAAAACTGTGTTTTTGGTAGCCATCACTTCTGCCAGGTGCATAAGTGAGTTACAAGCATTGTCAGTGGAGCCTGATTTTATCTCTTTTCACAGAGATAAGGTAGTCCTCGGGACTAACAGAAAGTTCTTGCCTAAGGTGGTCTCAGATTTCCACCTTAATCAATCTATGTCTCTCCCTGTGTACTTCACTGACCATTCCTCCTCTGGTGAGAGGAGGTTGCACAGTTTAGATGTCAAAAGATCCCTTAGCTACTACATAGATCGTACCAAAGGTCACAGGTTTGACCCCCTCCAACTGTTCCTCACTTATGGTGAGGTCGGCAAAGGGAAACCTGCCACTAAAAGATCCATTGCCAGATGGATCGTCTCTTGTATCCAATTCTGCTATGAAAAACTGGGTAAAGTTCCTCCCTCAGGCCTGAGGGCTCACTCTACCAGAGGTACAACTGCGTCTCTGGCTGCTGCCTGGGACATCCCTATCCTAGAGATATGTCAAGCAGCTACCTGGAAAACAGTTCACACTTTTACCAAGCATTACTCCCTGGACATCCAGGCTAGGAGTGATGCTCGATTTGGCACAGCTGTGCTTCAGAGCCTATTTCCTAAGTAGGTTCTGTCCCTCCTCCATGGAGGTACTGCTGTGTAGTCTGCATGTGCCATAATATAGCAAGACTTCATGTTGTTTGAAGAAAAATTACTCACCTTAGTAATGTTGTTTCTTCTAATGGAGTCTTGCTATATTATACCCCCACCCTGCCCCTCTCAGAACCTTACTTTTGGGGATGTGGGTGGGCAGGGCAGTGTTGCACTTTTAGATGCCCACCTTGTTTCACCCCTCCTTTTGAGGTGATCTGTGTTGTGTTTGTCATTTTGGGTCTCCTGACTGAGTCTTCGTTGTGGCACCAAAAAATGTGTTTATATAATTAGTAGCCAGTTGGCTAGTGTAGGTTTACAGCTTGCACACAGAGTCTTAGTGAGTTTTGCTCGTAAAGATCTGACAGTTTGAGTTTGAAGAACAACAGATAGAGTTTCAACCGAGCTCGAGCTCCAAGTTCCATGCCTGGCATGGACTGTTAACTCTTTCACCTCCGGAGCAGTTCGAAGGTTGGGACTCACCGCATATGTCATAATATAGCAAGACTCCATTAGAAGAAACAACATTACTAAGGTGAGTAATTTTTTCTTATCTTATCCCCCGTCCCTCCTGTTTTCTAGTTTGTACAATATTGAGGTCTTTTGTCTCTCCTCATAAAGCTTTTGATGCAGACCCCACACCATTTTAGTTGCCCTCCTCTGGACCGCGTCCATTCTGTCTATGCCTTTCTGAAGATGCGGTCTCCAGTACTGGACATAGTACTCTAGGTGGGGTTTTAACAGCTGTCCATACAAAGGCAACACCATCTCCCTCTCTCGGTGATACCCCACCCTATGCACCTCAGCATCCCACTAGCCCTCCCTACTGCCTTGTTGCACTACCTGGCCACCTCTAGGTTATCTAGTATGATTACCCCAAGGTCTCTTTCCTGCTTGGTGGTCATCAGTACCACTCCACCCATTTTGTACTCTGCTCCTGGGTTTCTGTCCCCTAAGTGCATTATTTTGTACTTTTTTGCATTGAAACCCAGCTGCCATACTATTGACCACTCCTCTCTTTTTCTCAGGTCTCTGCTCATCTTCTCCACCCTATTGCAGATTTTGATGTTATCCACAAAAAGGCAAACTTTTCCTTCTAGCACCTCTGCAATGTCACTTATACAGACATTAAAGAGTACCGGTCCCATCACTGAGCCCTGAGGCACCTCGCTGGTCACCCTCCTTTCCTTGGAGTGAACTCCATTTACAATCATCCTCTGTCACCTGTCCCCTAACTAGTTTCTTACCCAGGTTACTACCTTTGGAACCACTCTTAAGCCATGTGGAATGGTATCAAAAGCCTTACTGAAATCTAGGTAGGCCACATCCACTGCTGCACTGTGATCTAATTCTTTGGTCACCCAGTCAAAGAAATCTATCAGATTAATTTGACATGACCTCCTTCCCATGAATCCATGCTTCCTTGGGTCTTGTAACCTGTTGGATTCAAGATATTCCACAATCCTTTCCTTCAGCAGTGTTTCCGTTACCTTTCCCACCACCAGTGTTAGACTGACTGGCCTATAATTGTTAGCCTCCTCCCTACTGCCACTTCTGTAAAGTGGTATTACATTTGCCCCCCTCCAGGCCTCTAGAACCACTCTTGTTTCTTGTTTTGCATACTTTATTTATTGAGATTTCTTAGAAACAACCAAAGACAATACTAGACAAACCCACATCCAACACATACAGTAAAATAAATAAAAATAATTAATAACAACTATATACAGTAGAATGATCCAGTGCATTGTCATACAGTATTATAAATTATGTAAAACTTAATTCAATGTAACATTATAAAAATACCCGGTGGTCAATATAATAGGTAGGGTGTAATCTAACATTTTAAGAATGAAAGCTACCATAGCTTGTAACGGTAGGTAGGTTCATCAGTGCAGGTGCTAATTTCTGCGTCATTGTAATCCTTCCCTTAAAAGCTGTGCTTCCCACTGGGGTTAGTGAGGACCGGAATGAGTCCCATGTCAGAAAAAACTTCTCAGCCTTGCCCTTGACCACATAAGATAAACACACAACAGCGAGCATTTAAATGACAAGATTACGCCACTGCATAATCGTGGGTTTAGTCCCAGAGACCCCGGTATTCAATATACAATGCCAGGCCAAGATCAACAGTACCCGTGTCCATCTGGCCAAGAGCCCCCCCATCCCTCAGGCCCCATTTCCTCAACTCCAAAAAGGAGTAAGAGAGGGTCCAATGGAATCTGGCAACCCATTAAGGCGCCTATTTCTTGGGCTGTATCTGCCCAGAAGGCCTGGAGGACTGGACATGACCAAAAATAATGGAAATAAGAGCCCAGGTCCACGCCACACCTCCCACATATCAGGGACACAGCAGGATTGAATTTGTAGAAGATTATACTGGGACAATAAAGTCTATGGATGAATGTATTAAGTGATTCTTTATATTTGTTACAGATCAGGATTCCTTTATGTAAACCTAAAATCATTTCCCAGTTTTCGTCTCAAGTCTGCATCCCTAAGTCCTGCTCCCATAGTACTTTAGTTTTGTGTGTATAGTCAGGGAGGAATTGCCTTCCGAAATGTGCTGTCTTCCTTATCAACCCTCTGGGATCCCTTCTAGCTGAATGGATGATGTGTTCAACCTGTGTCAAGGGGAAGTCTACTCCTGGTTCCCTCCCCAAGCCCCTGAAATAAGCTCTAACCTGCAGATAGCAAAAGAAATGATTGTGTGGTAGGCCAACTCCTCCCTGAAGTTCCTCAAATGAATACACTCCATCCCTTCCCCATAAAGTTCCAATACAATGTAAACCCTTTGACTCTCAGTCTTGATAGCCACTATCTCCCAAGCTGGGGACAAGAAACAGGTTCCCAGCTACAGGGAGCAACAATGTTTCCTCCCCCCTGTGCCCCAACCAGACAGCGTATCTGGCCCCAGCTCTTCAAAATGGTGGACACCAGAGAAGTAGATCACCTCAAGCCTGCATAAGACCTTTGGCCCCAATCGCGAGGTCTGTGGACAACCGCCCAGGGCAGCCTATCTCTTCCAAATCCAGCCAGCTCCCCTCCCTTGGTCTGTTGACGCAGTCCTGTACATACCGATATTGCACAGCTAGAAAATAATTTTTAATATCCAGAAAATTCAGCCCACCTTTATTGGTATCTGTGTTTAATTGCTGAAGACTAACACAGGGTCTCTTACCCTGCCAGAGAAAATTTGAAAACGCTCTCGCCAGCTGCCTGATATCTACCTTAATGGGACTGACATGCAACATTTGCATAATGTAGAGGAGCCTACTGAGCACATTCATTTTTATCAAATTTATGGCGTCCCAGCCAAGAGATGGGCAAAGTCCTCCATCGCCTCAGTTCCTCCTAGATATTCTTGATTAAAGGGGTATAATTAAGGTCATATAACGAGCCCAGATCTTTTCCCACATGTATGCCCAGATATTTAAATGATGTTATTGTCACAAATGCACTCAGCAGGTCAGGCCCTCTGCTCCCACAGTGCCAACCTCCAAGCATAGTATTGTGAACAGATAACAGACAGGGTAACCCTCCTGTCTGCTTTTGGGTCTGAATCACCTTTTGTCTCAAGTTCTTGGGGGGATTCAAACTGTGAACCTTATGCTAGCGTACCCAAATGTACAGGCTCAGGTAATATTCTCTTCGTGGGGATGCAATATATCTTTCGCCAAAGGGCACCTAACCAGGTATCCAAAATGAGCCCTTAAAACTCTATTAAAGACCTTAGGTATATTCTTACCTTTTCCCAGTTTAGTAACACCATCAACCTTTTGAACAGTTTTTGTCAGTCTTAACCCTCTATACGTCACATGCAAAAAAAGAACTGGTAGACCCAGGCAGTCTTTCAAAATAATATATTTACTAAAATGGATAAAAATATGAAAAATGTAAACACAGAACAATATATAAAAGGGCATACAATCACTTAAAATAACAAGGGCAAAACAAAAACTCCTACCACAGTTCTAGTGAGCTGTTAAATAGAACAGTCAGAGGTGCAGCCAGTACCTCCTTGAGCTCCCTCAGAACTCTTGGATGCACACCATCTGGCCCCATTGCTTTGACCACTTTCAGATTAACAAGTCCTTTCAGGATTCTCTCCTTCCTAAAAGGACTAGTGTCCCCAACCCCCACCCTCAATAGCTCCAGTCACTTTTTGGATCCCTCCTTCTACTTTCTCTGTGAGCACCAAGCAGAAGTATTTGGTGAGGATGTCTGCATTTTCCTCCTCCCTTTGCACAGTCGCCCTTCCCTTTTAACCTTACAGTCCCTACATGGTCACCCTCTTTCGCCTATATACCAATAAAATGTCTTGTCTCCCTTGTTAACACCCAAGCTGTTCTCTCTCTGCCTCCACCTTACTGGGTTTCTCCCAAGCCTCTTGTTAACTCTGACTTCACCTCCTCATCTCCTCCACCCTCTGTATCTCCTTATGCCATCTAAATGCAACCCTTTTGGCCTTTACCTTTTCTGCCACCTCTTTTGAGAACCATAATAGTCTCTTTTTCCTCCTGTTTTTGCACACTTGCTTGATGCAGAGGTTTGTCATCTTAACTATTCCCCCCTTTAACTTTTCCCTCTGTTCCTCCACCCCCTACACCCCGGTCATCCCTGAGGCATTCAAACATTTTTATAAAATCTACTTTCCTAAAGTCCAGGACCCTCGCCTTTGTGTGGTTTGATTCCACACCCATCCTTATATTGAACAACACTGTATGGTGATCCCTGGTCCCCAGATGGCCTCCCACCTTGACGTCTGCAACACTGTCCCTGTTAGTGAGTACCAGGTCCAGTATTGCCCCATCATGAGTGGGTTCACTGATTAGTCGCCTGAGCAATGCCCCCTTCAGGGAGTCCAGGATGTCACTGCTTCTAGCCTCTGTCACCTATCCATTAACCAGTTACTTACCCAACTGGAGCCCACCCCTTGACTGCTCAATTTCTTTATCAGTCTTTTGCGTGGCACAGTGTTGAAGTCCTTGCTGAAGTCCAATTAGGCCACCCCTGATCTATTTCCCTGGTCACCCAGTCAAAGAAATCAATCAGATTTGTCTGGCTTGATCTCCCCCCATGAATCCATGCTGCCTTTGGTCTTGTAGTTCATTAGATTCAAGATACTCTTCTAAGCTCTCCTTTAACATGGTTTTCATTCATTTCCCCACCACTGATGTGAGACTGACTGGCCTAAAGTTGTTTGCCTCCTCCCTGATGCCGCTGTTATGAAGCAGGACCATGTCTACTCTCCTCTAGTCCTTTGAAACCATGCCTGTTTCCAGTGAGCTATTGAATAAGTCAGTCAGTAGTGCAGCAAGCACTTCCCCGAGTTCTTCTAGTGCTCTTGAGTGAATCTCATCCAGTCCCTTGGCCTTGGCCACTTTCAGATCTGCAAGTCCCCTTAAGGACTGTTTTCACTGAAATGGACTCGTGTTCACCTCCCCCATTTTCCTGCTGCTCCCTGGTTGTCCGTTCCCCCCCTTCTACTCTGAAGACTGAGCAGAAGTACCTGTTCAAGATGTCTGCTTTCTCCTGATCCTCTTCTTTGCCATTTCCATCAGTCCTCCTCCTTATCCTCACTATCCCTCCCCTTGCTTTCCTCTTCTCACTTATGTACCTGAAGAAAGTCTTAGCCCCTTTAACTACCCCTTTGGCTATCCTTTTCCCATCTGCACCTTTGCTTTCCTCACTGCCTTACTGGATTCCCTCTGTTTTACTGGGCACATCTCTCTGTCTTCTTACCTCTGCATTTCTTTGTACTTCCTGAATGCCACCCTTTTTTTCCTTCACTACCTTGGTCACTTCCTTAGAGTACTATAATAGTCCTTTCTCCCTTTTACCTTTGCTCATCTCCTTCGAGCAGAGGTCGGTTGCCTTAATAATGCCCTCCTTTATTTTTTTTCCATTGTTCCTTTACTCCTCCCTGGCATTCATCCCCTAATAGGCAGCTTCTGAGGCAGTACCCATTTCTTTACAATCTGTCCTCCTAAAGTCCAGGACCCTCATCTTTGTGTGGTTTGCCTTGGCAAATGTCGAACCACACTGGTTCCTAGGGGACTGCCCACCATGAAGTCCGCAATTCCATCCCTTTTAATAAGTATGAGATCCAGCACTGTCTCATCAGTTGACATCTGACAGATTGAAGTCACCAGTTAGCAGCACTTCTTATTTGTTATTCTGAAGATGGCTTCCCTTAGTGCCTTATCCAAATCCTCTCTCTATGCTTGGAGGGCTTTATACTACCCTTGTAAGGATAGTGGTCCCAGCTCTTGTCTCCAAGGTGACCCACAGCATCTCCAGCGCTTCTTTTTTTGGGGGGTTCCCCGGTATTTCCATAGCCTTAATTCCCTTCCTCACATGGACTACTACCAGGGAGGAGTACAACTGGAATCTTCCAAATGGGAATGGGATCTGAGAATAATTATAATGGATGACCTAAAGATGTCCAAACAGTGCGAGGATGTGACACAACGGGTGAGTGTCATATCGGGCTGCATAAGCAAGGGGGATCACTAGCAGAAAAATGGAGGTCATCCTGCCACTCTATAGGTCTCTGGTGAGGCCACACCTGGAGTGCAACATACAGTTCTGGAGACCACAACTAAAAAAGGATATCAACAGACTGGAGACAGTGCAAAGGAGAGCTACAAAAATTATACATGGCCTGAATAACAAAAACTATGAAGAGTGTCTTAAAAACCTGAACATGTGGTGGTGGACGCATGGAACCACCTTCCTGAGGAGATTGTGGTATCAAAAACAGTGGGGGAATTGAAATAGGCTGTTGGTTAACTAGAATTTGCAACTTATCCAATAGGTAGGGAAATGGACAGACTAGGTGGGCCAAGCGGTCTTATCTGCCATCAAAGTCTATGTTTCTGTTTCTGTGCTTTGGTGTTTAATGGTTTTTTCTAGGATCATGGATTTGTTGTTCATTCACACTTATTGGCATGTCCCTTTTCTCTTTAAGGATCGCTGGAAGGTCTTCAAGCTGGCTCCTCCCACCCACCCAAGTGGTATAACCCTCGTCTCCACCCCATGATGTCAAATCTTGCTTTCCGCTGAAAGATTCAGGTTGCCTCCTCTTTGCTCTCATTTTTTGTAGGTCCTGGCTTCAAAACCTTCAGTTATTCCAAAACTTCGACTCATTCGAGTTAGCAACATTTTTTCTCATCGTTCCATCATGGAAGATAAATCTTCCCCCGGATTTCGCCAGTGCCCGTGCAGCCAACAAATGTCGTGCACTGTTCCACATACCACATGCATTTACTGTCTGGGTGTCGGCCATGACAGAAAGACTTGCGAGATGTGCCTTGCTTTTCACCCGAACGTCATTGACGATCATCTCACGCGCCTTAAATTGGGCAGGCCCGAAAAATGGAATCCTCTGGTGAAATCTAAAGAGGCCCACGAGCAGTCTCCATGGCTGCAGGATCCGCTGAACAGCTGGAGTGAATGCAGGCCTTCAAAGAAGAAGCAGTGCGGGCCCCGCGGGCTGCAGAGTCTTCCCCTCGGTTGTTTTTTGTTCCTCTTAACTTGGGCTCTACCTTTTCGGATTTCTTCCGAGAGTTGTGCCAATCTCTCCTCACTAAGGGTGAGGGACCTGCAGGCTCACTCCTCTCTGTCCTGTAAGAGGGATAAGGATCCAAATCAGTCTTTGTCTTGGCGGAGACACTCTAGGGATCATGAGCAATCTCAGTCCCAGAAGCCGGCAGTATCGACTTCGGTCGAAATTCCTTCCTTAGCCGCTGACTTCTCAGCCTTGCCATCTGGCCAGTTGACTGAGGTCTCGATCAACGAGGTTGAGATCATTCTCAATCCCATCAATCCGTTGTCGTCCATTCCGGTTGGTCAATGACTCTCTCAATAGGACCCCAGTCCTGTCTTTTTCCAATGAGGAGACCCAGCCAGCTGGGGATCCTGTTGAGGAACCATTCCCTGATCCTGGGAAGTTATTGGTCCCACCTGTGTTGGCCAGTCCGATCCAGGTCAAGATCTCAGACCCCCCTCGACTGACAGCCCGAGGAAGGCACACAAGCGCTCCAAAAAGAGGCAGTGCCATCGGTCATCTTTGTCCTTCTTGAATAAGGAGAGGCTTCAGCGGAAGCTCTGCCAATGCTACAAGGATCTGATGTGGCAACAGCTGATCCTGTCCAGGCAGAAGCGGACCACGGTCTCTACTCCGGCCATAACTTGGCTTTCGCCACCTAGGCCAAAGCAGACTCCTTTGGAACCAGTGAAATTGGTTCCCCCACCTGCGGAGCCAGCTAAACCCGCTCCAGTTCAGCCGATATCGGTCTCTCCACCGATTGTGGTGGAGCCACCACCTAAACAGCCTTTGGGAGGGGCTCCTATGAAGGAAGCTCAGTCAACCCTGGGTCTTTCTCACAAGATCTCGGTCACCCTCATGCCTTATCATCCCAGGCATATTGAGGGCAACCTTGGTGGCTGACCATTATATCCGGAAACCTCAGATTCAGATGACACCGACCTTCACTCTCACCCGCGGGATGACAAGTCGGTCGATGATCTGTCGACGGAGGTAGGCCCTTCGTCCTTTCAAGAGATTGTCTGCCTTATCTCCGATTCCACAGGGATGCCCCTGAACCAATCCAGAAATGGGCGGAGTACCCTTTCACTGACATTATCAAGAGAGGGGATACCCCAACAGAAGCCTTTCCAGTGGCTGAAGCCATTGTTGGCCTGGCCTTGGACCTTTGGCAGCCTCCTGCCCAGTGCCATCTTCCCAGATGGCCTGCAAGTATGCGGTGCCCATGGGCTCCCTCTCGGGGTTCACAAAACATCCCTTGGCCGAGAGCCTTGTGACCGCCTCTGTGTTCAGACGTACAGGCAGTTCTGCCAACACTGATAGAACCCCAGACAAGGAGTCCAAGAAACTGGACCACTCTGCCAGGAAGGTCTATGAGGCCTCCTCTTTAGGCCACCATCAGGCAAGCTTGGCCGTCATCATAGCGCACTTCTCCCATGCCCTTCTAGGGTCTTTGGACAAAGTTCTCCTGCATCTTCCCACAGATCTTCAGACTACGGTCAAGCAGGTCAAGAACCAAGGCCTTGCCATTGCCAAGCAGCAGCTTCAGACAGCTCTGGACTTTGGGGACCATTTGGTGGCAGCCATGGTTGCTTCACACCACAGGGCTTGGCTGAGGCTTTCCACCTTCATGGTAGATACCCAGCACAAACTTGCTGATGTTCCTTTCCTGGGTACCAATCTCTTCGGTCCAGGTGTGGATGGTCACCTTCAGTGAATCAAACAGTCCATTGCCACCCTGGACTCGGCTACTTCTGCTCAAAGCACTTCTGGCCCTAAGAAGCAGCAGCGGAAGAAAAATAAGCCTTTTTGACACTCTGCTTCACTGGCCCAGCAGTCTTCCTTTCAGGGAGCACAGCATCAGCAGGCACAGGCTTGGCTTCCCTTGCCCAAGCCCAAGCCCGGACCTCCCCAGGCCCGCAGAGGAGGTCAGGGTTCAAGCCCTGGACCCTCTTCCTCCAAGCCTGCCCAGTTCTTTCACATCCAAATCCATCTGTCTCACCAGTGGTTCCTCCACTTCAGAGCAGAGGGAACCTTTTACAAGTTTTGAGTCATGCCCTTCGGCCTGTCATCAGCCCCATAACTCTTAACAAAATGCATGGCAGTGGTGGCAGCCCATCTCAAGTGTTGAGGGGTCAGGGTGTACCCTTATCTCGACGATTGGCTCTTGGCAGGTTCCACCCAGCAGGAGGAGAGGTCCAGGGACCTAGCCCTCCAGACCTGCTCTCAACTTGGCCTCCTGATCAACGAGACCAAGTCGGACCTTTTGCCTTCTCAGATGATGTGCTTCATTGGGGCAGAGCGTGACTCTCACCGAGCCAGAGCTTGGCTCCCAGCAGACAGGGCAGAGGTTCTCTTCTCCTTTACCCAGTCATTTCTGGTTGGGCAATTGCACCCTGCCCGGGACTTTCTGCGCCTTCTGGGTTACATGGTGACCTGCACCACTGTGGTCCGTTGGACCAGGTGGCATAAGCGCCCACTTCAATGGGAGCTGGCTGCCCAGTGGACTCAATGCCTAGGTCATTTCAACCAGCTGATCACTGTGACCCAGAAGATGTGGGACGCTCTCCAGTGGTGGACCATCCTAGACTGGTTGCAGGAAGGGATCCTGTTTGTCCACCCCGAGCCAACGGTTGTCCTCATAACCGATACCTCTCTCAGGGGCTGGGGAGCCCACATGGTGGGACAGTGGAGCCCATGGGTTCTGGACCCCTGAGAAGTCCCGTTACCACATCAACCTGTTGGCACTCAGAGTGGTCAGACTGGCACTGACAGTATTCACTCAGCAGCTTCGGGGTCAAGTGGTTCAAGTCCAGACGGACAATACCATGACCATGTACTACCTCAACAAGCAGGGAAGCACTCTGAATCTGGACACTCTTGAGCCGACTGGAGGAAGATCTCCTAGCAATCCATGTGGCAGGAGCCTCAAATCAACTGGTGGATGCCCTCAGCCGCATAGGCGAGATATCCCACGAGTGGTCTTTCCATCCAGAGGTAGCTTACAGCCTGTTCTCCCACTGGGGCACACTGATGCGGGACCTGTTTGCCTTCAGGGAAAACACCAAGCTGAGGCTGTTTCATGCCCATCCCATCCTCCCCAGCAGGGATCGCTGCAGAGGGATGCCTTCTCGAGGCCGTGGACCCCAGGCCTCTTCTACACCCTCCCTCCATTTCCCTTGATTCACAGGGTGCTCCTCAAGGGACAGGTGATCCTGGTAGCCCCAGACTGGCCACGCCAGTTCTGGTATCCAGATCTCCTCAGCCTCAGCAACAGGCTCCCGAGGCATCTTTCAGCATACCCAGACCTGATCTCTGTCAATCAGAGAAGGTCCTCCATCCGGACCTTCATTCCCTGCACCTGACAGCCTGATACCTGAGTGGCTAGAGTTCCAGGCTTTAGGTCTCTCCGAGGATGTACTCACAATAGTTGAAGCATCCAGAAAGGAGTTGACCAGAAAGTGCTATGCCTGCAAATGGAAAAGATTTTCCATTTGGTGTCAGGGTATGGACCTGGACCCTCTGTCCTGTATCATGGCTAGTATTTTAGACAATCTTTGGTCTCTGTCCAAAGGAGGTCTTTAGTCTTCGACCCTTAAGGTGCACCTGACAGCCATCTCTGCTTACTGGGCGCGGGCCAGTCAGCAGACAGTGGCACAGGGGAAGGTTGTCTGGCGCTTTTTTAAAGGCTTGATCACATATCCCCTCCGGTGCGTGAACCTCCACCTCCGTGGGATTTACTGCTGGTCTTGGCAAAGCTCATGGACAAGCAATTCGAACCAATGCCCAAGTGTGAGATGTCACACTTTTCGTGGAAGACGGCATTCCTGGTGGCTATCACATCTGCCAGAAGGACAGGGGAGCTCCAGGTGCTTTCGGTGGACTCCCCTTCTCTAGTCTTGCACAGAGACAAGGTTGTCCTCCGCCCCCACCTGAAATTCCTCTCGAAGGTGGTGTCAGAGTTTCACCTTAACCAGGTGTTGACTCTGCCTGTGTTCTACCCAAACTACACCTCGGATGCTGAGTACAGGCTCCATACTCTGGACCTGAGACCAGCTCTCTCCTATTATAAGGAGAGGATGGCAGAAATTTGGGGAGAGATTTTCTAGCTGTTTGTTACCGATGCTGAACCCGCCTCTGGCAGACCTGCAGCAAAGCAGACGATCGCAAGATGGATTACATCTTGCATTGATCTGTGCCATAGGTTGGCAGGCAAGGAACCTCCCAGAGGGATAAGAGCTCATTCTACCCACCATACCGCTGTATTGGTGGCTGCCTCCACGGACATCCCTATCCAGGAAATCTGTTGGGCTGCCACCTGGAAGACAGAAGACACTTTCATCACCCATTACCACATCGACCTTGAGTCACGCTGGGATGCTGGTTTTGGGGCCTCAGTTTTTCAGTCTCTGTTCCCAAAGTAGGGGGTGTGAGCCTTGCCTCCCTCCTCCCAGAGAACTCCTAGGTGTCTACTGTCACAAACCCACTCAGCAGGTCAGCCCTCTAGTCCCAAAGAGCCAACCTCTGAGCGTAGTCTTGTGAACAGAACAAGGTAGCCCTCTTGTCTGTTTTGTAGATTTGAGTCACCTTAGTCCCAAGTTCTGGAGGGATTCAAATTTGTTAACTTCTTGTTAGTGTACCCAATTGTCAGGCTCAGATAATTCTGTCTTCGGGCGGGGCCAGATATCTTACCTATGGGCACCTAACCAGGTATTACAAAATGAACCCTTTTAGAACTCTATTCAAGACCCAGAGAAACTCTTAAACTGTTTCCCAGTTTGGTACACCCATAAACTCATGCACCGTGTCAGCTTTAAAACCATCTAACTTCACTTAAAACCAAAGAAATGTTTCAAGGCACACCAGGCAGTTTCTATTTTTAAAATATATCTCTACTAAACAAAAGGTAAAATAGTAAACAGTAATATACAGAACTCTTATCACAAAAACATACAGGTCATTAAACAAAAAGGTGTAAAAGTGCAACTATATTTCCTATCCACCCAAAATACTTATCTGCTAAAGGCTTGATGTTGCTGCTTCAAAGTCAGGTAAAGAAGTCATTCTACGAAACCAGAATCATAGTTTTTAAAAGCTGGTTTCTCCAGCCCCCTGGATGAGGTTACTGTACTTCCTCCCTATCAGGATATTATTACTAAAAATATATCTCTACAGGAAACAGGATCCTTATATGGCAATAAGATCCTGTCTTTCTCAGCATAATATCAATTCTCAAATGACACCTCTTTGATGAAAAAGGGTCTTCCTGATCTTCACAGATATCAAAGCCTTTTTAATTTCACAGAGAGGTGTCATACCCTGCTTTCCTTTCCTGTAAACGTTGTAAAATGGATATGTTCTTTCCTGCCAACTCGGCTACTGATAATAGAACTAGCTAAACAGGATGCCCCTGATTTTAGGTACCTTTTAGCCCTACAATTATCTTGGCCTTGCAGGTGTTAGATTTTTTTTTATGTAAGTTCTTGTGTGTGTGGTCATCTTACATACTGAGATCTGGGGGGTGAGTGAGGGAGGGAGGTCACGTCAAGTGTACTGGCATTTCCAGCAGACAAATTCAGTACCACATTTCTGTTATTTTTAAGAAATAAAAAATGATACAGCACTCAGAGCTGGCTGTCTATGTCACATCTGCCAATAAGTGTGAATGAACAACACATCCACGATTCTAGAAAAACAGGTTATTCCCCTGTAACAGTAGTTCTAGGAGTGGTATATGTTGTTCATCCACACGGACCCACCTGACCTCCCTGGCTGCGATGTACAAACCTGACTTCCAGCAGGCTAAGATCTGGTGTCATGGGGCGGAGCTGAGGGCTATACCACCCGGCTGGGTGGGAGGAGCCAGCTTGAAGACCTTCCAGTGATCCTTAAAGGGGAAAGGGACATGATAATAAGTGTGGATGAACGACATATACCACTCCTATGCCTACTGTTACAGGTGAGTAACTTGTTTTTATGATCTGCATAACCTATTGCTCTGTCTATACAGGTACTTAGAGCCTTGGAGGGGTGCCTTTTACAAGTTAAATAAACCAAACAAAACCAAACAGTGGTGTTACACCAGATGTACTAACTAGCGATGTAATACATGGTTTCATTCATTTTATGTTGGAAAGCTGCAGTCTAAAAAGCTCGTAATCACAGTGTTCTGACATCAGCAAATCATAATACCACTGATCTGACATCAGATGGATGCTGTTATGATTTAGAATGCTGTTCACTCCTGTTAACTGATTCATGGGCTGGCAGTATAGCCTAGAGGTTAGAGTAACAAGCTGTGAACAGGCTTTCTACATCCAGCAGACCAGATCTGGGTTCGATTCTCACAACCTCCACTTGCAATACTGTGTGACTCTGAGCAAGTCACCTAACCACCCAGTGTTCCCAGGTTGCCCCTGAAAACAGGCACTTGTGCCTAGTGGGCCTTACCTGGTTACCAAAGACTAAAAAAAATGCAGTATTAAACCATGACAGGAGCTGTGGAGACAGTGGTCATTTGTGGGCATCTTTTCAAAAAGAAACTGATGGTGTAAGATTATACTTTGTGTCTGGACTGTACCTGACGTGAATGAAGTGAGCGGCGTAAAGCTGGTGAGTAAAAATGTAGTTGGTCTGGCAGTTGGGCACGTATGGGGGAGTGAAGTAAGTGAAGCAATTGGGGGTCACTGAATTTTTATTGTTGGCGGGCAATCTCAGATGAAACAGATAGAGGGCCATGTGTTACAAAAAACAACAGATGGCTCTCTATCTGTTACAGAGCATTTAACTCCATCGCAGCATTCCAGTGACATAAACTTCTCAAGCTTCGCTCTCGAGGTTTATGATGTCGCTGAAATTCCTCAATGGAGTTACAGCTGCATAACAGACAGAGGGCCGTTCTAAAACTCATTAATTCACTCCATATAGTTACTATAGTGCCACACCCAGTTGTTTTTAAATTCCTTTCCGTCCACTGACAGTAGCACTTGCTCCCTATGGGTGGAAAAATGGTTAAAACAGATTTTGTGCTTTAAAGTGACTCAAATATGGCTCTGATAATGATCAGAACATTTTAAAGGGACTCTGCCAACCCCCTTAGGCCTCAAAGTGTCCCTAGTTTAAAAAACACATTTTATGATTGTTTTCATTCTATAGAGACTGTTGATACAGCTGGTAGTTTTATTCAGAGCCCTCTTTTCTTTTAAAAAGTGAAAAACTTACCACCCACCATACTGGTGTTACCACAGAAAAACATGCTGGTTTACATTTCTTGACCAGCTCTTGCTGCATCTTTTCTGGACTCAGGAACACCCCCAACACAATCTTGCCACTGATTATGCAGTGGGAGTAGCGCAGACTATTGTATCATGAGTGGCTGCACTGTTTTAGGGGGTTGCTAATGCTCAGGAAGGGTGCACTAAGAGTAGTTCAATGACAGAAACAAAGCTGGGCATAGCTATGCATTACCATACATTTTGGTTCTAATAAGCAAGGAGGCAGATAAAACAACCAGCAGCATCAATGAATTTTAGAGGAAGTAAGCAATCGTAAAATGTGGGGTTTTACCTAAAAATAATACGATGCAGAAAAGGTTGACAGTTCCCCTTTATGGCATATTAGGACCCCTCAGAACTGTAGAACATTTTGTGGTTCTCCCATCCTTACTTCTAGGAGTGTGGATATGTTGTTCACCCACACTGTCTGGCATGTCCCTTTCCCCTTTAAATATGGCCAGAAGTCTTCAAGCTGGCTCCTACCACCCACCTGGGTGGTAAATACCTCAGCTCCGTCCCATGACGCCAGATTTTCCTTTCCGCTGGAAGATTCAGGTTCCTTCGTGCTACTTTAGCAGTTCGCAGGCCCTGGATTCGTAACGTCGGTTTTCACCGCAAATTACCATGAAACTCATCAGAGTTTACAACTCCGTTTACAGCGCATCGGACGTGGAGGACAAATCATCCCCTGGATTTCACCGGTGTCCCTGCAGCCAGAAAATGTTGTGCACCAATCCCCACCTCTCGTGTGTCTATTGCCTAGGTGACATCTTGTACCTTCTGTTTGGCCTTCCATCCCAACATTCTGGACGACCGCAAGGCATGCCTAAAATTGGGAAGACCGGAACTCAAAAACCCGCTGGTGAAATCTAAGGAGGCAAGGTGGTCGGTTTCCGCGGCCGCAGGATCCACCGAGCAGCTAGAGCAGATGGCTGCTTTCGAGGAGGAAGTGGCTCAGGCTTCAGCCAGTCACAGTTTTTTCATTCCTCTAAACCTTGGCTCAACCTTTTCGGGCTCCTTTAGGGAGTTGTGCCAGTCTCTCCCCACGAGGGGTGAGGCACCCTCAAGCTCGCATTCCTCCCACCCTCAGAAGAGGGATAAGGACCCCAAGTCTTCTTCCAGGTCTTCTTCTTCTAGAAGGAGACACTTCTGGGACCGAGAGAGGTCTGAGTCCCAGGAACATGCGGTCTTGACTTCGGTCGAGATCACTTCCTTGGCCGCCGGCTTTACGGATCTTCCGTCTGGCCAAGGCACCGAGACCAAGGAAATGGCTGAACCTGCCGAGATTACTGTCAATCCAATCGAGCCTTTGTCACCTACTGTGGTCAACAATTCCTTAGAAAGGACGCCTGTCCTTTCCTTTCCTGATGAGGATACACTGCCCTCGGGTGTCCCGATCGAGGAAAAGGTGCCGGAACCTCGGTTCTCACCGACTCTGGTGTCCCCCAGTCGAATGAACCAACCCCATCGGTCTCGATTAAGGACCAGGACCCCTTTGGTCGAACGGTCGAAAAAGGGCCACAAACATTCACAAAAGAGGCGCTGCCATCGGTCCTCATCCTCCTCGGATGAGGAGAGGCTTCGATGGAAACTCCATCGATGCTATGAGGACTTGAAGTGGCAACAGCTGATTCTGACCAGGCAGAAGCCGTCTCCGCTGGCCGCCCTGGCCATTACTTGGCTTCCGCCTCCTAAGCTGGCGTCAACGCCTCTGGAACCGAAGGCCTCGGTTCCACCTCCCGTGGGACCAGTGCGTATCCCGGCTCTGCCTATTCTGGTTTCTCCACCGATTTTGGTGGAGCCACTGCCAAAGCAGCCTCAAGGAGGGGCTCCCTTGAAAGAGGACCATGCAGACACCAGGCTTACCAGACGTCTGTCCATTATGGTCACCCCCGACGGATCGAAGGGGACGTAGGCGGTAGGCCATTGTACCCCAACTCTTCGGATTCTGATGACATGGGGTTACACTCTCATCCAGGAGTTGATAAGTCATCCGTGGCTGGACTGGAGGAAGACCCTTCCTCCTTTCAGGGCATTCTCCGCCTGATCTCCCAGTCCACGGGAATGACCCTCAAAAAGGGGGATACCCTGACGGAAGCCTTTCCAGTGGCCAAAGCCATTGTTGGTCTGGCCCTTGTGCTTTGGGCAGCGTCCTGCTTCCTGTCCAGCCCCATTTGCCCACATTGCCCGCAAGTATACGGTGCCCATGGGGTCCCTGGTGGGGATCACAGAGCATCCTTTGGCTGAAAACCTAGTGACTGCTTCTGTGTTCAGACGTAGTGGTAGCTCAGCTGACACCCCCAGACAAGGAGTCCAAGAATATGGACCATTCTGCCCGTAAGGTCTATGTGGCCTCCTTCTTAGGCCTTCATCAGGCCAGCTCGACTATGATCATGGCACACTTCTCTCATGCCCTCCGTGGGTCATTGGATGAAGTCCTCCCTCATCTCCCCGGTGGACATACAGACCACAGTGAAGCAAGTCCATGATCAGGGCCGTGCTGTTGCAAAACAGCAGCTCCAGATGGCCCTGGACAGTGGAGATTCCTGTGCCCGCTCTTTGGCAGCCACAGTGGCCACTCACCGCAGGGCTTGGCTGAGGCTATCCTCCTTCCTGGGAGATACCCAGCACAAGTTAGCTGGAGTGCCCTTCCTAGGCACCGACCTCTTCAGTCCAGGAGTGGCTGGTCACCTCCAGCGCATTGAGCAGTCCAGTGCCACCTTGGATGCTACCTCTGTGAAGGGTTCTGTGGGCCAGAACCAGCAGAAGCGCAAGAAGAAGCCTTTTCGGCACTCTTCCCCTGCGGTTAGACAGCCCTCCTATCAAGGAGGCCAGCAGCTACAGCAGGCTCAAGCTTGGCGCCCCAGGCCCGTGAAGGGTCTTCAGCAGCCCCATAAAGGAGGCCAAGGTGCCGGTCCAGGAGCCTCCTACTCCTCTAAGCCTGCCCAGTGACGGGTTGGGGGTTGCCACCCCTACACCCATCACACCAGCTCTGGGTCCTCCCGTGGGGGGCCGGCTCCGCCACTTTCTTTCCATCTAGTCCGATATCACCTCGGACAGGTGGGTCCTAGAAGTGCTCGGTCAGGGACTGCCTCTGGAATTCGAGCAGTACCCTCCCAGCCGAGCCCGCGCCCCCTCGGGAGGAAAGGATCTCAGCTCGCACTCAGTCAGCTCTTCGAGATGACATTGCTTAGCTCCTTCGCAAAGAGGCAGTAGCTCCAGTGCTGGATCCTCCTACAGACTCAGGCTTCATCTCCAGGTACTTCCAGGTGCCCAAGCGGATGGGGGGGTTGGTGCCCACTCCTAGATCTCCATGACCTGAATCAATATCTCAGGTCTCGCACCTTCTGGATGGTGACTCTGAACCAGATCATACCATCCCTGGAGCAAAACATGTGGTTCTGTTCACTGGATCTTCAGGATGCATTCTTCCACGTCCCAATCCATCCGTCCCATCAGCGGTTCCTCCGCTTCAGGGTTGAAGAAACCCTGTACGAGTTCCAAGCCATCATGCCATTTGGTCTGTCATCGGCCCCGAGGGTCTTCACCAAGTGCATCGCAGTGGTGGCAGCCCACCTCCGACATCGCGAAGTTTGATTTTACACTTATCTCAATGACTGGCCCTTGGCAGGTTCCTCCCTGCAGGAGGTGGAGAGATCCAGGGATCTGGCTCTTCGAACCTGCTCCCAACTAGGCCTCCTGATCAACGAGGCCAAGTCGGAACTCATGCCCTCTCAGGTGATGGGCTTTATTGGGGCAGAGCTCAACTCGTCAAGCCAGAGCTCGGCTCCCGGCGGACAGGGCGGAGGTTCTTTCCTCCTTTGCCCAATCATTTCTGGTTGGGCATTTGTGCCCTGCCCGGGACTTCCTGCACCTTCTGGGTTACATGGCGGTGTGCACCTCAGTGGTCCATTGGGCCAGATGGGACATGCGCCCCCTCCAATAGGAGCTGGCCGCTCAGTGGACTCAGCACCATGGTCACTTCGACCGGCTGATCTCTGTGACCCAGAAGATGTGGGATGCTCTCCAATGGTGGACCGCCCCAGATCGGTTGCAGGAAGGGATCCCATTTGTCTGAGCTGACGGTCGTTCTCACAACCGATGCCTTTCTCATGGGCTGGGGAGCCCACATGGGGGGACAACAAAGCCCATGGGTTCTGGACCTCAGAGGAGTCCCAATGCCACATCAACCTGTTGGAGCTCACAGCAGTCAGACTGGCACTGTCAGCTTTCGCTCCCCAGCTCCAGGGTCAAGTGGTTCAAGTCCAGATGGACAATACCATGACCATGTACTACCTCAACAAACAGGGCGGCACGCACTCTCGTCTGCTTTGCAGGGAGGCACTCCACATCTGGACCCTCGTCAGCTGGTTGGAGGCAGGTCTCCCAGCCATTCATGTTGCAGGAGTCTCGAACCAGCTGGCCGATGCTCTCAGCCACATAGGCCAGACATCCCACAAGAGGTCTCTCCATCCAGAGGTAGCTCACAACTTGTTCTCCCACTGGGGCAAACCGTTGGTGGACCTGTTTGCCTCCAGGGAGAACACCAAGCTGAGGCTGTTCCATGCCCCCCCCCCCAGCAGGGCTTGCTGCAGGGGGATGCCTTCTCGAGGCCATGGACCCCAGGCCTCCTCTATGCCTTCCCTCCATTTCCCTTGATCCACAAGGTGTTACTCAAGGTGAGGAGGGACAAGGCGAAGGTGATCCTGGTAGCCCCAGACTGGCTGCGCCAGTTCTGGTACCCAGATCTCCTCTCAGCCTCAGCTGCAGGCCCCCGGAGTGGCTTTGTACATGTCCGGACCTGATATCTCTGAACCGGGGAAGGTATTTCATCTGGACCTTCAATTCCTGCACCTCACAGCCTGATACCTGAGCGGCTAGAGTTCCAGGCTCTGGGTCTTTCCGAGGATGTCTACACTGTGGTGGAGGCATCTCGTAAGGAATCGACCAGGAAATGTTACACCTTCAAATGGAACAGATTTTCCATTTGGTGTCAGGGTAAGAGTCTTGACCCCTTATCCTGCTCTGTGGCTAACATTCTCGACTACCTGTGGTCTCTCTCTTCAAAAGGGGTCTGTGGTCATCGACCCTTAGGGTGCACCTGGCAGCCATTTCTGCTGACCGGGCACAGGCCAGTCAGACGACATTGGCGCAGGAGACAGTGGTCAGGTGCTTCTTCAAGGCCTGGATCACATATCCCCTCCAGTGTGCGATCCTCCACCTCTGTGGGATCTGTTGCTGGTTTTGGCAAAGCTCATAGGCAAGCCATTTGAACCCATGCACAAGTGTGAGCTGTCACACTTGTCATGGAAGACGTCCTTCCTGGTGGCTATCACGTCAGCCAGAAGGACAGGAGAGCTCCAGGCACTTTCGGTGGACTCCTCTTATCTGGTCTTTCACAGGGACAAAGGTGTCCTGCACCCCCACCCAAAATTCCTTCTGAAGGTGGTATCAGAGGTTCATGTTAACCAGGTGTTAACTCTGCCAGTATACTATCCTAATTACACCTCAGACGCTGAGTACAGGCTCCATACTTTGGACCTGAGACATGCTCTCTCCTATTATAAGGAGAGAATGGTGGAAATTCGGGGAGAGGTTCGCCAGCTGTTTGTCACCTACGCTGAAGCTGCTTCTGGCAGACCTGCAGCCAAACGGACCATTGCAAGGTGGATTACATCATGCATAGGTCTGTGCTATGAGTTGGCGGGCAAGGAGCCTCCCAGAGGGATAAGAGCTAATTCTACCCGCCATACTGCTGCATCAGTGGCTGCTTCCGGGACATCCCTATCCAGGAAATCTGTCGGGCCGCTACCTGGAAGTCAACAAACACCTTTATCATCCACTACCACATCGACCTTGATTCACGCCGGGATGCTGGTTTTGGGGCCTCAGTTCTCCAATCTCTATTTCCCAAGTATGGGGTGTGCGCCTTGTCTCCCTGTTCCCAGGGAACTGCTTGAAGTCTGCCAGAGAGTGTGGATGAACAACATATCTACGCTCCTAGAAGAACAGGTTACTCACCTGTAACAGTAGTTCTAGGAGTGGTATATGTTGTTCATCCATACGTATCCACCCAACCTCCCCGGCTTTAAGCGCACAACCTTGCTTCCAGCAGGCTAATATTTGGCGTCATGGGGCAGAGCCGAGGTATTTACCACCCAGGTGGGTGGGAGGAGCCAGCTTGAAGACTTCCAGTGAGTTTTAAAGGGGAAAGGGACATGCCAGAGAGTGTGGATGAACAACATATACCACTCCTAGAACTACTGTTACAGATGAGTAACCTATTCTTATTTATCACTGAAACCTGCACACCTAAATCAGTGAGCTGCTAATTCACCACTGATACTTACACGAGTAGACTGTTGACCTGCATATTCACCACTGAACTAATGCACATAACACTGGGACCTGCTTACTTGCAACTAAACATACACACATTGTGTTGTAATCTGCTGTTGCACCACTGACAACAGTACACAAACTTGTGTGATTTGCTGTTATTCACTTCTGAAATTAATACACAGAATTCTTTGAACTACGGTTATTTACCTGACACTGATGCATCTGATTTGGACATTTGCATATTCATCCCCATGGGGGGGGGGGGGTCGTCACACCAGCAGTAACAACTGCTGCATATGCTCCAAAGAGGCCTCATGTTCCCTGGGTACTGTGCTCAGGTTCCCTCACTTGAAGGTGAACAGTAAACCAGCAGATTCTGACTGTTAGCCTTGGCTCAGAACTTAAACCCAGGCCCCCTGCGTTAATAAATATGAAACAGTACTGACGTTTGTGCCTCGAAGAGTACTGCTGGACTAGTGGCTTTGAAGACTTTGTTCAAATAGCAGTGATAGTATGAAAGTGGTCACATTTTGTCTGTGCTGTTACAGGGGCTGCCTGGTGCAAGAGGAGAACAGGGCCCTCCGGGACCTATAGGACCACCAGGACAACAGGGTTCACCCGTAAGTCTGAAATACTTTGAACTTTCAAGAAGTTGATAATTGTATTGGGGGCCGGGGGATTCCTGAAACAGTCCTCCTTGGTGTTGAGGTCACACATAAATGTAGCTAACCATACCCTATTAATCCTGCATTGGACCTAGTTCTACCGGATTTGTTTTGTACTGTAAGCATGTGTGTATTTATGCCTGTGTTTGTGTGTGCAAGTACAGAATGTACAGTGGAGCGTACCACGATGCAGTGCAGAGTCTCAGGTTACTGCATGACAAAGGGGTAAACTGCCATTGAAAGTGCCTTAGTTTTGCAGAAACTCTGCTGTAGAATGTTGCAGTATTGCTTTGCATCCTGACAGGCTCCCCTGTATGTCTGTATATGTGAGTTGAGTACATACTCTGTCTGCATGGGTGTATATGTGCAGTTATTTTGTTTGTTTGTGTGTGAGTAGATATGTATGCAATAAGACATGCCTGGGTGTAAAATATAAGTCAATAATTGTATGCCTTGAGTGTGGTGTTAGGCACTAGGTACTTGCACCGAGTGCCTTTAAACAGCCACTGACGCCTTGAGAAGAACATTCAAAAACGTAATATTTGGACACAAAGCAGCTTATATTTCTCATCGGTTGTGTTTCCATCCCTCTTACTTATTACTAGGGTCATTTTCTTTAAAAACAGGATACTTGTTTCTTGAGGTTTCATCAGCTCCTATTGCTTCCTCCCAACCTGATGTGATGATACTTTCCTTGTGACATCATAGTCCCACGGCAACAGACTGTGATGTCACAACAGGGCATTATGATTTCAAGTAGAGAATAAGCTATAGAGGCAGATTAACATTGAGGGATAAAGATATTATTTTTATGGGAATTTCTTTAGTATTAAATAATGGAGAGGAGAAATCTACACAAGCTATGTGAAATACAAACTGACTTGTGTCTAAATATTATGTTTACCAAAGTTTTCCCAAAGGTGTCAGCTGCTCTTTAAGCACATAAGGAAAGTGTGATTATTGACCATAAGTTTACATTGCTGAAGTATTTTATTCGACATATAACATGGGTTTTACTTAAAAGTGTTTTAAAAAGTTTTGTTTTGTGATTTTATTAAATAAAAATGTTTGCTGTTTAAAATAATGAGTAGAAGACAAAAACATGAATCTTCCCTGTTATCAGTCTTCACCATTCATTGCCAGTGGGTATAAGCTGGAGGTGCAGTACCCCATGGAAGCATTTTCTTTTCCCAAAAAGGGGAGGAGTCGAAGCCAGGGGTGGCACCGCCCTCGAAGCCGACATAATGTGTGGCGCTCGAAGGTTGGCCAGTAACTAACGTTGACTCCTCCTGCACCTCAGTTCTGCTTCTTCTGCCATACAGTGTGCAGCTACCTCGTGTTCTAGCAGAAGAAAACGACACCATTGCAGCCTACTTGATCCATCGACGCCTTTTCAGTTCTACCATCGCCACATCCCTTACACTGTGTCATATTTTTCGATCTTCATACTGGTAAGATCTTTCCTTTTTCTTTATTTGGTGCCAAGTCTGTTGCTGGAATTTATTTGTTCGTGAGTCATGCCAGGCTCAGGGGACAAAAAGAAAAAATCTTTGAAAGTGGTCCAGCCCCCAGTGCATCGGTGTCCCTGTGGCTGGCAGATTTCCATTATGGACCAGCATAGCCATTGCCTGGCTTGCCTGGGTCCAAATCATGATATGGACCATTGCAATGCCTGCTTCTCCATGGATCACAGAGTGACTGAATACTGCACGTTTAAGGTCGGCTGCACCCTGCCGACCTTCGGAGGGTGGCATTGTACTCGGGATGCCAGTTGCAAGTCCCTCAACCCTTCCTCTAGGTCCCCTCCCAGTTCTATACAGACTGTGGAGGAGGGGACTCTGCCCCTTTGAGCCTCGACAGGGTAGAGGTTTATTCTGTAGTGCTGGAGGTGCAGTCGGTCTCCTCCAGGGGCCAGGCTGGGGGCACCATGTTGGCTGTTACCTCCTCTGAGATGCAGGCTCCCCCAGTGTCACAGCCTATGCTTGCGGGACCCAGCCCTGTGGTTTCCTCTGTGCCATCTGTCACAGCCACTCTTGATTCTGGAGCCATCCGTGGCTCTGGTGAGCAGGGCGGCACCGTGGGCGGTACTGGGTCCTTCCGCAACACTGTTTGCAGTGCCAAGGGTAGGAGGGCCTTGGGGGTAGCCTCTCTGGAAGTCTTCTGGATCTCTTCAGAGGAGGAGGATGATCACGAGGAGGATCCAGACCTGCAACCCAACTCCTTGGAATTCCAGGGCTCGCCTCAGCCCAGTACCAGGGTGCTCTCCCAATCCCCTCTTCTTTTGGGGCCAGTTGTTGCAATTGGCGCAGGCCCCGGCACTAGCCCCCATGCCGGGAGCCTCTCTGGTGCTTCTGGCAGTGCCAGAGGGGTGCCTTGTGTTGGTTGTGATTCTGATCCAGCAGGAATTGAGTCTTCTGGCCCCGGATCACGGGTTGCCAGCCAGCTTCCTCGTGGATGCATCGAGGGCAGGGGAGTCCTTGCGATTGAGAACAATGAAAAGGTCCGACTTGGAGTTGGTGGAGGTAAGGGGCAAGGTGAGGAGTAACTCTCTTTCCCCTTGGAGCCCTACTGGGCTTGGGGAGAAGCCACAGTACTAAACCTTCCTTCTCTCCCTCATCTTCTTCAAGTGAGTCCTTGTTGCATGGGGCTAGGGGCCACCCTTTTGGCTGGTTCCATTCCAGAAAGCATTGTACTCTACCTGGTAGTGTCCATCATTCCCTTCTCCAGCCCCAGTGGACCGCCAGTACAGGTATTACACACCCCATGGGTCTCCAGGAGCATTGCCTGACCTCACTTCAGGAGTGAATCTCCTGGATACCCCTAACAGGCATAGAAACCCAAGGCTCAACCAGCCTCCAGAGGCTGACTATGCAGAGCTTGACTAATGGGGGAGGAGAGTCTTTTCTGTGGCATGCCTTATGCTCTGTATGGCATCACATCAGGCCCATCATGCTGCCTGCAACAGGCACCTATGATCAATGCAAGGCCACGCGCTAGCATCAATGCCTGATATGGAGGCACCCAGGCAAGCCATCGCCCTCTCTGCATGAAGTCTGGAGCTTGCAAGGCACCAGGCAAGGGCATTGAATGATGCCATTGAGGTCGCATCCAGGCTAGTGGGGACAGCAATCTGCATTAGGCGGACGGCGTGGCATCACCATTCTCGGTTAATATCTCTGGCCCAATGAAGGGTACTTGCCTCCTCCTTCCGGGGGACCCACCTCTTGTCCTGCACAGTGAGATGGAAACTTCAGGGGTGACTTCCATCACCCAAGCAAAGGGAGACCCCACCTCACCCTGACCAGTCACGGGCCTAACTTGACCTGTGTGGGTCTCCTCTACTTGTGTCTCCCCTACAGGTGGCTGAGGGAAGAATTTCCCTCAGGGAGGTACTAGGTCCCCTTCAGGGGGCTTGGTAATCACTCACCAGTGATGAATGGTGAAGATTGATACAGGGAAGATATGAAAATTATGTACCTATTGTAATTCTTTTTTTTTTGTAAACGATTTTTATCTCCTGCCATCCTGGAGCTCTCTCTAGTGACCCTCACTGATCGCCACCACGCTACCACCTGCCTGAAGCTCGCCCCACTGGGAAATCAGGGACAGACACTCCCCCACCTACCTGATCCATCTTCCAGGCCCACCATCACTGCACCAAGGCAGGACAGGGGAATCGGGAGAGCCAGTGAGTTGAGTCCGGCATTAGGTGTGTGGCAGTGGGGCATGGGAGAGCACCATCGCCTATTCAGGGAGCAGGGTTTTTCTCCTTGTGTGTGTTGCCCATGGAGCATGGACATGCAATGGTGTGTGTACACCGAGCATGCTGACACCCACCACCACTCCACCCGTATGTACGGCACCACTAACTGCAGTGCCTTTGATCTCCACCAGAGGCCACTGGCAAGTGATGCAAGCCCACTACCCACTCCAGGAGAGGATAACAGTCCTCGGACTCAAATCCTCTCCACTCAACTGACCCCCGGCGGCCCAAGTCCATTCCGGAACCCAGGTCACCAGTGTGGCACAAGGTGTGGCATCCAGTGCCTCAACCCTCCATGCCAACGGGCCGGCACACCTATCGTAATTCTTGATCTTCCTGTATATCTTCACCATTCATCACTGCTTCCTGCCCTCCATCCCTTCTTGGGCCACAGTCTGTAGGCAATGCCTTCTCCCTGCTTGCTCTCCCCTCAGTTGAGGCCAATTGTGGGCGTGATCCCACTGTTACCGCCAGGTTCTCTGCTCCTTCCATGAAGCAGCAGAGACCCACTGGGAGAGGGAGAAATCAGGGTGCTTCCCCTCATTTCTTCAGTGGGGCTCCCCTGGGCCCTCTTCTTGAGGCCCTGATAGGGAATCCTTCCTCTGGTCTGTCCTGGATTTTTCTTAGAGGCTGACTGTCTAACTCAGGTCTCCTGCCTGGAGGGGGAGATTCCTGTCGAGGTCAAGGGGAACTCAGGAGGGCCCCTGGGGACCCCAGCCCCCCCTTTCCTTCTAGGGTCATGACCCCTTCCTTTCTGGTCCCTGGATGAGTTCATCTGGGGCAGGGTCCCCTTTCTGGGATCTATTAGATCTGTATGAGGGGGGGACCTCTTCCAGGATATCCCCTTGCCCTCCTGCTTTTCGGCAGAGGACACAATGTCCATCCTTGAGCCCCTTTGCTAGGGAAGTCTCTAGTGCAAGGAGACCCTGCCTCTGGGCTGTTTCTTTCCCCACCCTACAGTTTTTAGGACGGGGGAGACCCTTGCCACTCCCCCCGCCATCTGCTCCGGACTAGGCAGAGAGCATTTTCAAGCCTGGTGCCTGGATAGTTTCTTTCCTGCTGGATCGGTGCCCAGCATTGCCTTCCCTGCTTTCTTTCATGTCAGGGATTTTGCGTTTGCTCCTCCTTTAAAAAAAAAAAAAAATAATAAACTCTCAGGCGAGGAGCTGGCATTGGGAGTTGTGCCTCTTTCCTTGGTCCTCAGGGAGTCCTTGGACCACTGCTGGGGTGTGGTGGGGTCTCCCATCTCCTCTCCTCTCTGTTTCTTTCTATATTTCTCCTCTTTTCCTTCCTTCTCCCTTACTCTATCCCTCCCTTGCCCACCCAGTGGTTAGGACCCACTATTCCAGACCCCTAGGTTCCTCTCTTCTGTCCTCTGGCCAGCGTTATTCCTTTTTCTGTTTCTATCCTTTCCTTTTACCTATTCTTTGGGCTCTCTTGCCCCACCCTCTGTCCTTTCTCTAACTCTACTTTCACTCTCCAGCATGCAGAACTGAGATGGAGAAGGAGTCGATGTCAGTTACTAGCCAACCCTCGATCGACACATAGTACATCTGCCTCAAGGGCGGTGCCACCCCCGGCATCGGCTCCTTCTCTTTTTGGAAAAAAAAATGCTCCCATGGGGTACTGCACCTCTGGCTTATACCCACCAGTGATGAATGGTGAAGATATACAGGAAGATCAAGAATTATGACAGATACGTAATTTTCATTTCCAGCTGAAGCAGTTTGATATTGTAGCTGAACCTGTTGCACAAGCTAAACAAGTTCATGATAGAGTGAAGGGGAAAAATAAGGGTAAAGAGGGGGCAGATGGAGGGGAAGGGCTGATTGAGGGTGAGGGACAGGGTCATTAGCTAATGCTGAGGACCTGCAATATGAGTAGACTCGGTAGGCCTAATGACCTTATTCTGCTGGCTTTGTCATACGTTCTTATGTCTGTAGGAATGTAGTTATGGCCAAATAATTACACCCTTATACTTATTTTTCAGCCAGTCAAGTGACTGGAATATTCTTTACTATGATATAATGTCTGTGTGTGTGTGTGTGTGTGTGTGTGTGTGTGTACATGGGGGATGTTCTTGCCATTATTATAAGAGGAAAACAGGAGGAACACTTCAAAGTCAGAGCTGAAGGTCTCAGTATTTTTCCGAGTGTATCATGATTGGAGTGGGGAATCTTACATCTTAAACTTCAGATTGATTTTGCCACCCTCTGCTGATCCTACTGAGAGTTCTGAATCTTCTCAGACAACTGGGGAAGGTAGCAGAAGATGTCTTGCATTCTAGTTTAATGCCGAAGGTGAGAAACTGTGGCGGGAGTTAGACTGGCCCACCAGAATACCTGGAAATTTCCAGGTGTGCCCCTTTCGTTGGGAATCTGGCCACCTACTAAACACTGCAAATCTGTACATTTATTATCTGTTTTCTAATAAAATGGGGTATTTGAGGCACTGCAAATATATGTAAAGTGCAAACAAAGGTAGTGTAGCACATTTAGGTGGACTGCTGATACTTTCCAGGTGAGCCCCCTATACTCCTGTATGACTGTGGCTGTGGTAGGCAGATTCGGACAGGAATAACTGAAACACTGTTGTACATTGTTGAACTGTAGTGTGTGTGTGCTGTACATACTGTATATACATGTATAAATCATACAGTAAAGAAAGGTTCTGTTATCAGAATCGAGCAAGATTTGTCCCAAACTTAATACAGTGTAGCGATGTTGAAACTGATCAAGAAAAGAATATCCTAGAACCTGGCTGGTTCTTAAAGATTCTTATATTTAGACCCCAAAATATCCTCCCTTTAAAAACCTATTTTGAGTCATCCCATGGGTACAGCAGTAGCATTGTTGCTCGCAGTGGCAGTGACCTGGGTTCAAGAACAAGCCTGTGTTATTTGGATGGCCTGCAGGGGGAGGAGCCCTGGGCATCCCGGAGGATGCTTTCCTTCCCCAGGAAGAGAGGTTATTCACCTTCATCATGCTAGCACCACCTTGTTGACCACAGTGACAAAGTGGCTGGGGAGGGGGGATGCTGATTGGCTCCATGTGTGCGTGCATGGGTACTCACACACTGGAACCCTTGCCACTGATGTCACAGTGAATGGATGAAATATGTCGGAAAGCACCAGCCTAGCAGGATGATGCATATAGCTGGTGCTCCAAGACTCCACGCTGACTGCCATGAGCATGCCACCGAATAAGGACACCAGGACACCGGGGGGGGGGGTACCACCCCAAAGGCCCTGCCATGGGAAATTCCAGGGGCAGTAAAGAGCCTTGAAAAGTTGGTGATGGGGCTGTGAGGTTGCTGGTGAGCTGATGGCAGTGAGGGCTGAAGAGAATGGTGTTTAAATAGGAAATTAAAAAATGCGTTTGAAAAGCTTGTAAAACAAATAATTAACGTGTAATTGGCATATCATTACTGTGTGAATGTATGAAAAGTACCACATTTGGAAACAAGAACTCAGGGCTGGGTCCATGGCACTGGGTGGTAATGGATGACACTGGCGGGCTGGTGACCTGAGTTTGTACCCCAAACCCAGGATGTCAGGAGCGGAGGCCAGAGGGGAGGTTGAAAGAGTGCCTGTGAAGATGCTGTCCTCCGGGGGGGGGGAAGGAAAGGTGTACACTTCTGGGAGAGCGGCACCTGGTGGCTGTGTAGGGTCACTGCTGGAGTGGGTGACCACATGCTGGTGGGCCCCACTCCCAGGGTGTTGATGTGGTGCACACTGTAGTTGGGAGCTGGGGATGGTCGGGGAGAACAAGTGGAAATTAAATCCCAGGAAACTATGGGTGACGACTTCCTTGTGTGCTCCCCATGCCACACAATCCTCATCAGTGTCCTGTCTGCTACCCAGCCCTTAGTGCCTGGACATTGGCTTTAGTGGCATGATTTTTCCTCTCCTGCTTTGCTCAATTGAAGGAGGGGGGCCCCCCCGGGGAAGGATAGAACCGACCTAGGCACCAGGGGAGTAAAACTAGGGTCTGATGGTGAATGGTGCTAATGAGAGTGAGTCTGGCCCAGCAGAGGCATGGCACAATGCATGGCCTGAAACAGTGAGGCACCTGGGGCACAGATGGTGGCAAAAAACACAAAACAAGAACTCTTTAGAAATGTTTGGAATTCTGATCTAAACCTAGAATGATTTGCCTCTCTTTAGTGTTGTGTTTAAAAATTAAATGCTAATATTGTTTTTATTTGTTTTGCATTAAATTAGGGCAAACCTGGAGATGACGGCAAGCCAGGCCTTCCCGGAAAGAATGTAAGTTAGTCAAGTAACACCTAGCTGAACTAGACAAGAGCGTGATACAACAGCAGATGGTTGTGAAGTTTACATGGGCCTGCAGTTCAGTTGCATCAGTTTGGAACCCATTTTAATGCAGTTGTACTTAAAACATGTGACCAGCATTAATGTAATATTCAGTTGAATCAGCTAACTATGCATTGTTGCAGGGCACATGTAAACATGACAACCTGCACAGTATATGAAAAAAAGTCAGTACAAAGCAGTGCCATTGAATAGTAGTATTGTCTGTTGTCCTGCTAGCATTTCCTAATGACGGAGTACTCACAAGGACAGGCAGCAGTACCACATAACTAACCCCACCACTGTTCATTCAGGCATTGGCAGTCCGTACAATATTATGTCAGTTTCACATGCCTCTGTGAATTAATTGCCAGACTAACTTGATCAACATTTTGGACTGGATTACAAAGACAGAGGATGGGGGCCATACAGTAGGTGTGCTGTATCTGGACATTAGCAATGCCATTAATTCTGTACCACACAGAAGGCTGGTTATACAGCTGGTGGATCTGGAGGTCAGGACCACACCAGATGGATAGAGAACTGGTTGGAAGGCAGGACTCCGAGGGTTGTAGTTAAATGCAATTTTTTTAAGGTTAAGGAAGTCAGGAGTGGGTTGCCATAGGGATCAGTCCTGGGAATGTTATTACTCTCAAAATTTTTATCTGTGACACGGGATGGTATCAAGAGCATAATCTGTTTACTTGCAGACAGCACAGGGATTTGTGGGAGAGTGGACGCAGAGGAGGCAAAAAGGGACAAGAAAATAGATCTAGAAAAGCTGCAAAGGTTGTCCAAGGTATAGCAACTTAAATTTAACACCAAGAAGTGTAAGGTTATGCATATTGACAAACAAAACCCCCAGAACAGATCAGTGGATGGAGAGAGTGAGAGTGGATCAAAACTCTGAGAAGCAGGACCTGGGAGACATTATCTGTGGCAACCTCAAGTCTGTGGCCGAATGCAATAAGGCACGTGGGAAGGCAAGTAAGATGCTTCAGTGTATAGGTAGAATGTTCAGTAGCAGAAGGAAAGAGGAAATACTGCCCTTTTACAGGTGCATGTTGAGGCTGCACCTGGAGTACTGCGTACAGTTCTGGAGTAGCAACCTAAAGCAAGGCAGGGACCACTTGAAGAGAGTCCAGAGTAGGACTATAATAACGATCCATGAACAGCAAGGAAAGACATACGAGGAGAGGCTGGAGTGTCTCAACATGTACTCTCTGGAGGCCAAGAGACAGCGGGGAATATGATAGAGACAAGTTTTTGAAGGGAATAAACAGGGTAGATTGCAACGGTCTATTTACAAGGTATGGAAGCACTGTAACCAAGGGTTGTGGAGCGAAGTTAGCGTTGTGGTGGTGGTGGTGATTCAAAAGGGATGCAAGGAAGTTCGTTTTCATGGAGCCGCTGGTGCATGAATGGAACAGTTCACCTAAGCAAGTGGTTGAAACCAAGTCAGTGATAGGGTTCAAGTATGGAAGAGACAGACATAAGGGGATTGAGAGGTCTCTGGTAAGGGGTGGGGAGTATAGAGAACTTGGAGAGGGGCATAATAAGACAACATTAGGGAAGTCATCTCAGTAAATCCAGTCTGGTGTTAGGTGGACATGTAGTTAGGCAGGTAATGGGCAGACTGGATGCACTGCTGGGAGTTTATCTGCCGAAAATTCTGTGTATCTATATATAAAAAGTTTATAGAATGCCAGGGCAGATTTGTGCAGCTGTACGTTTTGCATCTTTTGGGTAACAGAACTGCTCAGATCTTCCAATAATCAATCTTCACCATTGATTCCCACTCATGGGTCTGGGTCTGAAGCACTAGGACCCTGCAAGAGCAAATCCTTAGCCATGGGGCCAGCAATGATCCCCAGGTATGGTACCTGTGCGGCCCCACATGGTGCCACATGCTAGCCAATAGTCGTTGCTGGCTCCCTCACCAACCTTGGTTCTGTTTTTCCCCGCTATTGAGAGCACACTGTGAGAGCACTCCTCAGTTGGTCTCATCACTGCTGAAGTACTTTTTTGCTATATATGGTGCCATCTTCATTTATTTTCTTTATTGCACACTGCCAAACCCAAGAAAAAAGGAGCCATGTCAAAAGAGAAAGATCCACAGCTGCCCATCATGCATCAGTGCCACTGTGGGCACAAAATGGCTATGATGGACCGGGATTAATACTCTACAGTCTTCCTTGGACCACAGCATAATATGCATGCCTGTGATGCCTGCATCTCCATTGACCATTGTACACTGGAGAACTGCGCGTTGAATGGGATCATCTGATCCCCACTTTCGGAGGCAGGCACTGCATACATGCATCCAAGGTAAGGTCCACAGGCCTTTCCCCTGGGCCTCTTTCAGGGACCTCTGGTTCCATTGATATACAGAGTTCTCCTTGACCTCACCACGCTGAGGCATCAGAGACTCTGGTGGATGGGTCTGGTGGACAGCCAACTCCTTCAGGCATTCAGCTGCCAACTCTCCACATTCTGCCTGCCCTGAGCAACAGATGTGGTGAGGCCAAAGCTATATGCTTAGTCTAGACTGGTGGACACCTCAGTGTCATCCTCTGGTGCTGTCCATGCTATTGTCACTGTTCACGGTGACAGTGCAGTGGGTGACCTTAAGGATGACACTGGGCCTCCCTCTGTCACTGTTCATGGTATCAGAGGAGGGACTAGCCTGAGGCTGTTAGTCGCTCTGATGCCTGTTCAGACACTGTCCCTATCCATGGTGTCACCAGCCACACCAAAGAGAGGACAGCTCCGGACATGGTGACGGAGATGGCAGTGGTCATGGTGCCAATCACAGGCCTGGTCCCAAGCAAGATTGTGGCAATGACATCGGCTTGGAGGTCGTCTCCACTTCTGGTGTCACCTGCGGCACTGAGTAGTGCAATGATGCCGAGCGTTACCTGAAAGTCAGTGCCAAGTGAGGTGTTGAGGATGGTGTTGACCATGGTGACAGGGAGAGGCCTGTCTCCAAGGACGTTGCTGACCTTGAGGTCAGTGTTAGAGATGGTGCCAATTTGGAGTTGACTGATGACCTGGAGGCAACTTTTTTCACAGAGTTGATACATACCACTGTCTCGGGTCATCCCGTGGGTCATCTACTGTTCCAGTCACTTCACCTGGGGGTTGCCCCCCGTGGCACCATTCAGGTCATTCCTTGGATTTAGGAGGATACCCTTCAGGTGACTCTGCTAGGCCCATATGCAGTTCCACAGCTCATGTCGAGGCCTTAGAGACCCGGAGTCTCAACCCCTTCTAGAAGGGCCTAGCCACTTCCTTAGGAGGAGTGCCCTCTTTTATAGGCCTTGTGGGGCAGTTAATGTGGAAACAATACCAGATGTGGGTCAGTGCTTTAGAGGAATGGCACAGTGAGTCTGATAGGGCCCAGTTCAGGCCCTTATCCCTTATGCTGACCCTCTCTGGAGGTGGCATGTCATCTCCATTGACATCCTCCTGAGAGGACAACGAATCATCCATCCACCTTCCTTTTGCTGCTGAGCACTCCCTGTACTAGCGATTACTAATGGAGATGATCCAGGTGCTTGCCCCTGAGGCTTATACAAGCTACAATCCAGCAACCCTGCTGTTGGGATTCCTTGGAGTTCTAAATGTCAGCATGATATGGCCATTCCTTCTTGGCCTAGGGAGGATGCATCCAGGGCAGTATGGAGACATCTCCTCTCCAATGTAGCCATCCCAAAGGACCTCCTCACATGGTATCATGCACCCAACAGGGTCTGCAGGTGTAATACTTCACCCTACTTTGGGGCACTGCATGCCTCATTGGTGCCACAGAGCCTCGTGCATAACCAACCTACAGATGTAGATTCTGCCCACATACATGCTCTTGGAAGGAAGGCATTTACCTCGACACACACTCTCATGTGCACATCTCTGCATATCAGGCATATATGGTGACCTGTAACTGCTGTCTTTGGTTGCTGCTGCATGGTTTATAAGCTGTACTGCCACAAAGTGAGACTGTCAGCAAGGCCTTTGGCCTTTTCACCAGGGACTGGAGGTGGCACAGCACCAGTCACAGGCATCTTACAATGGCAGCAAGGTGGTCTCCAGACTAGTGGGGCAGCATTCTGTATATGACAGGTGGCATGACTTCGCCTTTTCAGACTGGTACCTTTGGATTGGCATAAAGTGTTTAACTTGTATTTACAGGGGTCATTTCTTGTTCCCCAGGGTCAGACAGGAACTGCCAAGGAACCCTTCTGCACTTTTCTGACCCAGATCAATTTCAGGTCTTACCAGATCTGTAAAGAGCCCCTGCCCTCAAGTGTTCTTCCCCATACATAGGGCTAAGGGCATCTCTTACTCTCAGGTTGAGCCAGCTCCTCCTTAAGGACAAGGGAGGATTTGATACTGTAATCCATAAGTGGGAATCAATGGTGAAGAATGATTCTTGGAAGATAGAGTTACATACTTATGTAAATGTTGATCTTCCAGGATATCTTCACATTGATTGCCATACCCACCTACCATCCTCCGCTCTAGCAGAGCTAGGGCTTCTGGGCAGCTCACCCTGTTATTGCTGGCTGGCACCTCTAGTGCTATATACCTCAACCTAGTTGCTCTCCTTCCTGTAGGGCAGCCTGTTGTTAAAAAAAAAAAAACAAAGCAGGCAGTCTGGAACCCTTTAGGGTGCCCATCTCACCAAAGGAATAAAGAAAACTGAGGGGAGGGCCTTCTGCAGAGCTCCATGCCAACAAAAAAATGGAGGCTACTCCTTTCTTTCTATTCTTTTCACTGTCCTCCCTTTTTCCCTGCTCAGGGTATATCCTCTCCTTTTTTGGGTATATCCCTATTAGTTGGAAAATGTGACCTGTACCCACTGGATATTATCCAAATCTAACGCCACTTGACAGGAGCCCTGTCTGTGGATGTGTGCTGAGCACTAGACTGGATCAAACTAACTAGCCTTCACACAGGGTACATCCCTTTGGTTACAAGAAAGGCAGGTCAGTTTTCCCCTGTGGGTTTCTTCTGGCTATGCCAGACAGTTTTTTTCATGCTCTTGGTTGGCATGGTTTTTCTCCCTATGCCAGGTTGGCTGTATAACTCAGAAGGCTCAGGGATAGCTGGGGAGATGGACACATTTATTTATTTATTGAATTGTTTCACCAGGAAAGATTCACTGAGCAACTTAATGCTCGTCTCATGGTACGTCCTGGGGAAATGGGGAGAGGGATATACAGAGTGAGAGTTCTTAGATGCATACATAACAGATGGTGAATGTATACATACAATTTCAAAACAGGTTCCATGCAATTGGGTACGTAATTGGCTGATGCAATAGTTACTGTACTGGCGGTTCATAGGAGCAGCGTACATAAAGAATCAGTACAGGGTCAAAAGCATAGCATGCAAGGTTGACAATGCATACATTACAGGCAGTTCACAGGTGATGCAGATGCAGCAAGGGTGAAGACATAGGATCCAGTCACCTTTTTAAGAGCTAGTCTATAAGGGGCAGTATAAGTGCAGGTGGGGTGGTGGGGATGAGAAAGAAGAGAGCGAGAGTGAAAGAAAAAAGTGAGAGAGCGAGAGGGAGGCAGGTGGGCAAGGAGGGGGTCAGGAGCAGGTGCAGGTAGGTGTAAGGTAATTGTGCAGAGCAGAGTTAAGTAAATATAGGGAGGAGAAGTGGCGGATTTGTGGAGGAAGTGCATTCCACATTTTAGGCAAGTGGTAAGAGAAGGCTTTTTGGCCAGAGGAGGTAGTTCTGCAGGGGACTGAGAGGGTACGAGTGTCAGCCTTGGATCTCAGGGAATAGAGGGAGTGGGTAGGGGTGCCAAGGGAGGAGGAGATACATGAGGGGAGAGATCCAAGCCAGAATTTAGAGATGAACCCAGCACCATGTAGCACCACGCCGGGGTGTGGAAGGAGGTTGAGAGAGCAGTGGAGAGTCCACAATGATGGAGTACGGGGAGGGGCATCAAGTGCAAAATGACATGTAGGCTTCTTGGGGCTGAGTGGCCCTGAGATTTCTCATGCACTAGGGTTTTTTTTGTTTTGTTTTGTTTTGTTTTGCCCTTGCCCCACTCCCTCTGGTGGAACTCATTCTTACCGTTACCGCCATATGGCATCGGAACCATCCATTGCTTAACCTGACCCAAAATGGCAGCACCAGATAGAATGAGTTAAAAACAGTTACCCTTATGGTGTCATGCTGCTTCCTTCTTGGAAGTCATTTGCAGCTTTTCAGCTGTTTGGCACATATGTGCCGTCTCATTTACAAGGGGATCCCAATCATCTTTGAATACCCCTCTTGACTTGACTGCCCAAGTCACATGTTTACAGGGCTGCTGACTTAGTATCACTAGCCTCTGTTGTCTGGCTAGTGTTGCTGAGGCTCTGGAACCATACCCAGACTACCCATCTGTGCCACGACAGTGTGCCCTTCTTTTCTGTCTAGACTTTGGTAGTTGATTTTTATTTTGTTGTGTCTTTATTTTTCCTAAATAGGCAGGGACCACCTGGGCAGACTGGGTGGGCCAAGCAGTCCTTTTTGCCAACAGATGCTATGTTTCTATATCCTTTTTTTATCCCTTTGGACTAGGGAGTTTCTCAAGCCCTGTCTTATTTCTTCCTCACTTTGCTTGTCTTCTGACGAACAAAACTGAGGTTGGTGAGGGAGCCAGCAGTGGTTATTGGCTAGCACGTGGCACCACATGGGGGTGTGTGGGCACTGTGCTCGATAGCTGTTGCTGGCCCCCTGGTCAAACATTTGGCTCCTGCTGGGTCCTATAGCTTTCAGCCCAGACCCATAAGTGGTAATCAATGGTGAAGGTATTCTGGCAGATCAACAGTTATGGTAAGTACATAACTTTCATTTCTCTCACCCTATGAACCTGCAGTTTGACACTCTGACAGCATAAAAGACAGTCCTGGTGCCCTACCACATAATAAAACAGCATCGATTGGAGTCTGTGATTTTGTTTCATAATATCAGTGGGCACTGTCACTGTGTCGAGTGAGGAGACTCAGGGTTTTAAAAACATGGGACATTCACCCAGTGAGGGGACCGTGAGAAGTATACATTCCACTCTGTAGTGTGGAACAGAATTGGCTCCATGGGATACTGAAGGGATTCTGGGAGGACTGGGGGTTTAAACAAACAGGGGCATCCCATTTGAAAGGGACAGAAGAGATGACTACATCTTGCAACACAATGTGGAGTGTCTCTCTCTCCAAGGATATTGTGAGTTTTAAAGAAATAAAATAGGAATATCCACCATAAGGGGATAACGCAGAGATGGGATAGTGTTGGTGGGTGGGACTGGAACTACATTTTATGTACTGCTTTCCATAGACCACACAGACTACTCCAGTTGGAGTGTAAGAGGAGGACCTGGTGACAACATCATAGAGGATCTGATACATTCAAATTAACCTGGCACGTTCAGATCATTCATTTAAACTCATAGTCGTTGAGAGCACAAAACATTAATATAACCCAGTGTTTCTCAGATAAAGCTGTTTTCTATGAGGTCACAAAGCTCTTTATTAGCCCGTTACAAATGTAGTCAGCCTAGCATTTTCTCACCTGAAAAACACATTGGAGATCATTTTCAAGAGCAAATGCAGCAGTGACTTGATTTACTGTGCAGTGTGTGAGAGGTAGTTCAGGGTGAAAATTAAAGAACGAGACCAGCAGTAAATGCTGGTGGCCACACTTTGAGGCCACCAGAGTTGGTCTGGGGCAACTATAATCTAACCATCAGGACTTCTGTTTGTGATTCTCAGGGAAAAAATGGAACTCCAGGAGAGGATGGAAGAAAGGTAAACTCAAAAATGTTCTTTTTTATACTTTATTGCGTTTCAAACTAAAACACAGAAATGTTTGTAGCTGTAGTGATCCTTGTGCTAACAGATAGACAAAATGGGTGATCTGATACTTTTTATTGGGTGAATACAGTTTCAGTTCACAACCTTTCAGGTCTACAGTTCATATGGCCCTTCTTCAGGTGATGGTAGATTTTACAAGAACTATTCTTGTAAAAACTGCCTACACCTGAAGAAGACCCCTTTGTAGGCTTGAAACCCTGAGTACTGAAATGTTTTTTGGTTCAGTAAGAGGTATCAATTCACCCACTTTGCCTAAAGTAAAACACAGGAATATATCTGCACTTATACAGCACATCAGTAAGTCTCGATAGAAAAACAGTTACAGAGCAATCAGAGGAGTTTATAAGTAAGTAAGGATAAGACGCAACCTGATATCTGGTCGCACTGTGATATAGGCATGCCTCGGGTATATTAGCATCAGCACTGTCATTCATTAAAAATACCACCAACAGCTTGATCTGGTTCAATTTCAGTTGCTTAGAGGATTAGGGTTAGAGGAATGGTCAAATGTATGGCAGCTTAGATTCAATGCTAAGAAGTGCAAGGTAATGCACCTGGGAAACAAAAACCCAGGGGAAGAGTACACAATGGGGGGTGAGATACTAACAACAACAAAAATGGAAAGGGACCTGGGGGTAGTCATATCAGATGACCTAAAGACGGGCAAGCAATGTGAGAGGGCAGCAAGGAGGGCTGGGGGGATACTGGGATGCATAGGGAGAGGCATCACCAGTAGAAAACTGGAAGTTATTATCCCTCTGTACAGACAGCTGGTGAGACCCCATCTGGAGTACTGTGTGCAGTTCTGGAGACCCAATCTCCCAAAGACATAGACAGGATGGAAGCTGTCCAGAGGAGGGCAACTAAAATGGTGCAGGGTCTGCACCGGAAGACATATGAAGAGAGACTTAAGGAGCTTAATATGTATAGCCTCGAGGAAAGAAGGGAGAGGGGGGACATGATAGAAACGTTCAAGTACCTCAAGGGAATCAACAAAGTCCAAGAGGGTAGCATCTTTCAAAAAAAGAGGTGTGCAAGAACAAGAGGGCACAATTTGAAGATAGAGGGGGGGCGGCTCAGAGGTAATTTAAGGAAGTATTTTTTTACAGAGAGGGTTGTGGATGCATGGAACGGCCTTCCGGAGGAGGTTGTGGAGTCAAAATCAGTGGTGGAATTCAAGCATGCATGGGATAGTCATAAGGCAGTTCTGGGGGGTGGGGGTAGGAAGAAGTAGGCTGCTGGTTAACTAGGATCTGCAGCTTATCCAGTAGGTAGGGAAATGGGCAGACTGGGTGGGCCAAGCGGTCCTTATCTGCCGTCAAATTCTATGTTTCTATGTTTCTATGCTACCATCTGTATCTCCTCATCTCTCCCCGGGTCACCCCTGAGAAAGGGACCTCTAGGTCCAGTGGCTTACCGGGTCAACAAAATTCAACAAAACAACAACAACAAACAACTAAAAGTGTGTAAAATTGGGAAATATCACTTTGTGAAAAACTAGCTGAAGTACCACTTTGCCTAGTTTTTCACCTGGTAAAGCCTTCACCTGACTTCACAAAGTGGAACATTGCCAGTGAAGTGCCACTGTGTGTACAGCTTCACCTGTTAAGTGCCACCACGTGTAGAGCTTCACCTGTGAAGTACCACCATTTGTAGAGCTTCACCTGTGAAGTGCCACCACATATAGAACTTCACTTGTGAAGTGCCACCATGTGTAGAGCTTCACCTGTGAAGTGCCACCACGTGTAGAACTTCAACTGTGAAGTGCCACCACATGTAGAGCTTTACCTATTAAATGCCACCACATGTAGAGCTTCACCTGTGAAGTGCCACCGCATGTAGAGCTTCACCTATTAAGTGCCACCACATGTAGAGCTTCAGCTGTGAAGTGCCACCACATGTAGAGATTCACCTGTGAAGTGCCACCATGTGTAGAGCTTCACCTAAGTGCCACCACATGTATAGCTTCACCTGTGAAGTGCTGCCATGTGTTCAGCTTTCCCTGTAAAGTGCCACCACATGTAGAACTTTTTCTGCGAAGTGCCACCTGTGAAGTGCCACCACATGAACACCTCAACTGTGAAGTGCTGCCACCTGTAGAGCTTTACATGTGAAATGCCACCACATGTAGAACTTCACCTATGAAGTACTGCCATATGATGTAGTTTACCTGTGAAGTGCCATCATGTGTAGAGATTCACTTGTGAAGAGCTGCCTGGTGTAGAGCTTTGCCTGTGAAATATGACTACATGTAGAGCTTCACCTGTGAGTGCCACCACATGTAGAAATTCATCTGTGCAGTGCCATCATGAGTAGAACTTCACCTGTGAAGACACACCACATGTAGCGCTTCACCTGTGAAGTGCTGCCACATGTAGAACTTCATCTTTGAAGTGCTGCCACGTGTAGAGAATCACCTATGAAGTACCCCATGTGTAGATCTTCACCTGTGAAGTACCACCATGTATAGAGCTTCACCTGTGAAGTGCCACCACGTGTAGAGCTTCACCTGTGAAATACCACCACGTGTAGAGCTTTACTTACGAAGTGCCATTACCTGTAGACCTTTCCCTGCAAAATGCCACCACATGTAGAACTTCACCTGTGAAAAGCTGTCACATGTTCAGCTTTACCTGTGAAGTGCTACCACATGTAGAACTTCGCCTGTGATATGCCACCATGTGTAGAGCTTCACCTGTGAAGTGCTGCCACATGTAGAACATGACCTGTAAAGGGCCACCACATGTAGAGCTTTACCTATAAAGGGCCTCCATGTTTGGAGATTCACCTGTGAAGGGCCACCATGTGTAGAATTTCACCTGAGAAGGGCCACCATGTGTAGAGCTTTACCTGTGAAGTGTCACCACATGTAGAGCTTTGCCTGTGAAGTGCCACCATGTTTAGAGATTTGCCTGTGAAGTCACACCATATGTAGAACCTCACCTGTAAAGTGCCGCCATGTGTAGAACTTCAACTGTGAAGTGCTGCCACATATAGAGCTTCACCTGTGAAATGCCACCACATGTAGAGCTTCACATGTGAAGTGCTGCCATGTGTTCAGCTTTCTCTGTGTAGTGCCACCACATGTAGAACTTCACTTGTGAAGTGTCACCATGTGTAGAACTTCACCTGTGAAGTGCCACCATGTGTAGAGCTTCAACTGTGAAGTGCCACCACATGTACAGCTTTACCTGTGAAATGCCACCACGTGTAGAACTTCACCTGTAAAGTGCCACCACGTGTAGAGCTTCACCTGTGAACTGCCACCATGTGTAGAGCTTCACCTGTGAAATGCCATCATGTGTAGAGCTTCACCTGTGAAATACCACCATGTGTAGGTCTCTTATGCTTGTTTCTCTTGATAACTGGTCATGTGCATGTTTTAATTGCCATGAGAATGGCACCTGTTCTAAGGATGTGGATATGTTGTTCTATCCACACGTCTGGCATGTCCTTTCCCCTTTAAACTGTGCTGGAAAGTCTTCAAGCTGGCTCCTTTCACCCACCTGGGTGGTATATCCCTCTGCTCTGTCCATTGATGCCAGATCTTCCTTTCCTCTGGAAGAAGCAGGTTCCCTCCTTAACACTCCCGTGTTGAGTAGGCCCTAGTGCTAAATCTTCGTATTTACGTGCAAAACTTTCAACTCTCTTGAGTTTCTGTCTTCAGTTCGATCATCGATCACGACTGCAATGGACAAAAAGTCCTCGCCCAGATTTTGCCAGTGTCCATGCGGGCAGAAGATGTCATGTACTGACCTCCATGCCATGTGCATCGACTGCCTTGGCCACGAACATGATACCCAGGCCTGCAACATTTGCCGGTCGTTTCACACGATGGTCTTCGTGGACCGCCTATCCTGCCTTAAGTTGGGCCACCCAGAAAAATGACATCCGCTGGTGAAATCAAAGGACGCCATTGGATGGTCTCCTTGGCTGCGGGGTCCACCAAGCAGTTGAAACAACTTACGGCCTTTGAGGAGGAGGCTCAGGCCACTGTGCAGTCCTCCTCGGCTCCTGCCTTTGTTCCTCTCCAATTGGGCTCCACTTTTTTTGGCTCCTTCAAGGAGCTGTGCCAGTCCTTCCCAACTAAAGCCAGGGCCCTTCTGGGTCACACAGTTCCCGCTCTCGCAAAAAGGAGTCGAAGAAAGAAAAAGAGAAGCCTCACCATCAATGTTCCTGGGACCAGGAGCGTTCTCGGTCTCAGGACTCCCAGGTTTTGACCTTGGTCAAAACCGCATCATTGGCTGCTGGCTTCATGGAGACCCCGTCAATCCAGTTGGTCGAGATGCCGGCCGATGATGCGGCCGAGATTTTTCTCAACCCTGTTGACCGGTTGTCATCCAAAGAGGCTGACAATTCTCTGTTCAGGGCTCCAGTCCTGCAAGTGACCTCTGAAGAGGTGGCTCAGCCCACTGAGCCAAACCCTCTGGTCACCGATCCAGACCAGGAGGAGCCGTGGCTCTCCCCAGCTCCCTCTAATATCCCCTGTTGGCTCCCCCATCAGCTGAGGTCGAGGTCGAGGTCTTCCTCATCTAGTGGGTTGATCAGATCCCGCTCTAGACACCACAGGAAGTGGTGCCGCCGCTATTCTTCATCTTCATCCTCCTTGGATGAGGAGAGGCTTCAGTGCAAGCTGCATTGATGCTATGAAGACCTCGTGTGGCAACAGTTGGTAATGGCCGGTCCAAAGCCAACCCCGGCTCCCACATCAGCCATCACTTGGCTATCGCCTGACAGGCCAACACTGACGCTCCCAGTGGGGCCGGTTGAAACTGTCCCTCCCCAGTGGACCTGGTCCAGACAATCGCAGTTCAGCTGAAACCGGCCTCTCCACCAATTCTGGTGGAGCCGCCACCCAAGCAGTCACCAGCTGGTGCTCCGACTAAGAAGTCTCAGCCTGCCAAGGGGCTTCCCCATCAGCTGTTGGTCACTCTCTCACACCTGACTGCCTCCGGCGGGTCGAAAGTGACTTGGGCAGTCAGCCGCTTTATGTGGACTCCTCAGAGTCTGAGGATTCCTCACTGCACTCCCGTCCAGTCGACATGGAGTCCGTGGGGATCTCTCAATGGAGAAAGCACCCACGTTCTTCATGGGCATCCTCTGCCTCATCTCCGAGTCCACGGGGATGAAACTGGAGCCCGTCCAGAAGCGGGCTCGCTATCCTCTCACAGAAATCCTGGACAAATGGGATTCTGTGATGGCGGTTTTCCCAGTGGCTGAGGCCATTGTCAGCCCAGCCCTAGAGCTTTGGCAGCAACCCACGTCCTGCCCTGCGCCCTCGGCCAGGATGGCCCACAAGTATGCAGTGCCTACCGGTACCCTTTCAGGTTTCATGGAGCACCCTTCAGCTGAGGGATTGGTAGCTTACTCCGTGTTTTGGCACTCGGGCAACACCAAAGACGTCGACAAGCCGCCGGACAAGGAATCCAAGAAATTGGACCATAAGGCTAAAAAAGTCTATGCTGCCTCCTTGCTCGGCCTCCATCAGGTGAGCTCGGCTGTCATGATGGCACACTTCTCCCATGCCCTCTTTGGCACCTTGGATGAGGTGATTCCTCACCTTTCTAGAGACCTCCAGACCACAGTCAAGCAAGTCCGTGATCATGGCCGGGCTGTGGCCAAGGAGCAACTTCAGATGGCTCTGAATATGGTGGATTTCTGTGCCCACTTGGTGGCGGGCGCAGTTGCCATGCACTGTAGGGCTTGGTTGCGGATCTCAACCTTTACGGCAGACACTCAGCACAAGCTGGCGGACATTCCATTCCTGGGCACTGACCTGTTTGGGCCCGGTGTGGAAGGTCACCTCCAGTGTATCGAGAAATCCAGTGCCACCTTGGACTCCATGACATCCACCAAGAAGGACTCCAAGAGTTCCAGGCAGCAGAAGTGCAAGCCCTTTCAGTCCACCACTCCTGCGGCAAAACCAGCCCAGCACCAGTCTGGTCAGCAGGCTCTGTCTTGGCAACCCAGGCCCAAATCCATGGTCTCGATAGTCTTTAAGTCTGGAGGGATGGGACTCGGTGGCTCCTCAGCCGGGTCCTCCTCCTCCAAGTCTGATCAATGACTGGATAAGGGGTGCCACCCTCATGCCCATCGCACCTTCCCTAGGTCCTTCTTTGGGGGGGCTAGTTCCACCACTTCCATTCTGCCTGGTCCAATGTCACCATGGACAAGTGGGTTCTGAAAGTGGTCTGTCAGGTTCTGCCTTTAAAATTTGAGCAGTGCCCTTCAAGCCGAGCCCATGCCCCATGGCAGGACTTGGTACCCACAGTCACTCAGTCGGCCCTTTGAGACGACATAGCCCAGCTCCTCCACAAAGAGGTCATGGTTAAAGTAGCAGATCCTCCAGAACACCCAGGGTTTATCTCCAGGTACTTCCTAGTACCAAAGCGGATGGGGGGCTGGTGCCCCATTCTAGATCTGCATGACTTGAACAAATTCATCAAGTCCTGCACCTTCAGGATGGTAACTCTATCCCAGATCATACCATCTCTAGAGTAAGACATGTGATTTTGCTCCCTGAATCTCCAGGGTGCATTCCTTCACATCCCGCTCCATCAGTCCCATCAAAGGTTCCTCCACTTTCAAGCCGAGGGAATCCTCAACGAGTTCCAGTCCATGCCATTTGGCCTGTCCTCAACCCCCAGGGTCTTCACCAAATGCATAGCAGCGGTGGCACTTTACCTGAGGTGCTGAGGAGTCCAGGTGTATCCCTACCTGGACGACTGGCTGATTGCAGTTTCCTCCAGGCAGGAGGTAGAACAGTCTAGGGACCTGGCCCTCCAGTCCTGCACCTCTCTTGGCCTCCTAGTCAAAAAGCCAAGTCGGAACTCATGCCTTCACAGCTGATCAGCTTCATTGAGGCAGAGCTCGACTCTTACCAAGCCAGAGCCCGGCTCCCAGTGGACAGAGTGGAGGCGCTCTCCTCCTTTGCCCGATCATTTCAGTTTGGGCACTTGCACCCTGCCCTAGACTTCCTGCACCTTCTGGGTTACATGGCCTACACCAACATGGTCTGATAGGACCATTGGCATATGTGCTCCCTGCAGTGGGAGCTGGCCAGCCAGTGGCATCAGCGCAAAGGTCACTTCAACCAGCTGGTCACTGTGACCCAGAAAATGTGAGACACCCTCCAGTGGTGGCTAGTCCCAGAGCATCTGCAGGAAGGTATCCCATTAGTCCACCCTGAGCCGACAGTCATCCTGATGACCGATGCCTCTCTCATGGGCTGGGGTGCCCATCTGGGGGAACACAGAGTCCATGGGCTCTGGACCCCCGAGAAGTCCAGATGCCACATCAACCTGATGGAGCTCCAGGCAGTTCAGCTGTCGCTGACTGTATTCGCTCTATTTGTTTGGGGTCAGTGGTCCAAGTCCAGATGGACAACACCACGACCATGTACTACCTCAACAAGCAGGGTGGGATGCACTCTCTGCCTTTGTGCAAGGCAGCTTTATGCGTATGGACCCTCATTCGCAGCCTAGAGGCAGATCTCTTAGCCATACATGTGGCAGGAGCCTCCAGTCAGCTGGCAGATGCCCTCATCCAGGTAGGTGAGGCATCTCACGAGTGGTCTCTCACAGTCTGTCTGCGTGGCTCAGTTGGTAGCACATCCACCTCTGGACCAGAAGGTCGTGGGTTCTCGTCCCACTCTGGGATTGGACTTGCACCTAAAAATCGCTGGCATCCGAGTGCAGTATTGGGGGGTGCTGTACTGCTGGGGTGTGCCATCCTTCGGATGAGACGTTGAACCGAGGTCCCTTCTGCCCATCCTGGTGTTGTCCTGGTGGGTGTCCAGGTGGAAGTAAAAGAACCCAGGGCACTCTTCGAAAAAAGTAGGGAACATTCCCGGTGTCCTGGCCAACATTCCCCTTCCCATAAACTGGTTCATGCAATTATTCAGGCTGTGTGTAGGTGATGATGTGCGATATGGCCACCACCACACATTCAGTCACTTCACTACCAGTCTAGCATTGCTTGTAATGCACTTTGGATGTATGAAAAGCGCTATATAAATGCTGATTCTTCTTCTTCTGTTCTCCCAGTGGGGCACCCCTCAGGTGGACCTGTTTGCCTCCAGGGAGAATGCAAAGTTGAGGCTATTCTGTGCCCCCCCCCCAGCAGGGTTCACTTCAGGTGGATGCCTTCTTCAGGCCTTGGACCCCAGGCCTCTTCTGTGTCTTCCCTCCACTTTCCTTTATCCACAAAGTGCTACTCAAGGTCAGGAGGGACAAGGTGCAGGTGATTCTGGTGGCTCCTGACTGGCCATGCCAATTTTGGTACCCTGATCTCCTTAGCCTCAGCAACAGCCTGCCAATGCATCTTCCACCATGCCCGGACCTGCTCTACATCAATCAGGGGAAGGTACTCCTCCTGGATCTTCAATCCCTGCACCTGACAGCCTGGTTCCTGAGTGGCTAGAGTTCCAGGTTTTGGGTTTCTTCGAAGATGTCCTTACCAAGATGGAGGCCTCCAGAAAGGAATCGACCAGAAAGTGCTATGCCTTCAAATGGATGAGATTCTCCATTTGGTGTCAGGGCAAGGAGCTGGACCCCTTGACCTGTGCAGCGGCTAGCGTTTTGGAGTACTTGTGGTCTCTCTCCAAAGGAGGACTTCAGTCGATGACCCTTAAGGTGCACCTGGCAGCCATCTCTGCTTACTGGGCATGTGCTGGTCAGCAGTTGGTGGTGCAGGAGAAGGTGGTCTGGTGTTTTTTCAAAGGCTTAGATCACATTTCCCCTCTGGTGCGTGAACCACCACCACCGTGGGACTTGTTACTGGTTTTAGCAAAGCTCATGGGCAAGCCATTTGAACCAATGCACAGGTGTGACATGTCTCACCTGTCATGGAAGACCACCTTCCTGGTGGCTATCACATCTGCCAGAAGTATCAGTGAGCTCCAGGTGCTTTCGGTGGAGTCTCCTTACCTGGTCTTCCACAGATACACGGTTGTCCTGTGCCCCATCCCGAAGTTCCTCGCAAAGGTTGTGACAGAGTGTCACCTGAATCAGTTGATGGGTCTTCCAGTGTTCTTCCCAAATCATACCTTGGATGCCGAACATAGGCTCCATACTCTGGACCTGAGGTGAGTGCTCACTTACTACAAAGATTGCACGGCTGAGGTTCAGGGAGAGGTTTGCCAGCTGTTTGTCACCTACACTGAAGCTGCATCTGGCAGATGTGTAGCCTGGTGAATGACTGGCAGGTGGATCACATCCTTCATTGATCTCTGCTATAGGTTGGCAGGTAGGAAGCCTCCCGGAGGTCTAAGGGCTCATTCCACCCACCATACTGCTGCATCTGAGGCTGCTTCTAGGGACATCCTTATCCAGGAGATCTGCAGGGCTGCTACCTGAAAGTCAGCACACACCTTCATTTCCCATTACCACATTGACCCCAAGTCACACCAGGATGCTGGTTTTGGGAACTCAGTTCTCCAATCTCTGTTTCCTAAATAGGGTGTGTGTGCCTTGCCTCCCTCCTCCCAGAGAACTGCTAGGAGTCTGCCAGACATGTGGGTAGAACAACATATCCACATCTCTAGAAACACAGGTTACTCACCTGTAACAGTAGATCTTCCATGGAATGGTCTCTTGCAGTAAGTCATTACTTCTGGGAGTTCCCGATAGGTGGTGCTGTAACACGGCAGTTTTCTTCTAGCAGTCTCCACACCAGGGACCACCCACATGACCTCACTTCCTGGCTGTGCCTATAAAAGTGGGTGGTCCCTGGTAGTCTCCGTTCATTTTCCCGCCGGCTTCAGCTCTAACAGCAGCTTACTTTTCTGCCAGCAGTCTATGACATGGATTGAACCCATAGCTTGGGGTGCCTGGGCTTCATACACGGCACCATATTCCTGTGTTTGACCAAGAGCTTTACAATAGAGGTTTCCCTGTTACAGACTCAGGGTGCTCGATCAAAAGGCTCTAAAACTTCTGAGTCCTCTTCAAGAAGCAAAATAGGGAAGGAAATACTCTCACCTAAAGTCCTGCCTGACCACCCTTCAACGGTCATATCTCCTTAACATGTATCATCAAGAAAACATTCTTCATCGATGGGCAGTATCCCCCCTTTGACAGTAGGCACTTCTTCTTCAAAAGAATGTAGAAGTTCAACTTCACATAGAAAGGAACATTCATCGTCGACAGGATGTCATTCCTCAGCTCCCCTGTCGACGAAACCACATGCACTGTCGACGACGGAGATCCTGCTGCATTCATTGTCGATGGGGCACACTCCCCCATCGATGGGAGGACTGCACAAGACATCCTCATTGACGAGAACACCTCCTCCGTTGATGGAGCACACTCTACTTGCTTCACCGTCAACAGGGCTACCTCCCCCGTTGACGGGACATGCTCCTAAACCTCCATTGTTGACGAGAAGTATGCCACCATCGACAGAGCATGCATTTGCCTTCTTATCATCGATGACACACTTTCCATCGTCGACAGGTCATGTCCCTACTGTTCTGTTGTCAACGAAGAGCATCCCACCATCAACAGAGCAGGCACTGACTTCTCCATCATCGCTGAGGAGTATTCCACCATTGACGGAGCATACATTCACTTATCCATCATCAATAAGACACATTACAATGTCAATGGGGCATGCTTTTATTCTTCTTCCCTCGATGGGGATGATCCCACTGTCGATGGAGCAGCCCCTACATCATAGAACAGCACCTTTACCAGCATATAATACATTTATGGAAGATCCTTATAAAAATGTATCCATGAAAAAACATGAAATATTTTATAAAAATGTATCAAAAGATACTTGTGGGGCTGCATCACCACAAAATAAAGGATCATATACTACGGAATGCAGAGGCAAACCAGCCTCATTTGCAGTCATGCATGGTGCTCAGACACCAGTCCGTGATTAACCAAATTTTCAGAATGTACTGGATCACATTATCGGGAGGCATAACTTGATCCCCCGACTTCAAGCACATAGGACTCAGAACCTACTTATATGGCAGTTCATCCTCACAAGTGCCAAACATAGAAGAAATTGCAAATAAAGTGTTGAATTCTATAGGTTGTGATTATACACCCACTCCATTAAAAAAACCTCAATCACAGACTGTGTCTCCGCCTCCATCAAAACAGGCACGCACAGAGCTAGAACACTCGCCATTTCTGCCTCATCATGAATACTCTGAGGAATATTTGTCAGATTCTCTTATAATTTCGGAACCTTCCAAAGACACAAATTATGATGGTTCCCCTACTAGAAGAGGGTCTGAGTCCCCATATTCTGTACCATCATACTGGGACGAAGAAATATTACAACGACTAAAGGTCATTTCCCCACTGGATGACCCCTCATTCCCAGAAATGATGTTACAAATACAAAAAAACATGGGGTTTACCACAATAGAACAAGATAGACTAAGTAAAGATATGGCTGAATATATTGACATCCCGGAAGAACCTATCTGGGCAGTCCCTCCCTTTATACCAACATTCAGAAATGCGATTACTGAAGCATGGAGTCAACCCATAGCTGCACAGGAGCTACCTAGAAAAGCGCATAGGCTTTATCAGGCTCCTCATGATTATCAATATTTAACAGATATTCCCACTGCGGATTGTGTGGTTATTGCAGCCGCTCACAACCACACTGGCAAACCTAAACATACAAGTACAGTATCTCCCAAAAAAGACTCTAAACGTTTTGATTATATGGGGAACAAAGTTTTTGCTCTAAACACATTAAATATTAGAATGCTTAACTACATGGGACATATGCTGAAATTCCAGCATATGGTGGGCACCTCTGTTGGGGACATTATAAGTAAACTACCTACATTCCCTGAAAAAGAGCAACTCACATCAATGATAAACACACTTACTTCCCTCGCTCGACATTTACTAAGATTAGGATACGACATTGACGACGCTTCCGCTAGAGCCTCTGCAGTCGGTATTCTTATACGGCATCAGGCATGGCTCCGACTCTCAGGGCTAGCACCTGATATTCAACTAAAAGTAAGTGGCTAATGCCCCTTTTTCTGGCGACCATCTCTTTGGCCCAGGGGCACAAACAATACTGGACAACCTACAAGCCTCAGGCAGACAACTAAAAACAGTACACTATATGTACCATAAACCATGCCCTCAGTATAATTATTCATACACAGCTGGAAATTACTATAACCAAAGAGGAAACCTCAGAGGCAAAGAATGAATGACAAGGAACACATCTAAACCGACCCATGACCGCCCCTTAGGACGGCCAGGTGCCTCTTCCTCTCATTAAAAACTACAGACTATGCCCCAGTCTCCTCTTCTAGGCCTTGGAGACCTTTTTATGGGGGCTTCGATTCGAAATTATACTGAGGTCTTTCCCATGAGGCTTTATACATCTAGCCACTTTTTGAGGTATCACTGTTACAGGCCACTACGATCATTTCATCGGGATGCCTCTCGGCCTGTTGTGCGCCGGACCCTCGTGTCCCTCCCACGAACAGAGTTTGCTACTACTCACATGCTGAGAAACAATCGATATATCCTGATAATATTATAATATGGATCAGAATAGTCTTACCAAACTTTTACTGCTACATGTGGTCTTCACCTGGCCATAGATAAATGCCACAGAAACAATGGTGAGTACACGTATATATTAAAAACCCTATAAACTCTGCAAGACTTATCAATTGTCTGATCCACGCTACTTGGACAAAAAAAAAAATATGTGCATGTCACAAACCTTATGACTTTTTTCAGATTAACATGTTTGGAATCCCAAAGATGAGATCTAATGGCTCATAATTTGCAATTATCCAGATCATTATTTAAACTTCTGTTCACCCGACAGCATAAATAAAGGGCCCACCATACTAATATTTCAGGTTTACACATAACAAGGCTGCAGGCCATGGCATACTTGGGACCCCCTTGCAAACGAGATAACTAAATGCACAACGGAACTGACTACATCACTCTGTGGCATTCCATGTCTTTACCCTAAAACGGGTACAATACTGACTACAACAATAATACTGACTAAGAGCCACTGGATTCCATTATGTAATAATTGTAAATGTAAAATTGTTTCATTTCACATCATTGTTTGCTACTTACGTAGCCTATTATTCCAAAAATGGATACAGTTCTCTAATGACTTGACAGACATGGCAAAAAGATGTACTAACTTGCTACATTGTAGCACTACAAAATAACAACATTGCGTTATTTGGGTTACTGTTCAAAACTCAGAACCCAATAGGCTTTGACATATACTGTCTTTTCCAGTGCATGCCACTGAGCCCTACCAATTACTCCATTATATGGCTGAATTTCTTCTCATTTATTACAGTATCTGATATGCCATACTCTGATCAGGTTTACAACTGCTTAATTCATCTGGCGATACCCAGTAATAGCCAGTCTGGCCTGTTTCTCAGCCATAGCCCTATAACGAACACTATAATGGAGTACTTACAGATAGAATGCAAAATTCTCTTTATATGCTGATATACTACTTTCAGCACCTACCGGTCCTAAGACCACACTATATGTAAGGCAGAATGCCATATCTGGCCACCCCACTGCCATATAACTGCTTGGGAATCTCCCAGAAGTAATGGCTGACTGCAAGAGACCATTCCGTGGAAGATAGATCAGTTACGCAAAGACTTTTGCCGTAACAGTAGCTCTTCTAGGAATGTCTCTTGCAGTAAGTAGCCTCCCTCCCTCCAACCCCCTGCCATTCTGTAACAGGGAAAACGATGTAGGGTTGGGAGGCTTTGATACCTCAGTTCCCCTCGGTCCCTCGCCTTCATGAGCTGAAACCGGCGGGGAACGGAGACTACCAGGGACCACCCACTTTTATAGGCACAGCCAGGAAGTGAGGTCGTGTGGGTGGTCCCTGGTGTGGAGACTGCTAGAAGAAAACTGCCGTGTTAGAGCGCCACCTATCGGGAACTCCCAGAAGTAATTACTTACTGCAAGAAACATTCCTAGAAGATCTACTGTTATGGCAAAAGTCTTTGCGTAACTGATCTTTCTAGGAGTGGTATATGTTGTTCATCCACAAGGACCCACCCAACCTCTCCTGGCTTAGGCGCACAATCTCTGCTTCCAGCAGGCAAGATCTGGTGTCATGGGGTGGAGCTAACATACTAACATACTAAAATGGCAGCAGAATAGGCCTAACGGTCTTTCTTGTCTGCTCGTTTGGTCAGCCCCCACCCTGGGAGCTGACCTTGCTGCCCCCTCTCCCTCTCTGGCTTCTCCCTTCCCAGTCCCGGATATTCTCGCTGCACTGGTTTTTGCTTCGAGAACCCTTCCCCTGTACCTGTCCCACCCCCTCTTGAACCCCTCCACCGTCTCAGCCTCTACCAGCCCCCTGGATAGTGCATTCCATGGCTCTACCACCCTCTCAGTGAAGTAGCACCTCCTCCTTTCTCCCCTGAATCTCTCCCCCTCCAGTTTCCACCCCATGCCCTCTAGTTGCCCTCCCCCTCCTTCCTTCAGAGCACCCTGACTGCTCCTCCCCTATTTACCCCTTCATGTACCTGAAGACCTCTATCATGTCCCCCCAGTCCCTTCTCTCTTCCAATGTGTACATATTTAGCTCTTCGAGCCTTTCCCCATAGGTCCTATCTCCCAAGCCCCAGATCATTTTGGTTGCCCTCCTCTGGACCCTCTCCAGGAGTTCAGTGTCCCTCTTTAAATGTGGCCTCCAAAACTGCATGCAGTACTCGAGGTGCGACCTCACCCAGCAGTTATACAGTGGGAGTATCACTTCCCTCCTTCTGGAGGTGATGCCCCTAGTGATGCATCCAAGCATCCTGTTGGCCTTTGCCACTGCCCTCCTACAAGTCTCCAAGTTGTTCATCTTGACATCCACCACCACCCCCAGGTCCCTCTCAGCCATCAAGACTTGTAGCATCCCCCCACCCCAGGGTGTACACTTGGCCCGAGTTTCTGGCTCCCAGGTGCAGTACCTTGCATTTCCCTGCATTGAACCTCAGTTTCCACTTTCTAGACCACCTTTCCAGAGCCTCTAGGTCCCCCTGTAGGGCCACCCTCCCCTCCTCCCCTTCCACCACCACCCCCAGTTTTGAGTCATCCACAAAGAGACTCATCTCACTCCTGACCCTTCCTTATGTCAGAGACATAGGCGTTCAACAGGAAGGGCCCAAGAACCGATCCCTGAGGGACTTCATTAATGACCCTCCTTGCGGATGAGACTATCCCGCCAACCACGACCCTCTCAGTCCGGTCCTGGAGCCAATTGCCTATCTATCTGATCATCTGGTTCCCCACCCCCATTTCTCCCAGCTTATCCAACAGGTCCCCGTGAGAAACAGAGTCAAAAGCCTTGCTGAAGTCAAGAAAGAGGACGTCCACTGGTCTACCCAGGTCCAAGGCACTCGTCACCCAGTCATAGAACTCCACAAGGTTTGTCTGACATGATTTTCCTGGGATGAATCCATGCTGTCTATTGTCCAGGCACCCGAACTTTTCCAGGTCCCCCCCTAGTCTCTCCTTGACAATGTCCTCCATCACCTTGCCCACCACTGATGTCAGGCTGATGGGCCTGTAGTTCCTTGCCACCTCCCTTGATCCACCCTTGTGGATAGGCACTATATGCACCACCTTCCAGTCCTGGGGCACCCACCCTGTCCTCAGAGAGATGTTGAAGAGCTCCGTCAGGGGTTTCGCCAGGACATCCGCCAGTTCTTTCAGCACTCTGGGATGTAATATATCCAGCCCTGGTGCTTTCTCCATCTTAAGGGACCTGAGGGCTTCCCTCACTCTCGCTGCCATGATTTCCACCTATGCTACATCGTCCCCCTGCTTTGCCTTCCTCCCACCTGCCAGTGATGCTCTCCCCAGACCTGCCGATCGGTAAGAGCCCCCCCACCCCAGTTTCACCGTCTCCGAGCTGAGGGATATACCACCCGAGTGGGTGGGAGGAGCCAGCTTGAAGACTTTCGGGCACAACTTAAAGGGGAAAGGACACTGCCAGACATGTGGATGAACAATATATACCACTCCTGGAACTACTGTTACAGGTGAGTAACCTGTGTTTATGATCCTCCATCTTTCTTCTACTCCCCCAGTGCTGTCTACCCCAGTTAACCTGCCCAGGACTAGTTCCCTCATTTGATTGAAATCTGCCTTTCTAGAGTCTAGCACCTCATCCTTAGATTAAGGCTTACTGGTGCCCAGGGCCAACTCAAACTGTATAGTATTGTGGTGACCAAAGTGGTTCCCCAGGTCGCGTGCTGTCTACTGTTTCCGAGTTGCTGAGTACCACATCTAGAATGGTTAATTGGATAATGGGTTCCCTGACCTGCTGCACCAGCATGTAGTTTGGCAAAGTAGGACCTGGCTCTTGGCACACCTGACTGCTGAGATGGCTCAGCTGGTGTCTGACAGGCTGAGATCTACTACTACAACATGCAGTTTTCCTGCCCCCTTTTCTACTTCTGCTCCTAGTTATGTGTCTCTCGCCTTCCTCTGCCCTGATGGCTATAAACCACCCACAACTGAAGTTTTCTACCTGATGACTCTATGAGCCATACCCCTAGTGATTCTACTTCCCCTTTCCCTTCAATGGATGCATCCTTTACTGCTTCTATTCCTTCCCTGATGTAAATGGTCACCTCTCCACCTCTACCCATCCCTCTTTCGGGCTTATAAAAGGTGTATCCAGGGACTGCCATGTCCCAGTCATTTAGGCACCATGGCATTTAGGCACACCTCCCTCCATCTTACACTCCCACCCCTCTTGGTTCTTTAATGACTCTCCATCACTGTTCATAGAAACATAGAAAATGACAGCAGAAATAAGACCCATGGTCCATCCAGTCTTCCTGAGTTCCTTATTTAGCCATGGGACCTACTTTCCTTCCAAGGTCCAAGCCCTCCCCAACCTCCCCTCCATTCTCCTCCCAGTTTCTGCCACCCTGGGTGAGCACTAGGCCCCTCATTCTGCCCCAACCATGCTTGAAACCTCCAAAGGTTTTTGCACTTACCACTTCAGCTGGTAGACTGTTCCATGGCTCTACCACACTTTCTGTAAAATTATACTTCCTCATGTCCCTCTTGAACCTCCCTCACTCCTGTTATTTTTCCACTCATGTACACGTAACCGCAAGCTAGTATTCAAGCTAAATAGTTCCCTGCAGTTCAGTTTAATAATTCCTTTTAGGAACTTGAAGGTCTCTATCGTATCTCCCCTCTCCCTTTTGGTCTCCAGTGAGTACATGTTCTGTGCATTAAAGCGCTCCTCAAAGGACCTGCCCTCTTGGCCCTGAATCATTTTGTCACCCTACACTGTACTGTCTCCACTCTATCACTATCTTTCTTGAGGTGAGGACTCCAGAGCTGGGTGCAATACTCCAGGTGTGGCCTCACTAAGGATCTATATAGGGGAGGTATTACCTCTTCCTTTTTGCTATAAATGCCCCTTCCGATACAACCTAGCATCCTACTTGGTTTGCTGTATGCCTTGTTGCACTGACTCACTTCTTTTAGGGAGTCATTGATGATATCTCCAAGGTCCCATTCCTCAGCCATAGTGCTAAGTCTCACCCCATCCATCCAGTACTCAGTCCAGGGATTCTTGTCTCCTAGGTGCATTACCTTGCACTTCATGATGTTGAATTTTAATTGCCAAACCTTAGAACACCCCTCTAGCTTTTGTAAATCCCTATGCATTTCCCTGACTCCCTTGTCACTATCCACTCTCCCACAGAGCTTAGTGTCATCTACAAAGAGACACAACCTGCCCTGGATTCCTTCACCAGTGTCACTGATTAACATATTGAAGAGGACCGGACCCAGGACACATCCCTGTGGTATCCCGCTCTTGACCTCCCTCTTCTTATTTGATCCCATTGACCACAGCCCTCTGCTGCCTCCCCTATAACTAGTTACCTACCCAGTTTATTATGACCTTAGCCACACCCAGATCCTCCATCTTCAGCAAGCATCTGTGAGGCACCGAGCTGAAAGCCTTGCTGAAGCTGAAGGAGAGGAAATCCATAGCATGGCCCCTATCCAGTTCCCTTGTCACCCAGTCAGAGAAAACTATCAGGTTAGTTTGACAAGACCTCCCTGCCTTGAATTTATGCTGTTTACTGTCCTGGAGCCCATTGCTATACAAGTAGTCCATGAGGTCCTCTTTGACCAGTGACTCCATCTGCTTCCCTACTGTAGAGGTAAGACAGACAGGCCTGTAGTTCCCTTCTTGTTCCTTGTCTTCCCACTTATTAATGGAACTATGTCTACCACTCTCCAGTCCTTTGGAACCACCCCATCCCTAGTAAACTGCTGAATAGACCTACTATGGGTTCAGCCAATAACACTGGATGCTACCCATTTTGTCCTGGGGCTTTATCTATCTTTAGGGAGCCACCCTTTTCTGGACCGTTTCATGTGTAAATGTTGGCTGCCTTATCTCCTGGACCCCATTAAGGGCCACCTTAATGCCACTCTCTGACAAGAGCCCACCATTCTTCCTATTGAAAACTGAGCAAAAGTAATCATTGTGGACGGGTGCCTTTTACCTGTCCTCATCTATCACCCTACACCCCTTAGCTAACCTTACGATTCCCCCTCCTTTCTTCCATTTCTCCCTAACATATTGGAAGAACTGATTTTCTCCTCTCTTGACCCCCTCTGCAATACACAGCTCTTTGTCTGCTTTTGTTTCCCTAACTGCCTTCTTTGCCTCCCTGTTTGACTGAAAACAAAGGTCCTTTTCTTGACCCTAACCAGTTTCCTAACTCTTGCAGAGAACCATAATGGTCTTTTGAACCTGTTCTTTTTGGTTAAAGTTCTCGTGCATAAGTCAGATGCCTTGAGAATGGCCTGCTTAATTGCCCCACATCTCTCTTCTACCCCACCTATGTTGTCCACCCATACTAATTTTTCCCCTGACCAGCTCTCTCAGCCTATTGAAGTCCACCCTTATAAAATCAAGGACTTCAGCTCTCGATTGCGGATTTCCGGACCCAAGAGCTAGTTTGAACCAAATGGAGTTATGGTCGCTGTTCCCCAATGGCTCACCTATTCTCACAGCTTCTACCCACTCCGAGTTGGTGAGCACCACATCAAGAATTGCGGTCTGCCTGGTGGGTTCCTTGACCAGCTGTAGCAGCAGACAGTCCTGAAAGGCATCCAGCAAGACCTGACTTCTGGTGCTCCTGACCACTGGAACATCCCAGTCAACATCTGGGTGGTTGAGATCACCCATCACCACTACTTCCCCCTTTGCCACTCCTCTTTCAAGTTCTTCCCTGAGCTCTCTGTCCCTCTGTTCCCCATGCCCTATAAATAATCCTCAAGTGGAGTTTGCCTAAGGCTGCTGTGAGTTGCACCCACAGAGACTCTGTCTCCCCATTACTGTTCCTAATGGACCCATCTTCTACCATCTCAATGCCATCCCTGACAGAAATGACTGCTGCTCCCCCTCTACCTGTTCCTCTATCACTCTTGAACAATGAGTACCCAGGGACCGTTAGTGCCCAGTCCTTATTTTCCAAAGCCCACATCCTTGTGATGGCCACAAGGTCCAGTTCTGTGTCAGCCATCTGCTGCTAGAACTTGTTGATTTTGTTACCTAGGCTGCTGGTGTTAAGCCATACCCCTTCCATCTGACCCTCGATCCTACTTTGCTATTACCCTTGTGCTTTCCTTGCCCTTTCTCCCTCATGTTTTTCCTGGTAATTGCACACTTTGGGTTACTTGATATCTGTAGTGTTCCTTGATATCCTAGGTGTCTTGTGTTTTTTCTTTTTTTGCTGATCTATTTGGTCTACACTCCCCAGTCCCCTGAACTCGTTCCATGCTGCTACTACTACTTGGCACCTTGCCCTCGTCCCTGAAGGAGCCCTGTCTTGGTTCCCTATTTCACCCTCCTCAACTGTGGAGTTCCTAGCCCCAGCCTCCCCCACAGTTAGTTTAAATGTCTGCCAATGTAGACATCAGACCTCTTCCCTAATGCACTAGTCCCCTTTCTTGTCAGGAGAAGGCCATCACCTTTGAAAACCTCCTGCCCCAGAACCCCCACCAGTTGCCCACAAAGTGGTATCCCTGTTACTGACACTACCCTTTTAGCCACCCATTGAATGCCTCGATCTTCTCCTTCCTCACTCTATCCTCCCCCCTTCTCCCTACCCCATACAGGGAAGATCTCAGAAAAGGCCAAGGAAGCTGAGTGCTTTTTCTGTCTGCCCCCCAGCCTCTGGAAGTGCCACCTAACTGTCTGTAAAGGCCAGTTCACCAGATCATTTGTACCAAAGTGAATCAGCATTCCCTGCTCCTTTCCCCTCCTTTACTATCCGATATTCTCTCATAATCCTGGATGGCTGATGCTCTAGACAGGCATCTGACCACCCCACACCCCTTACCTGCACTGCCTACCTCCCTCTTTATGCCCCTAACCATATAGTCCCGTAGCACCAGAATCCTTCTTACTAACTTATGCCTGCTCTTGCCCCTGGGTGCAGCATATCTTATTTCACCTCTACACCAAGTGACTTGGGGTTCCCCTGTACAAGCAGGCACCTGTACCTCTTCCAGGGGTGCAGAGTGATTTGCCATTGGTATCTCTTGGATATGGCTGAATGCTGTGTGACTGCCTCTTCCACCTAATCCCCCTCCTTCCCCATCACTCCCCCCACCCTGAGCCAGTGGGCTGCTGGGGGCAGTGAAGGTGTGTGGGGGTGCGTGGGCACCAGCTTTGTTGGAGTCGCAGTTGGGATGTTTCCTCCTTTGTTGCTGCCAACCAACCTTGGAGTTCCCAGAAAGTCCTACATATGGGTCGGTGTCCCTTCCTCCAAAGCGTAGCCCTGGAGATGGATGCCCCACAATCTCCACTGCTGACTACCTCCCCACTCACCCTATGCTCCATTCTAGTTTGCTAAAGGTTTATAAAACTGCCTGAGTTACTAAGTGATGTGTGGACATCAACTGCCTTTCTCATAACCCTATCCTTTATAAGTTGAAGCTACGATTAACAATATTAGCAGTAATCAGGAACACCCCACCTGCATACCTCTCAACTGTCCCTGATTTTCAGGGACGTCCCTGATTTTGCCTCAAAATGTTCCTCTCTCCCTCATAAAATGTGTGTTTTTGTGGCAGAACAGCGGGGATTAAAAGCACAAAATAATGTCAAACGTTAAAGTAACAAACTTGTTTTTCTTCAGAAAATGCATCTTAACACAAATCCCCTTATTCTAGCAGCTTTCTGACAGAATGGTATCAATTTTTAAGATGTGTCCCTGATTTGGGGTCTTTGTCCCTGAATTTTTTAAGCCTTGTCTGTGATTCATGAGGCAAGAGGTTGAGAGGTATGCCCACCTGAGACACAGCCTAACTGTCTGTCTGCCTGTTTTATAACCTTTCCCAATATAGGCAGAAGCTAGGATTGAACAGTTTTAGCAATAGTCAGTAGCACTACACATTAGATACAGTTTGTGATTACCAGCTGCAGTTACACATTCGCCACTCCATCAGTCCCTTACAGAAACTGTAGGCTACCTGTGGACGCCCCTGTAGATGCCCTTCTCTCAAGGGTAGTGTGAGGAGTCAAAGCTGAAAACATCCAGTGACTGAGCTACCACCAGCAATACTGTCTAAGTGTGGAAGTGAACTAAATACTAGCAGTAGAACTATGGTTACAGGTGATTAACCTCTGTATTTTCCACGTAAGCACTATATTAAGGGCATGTAACTTTTTTTTCAGGTGATAAGAACATGTATTATTTTCTAAGGAACTAAAGACACGTGATACCTTCTCTGTTTAGTTATTCTAGTTTCCAAGGGATTCACTTGTTCTTTACATTATTATTTTTAAAATAAATATGTTGGAAAATGTCAAATAAAGTATTATTTCTCTTGCTTTTCCTTTTAGGGTGACAAGGGTGAACCAGGTGCCACCGGACGAGACGTACGTGTCTTTTTTCTATTAGACTTGATGATCCTCAGGGATTTACAGAAAGTAACTCAGAGCATAATGTAAAAAGAAAAAACAACAACTCACAAAGCAGACTGTGAGAAAACGCTCCCCATTTATAATGAAAAGTGTTTAGGAGGATGAAAAGCGAGAAGTGTGAGCCTCTGACTTCACAAGCTGCAGTGACAGTGGCTCAGCAGGTTGCACTCTCGCCTCTGAGACTGAAAGATGAGAAGGCTGTGGGTACTATCCCCACACCAGGCATTTGGGCTAAATCCCAATACTGACACTGTAGTGCAGCATGAGGGGGTTGCAGCACTCCTGAGGTGCCATCTTTCGGATGACACATTAAACTGAGGTTCTGGTGGTTGTCCAAGCATACGCTAAAGATCCCACGGCACTTCTCGAAAAGACTAGGGGTGTTTTTATTCAGAAATTATATGTACATACAGAAAAATCACACACACACATATATATATATACACATATATATACATATATGTTATTAAGCATCATAACAACCTAAGGTAACAAAAAATGTAAAATAACTGGATTTTTTTATCAAATATTTACAAACAGGTATGGAAAACTAAAGGAATAAACATAAAATAAAAAGCAAGTAACAATTATTGAAAAGGAAACATCCATCCATCTAAGCCTGGTACTGTCTAAAACCTCTATTGCTGGAATACATTTTATTTAAATATTATGTGTGTCTATATAAGGGTCACTTATAGATTCTTTATGTCTCCCAGCTTTATTGCATGAGAGTAGGCTCATGTCAACCAAGTGAGGATATCCCATCTATCAGAAAAGAAGGGTTGTGAAAATGTTTTCTGTTCTTGCTATTTTAAACTCAGAACATAGTCCAGTGTGAACTGTAACACCTGTGCAGGGGTCCTTACTATGTGCTGTAGGGTTAGTTTGCATCTGGCTGGCCAGATGCTGTGTGTTATGCAAGCCATCACTAGCCTGATTGTGCTGCTGTTGTGGTGAGTTTGGGGAAAGATTCCTAAATACAAGGCATCCAAAGTTAGTACATAGTTTGGAAACTGTTTCCATTATGGTAAAACTAAAGACCAGAACTGCTTTATAAAAGGACACTCAAAACAGAGGTGGTCCATCATTTCATGTTGTTCTCTGCAGGAGTTCCTGGGGCAAAATCTTTCTGTCCTGTCTTTGTGTTTGGGTTATCCTTAACCTGCAATTTGCCATGGGCACATAACCAAACAATGGCCCACAGCTAAAGTGGGGTGGGGGTGGGGGGTGGGTAGGAGTGGTACTATCTGAAAGCATATTTGATATGGTCTGTAATTTAACATCTGAACGAGTTAGGTAAATGGGAAAGACTAGGTAGTGTTCTGTTTGTGTGTGCATAAAACTTTTTCCTGTTGTAAGTGGAGATTATAGTTTTGGAACCTTTCCAAAGTTTCAGTTTACCAATACTGTCCCCTATATACTTGGGGAGATCAGCCATTTTCACCTGTTTAAAAATAATTTGTGTTTCTTCCCATGCTGCCAAGAGAGGGGAGATATGATCTGCCACCCAAGGGTGCCATTTTGAGAGATTGCCTGTGGTACGTGGTTGAATGTTGGAATATAAAAAAATACTGTGGTAAAACACAATTGGGTTTATCATTTTTAAACCACCAAGGGATATGTATGTAAATGTAAGATACCTCTTTTTATGGGGTTTAGGCGACTCCCCCAGATGCACTGGAAAAACAGTTAAGAAGCCTGGTTTCCAGTAATCGTGATGGGGGGTAGACATAACTTAACTATAAAAATATTGGGAGTTGGAAGGTATTGATCATATACTGTACACCCATTTCTTTTTGCACATCCACCACTTGTTCCATTGTGCAACTCTTTCTAAAGCTGCGTTAATAGTATAATGCCAGTTATAATAGGCTGTGTCTGGGTACCCAAAATAAATACTGTATAGAGTGACTTACAACCTGAGTGGATAATGAGACTACCTATTATGTCAGTGATGGTTGGTGAGGTAAGTTCTATAGGAATGCACTGGCTTTTGTTATTGTTGATCTGGGATCCAGCGACCTCAGAAAATTCTAAAAATATTGGTGCTACCTGGGAACCTGAATGTTGGCCTGCTAAGATGATACAGAGATCATCAGTATATGCTAAAGTCTTGATTTCTGTGTATTGGCTGGAGATAGAGAGGCCCTGAATATCTGAATGTAAGTTTATTTTCCTAATGAGGGGGTCCAGTGTCAGGAGGTATAGGACAGGGCTCAGGAGACATCATTGCCGAACCCTGACCTTAATGTCACCGGGGTGCCCTATCCGTCCATTAATATATGGTGATACCTGGGCATGTTTGTAACAACGTTGGATCCAGTCTGCGAATACTTGCGGGAACTCGTACTCTCTTAAACAGGCCCATAAATAGTGGTGAGATACTTTATCAAATGCTTTGGTTTGATCGACATTTAATAGATAGCCTGTCAATTGTCCGTTGTTCCCTTTTTCCAGAATTTCCCTGATAAGAATTAGGATGTCAGAAATCTTTTTCCCTGGGAGGCAGCATGTCTGGGCAGGGTGGATAAGGGATGAGAGAACTGAAATGAGTCTATAACTCAAAGGTTTGGTTAGAATTTTGAAATCGGAGTCAAGGAGGGAAGTAGGCATCCAATTTTGTAAGTATTCTGATTTCTGTGTCACCACTTTACCCTCGGCTGTGGTAATGTTTGCAATACATTTCTTATTCTGTTGTGTAATACAACACTGGAAGGGGCTAACAAAATCTTGGTGTCCCTGCATCCCAAATCTCTGTTCCAGTTCAAGGGGTTTTAGTCTATTGTAATGGATGTCTGCCAGTTTTTATTTAAGATCTGAAATCTGGGAAGAAAAATCAGTCGAGGACTGCTGCTGTAAGGCAATCAGGTTCCCTAAGTGCCTCCTGTAATCATTATATCATCATATTGCTGTGTCTTCCCTTGCCCATTTAACTGGCCTATGTGTTGACAATACTGACAGATATCTTTTTTGAGTCCTCCCACCATTCCTGTGGTGTGTCATACAAAAAATACACTGATTTTCTAGCCTCTAAAACATTGTCAAATCCTTGTTTTATCAGAGGGTTATCCAACAGGCTGAGGTTCATCCTCCAATATCCCGGGCCCCTTCCCATTTTCTCATAATTAGAAACTGTCAGACTCAGTGCAGCGTGGTCTGAAGATGGTGCCGGTATCACTTTAGCATTTTGAATTTCTAGGCTACTGGGCATAAACCAATAGTTAATCCTGGTGGAGGGTGTACCCCTAAAGAAAGTTTTCTGTGGCGTCATCCCTCCCCCGTGTGGCAAATGCATCTACTAGACTGGTTTGCTGCAATAAATTATTTAAACAAGTAGCATCACAATACACCTTAGTGGTCTTAAGGCCCTGATCCGTAATATATCTACTGCAACTAAAATCTCCACCAGGTAGAACATATATGGCTGTAAGCAAGAATGGTTGTATTGTCTTCAAAAGTTCAATTCTATCAGCTTTTGATTGTGGTGCGTGCATATTAATAATCATAAGTCCATCCCTTGTATATAAATACCCAATATTAACACCCTACCAGGGATTATGTCTGCACTGTGAATGATTTTAACAGAGGGATTATTAATACATATACCAACACCACAGCAAACATCTGGCCCCTAACTAATCTCGTCCCTTGTATCATATTTTCTATTCTTGCCTTGTATTTGTACCAGTACCTGACCCAAGTCCACCTTGTAAATGAGTTGTCTCAATGGTGTGTCGCCTGGATAAATCAATCAATCAATCAATCATTCAATATTTTATTTGTATAAGGCACCCTTCCCATGCTTAGGGCGCCTTTATAGTACAGGATAAAAACACACAGTATTACAGTTTAAAACATATAAAAACATAACAGTGTGCACACTAATAGACTGCTGAGAAAGCCTGATTAAATAAGTGGGTCTTCAACAGCTTTTTAAAACCCTCTACAGTCTGGCACTCACATATCTGGCGAGATAGAGAATTCCACAGGGTAGGTGCCATAAAGGCAAACAATCTTCCTCCTGATATTTTTAGGGATACCCTGGGAATCTCTAGCAATCCCTTGCCAGAGTATTGGAGTGAATGGGTGGGCAGTAAGGACACAGGAGTTATTTCAGGTAGTGGGGTCCTTGCTCATGTAGATAAGATCGATTGACTGATTGATTGGCCCCATAGATCAATGGGCATTCCCCCACACTCATGTGTTACTGGCCTCCTGAGCCTCTCTCATTGAATGGAGTTTTGCATCTTGAAAGAAAACAATAGCATAGTATGTAGACTCAAACTGGGCATAAGTAAGCACCCGCTTTCTTTCAGTCTTAATACTGGTCAAATTCAGTGAGATTACGGATAAGTGATAAAAGTGGTGTATCGTGAACCATTATGTCACCTCTTCATTTTAACCGAAGGTCTGATACCCATCCTCGTTTTTGGGGTATAGGGTCAGTGTCTAGGCATATTACTTGTCTAGTGTACTTACCCGGTAAACAAAAGCTAAATAAAAAAGTGTCTTCGGGAACAAGCTCGGCATCAGATCCTCCATCTGGTTGAGAGGAGTGAAAAGAGGCAGAGTCTGATTTTGACCCTATGTCTACATCTTCCTCCTGGAGCACAGTGTATTTGTTTTGTACAGAAACCATTGGTGCCATGGGTTCCTTCAGCCCCAGCTTTTTGAACCCCTTTTTTTCCTTAACGACCTGATAATTATCTTCATTTGGGAGGGGTGGAGGTGGCATAGATGTGCCAGCTCCTTGTGACCTCTCTGGCTGGTCATGCACATCAACTGTTTGTTCTGCCACCTCTAGAGGCCTACTTTCCATCTGGGCTCCATCAGTGGCCACTGGCGGCTCCACCGGGTTACTCGTTCAGGAGGAGGTGCTTGTCATTGTGTGGTCGGGGGGGGGGGGGGAGGCTCCTCTGTTAACTTTGACAGCTTTGCTAATATAGAAATCTTGCATGGCATAGTCAGAATCTGTGGTATTGTATGCTGCCAGTGGGCACGCGATAAAGGAATGACTCTCCTCACACAGACTACATTTCTGGGGACCCCTGCAGTGGAACATGGAATGTCCCACTTCTCCGCAATGTACACACTTAGTTACTTCACGAGTGGCTCAGATGTCTTGGGGAACCACACTTGTAGCAATGTTGGGGCTGACATGGGTAGAAAATAAATCCTTTATCTCTTCCTAGATAGAGCAATTCGGTAAATGTTATAACCCGGTATCAACTTGTTTAAGGTTAACCTTCACCCTCCACCCCCCATTCCAAAAAACCTTTGTCATCTAGTATATGGTCAGGATTCCCTTGGACCATACATTTCTTTTCCAGCCAATACATAATGTCAGTCATGTTGACTCCCTTGTTCTGAAACAAAACCGTGATAACTTTGAAAGTTTGTTTAGTTAAGGGTATAGCCTGGAAATGTTCCCAGGCAGGATTCATTTTTAACACTGCTTATTTAAGCCAAAATCTGTCTAACAGGTCTGAGGTCCTGTAGCTCACATCAAATGTATTTTCACCAGGTGTGTGCATGAGAGCATATACTTCTGAGGGAAAAAAGCCTAGTGACTGCTTCAACAAGACCTTGCCCACACAAAATCTATTAGGCATCTCCTCTGTATTCCCCAGAAAATGCAGCCTAACTGCAAAGTATCTCTTTGTTAGTTCGATAGGCTTTCTGAATAAACTAGCATATGCTGGAGCATCAGCTGACGCCTCAGCTGCCTCATCAGCCGTTGCTTCCCTGGAAATATCTGCTGTCTCTTCACTCTGCCCCCCCCCCCGGTGAGAGGCTTGTGACATGTACTGAGCATCAAAGAAAACCTCTGTAGAGGGAGTGCCGTGTCTATAAGGGAAAAGGATATGTTACCTTCTTCCTCGTTGTCCTGGGGTGGATGATCTTGTGCAACTGCCATGCTCCTAGTTCCAGTCTCCACTGGCGCTGGTTTGGGGCTTTTGCATCAGACCTACTGCTCCTGGTAGCAGTATCTTGGGATCTGGCAGCCACACTCTGTTCTCTGCTCTAATCCAGCCTGCATCACCCAGCGCATTCTCTGGGGACCAGGAATGTCGTGTGCTTCCTGTCTGGTTCTTCCTCGGGTTCCCCTAACCCTGGGATTGCAGCTTTGGTTCCAACCTCATTGTAGAGCCGGAAAATACAAAACCTTTTGCAGCCTGTTCTGGCATTACTACTGGTGAGTTCCTACTGTCTTGCTTTCCCACCAGCTGTTGTTTAGCCATACGGTATGTCGGTTCCGCTTCAGCCAAGCAGTCCTCCATGTCCGTCAAAGTGTTCCATTCTACAGGTATTTCAACTGCTGTTTCAATGGGTCGAGTCGCCTGGAGGCCTCAGACTGTTCACCCATCATAGATACACCATCCGTTTCTTTGCATAGGTCCACAGCTTGTGGACAATTTGCTGAGACGCTCTGCTGGCCACCATTAAGGTGCTTTCCAGCCACCTCAATCACCATTCATAAAGTCGCTCCAGAGTTCTCCACATGTCTTTCTCCTCCTTCGTCTCCCATAGCACTGGGATCCATTCCTCAGCAGAGAGACAGCGCCCTCTGCCAAAGAGTAGAGGAATTTCCCCCATTCACTAAAATACCACCAACAGATTATTCTGGTTCAGTTTCAATTGGTTACTGTCTGTATCCCCCCCCCAACCCTGGGTCACCCCGAAAAAGGGAATTCTAGTCTCAGTGGGCCTACCCAGTAGGGTTACCACCTTTTTAAGAAGCCCAAAGTGGGACATTTCTTACTGAAACATGATTTTTTGCAGGACAGTACATAACCTTGACCAATGCAACAGACTTGTTTTCTCTATATAATCAGAATTAAGGCTAAGTATTGTAGTTTCTTAGTTGCTTCTATTGTTTCTAATCATTTTAGGGTATTTTAGTTGAGGTAGTTTTCTGCAACATTAAGGGGAAAGTTAGAAAATATTTTTTCTACTATAAAGTCAGGACATGTAGTATTTTTCATGTTTTTTTGCAGGATACAGCTGCCCAAATCGGGACTGTCCTGTGAAAATCAGGACAGGTGGTAACCCTACTACCCAGTGAACAAAATTCATTAACAATAAAATAATAAAATAAGTGCAATATCAACAGTCACCAGCAGAGGTCACGCATCTTCCACCATTTCTCAACACTGTAGACCTGTCATTTGCAGCTGAGATATCTAAGTGGTCTGCTTGACTCCCTTTTCATCCATCTGTTGCTCAACACACTCACTGGGATCCAGATCTTCATTTACATTGCAGGGTGGTAGAGGCACCAGGAGGATGAACTGGTAGTACCCCCTTCCCCACACGGACAGAGTGTCAGTCCGTGTCACATCATGGTGTTCACTAGGATTCATCAGAAACTTCTGGGGCCCTTGAGTTTGGAGTAAAAAGGACAAACAACACTGAATGGTCATGGCTGACAAGGAAAAGCGCAAACAAAAATGAGATGAATCAGCAGCAAACAGTCAACAATTCTCAACATATCAGTTTTGATTTGGAACTCAGGTTTCACACATTTTATGGGTTATGGTAGTGTACCCTAATTTATACTGACGTCTGCTTCTGCAGGCAAAGTGGGCCATGTAGTGAAATTCAGTTATCATTTCTGCCCTGGCTGTGGAAGATACAGTATGCTGTACCATGGATGGGATTTCGTCCACAGCCAGGAGAAAATTAACTGAACTCCACTATGTGGGTCACTTTCCCTGAAGAAGAGGTTTGCCAGACTGGGAAAATGTTACGGTATACTTCTAGGATCGTGGATATGTTGTTCATCCACACTCTTTGGCGTGTCCCTTTCACCTTTAAGGATTGACGGAAGTCTTCAAGCTGGCTCCTCCCACCCACCCGGGTGGTATAACCCTCGGCTCCGCCCCATGTCGCCAGAGCTTCCTTTTCGCTGGAAGATTCAGGTTGCCTCCTTTGTGCTCCTGCATTTTGTAGGCCCTGGCTTCAAAACCTTCAGTTATTCCGAAAATTCGTCTAGTTCACATTAGTGATCACGACTACTTACCTTCGATTATGGAATAAAGTCTTCCCCCGGATTTTGCCAGTGTTCCTGCGGCCAGAAAATGTTGCGTACCGATCCCCACACAGCGTGCGTCTATTGCATCGGTGTCGACCATGACACCTCGAAGTGCAATTTTTGTCTTACATTTCACCCTAACGTCCTCAACAACCGTCTCGCATGCCTGAAATTTGGGAGGCCGGAAAAATGGAACCCTCCAGTGAAATCAAAGGAGGCTCGGTGGATGGTTTCCATGGCCGCGGGATCAGCCGAGCAATTGGAATGCATGCAAGCCTTCGAGGAGGAAGTGGCTTGGGCCGCAAAATCTTCCTCTCTGGGCTTCTTCGTTCCACTCAACCTGGGCTCCACCTTTTCGGGTTCCTTCCGAGAGCTGTGCCACTCTCTCTCCCGACTAAGGGGGAGGGTCCTGCTGGCATGCACTCCTCTCAGTTCTGAAAGCGGGAAAAGGACCTGGGATCGTCTTCGGCTTGACGAAGATGTTCTTGGGATCAGGAGATATCTTGGTCTCAGGAACCGGCAGTCTTGACTTCGGTTGAGATTGCCTCTTCGGCTGCTGGCTTCCTGGCTTTGCCATCTGGCCAGCTGACCGGAGCGTCGATCGATGAGGTTGAAATAGTCATCGACCCGATCAACCCATTGTTGCCGACTCCGGTTGCCGATTCTCTCAGTCGGACTTCGGTCCTTTCTTTCCCCGACGGGGAGACCCAGCCTGCTGGAAATCCCATCGAAGAAGTGGTCCCTGACTCTGGGAAATCACCAGTCCTGCCGGTGTCTCCCGAACAACCAAATTGGCCTGTCCAATTTCGATCAAGGTCCAGGACCCCCTCGACCAAAAGGCCGAGGAAGAGCCACAAGTGGTCAAAAAAGAGGTGATGCCATCGGTCGTCCTCATCCTCCTTGGATGAGGAGAGGCTCCGGCGGAAACTCCATCAGCGCTGCAAGGCCCTCATGGGACAACAGCTGTTTCTGACTGGGCACAAGCTGACCCCGGCCATTACTTGGCTTTTGCCTCCCAGGCCGAAGCTGACTCCTTTGGAGCCAATTAAGTCGGCTCCCCTGCCAGTGGAGCTGGCAAAACCTCCAGTTCGGCCTAAACTGGTCTCTTCACTGATAGTGGTGGAACCACCACCCAAGCAGCCTGTGGGAGGGGCTCCTTCTAAGGAAGATAGGCCAGACACCAGGCTTCTCCGGCGTCTTTCGGTCACTGTCACCCCAGATCACCCTCGGCGGGTCGAAGGTGACCTCGGCAGTCGACCGGTGTATCCGGATTCCTCGGATTCGGATGAGACCGGCCTACATTCTCATCCTAGGATGACGAATCGGCTGGTGGGTTAGAGACGGAGGAAGGTCTTTCGTCCTTTCCGGGTATTCTTCGCCTCATCTCTGAGTCTACAGGGATGCCCCGGAACCAATCCACAAAAAGGCAAGTGCCCTCTCACGGACATCCTCAAGAGAGGGCATACCCTGACGGAGACCTTTCCTGTGGCCAAGGCCATAGTTGGCCCGGCCTTAGAACTTTGGCAGTGCCCTGCCTCCTGTCCAGCTCCATCTGCCCGCATGGCCTGCAAGTATGTGGTACCCATGGGGTCCCTTACGGGGTTCACAGAGCACCTTTCAGCCACAAGCCTGGTGACCGCCTCTGTGTTCAGGCATACTGGCAGTTCTGCCGACACTGACCGACCTCCTGAAAAAGAATCCAAACTCTTGGATCATTTGGCTCGAAAGGTCTGTGTGGCCTCATCTTTAGGCCTTCGTCAGGCAAGTTCAGCCATCATCATGGCACACTTCTCCCATGCCCTCTTGGGGTTTTTGGATGAAGTCCTCCCACACCTCCCGACAGACATGCAGACCATGGTCAAGCAGGTCCAGGATCAGGGCTGGGCTGTTGCCAAACAGCAGCTTCAGACAGCCCTGGACATTGGGGATTCTTGTGCCCGCTCGATGGCAGCCGCAGTTGCCTCTTGTCGCAGGGCTTGACTCAGACTCTCCTCTTTCCCGGCAGATACTCAGCACAAACTAGCTGATGTGCCTTTCCTGGGCACTGACCTTTTTCGGCCCAGGTGTGGCTGGTCACCTTCAGCATATTGAGCAGTCCAGTGCCACCTTGGACGCACTTCTGCTAAGGGTTCTTCGGGCAAGAAACAACAGGAGAAGAAGAAGCCTTTTTGGCACTCTTCCCCTGCGGCACAGCAACCCTCCTTTCAAGGAGTGCAGCAGCAACAGGAGGCTCAGGCTTGGCGCCCCCGGCCCAAGCCCGGACCCTCCCAGGCCCATAAAGGAGGCTGAGGTTTAGGTCCTGGATCCTCCTCCTCCAAGCCTGCTCAGTGATGGGGCGGGGGCTGCCCCCCCTCTCCTGTCACACCAGCTCTGGGTCCTCCCATGGGGGGCCGGCTCCACCACTTCATTTCTGCCTGGTCCACTATCACTACAGACAGGTGGGTTCTTGAGGTGGTCAGTCGGGACTGTCTCTGGAATTCGAGCAGTACTCTCAAGCGAACCCGGCTCCCAGTGGACAGGGCAGAGGTTCTCTCCTCCTCTGCCCAATCATTTCTGGTTGGGCAATTGCACCCTGCCCGGGACTTTCTGCACCTTCTGGGTTACATGGCAGCATGCACCTGAGTGGTCCATTGGGCCCGGTTGCACATGCACCCCCCTCCAATGGGAGCTGGCCACCCAATGGACTCAGCGCCATGGTCATTTCAACCAGCTGATCACTGTAACCCAGAAAATGTGGGATGCTCTCCAGTGGTGGACCGCCCCAGGCCAATTGCAGGAAGGGATACCGTTTTTCCTCCCCGAGCCGACGGCCGTCCTCACGACCGATGCCTCTCTCATGTACTGGGGAACCCACATGGGGGAGAAAAGGGCCCATAGGTTCTGGACCCCCAAGAAGTCCTGATACCACATCAACCTGTTGAAGCTCAGAGTAGTCAGACTGGCACTGTCAGCTTTCGCTCCTCAGCTCCGGGGTCAAGTCCAGACAGACAATACCATGACTATGTACTACCTCAACAAACAGGGCGGCACGCACTGCTGTCTGCTTTGCAGAGAGGCGGTCCACATCTGGACCCTCGTCAGCTGTTTGGAAGCGGATCTCCTAGCCATCCATGTGGCAGGAGCCTCAAACCATCTGGCGGATGCTCTCAGCCACTTAGGTGAGACATCCCACAAGTGGTCTCTCCATCTAGAGGTAGCTTACAGCCTGTTCTCCAACTGGGGCAAACTGATGGTGGACCTTGTTTGCCTCCAGGGAAAACAATAAGCTGAGGCTGTTTCATGCCCGCCCCCCTCAGCAGGGCTCGCTGCAGGGGGATGCCTTCTCGAGGCCATGGACCCCAGGCCTCCTCTACACCTTCCCTCCATTTCCCTTGATCCACAAGGTGTTCCTCAAGGTGAGGAGGGACAAGGCAAAGGTGATTCTGGTAGCCCCAGACTAGCCGCGCTGGTTCTGGTATCCAGATCTCCTCAGCCTCTGCTACAGGCACCCAGAGCGACTTCCAGCATGCTCGGACCTGATCTCTCTCAATCAGGCGAAGGTATACCATCCGGACCTTCAGTCCCTGCACCTCACAGCCTGGTACCTGAAAGGCTAAAGTTCCAGGCTTTGGGTCTTTCGAGGATGTCCTCACTGTGGTGGAGGCATCCAGAAAGGAATCGACCAGGAAATGTTATGCCTTCAAATGGAAAAGGTTTTCCATTTGGTGTCAGTGCAAGGGCCTGGACCCTCTGTCCTGTCCAGTGGCTAACATTCTCAACTACCTTTGGTCCCTGTCCAAAGGGGGTCTTCGGTCATCGACCCTTAGGGTGCATCTGGCAGCCATCTCTGCTTACCGTGCATGGGCCGGTCAGCCGACGTTGGCACAGGAGACAGAGGTCGGCGCTTTTTCAAAGACCTGGATCACATATCCCCTCCAGTGCGTGAATCTCCACCTTCGTGGGTTCTACTGCTGGTACTGGCAAAGTTCATTGGCAAGCCATTCAAACCAATGCACAAGTGTGCGTTGTCACTGTGGTCATGGAAGATGGCCTTCCTGGTGGCTGTCATGTCTGCCAGAAGGACAGGGAAGCTCCAGGTGCTTTTGGTGGACTCCCCTTATCTGGTTTCCACAGGGACAAGGTTGTCCTATGTCCCCACCCAAAATTCCTTCCGAAGGTGTTGTCAGAGTTTCACCTTAAACAGGTGTTAACTCTGCTGGTGTACTACCATAATTACACCTCGAAGGCCGAGTGCAGGCTTCATACTTTGGACCTGAGACATGCTCTCTCCTGTTGTAAGGAGAGGATGGCAGAAATTCAGGGAGAGGTTCGCCAGCTGTTTGTCACCTACGCTGGATCTGTTTCTGGTAGACCTGCAGCAAAATGGACTATTGCAAGGTGGATTACGTCTTGCATAAGTCTGTGTTATGAGTTGGCATGGAGCCTCCCAGAGGGATAAGAGCTCATTCTGCCCGCCATACCGCTGCATTGGTGGCTGCTTTCAGGGACATCCCTATCCAGGAAATCTGTCGGGCTGCTACCTGGAAGTCAGCAAACACCTTCATTACCCATTACCACATCGATCTTGAGTCATGCCGGGATGCTGGTTTTGGGGCCTCAGCTCTCCAATCTCTGTTTCCTAAGTAGGGGGTGTGAGCCTTGCCTCCCTCCTCCTGGAGAACTGCTAGGAGTCTGCCAAAGATTGTGGATGAACAACGCATCCACAATCCTAGCAAAACAGGTTACTCACCTGTAACAGTAATTCTAGGACTGGTATATGTTGTTCATCCACAAGGACCCACCCGACCTCCCTGGCTGCACATGCACAATGCCTGGCTTCCAGCGGGCTAAGATCTGGTGTCATGGGGCCGAGCTGAGGGTTATACCACCCGGGTGGGAGGAGCCAGCTTGAAGACTTCTGGCAATCCTTAAAGGGGAAAGGGACATGCCAGAGAGTGTGGAAGAACAACATGTACCACTCCTAGAACTACTGTTACAGGTGAGTAACCTGTTTTTTTGTGGCCTGTAACTTTATGGAACTGAAAGACTGATACACCTAGAACTGGTGAATGTTTGTTGGTACTGTGTAGTATTTATCCAGCTCTCCAGTTGGATACTTGGCTACGTACATGTATAGTATCATGGTAACATATTTAAGGTTATTTAAGGCAGCATCAAAGGCAAATAGGGCACTGGGCTTCATAAGTAGGGGGTTCACCAGCAGGAGGAAAGCGGTCATACCGCCACGATACAGGTTGATGGTGCGACCGCACCTGGAATACTGTGTGCAGTACTGCAACCACAAAAAAGGACATTAACCTGCTGGAGACTGTACAGAGACAAACTGCAGAAACAGGTCAGGGCCAGTAGGGGCTATCATATATGCAGAGACGCAGAACATCAATGTGTACTCACTTGAGAAGAAAAGGGAATAAGGGGACATAATAAACAAGGATGACCTTGGTGGTCTCTTTAGATTCAGCAGGACCAAGAACCCAAGGGGAAACGGTTACAGACTGGTAAGAGGTAGGGTTCAGGAAGGAGGCCAGGAGGTACATTTTCGTAGAAAGAGCATTGGTTGGGTGGAACGGACTACCAGAGGAGGTGGCAAACCAGAAAAAAGCTGGGGAATTTAAGAAGGGGTGGGATAAAATCAAGGGGAATGTAAGGATGTCAGAGGAGGGGGAGTGGGTGCCATGTAACATAAGTTGCATGTGCTCCTCAAGTAGATTCGATAGACCAAAATGCCCTTTTCTGCTGGCCATTTCATATGTTTGTAGGTTGGAAGTGACTCATAGTCTATTGGGTCCACCCATCCTTCTGCTTCTAAGCAGAGAATAATAACTAGCAAATGTATACTAATTCATAGTAATCCCCTACACTTGCTGTTAACCAAGGTACCCAGTTATTCCCTTGGCAAGCAGATCTTCATCCAGGCTTTCCTTAAAGGCTGGTGCTGTCTTAATATCCACCATCTGTACTGGTAGTCTGTTCTGTATGCTCACCATCCCCACTGGAAGAACTGCCTCCTAACATTTGCCCTGAATGTACCACATCCAAGCTCCAAGGGGTGTCCTTGCTTCCTGCTGGAAGCCACCAGCTCAGATATCTGCCTGCTCCTTCTTGTCGATACCATTTAGTATGTAAAAGACTGAGATCATGTTGTGTCTGCTCTAAGCCTCCTTACATCCAGGATGAGCATTTATTGGGCCACTGTCCTGTCCTCATAGCTTTTGTTCCCCCATAACCCTGATAATTTTGGTGTCCATGTTTCACCCTCTTGACTGCCTCAGTGTCCTGTATGTATTGTGGAGTGTAGACCTGCATGCAGTACTCCAGGTGAGACCTGACCAGGGTCTTATGAAGTGGCATGGTTACGCTCATTGCTCTGCTGGTCACACCCTATTTGATGCATCAGGCATTCTGTCTTTCTGCCGGCCCTCCTGACAGCATGTACCCATTGCTTTTTTTGCTGAAAATACTATGAGAGATGAATGTACAAACAGCACTGGATGTGTGGTATCCATTTATTTTCTATTCAACTTAAGAAAAGTAAACAGGTGTAAAAAAAAAATAAAAATAAAACAATAGCAATGGGAGGGCACCCTGATGGCCTAGTGGCAGTGAGTTGTATTGCCATGTAGACAGCCCAAGTTCAGGAGCGGACTTGGTTCATCACAGTGAGGGGCAGGCCAGGCTGAGAGAGCTGCCACACAGCAGTACCTCTTGGCCAAGGAGGGCCAGACCATGGAAACCATGCCGCTCATTTAGAAAGCTTGCTCCTTTTGCAAAGGCACGTCAACCAATCACTAGAGATGGGGGAGGTACCTGGGGACTGGAGGAGGGCAGAGGTGGTCCCCCTGCACAAGACTAGAAGTAGAGAGGAGGCAGGCAATTACAGACCTGTGTAAGCCTGACCTCAGTGATGGGGAAGCTGATGGAGTCCCTGCTTAAGGAGATGGTAGTGAAGTTCCTGGAGTCAGGCGGTGCAAAAGACCCAAGGCAGCATGGATTCTCTGAGAGTAGGTCCTGTCAGACTAATTTTATTGATTTCTTCTTTGACTGGGTGACCAGGGTGGTGGGTCAGGGAGGGGCGGTGGATGTGGCCTACCTGGATTTCAGTAAGGCCTTTGACACCGTTCCTCATAGAAGGTTGCTTAACAAATTGGGGAATCTGGGTGTGGGCTCTAAAGTGGTAAAATGGGTTGGTAACTGGTTAAAAGGCAGGACCCAGAGGGTGTTAGTAAAGTGCATAAAATCAGAAGAGGGGGAGGTAACCAGCGGGGTTCCACAGGGATCAGTGCTGGCTCCAGTTCTATTCAGTGTCTTCATAGACAACATCACAGAGGGACTGAAGGGGAAAGTATGCTTGTTCGCAGATGACACCGAGATCTGTAACAGAGCCGACACACAGGAGGGACTAGATAAAATGAGAAATGACCTAAGACTACTTGAGGAATGGTCAAGAGGTTGGCAGTTGGGCTTCAGTGCTAAGAAGTGCAAGATAATGCACCTGGGACACAGACACCCAAGAGAGGAATACAGGATGGGGGGGCAGGCTGTAGCCACCACAAGTCAGGAGAGAGACCTGGGGGTTATCATATCCGATGACCTGAAGTCAGCCAAACAATGCAAAAAAGCAGTGGAGAAGGCAATCAAAATGCTGGGGTGTACAGGAAGGGGTATAACCAGTAGGGGGAATGAAGTGATGATGCTACTGTATAGATCACTGGTGATGCCTCATCTGGAATACTGTGTCCAGTTCTGGAGACTGCATCTCAGGAAGGACATAACAGACTGGAAGCAGCCCAGAGAACAGCAACAAAAATGATACATGGACTGCACCACAAACCTTATGAGGAAAGACTCAAGAAACTAAACAGCTATTCACTGGAAGAGAGAATGGAGAGAGGGGATATGATACAGACTGTCTCATACCTTAGAGGAATAAACAGGGTACAGGAGTGGAGCATATTTCAGAGACGAAAGTGCACAAGGATAAGGGGACATAACATGAGTCTAGAGGGAGGGAGGGAGGCTTAGGGGAAATACTAGGAAGTATTTTTTCACAGAGAGGGCGGTGGATCCATGAAACAGTCTACCAGCAGAGGTGGTGGAAGTGAAAACAGTACAGGGATTCAAAAGTGTTTGTTTTTGTTGAATTTTGTTGACCTGGTAAGCCCACTGGGCCTAGAAGTCCCTTTTTCAAAGGCGCCCGGAGGGGAGGAGGGATACAGATGGTAAGCAACTGAAATTGAACCAGATTAAGCTGTTGGTGGTGTTTTTAGTGAAATGGTGCATGGGATAAGCATAAAGGCACCCTGCTGTACAGCGGAGCGGGGGAAAGGCAGTCCAGATAAGAGTAGGGATTGCCAAACCAAGTAGGGAGATGGGCAGACTAGGTGGGCTGTATGGTCCTTATCTGCCGACAGAGTCTGTGTTTTTATGAGGTCAAACAGGAAGGCTGTTCCACGCCTGATGAGATGGGAGGAGTTGAGGAGATAAGCAAGGGAGAAAATCCCAGTCTTCTCAGTAGATGACTGGAAAAAATAACAAAAGAATGGTGCACACACCACAACTGGAGTCATTCAAAAATTTATTGAAGCAAAACCTCCATGGCTAAATACCCCTACTCGTAGCGCCTCTTCTAGATTTCACCAGAGGCCCTCTGGTGAAGCCTAGAGCTGGTGCTACATAGGGGTGTTTGGCCATAGACTTTTGATGCCATAAATTTTAAAGAATTACTCCAACTGTGGTGTACGCACCATTCTTTTGTTATTTTTTCAGTCTAAGTACGGGCAGTATGGTATGGTATGGTAGGGTAGCCCCTTTAGTAACAGTTGGCAGTGCGCAGTGTCCTGTGTGGTTATCACTGTACATGACAGCTTGGCATCACATCTGGAACCAACACCATGCTGCCCTGCTGCATGCAACTGGATCCAAACTCGGGCCAGCAGGACAATAGCCCTCTCCTGGAACCCCCTGTTGTGGAGGGTAGAACTGTTGGGAACAGCAGAGAGGTTAGTGTGCAGTGAAGCTGGATTTATTTATTTATTTAGTTTTTGTTGACCGGGTAAGTGCTCTAGAAAAATCCTGCCTATTTTCAGGCACGACCCGGGGGAGGGGGATACAGATGAATGCCAACTCACCTTGAACCAGATTAAGCTGTTGGTGGTATTTTTTAGTGAATGAGGGAAATTTGGCCAGGACACCGGGGAAATTCCCCTGCTCTTTTCGATAAGTGCTGTGGGATCTTTAACATCCACCTGAACTACCACCAATCCAAGCAGATGGGACTTCGGTTTAACGTCTCATCTGAAAGACAGCACCTCAGAAGTACAGCACCCCTCTCATGCTGCACTACAGTGTCAGTACTGGGATATTAACCCAAGTGCCAGATGTGGGAACTGAACCCACAGCCCACTGATCTCCCAGCCTCAGAGGCGGGTGTGCTACCTACTGAGCCACTGACACTGGATGATAGCTGGGGACAGCCTGAGGGCAAGGTGAAGACTGGAGAGGATTAAAACCTCTATGGAAAAATAAAAGAAAGCATTACAAATATTATTTTAAATAAAAAACAGGGTATTCTTTAAGAGAAATTCATCTCTTTGTGTGTCAGCATTAGATCTGGATGGTCTTACTGTGCATATTTTCCTTGCCAGGGTCGGAATGGTGATAAAGGGGAAAAGGGTGACACTGGAGTGTCAGGACCTGTCGGACCCCCTGGACTTCCTGGAGTGCCCGGCCCCATTGGACCCCCAGGACAGGTCAGTAACATGAAGCATCTTTTTTATTTAGTGCTATTAATTTGATGTTGCTGCGTGACTGGGACCTTGTTCTGCTTTCATAGGGAGGTACCAGACAAGTAGAAAGCTACGGCACCTCCTGCGCCTCTTGTTCTCCATGGCAATTCAGTCCTTAGTGCTGCAACGGGGCTCTTAAATGTGAGCTGCAGATTTGGTTCCCATTCGCAGCAGCAATGATTGATGTTGGTGGCAAATAGTGCTCCATTTATTGGCTAACATACCATCTTCTAGGGCTGTGTGAATACCTTTTCCTGAATATTCAGCTGAATGTTCAATGGCCTCATATTTGGGTATTTGGTATTCAGATATTTGGGACCTGTGCTTTAACAACACCAAAAAAAGAAACAAAAATGCCCACACTTCATTCTTGCTGAGTTCACTGCAAACCCCAGCCATTAAACATTTACCCCCCAGCCCCGATCTGTTGGCTGCACCCTATCCCACCTTCCTCCTTATTTTCTTGTGAGATTTGATTCTGGGTTTCCAGCAGTGCAAGGGCAATGCCAGTAAACATCATGGCTCAGACCTTCACCTTTTCACTTCTATCTTCCTTTCACAGGTGATCTACGTCAAGGGAGCAGAGCCAGTGCCAATCCCCGGTCCACCAGGACCCCCTGGAACTCCGGTAAGAAACAATATTCTTATTTTTTTTACAACTAAAAATGTGCCTTGCAACTGTGTAGCTGTCATTTGCAGCCACTGTCTTGCTTTGGTAGTCAACAGTTGAACAGGCCTCATGACTTCATGGCAGGAGCATGAACAGCCATGTGGGAGACCCAGTTAGAGTGAGATCTTGATTTCTTGTTTCTTGGATCAGTGGGTGTGTCGAAGAAGTGATGCATTTGCCCTGTGTGGGGATCTGCTCAACTGGCATCATTGAGCATCCCCCACCTCCCCTGTAGCCATCTTGTAAGGGTAGTCGACATTACCGTTACCTCTGTGGTGACCTTGGATCCACTGATTTCAGCTAGGAATGGCTCATCCTCTTCCTGTTCTAATCAGAACATGTCTTAATTAGAACCCATATAGGTTCTAAAATGTTCTTAAAATTTTAAGTGTTTTTTCACTAACAATTTGCATATACTGTATTTTCTTATCAAGTACACGTTAATTACATGTTAACAAATAGTTTGCATTTGGATAAAAAACTGGCTGGACAACAGGACGCAAAGGGTAATAGTAAACAGAGTCCACAGTGAAGAAAGGAGGGTTACTAGCGGGGTACCACAGGGTTCAGTACTGGGACTGGGCCTCTTTAATGTCTTTATAAGTGACATTGGAGAGCACCTGGAAGATGACACAAAGATCTGTAACAGGGTTCATACACAAGGTGCGGTGGAAAGGATGAAAAGGGACTTGGCAAGGTTGGAGGAATGGTCAAATATAAGGCAGCTCAGATACAATGCAAAGAAGTGCAAGGTAATGCACCTGGGAAACAAAAACCCAGGGGAGGAGTACACAGTTGGGGGGTGAGATAATAATAACAACAAAAATCAAAAGAGACCTAGAAGTAATTATATCAGATGACCTAAAGGTGGGCAAGCATTGCGAGAAGGCAGTAAGGAAGGCTGGGGGATACTGGGATGCATAGGAAGAGGCATCAAAAGTAGAAAACAGGAAGTTGTTATCGCTCTGTACAGACAGTTGGTGAGACCTCATCTGGAGTACTGCGTGCAATTCTGGAGACCCCATCTCCGAAAAGACATAGACAGAGTGGAGGCTGTTCAGAGGAGGGCAACAAAAATGGTTCAGGGTCTGCACCAGAAGACATACGAGGAGAGACTAAAGCAGCTTAATATGTATACCCTTGAGGAAAGGAGGGAGAGGGGGGGACATGATAGAAACTTTCAAGTATCTCAGGGGAATTAACAAAGTACAAGAGGGTAGCATCTTTCAGAAAAAAAGATGTGCAAAAACAAGGGGGCACAATTTGAAGATAGAGGGGGGACGGCTCAGAGGTAATGTTAGAAAGTATTTTTTCACAGAGAGGGTTGTGGATGCATGGAACAGCCTTCCTTGGGAACAGTTGGATAATTCAAGAATGCATGGGATAGACATAAGGCAATTCTAGTGGGGGTAGGAGGAAGTAAGCTGTTGATTAACTAGAATCTGCAGCTTATCCATTAGGTAGGGAAATGGGCAGACTAGGTGGGCCAAGTGGTCCTTATCTGCCATCAAATTCTATGTTTCTATTTGGGCTCTGAATTTTAGAACTAATTAGATTCTTGTTTTCCTTCTAAAGCTGATGCTGCTTATTTTTAATCTCGGTGCTAAAATTCCAAGATCAGATTCTAACCCAGGCGTTACAGGAGGCACTGCAGAGCAGTGTTACTGGGTTGGCTAAACTGTCACTTTTATTTAACTTTTTTCTTTCCACATGCCTGATAAATTCCAGTGCATCCTGGATATTTTTCTAATCCAGCTAATATTTTTCAAGTTAAACTACCTCTGGCTGGAAGCTGCAATACTGAACATAGGATTTGCAAGAAAGCGAGTTGTGCTCACAACAGAGGGAGATGAACCTTACGATTGTCTTTGGTTTGTAGCAGATATTCTGCAGGTGGAGGCTACTTCTAACTGAAAGGTGAAATAAGGAACTTAAAATTATCAGGAAAAGTCTTAGTTACAATTCTTAAGATTTTCAGTGCAGGAAGAGTTTAAAGCACAGCTGACTTATTTTGGGGCTGACTGCTTTCAGAGCACAAACCACCAGGCTGTTTTGGGGCTGGGGAGGTTTTACCTGTGTCTGACTTGGATGTCTGCATTTTCTCTGTTTGATTAACAGGGTATTTTCTCTGTCAAATTGTTGTGTAGGGTATCTTGCTAACAGGAAGGCACTCATAGCAGCGGTGGATCAGAGCTCTTAGCTGATTGTTTTGTGAGGGCACAGTTTAGGCCCAATCCCTTCCCACCCTCACCCCACCCACCCTTGGAAATAGTTCCTTTATACCTGGGGTTCTGACATCATTTCCTCAAGAGTGCAAGGTGTATATCACTGTCATATCCTCTCTAGCACACTGCACTGACAATATAAGCATACACATTGTATAATATATATATTTCTATATAACAAACCAATCACACATACACACACACACAAAATAAGTAGATAAACATGTGACGATTAGTGCAATGTAATGGCTGTGGGGCAGCAGTCTTCCGGGAGTCTTTCTGGAGGCTGAGATGCTGCCCTATTTGCAGACAACTCTCTGCCCTGAGGGAGGAAGTTGCCCATCTTCAGGCCACACTGGACAGTAGTAAGGGAACCTTCCCCCAGACCACACTGGACGGTAGGAAGGGAACCTCCCCCATCCAGGGAGCACCAGAGCCACCACCACTACCTCAGAGGTTGTGAAGAGCACAGCCGTTGGACCACAGTGGGCTCAGGGAGGGTGAGGATGGTGGAACAGAGGCACACCCAGTCAGTTGTTCCACTCCACAATCCATACACCATTCTGGGGGAGCATAGCTCCCCTATGGATGCACCCACAGAGAAGACTAAGGAGGCTGAGGACAACTATCACAAGGGAGGCCCACAGGAAGGAGGCAGATGACACTACAAGGAAAGGAAGCAGCTCCTGGTGGGGGACTCAGTTATTAGGGGGATAGAACTGGGGGGAGCAGGGAAAACTGAAGTAAGGTGCCTGCCTGGTGCCATGGCTTGGAGGGAGAGTGCCGATCCTCAGGATCACGAGAACAGCTGTATCGAGTTCGAGTGCTGGATGTCATTGTCCACCTAGGGACAAAATGACTTGGCTCAACATGAGTTTAGAGCAGTGCAGAAGGACTTTGTAGAATTGGGAGGGGCCCAAGACAAGTAGCACACACAGTATCCTTCTCAGAGGTGCTGCTCGTCAATGGCATGAGTAGGTGAGGGTTCTTTGCACCATGCAGTTTAATGAATGGTTGAAAAAATGGTGTGGAGAACAGGGGTTTGGCTTCACTGGGGACTGGGGTTCCACCTGGAGGAACACCAGTCTATACTGGCAGGATGGTCTGCATCTGTCCAGGAAGGGAACAAGTCTTTTGAGCAATCGGTTTAAATGCTTCATTGGCAAGCTTTTAAACTAGTCAAGGGGGGAGGCACTGAAAAGCAGCAGGAAAATCCCAGCCTCTCCTACAAAACAGGGTACTAAATGAGAAAAGACCGAGGTAGAAAGGTCAGTGGGGATGCTGCAACAGAAGGTAAAGCCATCCAAAATGGAGAGCAATGAGTACCAATGCCTGTAGTCTGAGTAACAAGCTTCCTGAATTAGTGGCCTTGATGGAGGAGGAACATCTGGATATCGTGGCAGTCACAGAAACATGGTATACATAATAAACCATGACTGGGACGAAACATACCAGGATACACTATCTACAGGAGGGACAGGAGGGTAAGAGGAGGAGTAGCTCTTTACATAAGGGAAGGAATCAAAGCAACAGAACAAAGGGAAAACATGGAGGAGAAGAAGCACTGTGGGTAAATTTGGAGACCGCAATGGAACCACAATGCGACTAGGGGTTGTATACAAACCCTCCTTCTCAGGGGAGGAAATGGACAAGGAAATGATAGAAAGTATACTTAGAATGGCAGAAAAGGAGATATTGCTGATGGGTGATCTGAATATGCCAGATGTTAACTGGAGTGCAGTTGCAGCAGCCACTCAAGAGTGGGGTTATTCTAGATGCCCTACAGGGGACATGCCTTAGACAACTAGTATTGGAGCCCACTCGAGAGGAAGCAATCTTAGACCTGGTTCTCTCAAATGGAGCTGAAGAGAGGATCTCAGATGTAGAAGTGGGTAGCCATCTGGGAACTAGCGACCATCGAACAGTATGGTTCACAATAAACACAGCAATAGAGTCAAGTCATACAAAGGCAAAAGTACTGGACTTTAGGACGGCTGACTTTGCCAAAATGGGTGAGTGCTTAAGGAATGCACTAGCAAATGGGCAGGAAGGAGGGGTGGAAGAACAATGGGGAATAATAAAAACTGCCATCACAGAGGTAACAAGCTTTTGTGTGAAGCAAATAAACAAAACGAAATGATGTAAGAAACCACTATGGTTCTCAACGGAAGTGGCAGTGAAGGGTCTAGAGAAAAAGAAAGCATTCAGGAAGTACAAGGAATCACAGAAGGAGCAGGACAGAGAACTGTATCAGTTCAAGCAAAAGGAAGCTGGGAAGGCAGTCAGAACAGCAAAGGCCCAAACCGAGGAAAAGATAGCCAACTCGGTTAAGAAGGGGGATAAAACCTTTTATATGTACATCAGGGAGCAAAGGAAGACCAAGGGAGGGATAGTGAGGCTTAATAAAGGGAGAGGGGGTGGGCAGAGGGTGACTGTGAAAAGGCAGAGATACTAAACAAATATTTTTGCTCAGTATTTACAAAGGAAGAGGGGGAGGTACCTAAAACAAACAGTAGAAACACTCTGGATACAGAGGTTGATACCAGCCCATTTACAGATGAAAGGGTTCTGAAAGAACTCTTAAAACTGAAGGTGGACAAAGCAATGGGGCCTGATGGGATTCATCCCAGAATTCTAAAAGAACTAAGGGTAGAACTAGTGACACCACTGACTACCCTCTTTAACAAATCATGGGAGGATGGGGTGGTACCCGAGGACTGGAGGAGGGCAGATGTGATTCCCTTTCACAAAAGTGGGAGCAAGGCAGAAGCAGAAAACTACAGACCTGTTAGTTTAACCTCAGTGGTAGGGAAAATGATGGAATCACTTCTGAAGGAAAGAATTGTCGAGTATCTAGAGGCCGAGGGGCACTGGACCCAAGGCAGCATGTATTCTGACAGCGGAAGGTCATGCCAGACAAATCTGATAGATTTCTTTGACTGGGTGACCAAAGTAGTAGATCAGGGAGGGGCTGTGGACATGGCCTACCTAGACTTTAGCAAGGCATTTGACACAGTCCCACACAAAAGATTAATATACAAGTTAGCCAGCCTGGGAGTGGGTCCCAAGATGACAGCCTGGGTAAAGAATTGGGTGGAGAATAGGACACAGAGAGTAGTAAATGGAGTCCACTCTGAAGAAAGGGGGTTACTAGTGGGGTACCGCAGGGTTCAGTATTAGGACCGGTCCTCTTCAATGTCTTTATAAGCGACATTGGAGAGGGACTGGAAGGAAAAGTATGTCTCTTTGCAGATGACACAAAGATCTGCAACAGAGTTGATGCACAAGGTGGGGTGGAAAGGATGAGAAGGGACTTGGCAAGGTTAGAGGAATGGTCAAATGTATGGCAGCTTAGATTCAATGCTAAGAAGTGCAAGGTAATGCACCTGGGAAACAAAAACCCAGGGGAAGAGTACACAATGGGGGGTGAGATACTAACAACAACAAAATGGAAAGGGACCTGGGGTAGTCATATCAGATGACCTAAAGGTGGGCAAGCAATGTGAGAGGGCAGCAAGGAGGGATGGGGGATACTGGGATGCATAGGGAGAGGCATCACCAGTAGAAAACAGAAGTTATTCCCTCTGTACAGACAGCTGGTCAGACCCCATCTGGAGTACTGCATGCAGTTTTGAGACCCAATCTCCGAAAGACATAGACAGGATGGAAGCTGTCCAGAGGAGGGCAACTAAAATGGTGCAGGGTCTGCACTGGAAGACATATGAAGAGAGACTTAAGGAGCTTAATATGTACAGCCTTGAGGAAAGGAGGGAGAGGGGGGACATGATAGAAACTTTCAAGTACCACAAGGGACTCAACAAAGTCCAAGAGGGTAGCATCTTTCAAAAAAAGAGGTGTGCAAGAACAAGGGGCACAATTTGAAGATGGGGGGCGGCTCAGAGGTAATTTAAGGAAGTATTTTTTCACAGAGAGGGTTGTGGATGCGTGAATGGCCTTCCGGAGGAGGCTGTGGAGTCAAAAACAGTGGTGGAATTCAAGCATGCATGGGGCAGTCATAAGGCAATTCTAGGGGGTGGGGGCAGGAAGAAGTAGGCTGCTGGTTAACTAGGATCTGCAGCTTATCCATTAGGTAGGGAAATGGGCAGACTGGGTGGGCCAAGCGGTCCTTATCTGCCGTCAAATTCTATGTTATGTTTATATCCTGTAGTGCTTATTACTGGCCTTCAGATGCTCACTGCCTGTTCACGCATACATTCCTGGACTTATCTGTACAGGTAGGGCTGACCAGCCAGAATAAGGGCAAGCCAGAACTTTTTCCCAATTGGGGGTGTTGGGGAGAGGGGGAGGTAGGTTGGGAACCGGGAACCAGGAACCCAGATGTTGTCATATCGCAACCCGGGCCATCATACCCATGGACTCTGGGGGGGCATGTAACCCATAAATTCTCATCCGAGTAGTGCTTTTAGGATGGAGGAAGGCTGTAAAAGTGTTGTTTCAGGTTCTAGGGATGTAAGTACAGCTCACTTATCCACACTTCTGGCATTCTCCCTTTAAGAGCTGATTTGTCGAACTGTCTAAGAGAAGCTACTCCCACCACCCGGGTGGTATATCCCTCGCTCCGCCCCATAACATCAGATCTTCCTTTCTGCTAGAAGAGTCAGGTCATCTCCTTCACAACTCTGTGTGTGGTATAGGCCCAACAAACTTAGTAAATTGTGCCATTTAGTTAATTTTTCTTCAACAACCCTTCAAATTACTTTCAAGTATTGTAGTTTCGGAATTATTCACTGTCATTTATATATTGCGTTCTTCGCAGAAGCACCAATCCCGCTAATATTTAATGCCTGCCAATAATTGAGTGGCCATGAAGACAACAGATAAGTGATCTAGCAAACAGATAGCAATTAAAAGAGTGACTTTATTTTTTACATTTCATAATAATAATTCTAGGAGCGTGGATATGTTGTTTATCCACACTATTTGGCATGTCCCCTTCCACTTTAAATCTTGCCAGAAGTCTTCAAGCTGGCTCCTCCCACCTACCCGGGTGGTATATACCGCGGCTCCGACCCATGATGCCAGATCTTCCTTTCCACTGGAAGATACAGGTTCCCTCGTGCTCTCAGCATTTCGTAGGCCCTGGCTTTCAAATTGTCAGTTTTAACGAAAATCAAACTCGTTCGAGTTAGCGATCACGCTTTCGTCGCATCGACTATGAAGGAAAGATCTTCCCCAGGATTTCGCTGGTGCCCCTGTGGCCAGAAGATGTTGCGCACCGATCCCCACCTCACGTGCGTTTACTGCCTAGGTGTCGGACATGACACCTCATCATGCGGTTTTTGCTTCTCCTTCCAGCCCAACGTCCTGGATGACCGCAAGTCACGCCTGAAGCTGGGGAGACTGGAAAAGAGAAACCCGGCGGTGAAATCAAAGGAGGCTAGGTGGGCGGTTTCCACAGCCACGGGCTCTGCCAAACTGCTGGAACAGATGAAGGCATTTGAGGAGGAAGCAGCTCGTGCTTCGGCCAATCGAAGCTTCTTCGTCACGCTTAACGTAGGCTCCACCTTTACGGGCTCCTTCAGGAAGATGTGCCAGTCTCTCTCCACTCAGGGTGAGGTGCCCTTGGGCTCACACTCCTCCCGCTCTCGGAAGAGGGAGAAGGACCCGGTGTCTTCGTCTCGATGGAGACGCTCTTGGGACTGGGAGAGGTCTGAGTCCCAAGAACACATGGTCTCAACCTCGGTCGAGATGGCAACCTCGGCCACTGGCTTTTCCAACCTTCTGTCTGGCCAAGGGACCAAGGAAGTGGCCGACGAGCTTGAAACTATCCTTAACCCCATCAACCCCTTGTCGCCGGCTGTGCCTGACAACTCATTGGAAAAGTCCTGGTCTTTCCGGATGAGGAGACCCAGCCAGCTGGTGTCCCCATCAAGGAACCGGTCCCGGACCCCCAGGTCTCACCAATCCCGGTGTCTTCCGATCGACCAAGTTGGCCTCCCCGATCTCGGTCTCAGTCCAAGACCCCTTTCGATGATCAACCGAAGAGCCATAAGTGCTCAAAAAAGAGGCAACGACACAGGTCCTCATCCTCCTTGGATGAGGAGAGGCTCCAGCGGACACTCCATCAGCACTATGAAGATCTTATGTGGCAGCAGCTGATCTTGACTGAGCAGAAGTCGGCTCCACCACCTACCCTGGCCATCACTTGGCTCTCGAATTCTAGGCTGAAGCCTACCCCTCTGGAACTGAAGCCCTCGGTTCCTCCACCTGTGGGGCCGGGCCGTCTCCCAGTTAGGCCTACTCTGGTCTCTCCATTGATTCATGTGGAACCACCACCTAAACAGCCTGAGTGAGGGGAGCCCTCGAAAGAGGACCGACAGGACACCGGGCTTCCCCGACGTCTGTCGATAACAGTCACCCCGAACCGCCCTTGGCAGATCGAGGGTGACTTAGGCAGTAGACTGCTGTATCATGACTCTTCGGACTCAGATGTCACCAGCTTGCACTCACATCCTGGGGATGATGAGTCATCAGTCGGCGCAGGGATGGAGGAAGGCCCTTCCTCTTTCTAGGGCATTCTCAGCCTCATCTCCGATTCCACCAGAATGCCCCTGGAGCCTATTCAGAAACAGGTGGAGTACCCTCTCACCAACATTCTTAAGAAAGGGGATACCCTGACGGAGGCCTTTCCAGTGGCTGAGGCCATTGTTGGCCTGGCTGTTGAACTTTGGCAGTGTCCTCCCTCCTGCCCAGCACCATTTGCCTGCATGGCCCACAGGTACGCGGTGCCCATGGGGTCCCTTGCGGGGTTCACGGAGCACCCTTCAGCCAAGAGCCTGGTGACCACCTCTGTGTTCAAGCGTACTGGTAGTTCAGCCGACATTGACCGACCACCGGACAAGGAGTCCAAGAATATGGACCACACTGCCCGTAAGGTCTATGCGGCCTCTTCTTTGGGCCTTCATCAGGCCAGCTCGGCTGTCATTATGGCACACTTCTCTCATGCCCTTCTTGGGTCATTAGATGAGGTCCTCCCTCATCTCCCACTGGAGATGCAGACCACGGTCAAGCAGGTCCGTGACCAGGGCCGTGCTGTTGCTAAACAGCAGCTCCAGATGGCCTTGGATATTGGGGATTCTTGTGCCCACTCGCTAGCAACTGCAGTGGCCTCTCACCGCAGGGCTTGGCTGAGGCTTTCCTCCTTCCCAGCAGATACTCAGCGTAAGCTTGCTGATGTGCCCTTGCTGGGCACCGACTTGTTCGGTCCAGGGACTGCCTCTAGAATTCGAGCAGTACCCTCCCAGCCAAGCCAGAGCCCCTCGAGAGGAACGGATTTCTGCATGTACCCAGTTGGCTCTTTGAGATGACATAGCTCAGCTCCTCCCCAAGGAGGCAGTAGCTCCAGTGCCGGGTCCTCCGACAGACCCAGGCTTTGTTTCCAGGTACTTCCTGGTGCCCAAGCGGACGGGGGGTTGGTGCCCCATCCTAGATCTCCACGACCTGAATCAATATCTCTGGTCCCGCACCTTTCGGATGGTCACTCTGAACCAGATCATACCATCCCTGGAGCGAAACATGTGGTTCTGTTCACTGGATCTACAGGACGCATTCTTTCACTCCCAGTCTGTCCATCCCATCAGCGGTTCCTCTGCTTCAGGGTCAAGGGGACCCTGTACGAGTTCTGAGCCATGCCATTTGGCCTGTCATCGGCCCCACGGGTCTTCACCAAATGCACTGCAGTGGTGGCGGCCCACCTTTGGCATCGAGGAGTCAGAATCTACCCTTATGTCGATGATTGGCTCTTGGCAGGTTCCACCAAACAGGAGGTGGAGAGGTCCGGGGATCTGGCCCTCAAAACCTGCTCCCAACTCTGCCTCCTGATCAATGAGAACAAGTCAGAACTCGTGCCTTCTCTGGTGATGGGCTTCATTGGGGCAGAACTCGACTCTTGTCAAGCCAGAGCTCGGCTTCCGGCAGACAGGGCGGAGGTTCTCTCCTCCTTTGCCCGATCATTTCTGGTTGGGTATTTGCGCCCTGCCTGGGACTTTCTGTGCCTTCTGGGTTACATGGTGGTGTGCACCTTGGTGGTCCACTGGGCCCGGTGGCACATGCGCCCCATTCAATGGGATCTGGCCGCCCAGTGGACTCAGCGATATGGTCACTTCAACCAGCTGATCACTGTAACCCAGAAGATGTGGGACGCTCTCCAATGATCCCCAGATCGGTTGCAGGAAGGGATCCCATTTGTTCGCCCTGAACCGACGGTTGTCCTTACAACCAGTGCCTCTCTCATGGGCTGGGGAAACCACATGGGGGACAACAGGGCCCATGGGTTCTGGACCCTTGAGGAGTCCCGATGCCACATCAACCTGTTGGAGCTCAGAGCAGTCAGACTGGCACTGTCAGCTTTCACTCCTCAGCTCCGGGGTCAAGTGGTTCAAGTCCAGACGGACAATACCACGACCATGTACTACCTCAACAAACAGGGTGGCATGCACTGCCGTGTGCTGTGCAAGCAGGCGCTCTGCATTTGGACCCTCGTAAGTCGGTTGGAGGCAGATCTCCTAGCCATCCATGTGGCAGGAGCCTCAAACCAGCTGGCGGATGCTCTCAGCCGTATAGGCCAGGCATCCCATGAATGGTCTCTCCATCCAGAGGTAGCTTACAGCCTGTTCTCCCGTTGGGGAAAACCGATGGTGGACCTGTTTGCCTCCAGGGAAAACAACAAGCTAAGGCTGTATCATGCCCGGCCCCTCAGCAGGGCTCGCTGCAGGGGGATGCCTTCTCGAGGCCGTGGACCCAAGGCCTCCTCTGTGCCTTCACTCCATTTCCCTTGATCCACAAGGTGTTACTCAAGGTGAGGAGGGACAAGGTGAAGGTGATTCTGGTAGCCGCAGACTGGCCATGCCAATGCTGATACCAAGATCTCCTCAGCCTCGGCTGCAGGCCCCCGGAGCAGCTTTGCACACACCTGGACCTGATATCTCTGAATCAGGGGAAGGTATTCCATCCAGACCTTCAATCCATGCACCTCACAGCCTGGTACCTGAGCGGCTAGAGTTCCAGGCTTTGGGTCTTTCCGAAGATGTCTTCACCGTGGTGGAGGCATCTCGAAAGGAATCGACCAGGAAATGTTACACCTTCAAATGGAAAAGGTTTTCCATTTGGTGTCAGGGTAATAGTCTGGACCCCTTATCCTGTCCTGTAGCTAACATTGTTGACTACCTTTGGTCTCTCTCCAAAGGGGGTCTGTGGTCACCGACCCTTAGGGTGCACCTGGCAGCCATTTCTGCTTACCGGCGAGGGCCGGTCAGCCAACATTGGCGCAGGAGAAAGTGGTTGGGGGCTTCTTCAAAGGCCTGGATCACATATCCCCTCCAGTGCGTGAACCTCCACCTCCGTGGGATCTGTTGCTGGTTTTGGCAAAGCTCATGGGCAAGCCATTCGAACCTATGCACAAATGTGAGCTCTCACACTTGTCATGGAAGACGGCCTTCCTGGTGGCTATCACATCAGCCAGAAGGACAGGGGAGCTCCAGGTGCTTTCGGTGGACTCCCCTTACCTGGTCTTTCACAGTGAGAAAGTTGTCCTGTGCCTCCACCCGAAATTCATTCCGAAGGTGGTGTCAGAGTTTCACCTTAACCAGGTGTTGACTCTGCTGGTGTTCTACCACAATCACACCTCGGAGGCCAAATATAGGGTCTATACTCTCTCGACCCTAGAAGAGCGCTCTCTTATTACAAGGAGTGGACAGCTGAAGTTCGGGGAGAGGTTCGCCAGCTGTTCGTCACCTACGCTGAAGCCGCACCTGGCAGACCTGCAGCCAAGCGGACGATAGGCAGGTGGGTCACCTCCTGCATAGATCTCTGCTACAGGTTGGCGGGCATGGAGCCTCCCAGAGGGATAAGAGCTCATTCTACCCGCCATACCACTACATCGGTGGCTGCTTCCAGGGACGTCCCTATCCAGGAAATCTGCAGGGCTGCTACCTGGAAGTCAGCACACACCTTCATTACCCACTACCACATCGACCTTGAGTCACGCCGGGATGCTGGTTTTGGGACCTCGGTTCTCCAGTCCTTATTTCCCAAGTAGGGGGTGCGCGCCTTGCCTCCCTCCTCCCGGAGAACTGCTAGGGAGTCTGCCAGTAAGTGTGGATTGAACAACATATCCATGTCCCTAGAAATACAGGTTACTCACCTGTAACAGGAGTTCTAGGAATGGTATATGTTGTTCATCCACACAACCCACCTGACCTCCCCAGCTTGGACCCGCAACCTGGCTTCCAACGGGCTAGATCTGGCATCATGGGGCAGAGCTGAGAGTTTCATCACCTGGGTGGGTGGGAGGAGCCAGCTTGAAGACCTTCTGGCGAGATTTAAAGCGGCAAGGAACCTGCCAGTAAGTGTGGATGAACAACATATATCATTCCTAGAACTCCTGTTACAGGTGAGTAACCTGTATTTACTGTAGTAGCAGCAATTCAGAAACAGAGCCAGATAAAACTGCTATGAACAGTGTTCTACTTACCAAAGCAGATGTCCAGACAATGCTCATGTGCCCCGAATATTCCGAACTCCAAAAATCCCCAAGTGCACTTATCCCTCCTTTCTTTTAGTTTGGTCACACTCTCCTCAAGCCACATCACATGTTTTTCTTTGATGGTTGCCATTTTTAGATCGATCTTTACATGAGTACCATCTGAGAGCTGACTTGAAATTAACCCAGCATACCGGTCAGTGAAGTGTTACTTCATGTTATTCTTAGAAAGCTTATTCAGGGAGATGTCCGGTGGCTATAAAAGATTGGTACAAGAGGCAGGTACAAAAATGAGTATGTAACCTGCCTCTTCTAACTGTTGCGGTACAAGCTACATAGTATGGGCATAGAAAAGATCCATTATTATTTTTTAATAAATCATGGGAGGAGGGTGTGGTACCCGAGGACTGGAGGAAGGCGGATGTGATTCCCCTTCACAAAAGTGGGACCAAGACAGAGGCAGGAAACTACAGACCTATGAGTCTGACCTCTGTGGAAGGGAAAGTGATGGAGTCACTGCTGAAGGAAAGAATAGTTCTAGGGACTTGGATATGTTGTTCATCCACACTGTCTGGCAGGTTTCTTGCCGCTTTAAATCTTGCCGGAAGGTCTTCAAGCTGGCTCCTCCCACCCACCCGGGTGGTAAAACTCTCGGCTCCGCTCCATGACGCCAGATCTTCCTTACCGCTTGGAAGCTCAAGTTCCCTCCTTAACGCTCTGCGTGATAGACTGGATCCTAATTCTTCGTTCGCCTGAAACTCATTTTAAAATTTTCAAGACTTCGGTCATCTTTCTCCCTCGCTGCTGCGATGGACAAATCGATCTCGGATTTTGGCGGACGGACCCCGCAATCCACGTAGCGCCTACTGCCTCGGGCTTAGAACATGACCCAGGCTCGTGAAGTCATGCCGCTCGCTTTCAGCCAACGCCCTAGAGGACCGCTGGGCCGTTACAGCTTGGGCGCCCCGAGAAGCACTACCCACCGTTAAGTCGAAGGAGGCCCGCTCGGGCGTACCGCAGCGGCTGGCTCAGCTGAGCAGCTCGAGCAGATGATCGCCTCGAGGAGGAGGCAGCCCAGGCTGCGTCATCCTTCTTCTCGGTCGCGCTTTATCCCGCCTCTGGGTACCTCGTATTCAGTTTCGTTCAAGGAGCTTTGCCAACCCCTTTCCACGAAGGGAGAGGGGCCATCGGGACATTCCTCTTGGTCCAAAAAGAAGGACTCTAAGGGTAAGTCCCATCATCGGCGTTCGTGGGAGCGGGAGAGGTCTCCTTCCCCGGACAGCCGACTGTCGACTTCGGTTGAGGTTGCAGCTAAGGCCGCTGGCTTCACGGTGTCCCCGTCAGGCCAGCCGGCCGAGACACCTGTCGACGCGGTCGAGATTTTTCTCGACCCGTCGGACGGGCTGTCGACTGGTGAGGCTGACAACCCTTCTTCACTGGTTCCCCCGGTGGAGACCGAGGATCTGCCTGTGCCCCCAGTGCAGCACTTCCCGGTTAAGGAGTCAGAGCCGAGGGAAGAGCGGGTGTCCCCCGCTCCTTCCCAGACCCATCCTCGGAAATACCGAGGATCTCTGTCTCGGTCTCGGACTTTTTCTCGGTCCAGCCTATCCCGCCAACATCGGCAGTCTCGGTCTCGGCACCGAGGTAAGCAGCGCCGCCGCTCAACCTCATCTTCCTCCTCAGAAGAGGAGAGGCTTCGGCCCAAATTGCATCGACGCTATGAGGTCCTGATGTGGCAGCAGTTGCTTCTGTTCGGGAACAAGTCGATGCCGTCGCCTTCCCCGGCCATCAAGTGGCTGTCACCCGAGCGGCCGAAACAACCTCTCGTCATAGTCGAGATGCCCAAGCCTGGGCCAGTTGTTTGTCCGAAACCTGCTGCCCCACCAATTGTGGTGGAACCTCCGCCTCCACAACCGAAATCGGGGGCACCGACCAAGGACTCTTGGTCAGGTCAAGGCCTGCCCCATAGGTTGTCGGTCACCCTCACTCCCGACTGTCCTCGGCAGGTGGAGGGTGGCTCAGGCCCCAGGCAGCTCTTCGCGGACTCCTCCGAGTCTGACAACGACTCCTCCCTGTTCTCCAGGCTGATTGACCTGGAGTCCTCCGGGGGCCAGTCGTTGGATGAAAGCCCATCATCCTTCATGGGTTTGCTTCGGCTCATCTCGGAATCCACTGGGATGCAGCTCGAGCCCGTATCCAAACGGGCCAAGTATCCCCTGATGGAGATACTGGACCAAGGGGATTCCCCCACGGAGGCCTTTCTGGTGGCTGAGGCCATTGTTGGCCCAGCCTTGGAGCTTTGGCAGCAGCCTGCTTCCTGCCCTGCGCCTTCGGCCAGGATGGCCAGGAAGTATGCTGTCCCTACCGGCTCTTTGCCTGGGTTTTCGGAACACCCCTCTGCCGAGGGGTTGGTCACCGACAGCGTTTTCCAGTGTTCCAGGAACGCTAGGGACGTGGACAAGCCCCCCCGACAAGAAGTCCAAAAAGCTGGACTACACTGGGTGCAAGTTGTACGCTGCGTCCTCCCTTGGCCTCCACCAGGCCAGCTTGGCCATGCTGATGGCACACTTCTCCCACGCCCTCATGGGCTCCCTGGATGAGGTGATCCCTCATCTCCTGGCCGACCTGCAGACCACGGCCTGGCAGGTGTGGGACCAGGGTAGGGCAGTGGCTAAGCAGCAGCTCCTAACGGCTCTGGACACAGGAGACTCCTGTGCCAGATCGGTTGCGGCCGAGGTGGTCATGCGCCGCAGAGCATGGCTGAGGATATCCACCTTCACGGCGGATACCCAGCACAAATTGGAGGACGCCCCCTTCTTGGGGTATGACCTCTTCAGCCCTGGAGTGGAAGGTCACCTCCAGCAGATCGAGAAGTCCAGTGCCACTCTGGACTCAGTCACCTCCACCCAGAAGGACAAAGGCCGCCCGACAGCAGCAGCACAAGTCCTTTCGCCCTTCTGCGCCTGCGGCATGTCTGGCCCAACAGCACCAGCACCAGGGCCAGCAGGCTCGCGCTTGGCATCCCAAACCCAAGCCCGCGGCTTCCTCCAATAGGAAGCAGGGAAGTAAAGGCCCAGGAGTTCTCTTGGCTGGTCCCTCCTCCAAGCCTGCCCAGTGACGGGTTGAGGGGTGTCGCCCCCAGCCTCGTCACTCCCCCCTGGGTTCCCCCCATGGGGGGATGGCTCCGCCACTTCCTTTCCACCTGGTCCGCTATCACCACGGACTGCTGGGTGTTGGAGGTGGTAGGAAAGGGCCTGCCTCTGGAGTTCGAGCAGGCCCCCCCCTTCCGAGCCATCGCCTCGGGGAGCCACGGGGTCCGCAGCCTCTCTGTCAGCCCGCCGAGCCGATATTGCCCTGCTCCTTGAAAAAGAGGTGATCAGAAAGTGGCGGATCCTCCTCCAGACCCAGGGTTTGTGTCCAGGTATTTTCTGGTCCCAAAACGGACGGGGGGCTGGTGCCCCATTCTCGACCTGCACGACCTGAACAGGTTTCTAAGGTCTCAGACCTTCAGGATGGTCACTCTGGCTCAGATAATCCCATCCTTGGAACGAGGCATGTGGTTCTGTTCCCTGGACCTTCAGGACGCGTTCTCTCACGTCCCAATCCGTCTGTCCCATCAGAGATTCCTCCGCTTCAGAGCGGAGGGATCCCTTACGAGTTCCGGCCATGCCCTTCGCCTTTCCTAGCTCCCAGGTCTTCACCAAATGCATGGCAGTGGTGACAGCATTCCTGCAGCGCCGAAGGGTCCGGGTGTACCCCTACCTAGACGACTGGCTGATTGCAGCCCCCTCCAGAGCGGAGGTGGAGCGGTCCAGAAATCTGGCCCTCCAGGTTTGCTCTCAAGTTGGCCTCCTCATCAACGAGGCCAAGTCGGAACTCATGCCAAAGCAGGCGATACATTTCATCGGGGCAGAGCTCGACTCTCTTCGAGCCAGAGCACGGCTCCTGGTGGATAGGGCCGAGGTTCTTTCCTCCTTTACCCAGTCATTTCAGGTTGGGCAATCGCACCCTGCCTGGGACTTCCTGCGCCTCCTGGGCCTCATGGCAGCCTGCACCAGCGTGGTCCGTTGGACCCGCTGGTACATGCATCCCCTTCAGTGGGGGACTGGCCAGCCAATGGTCACAGCACTTCGATCTGCTGGATCAGCTAGTGACAGTGACCCAGGGGATGTGGAACGCTCTCCAGTGGTGGACCGTTCCAGCACATCTGCAGGAGGGCATCCCATTTGTCTGCCCCGAGCCGACGGTCTCTCTATCGACCGATGCCTCTCTGATGGGTTGGGGTGCCCATCTGGGGGAGCACAGAGTGCACGGCCTCTGGTCCCCTCGGGAGTCCCGATGCCACATCAACCTGCTGGAGCTTCGAGTGGTTCATCTAGCCCTCACCGCCTTTGCTCCATTTCTACGGGGTCAAGTGGTTCAGGTCCAGACGGACAATACCACGACCATGTACTACCTAAACCGCCAGGGCGGGACGCGCTCCATGCCTCTGTGCAGGGAAGCTCTCCGCATTTGGTCACTTGTGCGCAGCCTGGAGGCAGATCTCCTCCCATTCATGTGGCAGGAGCCTCCAACACTGCTGGCCGATGCCTTAAGCCAGATAGGGGCTGTGTCCCACGAGTGGTCTCTCCTGCCAGAGGTAGTACAAGATCTGTTCTCCCACTGGGGCACGCCTCAGGTGGACCTGTTTACCTCCAGGGAGAATGCGAAACTGAGACTGTTTCATGCCCGGCCCCCTCAGCAGGGCTCGCTGCAGGGGGTTGCCTTCTCAAGACTATGGACCCCGGGCCTCTTCTATGCCTTTCCCCCATTTCCCTTGATCCACAGGGTGCTTCTCAAGGCGAGGAGGGACAAGGCGCAAGTGATTCTGGTAGCCCCAGACTGGCCCCGCCAGTTCTGGTATCCAGATCTCCTCAGTCTCAGCTCCAGGCTCCCGAGACGGCTTCCAGCCCACCCGGACCTGATCTCAGTCAATCAGGGGAATGTATTCCATCTGGACCTTCAATCCCTGCACCTGACGGCCTGGTTCCTGAGTGGCTAGAGTTCCAGGCCTTGGGTCTTTCCAACGAGGTCCTCAATGTCGTTGAGGCGTCCTGTAAGGAGTCGACTAGAAAATGCTATGCCTTCAAATGGAAGAGATTCTCAATTTTGTGTCAGGGCAAGGGCCTGGACCCTTCCTCCTGTTCCTTGGCAAGCATTCTAGACTACCTGTGGTCCCTTTCTCTGCAAGGGCTTCGGTTGACGACCCTTAAGGTGCACCTGGCAGCCATCTCTGCTTACCGTGCGCGGGCCGGGAAGCAGTCGGTGGCACAGGAGAAGGTGGTCGGGCGCTTTTTCAAAGGCCTTGATCACATATCCCCTCTGGTGCGAGAACCTCCACCTCCATGGGGTCTACTGCTGGTATTGGCTAAGCTCATGGGCAGGCCATTCGAACCGATGCACAGGTGTGACATCTCTCACCCATCATGGAAGACTGCCTTCTTGGTGGCTATCACATCAGCCAGAAGGATGGGAGAGCTCCAGGCGCTTTCCATTGAGTCTCCTTATCTGGTCTTCCACAGGGAAAAGGTTGTCCTGTGCCCCCACCTGAAATTCCTTCCGAAGGTGGTGTCAGAGTTTTACCTTAACCAGGTGTTGACTCTGCCGGTGTTCAACCCCAATCACACCTCGGAGGCTGAATATAGGCTCCATACTTTGGACCCTAGAAGAGCGCTCGCTTATTATAAGGAGTGGACAGCTGAAGTTTGGGGAGAGGTTCGCCAGCTGTTAGTCACCTATGCTGAAGCCGCACCTGGCAGACCTACAGCCAAGCGGACGATAGGCAGTTGGGTCACCTCCTGCATAGATCTCTGCTATAGGTTGGCGGGCATGGAGCCTCCCAGAGGGATAAGAGCTCATTCTACCCACCATACCACTGCATCGGTGGCTGCTTCCAGGGACGTCCCTATCCAGGAAATCTGCAGGGCTGCTACCTGGAAGTCAGCACACACCTTCATTACCCACTACCACATCGACCTTGAGTCACGCCGGGATGCTGGTTTTGGGGCCTCGGTTCTCCAGTCTTTATTCCCTAAGTAGGGGGTGTGCACCTTGCCTCCCTCCTCCTGGAGAACTGCTAGGAGTCTGCCAGACAGTGTGGATGAACAACATATCCATGTCCCTAGAAATACAGGTTACTCACCTGTAACAGGAGTTCTAGGAATGGTATATGTTGTTCATCCACACGACCCACCCGACCTCCCCGGCTTCGACGCACAACCTGGCTTCCAGCGGGCTAGATCTGGCGTCATGGGGCGGAGCCGAGAGTTTTACCACCCGGGTGGGTGGGAGGAGCCAGCTTGAAGACCTTCCGGCAAGATTTAAAGCGGCAAGGAACCTGCCAGACAGTGTGGATGAACAACATATACCATTCCTAGAACTCCTGTTACAGGTGAGTAACCTGTATTTGAGTACCTAGAGGCCAGTGGGGCACAGGACCCAAGGCAGCATGGGTTCACAGCGGGAAGGTCATGTCAGACGAATCTAATAGATTTCTTTGACTGGGTGACCAAAGTAGTAGACCAGGGAGGGGCTGTGGACATGGCCTACCTAGACTTTAGCAAGGCATTTGACACAGTCCCACACAAAAGATTAATAGTCAAATTAACCAGCCTAGGAGTGGGTCCCAGGGTGGTAGCCTGGTAAAACATTGGCTGGACAACAGGACACAGAAGGTAATTGTAAATGGAGTCCACTCTGAAGAAAGCGGGTTACTAGTGGGGTACCTGGTTCAGTATTGGGTCCAGTCCTTTTAATGTCTTCATAAGTGACATTGCAGAGGACTGGAAGGAAAGATGCCTCTTTGCAGATGACACAAAGATCTGCAACAGTGTTGATACACAAGGAGGTGTGGAAAGGATGAGAAGGGACTTGACAAGGTTGGAGGAATGGTCAGAAATGCAGCTAGGATTCAATGCAAGAAGTGCAAAATAATGCACCTGGGAACAAGAACCCAGGGAAGAATACACAATGGGGAGGTAGTAAAACAACAAAGAAGGAAAGAGACCTGGGGTAATCATATCAGATGACCTTAAGGTTAGCAAGCAATGTGAGAAGGCAGTAGGGAGGTCTGGGGTATACTGGGATGCACAGGGAGGCATCAGCAGCAGAAAACAGGAAGTTGTTATCCTCTGTACAGACAGTTGGTGAAACCCCATCTGAGTACTGTGTCCAGTTCTGGAGACCCTATTCCGCAAGGACATAAACAGGATAGAGGCAGTCCAGAGGAGGGCAACTAAAATGGTGCAGGGTCTGCAAGAGAAGCCCGTTGAGGAGAGACTAAAGGAGCTTAATATGTATACCCTTGAGGAAAGAAGGAGAGGGGACATGATAGAAACTTTTAAGAACCTCAGTGGAATCAACAAAGTCCAAGAGGGTAGCATCTTTCAGAAAAAGAGACATACAAGAACAAGGGGACACAATTTAAAGATAGAGGGGGTGCCAGGGCAATGTGAGGAAGTATTATTTCACAGAGAGGGTAGTGGATGCATGGAACAGCCTTCCTGAGGAGGTAGTGGGGTCTAAAACTGTGGGAGAATTCAAGAATGCATGGGACAGACATAAGGCAATTCTTGTGGGGGGTAGGAAGAAATAGGCTGTTGGTTAACTAGGATCTGCGGCCTATCCTGTAGGTAGGGAAATGGGCAGACTAGATGGGCCAAGCGGTCCTTATCTGCCGTCAAAGTCTACGTTTCTATGTTTCTATTATTAGGATCCCTTTTTGCTGTCTGGGTAGCCCCATTAAAAGTTTAGTGTTCTCCAGATGTGGCACAAGGATTTCATTAATGTATTGGAGAGTTGTTTCCTTATTTTACCAGTGATTGGGCGAGTGAGTAATGCACCAGTCTGTGGAGAATTTGTGCATCGGATGACAGGCAGTGGTTTTGCCGCAGTGAATGACCTGTGGTGGCAAAAGTTCACCAGCAAGTGTGCACACCAGCACCAAGGACAGCTGGTGTTCATCTCCTAGTCCGGTTAAGGTGACTTGTCCGGAGCCAGTGGCCACCATTGTCCATTGAGATACAGGGATGGGATTCACACCAGTCTCATTGATATTTATAATGAGCTGAGGTGGGACTAGCTCTTGGGCTGCAGCTTTAGAGATGCGGTGCAAAAAACCTTCTTTCAGCTGCATAAAATCGAAGTTGTCTTTCATGCAGCTTTGGTACCTTTCCGACGACTGAACCCCATTTGATTTAAAAAGCCCCAGGCCCATTTCATGGTGATGGTTATAGTGTCTCCATTCTCAGTCAGTATATGGGGGCTGTTTGTTTTAACAATACCGAGGGCCACAGTCTGCCCCACCCTTGCATTCACCACTGCCCCCTCTGCTCCAAGACTGTGAATAATGAAACGCAGTTTTTCCTCCACATCCTCTAACAACAAGGTAGGTCGGCCTCTGGGTTTGGTGGACAATGATGCTTGAGAGTTGTGGGGTCAGTTGACATTTGGAGCCTTGCCTTGTAATCAGCTTTAAAGTTCCTAACAGTAGATTCATTTATTGTACTACTGTATTTGGCATTGTTGAAATGGACCGCAGCCATGACTCCGTTTTCGGCAGCATAACGCCCAATTTTGTACCAGATGTCACCATCATAAGATTTATAGCTGGAAGGGCAGTGCCATTTCTGTGGAGGTGGGTTACAGGCATTTACCACAGCAGTAGCAGTGTCGGAGTCAAGGCCTGTTCGTTTCTGCTGCTCGGCAGACACAGCATCAATGTCGAGAGGGTACTCTCTTTTAGTACCTTTCTTTATCCAATGCAGTATAGACATTCTAATACAGTATGTACTGCAAGTACGGCAGGTACAAAGAAAAACAAAGCGGACATGGGCATGGCTGACACTGAGCTGGTTTTTGTAATAACAGCTGGTATTTAAAAAAACAATTGCTATTGCAAAACCAATTAAAAAAGCAAGTACATCTGTAATTAACGGTGGCACTGTGTGTTAAGCTGTTTAAAGCTGTTTAGAGAAACTGTGGAGATGGTTACTACAGTTCATTAATGATGATTGCTAAACAGTACAAGCGATTACAGTAAAACTGCATCGTTTTCACGCTTAGCATGTTTTTTAAGGTCAGCATTAACACAAGCGCGTAAATAAATGGTCACGGATGTTTTGATGTCGACAAGTGCTAACATTTCGTGCCGCTGACATTTTATGTACTACAGGATATCCTTGGTTCCATCTCTGTCTCCATTGTTGACTCAGTGGGTCACGGGGATACTAAGCCAGCTCCTGGCTTCAAGCGTTGCATCCAATGCAGCCAGTAAATGTCACGGATGGATCCACACATGTTGTGCACGTACTGCCTCAGTGAACATTACAGCGTCACTACCTAAGGCCTGTGCCAGTCAGTGCTTCCTTCTTACATAGAATTTGATGGCAGATAAGGACCGCTTGGCCCACCCAGTCTGCCCATTTCCCTAACTACTGGATAAGCTGCAGATCCTAGTTAACCAGCAGCCTACTTCTTCCTACCCCCACCCCCTAGAATGGCCTTATGACTGTCCCATGCATGCTTGAATTCCACCACTGATTTTGACTCCACAACCTCCTCCGGAAGGCCGTTCCATGCATCCACAACCCTCTCTGTGAAAAAATACTTCCTTACATTACCTCTGAGCTGCCCCTCTATCTTCAAATTGTGCCCTCTTGTTCTTGCACACCTCTTTTTTGAAAGATGCTACCCTCTTGGACTTTGTTGATTCCTTGAGGTACTTGAACATTTCTATCATGTACCCCTCTCCTCCTTTCCTCGAGGCTGTACATATTAAGCTCCTTTCATCTCTCTTCATATGTCTTCCGTGCAGACCTCAACCATTTTAGTTGCCCTCCTCTGGACAGCTTCCATCCTGTCTATGTCTTTTAGGATTGGGTCTCCAGAACTGCACACAGTACTCCAGATGGGGTCTGACCAGCTGTCTGTACAGAGGATAATAACTTCCTGTTTTCTATTGGGATGCCTCCCTATGCACCCCAGTATCCCCCCAGCCCTCCTTGCTGCCCTCTCACATTGATTGCCCACCTTTAGGTCATCTGATATGACTACCCTCAGGTCCCTTTCCATTTTTGTTGTTGTTAGTATCTCACCCCCCATTGTGTACTCTTCCTCTGGGTTTTTGTTTCCCAGGTGCATTACCTTGCACTTCTTAGCATTGAACCTAAGCTGCCATACATTTGACCATTCCTCTAATCTTGCCAAGTCCCTTCTCATCCTTTCCACCCCACCCTGTGAAGACTACTACACCTGTCTTCTCCTCGATTGGCTGGCCAAAGGGGACCCTTCAGTGAAGTCAAAGTAGGCTTGTAAGGTGGCCCCCATGGCTGTGGGGGTCTTCAGACCAGATGGCAGCCATGGAAGAGGCAGTGGCCAAGGCCAGGGAGGGTACCTCATCAGTTTACACACTGCTTCCATTGGAGGCCAGTGTTGGCCTGGTTTTCACTGGAAAGTTTCATGAAATGTGCAAGACCATCCTGACCTTTGGGGAGAGCCTGCCCACCACAGTACAGTAAAGAAATCGAAAAAGCCCCACTGTTGGTCATGGAAACGGGAAAGGGCATGCTCTCATTGCTGCCTTGACTGTGCTTACCACTCGACGGCTGTCAAACATTCGGCTTTGGCCAAACCTGCATCAGTCGAGGGCCAGGCCAATAGGTCTATGGCACCCCAGTCGAGCTTGTCAGTCTTGACACAGGTTGAGCAGGCAGTCAAGATTTTTCTCAACCCTGTCAACTTGTTGTCAGAGAGGATTAATTATGACTTGATCTCCACGACCTCAGTCCTGTCTGGCCTCAACCAAGAGGTCCAGGAGCAGTTGGTGAACCCAGCTGTCTCCTCTCCAGAGTTGTCTCCCTCTGAGGTCGAATGTTCGAACTTTGTGCTGGTAGTCTATACTGTCCCTCCAGCCATATCTTCTTGGTGTCATTGATCCCGTTAACACTCAGGGCCTAGGCTGAGGTCGAGGGATTCCTCACACTTTCGGTCTTGCTTGACTCGGAGGCATCACTGTTGGCGCTCCTCTTCATCCTCAAATGATGAGAGGCTCCATCACCATATGACTCTCCTCTCTTCTCCACAGTACCTGTGACTTAGTAGGTTCAAATGAACTCATAGTCATAGGCGATTTCAATTTGGACTGGCTGGCACCCAACCACAAATTATATGAGCCTCTGCTCGTGGACCATGCCCTGAGACAGATCATCACTGAGCCTACCAGGCCCTCATCACGTGGGGCTAAAGGGTCTCTAATCGACTGGATCCTGACCGACAGACCTGACAGGATCACATCCTCTGGTATCCTCCCTGATGCCATCTCTGACCACTCGCCTACCTTCTGCACTTGGGGCATCTCTCAGCCCAAAATACCCAGTAAAGTGATCCAAATGAGGGATACTCCAAGTTCAATACCCATCACTTTCTCTCGGACCTCTCACTAGTTGACTGGTCTGGGGTCACTGCCATGGGGGACCCAGCACGTGCACTGGATGAATTCCTTACTAAATTCATCCCCGTGCAGAACAAGCATGCCCCCCTCACTAGGAGGCGAGTGAGGGGCGCTGTCACCAAATGACTTCACGGGGGCCTTTTTTCCCTTATGAAACTCAGGGACAAAAGCTGGGTGACCTTTAAGGCTTCCCAAAGCTCCACAGATCTCCTTGCCTACAGGACCCTCAGAAACTCATGCAAAAAAGCCATCCATGTCGCATAAAGCGAGTACTTTCCAATCCGCCCTGCTCTCCTCAGCAAGCAACCCAAGAAGTTTCTGGCAGCATATCAGAAGCACGGTAGGTGGATTTGCCAGAGTGCAAGCCTCTGACTTACTCATTGGCGGGGTCAGCTGTAATAACCCTCTTACTATCTCCAATGCCTTCAACTCCCTGTTCTCCGAACTCTCTGTCCCTCTCCCCCTGTCCTCTGCCCCCAAGCCCCCTGACTCCCCACCTCCTGTATCAAACTCCCAACCACCACTCTTCCTCCAGCAAGTGTCTGCTTCTGAGACCCAGAAGCTACTCGCCAGCCTCTCCCCCCACAGTGGGGCAGGGCATGACAGCCTTGAGCCAAAGTTGCTCAGACTAGGGGCCCACCTCCTTGCCTGGCCCGTCACGCACATTTTCAATGCCTCCCTTAGTTCCGGGATAATCCCAGATATCTGGAAAGTAGCGAAGGTTGTCCCAGTTCTAAAACAAGGCAACCCCAAGGATCCCCTGAATTACCGACCCATTGCCATCCTGTCTGCCGCCTCAAAAATCCTTGAAAAAATTGTGGCCTCCCAACTGTCCTGGTACATCCAGAACCACAACCTCCTCTCACCGGCTCAACATGGGTTCAGAAAAGGGCATAGCACACCCACTGCCCTTGCTGTAGTCACCTCTACTATCAGAACTGCAGCCGACCAGGGCAGCCTCACTGGAGCCATCTTTGTGGACCTTTCCAAAGCCTTTGATCGGGTTGATCACTCTCTTCTCAGCTCCACTCTCCTATCCCTTGGTTTCTCCCCCCCTGCCCACGCGTGGTTCCTCAACTACCTCTCCGGCAGGCAGCAGTACACAAACTTTAATCGCACCCTCTCCACCCTCTCTCTCCTGTCCGCTGCGGGGTACCCCAGGGTTCTGTCCTTGGCCCTACCCTCTTCTCCCTCTTCATCAACAAACTCCCATCCATCACAGTCCATGGGCATACCACCCTGTATGCGGATGACCTTGTCATCCTGGCTAGTGCCGGGACACTTCCACCATTAACTCCCAGCTAAATGAGGACTCAAGCGTATTCAGTCCTGGCTGGTGGAGCATAGACTCACCATCAACCTAAAGAAACCCAAGCAATGCTCTTTGGCTCGTAGGAGCAAGATCAAATCCTGCCTCACCCCCTTCACATACTTGGTGCCGATGGCTCCCCTCTGAAGACAGTGACTGCCATCAAGTACCTGGGGGTCACCCTGGATCCACAGCTTGATCTTACCCTACAAATTCGGAATGTCTGCAAGGCTACAAATTGTAAACTCGGCCTCGCCTACAGAGCCAAAAACTGCCTTACTCCAGCAGCTCGCATGGCCCTTGCCAGAGGGGTTCTGCTCCCTACTCTCTGCTATGGACTGGTTACCTTTGCCCCTGTACCCACATCCAGTCTCCTCAAATGGGACTCAGCCTACAATAACATCTGCCGCTTCACCCTCTCTGCCCCTTCCCTCACTCACCGCTGTGATCTCTACACTCGTCTGGGGTGGCTCCCTCCAGGAAAGCACCGCACCTTCGTGCTTGGCAATTTCATTGACAACATTATCAGATCAGCCACCCCCTCTGCTCTCGCCCCTCCCCTCAATCCTGGTCCCCCATCCTACCATCTCAGGTCAAGGACGGCTCTAGATCGTCTGGTTCCCAGAACTCGATCCCTCACGGGTGACCGCGCCTTCACCACCTGTGCCCCAAAAATCTGGAACTCGCTTCCAGTCCCTACCTGGTCCTCCCCCTCCCATTGTCACTTCAAAACCTCTCTCTGGAACTTCCTGAATTCTTCCTCCATATGTCCCTGTACCTCCTAATATACATGATCACCCTGTATACTGAGGGCTCTTAGCGCCCACTGCACTTTACTCTCCAGAATTTGTGGTGGACACCTGCTCCTTATTCTATTCTCCTTATTCTATTCTCCTTCTCTACCCCCTGATCTTTCAATTGGTTTCTCCCGTTTCTTTTTTCCATCTGCCCCCTTTCACCCCTCTATTCCCCCCCGTCTTCCTGTCCTTGGCCCCTCCCCCCTGCACTTACTTCTGTTGCACTTACTCATTCCAGTTAAGTATCCAGCTGCCCTCTCCTAGCCCACCTAATACATGTCCCTCAACTGTCCCTTATTGCAACTTTCGTATGTATCATGTCCTAAAGTACTCTAACAATGCCTTGCTTCCTTATTTCCTTCTAGGTTAATTGTCTGTTGTTTTTCCTGTGTTCGCTAAATATGACTTGTACTGTTCAGTTGCCTAGACTACTCCTGTTAATGCTTTTTTGCACCATCTGTATATAACTGACTCCCTCACTGTTATATGTATGCCCGTTCAGCTGCCTAAACAACTCCTGTTAAGCTGTTTTGCACCATCTGTATGTAACTGACTCCCTCACTGTTATATGTATGCCTCTACCTTTGTAACCTTCCGGGTCGCACTGAAAATAGGCACTTGGCTGTCTAGTGTGCCTTACCCGGTTAACAAAAACAAATAAATAAATATGTGGCAGCACTATGAGGAGCTGCTTTGGCAGCATTGGGCCTTGGTTTGGCAGAGTGGGGCTCTACCCACGACCCCTGCAGTCACCTGACCAACACCAGTTCAGCCGGTACCAGACCTGCTAAGTCAGCTGTCTCCAATGCGAGTCTTGCCACCAATGCAGGTGGAGCTGCCTCCATGACAGCCCATGCAGGGAACCTCTTCCAAGGACTCCTGTCCAGCTAACAGCTTACCAGGACGGTTGTCGGTGGGGTGCAGGGCCACCTCAGCAGGAGTGAGAAGTTCAGTTCCACTCTAGATTCTGTGACCTCCTCACAGAAGGATTAGAAAGGGCAGAGACCAAAGACAAAGCCTTTTCAGTTTTGGCCCTTTCCATCATAGCAGCCTAGGCAGGAGCAGCCCCAGCAGGGGCCTTTGCAGGCTTGGCACCCCAAGACCAAGTTCCCCGGTCATGGCCTCAAAAAAAGGCTGGTGCAGGGGTAGTGGTGCCCCTCTGGCAGCAAGTGCAAGTACCCCCTCCAGAGCTGCCCACTGACAGTTTGGGGGTTATCTACATCCAGTTCCTGCCCCAGCTCCCCATGGGGGTCAGCTATGTCACTTCTGGCACACTTGGTCCATAATTACCTCAGACAAGTGGATCCTAGATGTGGTGGTCGGAGGATTGCCTCTCGATTTTGAGGCTCTCCTACCTTACTGACGCCACGTGCCAAGGGAGTCCATGGTGTTGCAGGACACATTATTCATCGTTAGGGAGGATGTTGCTCAACCCCTAGAAAAAGGAGCCATAGTCTGTGTCCCAGACTCCATGGCAGGTCAGGGCTTCATGTCCAGGTACTTCCCAGTCTTGAAATGGGGGTTGGCACCCATATTGGATCTTCACAGTCTGAATCAGTATCTCCAGAAGCGCAAGTTTAGGATGGCCACTATGAACAAGATAATACCATCTCTAGAGCAGGGCATGTGGTTCTGCTCCCTGGACCTCCAGGACTCATTCTTCCACATTCCTGTCCATCCATCCCATGTCAGAGGCTGGATTAACAAATTCTGTGATGACATTTTACTGCCTAATTTAGTGCCATCAGAGAATTTGTTAATTCAGCCTTTGACATATGTATTCATATCATTAATATAGTAAAAAAAGAATCATGGCCTTGGTGTGGGGTCTGAGTGTATCCTGGCCATCATTCAGATGTCCTCTGGGATTTTCTGCCTGATTATTCCCTTGCTTGTCCTCCACCCACTATATGGCACTACTTTGCTGACCTCAGACACTGCAGAAACTCCCAGGCCACAAGGAATATGAAAAACAACTAGACTCAGTGGCAGTGCGCATGTACTGTACCCCAACTTGGGGTATAGGCCTGTCACAGTTGCACGAGTCTGTTCAGTGTTGATACACTTAAAGTAAATAATTAGCAACCCCCAAAGTGTAATCCTGGCCACATGGCCTAGTTCAACAAACTTAAATGCACTGGGGGGGTCTTGTAGGGCCTTTATAAAGGATTTCTGTTGCAGAACCTGGGGCCCTGTTTGGCTGTCACAGTTACCCTGAGGCAATCAGGCCTTCCTCCCTGGCTGTAGTCTTGGCTGGTTGTACCTGCTCCATTCCACAATCACATCACCAATGACTCCCTCAGCTCTCCTCTGCCATTCGCTGTCTGGGACCTCACACAGGTTCAGCTGAGCTGCCGCTCCATTGGTCTCTCACTGTCTCTGGCTGTCTTTTGGGTCCTAGGCATCTGCAGCCCACCTCACTGTAGCAGTCAGCATGGTTGCCTTAAGCCCTGCTGCTTTGGTCTCTGCCAAGGCTCCTCTGGTCTGTTTCTGGAAAAAAATTTCTCTAGCAGCACACTAAGACTTGGCTGTAGGGCAGCTTACCCTTACAGACAAAAACCTTCAGTTGCAGACTCTGTGTCTCTCTCTTTCAGTACTGCGAGCACACTTCTTCCCCAAAGTCTCTGTACAGCTCTTTTCTCACTCTGGTAGATGAGATCTGCCCCCCACCGTTTCTTGCTTGAAATCAATTTAGTGCTCTTTCTTTTGAGTCTTACCCCCCCCCCCATTTAAATAGAAGCTAGTGTAAGATGATAGGGTGATCTACCTTGTGACTCTTAGATGTGAGGGGGAGGTACTAGTATCAGTAGTTTCATATTTACAATCTAGGAATACTGTGAGATTTGTAGATGTTGATACATAAAGTCGACTTTATTTATACCTATGTATAGTTGTACATGATGTACATTTGTCCTAATATATGATTGAGATGTTTTTGTATCTGTACGGACTGATACAGTATGTGCTTTGTGTATCTGTACTGATTTTTATGTATTATGAAACATTTGACTTAAAGGCCCTATTGAAAATGAGTACTTGCTCAGCTGCGCAATCCTTTTTCATACGCAAATTTGTGAATAAAAATATACTACTGCTACTAAGTCTCTCTGGCAGCCTCCTGGGAGGGTCTCTCTGGCACTCACACAATTCTGATTTGCCACCTTGTTCCTGAGAGAATAATAAAGTCCTCTAGTGTCTATAATGGCAGCTTTGGCTCAGGAACTGAAGTCTGATTTGCTGTGCTGATAGTCTCTAACTCTGTTGCTATGGTGAGATGGGTCAGAGGGAGAATGATATGGCTGCCACTTCCGTAGTCCAAGAGGCACTGGTCCCAAATGTCTCTTTCTCAAAAGGCTCCTGCCCTCAAAGGATTATCTGTACCCCCTAAAGTGTTAACATGATCTGGTCAGTTCAGCATGGATATGGGTGAGTCTCTGATCATCACAAGCATTGATGCACTCCTCTGTTAGTAGCAATGGAGTTGCCTTTGCTGTGAGTAGGGAGCCGTGTTGATGAACGGTGCTGTAGGCACCTAGGATTTAGCACTCCATTCACTTCTTTCAGGTCTCCCAACCCAGTCCAGGTTCTTGATGGCTGGGGGATACAGGAACAATGGTAACAGGGTGTGTGCTATCCTGAGGAGTCAAAAGTTAAGTCCCTCCACAAAAGTGGGGGAGGGGTTCATAAGTCTAAGTAGGTTTGAGACCATGACGTAATCAGGTCTGAAGCTGGGTTGGAAAGGACTAAAGAAGCCAGAGCTTTGATTAAACCAGGCTCTACAATATGTTTGATAAAGCTAATGAGATAGGTGGTAGTTAGCAATCACAAGGAGATCCCCATGATTATGCTGGGGGATTACACAAGTCCATTTTCAGGCAAAATAGCCAGAGTCAGGTGGAAGATAGTGGAGGTGGGGTATGCTAGCCCAGGGGCAGCTTAGATTCAACTTCTCAGAGGCCACAGGCCTTGTGAGGGTTGTGGACTGAAGAGCTCTTAGTACTTCAGCATAGGATATCTTGAAGAAGCTAAAGTGATGTTGGGCACATGTAAGAGAGGGGTTGTAGGCTGATGTTGAGGAGGCAGAGGTGCGAATGAGGTATTGAGCGCAGTTGGTAAAAAAGTTGTTGAACAGGGGTGTTCCCTTGAGGGGCATAGAGCCTAGCAAGGAGTTTTCTTTGGTGGGGGTGGATGAGTTTATCCACATTTAAATGGTGACTTTGTTATGATTTATAGAGAGCATTTTGTGTGTTGTACCTTCCTGATGCAGGAAAACATGTGATGGTCACTAATGGGGGGGGGGATACCCAATCTAGTAGCGAATACATGTCAGAGGTAGGCAAGTGGGTGCAGATATCACTTTGGAGATGTTTAGGGGTAGGACCTTTGCTTTAGTACCTTTGGTTGTTGGGTCAAACCATAAGTATTCCCCATGACAAGGAGCTTGCTATTTGAAGGGGCTACCACTTTTATTAGTGTGCCAAGTAGTCATTAAGGTATTCTGATGGAGTTTTGGGGGCAGCAATATGTGCTACAGATAGAAATGGGGGGGTCTTAAGGGGAAAGGATCCTGCCATGAGGAGCCCATATGAGTCTAGGCATGATTCATTATGGATCTCCTCAAACTTTAAGGATTGGGAATTGTAGATCAGTATCCCTCCTCTCCTTTCATCTTGGGCCTGCTGATAAAGGAAGTAGTTTGAAAGGGCAGTCTCATTTGATTTGACTTAGTGGTTTTAGGCAGGATTCAGTTATAGAAACATAGATGTTGATGGTAGAAGGTAGCCTAGTAGCTCGAGTACCTGCCCGAATCTGCAACCAGCCTAATGCTGGACCAGAGCTGCTGTAGTCTACTGATGGCCCTGACTGTATTTTGACACCCTGTGTCCTGTTCTACTCATCCTCTCTCCTCAATTGCCCTCCCTCCCTCTGGTTTCGACCATTTCCCTGTGCTTATCCCACCTGTGATTGAACCTGGTGGCCATCTCTGCACCGACCACTTCTGGCAATGCATTCCAATTCTCCACCACCATTTCTTTAAGAAGAACTTCCTTACGTCCCTCCTGAAGCTTCTCCTCACCATTTTCTGCCTTGCTCTAACTTCTTGAACTGCTGTCCATGTTAGTTTACCTCTAGGTACTTGAAGGTCTTTTATCACATCACCCGTCTCCCTCCAGGCCTCTAACGTGTACATACTGACCCTCTCCAGCATCTCACCATGTGTCTTCCCTTGCTCCCCTTGAATCATTTTTGTGGCAGTCCTCTAAGCAGCTTCCAAGAGGTCCCTGTCCTTCAAGTGCGGGCTCCAGAACTGCATACATTGCTCTAGGTGAGGCTTGACCAAGGAACTGAACTGGGGCAGAATCATCTGCTTTCTTCTGCTAGCAACCCCCCTCCATACACCCCAACATCCTAATTGCATTCCCTTCAGCCTTCTGGCATTTGGCATGGGACTTTCATTAATAATGATCCCATGGTCCCTTTCCTCTGATGGCTGCTCCACCCTCACTCCCCTAACCTGTGCTCTTTTTCTGGAGTTCTTTCTCGATGACTTTACACTTTTTGGCATTAAATCTGAATTGCTATATCTTGGATCACTTTTCTAGCCTGTCCAAGTCCATTTTCATTCCACGTATTCCCTCCACTATAGCCACACTCCTACCGGTTTTAGTATCCTACGCTCAGCATGTTAGAGTGATGCTGCTCTACCTCGGGTCTAACTAGGTTAAGTTTTGGCAGGAGGCTCCTTGCATTTATTGTAGGTAGACTATCAGAACGTCTCAATGATCTATCAGTGCAGACGTACTGTAAGACCACTTTTAAAAATAATGTTGACAGATCTGAGGTGGATCTGTTCTAAAAATCTGGCCCTAATTGTTTACATGATACATCTTTGTATATCCATGTATAGTGTACAGTATGTTAGACTTACCTTTCCCCAAGGCTAACATAACAGACAGGAAGGAAGGGAGGGAGGGAGGACTTTTTATAACCTAGCAGGTAATTTGAAGCACCCACTACCTTATGAACTGCATATACTATATTTATCAATAAACAAGGCTGACTCACTTTAGATGTTCCATTTCATTTATTTATAATGGCAAAAATGTTTTGCTCCAGGATGACAGGCAGAGCTAGGGACTAAGCAAGGAACTACAGACCAGACAGCTTAACATTGATAGTTAGCAAGCTAATGAAAACCATTCTCAAGGAACAGTTGGTTGAGTTCCTTGAGGCGAGTAGGTACCAAGATGACAGGCAGCATTGGTTTATGTCAGGGAAGTCATGATAAACGATTGTGATCAATTCCTTTAGCTGGGTTACAAAGGTGGTTGATAGGGACCAGGCAGTAGACATACTGTACCTGGATTTCAGCAAGGCCTTTGACTCAGTTCCTTGAAAGCGATTAATCAAAAAGTTGGAGGACCTGGGGGCGGGTGAAAAATTGACCAGGTGGATGGCAAACCTGGCTAGGGGAGAACCCAGTGGATGGGGGGAGCACTCAGGAATGAGGGAGGTCTCCCCAGGGATCGGTGCTCAATCCGGTGCTGTTCAGCGAGTTCATAAATGACATGGGGGACAATATAAAGGGCAAAATCTGCCTCTCGGCAGATGACACCAAGTTCTTTGGGTTGATGGACATGGAGGGTGGAGCCAGGAAGCTGAGGGAAGATCTGGCAATGTTAGAAAGATGGTTCGGAATCTGGAAATTGGGGTTCAGTGCAAAAAAGTGCAAGGCCATGCACATAGGGAGTAGGAACCCCAGGGCCGAGTTCAGGTCAGGGGGTGTGACTGTCATGGTGTCAGAGAAAGAGAAGATCCTGAGGACTGCAGTCATAAGCAATCTGTAATTCTACATAACGAAAGAAGGCAGCAGCAAGGGCAAATAGGATGTTGAGTTGCATAACCAGGAGGTTCATCAGCAGAAGGAAAGAGGTCATATTGCTGTACTATACAGATCTATGGTGTGACTGCACCTAGAGAATTGTGTGCAGCACTGGAGCCTCTGCCGCAAGAAGGACATAAAGCAGTTGGGGTGGTACAGAGAATAACAACCAAGAGGTTTCAGGGTCAGCATGGTCTCTCTTATGTGCAAAGGCAGGAGAACCTTAACATGTACTCGCTCGGGGAAAGGAGAGAGCGAGGGATATGATAAAGACCTTCAATTACCTCCAGAGGTATAAACAAGGTCGATCTGGGTGACTTTTTGTTCAGTGAAACAAGAATGTGGGGGCACAGCTGTAAATTGGCGGGAGGAAAGTTCTGCAAGGAGGCCAGGAAGCACATCTTCATAAAGAGAGTGGTAGAAGGGTGGATCAGGCTAGGAGGAGGTTGTAAACCAGAAAATGGTTGGGGATTCAAGGGGGGGGGGTAGGATAAAATCAAGGTGAGGGAAAGAGTGTCCTCATCGAGCAGACTCGAAAGACAGTAATGGACTTCTGCTGGCAGTTTCGCATGAGTTTCGGCTCAGTGTGCTTTTCCCGGTTACCAACTTTTAAATAAATAAATACATATGTATCTTTCTAATTAGTTTGCACCCTGCATTATTTTGTCCCTGTACAGGCACCGCTTGTTGTCCCAATATTATTGTTATTGCTGTTCCTCTCTGTAACTCGTGCATTTATGAAATGTTTGCTTTGTTTAATACTTCTGAAATTGATTATTTGTACATTACGTATATCGCTCCAATATACGTGCTGTCATTGTCACTATATGTTACTGTTCACTACCACTTAGGACCCTTCTCCCAAGTTGTACCTGGAAATGAGCTCCAGAATAGCGTATCTATCCCCGTCACCACATTTCAAATAAATAAACTAACATGAAAATTAATAGAGTATTAGAAGAAAAGAGTCTGGGAAAGCTACTCCCTCCTGTCAAGGGCAATATCAAGAATGTACCAAAGTGGTCAGCATATGTTTACAGTTCTGTATTTGTTCTTTATTTTCAGGGAGTGCCGGGCATTCCAGGGGCCGCAGGAGTGAGGGTGAGTGATGCTTTCAGTTACCAAGTGCTTTGCAAGTGGCACACTGTAGCTCATCAGACTAAACATTGCAGTGATGTCTGTTCTTGTAGCAGTGAAAGAAGTCAGTGCGTTATACAGCCAATCTGACTAGGTAACTAACATGTAATGCCCTGCACTGCATCAACATTCCGGCATCTGTATTAGAGACCCTGGGTGGATGCCCAGTCAAGCTCTATGCTGACTGTGAAAAGCCCTGCATTGAGCCTGAGTCTGTCAAAGAACCAGGGTGGATGCCCAGTCATGATGTGTGCTGAATGTTAAATGCCCTGCACTGAGTCAGTCTCTCTGTGAGTGATCCCCAGGTAGATTCCCAGTCATGCTGTGTGCTGAACGTTAAGTGCCCTGCACTAAGCCAGTCTTTCTGCGAGAGATCCCAGGTAGATGCCCAGTCACATTATGTGCTGAATGTTAAGTGCCCTGAACTGAGATAGTCACTGTATGATACATCCTGGGTGGAGGCCCAGTTGAGCTGTGTGTTGAACATGACATACCCTGGACTAAGCTAGAGTCTCTCAGAGACCCCATGTGGATGACCAGTCATGCTGTGTGCGGAATGTGAGGTGCTCTACACTGAGCCAGTCTTTGTGTGAGAGATCCCTTGTGGATGCCCAGTCAGGCTGTGCATGCTGTGTGCCGAATGTGAAGAACCCAGCACTGGGCCAACCTATGTGTGTGAGAGATCCTAGGTAAATGCCAAGTCATGCTGTGTGCCAAATGTGAAGTGCCCTGCACTGAGTCAGTCTTTGTGTGAAAGATCCCTTGTGGATGCCCAGTAAGGTTGTGCAGGCTGTGTGCTGAATGTGAAGAGCCCATCACTGTGCCAACCTCTGTGCGATACTTCATGTGGAAGCCTGCATAGCTGAGTTGTGCTTTGAATGTGAAGTGCTCTGTGCTGAGACAGTCTTTGTGTGAGAAATCCTGGGTGGATGCCCAGTCATGCTGTGTGCTGAATGTGAAAAGCCCTGCACTGAGCCAACCTCTTTGTGATACTTCAGGTAGATGCCTGCTTAGCTGAGCTGAGTTTTGATTGTGAAATGCCTTACACTAAGCTACTGTTTATGTGAGATCCCAGGTAGGTGTCCAGTCATGCTGTGTGTGGAATGTGAATGGCCCTGCACCGAGTCAGAGTCAGAGTCTGTCAGAGACACTGTGTGGATGCACAGTAATGCTGTGTGCTGAATGTGAAGTGCCTTGCACTGAGCCAGTCTGTGAGTAAGAGATCCCATAATGAGTGCCCAGTGATGCTTTGTACTGAATGTGAAGAGTCCTTTACTGAGCCAACCTCTGTATGAAAGTCCCTGGGTGCATACCCAGTAATGCCATGTGCTGAATGTGAAGTGCCCTGTGTATGCCCCCCCAATCCAGGGAGTTTGGGGGAATAGTAAAAGGCTGTCAGGAAGGGATGCACACTTTCAACATTTATATTTCAGTGACAAAGGGTCTGTTAGTGGGGAGAATTTCCAAGTTCTGTACTGTGGCTGAGGTCCACAGATGGTTCGGATCGCAATTTCTCACTGGACCCTGTCTGGGGCTTCCCCACAAGGGAACAACTACCCTGGTTGTGGAGTTCTGAGCCCCCAGTGAAAATTCATCTCATGAGGTTCCCTGGAGACCACCCACCAAAATGACACCTGCTCCCATCTTTTTGTACTTTTAAGGCCCCCCGAGCCTGGCTAGCTTAAACCTTTGTTATCTAACGATCGGGAGGCAGAGTAGTGTAGTGGTTAAGAGCACTGAGCTGCAAACCTGGAGAACTGGACAAATAAAAACAAAGTATGACCTTTCTACAGCCTAGTGGATTAATAATGCCCCTCCTTCCCCTAGTGGAGAGAAGGAAGTGTTACACCTGCTCTGAGCCAACCTCTGTGTGCATGACCCTGGGTATCTGCACAACTGGGCTGTGTGCTAAATGTGGTATATCCTGCATTGAACCAATCTCTGTGTGCAAGACCCTGGGTGTATGCACAGTTGGACTGTATGCTTAATGTGAAGTGTCCTACACTGAACCAGTCTCTGTGTGTAACACTCTAGGTATATACATGGTATGACTGTGTGTTAAATGTGATGTATCATTAATGTAGCCAATCTCTGTGTGTGTGAGACTCTGGGTGAATGTCCAGTCAGGCTGTACTGACTGTGAAGTATGCAGTGAGCCAGCATCTGTCAGAGATCCCTGGTGGATGCCAAGTTGAGGTTTGTGCTGAATGTAGAGTGCCTTGTACTGAGCCAGCATGTGTCGGAGACCCTTGGTGGATGACCTGTTAAGCTGTGTGTTGAACATCAGGTTGCTACACTGAGCCAGTCTCTGTGTGAGACATCACGGATGGATGCCCAGTTGAGCTGTGTGTTGAACTTGAAGTACCCTCTGTTGAGTCAGCATATGTCAGAGACCCAGGCTGATACCCAGTTAAGCGCTGTGCTGGATGTGAAGTGTCCGGCAGTGAGACAGCATCTGTCAGAGACCCCTACCGGATGCCCAGTTGAGCTGTATGCTGAATGTGACGTGCCCTGCACTGAGTCAGTGTTTGTCAGACACTCCGATTAGATTCCCAGTAAAGGTATGTGCGGAATGTAAAGTATCTACATTGAGCCAGCACCTGTCAGAGACCTCGGGTGGATGCCCAGTCAGCCTATGTTAAATGTTAAGTGCCCTGCATTGATCCAGCCATCTGTCTGAGATCCCAGGGAAGATACCCAGTTAAGTATTGTGGTGTTTTTCTTTTCTTTGTCAACTTTCTTTTACCTCCTCTACAGTGGCGACCTCTGGACTCTCTCCAGTGTAGTCTCTTGATGTGGATGGTTCCACCCCGCCTGAAGCCCTCCAGCATCCATCCTCCATCCTCCGACATGGGCCCATCTCTACTCCTCATCCCCCAGTCGCTCGACCCCCCTGGCTCTGAGCTCCCTTGGGTGGACCACCTACTCCTCTGATGCTCTGTCAGGGAATCCAGTGGAGCAACCAGGGAGAGTTGGAGGGAGTGTCGGATGAGGGCTGGAAAGGCCCAGCACTGGGTGTGAGGGCCAATCACTGGACCCACCTTCACCTACTGAGTGCCAGGGAGTTTCCTCTTTGTTCTGCCCACTGGTGCGGATGTGCAATGGCATCAGCATGCGGAGGCCATGCTCCCGTCCTTTGCTGCAGATGCCTGCCGACACTGTTCTCCATTGGGTGTCACCACCAAGGTGTGTGGTGCCCCCAGCCTCTGCTAGGAGCCACTACCTTGTGGGAAAGTCCTCGAATCCCACCCCAGGAGAGGAAAGCAGTCTAACAGATGCTCGATCCTCTCCTCCCCCGGCGGCCCAAGTTCACTCCCGAACCTGAGTCACTGATGTGATGTGAGGTGTGGCATCCAGCACCTCAACCCTCAGTGCCACCGGGCTGGCAAGTTAAGTGTTGCATTAAATATTAAGTGCCCTGCACTGATCCAGCCATCTGTCCATGACCCAGGGGAGATCCTGTTAAGTATTGTGCTGAATGTTAAGTGCTCTGCACTGATCCAGCCATCTGTCCAAGACCCAGGGCAGATACCCAGTTAAGTGTTGTGCTGAATGTTAAGTGCCCTGCACTGAGCCAGTGTCTATCAGAATCTCTGGGTGGATCCTAGTTGAGCTGCATGTTGAATGTGGAATACCCTTCACTGGGCCAGAGTCTGTCAGAAACCCCAGGTGGATCCCATTTTGGGATGTGCTGCATGGGCTGCGCATCACTCTCCCACCAATAATAAAGCAAAAAATGTTAGGTGCTGGAGGGTGTATGAGAGCAGAATAGCACTGGGCCATGTAGAGCCAGAATGACCCCTAAGGCCGAGATGTGCGGCAAGGTCATGATCTACAGTGTCCAGTGCCATGATGCCTGAGCACTTTGCCACCAATACTTAGTTTAGCTATTTTGGTATTATAAGGGAAAATAAACAGGTCTGCATAAACAAGTAATTTTATTTTTTAAAACTTACATTTTTGCCTGAGAACACAATTCACAAACTGCTGCAGCAGAAAAATCTGTGAACTAGTACAGTTATCAGGAGCTTTCCACTCCATTTGGTCCGCCGTTTGTTTGTGATTTCTTGCTGTTGTTCAGTTATTTCAAGTGTTCGCATTTCTGTTGTACTACAAACCGTAAGTTTGATGCTAGTTTTGTTTGTTTTTTTGTTTTACTTCAGCCAAGCTTGTGACAGAATGTTGGATAAGGAGCTCATTCACATACTCAGAGTGCTTTTTTACTTGCTCATAGTATATTCTCAGAGTGCTTTTTGCTGTAATTTGCTTACTGTGAGTGCCTTTTTGTTCTCGTTTGCATATTCAGACTGCCTTTTTTGTGGTTTATGCTTATTTATAGGGCATTATGACAATTAAAATGTATTCATTCAGGATAGCCTAACTGAAATGGAACATTTTGGTCCCAGTGGGGTCCTGCTGCTACCCATTTCCACAGCTAAGCAGACTAGAGCAGTGAAAGGCTAAGTGATTTGCTCAGGGTCACACAGTGACCTTGATCCCTCGGCTGGATGAGAATGCCGGCCCAGTTTTGGAATCAGCTATTCCAGCCAGGTACTCGGTGATACATTGCCCGAGAAAGGATTATAGGGGTGGGGTTGTGGCAGTATATTTTAAGTCAGACCTGAACCTCACAGCCCTCCCAGTTGGAGAGATGAGGCTCTTCAAATGTGAAGCCATCCAGGGGAGTGCGGGTGCACGTTGCAGAATCTGTCTCCTCTACCGGCCACCTGGAGATGGGAAGGAATTTCTGCAGGAAGTCACAGATTACATTATTGATATGGTGTTGGAGTCGCCCAGATGGATTATTCTGGGTGACTTCAATGACTAGCTCAACAATAAACTCTCACAGTTTGGTCAAGACTTCCTCCAACTAATGTGTTCGTTAGCCTGACACAGGTTGTTACCTTTGCCACCCTTATACAGGCCATTCGTTGGACCTCGTCTTCCTACTGGGCATGGAGGTCTCTGACCTGATGGTGGAAATGGTTGTATGGTCAGACCACCATACTGTGACATTCTCATTCGAGGTCCCCTGAAGAGACCTTTTCCTATGGAGATGGTCCAGTACCGTCCTTTAAGGGGTTTTACCCCACAGGGTCTGATGGCGATGCTGTACCTATCAGGTCCGATGAGTGCGTGTGAGGAGCCAGGGAAATTGATTCTGACCTATAATAGGGTGATTATCGAGGCCCTCGACTCTATCACACCTGTCCATGTTCGATCCCTCACCTCACACCAGAGGCTCCCCTGGTTTGATGGGATTCTTAGTGAGATGAGGGCGAGGGGTCGAAGGTTAGAGCGGCGCTGGCAGAAGTCTGGTTTGGCAGTGGACAAACTTATATTGATGGTCCATTACAGGGACTATCAATCAGCAATCTCCTGCAAGAAGGCAGAGTTCCTGTCCAAGGAAATTGCTGTGGGAGTAAACAGATCAGCTCAGCTCTTTCACACCGTGGACAGGCTTTGTAAACCATCCTGTCTTCGATCTGGGGGAGCTTTTTTGCGGTCAAGATGCAATGACTTCACTCTGTTTTTTGCTGATAAGATTACCTCCATCAGATCGGAGATCCAGTCGGCACCTTCAGATGGGCACTGGGGTGAAGGGCATGCAGCTACTGGCACTCAGTCTGTCTGGTCCAACTTCGACCAGGTTGTGGAGGTAGATGTCGTGAAGGTCATCCGGGAGTTACGGCCAACCTACTGTGGTTTGGACCCAGGTCCAACACACCTCTTGGTGGGTGTGTTGATACCATTGGTCCAGCCCTTGCCAAGATAGTCCAATGTTCTCTGGTAATGGGGTTTTTTCCAGAGCCCCTAAAGCAGGCGATCGTAAGGCCCCTCCTTAAAAAATTTTCACTAGATCCGGATTATCTGGCAAGCTACAGATTAGTCTCTAACCTTCTCTTTGTCCGTAAGGTTGTTGAGAAGGTGGTGGCTGTGCAAGTGGAGACCTGTTTAATAGCGGCGACATCTATGAGCCTCTCCAGTCAGGATTTAGGAAAAGTCATAGTACTGCGACTGTCCTGGTTTGGGTGCTGAATGACCTCATGATGGCGAGGGATCAAGGGAGATGGTCCATTCTGGTTCTCCTTGATCTCTTGGCAACGTTTGACACCATGGACCATGGGGTGCTGATGGTACATTTGAGGGTATGTTGTGGATTGACGGTTTCAGTCCACAAATGATTTAGATCTTACCTCACCGGCAGGTTGCAGCGTGTGGTGTTGGGGGTTTATTCCTCGGCCCTCATGCCCCTACCATGTAGGGTCCCACAGGGCTCTGTTTTTTTCCCCCCATGCTGTTCACGGTGTACATGCTACTGCTGGGGGACATTATAAGGTGGTATGGGCTGAGGTTTCACTGCTATGCAGGTGATACTCAGGTCTACATGTCCTTTGCACCTCAGCAGCAGGAGACAGTCTTAGTAATAAACACCTGCCTGGATGAGATCCAAGACTGGATGAGGGCAAACTGGTTGAGACTGAATCCAGGTAAAACTGAGGTACAGGTGCTGGAACCAGGTCACCAGGGGATGAGGGTTCAGTCTGGCCAAGTCTCAGGGCTTAGGCTAGGGGACTCCCAGCTGCCTACCTCTGATTCAGTGAGGAACCTTGGTGTTTTGGACTGTGGCCTGACCCTGAAACCATAGGTGTCAGCTGGGTCAAGACCTCATTTACCATCTGAGGAACATCACCAGGGTTAAACAACTGATACCCCTGATTGATATCCCGGCACTAGTCAATGCCTTTGTGATGTCACGCCTGGATTACTGGAATGCCCTTTACTTGGGGCTGGGGGGGTAGATCTGTGCTGCCTGCAACTAGTACAGACTGCGGCGGCCAGGTTGTTGACCGGTCTACCTAGATCATGACATATTACACCTGTGCTGTGCTCCCTGCACTGGCTGCCGGTTAGGTGGAGGATCTCCTTCGAGGTCAGTTTGCTGACCTATAAGGCCCTGCATGGATAGGGGCCTGGTTACCTGCAAGATCTCCTGTGTCCCTAGTGGCCCACCCGCCCCCTGTGCTCCGCTGATGAGGGTCTCTTGGGAGTTTTCAGGATTTACTTAAAGACATCTGGGGTTCGTGCTTTTGTGACTGCTGCCTCTATCCTGTGGAACTCCCTTCCTCATCATATGTGAGAGAGTCAAACTGTGGACATCTTCCAGAGGAAGCTAAAGACATTCTTATTTAATTAAGCTTTTATGACCAGTAAGTATGTTTTAATATAAATTATTTATATATGTGTAAGCTTCTGTTTTTTGACTTGTATTATTTTTAAAGTGTGCATCTCTGTGAAGTGCATTGAGTCACAATTTGAGAATTGCGCTCAACTGAATAAAAGTTGATGAACTGATTGATTGGTTCTATTGGGGTTCGAACATGTGACCACACCATTCCCAAATGGGTACTCTAACCACTAGACTGCACTACCTCTTGACACTGCCGCCACATAATGTCCTGTAAATAAGCAATCTGATTGGTTGGGAGGGTCTCACCTCACTACACTAGGCAGTACTAGCCTAACACTGCAGCAAACCACTCAGTGTAGCCCCCACCACCACTAGCGGTGCCTTGAACATAGATTGCTCAGCAGAGGCTTGCCAATTTTCTGATATATCAGTGCCAAATTCTCCCTGTTCCTCCGGGGGAAGGGGCACTTGTGCTTTAGCAGGACAGACCTAGATTTAGCACCTTCCTCATGTAAGGCTGTGTTCTTGTTTCAGGGTGAAAAAGGAGAAACTGGATCCAGAGGAGAAAAGGTGAGTCTTCAGGTTTCCAACCAATGACATTTTGATAGAGATTTTGGTTTTAATAAAGAGAACATTTCCTGATACTGGCAGCAGGCATTTGGTAAAAAGATGTTATTTAGGAGGAGAGGTGCTGGGCTACCATGTAGGGAGGGGCAGGCTGTCTGGGATTCGTACTTTACTTATTTATTGAAAGAGTTTTACCAGGAAAGGCCTATTAAGCCAAAATAGCTTGTTTTCAGGGGCATCGGGGTGGAGGGGTTGTGGGATAACAGATGGACAACACACCGAACTTTAAGTTCAACACACAATCTCTGTGTGATGTTTATTCAAAATATAGAAAATAACCGTAAAAAATGTCATATTCCTTCTTCAGTGCATCAGTTCGAAGCAACAGGCTACAGTATGTATGTCATTTCTCTGCACTTAGCCAGCACCTACTGACACTGATCTCTGATCAAAACAATTTTAGTGAAAACCCTTCATCCCTATGTGGGCCTTGTTTGCTTGGGTAGTGGGGATTCAAAAAAGAAAAAAAACAAACAAAAAAAAACAAGCTATAGACAAAGAACCTCAATGCAGAATCACTGAAAAAAGGGTTACCCAAAGGGCATTGGCAGTAAATCAAGTTTCAGAGAAATACAACATCATACATACGTCCATAGTGCAAAGCATCATGGGATATATGCAAACCACCATGACATTTCAGACATGTTCAGTTTACAGCAATTTACATGCATTTTGAATAGCACAACTAACTTAATTTCTATAATAGTCACCTAGTACTTTTTACTATTATCAAAAACACCTAGTGTCATGGTATTTTCAGCATTTACAGGTTTCGTAAACATAAGGCATATATATCAAGGTATTTTATGACATAGTGCTATTGCATACTAAATCCAACAATGATAAACACAACCTGTTTTACATATGCTTGGAGGTCACCACAATAACCTCCTTGTACGAGGACCTGAGAATGAAAAGGAAAATTAACAAGGACACTATAGCATAGTCAGGAAAGAGAAGGGAGTGCCCATAGGTGGCCAACCTTATGGACTAGAAATTGTAAAGAAACATAGAAACATAGAAACATAGAAGTTGACGGCAGATAAGGACCGCAAGGCCCATCCAGTCTGCCCATTTCTTTTTCTACCTTATAAATGTACCATCGGCTTTTGCTCTGTCAGTGACCTATCTATTCATAGTCATTTGTATTGCTCCCTTATGCCTATCCCATGCCTGTTTGAAGCCCTGCACTGTATTCATAGCCACCACTTCTTGTGGTAAGCCATTCCATGCATCTACCACCCTTTCTGTGAAAAGAATTTCCTCACATTCCCCTTAATCGGCCTCCCCTAATCTCATGCTGTGTCCTCTTGTCCTGCTATTTTTCTTATATTTAAACATGTTAGACTCTTTCACCTTGTTTATGCCCTTAAGGTGTTTAAATGTCTCGATCATATCACCTCTCTCCCTCCTTTGCTCAAGGGTATACATATTGAGCTCTGCTAATCTGTCCTTATATGTCTTCTGATGCAGTCCCTGCACCATTTTGGTGGTTCTTCTCTGGACTGCCTCAATTTGGTTAATGTCCTTGTGAAGGTGTGGCCTCCAATACTGCACGCAGTACTCCAGATGGGGCCTAACCAATGTCTTGTACAGAGGGATTATTACCTCCCTCTTACGACTTGTGATACCCCTACTAATACACCCTAACACCCCCCTAGCCTTACCTACTGCTTTAGAGGTCTGCTTGGATGATTTTAGGTCATCAGTGATGAAGATGCCCAAGTCTCTTTCTTCCTTTGTGACTGCTAGCAACTCCCCTCCCAGCCTATAAGTGGCTTCAGGGTTTCTCTTCCCTATGTGCATGATTTTGCACTTCTTTGCATTAAATCCCAGTTGCCACTCTTCTGACCATTCTGCTAGTTTATCCAGATCTCTTCTCATTCTGCCCACCCCATCTGGATCATCTACTCTGTTGCAGATCTTGGTGTCATCTGCAAACAGACAAGCATAGATTATACTAAGAAACAGAAGAACTGTTGCAACAGATTTAAGAAAAGGTCAGTTCTCAAGAGTGGCAGGAGCTCCCTGTCACAGGGGAGTAGGTGTGGACAAGGAATGGAACAAATTACAGATTACAGTATGCATAAATTTATGACTTTCACCCACTGGCCAACCTGAGAGAGGCAATGGTTTGGATTGTGAAGGTAGCTTCTTGTCCCCCCCTTCCCCCGCTGATATAATCATGGCTGCCCCAGTCATCAAGATATGGAAGAGGGGGAAGGAACAAATAAGAAAGGAATCCAGCCAATGTGCTGGTCATGTACTTTTTTTTTTTATTTAGTTTTTGGTAACCAGGTAGGGTGCACTAGACATACAATTTCCTATTTTCAGGCACAACATAACAGTGGCAGCCAACCAGTCTCGCTTCAGTGGTGAGGAAGTTAATGGAAATTCAGCTAAAGGAAAGGCTGGTAGAAACTCTGGAATCTAGTTGGCTGTAAGACCACAAGCATCAAGGATTCATGGGAGGGGATCATGCCAGATGGATGTAATCTGATTGACTTCCTCAACTGGGTAACTAGAGAAATAGATCAGGGAAGGGCAGTGGACATGGCCTGTTTTGACAGTGTGCCACACAAGATTAAGAAACTGTGCAGCCTATGGGTGGGATCCAGAGTAGTGAACTGAGTTAGAAACTGGTTAACAGATAGATGTCAGAGGGTGTTAGTTAAATGCTTTCACTCTAGTGATGGGAGAGTTATGAGCTGGATGCCACAGGGCTCAGTAGTTGGACTGCTCCTCTTCAATGTCTTCATAAATGACACTGTAGAAGAACTGTAAGGGAAGAATGTACAATAGGGTGGACACTCAGGCGGGGAGGAGAGAATGTACAGGGATCTTGGGAAACTCGAAGAGTGGTCAAGAGCACGGAAGTTGGAGGTCAATGCCAAAAAGTGCAAAATCATACACCTAAGGCTTAGAAACCCAGGAACTAAGTAGGGGATGGGTGAAGGTACTGACAGTAACTAAGTAGGAAAGGGACCTTGGGGTTATCATAACTGTTGATCTCAATGTAGCAAAGCAGTGTAGCAAAACAGTGGGAAGGGCTAGTGGAATGCTGGGGTGCATAAAGAAGGGCATCTCCAGCAGGAGGAGGGAGGTGATGTTGCCACTGTATTGCTCGTGGGTGAGACCCTACTTGGAGTGTTGTGTCTAGTTCAAGAGGTGTGCAATGAAGCGGGGGGGGGGTAAGAGGGATGAGAGGAAGTACTACTTCACTGAAAGGGTGGTAGAAAATTGGAGCATACTGTCACATACGCACTCAGCAGGTCAGGCCCTCTGCTCCCACAGTGCCTACCTCAGAGCACACTAGTGTGAACAAGTAACAGACAGGGTAACCCTCCTGTCTGCTTTGGGTCCAAATCACCTTTAGTCTCAAGTTCCGGGGTCTAAACTGTGAATCTTTGCTAGCTTACCCAATGTACAGGATCAGATACTGCACTCTCTGGGATTGGTGGTACAGTCTTTCACCAGGGCACCAAGCCAGGCTTCCAAAATGAACCCTTAAACTCCATAAGAGACCTTTGGTATATTTTCACTTTTTCTCAGTTTGGTAACTCCATCAAGCCCTTGAACAATTGTAAGACTTAACCATCTATACGTCACGTGCAAAAAAAAGAACTAAAAGACACCCAGGCAGTCAAAAATATTTTTTATTAAAAGATTATAGAAATATGAAAAATGTAAACACAGAACAGTATATCAAAGAGCTCACAATCACATAAGGGCAAAGTACAAGACAAAAACTCTTACCGCAATACATTTAGACTTTTTCTATCTAATATATTACCTCTGTAAGGGCTTTGAAAGTTAGAGAACTGTGTCTCTCTCTCTAGAGTCCCAAAATAAAATATCATATTTCCCAGTTACAAGGATACATTTCAACCCCATCTCCCCACCCCCTTGGTGAGTCATCTAGCTCCTCCTTTTTAGAATTAAAAATTCCAAACATGATTTTATAGCAGAAGGTATGTTAAATAATGTCACAACAGAAGGAAAAGCACTTCCTAAATATGACTCCTTAATTAAACATTTTCTCTTCGATTTTGTGGGGTTTCCTATTCCCAAGGCAGATTCAAAGGGTTTTATAACTTTTAACACCATGTTGGCATTAATGGCCTGTTCCTCTTAAAATGTCATAAAAGTTTATTAGGCTTATCCTCTGGCAGATGGCCATAAAATGCAATTTCTCAAGGAAGTTAATTATGTTACAGAGATCTCCTGGTCAGTTAACATATCTTGTAGCTTCACTGAAACCTGGGGGGGGGGGCACCCGTGGAAGCCAAGGCTGTCTTATGTGAGACAATCACATACTATGTTTTTATATTACAAATATCATCCAGCTGGCCAAGCGTCACAATCCTCCCCACCTAAACTGAATTTGGGGGCTCTGTCCCCTGCATGGGATGAGCTCCCTTAGTCAGTTCACACCTCATATAGATGCAACAGGCCATCTGTATTCTGATTGGTTGCTCCAGCCCTATGTGAGATTGTCATGTCATGCCCATGCAAGGCAAGACTCTATCTTAATAGTCTACCATTAGTTTTTCCCATTTGGGTCAGCCAAACCAAGGGGTTGTGGTTAGTTTGTACCTTTAAAAATGCTGCCCATATACAGTAAGTATGGCTCTAACTTCTTTAGGGCCCACACTATGGCAAGACACTCTTTTTCCACAGTAGAGTAAGCCTGCTCCCTGGGAAGTAACTTTTTACTCCGGTACACTACAGGATGATCTTTCCCTTGGTTGGATGTCTGACTCAGTACTGCCCCAATACTCACGTCTGAGGCATCAGTCTGGACTATAAAGGGTCTGCTATAGTCAGGACTTGCCAGTACAGGAGCGCTGCACAGTGCCTCCTTCAGTCTGGTAAAAGTTTTTTCGCAGGCTGGTTCCCAGGTAATTATCTTAGGTATCTTTTTCTTTACCAGGTCATATAGGGGAGCAGCCAGGGCACTGTAATTGAGTACACATTTTCTACAGTACCCTGCTGTCCCTAGAAAACTCCTGACCTGCTTCTGCATTTCTGGTCTGGGCCATGCCTTGATCACCTCTATTTTTACTTGGTTAGGACGAGGCTGTCCCCAGCCTACAACATGGCTGAGGTATGCCACTTCAACCATGGCCACCTGGCACTTCTCAGCTTTGACAGTGAGCCTGGCCCTCTGTGTCCTGCCCAGCACTTCCCTAAGGTGGGACAAGTGTTCCTCCCAGCTGGCACTAAAGATGGCAGTGTCTTCCAGGTACGCCACAGCGTACTCCTCAGCACCATTTAACACCTGGTTCACCAACCTTTGGAAAGTGGCCAGGGCGTTCTTCATTCCGAAAGGCATTACTTTAACTTCAAATAATCCTATGGAAGTGATGAAGGCCGACCTCTCCCAAGCTCTGTCAGTTAACTCTACCTGCCAGTACCCCTTTGTCAGGTCAGTAGTCGTAAGGTATGTTGAACCTCCCAACTTGTCCAGGAGTTCGTCCATCCGAGGCATCGGGTGGATGTCTCACTTCATGACTGTATTCAGTCCATGATAGTCCACACAGAAACAAGTAGAGCCATCTGGCTTGGGCACAAGGACTATGGGTGAGGCCCAGGGGCTGTGAGATCTCTGGATTACCCCTAAATCCAACATTTCCTCCACCTCCCACCTAATGTCCTTTTGTACAGCCTCTGACACCTGATATGCTGTCCGCCGTATGGGCCTCTATGTCCCTGTCTCCACATTGTACGTTGGTGCTGAACAGTGGGGCAAAGTCTGCTAAAACCTCCCTTACTTCCTGGATCTTGTCTGGGACCAGCTGGGATGACAATTTAATTGCCTCCACAGAGGACTCCCGCTTGCTTTCTTCCAGCAAGTCTAGAAGGGGGTCTCCTTCGTCCGTCCCCAACCCAGGACTACATACTCCAAACACCATGTCAGCCCTATTAACAAATGGCTTCATCATGTTGACATGGTACATTCTTTCTGTATGTCTTCTGTCAGGTAACTCTATGATATAGTTCACGTCATTTATCTAACTACTTTGTACAGTCCTGCCCACTCAGCCTGCAACTTGTCTTTCCGGACTGGAATAAGGACCATGACTTCCTGACCCACCCTGTACGAGCGAGCTCTGGCTCTGTGGTTGTACCACACTTTTTGTTTTTGTTTGGCAGCTGCCAGGTTGCTCTGGGCTGTCCCCATAAGCTCCTTCAGCCTTTCCCTAAACCTAAGGATGTAATCCACTATGGGAGTTCCCTGGTGGTGTGCTTGCCTTCCCAGGCCTCCCAGATCAAGTCTAGGGGCCCACGTACTTGGTGCCCATATAAGAGCTCGAAGGGGGAAAATTCTGTCGACTCTTGGGGCACATCCCTGTATGCAAACAACAAGTGGGGAAGGTATTTCTCCCCGTCCCTCCCATGCTGTTCAGCAAACGCTTGGAACATTGACTTCAGGGTACCATTAAATCTGTTCACAAGCCCATTGGCTTGTGGATGATATGGTGTTGTGCACCTCTGCACCACCCCGCTCTTCTCCCACAAACATTTCATCAGGTCTGACATGAAGGAACCCCCACGATCAGTGATAACCTCCTGCAGAAACCCAACTCAGGAGAAAATCCCAAGTAAGGCGTCTGCCACTTTGTCCTCAGTGAGGATAGGGCGACTGCCTCAGCGTACCAGTGGCATAATCCACCACAGTCAGGATAAACCTCTTCCCGGAGGAGCTGGGGGTATTTAAAGGCCCCACAATATCCATTCCCACCCTCTGGAATGGCTTCTCCAGTATGGGCAATGGAATTAAGGCAGCTTGGGTTTTCTTACCCGCCTTCCCTATTTCTTGGCACCAGTGACAAGACCTGCAATATTCCTTCACCTGCTGGGTGAAGTTGGGTCAGTAGAAATTCTGGACCAACCGCTGCATAGTGCGTGCAATTCCCAGATGACCAGACAAGGGAATATCATGTGCAGTCTTCAGCAACTGCTCATGGTATCCCTGGGGAACGACAAGCTGCCTGCCTATCACCCCTCCCTCTGTCTTCACATCCTGAGTATACATCAGTCCATTTTCCCAATAAACTTTATGTTTACCATCATCTCCCTGTGCTCCATCAGAGTCTGCCCAAGCCCTCAGCTTCTCTAGACTACGATCACTTTTCTGAGCAGCTGCAAACTTCTTACACATTCCCAAGGCATGAGACAGGTCCATTTCAGTCTCTAAAATAGGGTCCCTAGCACTAGCATCAGGGCACTCAGGATCACTGTCATCCCTAACCCTCTGACAATGGGTCACCCCTCCTTCTTCAGAGTAAACCTCTGTAGCTGTTTGGTTAACTTCTACTGGGGAAATTTCTACCCCCCTTTCATTAGTCTCCATAGCAGGAGACACAGGCCGGGGAACCAGCCTCCCAATGGTTTCCACAGTGGCTTCTATGGGGTCCAGGGAACTACAATTCCCCCTTCCCGCTTGGCTATGGGTAACTGCGCACACCATCCCCTGTTTGAGATTATTGCCAAGGATGATGTCAGCTGCTAATGTTTTGGCTACAGCCAGCTGTTGCACAGTCCCCCCTGTTTCACCCCAGTCTAGGAGAACACTACCGAGGGGCAATGTTTTCTCCTCACCAGTGAAGCCTTGTACAATTACAGATTTATTGGGTATAAGCTGACCAGGCTCTACCAGATCCTCTTTTACCAATGTCATGGATGCCCATGTCTCTTAACCCTTGTGTTTGTACACCATTCACTGTGACTGGGTGCATGTGTTTCCTCATGTTCACAGGCGTGCTTCCAGGGACAAACAAGCTACCCACTTCTTTCCTAGCCCCATTTTGCATATTGCTCGTCCTTTTGGGACACTGTCTGGCAATATGCCCAGTTTCTTTACAAACCCAACATGCGTTTCTTTGCTCAGAGAAATCTTTTCTTTGAAACCTGGTGCTAACTGGTTTCGCTGGAGGCAGTGAGGGTTTTAGCTGCCCTGAAGGTGCGCTTTTCCCTTTCTGCACTGCCATGCCAGCCCCATTCACTCTCAGAGCAGGTCTGTTCTTGGCATAGCGGTCTGAGAATTCAGCAGCCTCTTGCACTGTTTTGGGATCTCGGTCCCCCAGCCAGGTTTTCAACTCTGCTGAGCATGCCTGAAAGAACTGTTCTAACAAAATAGCATTTTCAATTTTATCTACAGAGTTTGCTTCAATTCCTTCCCACCAACGTTTTAAAAAGTGATGTTTCATGGCTAGCTCCTCGTAGATCATATCAGGGCTTCTCCTGAGCTCATGGAATTTAGCTCTGTATGCTTCTGCAGTTATATCAAACTTTTTTAAAAGTGCAGCTTTATATTTGCCGTAATCATTACTGTCCTCATTGTCCATTTGACCCAATGCATCCCGAGCTTTCCCGGTAAGTAGCGGGGATAGCTGGAAGCTCCAGGACCCTCTAGGAATATTTGCCTGTATACAAACTTTTTCAAAGGAATTTAGAAAGGCATCCATATCCTCTCCCTCTTTAAATTCAGCTATCAATTTGGAATTCAATTTGTAACCCAGTCCTGTAGTTCTAGTTAAACCCAAGCCACGTACCTGCTCTGGTGCTGATGGTTGGAGTCGTAACTTCACTTCATGTCACCTCTGGCGCTCACGCTGTTCACATTCAGCCTATCACTGTTCTCACTCCCTCTTCTCCTCTGCTGCTTGCTTCTCTCACTCAGCCTCTCTCTGTTCTCACTCCCCCTTCTCCTCTGCGGCTGTCTTCTCTTGCTCAGCCTCTCTCTGGAACTCCAGCTCCATGCTGTGCAACTCAATCTGCGGCCTGATTGCTTCTGGCTCCAGACTGCTGGTGACCTTCCCCTGCTGCTGTGGCCCTTGGCTTTCACTGGCCCCGCTGTCCTCCCCACTGGATCTGGACAGTGTACTGGCCACTGGTCACTCCACGCCCAAGGTTTGGTCCTTTCCAGTCACAGTCGTGACTCGATGCTTTGGGCATCTGCTGCCATCAGGGCATCAACAAGGTTCTGCCTGGTGGCACTCCCCTTGTGCAGGACTCCTCTGTCCTGGCACAGCTGCCTCAAGTAATCTGCAGTGTACCCACTGTAGTTGGAAACGCTCTTCTTCTCTAACTACAGCTACTCTAACTTGCACTTTAAAAAAAAAAAAAAAAAGGTAGGAACTTGACTGTAAGCAAAATTATATAGTTCTGTTTCCTTTTTAAAAAATAAATCACTGCCTTATTTTGCAAGTGAGCTGTACAGTATTAAGGTGACACATTGAACAGTTAAAGCTTGTGTTACCAATTTTTATTGCACCGCTGCTAACCAAATCTGTCACAAATGCACTCAGCAGGTCAAGCTCTCTGCTCCCACAGTGCCAACCTCAGAGCACAATAGTGTGAACAGGTAACAGACAGGGTTACCCTCCTGTCTGCTTTTGGGTCCGAATCACCTTTAGTCTCAAGTTCTGGGGGATTCAAACTGTGAATCTTATGCTAGCATACCCAGTGTACAGGCTCAGATACGCACCCTCTTCGGGGATTGCGGTATAATCTTTCACCAGGGGCACCAAAGCCAGGCTTCCCAAAATGAACCCTTAAAACTCTGTAAGAGACCATGGTGCATCTCTTCTGAATATATCAAGTAACGTGCACTGCACAAATACAAAACACTGGCGCAGCCCCACAGACGGGGCTGAATACCAGGAATGGGAAGTGCGCCCGCACAGCAGAGATACGCTGTGCGCAAAGTCCTGATTTTCAGCCACCAGTATGCAAATGGGACCATAATACATGCAATGCTCAAATGGGGCCATTTCCATGTCATTATGGCCCCATTTATTTGCATTGTGCAGGGCTGGCCGGCGAAATGCACCTGGCACCCTGCACACCATGCGGTGCCAGCAGTGTGAGGCCAGATGTTCCCCACCCCTGATCCCGTAGCTCCCTTCGCCTGTAGTGGTGTGCCACCAAAGTCCCTGGTGGCCCAGAGGTACCCCTCCTCCCATAGCACCCGATGTTTATTACTATTGTTTTTTTTTTTTTTTTTCCTATTTTTAACTGGGAGATCCTCCGTCGCTCATCTGCCTAGTCACGGCCCCCGGAGCTTCACCGCCTGCCTATTGCCACCCTCCCGGACACCCCTAGCTTACCCCGGAGGCAGGGGCCCATGGCACTGGTTCCCTAATTCCAGCACTGTGGGACCAGTAACTGGTTGGGAGTCTGCGGCGGCAGGGGTGGATGAAGCCCTGGGAGGCTTCACCTGGCGGAGGATCTCCCTCCCTCTTTTCTTGTATTTACCTCCCAGAGGCGGGGCGGCAATGATGCGCCAGCATCCGCCCCGCCTCCTCAGAGACTCGCGCGGCAGTGCAAGAGCTCCCAGCCTCTGCCAGGAGTCCTCAGCGCCCGGATGCTGCTCCAACCTCCCTGGAGAAGGAGAGCAGTCCATAGGACGCTCCGTCCTCTCCCCTGGCCAGCCCTCCGACGACTTGGGTCCGCTCCTGAACCCGGGTTTCATGTCAAGAAGTAAGGAAGTCCACCGCTGCGCCAATGGGACAGCCTATTACTATGTTACATATCCTGGTAGTCTAATGGTACCCCTCCTCCCATAGCACCCGATTGCCATATATTACTATTGTTAATATCCCTGGTAGTCTAGTGGTCCCTCCCTCCTGTAGCACCGATCACTGTATATTACTATTGTTAATATCTCTGGTAGTCTAGTGGTACCCCTCCCTGCCCAACCTCCGATTGTCGTGACTAGTCCATAATTAATATCCCTGGTGGTCCAACGGTTCCCCCACCCTGCCCATCCTCTGATTGCGTGAATTAGCAAATGACAGGGTCCCTGGTGGTCAGTGGTAACTCCCACCCCGGTCATCGGTAGACAGCATACCCACTTGCATACCACCTTGGCTGGCCACCAAATGACAGCTTACAGTAGGAGCTGCAAGCTCATTGGTCCACACTGTGGACCAATGGGCTTGCAGTGCATACTGTAATATTTCACAACTTTGTGAATGAAGATGGAAATATGTGAGTCCTTTGCCCTTTAGTCCTTGTACATCCCGAAGAGCTACACTTGATCTAATGATGTTATCCCATTCAGGCATTTAAAGACTGTGATCGTGGACAGGGGTGTACATTAAGACCCTCTTTGAGACCATCACGCCTAGTTGAAGGCATAGTCCTGTTTGTCATCCTGTCACCTTGTATAACTCATGCTGAAATACACTAATTCCATTCTGGATTTATTTCTGACAGGGGGAGCCTGGAGAGAATGGAAAGCCTGGCCTGCCGGGAACAACTGCTGTAAGTACTTTTCCTAGTCAGGATCTAATCTAAACCTCAGTATAATCCAAAATCTGGAATGGGACTGGTTGCTGGGGTGTATTTCTCAAGGGGTAAGTGGGCCAGGTTGGTGTAGTGAACTCTTGATCCTTGAACTTGAGTCTGAATCCTTGCTCCAATTGTGTTTGTGCTGGATGTGTACAATAGAGGCTCCGGCTTGCTGAGCTAGTCGAGCTGCTCCTTTGACTCACCTGTGAGTGCTCCAGGTTTTGGATGAGAAGGCTGTGTTTGAGACTCATTGCGTGCCTCTAATTCACATAGTGAGACTCAAACCCACAACCTGTGCAGGTATGAATTGCATGATCTGTAGAGAAATGAACCAGGGGGACTTCAGCTCCATTGATAGTAGGACCACCTGCAGCTCAGCAAGACATGCTGAAGCTGGAAGTCTGCTCATGGTTGAATGATTATGGAAATGATCTTAGTCTGCTTTGTCCAGTGTACCACTGGAGACAAAAGTGCAGACAGTGGATTATATAGTCAGTTCAGAGAGGAAGACAGGAAGCAAACATTTTGATTAGCAGCACCAGTACGCATAGGCACATCCTTTCTTATGTCCATCCCCACTACTTTTGCAGACACATCTCCAGCCTGGAATCAGACTTGAGCCACTGTGCCCTAAAGGCAACAGCTGTAACCACTGAGCTAAAGGGAAATTCCTTTTAGTTGGAAGAAACTAGCATGCTATTGACATTATAAATTGCAATCTCCATTACCAGTAGACATCTTGTTTGCTGCTGCAACTGTCCAACACTGTAGGACTCTTTATTTCCAGATACGCAAAATAGATGACGCCGATTTTCATGTACTGCTAGTTCCTTATAGTCTGTACAACACTGCTTTCCATTTTTTTTCCTACAGGTGTTTGCTCCCAGATCACCACCTACAACTGCAGTCAGGCCCGTATGCTGGCAATCTCCCATCCCCATCTGCCGCCCCCTCCATTGTCAAGGCTAGTGACGATCCACTTGGCTTGGGGACCGAGAGTATCAGTTGCCATCATACAACTGATCTGGGAGACATAGGGGTTTCTAGTTTTCTCCCTGCTCCCCTCTAGGCCATCCCACCTCCCCGATGCTGGGCGCTGCCTCGTCAGGCCTCGCACACATGCAGCATTGTCCGTGTGAAGGAAGGAAGCTCCCTGGCCCCCCACAGGGGTGGCAGAACCATAGCATCATCCCTGTCAGGCTGGGAGCGCTGCCGCATGGCAGCCTCCTCAGCCACCTGACCCAACTCCCGAACCTGGGTCACAGCACAGGAGCACGATGCACAAACCACTGGGCCATCAGGCAGTCCTGCTTCCTATATTTGTTAACATGGAAGCCTCCCACTCTCATTGCCATGATTACGTCTGTTCCCTATACTTGTGGCTGACACTTCTGCAGCCCTTACTGAGAATCAAACCTGGGTGAGACCCCGAATCTCGATGGCAGATGCTCTTGACCTCCAGCTACAGGGGATTTTCCTTTAGTTAGTGGTGATGAGGATGTAAGATGCTTCCATTATAAAAAAAATTATTTTCACTGAATGGTTAGAGCTACTGTCTTCAGAGCACATGTTCGCTAAACTTCCAGGGCTGGATTTTCTTACAGGGCTAACTGCAGGAAGCCCCAGTTGCACCTGGGCTTCTGGCAATAGTAACATAGAAGCTGCTGGCAGATAAGGACTTCTTGGCCCACCTAGTCTGCCCTAAATTCCTAACCTATAGTGCCACCAGAGACCTTACTTGGACTCTGGATTACACCCCCTCTTACTTCTAAGATTCCCTTGTGTCTGTTAGATTCCCTTGTGTCTATTCCATGCATTCTTAAATCCTGTGTCTCCTCTAGCCCCCACCACATTTGCTGGGAGGCTGTTCCAGCATCCACCACCCTCTCCATGAAAAAGTATTTCTTCATGTTTCCTCTGAGCTTCCCTCACCCTTCCAACTTCATATTGTGGCCCCTTGTCCTTGTGCAACTTTTTCTTTGGTAAATGCCCCCTTCTAGGAGTGTGGATATGTTGTTCATCCACGCTCTTTGACATGTACCTTTCCCCTTTAAATCTGGCCGGAAGTCTTCAAGCTGGCTCCTCCCACCCGGGTGGTAAATACCTCGGCTCTGCCCCATGATGCCAGATCTTCCTTGCCGCTGGAAGATTCAGGTTCCCTTGTGCTACTTTAGCAATTCGTATGCCCTGGCTTCGCAACGTCAGTTTTCACCGCAAATTTCACTTAAACTCGTCAGAGTTCACCACTCCAATCGCAGCGCATCGGACATGGAGGACAAAACATTCCCCAGATTTTGCCAATGTACCTGCAGCAAGAAGATGTCGCGCACCGATCCCCACCTCTCGTGTGTCTATTGCCTTGGTGTCGTACATGACACCATGTCTTGTACCTTTTGTTTGGCCTTCCCTGGACAAGGAGTCCAAGAATATGGACCATTCTGCCTGTAAGGTCTATGCGGCCTTCTCCTTAGGCCTTTGTCAGGCCAGCTCAGCTGTCATCTTGGCACACTTCTCTCATGCCCTTCTAGGGTCATTGGACGAAGTCCTCCCTCATCTCCCGGCGGCCATGCAGACCACAGTGAAACAGGTCCGTGATCAGGGCTGTGCTGTTGCAAAACAGCAGCTACCGACGGCCCTGGACATTGGAGATTCCTGTGCCCGTTCTTTAGCTGCCACAGTGGCCACTCGCAGCAGGGCATGGCTGAGGTTATCCTCCTTCCTGGCGAATACCCTGCACAAGTTAGCTGATGTGCCGTTCCTAGGCACCGACCTCTTTGGTCCAGGAGTGGCTGGCCACCTCCAGCGCATAGAGCAGTCCAATGCCACCTTGGATGCTACCTCTGTGAAGGGTTCTTCGGGTAAGAACCAGCAGAAGCGCAAGAAGAAGCCTTTTCAGTGCTCTTCTCCTGTGGTTAGGCAGCCCTCCTATCAAGGAGGTCAGCAGGAACAGCAGGCTCAAGCTTGGTGCCCCAAGCCCAAGCAGGGTCCTCAACAGCCCTGTAAAGGAGGCTGAGGTCCCAGTCCAAGAGCCTCATCCTCCTCTAAGCCTGCTCAGTGACGGGTTGGGGGTTGCCACCCCTACACTCGTCACACCAGCTCTGGGTCCTCCCGTGGGGGGTCGGCTCCGCCACTTTCTTTCCGCCTGGTCCGAAATCACCTTCGACAGGTGGGTTCTAGAAGTGGTCGGCCAGGGTCTGCCTCTGGAATGTGAGCAGTACCCTCCCAGCCAAGCCTGTGCCCCTCGGGAGGAAAGGATCTCAGCTTGTACTCAGTTGGCTCTTCAAGACGACATTGCTCAGCTCCTCCGCAATAAGGCGGTAGCTCCAGTGCCGGATCCTCCTACAGACCCAGGCTTCGTGTCCAGGTATTTCCTGGTGCCCAAGCGGATGGGGGGTTGGCGCCCAGTCCTAGATCTCCACGACCTGAATCAATATCTCAGGTCTCGCACCTTCCGGATGGTAACTCTAAACCAGATCATGCCATCCCTGGAGCAAAACATGTGGTTCTGTTCACTGGATCTGCAAGACGCGTTCTTCCATGTCCCAATCCGTCCATCCCATCAGCGGTTCCTCCACTTCAGGGTCAAGGGGACCCTGTACGAGTTCCGAGCCATGCCATTCGGCCTGTCATCAGCCCCAAGTATTTTCACCAAGTGCATCGCAGTGGTGGCAGCCCATCTATGGCGTTGAAGAGTTTGAATTACCCTTATCTCAATGACTGGCTTTTGGCAGTTTCCTCCCTCCGGGAGAGCTAGAGATCCAGGGATCTGGCTGTTCGAACCTGCTCCCAACTAGGCCTCCTGATCAACGAGGCCAGGTCAGAACTCGTGCTCTCTCAGGTGATGGGCTTCATCAGGGCAGAGTTCGACTCTCGTCAAGCCAGAGCTCGGCTCCCGGCAGACAGGGTGGAGGTTCTTTCCTCCTTTGCCCAGTCATTTCTGGTTGGGCACTTGCGCCCTGCCCAGGACTTCCTGCACCTTCTGGGTTACATGGTGGCGTGCACCTCAGTGGTCCATTGGGCCAGATGGCACATGCACCCCCTCCAATGGGAGCTGGCCACTCAGTGGACTCAGCGCCACAGTCATTTCGACCAGCTGATCACTGTGACCCCGAAGATGTGGGACACTCTCCAGTGGTGAACCGCCCCAGACCAGTTGCAGGAAGGGATCCCATTTGTCTGCCCTGAGCTGACAGTCGTTCTCATGACTGATGCCTCTCTCATGGGCTGGGGAGCCCATATGGCGGACAACAGAGCACACGGTTTCTGGACCCCTGAGGAGTCCCTATGCCACATCAACCTGTTGGAGCTCAGAGTAGTCAGACTGGTACTGTCAGCTTTCGCTCCTCAGCTCCAGGGTCAAGTGGTTCAAGTCCAGACGGACAATACCACGACCATGTACTACCTCAACAAACAGGGCGGCACACACTCCTGTCTGCTCTGCAAGGAGGCGCTCCGCATCTGGACCCTCGTCAGCTGGTTGGAGGCGGACCTCCTAGCCTTTCATGTGGCAGGAGTCTCAAACCAGCTGGCGGATGCTCTCAGCCATATAGGCCAGACATCCAACAAGTGGTCTCTCCATCCAGAGGTAGCTCACAACTTGTTCTCCCGCTGGGGCAAATCGTTGGTGGACCTATTTGCCTCCAGGGAAAACACTAAGCTGAGGCTGTTTCTTGCCTGTCCCCCCCTCAGCAGGGCTCGCTGCAGGGGTATGCCTTCTCAAGGCCAGGGACCCCAGGCCTCCTGTATGCCTTCCCTCCATTTCCCTTGATCCACAAGGTGTTACTCAAAGTGAGGAGGGACAAGGTGAAGGTGATTCTGGTAGCCCCAGACTGGCCGTGCCAGTTCTGGAACCCAGATGTCCTCAGCCTCATTTGCAGGCCCCCAACGCTGCTCAGTACACACCCCTGGACCTGATATCTCTGAACCAGGGGAAGGTATTCCACCCGGACCTTCAATCCCTGCACCTCACAGCCTGGTACCTGAGCGGGCTAGAGTTCCATGTTCTGGGTCTTTCCGAGGATGTCTACACCGAGGTGGAGGCATCTCATAAGGAATCGACCAGGAAATGTTATGCCTTCAAATGGAAGAGATTTTCCATTTGGTGTCTGGGTAAGAGTCTGGACCCCTTATCATGCTCTGTGGCTAACATTCTCGACTATCTTTGGTCTTTCTCCAAAGGGGGTTTACGGTCATCGACCCTTAGTGTGCACCTGGCAGGCATCTCTGCTTACTTGGCGCGGGCCGGTCAGCCGACATTGTGGTCGGGCGCTTCTTCAAAGGCTTGGATCACATATCCCCTCCGGCGCGTGAACCTACACCTCCATGGGATCTCTTGCTGGTTTTGGCAAAGCTCATGGGCAAGCCATTCAGACCCATGCACAAGTGTGAGCTCTCACACTTGTTGGGGAAGACGGCCCTCCTGGTGGCTATCACGTCAGCCAGAAGGACAGGGGAGCTCCAGGCGCTTTCGGTGGACTCCCCTTATCTGGTCTTGCACAGGGACAGAGTTGTCCTGCGCCCTCACCCGAAATTCCTTCCGGAGGTGATATCAGAGTTTCACCTTAACCAGGTGTTAACTCTGCTAGTATACTACCCTAATTACACCTTGGACGCCAAGTACTGGCTCCATACTCTGGACCTGAGACGTGCTCTCTCCTATTATAAGGAGAGAATGGCGGAAATTTGGGGAGTGGTTCGCCAGCTGTTTGTCACCTACGCTGAAGCCCTTCTGGCAGACCTGCAGCCAGATGGACCATTGCAAGTTGGATTACATCATGCATAGGTCTGTGCTATGAGTTGGCAGGCAAGTAGTCTCCCAGAGGGATAAGAGCTCATTCTACCCACCATACTGCTGCATCGGTGGCTGCTTCCAGGGACATCCCTATCCAGGAAATCTGTCGGGCTGCTACCTGGAAGTCAGCAAGTAGGGCATATGCGCTTTGCCTCCGTCCTCCCAGAGAACTGCTAGGAGTCTGCCAAACAGTGTGGATGAACAACATATCCATGCTCCTAGAAGAACAGGTTACTCAACTGTAACAGTGGATCTTACTTTGAGAGGGCTCTTGCAGTAGGTAATTACATACAGGACTGACGCCGGCCGGCGGCAGGACCCCATGGAAAAATTTCTAGCTAGCAGTTCCTGGCGAGGGACCGCCCCCATGTCAGGTGACCGGCGTCATACGACGTCATATGTTGTTCATCCATACACACCCACCCGACCTCCCTGGCTTTAGGCGCACAACCTTGCTTCCAGCAGGCTAAGATCTGGTGTCATGAGGTGGAGCTGAGGTTTTTACCACCCGGGTGAGTGGGAGGAGCCATCTTGAAGACTTCCGGCCAGATTTAAAGGGGAATGGGACATGCCAAAGGGTGTGGATGAACAACATATACCACTCCTAGAACCACTGTTACAGGTGAGTAACCTGTTCTTTCTGTACCTTGTTTATTCCTGTGGGATAGTTGAATGTCTCTATCATACCCCTCCGTTCCCTCCTGTCTTCTAGGGAGTACATATTTACATTCTTAAGCCTTTCTTCATAGGGCTTCTGATGCAGGCCCTGCACCATTTTGGTTGCCCTGCTTTGCACTGCCTCCACCCTATGTCCTTTCAGAAATGGGGCCTCCAGAACTGAACACGGTACTCAAGATGGAGTCTGCTATCTGGATCAGCATCTGTCTAACAGGATTTTACATCCTATGTGGCAACTACTGCAGATTAGACCACCTTTCTGTGGTCTGGCTTGCATCAATCCTATGGACCCATTTTACGGTGCTTGTGCCAAATATTTGGTGCAAGCTGCCATAAATCAGGTAGAATGTCACAACTGCCTCCGATCTACTGAAATCGGATGCAGTTGCGGCAAACCTGTCTGGCGCACTGCCAGAAACAACAAGCCCTTTCCATCCCCACCCCACCAAAAATCTGTCCCCCTGTGTAGACTGGTAGGTGACAGTCCTTAAGCTGCTCTTGCAGTAGATTTGTTTATGTTGACAGCTCTGGAAGTTGACTGAAAATGTTGCAAAAAATTGCCTAATAAGAGCCAAACATTGACTAACTCAGCATATTAATTGGTTTTGAAACATTTTTGATGACATTTTGCTGGCCTATCTGTCAGTCTCTCTCTCTCACTTCTGTGTTACCACTGGAGACAGAAGGTTAGCAACAGATCATACCTGACCTGAGGCTGCTGATTTACGCAGGTCTGTAGCCCCTAGTCCCACATGCAGGCCAACTTAGCAGCATGTGGCTCTGTTAGTATGTAGCCCTAGATTAAGAATGTGCTGGGCCTCCTTGATTCTTAGCCACCAGGGACAGAGCCACATGCAAGGTGGTGCTTGGTGTCTGAAGGAGAGGCAAGGCTTACCCTCATCTTGCTGAGCTATGGACTATACAGAGTGACCTTGTCCATTCCACAGTTAGGTACCTGGCCTCAGCTGAATGGATGTTTTGACACTGGTGCCCAAGTAGCGGACCACAGACCATTTGTGGCACTCCAGCACTGTCTTGTGGAACCCCTGCCTACCATACAAACAGTCTCAAGTCTTGCTAAAAATCCACATCCAAAATAGGCAACCAGGTTTAAAGAAGGCTGACTTGGGCATTCTGAAGAGGAGAAAGTGGGGGAAATCTTATATGGACGGATACATAATGCCAAGCAAAAGTCTAAAGGGACCAGAGCAATTTCCTTCAACTTATCCATTTAGCTTAGTAGGTTGGTGCTCACTTAGTAGGTGTTACCTACATCCGGACCCAGAATGGCCAAGAATGACACTATCAAATTCTGTGGACCTGGTTAGCATGTACTTGAGTACCCTTTGCAACTGTACCTCTCCGGAGCCCACAATGGAGTGGTACAGGCTGTCATTTTACTACTCAGAGCACTCTGTCCCCCATGATATGGGTGCTGCCCCGCAGTCTGCACTAAAAGACTTTTAAGCTCATAGTTTATCCTTCATAATCTGGGCTGTTTGCTGAACAGCAAACTTTTTTTTTTCTGTAGAGCTTTCTATTCCCAGCCATGTCTGTCATTCATGATATAGACCATGATCTAGGGATGTACCCTGTTCTGAGCCGTCGATCCCCGGTCTCCTGGATCACCACCCCTGGCGTCCTCACAACTTCCCCACCGTGGCAGAGGCTCCAAACCCCCTCCCCCTGAGGCAGCCCATCATGTGTGCTAAGATCCCACCTCAGGCAAACACTAGGACCCAGAGACGTCCAGGAACCCAGGCCATAATATAGGATGGTTCATGGGGTTTTCTCCCTGCCATCCCACCTCCCTTTTGGCATGCATAGCCCCTTCAGGCCTCTGGCTGCATGCAGCAATGTCCCTGCTGAGGGAGCAAGCTCCCTTGTCTGCCCGCAGGGGTCACTGCCACACCAGATGCATAGCCCCACCCCTCCCTTGCGGCAGCTGCCACGATCAGGCCTGCCATGTGACACAGTGTCCCAATCACGCTCCTCAGCTCAAGTAACCTGCACCACAGCACAGTGCACTGTCCCGGGGCTATTGCGTAGCTCAAAGTGAACAGCAAACTTTGTCAACTTGAAAGTGCCACTTTCCAGAATGTTCTGAATTTCTTTCTCTAGGAAGACAACGTGTTTTCCCTCCATTCTAAATGTTTAGTGTTCCACATGTGCGTGAGAGTTTTGTGTGTATCCAGCTCAGCTTGACTTTTGGAGGTGCCTTTACTTTTTGTGAGTCACTTGTTATTTTTTTTTTTTTTTCAGAACGTTGAACAAAGCCTCAGCTCTCTTGGCATCAAGGTATGGCTTTCTCTTTCTCCTTTGTGCCCTCCCTGCTCATAGCTTAGTGGTAACCCTGCAAGGACTGGTCAGTCCCTTCTGGTTCTTTTCAGAACTTCCTTTGCTAACAAAGTAGTTTGCACATATTTCTGTCTTAAAGAACTGGTGAATACTAAAGTAAAAGGTATAAAACTAGTCCGTTTATAGCAGTTATGTTTAAAAGGTGTTTCTAGAGATGTAGATATGGTTCATTTATCTATGTGTTGGCAGTCTCCCTTTAAAGTCCCCTCAACCTGTTTTTCTGAATACTTGTGTAGTTTGTAGGTATAAACAACGATTCCCTCTCTTGCACCCCCTAATTTCATTCTAATTTAAATATAAATGAAGTTGCTTCACCCTATTTTTCCCTGGTGTAAAAACCTGTTTTTCTCCATTGCAAAGGTCATGACCTCACTCGTGCAAGGCATCATGTGAGTTGATGATGGTCTCATTTAGTTCTGTTACATTTCTTGTGAAGTCCCTGTGTTCTCCAAAAGCATTTTTTTACTAACTCAGATACACTTTAAAATACAGAAAACAGCAGGGCACTTTCTGTGCCTTGAAAAGTTTTGTCGTCAGCATAAGACAAGAACATAAGGACTGCAGAGGACAGCAACAGCACTAATACAGTACAACTACTGCAGGCTTTACATCTAAAATATCATAAAAATCCAGTATGCCGCCGGCCCAGTAGCACAGAGGGCTGAGGTGCTGGTGCCTTACCTCGCACTTCACGTTGATGACCCAGGTTCGGTGTGCTTAGATTACGCTGGGTTGCTGGCTCGGGGGGGGGGGGTTGGCGGGATTGAGCCATGGCTCTCCCTTCCAAAGGGGTGAATGCCTGCCAGTCTGTAGTCCTGCTTCCACTGGGTGGAGGTCCAGTGGGTACGTAGGCAGTAGCAGGTGGCGACAGAAGTCTAGGGAGGGGTGAAAGGGGCCACCAGATCCTGGCATGTGCGTGCGCCTCCTTGCATGTACACGCATGTGTACACTGTGGCCCCGAGGGGGTAGAGAGTAAAACTAGAAAAAAAAAGAGAACATGTATATGAAAAAAAAATCCAGTATGCCGTAATGTGGGTTGGGCCATGACCTTTGCAATGGAGTCAAGCAGGTTTCCACATCAGACTTTTAAGTGCCTTCATTTTCATTAAATCCTTGTGAAATTGGTAGGGTGCAGTAGAGGCAGTCATTGTTCATGCCTGCAAACTACACAGGTAAACAGAATAAAGAGCTGAGGGGACCTTCTATTTAAAAGCTCATTTTGCTGGATTATCTTTAAGTGAAGTTCCTCCCTCCACCTGGGTGAGTAAATCCTTCATCTCTGCCCTGTAATGTCAGATCTTCCTTTCTTCTGGAAGATTCGGGTCTCCTCCACTGTAGCTCTGCACACAGTGTAGGCCCAAAAAACCTTTGTTAAAGAGCTTGTGGAGCCAAAACAGGCAGAAAGGGAAAAAAATACTAATTTTAAGAAGTAGTCAGTTGTAACTTGTTATTTCTGAAGTATTTTCTTTTCCTTTTGCTCATCAGAAAGTCTTCTATGTGATAATATTGTGCTGGATGTGTGGAACAGCTCTTAGCCTGGCAGCTGACATATCTAGCTTACTGCCCCTCACTACATCAGGTAGACAATCTTCTAATTAGCCAAAAGTAAAAGAAAAAGTACCTCAGATATAAAAGGTAATGCTTGACTGCTTTTAAAATCTAATATTAGATCTTATCTCTGTCAGTTTTCCCTATTCATCACTGGTGGGTTCTGGCCGGAGGAGCAGGACCCTGTAGGAAGATTTTTTTTCCCCTAAAGGGGGAGGAGCCGGTGCCATGGGCAGCGCTGCCCTCGAGGCCAATGCACTGTGTGGCACTCGTGTGTTGGTCAGTAACTAACACCGACTCCTCCTCCATCCCAGTTCTGCTTCTCCCAGTGTCAAGTATGCACAACCTTGTGAGAAGACCGTTTTTGATACTGTGACATCACGGCCTAGTCCATTTGAATATCATCCTAGTTCTGCAGGAGCCTTGGTGTTCTCGGCACCATTGACACTGGTAAGATTATTTTTCTTTGGTGCTGAGACCCTTTTTTGCTGTTTTATTATTGATTTTCCCAACTGATAATGTCTCATCCTGGGGACGAGAAAAATAAATCTTCAAAGGCGAGTCAGCCCCCAATGCGGCGGTGTCCCTGTGGCTGGCTTTATTCCATCTTGGACCAGCATGATCGCTGCCTGACCTGCCTGAGCCCTAACCACAATATGGACCATTGCAATGCCTGTTTTTCCATGGACCACAGAGTACTGGAACACTGAGCGTTTAAAGTCAGCCGTACGCTGCCGACTTTTAGAGGACAAGCGCGCACTAGGGACGGCAAACGTAGGTCCATTGATCCTTCCTCCGGGTCCCCTTCTGGTTCTGTATGAGCCGTGGAGGAGGGGGCTTCCAACATTTCTAGCCTCGCCATGGTGGATGCCTCTCTCAAGGTGCCAGAGGCCAAGTCTGATTCCTCCGGGGTCAAGCCAGAGGCACCGTTTTAGCAGTCACCTCCTTGGAGGTGAAGGCTCCCCAGGCATCATGGCCTGTGTTCGCCAGGCCCAGCCGCCTCGGATCCTGGTGCAGAGTGCGGCATCTGTGATCATTGGCGGCGCCGTGGACAGTGCTGGGCTGGCTCACTGTGCTGTTTGCAGTGCCAGGAGTGGGAGAGTTCAGGAGGTCTTCTGGATCTGTTCCTCCTCAGGGGACGACAATTTGGAGGTGGATCCAGACTGGCTTCCGGATTCTTTGGAGTCCTCAGACTCTCCCCTGTCCAGCACTTTGGCACCTGTCCAACCCCATCCTTCAGAACTGGTGGTTTCTACCAGCACCGGTGTCGACACTGCTTGCGGCACAGACGGATCTTCTGACGCTGGGGGTGGCACCAGAAGGTTCACCGGAGCCAGTGGGGCCTCTGGACTCAGAGGAGGTGAGTCCCCTGTTTTAGGTGTCCAGGCTGGGCCCACTTCTGGACCTGCTAGGATGTCTGGGACAGGGGCGAAGGTTCCCTCATCTGCTACCCCTCGGGTGTTAGCGGGTGAGGTTGAGTTTCCTTGGTTGGTCCTAAGGAAGTGATACCTCTCTGAGTCTGAGGGGTTGAGGGGACAGCATCAGGAGCAGCGTCCTTCCCTGGTAGCCCGCAAGGGTTCGAGTAGGAGCAGCAGCGCCGGCTCTGTCTTCTCTCCTGAGGTCTCCCGAGAGGGATCTCGTCTTTTGATGCTAGGGGCCACCCTTCTGGACCCACGCCACCCCGGTCGCCTCACAGTGGGGAATCCCTTTCAGGGCTCAGTTCTGACCATTTCAGAATGGTTGAATGGCTGGTGACTGCTTTGACTGATGGATCCTTGCAGGGTGTTGGTTCACCTGTTCGGTCTCCGAGCAATTGCAGAGGCAGTTGTCTCCCTCAGAGGCATTTGGCCCCGTTACCTCTGCCTTTCCCTTCCCTTCTCCCCGGCCATTTTTGTCCTATGGGACCTCTTACCTGGGAGCAGCTTAGAGCCATGGATGCCCATTTCCCTGCCTACGTTAGATCCATGGACAAGCAGGTGTTTCACCACTCACCCCTGCAGCAGCCGGACTCTGACTCCCTGGACTCATCAGCTTCCTCATCTTCCTCACATAAGGAAGAGGATCCTTCTGTTCACCTATCCTCGGACGCTGATCAGACCTCCTATCAGCATTTCCTTTCAAGGTTGGTTGACGAGCTCCACATATCGAGATTGGCAAGATGCAATCCTGAGCAGGTGACGTGCGCTTTCTTTAGTATAAGACGGGCAATCTGGTGGTACCCTCCTGCCCCGCCCCCCCCTTTTGGGAGGCATCATATCGCGCTTGGCAGCATCCATCAGTCCCCTTCCCAGAGCCCGATGGACTGCCGGAGCAGGTGTTGCGCACTCTGGGGATCTCTGGGAGACCTACCTCACCCCTCTTCGGGCATGACGCTCCTAGACACTCCCTCCAGGCTTAGAAGCCCAAGATGCAATTGGTCCCCAGATGTGGACTCCGAGGAGTTCCACTTCTGGAGGAGGAGGAGAGATTTTCCTCAGCTTGTCTCTCTCTCTCTCTCTCCATTGCAGCACATCAGGCCCATCATGCTGCCTACAACAGGTATGCATGGTCTTTGCTAGGACAGATCCTAGCATCTATGCCTGATACAGAGGCAACCAGACAAGCCATTGCCCTCTCTGCACATGACCTGGAGCTTGTGAGGGACAAAGCAAGGGCATCATATGATGCCAATGAGGTGGCATCCAGGTTAGCGGGGACAGCGATCTGCGTCAGGTGGACAGCGTGGCTTCGTCTTTCCCAGTTATCACCCATGGCCCGGTGAAGGGTGGTTGCCTTCTCCTTCCAGAGAACCCACCTTTTTTCCTGCAGAGTAAGGCGGGAACTTCAGGGGCAACTTCCTTCTCCCAGGCAGAGGGAGATCCACCTCACCCTGACCAGCTCCAGGCCTAACTAGGCCTGTAAGGGTCTCCCCCTTCTGTGTCTCCCCCACAGGAGGCTGAGGGACATTCTTCCCTCAGGGAGGTACCAGATTCCCTTCTAGGGGCTTGGTAATCACCCACTAGTGATGAATGGTGAAGACTGACATAGATAAGATATAAAAATTACGTACCTACCATAATTCTGTGTATCCTCACCATTCATCACTGAATCCCTTCCTCCTTCCCCTCTTAGACCTTAGATTCTGGGCAGTGCCTCCTCCCTGCTTGCTTTTCCCCAGTTGAAGCCAATTGTGGGCCTTGTTCTGCTGGTACCTCTGACCACTCTGTTCCTTCTAGTGAAGGAGACAGAGGTTCACTATTGGGGGAGGGCAAGTAGGGGCGCTTGTCCCTTCATAATGAGGGCTCACTGGGGCACTTTCTTGCATTCCTGATGAGGACCCCTCCTCCGACTAGGTTTGAACTTCTCTGAAAAAAACTCAGATGTGGCCTTAAGACAGTGGTGCCCTTCTCCCTGGAGCCCCATCGAGTCCTCTGGACCTCTGCAGGGGTGGTACAGTGTCTCCCTTTTCCTCTTAATCTAACCCTCCCTTGCCTGCTCGGAGATTTGGGGCCCCCTGTCACAGACCCCCTAGGTTCCTCTTCTGCCCTCTTGTCCAGCATTATCTCTTCATCTTACTTCGAGAAACAGCTCTTGCAGCAGGTTACGCCATTAGGAATGAAGCTGGCAGGCGCCAGGACCCCATGGAAAAATTCTAGCTAGCAGTATCCAACGGGGGACTGCCCCCGACATCAGCCCCTCCCCGACGTCAGGCATCACATAAAAGGGGGCAGTCCCCCAGCATCCCCAGTTCTTTTCCCACCGTCAACTCACCAGCATCGGCCTCACAGACGCTTGAACAGACGAACGATGCGTTAAATCTTTGAAAATATTTTCTCTACAATTACTCCATGTCTACTTCTCCTACTCCTTCTCTCGAAGGACACCCCTCCAAGTGTGCCTGCAGCAAGCAGATCCCCTTTGCCGATCACCATTCAGCCTATGTGTGGTGTCTGGGCCCAGAGCACAATACCCAGGCCTGTTCAGTCTGTCAACAGTTTAATAGCAGGACCCGGATCCGCCGCCAAAAGGCCCTTCAGGGGTTTCTTCTTGAGGAGAAACTTAAAAAAAAGCAAGTGACCTTCCTCCATGGGGGAATCCTCCCATAAACCTGAGAAACACTGGGACAAGCATCATGACTCAGGTAGGTCGAGATCCCTGAGCCGGCCCTCAGAGTCTAGGGCCAGCTCCGGCCCCACGTGGTCCGATCGATTGCCTTCCCAGGCTCGCTTCCAGCCACCCCCCATTAAGGTAAGGTTTTCAGGGGGTTCTTCAACCTCTCTGCACCTGCTCAAGACTTCTAGGATGCCCAACTCTGCTGCTCGGCCAGATCCCTCAGACCAGCATAAGACTAAGTCTTCCTCCAAATCCAGTGGAGCATCAGACCGACACCATGACACCGACCTCTGGTCCGTCTCCCAACCTCCCAAGGCCCCAGAAAAGAAGACCTTGGAGCTGACATCCCTTAAGCGGATGTTGGAGTTGAAGAAGGCATCTGACCCGGCACCCACCAAACGGACTACAGAACTGACACCCGTACCACCAACACTGGCTGACACCGGACGTCAGGGGTCTTCAGGAGAAGAGGTCACTGCGCCGCCTGACGACCAGACAGGTGACATGGAGGATGCCGGCTTGCCCAGGGAACCGTCACCGGATCCGGTGGTTCCTCAGGACCAGACGCCCGACCCCGGTGACGGACCCACACCGACGCCAGGCCCGTCGTTGGGCATGAATCTGCAAGAGGTAAAAGACCTGTTCACCTTTTGGTGGGAGACCATTAAAAAGGATGTGGTTCCCACCAAGCCTCTTCCACCTCCACCACCTCTGCCTCCTCTTCGAGGTGCTGAAGGTTCAAGACCCCCGAACACTAAGGAGCCAGAGAAAGAAAAAGAGATGTACATTACGGTCTCCCTCAGGGTTTCCTAGCCCTAAATGACCCAGAGACAGAGGCAGATGACCCTCTCCAGGGGATGACTCCTGGCCAGATACGTCCAACACTTCCAGGTCTCCATCCCCCTTTAGTCCCCCATCACCAGACCCACGAGACCTTCTCAGGTCACCACCAGATGATCCCTAATTTTCAGAAATCATGAGGCACATCCAGGAGAACATGGGGTGGGAGACAGAGATTTAGACCCTGAGAGACAACGCCTTGCCCGTTATCTCAGGCAAAAGGACCCGAAGCCTGTGGTGGTCCCACCTTTGGTGGACACCTTTACGGACATCACCAAGGCTGCTTGGAAGCATCCACATTCGACTCTGTTCCAAAAAAGGCTGACCGCCTCTACAGGGCTCCGTTGGAGGACCCGTATTTGGTGCAACAACCCCTGGCTGATTCCCTGGTCATTACAGCATCTCATGATTGGTCTCAGCGGCCTCAACACCTGAGTACCCAGCCTCCAGACCAGGAATCTAAGCAATTAGATTCTATGGGGAAGACGTATGTACATGGCTGCTACATGCTCTATAAAGTCTTTGAACTACCTCACGCACATGGTGCAGTTTCAGAACGCCCTTTGGGAACAGGGCCAAGACCTTATGAAGGATTTCCTGGATGGCGAGAATAGGATGAATTGCTCAATCTCCTTCAGACTGGGTCAGACATGGGGACCCAGGTTCTCCGAGCCACTTATGATTCAGCAGACTCGGCAGCCAGGGGAGCAGCCACAGGCATTTGTCTCCTGAGACACTCTTGGATGAGAGTCTCCAGCTTTACCCCGGACGTCCAGAAGAACATCCTAGATGTCTCCTACAACAGAGCTGTCCTGTTTGGTGAGGAATCCAAAAGGGTCATCACCAAGCTATAGGACCCAGTGGAAGGCAATCCGACTTTACAGGCCATGTACAGGCCCAAATCTGGTTCCTTTCGTAGGAACCAGAACTGTTTTCACAGCCGGCAACAATGGCGACAGCCACGTTCCGGCCAGCATCCCAGGGGCAACTTCGGTCGTAAAGGTCAGACCAGGTTCCCCGCAGGCCAGGGTCCAAAACATGACTCCTTCCCAGCCCCCGGCCCTCCTCTGGATCAAAGGGTCGAGAAGGTCAGGGGTCGCATCTCTCATCACCTTTGGGGATGGCAGAGGATAACCTCCAACCGGTGGGTGTTACAGTTGATCAGTCGAGGACACTCTATCGAGTTCCTCGACCACCCACCATCCAGACCTCCCCTGCTCTCCCGCTCTTTGGGTCAGCATGCCCTGCTCATCCAGCAGGAGATGTTGGTCCTCCTGGACAAGGAGGCCATAGAATATGTACCACCGAACCACAGAGGAAAAGGTTATTATTCTCACTTCTTCCAGGTTCCAAAGAAAACAGGGTACTTGCGCCCGATTTTAGATCTCAGCGACCTCAACACCTTTGTGTTGTACTAGCGCTTTTGCATGGTGACTCTTCTGGGTCTTATTCCCATGCTCAAAGAAAGCGCATGGCTGGCATCACTGGACATGCAGGATGCCTATCTGCATCTCCCAATCGCTCAAATGCATCGAAAGTTCCTGCGTTTCAAGTTTCTGGGACACCACTACCAGTTCCAAGCTCTCCCCTTCGGACTGTCTTCGGCACCTCAGGTGTTCACGAAGTGTATGGCAGTCAGGGCAGCAGCTCTCAGGAGATGGGGCCACTACGTGTTTCTGTACCTAGATGACAGGCTTCTTATGGCACCCTCACGGGACGCCCTCATATCCGCGATCCAGGATACCTGTTCCATCTTCCAATCGTTGGGCATCACCATCAACCAGGAGAAATCAGACCTTGTTCTGTCTCAGAATTTGCAGTTTATAGGGGCAATTTCTGGACACCACTCAAGGGAGGGCATTCCTTCCTCAGGGCAGAGCGAAACACATCAGATCCCTCATAGGGGACACAATGGAAAAGAAAGCAGTACCAGCCAGGACCGTTCTTTGCCTGCTCAGACACATGGCAGCTGCCATTGCAATGGTTCCCCTAGCTCGACTCCATATGCGGGTCACCTAATGGATGTTACGGGCCCAATGGGACCAGAAGCAAGATCATCTGCAGCATTGAGTCCAGATCACGAACGCTGTTCTCCGAGACTGGCACTGGTGGCTCATCCCAGACCATCTATCGACAGGAGTTCTTTTCACTATGCCTCCTCCTTCAGTAACTCTTTCCATGGACGCCTCGGGGTCTGGGTGGGGAGCTCATCTCAACGGGGGTCAGGACTCAAGGCTCCTGGTTGTCTCTAGAATCTCACCTTCATATAAACATTCTAGAGATGAGAGCCGTCCTGTACGCCCTACAGGTCTTTCAGTTGGAGATTCCTCCGGGTACTCTTCTGGTACAAACAGACACTACCGCGGTGATGTACTATCTCAACAAACAAGGAGGCACTCATTCCTACCACCTTTGCAGGGAGGCCCAGAGGGTTTGGAATTGGGTACTACAACATGGCGCAGAAGTCATTGCAGTACATGTTTCTGGAGTGGACAACACCATCGGGACAGCCTAAGCCAGTCACAGGCCAGATTCCACAAATGGGAACTGCTTCAGGAAGTTGCAGAGGACCTGTTTCGTAGATGGGGAACTCCAGAATTAGACCTTTTTGTGTCCCCATGCAATGCAAAACTGCCCAATTTTTGCTCGCTAGATCCAGGGCCTGGTGTTTTCTGGCGAGATGCATTGTCCTTCTCTTGGACGGGCAGGTTCCTCTACGCTTTCGCGCCCTTCCCTTTGATCCAGAGGGTTCTGCTGAAGCTCCAACAAGAGTGGACGTCTCTCATTATGATAGCGTCCTTTCGGCCCAGGCAAATTTGATTCCCTGTCTTGCATCAACTGGCTCAGGAACCTCCACTGCCTCTGCCTTTCAGCTCTCACCTTCTGTCCCAGGAGGCAGGCTCCTTGGTCCATCCGGATCTTCAGTCATTGAACTTGCATGCTTGGCTCCTAAGGACATAGCAGTCCTGAGATACGGGGTCTCTCAGGAAGTTTCAGACGTTTTGGTGGCAGCCAGAAAGTCCTCCACTCATGCCACCTACGCCATGAAGTGGCGTAGATTTTGTATCTGGGCTCAAGCTTGTGGATTGACCCCACTGGATTGTTCGGAGAGGTCTGTTTTAGATTACCTCCTATCCCTTTATGAGGCAGAGGATTTGCCTACTTCTTCATCAAAGTACACCTGTGCGCCGTTTCAGCGTTCTATTCACCGATAGGTCACAGGTCTCTAGCTCAACTAGAGGCTTCCCGTGCCTTCTTGCGCAACATCCCACATTTGAGACCTCCCATCAAAGACCCAATTCCACCTTGTGATCTTCCCTTTGTTCTAGAGCAGCTTACACTGCTTCCTTTTGAACCAGCCGCAGATTGTGAGCTGCGTCTCCTCGCCTGGAAGATGCTCTTTTTAGTTGCCATTACTTCTGCCAGAAGAATTTCTGAGTTTCATGCACTGATGTGCAAGGATCCTTATTTAGTTTTTCACAAGGACAGGGTGTCCTTAAGAATGAATCCTAAGTTCCTTCCCAAAGTGGTCTCGGCTGTCACACTCAACCAGGACATTGACCTTCCGGTGTATTACCCCAATGATTCTAACAGGGAAGAAGCCCTGTTACACACTCTGGATGTGCATAGGAGCCTCAGATACTATCTGGCCAGAACCAGAGCCCATTGCAAGTCGGACCAGCTCTTTGTTTCCTTCGCACACGGGATGCAAGGTGCACCTGTATTTAAGCAGTCGCTTTCCAGATGGTTAGTGAGATGTATCTTGTTCTGTTACCAGAAGCACAACAAACCATTACTGGGATGGGTAAAAGGTCATTCTACGAGGGGGGGGTGTCTACCTCCTTCGCTGCGCTCAAGAACGTCTCCACTTCAGCCATCTGTGCAGGAGCAACCTGGAGCACTGTACACACCTTCATTAGGCATTACAGTCTGGATATTGCCTCTAGGCGCAGAGCAGGTTTCGGCTTGGTGGTCCTTCAGGGACTTTTGTCCTGACATCTGACCAACATCTCTCCTATCCTCCTCCCGATAAGGAAATAGTTCCCTAGCTGCTTGGGAATCAGTCCTAATGATGTAACCTGCTGCAAGAGCTGTTTCTCGAAGTAAGATAGTACAGTTACGTAAGAACTTACCGTAACAGTAGATCTTTGCGAACAGCTCTTGCAGCAGGTAGTTTCCCTCCCACCTTCCCCTCTGCAGGTTGGGTCTTCTGACCTAGTTTCTAGACAACAGCGTCTTTGATGCCATCCTACTACAAACCTTCCTTTGGAAGCAGATCCTCGGTCTCCCCTTTTTATGTCACCTTTGGGCCGTGAGTCTCCGGCAGGAGAACTGGGGATGCTGGGGGACCGCCCCCTTTTATGTGATGCCTGACGTCGGGGAAGGGCCGACGTCAGGGGCGGTCACCCGCTGGATACTGCTAGCTAGAATTTTTCCGTGGGGTCCTGGCGCCTGCCGACTTCGGTCCTAATGGTGTAACCTGCTGCAAGAACTGTTTCTCGAAGATCTACTGTTACGGTATGTTAGTATGTAACTGTACTTTCTGTTTATATCCTCTCCTTTTGCTGTCTCTCAGCTCCCTTGCCTTACCTGACTTCACTCTCTGGCTTGCAGAACTGGGATGGAGAAGAAGTCGGTGTTGGTTACTTGCCAGCCTGCGAGTGCCATGCAGTGCGTCGGCCTCGAGGGTGGCACTGCCCATGGCACCGGCTCCTCCCCTTTTAGAAAACAAATAATAATGCTCCCATGGGATCCTGCTCCTCCAGCCAGAACCCACCAGTGATGAATGGTGAAGATACACAGAAAGATCAAGAATTAAGGTAGATACGTAATTTTCATTTCTAGGGACATGGATATGTTGTTCATCCACACTTCTTGGGATATCCCTTTCCCCTTTAATTCTTGCCAGAAGATCTTCAAGCTGGCTCCTCCCACCCACCCGGGTGGTATAACCCTCTGCTCCACCCTATGATGCCAGATCTTCCTTTCCGCTGGAAGAGTCAGGTTGCCTCCTCTCTGCTACTACTGCGTTTTGTCGGCCCTGGCTCGATTTCTTCAGATCCTCTGAAGATTAAGCTTGTTCGAGCTAGCGATTGCGACTTTTGCTATTCAGTCATGGAAGATAACTCTTTCCCTGTTTTTTGCTGGTGTCCGTGCAGCCAGAAAATGTTGTGCACAGACCCACATACTGCGTATGTCTACTGCTTGGGTGTCGGCTGTGACACCCAGGCATGCGAGATGTGTCTCGCTTTTCACCTGAACGTCCTCGACGATCGTCTCGCATGGCTCAAGTTGGGCAGGCCCAAGAAACGTAATCCACCAGTGAAATCCAAAGAGGCCCGGTTGGCAGTCTCTGTGGCTGCGGGGTCCGCCTGGCAGTTAGAACAGATGCAGGCCTTCTGGGAAGAGGCAGCGCGGGCCGCAGATCTCTCCGCTTGGCCAGTTTTCGTTCCACTCAACCTGGGCTCCATGTTCTCGGGCTCCTTTTGGGAGACGTGCCAGTCTCTCCCCACCAAAGGCGAGGGACCTTCGGGCTCGCATACCTCCCAGTCCCATAAAAAAGGACAAGAAACCACAAGATTCTTCATCTCGGCAAAGACGTTCTTATGCTCAAGAGTGATCTCGGTCCCAGGAATCACCAGTCTCGACCTCGGTCAAGATTGCGACTTTGGCTGACAACTCTCTTAATAGGACTCTGGTCCTGTTTATCCCCGATGAGGAGATCCAGCCTGCTGGCGATCCCATCGAGGAACCGGTCCCTGATCTGGGAAATTCCCCAGTTCCCCCGGTGTCCCCAGAACGACCCGCTCAACCTGTCTGGTCAAGGTCGAGATCTTGGACCCCCTCGACCGATAGGCTGAGGAGGGCGCGTAAGCGCTCTAAAAAGAGGCGATGCCACCGTTCATCTTTGTCCTCTTCAGATGAGGAGAGGCTTCCGCAGAAACTCTTGTCGATGCTACGAAGATCTAATGTGACAACAGCTCATTCTGTCTGGGCAGAAGCCTTCTATAGTTTCCACCCTGGCCATTACTTTGCTTTCTCCTCCTAGGCCAAAGTCGGCTCCATTAGAACCAGTTAAATTGGTTCCTCCACCCACAGAGCTGGTAAAACCTGCTTCGGTTCAGGCAAAATAAGTCTCTCCACTGATAGTGGTAGAGCCGCCACCTAAACAGCCTTTGGGAGGGGCTCCTTGGAAGGAAGCATAGAAGGGGACCTTGGTGGCCAACCAATTTATCCGGATACCTCAGATTCTGATGACACTGACCTTCACTCGCATCTGCTGGATGATGAGTCAGTGGGTAGTCTGTCGACGGAGGAGGGCCCTTCATCATTTTTGGGAATTCTCTGCCTTATCTCTGAATCCACAGGGATGCCCCTGGAACCTGTCCAGAAATGAGCAGAGTACCCTTTTACAGATGGCCGAGGCCATTGTAGGCCCAGCTTTGGAGCTCTGGCAGCATCCTGCCTCCTGCCCAGCACCATCTGCCTGGATGGCCTGCAAATATGTGGTGGCCATTGGGTCCCTCTCGGGGTTCACAGAACACCCTCAGTTTAGGGGTTAGTGACCACTTCTGTGTTCAGATGCACAGGCAGCTCTGCTGACACTGATAGACCTCCTGACAAGGAGTCCAAAAAACTGGACCACTCTGCCAGGAAGGTCTATGCAGCCTCCTCTCTAGGCCTCCGTCAGGCAAGCTCGGTCGTCATCATGGTGCACTTCTCCCATGCCCTTCTGGGCTCCTTGGACAAAGTTCTCCTGCACCTCCCCATGGACGTTCAGACTATGGTCAAGCAGGTCTGGGACCAGGGCCGAGCCATTGCTAAGCAGCAACTTCAGACGGCCTTGGACCTCAGGGACTCTTGCACCCATTTAGTGGCAGCTGTGGTTGCCATGCGCCGTAGGGCTTGGCTGAGGCTTTCCACCTTTACGGCGGAAGCCCAGCACAAGTTCACTGATGTTCCTTTCCTGGATACCGATTTCTTTGGCCCAGGTGTGGATGGTCACGTTCAGTGAATAAAGCAGTCCAATGCCACCTTGGACTCTGCTACTTCTGCTCAAAAGGATACTCCAGCTCCAAGAAACAGCTGAAAAAGAAGCCATTTCAGCACCCTGCTCCTGTGGCCAAACAGCCCTCCTTCCAGGGTGGGTAGCAACAGCAGGCAAAAGCTTGGCACCCTCGGCCCAAGTCCAAGCCTCCAGCAGCCCGTAGACAGGGAGGTCGGGGTTCAGGTGGGTTCCAATCTGAACCCTCTTCCTCCAAGCCTGCACAGAGATGGGATAGGGGCTGCCACCCCTATTCCCATCAAGTCAGCTCTGGGTCCTACTGTGGGGGGCCAGCTCCACCACTTTCTTTCCGCTTGGTCTGCTGTTACCTTGGACAGATGGGTCTTAGAAGTGGTCAGCCAGGATCTGCCTCTAGAGTTCGAGCACCCCACAGGAGGAGAGAGTATCAACCCACACTCGGTCGGCTCTGAGAGATGACATAGCCCACTCCTCCTCGAGGAGGCAGTGGTTTGAGTGGCAGGTCCTCCAGTCAACCCAGGGTTCATTTCCAGGTACTTCCTGGTCCCGAAGCAGACGGGGGGCTGGCACCCCATTCTAGATCTGCATGACCTGAATCAGTTTTTCAGGCCATGCACCTTCAGGATGGTAACTCTGTCCCAGATCATGCCACCCCTGGAGTAAAACATGTGGTTCTGCTCACTGGATCGCTAGGACACTTTTTTTACGTCCCAGTCTGTCCGTCTCACCAGCGGTTCCTCTGCTTCAGAGCAGAGGGAACCCTATATGAGTTCCGAGCCATGCCATTTGGCCTGTCATCAGCCCCACGGGTCTTCACCAAATGCATTGCAATGGTGGTAACCCATCTCAGATGTCGAGGGGTCAGAGTATAACCTTACCTCGATGATTAGATCTTAGCAGGTTCCACCCAGCAAGAGGCGGAGAGGTCCAGGGACCTGGCCCTCCAGACCTGCTCTCAACTTGGCCTTCTGATCAACGATACCAAGTCGGAGCTCATGCCATCTCAGGTGATATTCTTCATCGGGGCAGAGCTCAACTCTTGCCAAGCCAGAGCACGGCTCCTGGCAGACATTGTGGAGATCCTCTCCTCCTTTGTCCAGTCATTTCTGGCTGGGCACTTGTGCCCTGCCTGGGACTTTCTGTGCCTTCTAGGGTACATAGCGGCCTGCACTACCATTATCGGATGGGCCCGGGGGCATATGCACCACCTTCAATGGGAGCTGGCTGCCCAGTGGACTTGACGCCATCGTCACTTCGACCAGCTGATCACGGTGACCTAGAGGATGTAGGACACTCTCCAGTGGTGGACCATCCTAGATCATCTGCAGGAAGGGATCCCATTTGTCTGCCCCAAACCGACGGTCATCCTCACGACTGATGCCTCTCTCACTGGCTGGGGAGCCCACATGGGGAACAACAGGGCTAACGGGTTCTGGACCCCTGAGGAATCCCGATATCATATGAACCTGTTGGAGCTCAGAGCGGCCAGACTGGTGCTGTCAGCATTCATTCAGCAGCTTCGGGGTCAAGTGGTTCAAATCCAGACGGACAATACCACGACCATGTACTACCTCAACAAACAGGGTGGCACACACTCCCAGCTGGTGTGCAGGGAAGCGTCCGCATCTGGACACTCATAAGCCGACTGGAGGCAGATCTCCTGGCCATCCATGTGACAGGAGCCTCAAACCAACTGGCGGATGCTCTCAGCTGTGTAGGCGTGATACCTCACAAATGGTCTCTCCATCCAGAGGTAGCACACAGCCTGTTCGCCCACTGGGGCAAACCGATGGTGGGCCTGTTTGCCTCCAGGGAAGACACCAAGCTGAGGCTGTTTCATGCCTGCCCTCCCCCCCCAGCAGGGTTCACTGCAGGGGGATACCTTCTCGAGGACATAGACCCCAGGCCTGTTCTACGCCTTCCCTCCATTTCCCTTGATCCACAAGGTGCTTCTCAACGTGAGGAGGGGCAGGGTGCAGGTTATCCTGGTAGCCCCAGACCGGCCGCACCAGTTCTGGTATCCAGATCTCCTCAGCCTCAGCAACAGGCTCCCAAGGCATCTTCCAGCGCGCCCGGACCTGATCTCAGTCAGTCAGGGGAAGGTATTCCATCCGGACCTTCAATCCCTGCACCTGACAGCCTGGTACCTGAGCAGCTAGAGTTCCAGGCTTTGGGTCTCTCCAAGGATGTACTTACAGTAGTGGAAACATCCAGAAGGGAGTTGACCCGGAAGTGCAACACCTTCAAATGGAAAAGGTTTTCCATTTGGTGTCAGGGCAAGGGCCTGGACCCTCTGTCCTGTCCTGTGGCTAGCATTTTAGAGTACCTTTGGTCTCTGTCCAAAGGGGGTCTTTGGTCTTCGACCTTTAAGGTGCACCTGGCAGCCATCTCTTCTTACCGGGTGCAGGCTGGTCAGCAGACATTGGCACAGGAGAAGGTGGTCTGGTGCTTTTTCAAGGGCCTAGATCACATATCCCCTCCAGTGTGTGAACCTCCACCTCTGTGGGATTTACTGCTGGCTTTGGTAAAACTCATGGACAAGCCATTCGAACCAATGCCCAAGTGTGAGCTATCACACTTGTCATTGAATACGGCCTTCCTGGTGGCTATCACGTCAGCCAGAAGGACTGGGGAGCTCCAGGTGCTCTTGATGGAGTCTCCTTACCTGGTGTTCCACAGGGACAAGGTTGTCTTGTGCCTGCATCCGAAATTCCTCCCGAAAGTGGTGTCAGAGTTTCACCTTAATCAGGTATTGACTCTGCCTGTGTTCTACCCAAACTACACCTCAAATGCCAAGTACAGGCTCTATACCTTGGACCTGTGATGAGCTCTCTTCTATTACAAGGAGAGAATTGCAGAAATTCGGGGAGAGGTTCGCCTGCTGTTTGTCACCTACCCTGAAGCTGCTTCTGGCAGACCTGCAGCAAAGCAGATGATTGGTAGATGGATTACATCTTGCATTGACCTCTGCTATAGGTTGGTGGGTAGGGAGCCTCCCGTAGGGCTAAGGGCTCATTCCACTCACCATACCGCTGTGTTGGTGGCTGCTTCCAGGGACATCCCTGTCCAGGAAATCTGCCAGGTTGCTACCTGAAAGACAGCAAACACCTTCATCACCCACTACCACATCGACCTTGAGTCACGCCAGGATGCTGATTTTGGGGCCCCAGTTCTCCAGTCTCTGTTCCCTATGTGGGGAGTGCACCTTGCCTCCTCCTCCCAGAGAACTGTAGTAGCTGTCTCGTTAGTGTGGATGAACAACATATCCACGTCCCTAGAAAACAGATTCTAGGACATGGATATGTTGTTCATCCACACTGTCTGGCAGGTATCCTTGCAGCTTTAAAATCTTGCGGAAGGTCTTCAAGTTGGCTCCTCCCACCCACCCGGTGGTAAAACTCTCGGCTCCGCCCATGACGCCAGATCTTCCTTACCGCTTGGAGCTCAGGTTCCCTCCTTAACACTCTGCGTATAAGACTGGTTCCTAATTCTTGGTTTTCCAATTTAAAAGTTTTGCATTATAGACTTGGTCTTCTATCCTCATGACTGCGATGGACAAATCGACTCCGGTTTTGGCGTGCCCTTGCGGGCGAAGATGTCTCGGATGGATCCGCACTCCACGTGTGTCTACTGTTCAGGCCTTGAGCATGACCCGCAGGCTTGCCACCTGTGCTCTTCCTTCTCAGCCTACGTCCTCGAAGACCGTGCTGCCCGTTTACAACTGGGGCGCCCGGAGAAACATTTTCCTCCGGTTATGTCAAAAGAGGCCCGGTCGGCGGTTTCTGCGGCGGCGGGCTTGGCGGATCAGCTAGAGCAGATGATCGCCCTCGAAGAGGAGGCAGCGCAGGTCGCATCTTCCTCAGCCGCGGCATTTATCCCGCTCTCCCTGGGTTCCTCTTACACAGGTTCCTTTAAGGAGCTTTGTCTGTCCCTCTCCACTAGAGGAGAGGGGCCAACGTCTGCTGGACCTTCTTCTCGGTCCAAAAAGAAAGACAAGGGTAAGTCCTCCTGTCGACCTTGGGGCGGGAAAGGTCCTCTCCCGAGTTGTCGGCCAGTGACTTCGGTCGATCGTTCAGCTCGGCCACTGGTCTCACGGTGTCCCCATCAGGTCAGTTGACCGAGACTCCCGTCGGCGCGGTCGAGATCTTCTCGACCCGTTGGACGGGTTGTCAACCGCGCGGCGAAATCCCCTCCCGGTTCCCCTGTGGAGTTGAGGATCCTCGTGGGCTTGCCAGTGCCTCCGGTTCTGGAGCCCTTGGGTGGACCTTCCTCAAGCCGAGGAGGAGCCGGTTCCACCCGTCCCCTCCCCGCCCGCCCTCGGAAGGCCGAGGTTCTCGGTCTCGGACTTCTTCAGGTCCAGCCGATCCCGCCATCAGGCGGCCCTCGGTCTCGCACCACAGTAAGCTGGCGCTGCCGCTCATCTCGTCCTCCTCCTCGGATGAGAGAGGCTTCGACGTAAGTTCGTCGGCTGATACAAGGACCTCATGTGGCAACAGCTCCTTCTGACCGGAGACAAGCCGGCGCCGTCGCCCGACCATTAAGTGGCTGTCACTGGAGCGGCGAAACAACCCCTCGTTTACCGAGAGCCTGTCCCAGGCCGGTTGTTCGGCCAAGCAGCTGCCCACGATTCGGTGGAACCTCCGCCTCCACAGCCACTGTTTGGGGCTCCGACCAAGAACTCTCGGTTGGCTCAGGGTCAGCCCCATAGGCTGTCGGTCACCCTCACTCCCGATCGCCCTCGGCAGGCGGAGGGTGGCTCAGGCCCGAGGCAGCTCTTTGCGGACTCTTCTGAGTCCGACGACGATTCCTTCCTTTTCTCCAAGCGAGTGGACTTGGAGTCCTCTGGAGGTCAGTCACTGGACGACAGCCCTTCGTCCTTCCTGGGTTTGCTCAGGCTCATCTTGGAGTCCACTGGGATGCAGCTCGAGCCATATCCAAGCGGCCAAGTATCCTCACGGAGATATTGGACCGAGGGGATTCCCCTACGGAGGCCTTTCCTGTGGCTGAGGCCATTGTGGGCCCGGCCTTGGAGCACTGGCAGCGCCCTGCTTCCTGCCCTGCGCCTCCGGCCAAGATGGCCAGGAAGTATGCGGTCCCTACCGGTTCCCTGTCCGGTTTCTCGGAACATCCCTCAGCCAAGGGGTTAGTTACCGACAGCGTTTCCCGGCGTGCCGGAAATGCTAGGGACGTCGACAAACCTCCCAACAAGGAGTCCAAGAAATTGGACTGTGCCAGGCGAAAAGTCTACGCTGCGTCCTCCCTTGGCCTTCGTCAGGCAAGCTCAGCCATGCTTATGGCACATTTCTCCCATGCCCTGTTGGGCTCCCTGGACGAGGTAGTCCCTCATCTCCCGGCTGACATGCAGACCACGGTTAGGCAGGTGCAGGACCAGGGCAGGGCAGTGGCCAAGCAGCAACTTCAGACTGCTCTGGACATTGGAGACTCATGCGCCAGGTCAGTCGTGGCCGCAGTGGCTATGCGCCATCAGGCATGGCTGAGGATATCCACCTTCACAGCAGATACCCAGCACAAATTGGCGGATGTCCCCTTCCTGGGGACCGACCTCTTCGGCCCTGGAGTGGAAGACCACCTCCAGAGGATCAAAAAGTCCAATGCTACCTTGGACTCAGTCTCATCCGCTCAGAGGGACAAGGGCCGCAGACCGCAACCCAAGCCCTTTCGTCCATCTGCGCCCCCGGCACGTCCGGCCCAGCAACACCAGGGCCAGCAGGCTCACTCTTGGCGTCCCAAACCCAAGCCCGCGGCTTCTTCTTCCAGGAAGCAAAGAGGTAAAGGCCCAGGTGGTCCCTCAGCCGGTCCCTCCTCCAAGCCTGCACAGTGACGGGTTGAGGGGTGTCGCCCCCAACCTCGTCACCTCACCCCAGGTTCCCCCCGTGGGGGGACGGCTCCGGTTCTTCCTTTCCACCTGGTCTGCTATTACCACAGACCGGTGGGTGTTGGAAGTGGTAGGAAAGGGCCTGCCTCTGGAGTTCGAGCAGGCCCCACCCTTCAGAGCCATCACACCTCGGGGGGCCTCGGGGTCCGAAGCATCGCTGTCAGCTCACAGAGCTGACATCGCCTCCTCCCGAGAAGGAGGTGATAAGAGAGGTGACGGACCCTCCCTCAAACCCGGGTTCGTGTTCAGGTACTTCCTGGTTCCGAAACGGATGGGGGGCTGGCACCCCATTCTCGACCTACACGACCTAAACAAGTTCCTAAGGTCTTGAACCTTCAAGATGGTCACTCTGGCTCAGATAATACCATCCTTGGAACACGGCATGTGGTTCTGCTCTCTGGACCTACAGGACGCGTTCTTTCACGTCCCTATCCATCCGTGCCATCAAAGGTTCCTTTGCTTTCCAGCGGAGGGATCCCTTTTCGAGTTCCAAGCCATGCCCTTCGGCTTATCTCCAGCTCCCAGGGTCTTCACCAAATGCATGGCAGTGGTGACAGCATTCCTGCAGCACCGAGGGGTCCGGGTTTACCCTTACCTGGACGATTGGCTGATTGCAGCCCCCTCCAGACAGGAGGTGGAGTGGTCCGGAGATCTGGCCCTCCAGGTTTGCTCTCAGGTAGGCCTCCTCATCAACGAGGCCAAGTTGGAACTCGAGCCGAAGCAGGTGATTCTTTTCATCAGGGCAGAGCTCGACTCTGCTCGAGCCACGGCACGGCTCCCGGCGGACAGGGTCGAGGTTCTTTCCTCCTTTGCCCAATCATTTCTGGTTGGGCAATTGCGCCCTGCCCGGGACTTTCTGCGCCTCCTGGGTCTCATGGCGGCCTGTACCAACGTGGTCCGTTGGACCCGTTGGAACATGCGCCCCCTTCAGTGGGGGCTGGCCAGCCAGTGGTCCCAACGCTGTGATCCGTTGGACCAGCTAGTGATGGTGACGCTCTCCAGTGGTGGACCGTTCCAGTTCATCTGCAGGAGGGCATCCTGTTTGTCTACCTCGAGCTGATGGTCTCTCTATCGACCGATGCCTCTCTGATGGGTTGGGGTGCCCATCTGGGGGAACACCGAGCGCACGGCCTCTGGTCCCCGAGGGAGTCCCGATGCCACATCAACCTGCTGGAGCTCCGAGCTGTCCGCCTAGCTCTCACAGCCTTTGCTCCGTTTCTTCGGGGTCAAGTGGTCCGGGTCCAGACGGACAACACCACGACCATGTACTATCTAAGCCGCCAGGGCGGGACACACTCCATGCTTCTATGCAAGGAAGCTCTCCGCATCTGGTCACTCGTGCGCAGCCTGGAGACGGATCTCCTAGCCATTCATGTGGCAGGAGCCTCCAACACCCTGGTCGATGCCCTAAGCCGGATAGGGGCTGCGTCCCACGAGTGGTCTCTCCTGCCGGAGGTAGTACAAGACCTATTCTCCCATTGGGGCACGCCTCAGGTGGACCTGTTTTCCTCCAGGGAGAATGCGAAGCTGAGGCTGTTCCATGCCCGCCCTCCTCAGCAGGGATCACTGCAGGGGGATGCCTTCTCGAGGCCGTGGACCCCGGGCCTCTTCTACGCCTTTCCCCCGTTCCCTTTGATGCACAAGGTGCTTCTCAAAGCAAGGAGGGACAAGGCGCAGGTGATTCTGGTAGCCCCAGACTAGCCCCGCCAGTACTGGTACCCAGATCTCCTCAGCCTCAGCTCCAGGCTCCTGAGGCAGCTTCCAGCTTGCCCGGACCTGCTCTCAGTCAATCAGGGGAAGGTATTCCATCCGGACCTTCAATCCCTGCACCTGATGGCCTGGTTCCTGAGCGGCTAGAGTTCCAGGCCTTGGGTCTTTCCGATGAGGTCCTCAACATAGTTGAGGCATCCCGTAAGGAGTCGACCAGAAAATGCTACGCCTTCAAATGGAAAAGATTTTCCATTTGGTGTCAGGGCAAGGGCCTGGACCCTTCCTCCTGTTCCTTGGCGAGCATATTGGACTACCTTTGGTCTCTTTCTCAGCAAGGGCTTAGGTCGACGACCCTTAAGGTGCACCTGGCAGCCATCTCTGCTTACTGGGCGCGGGCCGGGAAGCAGTCGGTGGCGCAGGAGAAGGTGGTCTGGCGCTTTTTCAAAGGCCTTGATCACATTTCCCCTCCGGTGCGAGAACCTCCACCTCCGTGGGATCTACTGCTGGTACTGGCAAAGCTCATGGGCAAGCCATTCGAACCAATGCACAGGTGTGAACTCTCTCACCTGTCATGGAAGACCGCCTTCTTGGTGGCTATTACATCAGCCAGTAGGATGGGAGAGCTCCAGGTGCTCTGCATCGAGTCTCCTTACCTGGTCTTCCACAGGGACAAGGTTGTCCTGCACCCCCAACCGAAATTCCTTCCGAAGGTGGTGTCGGAGTTTCACCTTAATCAGGTGTTGACTCTGCCGGTGTGCTACCCCAATCACACCTCGGAGGCCGAATATAGGCTCCATACTCTGGACCCTAGAAGGGCGCTTGCTTACTACAAGGAGCGCACGGCTGAAATTCGGGGAGAGGTTCGCCAGCTGTTTGTCACCTACGCTGAAGCCGCACCTGGCAGACCTGCAGCCAAGCGGACATAGAAACATAGAAACATAGAATTTGATGGCAGATAAGGACCGCTTGGCCCACCCAGTCTGCCCATTTCCCTGCCTACTGGATAAGCTGCAGATCCTAGTTAACCAGCAGCCTACTTCTTCCTACCCCCATCCCCTAGAATTGCCTTATGACTGTCTCATGCATGCTTGAATTCCACCACTGTTTTTGACTCCACTACCTCCTCCAGAAGGCCATTCCATGCATCCACAACCCTCTCTGTGAAAAAATACTTCCTTAAATTACCTCTGAGCCGCCCCCCCTCTATCTTCAAATTGTGCCCCCTTGTTCTTGCACACCTCTTTTTTTGAAAGATGCTACCCTCTTGGACTTTGTTGATTCCCTTGAGGTACTTGAAAGTTTCTATCATGTCCCCCCTCTCCTCCTTTCCTCGAGGCTATACATATTAAACTCCTTTAGTCTCTCTTCATATGTCTTCCGTGCAGACCCTGCACCATTTTAGTTGCCTCCTCTGGACAGCTTCCATCCTGTCTATGTCTTTGGAGACTGGGTCTCCAGAACTGCACGGAGTACTCCAGATGGGGTCTCACCAACTGTCTGTACAGAGAGGATAATAACTTCCTGTTTTCTACTGGTGATGCCTCTCCCTATGCATCCCAATATCCCCCAGCCCTCATTGCTGCCCTCTCACATTGCTTGCCCACCTTTAGGTCATCTGATATGACTACCCCAGGTCCCTTTCCATTTTGTTGTTGTTAGTATCTCACCCCCATTGTGTACTCTTCCCTGGTTTTTGTTTCCCAGCTGCATTACCTTGCACTTTTAGCATTGAATCTAAGCTGCCATACATTTGACCATTCCTCTAACCTTGCCAAGTCCCTTCTCATCCTTTCCACTCCACCTTGTGCATCAACTCTGTTGCAGATCTTTGTGTCATCTGCAAAGAGACATATTTCCTTCCAGTCCCTCTGCAATGTCGCTTATAAAGACATTGTAAGAGGACTGTCCTAATACTGAACCCTGCAGTACCCCACTAGTAACCCCTTCATCAGAGTGGACTCCATTTACTATTACTCTCTGTGTCCTATTTTCCAGCCAATTTTTACCCAGGCTGTCATCTTGGGACCCACTCCCAGGCTAACTAACTTGTATATTAATCTTTGTGTGGGACTGTGTCAAATGCCTTGCATAAAGTCTAGGTAGGCCATGTCCACAGCCCTCCCTGATCTACTACTTTGGTCACCCAGTCAAAGAAATCTATCAGATTTGTCTGGCATGACCTTCCTGCTGTGAATCCATGCTGCCTTGGGTCCCGGCCCTCTGGCCTCTAGATACTGACAATTCTTTCCTTCAGAAATGATTCCATCATTTTCCTACCACTGAGGTTAAACTAACAGGTCTGTAGTTTCCTGCTTCTGCCTTGCTCCCACTTTTGTGAAGGGGAATCACATCTGTCCTCCTCCAGTCCTCGGGTACCACCCCATCCTCCCACGATTTGTTACACAGGGTAGTCAGTGGTGTCACTAATTCTACCCTTAGTTCTTTTAGAATTCTGGGATGAATCCCATCAGGCCCCATTGCTTTGTCCACCTTCAGTTTTAAGAGTTCTTTCAGAACCCTTTCTTCTGTAAATGGGCTGGTATCAACTTCTGTATCCAGTGTGTTTCTACTGTTTGTTCTAGGTACCCTTCCTTTGTAAATACTGAGCAAAATATTTGTTTAGTATCTCTGCCTTTTCACAGTCTCCTCTGCCCACCCTCCCCTTTATTAAGCCTCACTATCCCTCCCTTGGTCTTCCTTCGCCCCTGATGTACCTATAAAAGGTTTTATCCCTTCTTAACTGGAGTTGGCTATCTTTTCCTCGGTTTGGGCCTTTGCTGTTCTGACTGCCTTCCCAGCTTCCTTTGCTTTAACTGATACAGTTCTCTGTCCTGCTCCTTCTGTGTTTCCTTGTACTTCTGAAAGCTTTCTTTTTCTCTTGAACCTTCACTGCCACTTCCTTTGAGAACCATAGTGGTTTCTTACATCGTTTAGTTTTGTTTATTTGCTTCACACAAAGGCTTGTTGCCTCTGTGATGGCAGTTTTATTATTCCCATTGTTCTTCCACCCTCCTTCCTGCCCATTTGCTAGTGCATTCCTTGGCACTTACCCATTTTAAGCAAAGTCAGCCTCCTAAAGTCCAGTACCTTTGCCTTAGTATGGCTTGACTCTATTGCTGTGTTTATTGTGAACCATACTGTTCGATGGTCGCTAGTTCCCAGATGGCTACCCACGTCTACATCTGTGATCCTCTCTTCATCTCCATTTGAGAGAACCGGGTCTAAGATTGCTCCCTCTCGAGTGGGCTCCAATAATAGTTGTCTAAGGCATGCCCCTTGTAGGGCATCTAGAATAACCCCACTCTTCGAAGTGGCTGTGGCAACTGCACTCCAGTTAACATCTGGCATATTCAGATCACCCATCAGCAGTATCTCCCCTTTTTTTGCCATACTAAGTATACTTTCTAGCATTTTCTTGTCCACTTCCTCCCCCTGAGAAGGGGGTCTGTATACAACCCCTGTGCGGACTGTGGTGCCATTGCCGGTCTCCAAATTTACCCAGTGCTTCTTCTCCTCCCTGTTTTCTCTTTTGTTCTGTTACTTTGATTCCTTCCCTTATGTAAAGAGCTACCTCCTCCTTCTTTACCCTCTCTGTCTCTCCTGTAGATAGTGTATCCTGGTATGTTTCGTCCCAGTCATGGTTTTGTGCGAACCATGTTTCTGTGATTGCCACGATATCCAGATGTTCCTCCTCCATCAAGGCCACTAATTCAGAAAGCTTGTTACTCAGACTACGGCATTGGTACTCATTGCTTTCCATTTTTGATGGCTTTACTTTCTGTTGCAGCATCCCCACTGACCTTTCTACCTCGGGTCTTTTCCCATTTAGTACCCTGTTTTGTAGGAGAGGCTGGGATTTTCCTGCTGCTTATCAGTGCCTCCCCTTGACTAGTTTAAAAGCTTGCCAATGAAGCATTTAAACCGATTGCAGGTGGGTCACTCCTGCATAGATCTCTGCTATAAGTTGGCGGGCATGGAGCCTCCCAGAGGATACGAGCTCATTCTACCCGCCATACTGCTGCATCGGGTGGCTGCTTCCAGGGACGTCCCTATCCAGGAAATCTGCAGTGCTGCTACCTGAAGTCAGCGACACCTTCATCACCCATTACCACATCGACCTTGAGTCACGCCGGGATGCTGGTTTTGGGGCCTCGGTTCTCCAGTCTCTATTCCCTAAGTAGGTGGTGGCCTTGCTTCCTCCTCCCAGAGAACTGCTAGAGTCTGCGCCAGACAGGTGGATGAACAACATATCCATGTCCCTAGAAATACAGGTTACTCACCTGTAACAGGAGTTCTAGGAATGGTATATTTGTTCATCCCACGACCCACTCCGACCTCCCCCGCTCGATGCACAACCTGAGCTTCCAGCGGCCAGATCTGGCCATGGGGCGGAGCCGAGTTTTACCACCCGGGTGGGTGGGAGGAGCCAGCTTGAAGACCTTCCGCAAGATTTAAAGCGGCAAGGATACCTGCCAGACAGTGTGGATGAACAACATATACCATTCCTAGAACTCCTGTTACAGGTGGTAACCTGTATTTACTCACCTGTAACAGTAGTTCTAGGGTGGTATACTGATGTTGTTCATCCACACTGACCCACCCAACCTCCCCAGCTGCGATGCACAAACCTGGCTTCCAACAGGCTAAGATCTGGTGTCATGGGGCGAAGCTGAGGGTTATACCACCCGGGTGGGTGGGAGGAGTCAGCTTGAAGACCTTCTGGCAAGAATTAAAGGGAAAAGAGACCTGCCAAGAAGTGTGGATGAACAACATATACCACTCCTAGAACTACTGTTACAGGTGAGTAACCTGTTTTTTAGGCAATACACTAAACTCTTTAAGTGCAACATTTAGCTAACTTTTCATCAAAACACTTCTGCATTACTTTCGAGTATATCCTTGGTTCCGTTAGTGACTTTGACTAAATGGATTGTGGAGATTCTAAGCTGGCTCTCCACTTTAAGCATAGTGTCCAGTGCAGCCAGAAAATGTCATGGATGGATCTGCATGTGCTGTGCATATACTGCCTCGGTGAACAGAATTACATCACTGCCTGCGGTCTGTGCCAGGCTATGCTTCTTTCTTCACTTGAAGACTGCCACGCCCGTCTTTGCCTTAGTCAGTTGTCTGACCGGGACCCTCCAGTGAAGTCAAAGCAAGATCTTACTTCAAGAAGGCTCTTGCAGTAGGTATTCACATATAGGACTGACCCACCAGGTGTCAGGACCCCACGGAAAAATTTCTAGCTAGCAGTCTTGGCGGGGGACCATCCACACATCAGGCTACCGGCGTCATACGACGGTATAAAGGGGCGTCCCCCATTGCCCACCTTCCAGTTCTTTCCTGCCATAGGCTTGTGAAAGTTCCTCACGGTAGAGTTAAACACTCATCAGTTTTCGCCAGTCCATTAGTTCTTGAACTTTTTGACCTCATTTCTCTCTTTTCTTGAATTTCATCCTGATTCATTGTGTATGTTGTCCCCGATGCCCTCCGAATCGCAAAAAAATAAGTGCGTCTTGTGTGGTTCCCAACTGCCACACAAGGATGGCCACTTCTTGTTCCTCTTCTGTCTTGGCCGGTAACCCGTGAGGTGGGTGCATGAGGAAGGGTGCCGTCCCTTATGGTAACTCCTTCCCGGCGCAGTCCCTCATGGTGATGGGGAGAGTAGGGCGACCGGATGAGGCTGTGGGCGAACTGGGCGACAGGATGTCGCTATGCGTACGTGGGGGGGAGGAGTGAGCACGGAGAGCGTGGGCAGGGAGAGGGTGGAGAGGCTGTAGGGGGTGGTGCTGTGGTGGCTGGCCGAGCTGCGTCGTGGCATCGGGGGTTGGCGAGTGGATGTGATGCGAGAGGTACCATGTTCGGGTCTGGGCACTGGTGCGATTTTATTGTGCCTGGCCCGAACCTTTTCCTGCTTTCACCCCCGACATGCACCCCCTAGAATTGAGAATCCTTAAGTAGGGGGGCAAAATAGCTGTAAATAGTGTCCTGGCGCCTATTGTCCTGAGCGGGGTTGTCAGAGTGCTGAAAATGTTTTCAGCACTCTGACTGAGTGATAACGGTAATCACCTTTAGGCATTCGCCGTTATCACATAAAGCTATCTGGGCCCAGACCATCCCATGGAGAAGTGCCAGCACTGCCGGAAATTTAACTCCACTACCCGCAGATGAAGGCAGCAGTCCCTGGAAGCCCATATCCTCAAGAAAAAGATGGCCTCCATGGAAAAGGAGCTAAAGAAACTCAGGCAGGTGTCCACTTCCTCCGAAGGTCACAAAAAGAAGCATGACAAGGAGAAGCACCGGGAGTGGGAAACAACTTCTACAGCAGCTGCAACTCTGGCCAGAGTCGTGTCACTTAAGGTAACATCCCCTCTGGAGGATTGCTCCTCAATAGCCACCTTGGTGGTGACCAAGAAGGCGTTGCCCCTCCTATCTGGCTCGCACTCTGGCCCTTTGGGAGCCTCTGGGGAAAAGGAGGCCTCTGCTCCTGTGAAGGCTGCTTCTGCCACGTGATCTTTGGGTTAGAGCGGGTCCAGTAAGTTGGACGTCGGTCCCACTGACGCCCGCCCGGACAAGGCTGCTAAGCCGCTTACCCCTTCGGGGGAGCACCCAGCCAAACCTTCAGCTGACAAGGCCGCATCTCCAGCACGGCCTTCCTCTTGCAGGGAGTCCGATAAGTCATATGTCGGCTCCTCCGGCGACCAACCAGATTCAGCCGGTAAGTCGGACGCCGGTTTCACCGACACCCACCCAGCCAAGAAGCCTGCGCTGGACCCTACGGAACAGTCTGATGCCACAGGCTCTCCGCAACACACTAAGTTGCCTTCTGAGGCCCCTGCATCTCCTCTGCTGACCCCCAGGGATTATAATCCTCCTTCCCTGGTAGTCACGGAGGACACTGAAACGCTGCCGTCAGGGAACCTTCCTTCAGGACCTGATATCCTGATGCCGGACCCTCAGACGCCAGCTCAGACGCTGGCATACCCAATGTCATCTGGCGTCCCCTTACCATCAGATCCTTCAGACCCTACCTAAGGCATACCCACGCCGGGCCCGACACCTGCGGGGCCAGCATTGCCACCGCCTGGCCTGCCAGCCGGGCCTCTGCCAGGCCCCTCTGCTCCATCAGAGCCCCTGGCACCCAGGTATCCGACACCACAATATCCGGTGCCGCAATACCCAACTCCACAGTATCTGATGCCTCAGTACCCGATGCCACAATATCCGGTGCCACAGTACCCGATGCCCCAATACCAGACGTCGGGTTACCCGCTGTCAGGTTACGGATACTCCTTTTATGGATATCCTCAATATCCGTATCCCCCTCCTAACCCACCTCTGCTGCCCACTCCCCAGCCACCAGCAGATCTGAAGGAGACACTGGCATTCTGGTGGGCAGAGGCCAAGGCTCAGCTCACTAGGGAGGTCGAGAGTCATCTACCGATGCCAGACCCTGTACAGGATCCCCTTTGTCAGAGACGGAAGACTCCCCTCCCCGTTCCCGACACCAGAGGAGAGCCCTCTGGCACCTGAGATGGGGAGGATACATGCCCCAGGGAACTCCCCAAAGGGGCGTCCCTCCCTCTCGTAGGGAGGAGTCTTCCTCCTCATCATCAGATACATCTGACTTGGACTCAGAGACGGGACACTCTGATCCCCAAGATGAGTCACGTACTCCAGATCGCCCCAGGCCAAGGACCCCTCTGAAGTCCCCTCCGGAGGATCCCTCATTTCTGGAGTTATTGAGGAAAATCCAGGAAGTCCATCAGTGGCAATCACTGGAGCCAGACCCGCAGCATAAGAAATGCACTGCTCATCTGGACCTGCCCGAGACCACTCCTACGCTGATTCCACCCTGGATAGAGCCTCACGCGGATCTTGTTTCCGCCATTTGGAAACAACCTTCTGCATTAGCCTCCCTTCCGAGGAAGGCGGACAGGCTATATCAGGCTCCAGAGGGTGTAGATTTCCTTAACCTGCACCCCAAGGCAGACTCAGTCATCATCAGCGCCGCTCACGGATGCTCTGCAAATCCCAAACCCCTCAGCTCATCTCCGCCTGACAAAGAATCCAGGCTTCTGGACCAATATGGGAAGATCTATTCCTCTTCTACCCTGGGTATTAGGGCCCTGAATTATGTGGCACATATGGGGATTACCAGAAGACCATCCTTAGGCAGGTGGAATCCAAATTAGACTCCCTTCCTGAGTCTCAAACTAAGCAGGAAATGGCAGATCTTGTCCGTTCTGCTCGTTCAGCCAGTCGTTACATGCTTCGTGCCACTTACGATGCAGTGGACACAGCTGGAAGGAGCTTGGCTTTTGCCGTAGGCCTATGGTGTCATGTCTGGCTCCGAGTGTCAGGTTTGGTCCCTGAAGTGCAATCCGCCATCCAGGATGCTCCCTTCAAGGGTTCAGTGCAGTTCGGGGGCGATGTCAAGGACATCATTACTGAACTGCAAGAGAAGGGCACTGCACTTAAGTCTGTCAACTCTCTGTACAGGCCCCCCTCAAGGGCAGTGGCATCCTTTTCATAAGCAAACCTGACAAAGGCAAAAACCACAGGGCAAACGGGCCAACAAACATCGGGCCCCTCTAGCAACCAAGACTCCCACCAGCAAAAAAGCCACGGGAGGCTCAGCTGCTGCGCTGCCCCACACCTCCTGACTCCCTCCCTCTCCCACTGCCTCTGGAGCTTCCAGAGGAACTGGTGGGGGGGGAGATTCTCCTTCCATCTGCCAGGTTGGGAGAGGATAACGTCAGACGCTTAGGTGCTCCAGTTGTTATCAGCAGGACACTCGATAGAGTTTCTGCAGAAACCACCTGAAGACCACCCCCCCCCCAGTCATCTTACTCCCCGCAACATCTTCCTCTGGTCCTAGAGGAAATCACCTCCCTTCTCTCAAAGGCAGCGATAGAACCAGTCCCCAACCATCTTTGGGGGACAGGTTACTATTCCCATTTCTTCCTAGTTCCAAAGAAGTCGGGAGATCTGAGGCCTACCCTAGATCTCGGCTCCCTGAACATGTTCATGGCTTACAAACACTTCAGAATGCTCTCTTTGCAGAGCCTTCTTCCACTTCTTTGGCAGGGACAGTGGCTATGTGCTCTGGACATTCAGGATGCCTACTTGCATATCCCCATTTGCCCTTCCCACTGCAAATTCCTTCATTTTTGCTTTCAGGGGGACCACTACCAATTCAAGGCCCTCCCATTTGGTCTTTTCTTGGCCCCCCAAGTTTTTACCAAATGCCTATCTGTGGTAGCGGCCCACCTCCGCACCCAGGAAGTTCAGGTATTCCTGTACCTGGATGACTGGCTCCTGGCAGCCCCATCCAGGGAGGAACTCGTGCACTCTCTTTCCCTTACCCTGCAGGTTTTCACCAGCCTGGGTATTACCAGCAACCAGGCCAAGTCCCATTTGGTCCCTTACCAGTGACTCCAATTTATAGGGGCAATTCTGGACACGACCATCGGCAAAGCCTTTTTGCCTCCGGACAGGGTGGACACCCTCCAGACTCAGGCACGTCTCCTGTCCAGTCGCAGGAGGGCCGGGGCCAGGTCAGTCCTTCGCCTCCTCGGGCTAATGGTGGCTGCCATTCCGACAGTCCCACATGCTCGGCTCCATATGAGAATCTCTCAATGGACGCTTCGGTCACAATGGGACCAGAACCTGGACAATCTAGACCAAGAGGTACTAGTTTCCGATCCTATGATCACTTACAATGGTGTATGGTGCAGGAGAACCTATGCCTGGGAACCCACTTCAGTATCCGCCCCCCCCCCAGACGCTGATGACAGACGTGTCAGGAGAAGGCTGGGGAGCCCATCTCGGGTCTCACAGGACTCAGGGCAGTTGGTCCAAGTTCGAACAAAACCTGCACATTAATGTGCTTGAACTGAGAGCAATCCTTTTTGCCCTTCAGGCTCTTCACTCCCTTATCCTTCCCGGTCATCTCCTCATACAATCAGACAACATGTGTGGAGTCTGGTATCTCAACAAGCAGAGAGGAACACGTTCCTACCCTCTGTGCCGGGAAGCGATGAGAGTCTGGCTTTGGGCAACTGCGATTCACGTTCCGGGAGAGGAAAACACGCTGGCAGACCAACTCAGTCAGTCTTCAGCCAGGTCCCACAAGTGGGAATTGGATCAAGAAGTCGTAAACGACATCTTTCAGCGTTGGAGAGCACCTCAGATAAACCTCTTCGCGTCTCCCCAAAACACAAAACTTCCCGCCTTCTGCTCGTTCACTCCAGGGCAAGACATTTTTTGGTGGGACGCTCTGTCTCTTGTTTGGAGGGATAGATTCGCTTATGCCTTCCTTCCTCTTCCTTTAACCCAAGGGTCCTGAACAAACTCATATCGGAGGGAGCTCGAATGATTCTCATCGCTCCCTTCTGGTCCAGGCAAGTTTGGTTCTCTCTTCTACAACAGTTTTCAGAGGAACCCCCTCTTCCTCTTCCTCTGTCGCAACAATTGTTGACCCAGGATCAGGGCACCCTTGTGCATCCAGGTCTCAAATCCCTTCATTAGTTAAACTATTTTTAAAAAAGTTACTGTGGTTAAGGAGTGGTCATAGAAAAACCTGCAGTGTGAAACAGGAAAAGACAGTCTTTCAAACAACAGAGGGAGGTGGATCTAGGTTGACGTTTGTTTGTTACAGTTCTTAACATTTTCAGTGCAGGAAGAGTTTAAAGCACAGCTGACTTATTTTGGGGCTGACAGCTTTCAGAGCACAAACCACCAGGCCTGTTTTGGGGCTGGGGAGGTTTACCTGTGTTTGACTTGGATGTGTGGATTTTTCTCTGTTTGATTAGCAGGGTGTTTTCTCTGTCAAATTGTTGTGTAGGGCATCTTGCTGACAGGAAGGCACTCATCGCAGCGGTGGGTCAGAGTTTAGCTGATTGTTTTGTGAGGGCACAGTTTAGGCTCCAACCCCTTCCCACCCTCACCCCACCCACCACTGGAAATAGTTCCTTATACCTGGGGTTCTGACATCATTTCCTCAAGAGTGCAAGGTGCATATCACTGTCATATCCTCTCTAGCACACTGCACTGACAACATAAGCATACACATTGTATAATATTTATATATATATATAGATATAGATATATATTCTGTATTACAAACCAATCACACACACACACACACACACAAAAAAAAATGGGAGTAGTGCAATGTAATGGCTGTGGGGCAGCAGTCTTCCGGAGTCTTTCTGAGGCTGAGATGCTGCCCTCATTTGCAGACAACTCTGCCCTGAGGGGAGGAAGTTGCCCGTCTTCAGGCCACACTGGACAGTAGTAAGGGGACCTTCCCCAGGCCACACTGGACGGTAGGAAGGGAACCTCCCCCATCCAGGGAGAACCAGAGCCACCACCACTACCTCAGAGGTTGCGAAGAAAGCACAGCAGTTGGACCACAGTGGGCTCAGGGAGGGTGAGGATGGTGGAACAGAGGCACACCCAGTCAGTTGTTCCACACCACAATCCATACACCATTCTGGGGGAGCATAGCTCCCCTATGGATGCACCCGCAGAGGAGACTAAGGAGGCTGAGGACAACTGTCACAAGGGAGGCCCACAGGAAGGAGGTGGAGGACACCACAAGGAAAAGAAGCAGCTCCTGGTGGGGGACTCAATAATTAGGGGGATAGAACTGGGGGGAGCAGGGAAAACTGAAGTAAGGTGCCTGCCTGGTGCCATGGCTTAGAGAGACAGGAAGCGCATCCTCAGGATCACGAGAACAGCTGCATGGGAGTCTGAGCTGGACGTCATTGTCCACCTAGGGACAAATGACTTGGCTAATAATGAGATTAGAGCAGTGCAGAAGGATTTGTAGAATTGGGAGGGGCCTAAGACAAGTAGCACACACAATATCCTCTCTGAGGTGCTGCCTGTCAATGGCATGAGTGAGGCGAGGTACTTTGCACCATGCAGTTTAATGAATGGTTGAAAAATGGTGTGGAGCACAGGGTTTGGCTTCATTGGGGACTGGGGTTCCACCTGAGAGACACCAGCCTATACTGCGGGATGGTCTGCATCCGTCAGGAAGGAACAAGTCTTTGAGCAATCGGTTTAAATGCTTCATTGGCAAGCTTTAAACTAGTCAAGGGGAGGCACTGATAAGCAGCAGGAAAATCCCAGCCTCCCTACAAAACAGGGTACTAAATGAGAAAAAGACTGAGGTAGACAGGTCAGTGGGGATGCTGCAAAAGAAGGTAAAGCCATCAAAAAATGGAGAGCAATGAGTACCAATGCCTGTAGTCTGAGTAACAAGCTTCCTGAATTAGTGGCCTTGATGGAGGAGGAACATCTGATATCGTGGCAGTCACAGAAACATGGTACACACAAAACCATGACTGGGACATAAACATACCAGGATACACTATCTGAGGAGGGACAGGGAGGGTAAAGAGGAGGAGGAGTAGCTCTTTACATAGGGAAGGAGTCAAAGCAACAGAACAAAATGGAAAACGGAGGAGAAGAAACACTATGGGTAACTTGAGACCGCACGGCACCAATCCGCATAGGGTTAGATACAGACCCCTTTCCCAGGGGAGGAAATGACAAGGAAATGATAGAAAGAATACTTAGAATGGCAGAAAAGGGAGATATTGCTGATGGGTGATCTGAATATGCAGATGTTAACTGGAATGCAGTTGCAGCAGCCACTTCAAAGTGGGTTATTCTAGATGCCCTACAAGGGCATGCCTGTGAACCCAGCTAGTATTGGAGCCCACTTGAGAGGGAGCAATCTTAGACCTGGTTCTTCAAATGGAGATGAAGATAGGATCACAGATAGAAGTGGGTAGCCATCTGGGAACTAGCGCCATCGAACAGTATGGGTTCACAATAAACACAGCAATAGAGTCATGCTTGCAAAGGCAAAAATACTGGACTTTAGGAGGGCTGACTTTGTTGAAAAGTGGTGAGTGCCTAAGGAATGCACTCACAAATGGGCAAGAAGAGGAGGTGGAAGAACAATGGGAATAATAAAACTGCCATCACAGAGGTGACAAGTTCAGTGTGAAGTAAATTAACAAACGAAACGATGTAAGAAAGCACTATGGTTCCTTAAAGGAAGTGGCAGTGAAGGTCTAGTGAAAAGAAAGCATTCAGGAAGTACAAAGGAGGAATCACAGAAGGAAGCAGGACAGGGAACTGTACTCAGTTAAAGCAAAAGGAAGCTGGGAAGGCAGTCAGAACAGCAAAGGCCCAAACCGAGGAAAAGATAGCCAACTCTGTTAAGAAGGGGATAAAACCTTTTATAGGTACATCAGGAGCAAAGGAAGACCAAGGGAGGGCTAGTGAGGCTTAATAAAGAGGAGGGAGGTGGGCAGAGGGTGACTGTGAAAGGCGAGATACTAAACAAATATTTTTGCTCAGTATTTACAAAGGAAGTGGGGAGGTACCTAAAACAAACAGTAGAAACACTCTGGATACAGAAGTTGATACTGACCCATTTACAGAAGAAAGGTCTCTGAAAGAACTCTTTAAACTGAAGGTGGACAAAGCAATGGGCCTGATGGGATTCATCCCAGAATTCTAAAAGAACTAAGGGGTAGAACTAGGTGACACCACTGACTACCCTCTTTAACAAATCATGGGAGGATGGGATTGGTACCTGTTAGGACTGGGAGGGCAGATGTGATTCCTTCACAAAAGTGGAGCAAGGCAGAAGCTGGAAAACTACAGACCTGTTATTTAACCTCAGTGGTAGGAAAATGATGGAATCACTTGAAGTGAAAGAATTGGTTGAGTATCTAGAGGCCAGGGGGCTCGGGACCCAAGGCAGCATGGATTCACAGCGGGAAGGTCATGCCAGACAAATCTGATAGATTTCTTTGTTAGGAGTAGATCAGGGAGGGCTGTGGACATGGCTCTACTAGACTTTAGCAAGGCATTTGACACAGTCCCACACAAAGATTAATATACAAGTTAGCCAGCCTGGGAGTGGGTCCCAAGATGACAGCCTGGTAAAGAATTGGCTGGAGAATAGGAACAGAGAGCAATTGTAAATGGAGTCCACTCTGAAGAAAGGGGGTCACTAGGTGGGTACGCTAGGGTTCAGTATTAGGATCGGTCCTCTCAATGTCTTTATAAGCTACATTGCAGAGGGACTGAAGGAAAAGTATGTCTCTTTGCAGATGACACAAAGATCTGCAACAGAGTTGATGCACAAGGTGGGGTGGAAAGGATGAGAAGGGACTTGGCAAGGTTAGAGGAATGGTCAAATGTATGCAGCTTAGATTCAATGCTAAGAAGTGAGGTAATGCACCTGGGAAACAAAACCCAGGGAAGAGTACACAATGGGGATGAGATACTAACAACAACAAAATGGAAAGGGACCTGGGGTAGTCATATCAGATGACCTAAAGGTGGGCAAGCAATGTGAGAGGGCAGCAAGGAGGGCTGGGGGATACTTGGATGCATAGGGAGGAGTCACCAGTAGAAAACAGGAAGTTATTATCCCTCTGTACAGACAGTTGGTGAGACCCCATCTGGAGTACTGCATGCAGTTCTGGAGACCCAATCCGCAAGGACATAGACAGGATGGAGGCTGTCCAGAGGAGGGCAACTAAAATGGTGCAGGGTCTGCACCGGAAGACATATGAAGAGAGACTTAAGGAGCTGAATATGTATAGCCTCGAGGAAAGGAGGGAGAGGGGGACATGATAGAAACTTTCAAGTATCTCAAGGGAATCAACAAAGTCCAAGAGGGTAGCATCTTTCAAAAAGAGGTGTGCAAGAACAAGGGGCACAATTTGAAGATAGAAGGGAGGCGGCTCAGAGGTAATTTAAGGAGTATTTTTCACAGAGAGGGTTGTGGATGCATGGAACGGACTTCCGGAGGAGGTTGTGGAGTCAAAAACAGTGGTGGCATTCAAGCATGCATGGGGCAGTCATAAGGCAATTCTAGGGGATGGGGGTAGGAAGAAGTAGGCTGCTGGTTAACTAGGATCTGCAGCTTATCCAATAGGTAGGGAAATGTGCAGACTGGGTGGGCCAAGCGGTCCTTATCTGCTGTCAAAATCTATGTTTCTATGTTTCTATATCTACATGCATGGCTCCTGCAGATGTAGCTAAAGCCCACTTCGGAGTTTCTCCGCTCATAGCGGACATCTTGGTAGAGGCCAGAAAGCCTTTCACCAGGTCCACCTACGCCATGAAGTGGAAACGATTTTCAGTTTGGGCCACTTCAAAAGACCTCCAGCCTTTCTCATGCCCAGCCAATAAAGTCCTAGACTACATACGGCACCTCTTCAACCTGGGTCTCGGTCATTCCTCATTAAAGGTCCATATGGCTGCTATTTCAGCCTGCCATATCCCTTTTGGGGACAGGACTTTTGCTAAGTTGGATGTCTCCAAGACCTTCCTCAGAGGGGTTCTCCATTTGAGACACCCCATCTGCATTTCTGCCCCTCCCTGAGACTTGAATTTCATTCTGGAGAAGCTTACCCTGCCTTCCTTCAAGTCGGCAGCTACAGCAGATTTAAAGTTCCTTTCCTGGAAGACACTCTTCCTAGTGGCCATTACTTCCGCTCGGCGCATTTCCGAGCTTCAGGCCTTGATGTGTAAAATCCCATACTTGATTTTTCACAATGAACGTGTGACTCTGCGCACCAGTCCTAAGTTTCTCCCTAAGGTGGTCGCTGAATCAATCCATTGAGCTACCCACTTTCTTTACGCAATACTCCAATCAAGGGGCATACCTCTTGCATACTTTGGATGGTCACAGAATACTGAGATACTACACCACTTCGACTAAAGATCTCAGGAACACGGATCAGCTTTTTGTCTCTTTTGCTTACAAAGGGGAAGCAGTGCTGTTTCTAAGCAATGCCTATCGAAATGGTTGGCTCTTTGTATCACTTTCTGTTACGACAAGTACAACAAGACCCTGCCGGGTCAAGTCAGAGGTCAATCCACTAGAGGAGCAGCTGCCTCCTCGGATTGTTTCAAAATGTGTTAGCGGCAGACGTCTGTGCAGCCGTAACTTGGACTTCTGTCCATACCTTTACAAAACACTACAGTTTGGACAATGCCTCTTGCTGTAGAGCAGGCTTTGGGTTGGCTGTGCTACAAGGTCTCCTTGCATGAGACCCGTTCAGCCTGAGGTTACATTCTTTGAATAACTATCCTCCTCCCGAATGCTTTTCCTTGTTCCAGACTGCTTGGGACTCAGTACTATATGTAAATACCTACTGCAAGAGCCCTCTCGAAGTAAGATAGTACAGCTACGTAAGAACTTACCATAACAGTAGATCTTCGAGAGAGGCTCTTGCAGTAGGTATTGCCTTCCCGCCCTCCTTCCCCCTAAGCTTTTTGGGCTCCATTTCCAGGGTGTAATATCCTCTTCTCTCTTGTCTTGCCTCCTTTGGCCCTTGGCGGGAAAGAACTGGAAGGCGGGCGTTGAGGACTGCTAGCTAGAAATTTTTCCTTGAGGTCCTGATGCCTGGCGGGTCAGTCCTATATGTGAATAACTACTACAAGAGCCTCTCTCGAAGATCTACTGTTATGGTAAGTTCTTACGTAACTGTACTTTCATAAGGCAGCCCCCATGGCTGTGCAGTCCATGGCCCAGATGGCAACCATGGAAGAGGCGGCGGCCCAAGGCTGCAGCAGGCACCTTGTCATCTTGGTGCTGCTCTCATTAAGGGCTAGTATTAGAGTGTCATTCACAGGTAATTTCTGTGAAATGTGCAGGACCCTCCAGACTTTCAGGCAGAGCCCAGTGCACCACGGTAAGTTGAAAGAAAAAATCAAAGAAGTCCTGCTGTCAGTTGTGAGAATGGGAAAATGTTTGCTCTTACCACTCCTTCGACTCCCCTGACTGCTCAACGGCTGTCTAGCGTTCGGCTTCAAATGAGTGTGCTTCTGTCGAGGGCCAGGCCACTAGCTCCACAGTGCCCTCATCGAGTTTGTCAGTCTCGACATAGGTTGAATAAGCAGTCAAGATATTTCTCAATCCTGTTGACCCATTGTCAGAGAAGATCGACAATGATTTGACTTCCAGAACCCGAGTCCTGCCCGGTCTTGATGAAGAGGTCCTGGAGCAGTCAGGGAGCCCAGCTGTTTCCTCTCAGGAGCTGCCTCCCTCCAGGGTCAAATGGTCAAACCCTGTGTGGGTAGTTTATACCTCCCCTTCGGCTGTATCTCTCCACCAGTGTTGACCCAGTCGATCCTCAAGGTCTAGATCAAGGGATTCCTTGTGCTCTGAAGTTTCAAAAAGCCGCTCTACTATGGTGCCTATGGCAAATAATCAACAAAGCACAAAAAGCCAAGTGCACTCAAACGCCAGTTCCATAATGAAGGAAAATGCAACCCAAAACAGCATACATGGACCAGGCAGGCCCCTTCAGGTACAAACACCTCAATGTTTCATGTTTACGTGCTTTCCTCTTGACAGAGCGTGTAAATGTGAAACGTTGAGGTGTTTGTACCTGAAGGGACCTGCCTGGTCCATGTATGCTATTTTATGCTGAAAAATAGAAAGGATCAACGATTTAAGCGCAGTTTTTGGGTTGCATTTTCCCTCATTGAGGATTTCTTGTGCTTTCAGTCTTGCTTAACTGGGAGGCGCGTCGTTAAGCACTCCTGTTTCTTCTTGTCCTCAGATGATGAGAGGTTCCATTGCCATATGTGGCATCTCTAGGAGGAGCTCCTTTGACAGCAGTGGGCCTTGGTTGAGCATGGTAGGGTTCTACCCTCAAGTCTTGTGATCACCTGGTTGACTCCAGTTCAGTCCATAGCAGTCCTGCCGAAGCAGCTGTCCCCAACATGAGACTCACCACTGATACAGATGAAGCCACCTCCATGGCAGCCCATGCAGCAAGCCTCTTTCAAGGACTCCCATCTGGCTACCAGCTTGCCAGGCCAGTTGTCGGTGGAGAGCAGGCACTCGTACGAGTCCCGATTAGTGCATGGCATTAAATGGCCGAGGGTCATGTTTGAGGATTCTTCAAATGACTCTGATGGGGCCTCAATGAAATCTTTGAGGGTTCATTCTTTCGACCATGATTCAGTTGAAGAATTGACTACTGGCCATGGGCCAGTGTCCTTTGGGGCTATTCTCAGGCTTATGTCTTATTTTTTTTTTTTAACTCTGTGTTTATTTTATTTTATCAGTCAGGGCAAGGTACAAGAAAGTTTCCACTCGGGCTTATGTCTGATTCCTTTGGAGCCAGTTCAGAAAAGGGAGAAGTATCCCTTTACTGAGATCCTGGACAGGGACAGATCCCTTTGGGTTACCTTCCCGATGACTGAGGTCATCTAGGGACTGGTGCTGGAGCTTTATCAGTACCTAGCTTCCTGCCTAGCACCCTCTGCCCATATGGTCTGAAAGTATATGGTCCCTACCAGCACCTTGTCTGGATTTTTGGACCACCCCTCGGCCAAGGGTCTGGTCAATGACTCTGTCTTCCATAAATCTGGGAATACTGGGGACATGGACAAGCTTCCAGTAAGGACTCCAAAAAGCTTGACCACACAGCAAAGAAGGCCTATGCTGCATCTTCCCTTGGTCTCTGTTGGGCGAGCTACACCCTAATGTTGGCCCATTTTGGTCACTGCCTCTTGGAAGTCCTAGATCATGTCCTCCAACACCTCCCTGACAACACGCAGCTGGCAGTTTAAATGGTCCCAGACCAGGGTCAAGCACTGGCAAAACATCAGCTTCAGACAGCCTTGGATGTGAGCAATTCCTGCTCCCATGCCATGGCAGCAGCTGTTGCAATGCGTCGCAGGGCCTGGCTGAGGATTTCCACCTTTTCGGCGGACACACAGCACAAGCTGGTCAAGGTCTCCTTCCTGTGCACCGACCTCTTTGGCCATTGGGTGGTCATCCACCTCACCAGACTTGAGAAGTCCGATGCCATCCTGGATTCTGTGATCTCCTTGCAGAAGGGTTTAAAAGGACAGAATTCAAAGAAGAAGACTTTTCAGTTTCATCCCTTTCCATCACAGCAGCCTAGGTAGTAGCAGCCTCATCAGGAACCTTCACAGGTGTGGCAGCCCAAGGCCAAGTTCCTAAGTCAGGGCCCCAGAAAAGGCAGAGTTAGGGGTAGTGGTGCCCCTTCAGCAGCAAGCACCAGTTCTCCCCTCCAAAGCTGTCAACTGACAGGTTAGGGGTGTCTACCTTACACCCGTCCCATCCCTGCCTAAGCTCCCTGAGAGATTGGCTGCCCCACTTCTGGCACACTTGGTATGCAATTACCTTGGACAAGTGGGTCCTAGAGGTGGTGGGTGGAAGGTTGCTTATCGACTTCGAGGCTCTCCTGCCTTACCAACTTCACAGACAAAGGGAGTCTGTTGTGTCGCAGGTTGCATTGCTCAGCTTAGGAAGAATCTCGGGGAGGACATTGCTCAGCTGCTAAACAAAGGAGCAATAGCCCATGTCCCAGACTCCATGGCAGGTCAGAGCTTCATGTGCAAGTACTTCCCGGTCCTGAAACAGATGAGAGGTTGGTGCTCCATACTGGATCTTCACGATCTGAATCAATATCTCCAGATGTACAAGTTCTGGATGGTCACGCTGAATCATATCATACCAGGGCATGTGGTTCTGCTCCTTGGACCTCCAGAATGCATTCTTCCACATTCCTGTCCATCCATCCCACTGGTGGTACCTTCAGTTTTGTGTAGAAGAGGTTCTATACCAGTTTCAGGTCATGCCATTTGACCTCTCCTCAGCACCAAGGGTCTTCACCAAATGCATGGCAGTGGTGGCAGCATTCATGTAGCACCAGGGGGACAGGATATACCCCTACCTGGACAACTTGCTGATAGCCAGGCCATCCAAAGAGGCGTTGGTGAGGTCCAGGGATCTGGCCTTCCAGACCTGCAGAGATCTGGACCTTTTGGTCTATATGGCCAAGTCTGAACTGCAGCCCTCACCGGTGATTTACTTCATCGGGGCGGAGATAGAATCCCTCCAGGCCAAGGTCAGTCTCCCTGAGGACTGGGCACTAGAACTTACATCCTTTGCCCAATGATTGCAGGTTGGGTGCTCGCACCCTGCCCAGGATTTCCTGCATATGCCGGGGTACATGGCATCTTGTCCGGTGGGCCCACTGGTGGATGCATCACCTTCAGTGGAAGCCGAGCCATCATTTATCCTGGCGCCTAGGCCACTTGGATGGTCTCAGTGTGGGATGCCATCCAGTGGTGGCTTGTTCTTGAACATCTGGAGGAAGGAGTCCCTTTTGTCCAACCAGAGCCAACAGTCACTTTGACTACAGATGCATCTCTGGTGGGCTGGGAGATGAACCTGGGTTCCGCAGAGCCCATGGGCTTTGGACTCCAGGGAGTCCCATCATCACATCAACCTGCTAGAGCTCTGTGCAGTGCAGCTAGCTCTCTTGGAGATTCACTCCTTTTGTCCAGGGTCAGGTCGTGCAAGTCTAGATGGACAATACCACAGTCATGTTCTACCTGAACAGACAGGATGACACTCACTTCCTTCCATTGTTTCAGGAGGCCCTCTGCGCCTGGACCCTTGTGCACAGCTTTGGTGCAGATTTCCTAGTGATTCATATCACGGTAGCTGACAGCCAGCTGGCAGATGCCTTCAGTTGAGTGAGCAAGACATCACGCTAGTGCTTTCCGCATCAGGAGGTGGTGAACCACCTGTTTTCCCTGTGGGGCTCTCCTCAGGTAGACCTCTTTGCTTCCAAGGAGAACACAAAGCTGAGACTGTTTTGTGCCCACCCCCTCAGTCTGGGATTCTGCTAGGGGATGCCTTTGCAAGGCCCTGGACCTCAAGCCTCCTATATACCTTCTCTCCCTTTCCCTTGATCCACAAGGTGGTAGTCAAGGTGTGACAGGACAAGGCATGATGATCCTGATCTCCCAGGACTGGTCCTGCCAGTTCTGATACCCGGATCGCCTTAGCCTCAGCAGCAGACCTCCATGGCAGTTGTCCCTGCAGCCAGATTTGCTGTCTTGTCATCAAGGGAAGATCCTACACCCTGATCCTCAGTCTCTGCACCTTACAGCCTGGTCCCTGAGCAGCTAGAGTTTGAGGCTCAGGGACTTTTGGACAATGTGCTACATAATGTGGACACATCCCAAAAGGAGTTGATTCATCAGTGCTACGCCTTCAAATGGAAAAGATTTTCTATTTGGAGCCAAGGCAAGGAGCTTGATCCCCTTGCCTACCCCTTGACTAGCATTCTTGACTATCTGTGGTCCCTCTCACAGCTAGGGCTGTGATCGACAACTCTCAAGGTGTACCTGGCAGTCATCTCTGCATACCAGGTGTAGGCTAGTAGGCTGACAGTGGCACAGGAAAAGGTGGTTAGGTGCTTTATAAGGAACTTGACCACTTGAACTCGCCAGTGCGTAAACCACCGCCACCTAGTGATCTGTTACTGGTTCTGGCAATGTTCATGGCCATACCTTTTGAGTTCATGCATAGGTGTGAGATGTCACATTTGTCGTGGAAAATTGATTTCTCGGTGGCTATCACCTCCAACAGTAATATCAGTGAGCTCAAGGCACTCTCAGTGAAATCTTCATTCCTGGTCTTCCACATGAACAAGGTAGTCCTTCTCCTCCACCCGAAATTACTACCAAAGGTAGCATCAAAGTGTCACCTTAGCCAGGTGATTAACCTTCTGATATACTTTACCAACCCTTCATCGGAGGCCGACTGCCGTCAAGGCACAGGTCAGGGAGCATAGGAAAACCAGGAGCAGTTGTAAAATTTGCAACAAGTGAATTATTATTAACAACAGTAAAATAAAAAAAAAAACGTGTTCAGTATAACTATTTACAAAGGCAGTATAAACAGAGAAAGTCCATCTGGGTTTCTTCTCAATTTCCAATCTCAGTCTCTCTCTCAGTCTCTGTGTCTTTCTTTAACAAAACATTGCAGCTCCTTTTTATAAGTCTGTGCAGGAGCTTGTTAAGAAAATAGCATGCTTCTCACACAGTGTTCTTGTAAGTTTCCAATGTTCTTGTCAGTTTCAGCAGGTGCTACAAAAAGAACATTGTAACCCAGAACTGACCTCTTGCTTACATCTTTTGCAGAAGGCTTAAAAATTGCATCTCAGGTTAACCCCTTGAGTTCCAAATAGCTTTGCAGTCATTTCAGCAGTATAGCTATATACGGTTAGCTTTCCAATCATTTCAACAGTATAACAATATAGTTTTAAACAAAGGGATCCCAGTATCAATTGCATTTCCACAAAATGATCCACATACATTGTTATACCAACAGATATGGAAGGGGCACAAAAGACAGAATTGAAGTGAGGGTAGAGACATAGCGAGAGGCAGAGAATTGCAAGACCGTCAGGGTGATCAAGTCTTAGGTTTCACGAGAAAATTTGGTTGCACAACCAGACAGAGAAGAGACAGAAAAGTAAAGAATAGAACAGATCCTTGCATTTACTCTTTCTCCATAACAACTGGGACAGGGCCGTGTTCAACCCTGTCACACCGACTGTAGGCTCCATACCTTGGGCCTGCGGCAGGTACTCTCACATTATAAGGAGCATATGGCTGGAGTTGAGAGTGAGGCTTGCCAGCTCTTTGTAACATACACTGGAAGATGCACCTGGGAGGCCAGGAGCAAAGGGGATGTTTGGCAGATACACTGACCTCTGTTATAGGTGGACTGGTAGGGAGCTTTCCATATGGCTTGGAGCTCATTCCACCAGACATACTGCTGCCTTGATGGCTGCTGCCAGGGACATTCCCATACAGGAGATCTGTAGGGCAGCTTCCTGGAAGTTAGCACACACCTTCATCTCCCATTACAGCATGGACCTTGAGTCATGCTGGGATGCTGCTTTTGAGACCTCAGTTCTCCAATCTCTGTTTGCCAAATAGGGGTACACACCTTACCTCCTCCTGCCGGAGAACTGCTGGAAGTCTGCCAGCATGTAGACAAGTGAACCATATCCATGTCCTTCAAAAAATAGGTTACTCATCTGTAACCATAGTATATGGTTCACATCCACACCACCCACCCACCCTCCTCTGGCAAGTAGCACATGGCCCTGCTTCCGGCATCCAAGATCTGACAGCACAGGGCGGAGACAAGGAATATACCACCCTAATGGTGGGAGGAGCTTCACTTAAAGCCAGTCCAGCAAGATCAGCTCTTAAAGGGAGACTGCCACCATAAGGATATGAACCATATGCCTCTCCTAGAACTATGGTTACAGGTGAGTAACCCTCTTTTTCATGCCACAAGTGCAAAAACACATTTGGCCATTATTTGAAAAAAAAAATGACAGCTGTCACATTCATGAGGAGGTGTAGAAAAATGGCTTTATTGAAGATATGGGGTCAAAGTATTGAAAATGACCAAGGTTATGAGCATGCATTGAAAAATGTCAATGTACGCTCATAACGTTGTTTTTGTTTAAATATTTTTACCCCACATTTTCAACATAGCCTTCTTTTGACTCCACCTTTTGAACAACCATGGAGAAAATGTCCAAACCCAGCCCAAAAGGTGATGTCATGCAACAAGTACGAAAACACATTTTGGCCAGGATTTAAAAAATGACACCTGTCACGTTCATGAGGTGGGGTGGAAAAATGGCAATGTTGAACATTTGGGGTCAAGATATTGAAAATTACCAAAGTTAAGGTGTACACTGAAAAATGTCAATATACACTCATAACTTAGTTGTTTTTTAATATTTTTACCCCAGATTTTCAACATAGCCTTCTTACGACCCCACCTCATGAACAAGGGTACAGAGAGTTTTTCAAATCCTGCCCAAAAGGTGATTTCACACAGTGACCATGAAATCACCTTTCAGGACAGATTTGAATAATTTCACTACCATTGTTCATGAGGTAGTGTTCCAAAAAGGCCATGTTGAAAATTTTGGGAAAAATATAAAAAAATGGCCACATTATGTGCACAAGTTCAAAACTCATTGAAATACATTGAACTACATACCTGATTTTCTCAGGTCACGATCCAGCACTGAAGAATTATGCAGATCAAAAAAAAGAGCCACTTCATGATTCAAGTGGTTCTTCTTTTCTTCAAACTACACAAAGTTTCCACCCAGTTAAGACCAGAAGAGTGCCATGATCAACCTGTCTCGACGAATTGGCTGACACTGTCGAGCTCCTTGCAGACTATGCTGCATTGGACCAGCAGTGACACACCTCCCAAATTCCACTATCATAAGCCGGCCCAAAGGCGCTGAGGGTTGAGGCGCTGGACACCACACCGATGACCTGGGTTCAGGAGTGAGATCAAGTTGCCATGGGTTGGCTTGGGGGGAAGGCACGGAGTTGGATTGAGCTGCCAATAGGCAGCTCTCCTCTCCCGGGGAGGGATCTGGAGTCCCCTGGGTTCTTGGCTGCCACCAATTGGAGGCTTAGTGGTAGCAGCAAGCCCAGTGGGAGACTAGGCATTAGGCCGGGTGGGGGGAAGGGGCCATCACCAGAGCCACAGGGTGTCTGTTAGCCTCCACGAGTAGGCATGACCGTCTTCTGGGGTCCCAAGAATAGGAGAGAGAAAACCAGAAAATGCTATGTCTCCCCGTTGCTGAAGCAGGTGGGAGGCAGCAACGGGAAGCAAAAAAAAAATCCACTATCATACCAATATGTTTGCTGTTGCATAAGCACAAGGGTGAACATAAAAATAACACTTTCTGTTTCCTGTTTTTTACTGTAATAGCTCTTAAATTACATATTTTGATGTTACGGTAATAACTCTTCTTTTTTTTTTTTGTTTGTTTTTGAAATTTCTGTTTATCTCTCCTCACGTCCCTATCTGCTCCATTTCCTCGGGCGTGCTAGTTGAGTTCACCCCTGCTACCCGCCTTACCTGCACTTCCCTATTCCTATTCCTCCATCCAGCTGTGGTTTTCCCTCGGGGTGGGGATGAGGTGGGTTCCAAATACCCTGAATAATTCCGTGTCTCGTCTGGCTCAGGGCAGTCAGGCAGGCAGGAACACATCGGGGCCATACTCAGAGCTCTGTCTTCTTGGAGCTGAAGGGTGTTTTTCCCTCCTTTCTGTGGATGTCATGTAGGCCCTAACGTCAAGGCGCTAGGCGTCGATGTTTATGACCTTCCCCCATATCTACCTCGGTGCTTGCTATGCCCCAGACCTCTGCCTGGGGCCAGTCAAGCACCGAGTCGTAACCTCACTCCCTCCCTGGAGAAGATAAGCTGTCCTTGGGATGCTCAAGCCTCCCCCCCCCCCACTGGCCCTTCAGCTCCTGGGCTCATTCCTGAACCTGGGTCACTGGTGCTGCAAGTGGAAATCCAACCGCTGTGCTGACAGGCAGGCCTGTAATAGTTGTTTAATGACACATGTTTTTGATTGTAATAGCTCTTCAGTTACATGTGTTTTTGACTGTAATAGGTCTTCATTTGCATCATAATCATTAATTTGCATTTCAAACCAATAGAGCTGTTTGTAAAGGGGAGGCTCTTTACATTTCTAAAGTTCCGACTGCTCTGGTTATGGGGGTTATTTTTTTAAAGCCAGTTCTGACTTTCTCTGCTGTGCATGTCCATGTTTCCTGCGTATGGCCTCTTTTCCAAGCATTTGTGCACCCCAGTGTCAGATGTTTCCTTTTTCAGGTATCACACCTGCAGGAGATCCTTGCGAGAGAGGGAGCAGTCCCAGCAAAAGGCACTCCTGGTGAGCCAGGCCCCCGAGGAGAGAGAGGGGAGAGAGGAGATAAGGGTGATCAAGGAGACCGGGGCCCCCCTGGGAAAGAGGTAATGCTCAGATTCTGTTAACAAAGAATTGTTTAGTGCTTGACCTGTGGGATACAAAAAAAAAACTAATCATAAAAAAAAAAAAAAAAGGGAAATCCTGTGCTGTGATTGTTGGGATCAAAAGTTATGTTTCAATGTAAATATAACCATGCAACTGTACAGGTCAGTTAAACCTCCTTTTCTTTAACTGGCCTGGTTGCATTGTGGTAGCACAAGTACTCACTATGTCAGTGATCTGGGTTCAGGAATGGATTCTGGTCACTGAGGGGTTACCCAGAGGAGAGAGGACTGAGTATGCAAAGGATGGCTCTCCTCCTTCTGGGATGGGGGACACTGCGACTTGCTGGGTGGCATCACAGTGAGAGTACACAATCTGGATAGCCCGTCCTCGGATACTGATATGTATACACCCAGGGAGATGTGCATCATTGCATGATTGCCAACACTCAGGAAGAAAATCAGAAGGAAAAAATATCCCAGTTGTAGCCGGATGAAGACCTGTCATCTGCAGGTCCCGCACCATCGACTAGGCACATCCTTCAGGATCTGAATTGTGTTCCTGAAGGGTTAGGGCAGCCCAAAATCCCCACCACGGTAGGGAGTAATCTGTGAGGGACTTACAAAGCAAATTAACAAATTGAAAAAAAAAAAATTTTCTTTTAAACTTTTGGGGCATTATTTAACCATTCTACTGTGATAAGACACTCCTGGACAGGCAGTTATGCTGCTGTTTTGTTTCTTTCAGAGTTTATTTGTTTCAAGATACCTTTAATCCTGGCCTATTAAACCTGGTGGTTTGTATTTAGTAAGGTTCTACCCAAGATGGCTAGCATTTATGCTGACAATGATACATGACTACTAGAGATGTTGGGGAAGTTTTATTTCGATGGTGAAGTTGTGAAATTCACCTTCACTAATAACTTTGTGAATTGCCAACTTTATCACTTTGCATTGAGTTTTCCTGACGAAATGGCACTTCTTCAGCCAAAGTTATGGCAAAGTTGGAAGTTAGCTAGCAAATTTGCATAAGTTCTCCTGAAAAAGTGCAACTTCGCCTGCCAAAAACCTTGCAAAGTCACCACTTTGCACTTCACAAATGCGTCAAATTTTGCAGATTATTTCACGGAGCAACATTTGCCAACTTCACACATCTCCTAATGACTACGAATTACAGCAGAAATTGCACCTAATATATTTATGCAAGGTATTTTATATTGTCAAGTTTAAACATGTGTGTTCACTGTTTGGAAGTGTTTTGGGGATATTCTAAAAGTAGCAAGGCTCTAAAATGTTCTTGTACCTTTAGGGACTGAGTTATAAAGGATAGGGACAGCATACAGAACTGATGTGTTTCCAAATTAGTCCACACTTTACAGATGTACAGATTACAATTTATGCTGCTTCTAATTTCTCAGGAGTGAACACTTGATAGGGGTTGGAACTTTTCTGCCAAGTAGTCTGGGGCCAAAACATTTAGACAGCGGTACATCATAAGTATTAGGTGTGTCATTTCCTTCTTTTAGTGATTTCCACACTAATTTGAAAATTAGAATATTATCTGATTGTATATACAATTCAGGACAAATACAAGTGCTGCACTTTTTACAAACGCAAATGCAAACATCACTCTTAAATTATTTTCTATTTGTGTTAGACCACAAAGTAGTAATAGACCTTGGTTTAGGCTAATGTGAAACACGTGTAACTACTACTTCTCATTACGTGCATGCATATTTTATTGAAACCTCTCAAACCCATGGTCTTGTACCATCATTAACAACAGACAAGTCTGAAATGTAAAATAAAATATTTTGCAAATCACCTTTGGTCTCACGTTCTGGGGGGATTCAAACTGTGAACCTTATGCTAGCATACCCAAATGTACAAGCTCAGATACTCTGCTCTTCGGGGGATGCCAGATATCTTTCGCCTAAGGGCACCTAACCAGGTATCCAAAATGAACCCTTAAAACTCTATAAAAGACCTTAGGTATATTCTTAGCTTTTCCCAGTTTAGTACACTGTCAAGCTTTGAACAGTTTTATTCAGTCTTAACCGTCTATACGTCACATGCAAAAGAAAGAACTTCTAAGACCCAGACAGTCTCTTTAAAATAAGAGGTTTACTTAAAAATGGATAAAAATATGTAAAATATAAACACAGAACACTATATCACAAAGCATACAATCACTTAAAAGAAAACAAAGAAAAGTACAAACATAAACTCCTACCACAATACAATTAAACTTTTCTATCTAATGTATTAACTTCTTACAGTGCTTATAGTTAGTTCTTGTTTCTAAGAGCCCACAATGAAATGTGTCTAAAGATTAGATACAGACTAGCTTAAACTGTCTCTCAAACACACCCCTTCCATGATGTCACCTGCTCCTCCTTGTCAAATACAAAAAATATACAAACAGGATGTCCTAATCAGGAGGTATATTAAATAAGGTGACATCTGCAAAAACTTCTTTCCCAATATGACTCCTTAATTAACATCCCCCTCTTTAATCTCAAGCAGATCCTCTTTTCCCAAGGATCAAAGGATGTTATGACTTTTTAGCACCATGGTGATATGACATGTTTTCTTCCTCTAAGATATCATAAAAGTTTATGATCCCTATATCCTGGCAGCTGGTCAGCTCCAATTAAGTCAGATAAACAGGAGACCCTTAATTATGTCTCTCCAGTCTTTAATTACCTCCTGGTTTCAGGTTAACATATTCTGATGCTTCTCTAAAACCTGGGAGGGGTATTCATGGAAGCACTGACAATCACACACTATACTCTATATTACAAAAATCAAAGAAACAATCATAACCAGCTGGCCAAGTGTCACAAATCCTTCCCACATAGACTGAATTTGGGGTCTCTATCCCCTGCTTGGGACGAGCTTCCCAAATCAGTTCACTCCTCATAAAGATGTGAAAGGCCATCGCTGTTCAGATTGGTCGCTCCAGCCCTATGTAAGATTGTCATGTCATACACTTGTAAGGCAAGACTCCATCTTAACAGTCTACCATTAGTTTTTCCCATTTGCGTCAGCCAAACCAGGGGGTTGTGATCAGTTTGTACCACAAAATGCTGCCCATATAAGTATGGCTCTAACTTCTTTAGGGCCCACACTATGGCAAGACACTCTTTTTCCACAATAGAGTATGCCTGCTCCCTGGGAAGTAACTTTTTACTCAGGTACACTACCGGGTGATCTTTCCCTTGGTTGGATGTCTGACACAGTACTGCCCCAATACCCATGTCTGAGGCATCAGTCTGAACTGTAAAGGGTCTTCTATAGTCAGGACTTGTCAATACAAGAGCACTGCACAGTGCCTCCTTCAGTCTGATAAAGTTTTTTTCACAGGCTGGTTCCCAGGTAATTTTCTTAGGCATCCTTTTCTTTACCAGGTCAGATAGGGGAGCAGCCAGGGCACTGTAATTGGGTACAAATCTCCTATAGTACCCTGCTGTCCCTAGAAAACTCCTGACCTGCTTCTGCATTTCTGGTCTGGGCCACACCTTGATCACCTCTATTTTTGCTTGGTTAGGGCGGAGCTGTCCCCGGCCTACAACATGCCCAAGGTATGCCACTTTCCCCATGGCCACCTGACACTTCTCAGCTTTGACAGTGAACCCAGCCCTCTGTATCCTGCCCAGCACTTCCCTAAGGTGGGACAGGTGTTCCTCCCAGCTGGCACTAAAGATGGCAATGTCATCCAGGTATGCCACGGCCTACTCCTCAGCACCATTTAACTTCTGGTTCACCAGCCTTTGGAAAGTGGCCAGGGCATTCTTCATTCCGAAAGACATTGCTTTAAATTCAAATAAGCCTATCGGAGTGATGAAGGCCAGCCTCTCCCTAGCTCTGTCAGTTAACTCGACCTGCCAATACCCCTTCGTCAGGTCAGTAGTCATAAGGTAGATCACCCCTCCCAACTTGTCCAGGAGTTCGTCCATCCAGGGCATCGGGTGGGACTTCGTGACTGCATTCAGTCCATGACAGTCCACACAGAAACGAGTACAGCCATTTGGCTTGGGCACAAGGACTACGGGTGAGACCCAGGGGCTGGGGAATCTCTGTATTACCCCTAAATCCAGCATTTCCTCCACTTCCCTCCTAGTCTCCTTTTGGACAGCCTCTGACACCCGATGTGCTGTTCGACGTATGGGCGTCTGCATCCCTGTCTCCACATCGTGTGTCGCTAAGGGAGATAGTCCAGGCTTGGCACTAAATAATGTGGCAAAGTCTGCTAAAACCTTCCTTACTTTCTGGATCTTGTCCGGGGTCAGCTGGGGAGACAATTTTACTGCCTTCACAGAGGACTCCCACTTGCTTTCTTCCAGCAAGTCCAGAAGGGGGTCTCCTTCATCCATCCCCTCCCCAGGACTACATACTTCAAACACCATGTCAACCCTATTAGCATATGGCTTCATCAGGTTGACATGGTAGATTCTTTCTGTCTGCCTTCTGTCAGATAACTGTATGATACAGTTCACGTCATTTACCTTCCTAACTACTTTGTACGGTCCTGCCCACTCAGCCTGCAGCTTGACTTTCCGGACCGGAATAAGGACCATGACTTCCTGAGCCACCGTGTACAAGCGAGCTCTGGCTCTGCGGTTGTACCACACTTTTTGTTTCTGTTATGCAGCTGCCAGGTTGCTCTGGGCTGTCCCCATAAGCTCCTTCAGCCTTTCCCTAAACCTAAGGACATAATCCACTATGGGAGTTCCCTGGGTTGCATGCTTGCCTTCCCAGTCCTCCTGGATTAAGTCTAGAAGCCCACGTACCTGGCGTCCATATAAGAGCTTGAAGGGGGAAAATCCTGTTGACTCTTGGGGAACCTCCCTATATACAAACAACAGGTGGGGAAGGCATTTCTCCCAGTCCCTCCCATGCTGTTCAGCAAATGCTCGGAGCATTGACTTCAGGATACCATTAAATCTTTCCACAAGCCCATTGGCTTGTGGATGATACAGTGTCATGCATCTCTGCATCACCCCACACTTCTCCCACAAACATTTCATCAGTTCTGACATGAAGGAACCCCCTCGATCGGTGATAACCTCCTATGGAAACCCAACACGGGAGAAAATCCCAAGTTAGGCATCTGCCACTTTGTCTGTCCTCAGTGAAGATAGGGCAACTGCCTCTGGGTACCGGGTGGCATGATCCACCACAGTCAGGATGAACCTCTTCCTAGAGGAGTTGGGGGTATTTAAAGGCCCCACAATATCCTTTCCCACTGTCTGGAATGGCTCCTCCACTGTGGGCAATGGAATTAGGGTGGCTTGGGTTTTCTTAGCTGCCTTCCCTGTTTCTTGGCACCAGTGACAAGACCTGCAATACTCCTTCACCTGCTGGGTGAAGTTGGGCCAATAGAGATTCTAGGGGCATGGATATGTTGTTCATCCACACTGTCTGACATGTCCCTTTCCCCTTTACATCTTGCCGGAAGTCTTCAAGCTGGCTCCTCCCACCCACCCAGGTAGTATATACCTCAGCTGCGCCCCATGACGCCAGATCTTCTTTTCCGCTGGAAGATACAGGTTCCCTCGTGCTACTTTTCAAGTACCATAGGCCCTGGAGTCTCATCAGTGGTTTTCGCCGCATTTACTCTCTCTAAAACTCATTAGAGTTTACGACTCGGATCCAAATGCTTCGGACATGGAGGACAAGTCATCCCCTGGGTTTCGCTGGTGTCCTTGAGGACAGAAAATGCCTTGCACCAATCCCCACCTCTCGTGCGTTTATTGCTTAGGCACTGTGCACGATACCTCGGCTTGCACCATCTGTTTGGCCTTCCATCCCAACGTTCTGGGTGACCGAAAGGCGTGCCTTCAGCTGGGGAGACCGGAGCTTCACAATCCACCGGTGAAATCGAAGGAGGCCAGGTGGGCCGTTTCCGTTGCCATGGGATCCGCCGAGCAGCTCAAACAGATGGCGGCTTTCGAGGAGGAAGCTGCCTAAGCTTTGGCCAGCCAAAGTTTTTTCACCCACTCAACCTGGGCTCCACCTTTATGGGGTCCTTTTGGGAGTTGTGCCAGTCTCTCCCTACTAAGGGTGAGGCACCTTTGAGCTCGCACTCCTCCCGCTCCAAGAAAAAGGACAAGGACCCCAAATCCTCTTCTTCTAGTCAAAGAAGACATTCCTGGGACCGAGAGTGGTCCAATACTCAGGATCAGGTGGTCTCGGCCTCGGTCAAGATCGCTTCCTCGGCTGCCGACTTCTCGGACCTTCCGTCAGGCCTAGGCACTGAAGCCGAGGATATGGCAGAACCGGCCAAGATTTCTCTCAACCCGATCAAGCCTTTGTCTCCGACTCCTGTCGACGACTCTTTGGAGAGGACTCTCATCCTCTCCTTCCCCGACGAGGAGACCTATCCTTCGGGTATCGCGATCGAGGGACAAGAGCTGGTCCCTCAGTTTTTGCCAGATCCAGCTTCTCCCGATAGACATAGCCGATGCCGTCGGTCTCGATCGAGGAGTAGGACCCCATCAGTTGAAAAGCCGAAAAAGGGTCATAAGCACTCCCGGAAGAGGCGCCGCCGCCATTCCTCATCCTCCTCGGACGAGGAGAGACTTAGACAGAAGCTCCATCGACGTTATGAGGACGTCATGTGGCAGCAGCTACTTTTGACCGGTCAAAAGCCGTCCACTCTGGCTGCACTGGCCATTACTTGGCCCCAGCCTCTTCAGCTGACGCCGACTCCCTCAGTACCGAGGACTCCGGTTCTCCCTCCGGTGTGACAGGCACGCATTTCTGGTTGGCCTTTTCCAGTCTCCCCACTAATTTTGGTGGAACTACTGCCTAAGCAGCCTCAGGGATGGGCCCTCTCTAAGGAGGATAGGACAGATATGGGCTTGCCCCATAGGCTGTCCATAACTGTTACTCCTGATTGCCCTAGGCACATCGAAGGGGACCTAGGCGGGAGACCCCTGTATCCTGACTCTTTGGACTTGGATACTACTGGCCTTCACTCACACCCCGATGATGAGTTGTCAGTGACAGGCCTGGAGGAAGGTCCTTCTTCCTTCCAGGGCATCCTTCAACTCATTGCTGAGTCCACGGGTATGCCTTTGCAGCCTATACAAAAGAAGGCAGAATATCATCTCACGGATATCCTTAAGAGGGGGGGATACCCCGACGGAGGCCTTTCCAGTGGCCAAAGCCATTGTTGGCCTGGCTCTTGAGCTTTGGCAGCGCTCTACCTTTTGCCCGGCTCCATCTGCCTGTATGGCTCGCAAGTACATGGTACCCATGGGGTCCTTGGCGGGCTTCACTGAGCATCCCTCGGCCAAGAGCTTTGTGGCTGCCTCAGTGTTTCGGCGCACGGCTAGCTCTGCGGATACTGACCACCATCTGGACAAGGAGTCCAAAAATATGGACCACTCTGCCCGGAAAGTCTATGCGGCATCATCCCTGGGCCTTCATCAGGCCAGCTTAACAGTGATTATGGCACACTTCTCTCACACCCTACTGGGATTGCTTGATGAAGTCCCCCCTCATCTCCCAGCAGACCACGGTCAAGCAGGTCCATGACCAGGGCCGTGCTGTTGCAAAACAGCAGCTCCAGATGGCTCTGGACATTGCAGATTCCTGTGCCTGTTCACTAGCTGCTGCAGTGGCCACTCGCCACAGGGCCTGGCTGAGATTATCCTCCTTTCCAGCAGATACTCAGCACAAGCTAGCTGACGTGCCCTTCCTTGGCACTGACTTTTTTGGTCCGGGAGTGGCAGGTCATCTCCAGCACATTGAGCAGTCTAATACCACGTTAGATGCCACCTCTGCTAAGGGTTCTTTGGGCAAGATCCAGCAGAAGCGCAAGAAGAAGCCTTTTCGGCACTCTTCCCCTGCGGTTAGACAGCCCTCCTTCCAGGGAAGTCAGCAGCAACAGCAGGCTCAGGCTTGTCACCCTAGGCCCAAGCAGGGTCCCCAACAGCCCTGCAAAGGAGGCCGAGGTGCTGGTCCAGGAGCCTCCTCCTCCTCCTCCTCCTCCAAGCCTGCACAGTGATGGATCGGGGTGGCTTCCCCTACACCCACCACGCCAGTTCTGGGTCCTCCTGTGGTGGGCTGGCTCCGCCACTTTCTTTCCACCTGGTCTGGTATCACTTCGGACAGGTGGGTTCTGGAAGTGGTCGGTCAGGGACTGCCTCTAGAGTTCTAGCAGTACCCCCCCAGGCCGAGCCCGTGCCCCACGGGAGGAAAGGATCTCAGTTGGCACTCAGTCGGCCCTTCAGGTCAACATTGCTCAGCTCCTCTGCAAAGATGCGGTAGCGCCAGTGCCGGATCCTCCTACAGACCCAGATTTCGTGTCTAGGTATTTCCTGGTGCCCAAGCGGACAGGGGGTTGGTGCCCCATCCTAGATCTCCTCGATCTGAATCAATATCTCAGGTCTCGCACCTTCTGGATGGTAACCCTGAACCAGATCATACCATCCCAGGAGTGAAACATGTGGTTCTGTTCACTGGATCTACAGGATGCATTTTTTCACGTCCCAATCCGTCCATCCCACCAGCGGTTCCTCCGCTTCAGGTTCGAAGGGACCCTGTACGAATTCCGAGCCATGCCGTTCGGCCTGTCTTAGGCCCCATGGGTCTTCATCAAATGCATTGCAGTGGTGGCAGCCCATCTACGGCATCAAGGGGTTCACATATATCCCTACCTCGATGATTGGCTCCTGGGGGGGTTCCTCACTGCAGGAGGTGGAGAGGTCCAGGGACCTTGCCCTCCGAACCTGTTCCCATCTAGGCCTCCTGATCAATGAGGCCAAGTCAGAACTCGTGCCCTCTCAGGTGATGGGCTTTATTGGGGCAGAGCCGGACTCACGTCAAGCCAGAGCTCAGCTCCCGGCAAACAGGGCATAGGTTCTCTCCTCCTTTGCCCGATCATTTCTGGTTGGGCATTTTCACCCTGCCTGGGACTTTCTGCGCCTTCTGGACTACATGGCGGCGTGCACCTCAGTGGTCCGTTGGGCCAGATTGCACATACGCCCCCTCCAATGGGAGCTAGATGCTCAGTGGTCTCAGCATCAGGGTCTTTTCGACCAGCTGGTCACTGTCACCCAGAGGATGTGGGACGTTCTCCAATGGGGGACCTTCCCAAGTCATCTGCGGGAAGGGATCCCGTTTGTCCTCCCCGAGCCGACGGTTGTTCTCACGACCGATGCTTCTCTCATGGGCTGGGGAGCCCACATGGGGGACCACAGAGCCCATGGGTTCTGGAACCCCGAGGAGTCCCGTTGCCACATCAACCTGTTGGAGCTCAGAGCAGTCAGACTGGCACTGTCAGCTTTTGCTCCTCAGCTCTGGGGTCAAGTGGTTCAAGTCCAGACGGACAATACCACGACCATGTACTACCTCAACAAACAGGATGGCATGAACTCCCGTCTGCTCTGCAAGGAGGCGCTCCGGATCTGGACCTTCGTCAGCCGGTTGGAAGCGGATCTCCTTGCCATCCATGTGGCAGGAGTCTCGAACCCACTGGCAGATGCTCTCAGTCGTATAGGCCAGACATCCCACAAGTGTTCTCTCCATCCAGAGGTAGCTTACAGTCTGTTCTTCCGTTGGGGCAAACCGTTGGTGGACCTGTTTGCCTCCAGGGAGAACACCATGCTGAGGCTGTACCATGCCTGCCCCCCCCCCCCAGCAGGGCTCACTGCAGGGGGATGCCTTCTCGAGGCTGTGGACCCCAGGCCTCTTTTACGCCTTCCCTCCATTTCCCTTGATCCACAAGGTGTTACTCAAGGTGAGGAGGGACAAGGCGAAGGTGATCCTGGTAGCCCCAGATTGGCCCTGCCAGTTCTGGTATCCAGATCTCCTCAGCCTCAGCTGCAGGGCCCCGGAGCGGCTTTGTACACGCCCGGATCTGATATCATTGAACTAGGGGAAGGTATTCCACTCGGACCTTCAATCCCTGCACCTCACAGCCTGGTTCCTGAGCGGCTAGAGTTCCAGGCTTTGGGTCTTTCTGAGGATGTCTACACTGTGGTGGAGGCATCTTGAAAGGAATCGACAGGAAATGTTATGCCTTCAAATGGAAAAGGTTTTCCATTTGGTGTCAGGGTAAGAGTCTGGACCCCTTATCCTGCTCTGTGGCTAACATTTTAGACTACCTTTGGTCTCTCTCCAAAGGGGGTCTTTGGTCATTGACCCTTAAGGTGCAACTGGCAGCCATCTCTGCTTACTGGGCATGGGCCAGTCAGTCGACATTGGCACAGGAGACAGTGATTGGGTGTTTTTTCAAAGGCCTGGATCACATATCCCCTCCGGTGCGTGAACCTCCACCTCCGTGGAATCTTTTGCTGGTTTTGGCAAAGCTCATGGGCAAGCCATTCGAACCCATGCACAAGTGTGAACTCTCACACTTGTCATGGAAGACTGCCTTCTTGGTGGCTATCACGTCAGCCAGAACGACAGGGGAGCTCCAGGCGCTTTCGGTGGACTCCCCTTATCTGGTCTTTCACAGGGACAAAGTTGTCCTGCGCCCCCACCCGAAATTCCTTCCAAAGGTGCTGTCAGAGTGTCACCTTAACCAGGTGTTGACTCTGCCAGTATATTACCCTAATTACACCTCAGACACTGAGTACAGGCTCCATACTTTGGACCTCAGATGTGCCCTCTCCTATTATAAGGAGAGGATGGCGGAAATTCGGGGAGAGGTTCACCAGCTGTTTGTCACCTACGCTGAAGCTGCTTCTGGCAGACCTGCAGCCAAACGGACTATTGCAAGATGGATCACATCATGCATAGGTCTGTGTTATGAGTTGGCGGGCAAGGAGCCTCCCAGAGGGTTAAGAGCTCATGCTACCCGCCATACTGCTGCATCGGTGGCTGCTTCCAGGGACATCCCTATCCAGGAAATCTGCCGGGTTGCTACTTGGAAGTCAGCAAACACCTTTATTTCCCACTACCACATCGACCTTGAGTCACGCCGAGATGCTGGTTTTGGGGCCTCGGTTCTCCAATCTCTCTTTCCTAAGTAGGGGGTGTGCGCCTTGCCTCCCTCCTCCCAGAGAACTGCTAGGAGTCTGCCAGACAGTGTGGATGAACAACATATCCACTCTCCTAGAAAAAACGGGTTACTCACCTGTAACAATAGTTCTAGGAGTGGTATATGTTCATCCACATGCACCCATCCGACCTCCCCGGCTTTAGGTGCACCACCTTGCTTCCAGCGGGCTAAGATCTGACGTCATGGGGTGGAGCCGAGGTATATACCATCTGGGTGGGTGGGAGGAGCCAGTTTGAAGACTTCCGGCAAGATTTAAAGGGGAAAGGGACATGCCAGACAGAGTGTATGAACAACATATACCACTCCTAGAACTACTGTGACAGGTGAGTAACCTGTTTTTATGGGCCAACCGCTGCGTAGTGCGCGCGATTCCCAGATGACAAGACAAGGAAATATCATGTGCAATCTTGAGCAGCTGCTCACGATACCCCTGGGGAATGACAAGCTGCCTGCCTATCACCCCTCCCTCTGTCTTCACATTCTGAGTATACATCAGTCCCATTTTCCCAATAAACCTTATGTTTACCGTCACCTACCTGTGCTCCGTCAGAGTCTGCCCAAGCCCTCAGCATCTCTAGACTAGGTTCAGTTCTCTGAGCAGCTGCAAACTCCTCACACATTCCCAAGGCATGAGACAGGTCCTCTTCAGTCTCTAAACTAGGGTCCCTAGCACTAACGTCAGGGCACTCAGGATCACTGTCATCCCTAACCCTCTGACAATGGGTCACTCCTCCCTCTTCCAAGTAACCCTCCGTAGCTGTGTGGTTAACTGCTACTGGGAAGATATCTACACCCTTTTCATTAGTCTCCATTTCAGGAGACACAGGCTGGGGAATCAGTCTCCCAGTGATTTCCACACTGGCTTCTGTGGGGTCCAAGGAACTACAGTTTTCCCCTCCCACTTGGCTGCGGGTAACTGCACATACTATCCCCTGTTGGAGATTGTTGCCAAGGATGACGTCAACTACTAACGTTTTTACTACAACCACCTGTTGCACAATTCCCCCTCTTTCACCCTAGTCTAGGAGAACACTAGCGAGGGCAATGTTTTCTCCTCACCAGTAAAGTCTTGTACAGTGACATATTTATTGGGTATAAGTTGACCAGGCTCTACCAGATCCCCTTTTACCAATGTCCTGGATGCCCTTGTGTCCCTTAACCCTTGTGTCTGTATACCATTCACCGTGACTGGGTGCATGTGTTCCCTCATGTTCACAGGCGTGCTTCCAGGGACACACAAACAACCCACTTCTTTCCTAGCCCCCTGTTGCGTATTTCTCACCCTTTCCGGACACTGTCTGGCAATATGCCCAGTTTTTTTTTTTAAAAAGCAACATTAATTTCTTTTTTCAGAGAAATCTTTTCTTTGAAACCTTGGGCTAACTGGTTTTGGTGGAGGCAGCGGGGGTTTTAGCTGCCTTGAAGGCGCGCTTTTTCTTTTCTGCGCTGTCACACCCTCTCCATTCACTCTCAAAGCAGGTCTGTTCTTGGCATAGAGTTCAGCAGCCTCTTGCACTGTTTTGGGATCTCGGTCCTCCAGCCAGGTTTTCAGCTCTGCTGGGCATGCCCCAACAAACTGCTCTAACAATATTGCATTTTCAATTTTATCTACAGAGTTTGCTTCAATTCCTTCCCACCAACATTTTAAAAACTGACGTTGTTTCATGGCTAGCCCCTCATAGCTCATGTCAGGGCTTCTCCTGAGCTTACAGAATTTAGCTCTGTATGCTTCAGCAGTTAAATCAAACTTTTTTAACAGTGCTGCTTTAAGTTTGCTGTAATCATTACTGTCCTCATTGTCCATGTGACCCAGTGCATCCTGAGCTTTCCTGGTAAGTAGTGGGGATAGCTGGAAGCTCCAGGACCCTCTAGGAATTTTAGCCTGAATACAAACTTTTTCAAAGGAATTTAAAAAGGCATCCATATCCTCCCCCTCTTTAAATTAAGCTATCAATTTGGAATTCGATTTGTAACCCAGTCCTGTAGTTCCAGTTAAACTCAAGCCACTTAACCTGCTCTGGTGCTGGTGGTTGGAGTTGTAGCTTCTCCAGTTCATGTTGCCTCTGGCACTCACGCTCCTCCTGGTCTGCCTCTCACTGTTTATGGTCCGCCTCCCACTGTTCTCGCTGGAACTCAAGCTCCATTCTGCGCAGCTCAATCTGCAGCCTGATTGCTTCTGGCTCCAGAATGCTGATGACCTTCCCCTGCTGCTATGGCCCTTCACTGGTGCTGGCCCTGCTGTCATCCTCATCGGATCTGGACACTGCACTGGCTGCTAGCCCTTCCACACTCAAAGTTTGGTCTTTTACAGTCACAGTCAGTGACTCGATGCTCTGAGTATCTGCTGCCATCAGGGCATCCACGAGGTTCTGCTTGGTGGCTCTCACCTCGTACAGGACTCCTCTGTCCTTGCACAACTGCCTCAGGTAGTCTACAGTGTGCCCGCTGTAGTTGGAAGCCATCTTCTTCCCTAACTACGGCTACTCTAACTTGCACCTTAGAAAAAAAAATAAAACCGGTAGGAACTTGACTGTAAGCCAAATTATATAGTTCTGGTTCCTTTTTAAAAATAAGTCACTGCCTTATTTTGCAAGTGAGCTGTGCAGTATCAAGCTGACACACTGAACAATTTAAAACTTGTGTTACCAAATTTATGCACACCACTGCCTACCAATCTATCACAAGCCCACTCAGCAGGTCAGGCCCTCTGCTCCCACAGTGCCAACCTCCGAGCGCAGTATTGTGAACGGGTAACAGAACAGGGTAACCCTCCTGTCTGCTTGTGGGTCTGAATCACAAGAACATACATAGCCTTTAATAGTCTTCTATGTCTGATCCAGCTTAGTCTGACAAAGTTCAGACACATGTTTCATCCTCTCTGGGACTCCTCAGCGTACTGCAACCATAATCTCAACCAAGCACCTTGCCTTCAACCTCTGTGGCTATGGACAAAAAGACTGAGCAAAGATCTGTGGTACCCAGGAAAGGCTCTGACTTCATTTATGCTTACCCTGACTTGGAAGGGATTATTCAGACAGCTGCTTGTGAGAAAGCATGGGTTAATTTCTCAGCAGCACCTCCTGATAATGATTCAAGAAAAGCTGACCTAATGCCTAAAAAGGCATACAGTACTTCCACTTTGTTGTTAAGGCAGGCAGCCTACATGATTTTTTCTGCACATTACCAGCAGGCTCACAACTACAGTTCTGCTGCTATGTGAGAGCTTACTTTGCCAAGAGAAGCTTTACCTAGAACATACAGTGAAGGCTAATTTGTAAGCTGCTAAATACTATTTGCAAGGCCATTGGCAAACTTAGTGATTTTTTTTCTGTTTCAAACATATTGTATATTCCTTGGTCCTGCTCTCGGCATCTGATCGAAAATATGGAACACAAGGAAGGGAAGCCTTCTGCTAGCATCAAACAGTGTGTCATATGCCAGAAGAAGATGTCACAGACAGACCCACATGCCTGTAGTGCCTGGGAATGAAACACAACATTGCTGGTTGCAGCCTCTGCCAGATGGTGCTCCCATTCTCGCTTGAAGATAGAAAGGCTTGCCTTCTCCTCAGCTGGCTAGTTGATCGAAACCCTAAATTGTGGGTCAAGGATAGTCTCAAGATGGTCTCCACTCTGGCCCAAACAGCTGCTAAGGAAGAGGAAGCAGCTAAGGCCACGGCAGGCACCTTGTTGGCCTCAGCACTGCTCCCGGCTGGGCCAGTGTCAGAGTGTCCTTCATCGAGAAGTTCCATAAAATGTGTTGAGCCATCGAGACCTTCGGGGAGAGCCCCAGCCATCATGGTAAGAAGCACAAAAGCAAGAAACACTGCGATCGATCGTGGGACCAGGAGCAATCATGCTTCTCCTGCTCCCTCAACTCTCCTTACTGCTCAATGATTGTTGAGTGCTCAGCTTCAGCTGAGCCACAACTGGTCAAAGGACAGGTCACTAGCTCCACAGTACCCCCTTCGGGCTTGCCTACCATGACATCAGTCGATCAAGATTTTTCTCAAGCTTGTCAACCTGTTGTTGGAGGGAGTCAACAATGAGTTGATCTGCAAGACCCCGGTTATCCCAGTCCCCACTCAGGAGGAAGTGGAGCAGCTGGTATCCCCAGCCATGCCCGCTTGGGATCAGCCTCCCCCAGAGGTTGTGCAGTCGAAACTGGTGCAAGTAATTTAGGCTGCACCTCCAGCTGTGTCTCCTTGACATCGGACCCCGGGTTGATGGTCAAGGGGCTCTTTGAGTTCTTGATCCCGGTCAACTGGGAGGTGTTGCTGTCAACGCTCTTCATCCTGTTTATCTTTGCTTGAGAAAAGGCTTTGCTGGCAGCTGCAGTGGTGCTGCAAAGAGCTCCTCTGGTAGCAATGGGTCTTGGCAGGGCCAGATTGGACTGTACCCCTGACCTCTATGGTTGGCTGGCTAATGCCTGTCAAGCCCATGCCAGTCCACCTGAGACAGTTGTCCCCAACACGTGTATCTCTCCACTTTTATTGGTGGAACCGCCTGCACAGCAGCCCATGTGGGGGGCTCTTTTGAAGGATTCTTGTCCTGGAACCAGCTTGACAGGCTGGTTATCCATGGAAATTACCCACTCTGATGAGTCCAGGATGGCCCATGGTGGTAAACAGCTGCAGGCTGTCTTTGAAGAGTCCTCAGATGATTTTGAAGGGTCCCCCATGCAGTCCTCAAGGATGCATATGTTCTACCAGGAATTGGTCGAGGAACTGATCACCAACCATGGGCCGGTGTCTTTTCACACACTCCTCCAACTTATGTCAGAATACATGAATGTTCCTTTGCATCCAGTTCAGAAGAGGGCTAAATACCCATTCACTGACATCTAGGGTAAGGACGAATTCCTGGGGTTGCTTTCCCATGGCTCAGGCCATTCTGGGACCAGCTCTGGAGCTTTGGCAGCATCCAGTCTCCTGCCCAGGACCCTCAGCCCGTGTGGTCCTCAGATGTGCTGTCCCTACTAGTTATTTGTCCAGATTTTCTGACCACCCCTCACCCGTGGGCCTGGTCTCTGATTCCACTTTCCAGAAGTCCGGCAATACTGGGGACATGGACAAGCCCCCCGAGAAAGGGTCAAAGAACCTTGGCCATGTGGCTAAGAAAGTCTGCACCACATCCTCCCTTGGTCTCTGCCTGGTGAGGTATGCCTTGATGATGGCCCACTTCTGTCACTCTCTCCTGGGAGTGCTTGATACCATTCTCCCTTACCTGCCTGCCGACAAGCTGCTCCCGGTAATGATCATCCGAGACCAAGGTCAAGTGCTGGCTAAACACAAGCTCCAGATGGCCTTGGACATTGGCGACTCTTGCACCCGTGCCGTGGCAGTGGGCATGCAGAGCCTGGCTGAGGATCTCCACCTTCACAGCAGACACTCACTGCAAGTTGGCTGATGTCCCTTTCCTGGGCACTGACCTTTTTGGCCCTGGGGAGAAGGACATGGAAGGCCAAAAGCAAAAGAATAAGTCCTTTCAGTTTTGGCCTTTTTGGCCACAGCAGTCTTGACTGCAACAGTCCCAGCTGGAGCAATTCCAAGCCTGGCACCCCAAGGCCAAGTTCTCTGGCCAGTGACCCAAAAAGGCAGGGGTAGTGGAAGTGGTGGTGCCCCCTCCAGCCTCCGTGGCCGGTGCCCCCTCCAAACTGCTCAGTGACAGGTCGGGGAGCTCACCTCCCACCTGTCCAGTTTCTGAATCAACTCTAGGTGTGTGTGTGGGGGGGAAGGGGGTCATGGTCACTATTTCTGGCCTCACTGGTTCCTCTTTACCACGGACAAATGGGTTCTTGAGATGGTCAGCAGTGCTTTGTCTCAGTTTCGAGACCCTTCCACCTCACCAATCCCATGCTCCAAGGGAGTCTTAAGTGTTGCAGGACACACTGTCCGCCCTCAGGGAGGATGTTACTCAGCTCCTTGTAAAAGGAGCCATAAGCTGTGTCCCAGATGCTCTGGCAAGTCAGGGGTAGTGTCCAGGTGCTTCCTGGTCCTAAAACGGATGGGGGTCTGGCACCCCATACTGGATCTTCACAGTCTGAACCAGTTCCTGAGGAAGTGCAAGTTCTGGATGGTCACGTGAAACCTGATCATACCATCTCTGGAGCAGGGCATGTGGTTCTGCGTGGACCTCCAGGACACAATCCCAGTCCTTCTGTCCCACTGGCGGTACTTGCGGTTCCACACACAGGGGGTGCTCTGTCAGTTCCAGTTCGTGCCATTCATCCTCTCCTCAGTGCCCAGGGTCTTCACCAAGTGCATGGCAGTGGTGGCAGCCTTTCTGTGGTGTCAGGGCATCAGGGTTTATCCACACCTGGATGACTGGCTGATAGCCGGGCTGTCCATAGAGGCAGTGAAACGGTCAAGGGGTCTGGCCTGCCAGACCTGCAGATACTTGGGCTTCTTGGTCAACCAGGCCAAGTCCAAACTGATACCCTAACAGGTGATCAGTTTCATTGGGGCAGTGCTAGACGCCTTACAGGCCAAGGCCTACCTCCTTGCAGACCAGGCGTTAGATCTTACCTCCTTTGTCCAGTCATTTCAGATTGGGTGCTGGTGCTCTGCCCAGGACTTAATGAGGATGCTGGGGTACATGGCATCTTGCACCAACGTGGTCCAGTGGGCACTGACGGATGCGGCACTTTCAGTGGAAGTTGAGCTGTCAGTGGTCCCAATGCCTAGGACACCTAGACCAGCCTGTCACAGTGACCCAGCCGATGTGTGATGCAATCCAGTGGTGGCTGATCCCAGAACATCTGGAGGAAGGAGTCCCATGGGTCTACCCAGAAATGACCATCACTCTCCAGAGGGATGCGTCTCTGGTGGGGTAGGAAGCACACCTGAGGGACCACAGGACCCATGGGTTCTGGTCGAGCAGGGAGTCCTGTCACCACATCAGCCTACTGGAGCTCGGTGCAGTGCAGCTAGCTCTGATGGAATTTGCTCCCCTGGTCAGGGGTCAGGTCATGCAAGTCCAGATGGACAATACCACAACTATGTTCTACATGTATATGCAGGGTGGAACACACTCCCTTCTGTTGTGTCGGGAGGCCCTCCACACCTCAACCCTCATGCACTGCCTGGGTGCAGATCTCCTGGTGGTTCATGTTGCAGGAGCAGACAGTCAGTTGGTAGATGCTGTCAGCCAGGTGGGTAAGATGTAGCATGAGTGGTTCCTGCATCAGGAGGTGGCGAGCCACCTATTCTCCCTGTGGGGCACCCCTCTATGGGACCTGTTTGCCTCCTGAGAGAACACAGAACTGTGATTATTCTGTGCCTGCCCTCCCACAGTCTAGGATACTGGTGGGGGATGCCTTCACAAGGCCCTGGACCCCAGGCCTCCTGTATGCCTTCCATACCCTTCCCCGATCCACAAGGTGGTGGTCCTGGTATGGAGGGACAAGTTGTGGACAAGCCTCATATCTCCAGATTGACCTGACCAGGTCTAATATCTGGATCTCCTCAACCTCAGCAGAAGACTCCTGTAACGGTTGCCTCTTACCCTAGATCTGCTGACCCAACAGCAGAGGAAGGTCCTGCACCTGGCCTTAAATCCCCTGCACCTCACAGCCTGGTTTCTGAGTGGCTAGAGTTCCAGGCTCTAGGTCTTTAGAAGAATGTTCTACACATTGTGGAGGCTTCTCAGAAAGAGTTGGCACACCAGTGTTATGCCTTCAAATGGAAGCATTTTTCCATTTGGTGTCATGGCCAGGAGCTTGATCCCCTGGTCTGCACTGTGGCTAGCATCTTGGAATACCTCTGGCACTTGTCCCAGCTGGGACTGTGATCAAGCGACCCTTAAGGTGCTTCTGGCTGCCACCTCTGCATAGGGGTATACGCTGGTATGTCAGTGGTGGCCTAGGAGAAGATGGTTGGCCACTTTTTTAAGGCCTGGATTACTTGTCCCCTGTGGTGCGCGAACTTCGGCTTCATGTGACTTACTGCTGTTTTTGTCAACATTCATGGGCAAGCCATTACAACCAGTGCACAGGTATGAGATGTCACATCTGTCATGGAAGATGGCCTTCTTGGTGTCCATCATGTTATCCAGAAGGATTCGTGAGCTCAAGGTGCCCTTAATAGAGTCTTCTTACCTGGTCTTCCACAAGGACAAGGTCATCCTTTGCCCCCACACAGAGTTCTTTCCAAAGGTTGTGTTGGAGTTTTACCTTAATCTGGTGATTAACTTACTGGTATACCTTACCAACACGACCTTAGAGGCCGATCAAAGGCTCCATACCCTGGACCTGGAATGCAGGGTGAGGTTTGCCAGCTGTTTGTGTCATACGCTAAAACCATGCCTGGCAAACCAGCAGCAAAGTGGACAGTTGCTAGGTGGATTAAATCCTGCATCAATCTCTGCTATAGGTTGGCTAGTAGGGAGTCACACAAGAGGATTAAGTCTCATTCCACCAACTATACTGCTGCGTCGGTGGCTGCTTCTAGGGCTATCCCCAGTGCAGAGATATGCAGGGATGCAACCTGGAGTGAAGTGCACACCCTGCTCTCCCATTACAGCACTGACATCATAAGCTGTCAGGATGCTGCTTTTGGGACCTCGGTCCTCCAGTCTCTGCTCGCCAAATAGGGGTGCACATCCATCCTCCTCCTCCTCCTGGAGGAGGGCTAGGAGTCTGCCAGAGTGTGAATAGTGACCTGTATCCACATTGTTAGAAATATAGGTTACTCATCTGTAACCATAGTTCTACTAGTGGTATGCAGTTCATATCCACAGTCCATCTGATCTCCACTGACAAGTGTCTCCTGGATCCATGCTTCCAGCTTGCAAATGGTCTGACATCACGGTGTGGAGTTGGAGGATATAACACCTGGGTAGTGGGAGGAGTTTAGCATGAAGACTTTGGATGACTCAGCTGTCTCCAGCAGAACTGCCAGGGTGTGGATATGAACTGTGTACCATTAGAAGAACTATGGTTACAGGTAAATAACCTTTATTTATCTCCTATCTTAATCTGGTGTCCCACCTGTAGAGCCTCCTGCGGACTGTGGAGTATCTGTGGACACCCTGAAGATTCTCCTAAAGCAGATTGATTGATTGATAAAAATGTTTTTTTTATACAGGAACAAGTGTTAGGGAAAAATCGGTATTTTCAACAAAAAATGCCCTGTACAATCCACGCACAATACAGACATTTACATAAAACAATGTTACACAATGTTAAATTAATTCCGTTATTCTCAAGCGTAGCAGTTACAAGAAGTACATAAAGATTTCCGTAATGCAGTCTGAAATTCATGTATAGAATTTTTTGCCTTCAATTCAGTAGATACCAAACTCCAAGACTTGGCCATACTCATTTGTAGTGTGGCATCACCAAACCTATTATAAACCCACGGATATGGTAAACTTAAGGCATTCGACCTCAGTGTATACTTTTTATCACTAGGTATCGCAATTGTCACCAAGTGACAAAGGGGGTGGGTGACTTTAGATTTCAATAGCTTATATCACCAAGGTTAGCCAACTGAATTGTCTCTTCTTGGGCCCTAACCAATTTAAGGCCAGGTAAACCGTTCCATGGTGGGTACTGAATTTACCTAAATTTACAAATCTAGCCAGTTCATAATAGGTTAGGTCTATTTTCTTTATAGATGTTTTTGTTGCATTTCTATATATTATTCCAACATACTCCAATACTGGAATTAACAACTGCTGGGTTATTTTTAAGGCAAGTAGAAACTCTTCTTAATGCAACAAGCTTCTGATTAGTTTTCTTGACCACTGAATTAATATGTTCAGCATATGATGACTTACGTCTCAATCCCCAAATATTTATAACATGTTACATTTACTACTTGAAACCCACTGCTAAATTGAATATTCAAATTCCTATCCAGTACATATTTTGTTCCAGTAGAAAAGTGAATACATTGTGTTCTAGGATCGTGGATATGTTGTTCTATCCACCGTTTGGCATGTCCTTTTCCTTTAAGATTCTTGCCAGAAAGTCTTTAAGCTGGCTCCTCCTACCCATCCAGGTGGTATATGCGTCGGCTCCGCCCCTTGACGCCAGATTTTCCTTTCTGCTGGAAGATTCAGGTTCCCTCTGTACTGCTCACGTGTTATTGTAGGCCTGGTGCTTACATCTACAGATTTACTCAAACTCCGACTCATTAGAGTTTCTACCAATCGCTTTGCGATCTCGACCGAGATAGAAAGCAAGTCCTCACCCGGTTTCCGCTGCTGCCCGTGCAGGCAAAAGATGTCTCGCACCGACCCGCATGCCTTATACATGTACTGCCTGGGTCTCAGTCATGACACCCAGGCCTGCAAAATGTGTCCCGCTCTTCACCAAACATCTTGGATGATCGTCTCGTACAACCGCAAGTGGGCAGACCGGAGAAACGAAATCTGCCAGTCAAATCCAAGGAAGCCCATTGGGTGATCTCCGCGGCTGTGGGGTTCGCTGAGCAGCTCGAACAGATGAAGACCTTCCAAGAGGAGGCAGCTCGGGCCACGGATCGGTCCTCTTCCATGTCCATCTTCGTCCCGCTCAGTCTGGGCTCCACCTTCTCAGGCTCCTTTCAGGAGTTGTGCCAGTCCCTCCTCCCTACCAAGAGGGAGGGAGGGACCCTCGGGTGCTAATGTCTCTCGGTCTCGTAAAAAGGACAAGGAACCTAGGGAAACTTTGTCTCACCAACGACGTTCCTGGGACCGTGAGAGATCTCGGTCCCAGGAATCTGCTGTCTCGACTGCTGGCTTCACAGTACCCCCGTCAGGCCAGCCAACTAAGAGACAGGACGATGATCTGGTTGAGGTTATTCTCAACCCCGTTGACCTGTCGTCACTCGATGAGGCCAGCAACTCCTTATTCAGGACCCCGGTCCTGTCTGATCCCACCGAGGAGGAGACCCAGCCCTCTGGGAATCCTCTCGTGGTCCTGGTCCCTGACCAAGAAGAGCCGTGGTTCTCCCCAGCTCCTTCCAAATGACCCCGTTGATTCCCCCGACAGTCCAAGTCGAGGTCTCGGATACCTTCGACTGACAGGCTGAAGAAGGTGCATAAGTGCTCTAAGAAGCACCGCCACTGCCACTCTTCCTCGTCCTCCTTGGATGAGAAGAGGCTTTGACAGAAACTCGGTCAATGCTATGAGGATTTATTGTGGCAGCATCTGATTATGTCCGATCAGAAGTCGGCCCCGGCTTCTACTCCAGCCATTACTTGGCTGTCATCCTCTAGGCCAATGTTGACTCCTCAGGAGCCGGTCCGTGCCATTCCTCTGCCTGTGGAGCCAGTCAAGACCATTCCGGCTCTGCCGATACCTGCCTCTCCACTGATCTTGGTGGAGCTGCCACCTAAGCAGTCTCCCTCAGGGTCTCCTTCTAAGGAGTCTCAGCCCATTCTAGGCCTCCCACACAGGCTTTCCATCACCCTCACTCCCGACCTTCCTAGGTGGGTGGGGAGCGACTCCGGTGGCCAGCCGATCTATCTTGACTCCTCGGAGTCTGAGGACTCTGACCTACATTCTCGCCCCCAGACGAGGAATCTGTTGGGAGTCTCTCAACGGAGGAGCGCCCCCCTTCCTTCATGGGCATTCTCCATCTCATCTCCGAATCCACAGGGATGCCCTTAGAACCCGTTCAGAAACAGGCCAAATACCCCTTCGATGACAATCTCAAATGAGGGGATTCACTGACGGAGGCCTTCCCAGTGGCTGCAGCCATTGTTGGTCCGTCCTTGGAGCTGTGGCAGCACCCTGTCTCCTACCCTGCACCTTCAGCCCGAATGGCCCGCAAGTACACTGTGCCCATCAGGTCCCTCTCAGGATTCACAGAGCACCCCTCTGCAGAGGGATTGGTGACTGAGTCTGTGTTCAGGCATTTGGGTAATTCGGGAGACACCGATAGACCCCTAGACAAAGAGTCCAAAAAATTGGACCATTCTGCCCGGAAAGTCTATGCCGCCTCTTCACTGGGCCTTCGTCAGGCAAGCTCAACTGTCATCATGGCGCACTTCTCCCATGCCCTCCTGAGCTCTCTCAATGAGGTTTTACCTCACTTCCCCACAGACCTCCAGACCAAGATCAAGCAGGTCCAGGACCAGGGATGGGCTGTTGCAAAACAGCGACTCCAGACGGCCTTGGACCTCAGGGACTCCTGCGCCCGCTTGGTTGTGACCACTTTTGCCATGCACTGCATAGCTTGGTTGCAAGTCTCCACCTTCATGGGGGACACCCAGCACAAGCTAACAGATGTCCCTTTCCTGGGTACCAAACTTTTCGGCCCAGGTGTGGACGGTCATCTCCAACACACTGAAAAGTCCAGTGCCACCTTGGACTCTGTGACCTCTGCTCTGAAGGAATCCCAGGGTTCCAAAAAGCAGAAGAAGAAGCCTTTTTGGCATTTTTCCCCTGTGGCCAAGCAGCCCCATTTTCAATCGGGGCAGCAACAGCAGGCTCAACCTTGGTGGCCTCGGCCCAAGTCTGGGCCCCTGGCGGCCTGTAAACCCGGAGGACGGGGTTCAGGTGGTCCCCAAGCCAGACCCTCTTCCTCCAAGCCTGCCCAGTGACGAGATGGGGTGGCCATGCCCATACCTGTCACACTAGCCTTGGGTCCTCTCGTGGGGGGCCGGCTCCACTACTTCCTTTCCACCTGGTCCGCTGCTACAATGGACAAGTGGGTTCTAGAAGTGGTCAGCCAGGAACTGCCTCTGGATTTCGAGCAGTACCTGCCAAGCTGAGCCCGTGCTCCATGGGAAGAAATGGTGTCCGTACATACTGAGTCGGCTCTCCAAGACGACATCACCCAACGTCTCCACAAGGAAGTGGTGACCAGAGTCATGGACCCCTGCTGTCAACCCAGGGTTCATTTCCAGGTACTTCCTGCTTTTGAAATAGATGGAGGGCTGACGCCCCATTCTAGATCTGCATGACCTGAACCAATTTCTCAGATCTCGCACATTCAGGATGGTAACTCTGTCCCAGATCATACCATCTCTTGAACATAACATGTGATTTTGCTCTCTGAATCTCCAGAATGCATTCTTTCACGTCCTGATCCAGCCATCTCACCAGAAGTTCCTTCGCTTTCGAGCAGAGGGAACCCTCTTCGAGTTCTGAGCCATGCCGGTCGGCCTGTCATTGGCCCCCTGCGTTTTCAAATGCATTGCGGTGATGGCGGCCCATTTTCAGTGTCAGGGGGTCAGGATGTATCCCTACCTTGATGACTGGCTCATAGTGGATTCCTCCAGACAAGAGGTGAAGAGGTCCAGGGATCTGGCCCTCCAGACCTGCATCGATCTTGGTCTCCTGGTCAATGAGACCAAGTCAGAACTCGTACCTTCACAGGTCATCTGCTTCATCGGGGCAGAGCTCAACTCTTGCCGAGCCAGAGCCAGACTCCTGATGGACAGGGTGGAGGTTCTGTCCTCCTTTGCCCAATCATTTCTGGTTGAGCTATTGCACCCTACCCGGGACTTCCTGCACCTTCTGGATTACATGGCAGCCTGCTCCACCGTGGTCTGATGGACCTGGTGGCATATGCACCCCCTTCAATGGGAGCTGGCCTCAGTGACATGGTCATTTTGACCAGCTGGTCACGGTGACCCAGAAGATGTGGGAAGCTCTCCAATGGTGGGCCATCCCAGCACATTTGCAGGAAGGGATCCTGTTTGTCCATCCCAAGCCGATGGTCATTCTTATGACTGATGCCTCTCTCACATGCTGGGGTGCCCACATGGGAAATAACAAGAGTCCACGGGCTCTGGACCCCCAAGGAATCCCAATGTCATATCAACCTGCTGGAGCTCAGAGCAGTCCAACTGGCTCTGTTAGCATTCACTCAGCTCCTTCGGGGTCAAGTGGTGCAAGTCCAGATGGACAATACCACGACCATGTACTATCTCAACAAGCAGGGCAGCATGCATTCCCAGCCTCTGTGCAGGGAAGCACTCCGCATCTGGACTCTCATGTGCCGACTGGAGGCAGATCTCCTAGCCATGCACGTGGCATGAGCCTCTAACCAACTGGCAGACGCTCTCAGCCGTGTGGGCGAGGCGTCCCACAAGTGGTCTCTCCATCCAGAGGTAGTACACAACCTGTTCTCCCACTGGGGCAAACCTCAAGTGGATCTCTTCGCCTCCAAGGAGAATACAAAGCTGAGACTATTTCATGCCTGCCCCCCTCAGCAGGGGGATGCCTTCTTGAGGCAGTGGACCCCAGGCCTCTTCTGTGCCTTCCCTCCACTTCCCTTGGTTCACAAGGTGATCCTCAAGGTCAGGAGGGACAAGGCTGAGGTGATTCTGGTAGCCCCAGACTGGCTTTGCCAGTTCTGGTATCCAGATCTCCTCAGTCTCTGCTCCAGGCCTCCACTGGCGTCTTCCTGTATGCCCAGACCTGATATCAGTCAAGCAGGGGAAGATATTCCATCCAGACCTTCAATCCCTGCACCTGACAGCCTGGTTCCTGAGCGGGTAGAGTTCCAGGTTTTGGGTCTGTCTGAGAATGTACTCACAGCTGTGGAAGTATCCAGAAAGGAGTCGACCAGGAGGTGCTACGCCTTAAAATGGAAAAGATTTTCCATTTGGTGTCAGGGCAAGGTCTTGGACCCTTTGTCCTGTCCAATGGCTAGTATCCTCAACCACTTTTGGTCTCTGTCCAAGGGGGGGTCTTCAGTCCACAACCCTTAAGGTGCACCTGGCAGCCATCTCTGCTTATCGGGCGTGGGCCAGTCAGCAGACGGTGGCACCGGAGAAGGTGGTTTGATGCTTCTTCAAAGGCCTCAACTATATTTCCCCTCTGGTGCGTGAACCACCCACCACCGTGGGATCTACTTCTGGTTTTGGCAAAGCTCATGGGCAAGCCATTTGAACCAATGCACAGGTGTGAGATGTCACATCTGTTGTGGATGACCCCATTATTGGTGGCTATCATGTCAGCCAGAAGGACTGGGGAACTACAGGTGCTCTCTGTTGAGTCTCCCTATGTGGTCTTCCACAGGTGCAAGATTGTCCTGCGCCCCCATCCGAAATTCCTTCCAAATGTGGTGTCAGAGTTTCACCTTAACCAGGTTCTGACTTTGCTAATGTACTACCCCAATTACACCTCAGAGGCCGAGTACAGGCTCCATACCTTGGACCTGAGACGAGCGCTTTCTTACTATAAGGAGCGGACAGCTGAAGTTCGGGGAGAGGTTTGTTAGCTGTTTGTCACGTACGCTGAAGCCGCACCTGGCAGGCCTGCAGCAAAGTGGACAGTTGGCAGATGGATAACATCCTGCATTGATCTCTGCTACCGGTTGGTGGGCAAGAAGCCTCCCATAGGGATACTGTTGTGTCAGTGGCTCCTTCCAGGGACATCCCTATCCAGGAAATCTGCAGGGCTTCTACCTGGAAGTCAGCAAACACCTTCATTAGCCACTACCACATCAACCTAGAGTCACGCCAGGATGCTGGTTTAGGGGCCTCAGTTCTCCAATCTCTGTTCCCCAAGTAAGTATTGAGAGGGTATGCGCCTTGCCTCCCTCCTTCCGGAGAACTGCTAGGAGTCTGACAAACAGTGTGGATAGAACAACATATCCACAATCCTAGAAAAACAGGTTACTCACCTATAACAGTAGTTCTAGGAGTGGTATATGTTGTTCATCCACATGGACCCACCAACCTCCCGGCTCATCGCAGAACCTAAGCTTCCAGCGGGCAAGATCTGGTGTCAAGAAAGGGAGCCGAGGTATATACCACCTAGGTGGGTGGGAAGAGCCAGCTTAAAGACCTTCCGGATAGAATCGTAAAGGGAAAGGACATGCCAAACAGTGTGGATGAACAACATATACCACTCCTAGAACTACTATTACAGGTGAGTAACCTCTTTTTCTAGGAGCGTGGATATGTTGTTCATCCACACTGTTTGGCATGTCCTTTTCCCCTTTAAATGTTGCCGGAAGTCTTCAGACTGGCTCCTTCCACCCACCCGGGTGGTATATACCTCGGCTTCGCCCCATGATGCCAGATCTTCCTTTCCGCTGGAAGATACAAGTTCCCTCGTGCTCTCAGCAATTCATAGGCCCTGGCTTTTAAATTGTTGGTTTTACCGAAAATCGAACTCGATCGAGTTAGCGATCGCGCTTTCATCGCATATACTATGGAGGAAAAATCTTCCCCAGGATTTCACCGGTGCCCTTGCAGCCAGAAGATGTCACACACCGATCCCCACCTCATGTGCATTTACTGCCTAGGTGTCGGACATGACACCTCGTCATGCGGTTTTTGCTTGGCCTTCCATCCCAATGTCCTAGACAACCACAAGGCACGTTTGAAGCTGGGGAGACCGGAAAAAAGAAACCCGCCAGTGAAATAGAAGGAGGCAAGGTAAGGTGGGTGGTTTCCGTGGCTGCGGGCTCTGCCGAACAGCTGGAACAGATGAAGGCATTCGAGGAGGAAGCAGCTCGCGCTTTGCCAATCGAAGCTTCTTCATTCCACTGATCCTAGGCTCTACTTTTACGGGTTCCTTGAAGGAGTTGTGCCAGTCTCTCCCCACTTGGGGTGAGGCGCCCTTGGGCTCACACTCCTCCCACCCTTGGAAGAGGGAGAAGGATCCGTTGTCTTCGTCTCGACAGAGACACTCTTGGCACCGGGACAGGTCCGAGTCCCAAGAACACGCGACCTTGATCTCGGTCGAGATCACATCCTTGGCCGCTGGCTTTTCAGACCTTCCATCAGGCCAAGGGACTGAGGAAGTGGCCGATGAGGTCAAAATTATCCGCGACCCGATCGACCCTTTGTCGCGGCTGTGCCCGACGACTCTTTGGAGTGGACTCCGGTTCTGGTCTTTCCAGATGAGGAGACCCAGCCTGCTGGTGTTCCCATCAAGGACCCAGACCCTCGGGGTCTCCCGATCGACCGAGTCAAAAAAGAAGTGACGCCACAGGTCCTCATCCTCCTCGGATGAAGAGAGTCTCCGGCAGAAACTCCATCGGCGCTATGAAGACCTTATGTGGCAGCAGCTGATCTTGAGCAGGCAGAAGCCGGCTCTGCCGCCTACCCCAGCCATCACTTGGCTCTCACCTCCTAGGCCAAAGCCGACCCCTCCAGAACTGAAGCCATCGGTTCCTCCGCCCGTGGGGCCAGCTCGTCTCCCGGTTAGGCCTATTCCGGTCTCTCCACCGATTCTGGTGGAACCACCGCCTATGCAGCCCGAGGGAGGGGCACCCTCAAAAGAGGACCGACAAGGCACCGGGCTTTCGCAATGTCTGTCGATTACAGTCACCATGGACCGCCCTCGGCATATCGAGTGTGACTTATGCAGTAGACCACTGTGTAGCAGGGCTGATGTTCAGGATACAAGTTGCAGGCAGACAACTTAATTAGTGCATAAAAAATGCCAGGTTGGCATTTATCATTTTATTATATTTTGTCATAAAATGATCATCATTCATAACAGAAAATAAGAAAATTGTCATTAGTTCAATAACATCAGTGCTTTCTAGGGTGTAGACACATGCTTTCTCATCTTAAGGTCTTACACCTCGCACAGCCAGCTCTGGACTGACACCATATCTTCCTGTATCTCCTGAGGTCTCTTGAGCTATCTCTTTTACAACCCTAGTCATTACGTCATAATTCTAGGTGTGTTCCTATTGGCCGTGACATCAGCAGCCTCCAAACATATAAAAAGGGTCAGTGTCAGGCCTGCCAGCCCTATAGAAACACCTATGCTGCACGGCTCCCCACAGGTAATTACTTCTACATTTTTAATCAATTCCCATGGTTCTACAGGCATCTCAGTTGGCTAAGCATAGGAAGAAAGAAAGCACAGGGAAACGCTACCTGTCTTCTTTCTCCTGCCAGCTTAGGAGAATTGTGAATCTTCTGTTTAAAGAATAAATGATTTTATTGCAAACACAAAGACCCAGACAACTTTATTTAAAGGTTTTCTAAAGTGCATACTTTTGTATCTTGAACTTAGCCACAGGGCTCTGTGCTCAATCTCTTTTATGTGCCCCTGCTACTTCCTCTCTTTTTCTTTTGTTGTCCTGATGGCTGAAATGTCAAGCCGCCAGGTCATCTTTCGTTTCGGCCCTATTTCTGACCCTTTACCCCCTGTGCTTATTTGTTTCACACACAGACCCAGGCACAACATCTCTGGACTGCCCAAAGCATCATTAACTTTAATTGCCACTTTTCTGACAGTCTAAAAGTCTTTGTTTTTCTTATGACACTACACGGCTTTCTTTTCTCTGCCCGTAGTGTCACTAACTGACTCAGCTTCCTTTCAATCTCCCTTCAAACTGCACATTAGCTTGGGAGTGCTTCGGAGCATAGCCTTCTTGCTCCGAAGCAGGATTCTTATTTTAACTTTGTAATAGAGGGAGCATTCTGCTCCATTAAAGACTGTATTCATGAGTCTGACCTTTGCGACTAGGGGAAACGATGCTGCCGTATGCAAGAAGCTGTTTTCTGCTTCTAGCACTTGGTCGTGCTTGTAGCAGGTCCGTATTAAACACTTACCCATACCAGAGAAAGGGAGCGAGAAAGAGCCAGGAGCAAACATGCTCCTGTCTTACTTAAGCACCAGTTTTCTCTTCTCCCCTCCCTTGTGGGGCTTTCTATCTATAAAGAGAGTTTCTTTTTATTTTTTCATTATTCGTTCTAAGCCTGAATTTAAATTCGGCAGGGAGCGGCGGCTGAAAAGACTGAACTTGAACCAAGCCAGCTGCTCGCTCCTGCCTGTGACATATCCCACTGAAACAAGCATACCACAGCTTTCTCAGAGAGCTGTGTTACCTAAACTGCTTTTTTTTTTTTTTCAGACCAGCTAGTTTTTATAAAGGAGAAGACAGACTTTATCTACGGTGGAGCGGGAAAAGTACATATTAATGTTACTGCTCCATTTCTGTCTCGCTCCTCCAAGAATATATTTTTAAACACAGAAAAGCAAGGGTCGAAAGCAGCTAGTTTTCTGTCATTACTGCTGGCTCTCATACCTTCGTGGATATATTTTAATTCTCTACATCCACAAAAACATATTTCTAATAAGCATGAACTAGAAGTGCTTTACTTCAAACACCCTGACTAAACAAAATCATGAGACCCATATTTTATTTGGTAAAGCATGCTACAGGCGCTTTCACTTTTGCAGAGAGGATCCCTATAGCCCACTCATTAATTTCTATTTGGGAAACCATCCTATCATGTCTTAACATGATGCTCCTTTATTTATTTACTGCACTATACTTTATTTTTCAGCACTTTTAATATGTTAACTGCTTTTAAAGCACTAAAGTGCCCTTTTCCCCCCAAGCCTATCAATACAGTCTAGATCTAAGTAGGGGGGGTTAGGAATATCAGAGTCCTACTCATGACAGGGTCACCCTGTCACACGCTGTATCACAATTCTTCAGACTCGGACATCACTAGACTGCACTCACATCCCCGGGATGATGAGTCGTCAGTTGGCACAGGGATAGAGGAAGGCCCTTCCTCTTTCCAGGGCATTCTCTGCCTCATCTCTGATTCCACCGGAATGCCCCTGAGGCCCATTCAGAAAAAGGCGGAGTACACTCTCACTGACATACTCAAGAGAGGGGATACCCCAACAGAGGCTTTTCCAATGGCCGAGGCCATTGTTGGCCCAGCCCTTGAACTTTGGCAGCGTCCTGCCTCCTGCCCAACACCATTTGCCCACATAGCCCGCAAGTACGCGGTGACCATGGGGTCCCTTGTGGGTTTCACAGAGCACCCTTTGGCCGAGAGCCTGGTGACCACCTCTGTGTTCAGGCATACTGGCAGTTCGGTCGACACTGACCGACCACCAGGCAAAGAGTCCAAAAATATGGACCACTTTGCCTGTAAGGTCTATGCGGCCTCTTCTCTGGGCCTTCGTCAGGCCAGCTCAGCTGTCAATATGGCACACTTCTCTCATGCCCTTCTTGGGTCATTAGACAAGGTTCTCCCTCATCTCCCAGCGGACATGCAGAGCACGGTCAAGCAGGTCCATGACCAGGCCTGTGCTGTTGCCAAACAGCACCTCCAGATGGCCTTGGACATCGGGGATTCTTGTGCCTGCTCGCTGGCAGCCGCAGTGGCCTCTCGCCACAGGGCTTGGCTGAGGCTTTCCTCCTTTCCGGCGGATACTCAGCATAAGCTTGCTGATGTGCCCTTCCTGGGTACCGACTTGTTCGGTCCAGGAGTGGCTGGTCACCTTCAGCGTATAGAGCAGTCCAGTGTCACCTTGGATGCTACTTCTACCAAGGGTTCTTCAGGCAAGAACCAGCAGAAGGGGAAAGAAGAAGCAATTTTGGCACTCTTCCCCTGTGGTCCAGCAGCCCTCCTTTCAAGGAGGACAGCAACATCAGCAACAGCAGCAGGCTCAAGCTTGGCGCCCTTGGCCCAAGCAAGGTCCTCAGCAGCCCCGTAAAGGAGGCCGTGGCTCAGGTCCTGGAGCCTCTTCCTCCTCCTCTAAGCCTGCTCAGTTGCCACCCCTACACCCGTCACGCCAGCTCTGGGTCCTCTCGTGGGGGGTCGGCTCCACCACTTCCTTTCCGCCTGGTTCGCTATCACTTCGGACAGGTGGGTTCTCGAAGTGGTCAGTCAGGGACTGCCTCTAGAATTCGAGCAGTACCCTCCTAGCTGAGCCCGCACCCCTCGAGAGGGAATGGATTTCTGCATGCACCCAGTTAGCTCTTCGAGACGACATAGCTCAGCTCCTCTGCAAGGAGGCAGTAGCTCCAGTGCCTGATCCTCCGACAGACCCAGGCTTTGTCTCCAGGTACTTTCTGGTGCCCAAGTGGACAGGGGGGTTGGCACCCCATCCTAGATCTCCACGACCTGAATCAATATCTCAGGTCTCGCACCTTCCAGATGGTCACTCTGAACCAGATCATACCATCCCTGGAGTGAAGCACGTGATTCTGTTCACTGAATCTACAGGACGTGTTCTTTCATGTCCCAATCCATCCGTCCCATCAGCGATTCTTCCGCTTCAGGGTCAAGGGGACCCTGTACGAGTTCCGAGCCATGCCTTTCAGCCTATCATCGGCCCCACAGATCTTCACCAAATGTATTGCAGTGGTGGTGGTCCACCTTCGGCGTCGAGGAGTCAGAATCTTCCCATATCTCGACGATTGGCTCTTGGCAGGTTCCACCCATCAGGAGGTGGAGAGGGCCAGGGATCGGCCCTCCAAACCTGCTCCCAACTCGGCCTCCTGATCAGCGAGGCCAAATTGGAACTCGTGCCTTCTCAGGTGATGGGCTTCATCAGGGCAGAGCTCGACTCTTGTCAAGCCACAGCTTGGCTCCCAGCGGACAGGGCGGAGGTTCTCTCCTCCTCCTTTGCCCGATCATTTCTGGTTGGGCATTTTCACCCTGCCCGGGACTTTCTGCGCCTTCTGGGTTACATGGCGGCATGCACCTCGGTGGTCCATTGGGCCCAGTGGCACATGTGGCCCCTCCAGTGGGAGCTGGCCGGCCAGTGGACTCAGTGATATGGTCATTTTGACCAGCTGCTCACTGTAACCCAGAAGATGTGGGCCGCTCTCCAATGGTGGACCGTCCCAGACCGTTTGCAGGAAGGGATCCCGTTTGTCTGCCCCAAGCCGACGGTCGTCCTTACAACCGATGTCTCTCTCGTGGGCTGGGGAGTCTACATGGGAGACAGCAGGGCCCACGGGTTCTGGACTCCCGAGGAGTCCTGATGCCACATTAACCTGTTGGAGCTCAGACAGTCAGACTGGCCCTGTCAGCTTTCGCTCCTCAACTCCGGGGTCAAGTGGTTCAAGTCCAGACGGACAATACCACTACCATGTACTGCCTCAACAAGCAGGGCGGCACGCACTCCCATCTGCTGTGCAAGGAGGCGCTCCGCATCTGGACCCTCGTGAGCCGGTTGGAGGCGGATCTCTTAGCCATCCATGTGGCAGGAGTCTCGAACCAACTGGCAGATGCTCTCAGCCGCATAGGCCAGACATCCCACGAGTGGTCTCTCCATCCAGAGGTAGCTTATAACCTGTTCTCCCATTGGGGCAAACCAATGGTGGACCTGTTTGCCTCCAGGGAAAGCAACAAGCTGAGGCTGTATCATGCACGCCCCCCCCTCAGCAGGGCTCGCTGCAGAGGGATGCCTTCTCGAGGCCATAGACCCCAGGCCTCCTCTACGCCTTCCCTCCATTTCTCTTGATCCACAAGGTGTTACTTAAGGTGAGGAGGGACAAGGCGAAGGTGATTCTGGTAGCCCCAGATTGGCCGTGACAGTTCTGGTACCCAGATCTCCTCAGCCTCAGCTGCAGGGCCCCGGGGCGGCTTTGTACACGCCTGGACCTGATATCTCTAAACCAGGAGAAGGTACTCCATCCGGACCTTCAATCTCTGCACCTCACAGCCTGGTACTTGAGCGGCTAGAGTTCCAGGCTTTGGGTCTTTCCGAAGATGTCTACACTGTAGTGGAGGCATCTCGAAAGGAACTGACCAGGAAATGTTACGCCTTCAAATGGAAAAGGTTTTCCATTTGGTGACAGGGTAAGAGTCTGGATCCCTTATCCTGTCCTGTCCTGTGGTTAACATTCTCGACTACCTTTGGTCACTCTCCAAAGGGGGTCTACGGTCACCGACCCTTAGGGTGTATCTGGCAGCCATTTCTGTTTACCGGGCATGGCCCAGTCAGCTGACAGTGGCGCAAGAGACAGTGGTCGGGCACTTCTTCAAAGGCCTGGATCACATATCCCCTCCGGTGTGTTAACCTCTGCTTCCATGGGATCTGTTGCTGGTTTTGGCAAAGCTCATGGGCAAGCCATTTGAACCCATGCACAAGTGTGAGCTCTCACACTTGTCGTGGAAGACGGCCTTCCTGGTGGCTATCACGTCAGCCAGAAGGACAGGGGACCTCAAGGTGCTTTCGGTGGACTCCCCTTACCTGGTCTTTCATAGGGACAAAGTTGTCCTGCGCCCCCACCCGAAATTCCTTCCAAAGGTGGTGTCAGAGTTTCACCTGAACCAGGTGTTGACTCTGCTGGTTTACTACCCTAATTACACCTTGGACACCGAGTACAGGTTCCATACCTTGGACCCGAGACGTGCTCTCTCCTACTACAAGGTGAGGACGGCGGAAATTCATGGAGAGGTTTGCTAGCTGTTTGTCACCTACGCTGAAGCCACTTCTGGCAGACCTGCAGCCAAACGGACCATAGCAAGATGGATCACATCATGCCTAGGTCTGTGCTATAAGTTGGCGGGCAAGGAGCCTCCCAGAGAGATAAGAGCTCATTCTACCCGCCATACTGCTGCATCGGTGGCTGCTTCCAGGGACATCCCTATTCAGGAAATCTGTCGGGCTGCTACCTGGAAGTCAGCAAACACCTTCATTACCCACTATCACATCGACCTTGAATCATGCCAGGGTGCTGGTTTTAGGGCCTCGGTTCTCCAATCTCTGTTTCCTAAATAGGGGGATTGCACCTTGCCTCCCTCCTCCTGGAGAACTGCTTGGAGTCTGCTAGAGAGTGTGGATGAACAACATATCCACGCTCCTAGACGAACAGGTTACTCTCCTGTAACAGTAGTTCTAGGAGTGGTATATGTTGTTCATCCACACGCACCCACCCGACCTCCCCGGCTTTAGGCGCACCACCTTGCTTCCAGCGGGCTAAGATCTGGCGTCATGAGGTGGAGCCGAGGTATTTACCACCCGGGTTGGTGGGAGGAGCCAGCTTGAAGACTTTCTGGCCAGATTTAAAGGGGAAAGGGACATGCCAGAGAGTGTGGATGAACAACATATACCACTCCTAGAACTACTGTTACAGGTGAGTAACCTGTTCTTATTGTAGGTGCCACAATATCTGTTCCCAGCTTCAAAAATCCTACCGCCACACCATCCACCCACCCACCCGGCCTTGTTAACCTTCAGACAGTTCAATTCCTTTTCAACTTTCTTAATCACCTTAAACCTAAACTGTGATCTGGAAATATCTCCATTATCCTCTTTGCTCTCCATCTCAAAATTATCTATAATTTCTTGCAAATAAATAGCAAGACTTCTGATCTCAGGACTATCCAGTCCTAGGTCAGGTAAATCTGTAAAATATCTGTTTAATACATCTACCACTTTTGATTGATCACCCATTACTATATTGTCTTCAACCAAATGTATTGGTGCCCTTGAACTAACAGGACTTTGCAGCTGTTTTACATGTTCCCAAAATCTTCTGGGTTCCTTTGTCGGATCAATATTAGTCCTATAAAATGGAGTTTTTGCTAACTGTATTGTTTCTATACATTTTTTTTGCCATTTTTTAAATATATTCCAGTTCTCTATTTTTTTTCATTTTCCTCGCTTTTTCTCCATAAACGATTCTTGATCCTTATACAGATGCTGCTCTCCTGCCCTGTGTCAGTCACACGATGGGACATGAGCATGATAGGATAATGCTGGGTGTTATTCCTTTATTCTGCTTCCTGGTGGCTCCTGATTGCTTGTCCCCACTAAGTCTCTTTTAGCTTCACCTCAATCACACTCCTAATTCACAGGGCTTAGGCCGGCCCGGTGGCGCTGAGGGTTGAGGTGCTGGACGCCACATCTCATGCCATGCCAGTGACCCGGGTTCAGGAACGGACCTGGTCATCGGGGTTAGTAGGAGGGAGGGATTGAGCATCTGAAGACTGCCTCCCTTCCCCAGGAGGGATTGGGACTTGCACCACTCCTGTGCGGCTCCTGGTGGAGATTGGGAGCAGCATCAGGATTCTGCAGTACCACACCTGGGGAGGGAGCGGTGGACATCGGGTACACATCATTGCATATTCGTGCTCGGGGGACCATTAAGGAAAAACCTCACTGGATCAGGGAGGTGACAAGGGCTCCAGGGACATCACCCACATCCCCAGTGCCAGGCCATCTCTCTACCAGCCCCGGCTCTCCAACGGACTGACCCTGTAATTTCAGAAATGCCACAAGGTAAGATCGGGGGGGGGGGCTGGAAGGTCCTGGTGGGGTCCCAGGGAGAGAGAGGTTTCAGGCGGGGAGTAGAGGTTATTGTTGAGTGGGCACCTCCGAGAGATGCCCTGACCACAAGAGATGAAGAGAATATACAAAAAAAAAAAAAAAAAGAAATTCACAGGGCTTTCTAAATCTACTCACCCCAAAGATTAGGTTCCCCACACTACCTGTTACAAATGTAAAGAAAAGTTTCAAAGTGCCCCAAAACATTGACTAAAAATCTCTTTCCTCCACCTACCTACTTACTTACATTACTACTTTAAGTGTAGAGAGAATATTATAGTGGCGCAGTATTGCCAGTATAGTTATGGTTGAGTAGGCTGTTTAATGTTAAACCCCTAACTTTGCACTTAATAACTTTACCACCGTTCAACGGATTTGCATGAAATTTTGCATTCATGGTCTCAGGGCCAAGGTCTCTTGACTTTTCAAGTAGGGCCAGTGTTAGGAACCTGCGAACCCCGCGGCCGCAGGAGACCCCCGCCGACCCCCCAAATGTATGGGCAGTGGCACAGTTAGCACTTGAAGCAGGTCTGATGCTGGCTTTATTTCCACAAATCCCCGCTGCACTCCTGAGTACCATTGTATATACAAAAATACACACAGCAATTTTACAAAAGCAGCAGGCAGCAGCATTACATGCCTTCCTTCCTTTTGTACGTTTTCGGCTCATCAGCTCACTGTTCATGCTCACTACTCATGCTGCCCACCGCCGCCTGATTTCCTTTCCCTAAAAAGGTAACCGCAAGGTCCACAAACACAAAGAAGTTATTTAAAAGAAAGAACTACAGAGTCCATCCAGATCCACGTCATCATACAGGGGCCCCCGCCGATTTCAGCTGTTCAGAAGTAAACTCATGCTGCTGCTGTTTCTGCCCACTGCCGCCTGCCCAATTTCTGAATCCCCAAACACCGAACCACGCTGTCCACAGACTGCAAGAATGATCTAAGCTTCCACAAGTCCCTCTATTGTGCTGCACATCATGGTGACGTGGGAGGTGCTGTTGGAGCCAATCACAGGGCTCCACTCAGTCCCTTGCTATTATTGTACCTCCTCCCCTTGGACCTGAAAAATTTGGTCCCCACTCAGGTCCGTAATTGTACCATAAAGATGATCTCTCTGGCGCTCTTGGAACCATTCAGCTGAGGACCAGTTCCAGAGCGTTGGAGAGAATTTTGCTGTTGAAACTGCTAGCTTGGAGGAGAGAGAAGACAACTGCCTACTGCATCTAGAAGCCAGCCAGACCTTCCCACCCAGTTCCTGATCTGACTGCTGTTGCTGCCGCCGATACAGCCCTGCTAGTGCTGCTTGCTGTGCTGACTGCTGGGAAAATTTGTAAATCCTTTATTTCTTTTAAGAAATAACTTTCAGCAGCAGCTGGTCAGAAGCCTGCAAATCCAGATCAGCTCACTGTAAACTAATTGTGGCCAGATTTGAGGAGACTGAAACCCAGAGGAAGAGGAGATTATACCCCCACCCAGAGACTGGGTTTTCTTAGGTATATTTTATATATGCTTGTGCTAAATGCTAAAACTAATACAATTAAGGATAGTTGGGAGATGAGATGAGATGAGATGAGATGGCTGCTACTGTTAAAGTCAAGACTCGAGGGGAATGCGTAGACAGCAGCAGAACTAAAAAAAGTATATGCTTGCTTTAGGTGAGGTTACTGTGTGACAATGGAGATCAGGGTTTTGCCGTTTTTTTTTTTTTTATGTAGGTACTGAGATGGGCTAAGGATGAGGTAGTCTGGACTGGGCCATAATTTGGACTGAAAATGAATGTTTGTTTAGAATAGCCTCATGTTTCATGACTGACAGCAGCACACACATGATTACACACTCACTCAGTTACTGACTGTGTCATGAGTATCTGTTGTCAGTCAGAGGCTCAATTCTAAACATTTATTTATTTTCAGTCCAAATCATGTCAAGTTACATATATAATATAGTATGCTAGTATACTACTCGAGAGGAGACTGCAGAGAGCAGCAACAGCAGTAAAGCCTTTTAATCAATAAACAGTCTTTAGCTAAACAGTGAGTGCGGACTTTTTGCAATTGATTTTATAGAGCAGCAGCAAGATTACTGGGGGGGGGGCCCAGCCCTGTCGGGGGGGGCCCCGGCCCTGTCTGTGGAGCAACAGTCATAGAGTTTGCTGGAGGCCCCCAAAGTCCTAAACTGGCCCTGTTTTCAAGTTCCATTCTGGTCGGATGTGTAGATTCCTAGATCCAGATAGCAAAAAAGTAAAGCAATCGGCGGGGGGGGGGGGTTACCATTTTTGGGTCATCACCTGGTGCCCAGACAGTTCGGAATTTTGCTCAGGGTAGAAAGGGTATGAGCTACAGTGGTGCCTTTCGCTGGTTTGGTGAAAAAGATATGAATCCGTTCCAGGGTTATAAGGTTTTGACACTTCGGTTCAGAGCATGCTCTGTATGGTCTTTGGGATAGCTGTTTCATAAAAAAAAAAAAGAATTTGGCTCCTACGAAAAAAGAGTCTGTTTCATATGAGGATAATCTTTTTTTGTGATTTTTTTTATATGACCACCATCTTGTTTCTGTTATTTTTTTTCCAAAAATGTATTTTAAAAAGCCATAAAAATGATGTCCTGCAGAAACACCAATACATGCACCTTGCTTATCAGAACCTCCTTAGGTGGATTCTGCAGTTAGTTTTTCCAAAAATCACCTAGAAATGCATTTTTAACACATTTAAAAAAATATTTTTTCATGACCCAGATTTCTTTTTTCATATGGCCACACGAAAAAAGAATAGGACCATTCGAAAAAGGAAGCCCTTCATACAAAAAAATAATTCTTGGCTTTTTTTCACATTCTTTTTTGGTATGAAGCAATCTTTTTTCACATGAACAACATAACCTCACAAAAAAGATCTCTTCATTTAAAAAAAGAATTTGGACTTAGTGTTTTTTTTTCATATTCTTTATTTTTCATATGAAGGAATCTTTTTTCGTATGAACAACACAACCTCACAAAAAAAAGATCCCTTCATATGAAAAAAGAATTTGGACTTAGTTTTTTCCACATTTCAACTTAAACAAGCCAGAACTCTGTCAATATATGCAGTTATAGGGCAATCTGTATATCAAAATGAAGGTATTAATGAGTAAGTACTACAACACTAACACATAATATTGCCCCCAAAAAAAATTTAGGTGCCATAAAAAAAACACAATCATTAAAAAAAGTACAATTTCCATAGGATAACACTGCAACTTTAACAAGCTGTAATTCTGTCAATCTTTGGAGTTAACAGAAAATATGTATATCAATGGAAAGGTCTTGATGACTAGTGTAACACTCAGTCCCTAAGAAATAAGAACTGAAAATGGTCCATCCCACCCCAAAAAAAAATTACAAGGAAGCACATGAATTGCTTTTCTGGAGGAACTGGAATGCAGGGCCTGTAGGGCCCTATGCTTCCACACACACATATGTGGATAAGTTGAGGCACAGAGCTTCCAGAATCACATGGATGTATTCAGGCAGGTCCCAAAGGGAACTGCATGAATGACAATATGATTATACTGTCTCAAAAAAGGAAGGAACTTCATTGCAAAAATCTTCATTAATGCACCAGACAAAAGTAGGGAAATGTGGTGCTAGGTTCCAACCCTAACACTCCACTCCCACCCTGCAGGCAACAAAAAGAAAAAATAAATTGTAGTTTTGGCTGTCCTAAGTCTTGGCAAATCAGGCCTGAGGTCTTCCTTGGGGTTATCAACCCTAACGCTGACCCCATCTTCATTGTCTGCACATCTGAGCTTATTTGTTGATGGAATGGGGGAGTGTTAGGGTTGATAACTCCATGGAAGACCCCAGGCCTGATTTGCCAAGACTCTGGACAGCCAAAACCGTGAAGTTTTTCTTTTTGTTGCTTACAGGGTGGGGGTGGGGTGAGAGGGTTGGAAACACTAACACCATATTTCCCTACTTTTGTCGGTTTAACCCTAATTGATGCATCACGAAGTTTTTTGCAGTGAACATATAGATATACTTATTATAGGAGCACAGTAGCACCCATGTAGTTATGGTTGAGTAGTGTTCAATGTTAAATCCCTAATAAAAGCTTTGGCAGTGTTTGATGAAATTAGCTGAAACTTTGCATGTGTCGTCTAGTAGGCAAGGTCTAAATCTGTGGAAGTTTCATGATGTCAGCTAGTGCGGTTTCTGAGATCTTCATAGGGCATTTTCCTGTAGACGTTTAATTTTTGTTCCTATACTTGACATGGAATTTATTTTTGCTCTCACCTACAACCTACACAGAATGGAATTTTTTCCCCAAAACTTTCAGGTAAGAAGCATGTTGTGTAGGTGCCTTTGGAAGTGCTTACAGACACCTCTTGTCTAAAATAACTAACTCGGGGACAACTTGGTGAGTGGAGAAACTGGAGAGGGGATATCCTCTGGGAGGCAACTTGGGGAGGGGAAAAGTCGACGGCAAAACTTGATATTGCCAATTTGGGGGGGGTGACAGAAATGGGGGAGCAGGGGAACAGACAAACTCTGAAACGGGGACAAACTGGACAGGGAAAAAAACACAAAAAGAAAAAGCACCAGCCAAGATTGAGCCCAGCTCTACCGCACTTTCCAGCTACACACAGGTGACAACTCTAACCACCATGCTACGCTGGGAGCACAGTTTTCAGCTCACAGCAGGTGCACTACATCCAGCAACTAATTGCTATTTTCCTCTTCCCTAAATCGTCGTTCTTTTCTAACCCTCGATATTTTCTCATACTCGTTATTTTGTACTGCTCGCTATTTCCTCAGGTGCTCAAATTGAGTCGCTTAATTTGATTCACCCATATCACTGGAAACCACCTCTAAGCTATACTACCAGCAAAATATTGAGTTGTTTCTATTCTCTTCATGTATCCTTTTCCTTTTCTTCTATACCCTTATTGTAAAAGCCGAGCTGGTGGCCACATTTTTTACTCTGCTGGCTAACAGAACTGAGATAGATGAGGGAGCCAGCAATGATTATTGGCAGGCAGGCAGGCATCGCCATGGAGTGTTACACAGGTGATCTTGGCCAGTAGACATTTTTGGCACCCTAGCCAAATATTTGCTCCTGCGGGATCCTAGGCCTCTACTAATACTGAAGCATGGTAGTCTATGGAGAAGATATTCAGGAAGCTCTTCAGTTATAGCACATATTGTAACTTTTCTTAACTATAGAAACATAGGGACAGATATTCAAAGCTTTGTGCCTAGTGCAAATCCATAGCACTGGATTTGCGCGAGGCTGCAATATTCAAAAAGCCTAATGGCGCCCGGTGCTGTGTTGTAGCACTGGCGGCTAATAAATAATCGTATGCAGGGGGTGGGGATAGGGCGTACCCAGGAATGCCAGCAGCGAGTATATTCAAGAGTAGCCGCATACAGGTAGCATTAGCGTGATTCTGTAGCATGGCGCTAAATATCCTACAAAAAGCTGGTGGTAATGCAGCTCCTCCTCCATGATTCGGACCCCATTGCATGTAATATATTAGACTTCTCCTGATAGTCTAATGGTCTCCTACCCCCCAGCATGAATCCTGACTCCCATTTCCTGTAATACAGTAGTCCTTACCTTGGTAGTCTAGTGCCCCCCACCCCCCAGCACGAATCCCAACCCCATTTCCTGTAATAAATTAGTCCTTTCCTGGTAGTCTAGTGGTCCCCCAGCACGAATCCCAACCCCCGTTTCCTGTAATACATTAGTCCGTTCCCTGGTAGTCCAGTGGTACCCCCAGCATGAATCCCGACCTCCATACAGAATGAAAGAAAGTATTTTTCCCTGGTAGTCTAGTGGTCCTCCCCCCTAGCAGTGATGCCCCTGCACATCAAAACAGCATCCCACGAATAGAGCCAGCGAGCGGCTCAGCCCTCCTCTCACCACCATGGCCAGCCACTGACTGAGGTACGAATGAGCGCTACTGTAATGAATGGGCCCACTGCTCCATGCAGTAGCACCAGGGAAAAATACTTTCTTTTATTCTGTACTGGGTCGGGATTCATGCTGGGGGGGGGGACCACTGAACTACCAGGAGAAGGTATTTTATTTATTTTGTTCTGGGGTTGATCATGCTGGGGGGTGGGGGGACCACTGACTACCAAGGAAATGGGTGTTATAGGCACACATATGCATGGGTGTGTTGTATGCACCCATACCTCTCGACTGTCCCAGATTGTCAGGGGCGTCCTTGATGTTGCCTCCGTATTTCCTCTGTCCCTCATAAAAGTTGTTGTTTTGTGACAGAACAGTGGGGAATAAACTCTCACAACTGTTGAACATTAAAGTTACAGACCTGATGTTCTTCTGAGAATGCATCTTCTCACAAAGCCCCTTATTCTATCAGCATTCTGAGTGAATAGTACCACTCTTTAGGATGTGTCCCTGATTTTGGGTCTATGTCCCTGATTGGTTTAAGCCCTGATTCAGGAGGCAAGGGGTTGAGAGTTATGTATGCACCGACTGTGTCTGCCAGCACACAGTTCCTGCTGCTTCCAGCCTGTGCTTCCATTCTGACCAACAGGGGATGCTGTGGGCATGTCTTGGCCTGCAGTGTCCAGCCTGTAATTCCATTCCAACCAAAAGGGGGAGCTTTGTGCTCCATGCAGTAGCACCAGGCAAACTGCATGGTAATGTATACTAAGCAGCAGTTAGTAAGATGCAGATGTACCTGTTTGCTCACAGCTTACTTAAGTAGGCTCATTTACATGGGATCTTTGAATATAGCTCCCGTTTGCCCCGGGCTAACCAGTTTGCACTGGGCTAATGTGTTAGCACTGTGCAATCAGGTTAGCCCCGGGCAAACCTCACTTCAGCTTAGCACAGTTCCGCAGTGTGTGGCTTACATTGTTGTTTGCAGTAGATGGCCGTCATCTCTATGCAATCACACACAGTGTTCTCCATCTACAACACTGGCTTTCTCCAGGGTCTAATGAGCTGCAGTAGCAGTATGCACTTCCCTGTTGCTATATTCAGTGCTGTCTTATTCCCGGGGCTATTTTTGCCCTGCACTCCTGGCCCTGTTTACCCGGTTTCCTTTGCTTGCTATATTCAGCTGGTTTTGCTCCGGGCTATTCCTTTTCAATATAGCTTGCTTTTTGTTCCGGGCTAAGTTTGCCTGCCGGGCAGTAATAATTTAGCCCCAGGGCAAAGTTTTGAATATCTGGCCCATAGACTATTGGCAGATAAAGGACCACTTGGCCCACATAGTCTGCCCTACAGTATGTCAACAAAGAGTGTATAGGATGGCATGGGAGCTACATAAATGCCATATAGGTATTTGAGACTCAGTTTGCATAGCTCCTGCTCCTTAACAAATGAACTGGGCAATGTATAGAGACGATGTGATTAAATGAGTCTTTCTAATAGGTACATAGCACCAGGCTTACTAGAGGTAGGTGCACTGCTTTGTGTTTTTTGATATGACTGCTTTCCAGAGTTCAGTTGACACAGGTTGGTCCTGAAGGGTCCAGATCTGCTACAGAGTCAGTCTTCTTATCAGTAGTTCAGCTCGTGGTCATTTTGGTGCTCTGTTTTGTCACAGGGCGCTGCTGGCTTCCCTGGAGAGAGAGGACTGAAGGGAGACACAGGATCACCGGGGCCACCTGGGCCAGAAGGTCCGGCTGGACGTGCCATCGGAGAGAGAGGCTTGCCAGGGCCACCTGGTCAGCCAGGAGATCCAGGAAAACCTGGCATCCCTGGAGTTCCGGGTCGTGCAGGAGAGTTGGGGGAGGCCGGAAGACCTGGAGACAAGGTGGGTGTCAATGGAGAATGTGCATGGATTGTCAAGCATAACTTACACACAGCAGGACATAATAGTGTTATTCTTTGTAGCATCTTGCATGTGGGAAATAGGTAACTCTTTTTGATATCCCAGTTCCCAGTGGTCACTTATTATGTGTTCAACATAGTCTTCAAATGGACTTCTAGGAGACTGTGCACTGGATTTATTTCCATGGAAGTCAGCAGATTTTACCTAACAAGTATATGTCGGTACTGGTGAGCAGTAACCTGTCAGGCTGCTTAATCCAGGCTCTGTCAATAAACAGTGGTAGTCAGAATATTTCAGCCTGCTGTGAGCTCTGAGCCCTGTTCTTTGATTCATATCAAATAACTACTTTTGAATGTTTATATCTTCTTTTCTTTTACAGGGAGAAAGGGGTGAGAGGGGAGAGCGAGGTGAACCGGTAAGAGATGGTGCTGCATCTTTGTCTGTAGATAAACTGTGGCTGTCTTATACAGTTTTTGCACTTTTTTCTGGATTCCACTTGCCAGATGGATTGTAGGTTATCTGCACATGCAAGGGTCCCATAGGAGGTTCATGTTTTTAGCTTTTTAGAGTGCCTTGCCAACCGCTATCTCCCCCTACTATTGGTTAAGCACTGCCAATGCCCCCATTTACTACTGCTTCTCTCCTTAAGAGAAACACAGAACCAAACCATTACCCTGTTATGCACTACAGGTCAATCAGACAATCATACTAGAACTAGTGCAAGGAGGAATTGGGGAATTCTGTGGAATTCTACTGCTGAGTTTTTCAAAATTACGGAATTTATGTTTCCACTGGGATTTTGCATTTTTTTTCCTGGTTGATATACAGGAAAGAGATGCCCAAATTAGGGGTCACCTGACCGATGGGTACCTGGGTTCAAGAGTGGACTACAGGATCAGGCCAGCCAGGGCTGGGGCAGCACTGTGTTCCTGGCAGTGCATCCCAGTCTGGGGATGGTGGTGCCATATTCCACTGCTGATGAAGCGAACCCTATGTTGAGCCAGGGACTTTGCTTCTCTGCAGGGGTACTCTGCATGTCCAAGTCCAGAAGAGGCACCCCTGTTGCAAGGTGGGGGGAGTGCCCAGAGACAACCAGAGGCAAAAATCCAGAATAAAAATACATGGCTGCTGCCAGGCAGTGTCACCAGCATGCGTGGACCCTGCACTCCCACTGGAATCCCACAGCACTTTGTACAGGTGGGTAGGCAATTGGGGGCTGGGAAGTGGCTGAACCTCATGGCAGGTGAGCAGTCCAGAGCATAAACATCTAAATAAAAAAAAAAATGCAATCTACACCACTTTTGCTATTGCACTGATCATACTGGGTTGAACAGTCAATGTGACTGAGTACCCAGAGTGACCTGCAGAATGTTTCCCCACAGAAGTATAAAAGGTACTATTTGAGTACTTTTTACCCACAATCATCCACAAAAACCCTGCAGAACCCAGCAAAACTTTTCACTGTGGACTGTGATAATTCAGCAGAAATCCCCATCATTGGCAGAAATCAGATCTCCTGGCAGGCAAAAGAATTTCACAGAACTCAAACTGGGAATGTAGAAAATGCTACACGGAAGAAAAGGTTCATTATTATTTGTCGGCTGCCATCCAAGCAACTACAGCACTCGGTATCATACGAACATAGGAAATTTGCCAGCAGAAAAAGCCCATTTGATCTGTCGAGTCTGCTCTATTCTGCAGCTGCCTGTCCCCCCGCCCCACACCTTTATCTTCCCTCTATCGTGAAATAACCATAGCCAGTGGGTTTTTTTTTATTTTATTCTGTTTTTCACCACTGAGCAGATGTACCATCTTTGGCCATATGGTAATCATGGAGCAGGACTAAGAGGATTTAACCATTTAGATGCCCCCCCATCGCTGCTTGACCCAATCCATGGGGATGATGGCTCAAGGGCAGCTGTCCCAGCAGAAGAGTGCCCGTATGTGAACCCCTCCACAAGCTCTACAGCATCCCCCCTCCCTGTTGCTCCAGTCTGCTGCACTACTGCCTGTATTCCTACAGGGCGTAGTTTCAGAGCAGGGCAGCGAGGCCCTCCCTCCCTCTCCAGCCATGGAGAGTGTCCTCAGGGACATTCAATCCTCCTTCACCCGGCCAGCCCCCCCCGACATCTCAGGTTCCCAAACCTGGGTTGCCGGTTTTGCAAGTAGCTGTCCAGCTACTGCTGTAGCCACTGTGTTACTGGAAGTATTACCCATAAGTTTTATGGACATTCGGCACTCTGGCAAAATCATCAGTGGTTTATAACATTGACAGCCTGAGGTCAAGTGATCTGTCTATTCCACCAAGTCTAGAATCTTTCAGTGTAGTGTACATTCTAGTAATGCCCCGTTGGACTGTTCATTTCAGCAAATTCAGGCTTTGAAAGTATGACAACCACACATGGCAGTTTGGTGGGTAAACATCAGTTGGACATCATGCCCAAGATGGTGTCCTAGCGTTTACCTTTGCAGAAAACAATGGCAGAACAGTTTCCTTGAAAGTTTACTGCAGGAGTCCAGATAAGTTTTAGGACTGGGATTGGAAAGTATTTACTGCTTGATTCTTTGACCTGGTAGTATCTTTATCTGAATGGTAGTAATGCCATCCACAGAGCTGCCTCAGACACACACACACCACCTCTGAACTAAGTCTCAAACCAAGTGGGCACATACAGCCACTGATAACATAGTGCTGTGATTATTTTTTGTTTGTTTTTTACATTTTGCTAGGTTGCAAAACCCATTCAGACCACCATTGAATAACTCCTAAAAGGGTCCCTTGCACTGTATAACACTGGTATATAGATTTCTTTTTTGTTCTTTGTTTATGCCCCCTACACATCTCTGGTCCCCGACGCCTTTTCAGATCCCCATGTTGGATGTAATCTATACCATACCAGAGCACGACCTTCCTCCATTCTACCTCTATTCACCCTGGGTGGGGGAATAAACCCCTGAGCACACTCTGCTGCATCCTGAGGCACACACTGGGTCAATCGAGTGCATCCCTGGGAGTACAGGGGTCTTTCATCTATGGGGAGGAGGGACATTTCATTTTTTCCCTTCCCTGGGACTCTGCTGTGCAATGACATAGAGGGGATGTGCGCTCACATCAAGTGTGGTGACATCCAACGTCAGCAGAGCCCTTCCTACCCTCGACCCTCCAGCCACACTGCCACCCTCCCAAGAGAAGGAGAGCATCCAATGGACACTCGATCCTTCACCCACCCCCCCACCAGGCCTCGATGATCTGGGCTCACTCTCAAACTCAGGTCACCAGCATCGCAACCGGTAGCACTGCTGTCCGCTGTGCTGAACAGCCTGCATGTAACACTGATATTAATACTCTTTTCCCCACCCCATATACTTCTGCCTGGTTAGTATGTGGCGCCATGAGCGTTAGTGTTGCATAGCGCTGCCAATTTTGTGCAAGTATACCAAGATACTGTAAGTGAGGGGTTGGGAATCTTGTAAGGGAGGAACAAATTCCTAAAATCAGAAAGTGGGAGTAAATCATGCAAATGTAAGTGTAAAATACTCCTTTACTTCTCTGTTCCCCTGGTTTAAAGAATAATAAAAACCTTTTTTATGAAGGTGCGTTGACTAACAGTTTAGTGTAGGTGTGTGTGTGTGTATATATCAAACATGGCAGACAGACTATGTGGAAGTCATTCTTGTCAAGTTCTCATTATGATGATGATGCAAAATGGTTGAATGGTGTCCCTTAACATTTCACTGAAAGATTTCTCTCTGTGTTAAACAGATGATCCTCTGGGCCAAAAGTTGCCTCTAGTTAAAAAAACAAACAAACAAAAAACTTCTTTTTTTTTTGTGACTTCCCTCTTTCTGCAGAATTCACTAATGTAACGGATCATTTGTTTTCAAGCTGCATCCCTTTTCTTAATGAAAGTGAAAAAATATGTTTTTCTGTCCCTTTAGGGTAAAGATGGGTCACCAGGTCCTGCTGGTCCTCCGGGCCCCAAGGTAAGTTTGTTTTTTTATGGGGGGGGGGAGGGTAGAGCCTAGTATGCAAGAAGCAACTGTAGGAGTAGTGCTTGGTGAAAAGTGATGGAAGTATTCAGACTGGCCAAAAACAATTGAGATTTTCCCCAAGCAGCTGTAAGAGCATTAAAGGGACTGCTTAGTGGGGTACCAGCTGGCTTCTGATGGTCTGCCCAAGATCTTGGCTCCACAGAGTGGATGACAAGGCCTTTGCCAGTGAATCTGCTCTGCTGACTACCCTCCTGCATACAGGGTGCAGTGGTATCATTATAGGATTTTGGAAGTGCTAAAAGAATGCCAAGACAATGCTGTTTACCATTTCTAAAACAGTACTCTTAAAAATGCGCACAGTAGTGCATGGACTCATGCCCCCCCCCCCCTCGGCAGCATTGGTGCCAGCAACACTCTCCTCCTCCTACTCCATCCCCAGTATATAATATAGTAGACGGCGGCCAGCCAAGGTGGTGAGAGGAGAGTCTGACCCAATTACTATTGACAGCTTTGCCCACAGTCCTGGGCAGGTGTTGTTGGGTGGGTCATTGCTGGAAGGGGGATGGAGGTGGTGGGTGCCAGGTGGTGGGGATGTGCAATGCAGTATTACAGAGATTGGGGTGAGAGGAGGAGGATATCACTGGACTACCAGTGAAATTCCTCTCTTATATCAGGGATTAGGGTGGGGGTACCACTGGACTACCAGAGATTTTTTTCTCTTGTATCAGGGATCGAGTGGGGAAGGGGTACCACAGGACTGCCAGTGAGTGTTATTATTGCATCAGGGATTAGGTGGTGGGTACCAATAGACCGTCAGGGACTCATTGGTTAGTATACAGGGATCGGGTAAGGGTGGGGCAGCAGTTCTGTGCAATGCCTCCTAGCATTTGTTCACAGAGATATTGCACAGAGCTGCTAATCGCTACACAATGGTATACAAATGGCCCCTTTGCACCTTGCATGCCACATGTGGTCATTAGCAAGCTGGCCACTGACTGTAGCACTAGGAGCAAAGGCACTGTCCCATTTGGGATATGCTACCCACATTTTCTCCTGCATTTCTGTTGCTAGCAGGGGGCTCTGGTGCACCATGCATTTGCACTTTGTGCTAAACTATCACCGCTGGATATTTATACAGGTAGAGCTCAATGAATGGCATGCTGCCTCTATGAATATGCCTCCTTAACAGCTGTGTCACATTTCAAGCATGGCGTTGTTTCCAAGGGCATGGATATGGTTCACTTATCCACACATTAGCAGTTCTTCCTTGAGAGCTGTTTTGCTGGAATGTCTTTAAGCAAAGCTCCTCCCACCAACAAGGTGGTATATCCCTTGGCTCCACCCTGTGACGTCATATCTTCCTTTCTGCTGGAAGAGTTTGATCTACTCCTTCACAGCTCTGTGCACTGTAGGGCCTATTAAGTGTGCCATTGGCAAACATTGTAAAATTTCTCTAACCTTAATTTTGAATATATTACTTGGTACCGCCCTTGTCGCTCGACCGCACAGTGCAACACGAGGAAGTGAAGTCTGCTCCTGGCTTCAGACAGTGCGTCACGTGCCAGCAGAAGATGTCGCAGATGGACCCGCATGTGTTGTGCTTGTACTGCTGAGGGCAGCACACGATGTTGCTGGTTGTGGCCTTTGCCAGACAGTGCTTCTATCACCGCTTGAAGATCATAAGGCTTGCCTTCTCCTCAGTTGGCTGGTTGACCGGTCGACTGAGACCCACAGTTGCAGCCTAAGGTTGCTCGCCAAGCTATGGAAGAGGTGGCAGTAAAGGCCATGATGGGCACCTCTTTGACCTTGGTGCTGCTCCTGCCTGGAGTCAGCATTGGAGCATCTCATCACTGGGGTGTTTTGTGACACATTTTGGGCCTTCTAGACCTTCGAAGAGAGCCCTGCCTACCATAGTAAGAAGCATAAGCACAAGTAACACCTCTGTCAGTCATGGGACTGGGAGAGATCACGCTTCTCCTGCACCCTTGACTCCACTGACCGCTTGTAGGCTCTTGAATGCTAAGCTTCGGCTGAGCCCCATTTGGTTGAAGGGCAGGTCACTAGCCCCATGGTACGCCCATTGGGCTTGATGACCTTGACACCGGTTAAGCCAGCAGTTGAGATTTTTCTCGAACCTGTCGATCCACTGTCAGGAAGAGGGTTGACAGCAAGTTGATCTCTAAGACCCTAGTTCTCCTGGTCCTTACTCAGGAAGATAGGGTGCGGTCAGTATTGCCAGCCATTATCACGCAGGATCAGCCTCCACCAAAGGCTGTGCAGCTGAACCTGGTGCCTGTCATGTATACGGCACCTCTGTCTGTGTCTCCTTGACATTGGTCCTCTGGTCAATGTTGAAAGTTTCAGTCAGGGGACTCTACGAGTTCTCAGTCCCGCTCAACTGGGAGGCATCGCCAACAGTGCTTCTCATCCTCTTCATCCTCGGATAACGAGATGCTCCACCGGCAGATGTGGCGGCGCTGTGAGGAGCTCCTCCTGCAGCAGTGGGCCTTGATGGTGCAGGATAGGGCTCTACCCCTACCCCTGTGATCTATTGGCCAGTGCTGGTCAAGCCCATGCTGGTCCTTCTGAGACAGCTGTCGCTAACGCTTGCCTCACCACCCTTGTTGGTGGAATCACCTCCACAGCGGACCATGTAGGGAGCACCTGCTAAGGACTCCCATCCGCAGACTGGCTTTTCAGTCTGGTTATCTGAGGAAATCACCCACTGAGATGACTCCTGAGTGGTTTATGGCAAGAGAAGGTTGAGGACCATCTTTGATGAGTCCTTGGATGATTCTGACATGTCCTCTCTGCAGTCCTCGAGGACGCATACATTTGACAAGGAATTGGTCAAGGAACTGACCACCAACCATGGGCTGATGTCTTTTGGGGCTATCCTCTAACTCAAGTTGGGGTCCATGAAAATTCCTTTGGAGTGAGTTCCTCTAACTCAAGTTGGCGTCCATGAACATTTCTTTGGAGTCAGTTCAAAAGAAGGCAAAATAACCTTTTACTGACATCCCGAGAAGGATGAATCCCCATGGGTCACCTTTCCCATGGCTGAGGCCATTCTGGGACCGGCTCTGGAGCTTTGGCAGCATCCAACATCCTGCCTGGCACCCTTAGCTCATATGGTCTGCAGATATGCCATCCTACTAGCTCTCTTTCCGGATTCTGTGACCACCTCTTAGTCGAGGGTCTGGTCTCTGACCCGGTCTTCTGGAAATCAGGGAATGCTGGGAACTTGAACAATCCCCACAACAAGAAGTTGAAAAAACTTGACCACTCAGCTAGGAAGGTCTACACTGCATCCTCTATTGTCTCCGTCAGGTGAGTTATGCCCTGATGATGGCTCACTTTGGTTACTCCCTGCTGGGAGTGCTCAACTTAGTCCTCCCTTAACCCCATGCTGATAAGCAGCTACTTTTCAAGGTCATAAGAGACTAAGATCAAGTGCTGGCTAAACACCAGCTTCAGATAGCCTTGGACATTGGCAATTCCTGTGCCCATGCCATGGCAGCGGCCATCGCAGTGCATTGCAGGGCCGGGCTGAGGATCTCCACCTTCATGGCAGATACTCAGCATAAGTTAGCTAATGTCCCTTTCATGGACACATATCTCTTTGACCCGGGGTGGAAGGGCATCTCACTAAGATTGAGAAGTCCAGTGCCACCCTAGATTCTGTGGCTTCATCCCAGAAGGACCCGAAAGGTCAGAAGCAAAAGAGGAAGACCTTTCAATTTAGGCCTTTTCAGCCACAGCAGTCTCGACAGCAACAGCCCCAGCAGGGGCAAGTTCAAGTCTGGTGCCCCAAAGCCAAGTTCTCTGGTCACAGGCCAAAAAAAAGGTGGGGGTAGGGGAAGGGGTGCCCCTCCAGCCTCAGTGGCCAGTGCCCCTTCCAGAGTTGTCCACTGACAGGCTAGGAGGGGATGTTTACTTCTTGCTTGTCCAGACACTGACCCAGCTACAGTGTGGGGGGGACATTTTCACCACTTTTGACCTCACTGGTCTGCCATTACAGTGGACAAGTGGTTTCTTGAAGGGGTTGGTAGAGCGTTGCCTCTCAACCTCGAGGCTCTCCCACCTTATTTATCCCATGCTCCAAGGGAGTCCTCAGTGTCACAGGACTCGCTGTCCACCCTAAGGTAGGACATTGCTCAGCTCCTTGCAAAAGGAGCCACAGCCTGTGTCCCAGATACCCTGGCAAGTCAGGTATGTATGTGTCCATCTATTCCCTGTCTCCTGAAACAAATGGGGCCTGGCACCCCATACTGGATCTTCATGATCTAAATCAGTTTCTCAGAAAGCCCAGCTCAGGATGGTCATGCTGAACCAGATAATTCCATCTCTGCAGCAGGGCACGTGGTTCTACTCCATCGACCTCCAGGATGTGTTCTTTTTTTTTCATATTTTGTCTACTTTTTCTTGGCAGGGCCACCTGTCAAGCTTCTGCCCTGGTCACGGACCCCGGACTTCCACCTACTGTCACTTGCTGGCGCTCTCCCAGGCACCCCCGTCTTTCCCCCTCGGAGGGAGGGGCCGTGGCACTGGTTCCCCTGCACCTCAGTCCGCGGAACCACTAACTATTTGGGAGAGCTGGTGATGGAGGCTAATTGAAGCCCAGGGAGAGCTTCACAGAGACGGAGGCCCCACGCATTTTTTGTTTCCCCTTGAAAGCAGGGGCGGGGACGTGCAATGACAACCAGCATCCGCCCCGCCCCTGAGTTCTGGTAGGCACCGGTGCGAAGAAGTGCACTCAGCCTCCGCCAGGTGTTGCCACCTCACCAAGCACTCGGTTCCTCCTCCCCCTGAAGAAGGAGAGCAGTCCAGGGACGTTCGAGCCTTCTACCCCCGGCTGGCCCTCCGACGACCTGGATCCATTCCTGAACCCGGGTCACTGGCATCGCAAGCAGAAATCCAACTGCTGCACTGATGGACCAGTGGCCAGGATGTGTTCTTCAACATCCCAGTCCATCCGTCCCTCTAGTGGTACCTCCAGTTCCATATAGAAGGGTTGCTCTATCAGTTTCAGGTCATGCAATTCGGCCCCTCCTCTGCACCTAGGGTCTTCACCAAGCGCATGGCAGTGGTGGCAGCCTTCCTGAGTCACAAGGGCATCAGGGTTTATCCCCGCCCGGGCAACTGGCTGACAGCTGAGCTGTCCAGAGAGGCAGTGGAGTGGCCCAGGGACCTGGCCCTCCAGACCTGCAGAGACTTGGGCCTCTTGTAACCCAGCCAAGTCCGAACTGATCCCCTCATAGGTGACTCATTTCATGGGTGCAGTCCTAGACTCCTAACAGGCCATGGCCCACCTCCCTCCAGACTGGGCATGGGATCATACTTCCTTAGCCCGATTATTTCAGGTTGGGTGCTTGCACCCTGCACAGGACTTCCTGAAGCTGCTGGGGTACATGGCATCTTGCACCAGCATGGTCCTGTGGGCTCGCTGGCAGATGAGGCACCTGCAGTGGGAGTTGGGCAATCAGTGGGCCCAACGCATAGGACACCTAGACCAGCCAGTCACTGTGACCCAGCTGGTGTGGTATGCCATCCAGTGGTGGCTGATCCCAGAACATCTGGAGGAAGCAGTCCCATTTATCCACCCAGAACCGACTGTCACTCATGATAGACTTGTCTCTGAGGGGGATGGAGAGCGCACCTGGGGGAACCAGAGGACCCATGGGTTCTAGTCATCCAAAGAGTCCTGTCACCACATCAACCTGCTGGAGCTCCATGCAGTGCAGTTAACTCTGACAGAATTCGCTCCTCTTATCAGGGGTCAGGTTGCACAAGTCCAGACAGGCAACATCATGACCATGTTCTACCCGAACAGACAAGGTGGCACACACTCCGTTCCTTTGTGTCGGGAGACCCTGTGAATGTGGACCCTCATGCACAGCTGGGTGCAGATCTCATGGCAACCCATGTCGGAGGATCAGGCAGTCAGCTGGCAGACACTCTCAACCAGGTGGGTGGGACATTGCATAAATGTTCTGTGCATCTGGAGATGGTAAGCCACTTGTTCTCCCTTTGGGGAACCCCTCTGGTGAACCTGACTCCTGGGATAACACCTCCCACTGTCCAGGACACTGTTGGGGAATGCCTTTCATGAGGCCCTGGACCCCAGGCCTCCTGTTCACCTTTCCTCCCTTCCTTCTGCTTCACAAGGTGGTGGTCAGTGTATGGAAGGACAAGGTGTACATGATCCTGATAGCTCTGGACTTGTCTCACTAGTTGTGGTACACAAATCTCCTCCGCCTCGACAGCAGAGCTCCATGGCAGTTGCCTCTTCACCTGGATCTCCTGACTCGACAACGGGAAAATCCTTCACCCGGACCTTTAATCCCTGCACCTCACAGCCTGGTTCCTGAACAGCTAGAGTTCCAGGCTCTGAATCTTTCAGAGAATGTGTGCCATATCGTACATATGTAACAACAATATTGTGATCCAAATGCATCGATTATCCTTGTCCAAAGTGCTGTAAGTTTGCCCTACATCATTGTTGCTTTGAATTTGTTCTGTATTTTTTCTGTTCTTTTCATTTGTCAATGCTGACTCTAAACCCTTTGAAAATAGGCTCTGCCTAAAAGGTTTTATATGTAATAAATATTATTGAGGCCTCTCGAAAGGAATCAACCCGCCACTGCTATGCCATTAAATGGAAAAGTTTTTTTCATTTGGTGTCAGGCTTAGGAGCTTGATCCCCTGGCCTGCCCTGTGGTGAGTATATTGGAGTACCTCTGGTCCCTATCCCAGCTGGGACTGTGATTGCCACCCTTAAGGTGCACCTGGCAGACATTTCTTCATACTGAGTGCGGACTGGTATGACAACGGTGGTCCAGAAGGTGGTAGGGTGTTTTTTTAAAGACCTTGACCACTTGTCACCTTTGGACTTGTTGCTTGTTCTGGCTATGCTCATGACCAAGACTTTTGAGCCTATGCACAAGTATGACATATCACACCTGTCCTAGAAGATGGCCTTCCTGATGGCTATTACATCAGCCAGAAGGATCAGTGAGCTCTAGGCACTCAGTAGAGCATCCGTACCTGGTCTTCCACATGGACAAAGTCATCCTTTGCCCCCACCTGAAGTTCCTTCCAAAGGTTGTCTTGGAGTTCCATCTTAACAAGGCGATGCACCTCCTGGTCTTCTTCAGGAATCCATCTTCACAGACCAACCACAGATTCCATGCTTTAGACCTGCAGTGGGTGCTCAAATGTTATATAGAGCTCAGGGCTAGAGTTTGAGTGAGGCTTGCCAGCCCTTCCTGACATACACTGAAGCTGAACCTGGCAGACTGGCAGCTAAAAGGACTATTGGCAGGTGGATTACGTTCTGCCTAGACCTCTGTTATAGGTTTGCTGGTAGGGAACCTCCTGTAGGGTTCAGGGCTCATTCCACCAGACAAGCTGCTACCTGGGTGGCTGCTGTCAGGGACATCCCCATCCAGGAGATCTGCAGGGCTGCCACCTGGAAGTCAACACACACTTTCATCTTCCGTTACAGCATATACCTTGAGTCTCACTGGCATGCTGCATTTGGATCCGCAGTTCTCCAGTCTCTGCCAAATAGGGGTGTGCGCCTTGCCCCCTCCTCCCGGAGAACTGCTGGAAGTCTGCCAGTGTGTGGATAAGTGAACCATATTCACACATCTAGAAAAACAGGTTACTCACCTGTAACCATAGTTCTAGGAGTGGTATATGGTTCACATCCACACCACCCACCTGGCCTCCCCTGGCAAGTGACACACGGATCCCTGCTTCCAGCATGTGAAGATCTGACATCGTGGGGCAAAGCTGAGGGATATACCACACAGCTGGTGGGAGGAGCTTTGCTCAAACATGTTCCAGTGAAACAGCTCTTAAGGAAAAACCGCCAGTGTGTTGATGCGAACCATATACCACTCCTAGAACTACGGTTACAGGTGAGTAGCTTATTTTTCTCTCCCCCACTTGACCCCTTTCTGCTATTTACAGCTCCCTCTCTGTTGTACTTTTTTTTACCATTAGTCTGGCCTCTTTCAGCTTTTTCAGATGATCCTTCCAGCTGGCTTTCCTCTGTTCCCCTTGTATTTTCAGAATACTACCCTTTTTGTCCTCACTTCCTCTCCCACTCATCTGGAAAGTCAAATCATCTTTTGGTTCTTCCCGACTGTCTCATACGTGATCCTGTCACCTCCACTACACCCATTTTTATGACGTCTGTTTTGGCTTCTACCACCTCTATCAGCTTATCTTTCAGCACTTTCCTCATCATGCAAAGTTCGCTCTTCTGTAGTCCAGGACCACCATTTTTGAACTGGAGTAATGGTCTCCTGTGATTACATTAAACCAAACTTTGTTGTACTCATTGAATCCTAATAGTTCCCCCACCTCAACTTCTGTAACTGTCTTGACATTTAACAGAACCAGCTCAGGGGTGGCCCCCTCTATAGTCAGTTCACTGACCCAGTTCAAGAGAAAGCAGTCCTGCATCACATCCACCAGCACTTGACATAGTGTGCTGCTGACTGCCAAGATTTCCCAGTCCACATCCAGCATATTTAGGTCACCCACCAGCACTACCTCCCCCTTGGCTGATGCCTTCCAGATCTCCTTCCCTAAGTCCCTGTCCCTATCCTCCTTGTGGGTTAGCAGTCTGTACACCACTCCAGCTCGTATTTTTTTACCCTTTTCCCTTATCAGTAACACCCAAACTGCTTCTTTTTTGTGCCCTCCATTCAGAGTGGTATGTTCTGTGGCCTGTATACATTCCGAAATATACAGTGCCACCCCCAGCTTTTTTTTCTGCCCCTCCTGTAGACTGAGTGTAGCCAAGTAATGCAAGGTCCCAGTCGTTTCCCATTGTGCATGTTTCCACTATTGCTAATAGGTGCATCTCAGACTTTGCTGCCACTACCTGGAGCGCACTCATTTACTTCCTGAAGTTTCTGGCATTTATACAGACTGACTTCCAGAACCCCTGTCTCCTACCTTTACCCCTTCCACAGACCAGAGATACCGTATTCATTCCCTGCATTAATTTCACCTTTGTTTCCTCTCCTCTCCTCTCCTCTCTGATGTGGTCCCTGATGTGTGATGTGTGCCCGTTTCACCATTCTGATATATATTACCCTGTTCCCCCTTATTGCCCCTAATAATTGGCAGAATACTAGCTATGTCTCCCTCACCTGAGTTCTCCTTCTATAGCTTCTCCTTTCCCCTGCTAGTTGAAATGTATGCCTCAAATCTTTGCCCCAGTGCCTTTGTCCCCTTACTGTTTGGGTGAAGGCTAACTGGTTTAAATTGGCCTTAATCACACCAAAAAAACACCCCAGTCTCCAAGGAAGTGAAGCCCCTCCTTGGCACCCTACTCCTTCAGCCAGTTGCAAACATGAAAGATTGTCAGCTTCCTTGCCTCCCATGTCTGTGTGCTGTGAGGATCTCTGAGAAGGTCGCAGTACCAGCCAACCCCTTAAACCTGGAACCCTGTGTCCTGCAGCTTACCTTCCCTGCTCCCGATGGCTATGCTGCCTAATCAGAGATGATAAAGGTTGGCATCCTTACCACTTCCTTAACCAATCCCTCTAGCATGGGGAGTACCCAGGTAGTGCTCAGCAGTCCCCACTCAACCCTGTACACAGGCAGTGCACAGCTAGCTCCTCTCTGTTCTGTATAATGGTACTACTCCTATATAATTTGCAGGCAGTATGGTCTAGTTGCTGGAGCTTAATCTTGATGGGCCATGACTCCCAGGTTTGAATCCCACTAGAGCCGTTTACTCACTAAATGGCCCTGAGCAGTTCGCTTAACCTTAAAATGCTTCAGTGCAGCCAGATGTCAATTAGGTAAAGACAGACCTTGCTGAAAATTTGCTGAAGTGTCTCAGTTGGGCTGTCCTGGGTAAATAAGTTGTAAAAAAAAAATACTCTGCTGTCTTAGTTATCCTTTCATCAAGATGTAAGGTAGCTGTTGGGTTGATCCAGTGTGTGTGTGTGTGTGTGTGTGTGTGTGTGTGGCAGGAGGGGGGGGTTGCATTACCAGTGGATCTCCAAATCAGTGCTGTGTTATAGAGAGGCACTGTGTCGAGGTTCTAATGCAGGACCATTATGGTACTAAAACAGTCTCACCACTAGCAGTGCATTATGCTTGGATTTTGTTTTTTTCAGGGGGTGCGTATAGTAGCAGAGGGTCCCTGCATACACACTGGAACACTAGCATAGTGGGACGGCCCCTTAGTCTTACCAGACATGATGATCATAAACAGAATGAGACTGAACCCAATATCATCTGTTCTGCATACCTGCCATGAACTTTTCAACATTTTGTTTTTTGTTCTTTTTTGCTTCCTTCTCAGCACTGGTGTGACACCACAGACGTCACCACTCAGTGCCACTTGTTTAGAGAATGAACCATAAACACAAGGACATTAATACTGCCTCACCTGTTCACATGCGGTTACCATGGTAACCATATCACACTGTCACCTCTGCTCTCATGTGAAGGAATGCTGGATGACACAGGGGGAAATGGTGCCCCTCTCTCTCTTTTTATAGCTCGCCCCCGCTGGCCAGATTTCACTGCAGCTCTTACTAAGTTTTTCAACAGCTCAAACAAATTATATAATTTTTTTGTTTGTTTCTGGCTGTTTTTTGTTGATGCAACAGTCAGAAATCACCCTGTGTGGTAAAGTTTTTGAAGCTTCGCTTCATTGAATCTCCAATGACCTTTTCACGTGATGGTAGCACCTGTGATTAGTTGTGAAGTTTGCCTCCAAAACTACTGAACCCAATTCACAAAAATAGAGAAAACAACATTTAATCACATCAAGATAGCATGCCTCTGCAGTACAGATGTTCCCAGGTCCAGCCAATATTCTGTGTGTTTTTTTGCCCTTTCATTGAAAAACAAGTGGTTTATTGGACAGGTGCCCCATATTTGTAGGAGTCTGTCTGAAATGAACTCAGCGCTGCCACCTGGGTGACTTGGGATTACGTCTGTCCATAAGCACCCCACCTTTGGCATTAGCAGGGGTCCAGGATAATTGCAGAGCTGAGGTGCTCTACACCCTTTAGCAGGCCACCATGAAGCAACACTGGAATTGAGGGTGATTCGATGTGAGAATTTTTTCAGAAAAAAAAATACGTATTTCCAGGGGCATGGATATAGTTCACTATCCACACACTGTGGTAGTTCCACTGGAAAGTGCTGATTCACTGGAACGTCTTCAAGCTAACCTCCTCTCACCACCCGGGTGGTACATCCCTCAGCTCTGCCTCATGATGTCAGATCTTCCTTTCCACTGGAAGAGTTCTGTCTCCTTCTTCACAGCTCTGTGCATTGTATACTATCAAGTGCGCCATGAGCAAATTTTGTTTTTTTCCTTTGACTATTACAGATTTCCTTGACCCTTTCTCTTCACTATCAGTTAGGCTCCAGACTCGTCAATGGAGGATGGAACACAAGAAAGCGAAGCCAGCTCCTGGTTTCAAATTCTGCATCACCTGCCACCAGAAAATCTCGTGAATGGATTTACATGTGTTTTGCCTCTATGTTTACGGCTGTGGACTGTGCCAAGCAGTGGTCCCTTCTTCTCGGCCACCCTGCTGATAGGGACCAAAAACTTCAGCTGAAAGACTGCATGAAGGCCTCTTCTGTGGTGGGGTCTACTTCCCAGCTTGTGACCATGGAAGGGGTGGAGGCTACTGCTGCAGCGGGCATTTAATTGGTTTGCACCTCAGCATGTAGTCTGTAATGAACCCCCAGTGGCCTCTCCTCAGCATTGGCACTCGAGTGGATGGTCAAGGTTGAGGTCTTGGTTTGAGGCGCTGCTTGCACTTGACCGGAAGGCATTGCCATTGATGTTCCTCAACCTCCTCATCGTTGGAAAAGGAGTGACTCTGACGCTGGATGCACTGGTGCTACAAGGAACTCCTCTTGCAGCAACAGACCATTGCAGGGTGGGGTAGTACTCTATACCTGACACCTGTGATCAACTGGCAGACACTGGTCATGCCCATGCTAGTCAGTCAATCCTCAGCAGATGTCCCAAGCACCTGTCTTACCACCCTTGCGGGTAGAGCCACTTCCACTGCAGCCTTTGGTGGGAGCTCTGACAAAGCACTCACATGCTGCAACCAGCTTTTCAGGCTGTCTGTCAGTGAAACTCACCCAGTCAGATGACTCTTGGGTGGTTCACAATGGCAAACAGTTGAGGGACATTTTTGAGGAGTCCTCAAGATGCCTTGAATGGCTCATCCCTACTGTCATAGAGGATGCATACCCTTGACCACATGTTGGTTGAGGAACCGACTACTGGCCATGGGCCAGTGTCATTCGGAGCTCTTCTCTGACTTGTCTTGGAGTCTATGTCTGTCCTTCTGGAGCTTGTTTAGAAAAGGGGCTAAGTACCCTTTCACAGACACCCTCAATAGGGACGAATCCCTGAGGGTTGCCTTTCCCATGGTTGAGGCTGTACTGGGACTGGCCCTGGAGCTTTGGAAGCATCCAGCATCCTGCCTGACACCCTCCATCTGTATGATCTGCAAGTACGTGCTCCATACTAGGTCCCTTTCTGGGTTCTCAGACCATTCCGTGGCCAAGGGTCTAGTTATGGACTCGGCGTTCCAGAAGTCAAGAAACCAATGGTATGTGGCCAGGAAGGTCTACACCACTTCCTTTCTCGGTCTCCATCAGGTAAGCTATGCCATAATGATGTCCATCTCCGGTCATTCTCTGTTGGGGATGCTGAATGATGTCCTCCCTCCCTCACCTACCTGCTGACAGGCAGCTGCCAGTGAATTGGTCAGAGACAAGGGTAAAGCACTGGCAAAATACCAGCTCCAGACAGCCTTAGACATGGGCAACTCCTGCGCCATGGCAGTTTCCAATACGATGCATCACAGGGCCTGGCGGACAGTGTCCTTTTCTTGGGCACCTACCTCTTTGGCCCAGGGGTGGAAGGTCATCTTACCAGGACTGAGAAGTCCAGCACCGCCCTGGACTCAGTGGCTTCCTCCCAAAGGATCCTAAGGCCCAGAAATTGAAAAAGAAGACCTTTCAGTTTTGGTCCTTCCAGCCACAGCAGCAGCCCCAGCAGGGGCAGTAGCAAGCCTGGCACCCCCCAAAGCCAAGTTCTCTGGTCAGGGGTCAGAAAGAGGCAGGACGGCCAGCCCTGTAGTGCTGAGGGCTGAGGCGCTGGGTGCCACACCTTACTTCACGCTAGCGATCTGGTTTCAGGAACAGACTCGGGTCATTCAGGGGTCTCCTGGCTGAGGTAAGGATCGAGCGTCCAGAGGACTGCTGTCCTTCCTCGTGGAGGGGGGAATGTGCTGCGCGCTGTTGGCTAACACCCAGCGGTGGCTGGATGTCAGTGCAGCCACCGGCACACAAGGGGTAGGCCCTCACCCAGGGCGCTTGGCTGCCTCCGCAGAGGTGGAGACAGCAGTTGCACCCATTGCCCGGGTGGGGGTGCAGGAGGAAAACCCGGGGCCCGACAGTGATGGCCCGATCACCCTAACGGCAGCCCCCAGTTCTGGATTACTGTCTCCGGGGGATGGGAGTAAGCCGGCACTCCTGGATCCTGGCCCCACCACAGGGGAATGCCGGGGGTTGCAGAGCAGGGTGATCAGGGCCGGAGGACGTACTCCTCTGTAAGGGGGGGGTCGTAGCCCCTGTTGGGTCCGCGGGGGAGGATAAATAAGTAATATAAAATCAAAAAAAAAAAAGGCAGGTGATAGGTCGAAGATGCCAACCTCCTGCTTGTCCAGTCCCTGACCCAGATCCCTGTGAGGGGTCAGCTTCATTATTTTCTGACCACACTGGTCCATCATTATTATGAACAAGTGGGTTCTGAATTTGATAGGTAGATGGCTGCCTCCAGATTTCGAAACTCTCCTGCTTTACCAATCTCACACTCCAAGGGAGCACTCAGTGTCGCTGGACATGCTGTACACTCTAAGGGAGGACACTGCTCAGCTCCTTGCAAAAGGGGCTATACCCATGTCTCAGATGCCCTGGCATGTCAGAGGTATGTGCCCAGGTATTTCCTGGTCCTGAAACAGACAGGGGGCTGGCTTCCCATACTGGATCAGCATGATCTCAATCACGATATGAGGAAGTGCAAATTCTGGCCCCACCCACAAGTTCCTGAACCACATCATACCATCCCTACAGCAGGGCATGCGGCTCTGCTCCCTTGACTTCCAGGATGCATTCTTCTACATCCCAGTCCATCCATCCCACTGGTGGTACCTTTGGTTCCTCAGATAAGGGGTTCTGTATCAGTTCCAGCTGATGCTCTTCAGCCTCTCATCTCCACACAGGGTCTTCACCGGATGCAGGCAGAGGTGACAGCTTTTGTGCAGTGCATTGGCATCAGGGTATACCCCTACCTGGACAACTGGCTAATTGCTGGGCCATCCAAGGAGACCCTGGAGTGGACCAGGGATCTGGCCCTGCAGACCTACAAAGACTTGGGCCTGTTGGTCAACCCAGTCAAGTCTGTACTGACCCCCTCACAGGTGATTCACTTCATTGGGGTGCAGCTAGACTCCTGTGGGCCAAGGTCTGCCACCCTGTGGACTGAACACTGGACTGTTGCCTCCTTTACCCAGTCATTTCAGGTTGGATGCTCGCGCCCTGCCTGGGACTTCCTGGGACTGCTGGGATATGTGGCATCCTGCACCAGCATGGTACAGTGGGTTGTCTGGCAGATGCAGCACCTGCAGTAGGAGTTGGGTCATCAGTGTTCCCAGTGCCTAGGACACTTGGACCAGCCAGTCACAGTGACTCAGCCAATGTGGGGTGCCATCCAGTGGTGGCTGATCCCAAAACATCTGGAGGAAGGAGTCCTGTTTGCTGCCCAGAGCTGACCATCATTCTCATGACAGAAGTGTCTGTGGTAGGGTGGGGAGTGCACCTGGGGGACCACAGAGACCATGGGTTCTGGTCACCTAGGGTGTCCCATCACCACATCAGCATGCTGGAGTTCTGTACAGTGAAGCTAGCTCTGATGGAATATTCTGCTTTAGTCAGGGGTCAGGTCATGAAAGTCCAGATAGACAACACCATGACTGTGTTCTACCTGAACAGGCAGGGCAGCACATACTCTTTTCCTTTGTGTCATGAGGCCCTCCACACCTGGACTCTTGTGCTCAGCCTGGGTGCAGATCTCCTGGTGATTCATGTCATCGAAGTGGACAGTCAACTGGCAGATGCTCTCAGCCGGATGGAGAAGACATTGCACGAGTAGTTTCTGAATCAATTGGTGGTGAACCACCTGTTCTTTCTGTGGGGCACACCTCTGGTGGATGTGTTTGCCTTCTGGGAGAATGTAAAACAGAGGCTGTTTTGTGCCCACTCACCACAGTTGAGGACACTTATGGGGATGCTTTCACAAGGCCCTGGACTCCTGGCTTTGTGTGCTTCTTTCCTCCTTTCCCCTTGATCCATAAGGTGGTGATTAAGGCCCAGAAGGACAAGGCCTGGATGATACTGATAGCTTCAGACTGGCCATGGCAGTTCTGTTACCCAGATCGCCTCAGCCTCAGCAGCAGGCCTCGGTAGCGGTTGCCTTTTTATCCGGGCCTGCTGACCAGAGCACAGGGGATTGTCCTGCACGTGAACCTTCAGTCCCTGCACCTCACAGCATGGTTTCTGAGCGGCTGGAGTTCCAGGCTCTAGTTCTTTAGGAAGCTGTGCTCGTCATTGTGGAGGCCTCCTGAAAAGAGTCAACTCACCGGTGCTACACCCTTAAGTGGAAAAAGTTTTCCATTTGGTGTCAAAGCAAGGAGCTTGAGCCCCTTGCCTGCTCACTGACTGATATCACCGAGTACCATTAGTCCCTCTTCCTGCTGGAGCTGCAAGCAACACCCCTCAAGGTGCACATGGCAGCCATCTCTGGATAATGGGCATTGGTTGGTATGCCGATGGTGGCCCAGGAGATGGTGGTCAGGTACTTTATCACGGGCCTTGACCACCTCTCCCCTCCGGTGCGTGAACCAGCACCACCATGGGACCTACTGCTGGTGCAGGCTGTGCTCATAGGCAAGCCATTTGAGCCTATGCACAGGTGTGAGATGTTACACCAGTCATGGAAGATGACCTTCTTGGTAGCCATAATGTCAGCCAGAAGGATTAACGCGATCCAGATGCGGTCAGTGGAGTCTCCTTATCTGATCTTCCACAAGGACAGGGTCATCCTTCGACCCACCTGAGGTTCCTCCTGAAGGTTGTATCAGAGTTCCACCTTAACCAGGTGATGAACCTCTCAGTGTATTGTACCAACCCTTTTTTGGAGGCCAACCACAGGCTCCATACTCCGAACCTTCAGAGGGACTCTCTTATTATAAGGAGTGCATAGCTGGAGTTCGGGGTGAGGCTCGCCAGCTGTTTGTGACATACACTGAAGCCACGCCTGGCAGACCAGCAGCAAAGTGAACGATTGGCAAGTGGATAACATTCTGCATCAACCTCTCTATAGGTTGTCTGGTAGGAAGCCTCCCATAGGGGTTAGGTCTCATTCCACCAGACATTCCACTGCCTCGATGGCTGCTCTCAGGGACATCCCTATCCACGAGTTCTGCAGGGCTGCCACCTGTAAGTTACAGCATTAACATAGAGTCTTGCCAGGATGCTGCTTTTGGGACCTCAGGTCTTTGGTGTCTGTTCACCAAATAGGTGTGTGCACCTTGCCCCCCACCTCCCAGAGAACTGCTGAAAGTCTGCCAGTGTGTGGATAGTGAACTATATCCATGCCACTAGAAAAATAGTTCACATCCACACCACCCACCCAGCCTCCCCAGGCAAGTGGCACACAGATCCCTGCTCCAATCATGCAAGATCTGATGACACAGGGCAGAATAGAGGGATATACCGCCCAGATGGTGGGAGGAGCTTAGTTTGAAGACATTCAGGCAGATCAGCACTTTCCAGTGGAACTGGCAATGTGTGGATGTGAACTATACACCACTCCTAGAACTACGGTTACAGGTGAGTAACCTGTTTTTTCACATTTTAACGTGTTTATAGCCGGTGAATTTTTGATGCAACTTTTTCAAAGCACTGATAATGTAAACATACTATAGCCTCGCATACCTCAGTCTTTGCAGGACAACTGCATTGAGCTTATTTTCCCTTTTTTCTAGTAGAAGCCTTTTTTTTTTTTTAAATATTGGTTCCTGTTCTTGTTTTTATCAATATAGTAGCATAGTATTGTGCTGCTGGATGGGCATCTTGTCCACCCCTCCTGCAACGTAGCAGTGACTCCACCCAGTCTGTGTATGAACATACATTTGCAGTTGTCAACTGCAGTGTTACCTATGTTCATGCTGTGTATCCCTCAGTGTCATTCTCCCTCAGGAATCTCTCTAGTCCTGCTTAAAAGAGCGAGAGACGCTGCCAGGACCACTTTGGAAAACATGGTATTTAGACACAGTTCAGCTTGTATTTCATGTATCTTCTATAGATTTGTCTTCCTTGTTATTTATTACTGAGGAAGTTACTGCAAAAACAGGATCGATATCAGTTAGAGTTCATCTGCCCCTACAGCTTTTTCCCAACTTGAAAACATAATGTTCGGATGTGACATCACAGTCCGTTGCTATGGGGAAAACTATGATGTCACAATCAGAGTATGATGATATCAGGTTGAGAATAAGCAGTTAGAGCCCGTGAACTCTAAAGGAACAACTATCATGTTGTTGTGCATGTGGACTCAGTAATCAATAAGGTGGAAAAGAAATACAGTGCCAATGGGCAAGATACTGTAAGCTGAATTGTGTCCAGATATGATACTTTTTAAAGTTCTCCAAAAGGCATCAATGACTCTTTAAAAATCTGAAATGTATTAGCTTCCGTAACCTCACTGGGCATTCTCTTCCATGTTTAATGGCCTTCTGTGTAAAGCAGTGCTTTCTTATGTTTCCCATTTTTATCCCATCACAAAGCTGTTAAATCAGGTAATGTTTATGCAGTACTGATAGTCTAACAACTATGACTCATTCATTCCAAGCTCCTACTGTGCTTTGTTTTTAGGGTGAAAGGTCAGAAATAGCTCTTCCTGGGTTGCCTGGTGAGAAAGGACCTCCTGGACCTCAAGGACCAAAGGTTAGTGCATAGTAGAGGATGTACACCAGAAGCAGATGTTACACTAGTGTTTCTACGATGATGGACTTTAAATTAGAGCTGAAAAAAACTTTCCTGGTATAACCCCTAGGTAGTGCTATCCCAAGGGCTACTACCCCTGCCTGCTTGGCTAGTTGCAGGTTAAGGGGCCTAGGTTCTGATATAGGTGCCTCCAACTGGAGGTCAGGGTTGATAATGGTCAAGCTGACCTGGGCACAGCCCTCCGGGACACTATAACCCCCCTTTTCTCCTTCTAGTGGCCTGAACAGTACACAATAATCACTTTCACAATGACCGTTATTCACCAGGCAATTACCCACACTGTTTGCACTCACCACCAGGGCTGGTTCCTCTAGTGACCCTGAGGCCCCCCTGTAAAACAAGGTTAAGCACAGCAAATAACAACAGTACAATACTCTTGGCACAAAGTGGAACCACAGTCAGGTTAAATGCAAAGTTAAATCTAATTTATTCAGGGGATATGAACAAGGGAGGGGTGTAATCAGGTTGATTTGCTTAAAAGATATATTAATCAGACAGTTATGCATGCAGTTCAGTGTCCCTACACAGTCACACACTCTGGGTACCCCAATAGGAAAACGGTGAGCTAGCCAGGAACATTGCAGCTGGTTGGGGCCCTGTGATGGAAGAAAACAACATGCACAACACACACTATTTGTAATCCGGAGCCGGAGGGCTCAGTTCATGAAAGAAAAGACAAGAAGACAATCAGATGACAACACTTTTAGATTTAGCTGTTGTTGCAGGGAGGTACCCTGATGTTTACTCATGATACCCAATACTGGACACAGGCAGGATGAAATTGAGACTGCAGGGTGTTGAGCTGGAGTGCTCGGAGAAGCAGGGCCCACACGAATCACCGAGGCATCATTCCTGTTCAAGGCGTTGAGCAGGGGGTTGATCCCCAGGCCGGTCTCTCGTCGATGACTTTCTATGTGTAGCAAGTATTCTGGCTGGGCCAGTGTAGCAGGGCCCAGGCAAACAGAAATGGATATGGATTCAGTCCGTGGAGCTGGATACAGCCTCCAGCAAGCAAAACACAGTTCAGACACACAGTGGGGAACCAAATCACGACCCACTATAAGCACACAGCTCATTCACATGTAAGAAAATTCCACTGTACCAGGCAAATGGCTCTCCAGTCGCAATTAGAGAGTCTCTGCACAATCTGGGAGTTCAGAGGTAGCTAGAAGTCCTGACAGGCCAATCGCATTCAGCAAATCTTCGGTCTTCTTCAGGTTAAAGCCTGGTCACAATTCAGTGGCTTAACTTGCTCTCCAGGTTCGGATTCAGTCCGAAAAAAACACAAGTTCCCTCTCAGGAACACCAGGGTGGCATGCAGGCCAAACTCATGCCTTTCCATAGTTCTCCCACACGAATCCATTATGGATTACTGCTCAAACTATCTCGAACTGTTACTTCTTCACTTCCCAACTCAGATCTAACTGAAACTGCAAGCATTGTGGAACTTTCCCCAAGATCCAAAAGGTTTGGTTGGCTGATCTGTCTGTCAGTCACAACAAGGGTTCCCCCTCCAGGTTATTTTAGGCGCCAAAAGCCCCAAACTATAATTCCTACAAGTTTTGACCCCACCAAGCCCCTGTAGGCAGGCTCCATTGTATAGTTCCAAATGTACTGATTGGCCCATTCTGCAGTCCAGGACCAAGATGATGGAAACAAACAGGACTGTCCATGCTGCAAAGAAGGCAGGTTAGAACAAACTGCAATATTATTACTACTCTAACAAATGATCAGCAAACAAGTACATCTTCTAACAGAGCTCTCTCTCTCAGATTAATTATGACTGCAATCCAGGCAGCTCTTAAAGAGACAGTACACAGAGGCTATACAGGCACTCTCTGGCAGTCACATTTAAACTGCTAAAATGCAGGACACCAGCCTGGCGGTGAGCATTTAGGCAAGCTCAAGGAAGACTTTTCGGGAACCTCTATTTGTAGGGGGGGTTACACTGGTTCTGATTGTAACCCAGAAAGTTTCTCATTAGGACTGGTCAGTAAAGCAGGGAAGACCAAGTAGGCAAACGCGGTGGTGGTTGCGCACTACTCATATGGGACTCCCTTATAGGTCAGGCACTCCCAGCTCCTAAACTTGATTATAGAGCCCAAGCCCTCACCTTAAAAATCACACCTGACCCTCTCTTCCTCACAGTCTCCTACATACCCCCGAGGAATCAAAACCAGTCGGTCCAGTCCCTCATTGACTATCTCACATCTCTCCCTCACAAAGTGGAGCAAGTCATCCTAGTTGATCTCAATGTTAACTGACTTGCCTCCACTGCCTCCCATGTAAGGGACTCCTTTGTTGCCCTGGATATGTCCCCGTTAGTCACCCAGCCCACCAGATTCAACCACTCTACTGGCTCCAGCACTCTCCTAGATGTTATATCTAACCATCCCTACAAAATCCGGGATGTCACTGTCCTCCCCAACTCTCTTAGTGATCACTCCCCAGTCCTCTGTCTCTGGTCATCCTCCACTCTGAAGCCAGTGTCCCAGGCCACTTTACGCTGCCGTTTATGCCCTGGCGGCCTCAGAAAATTAAAACAATACCTAGCCCAGCTAGACTGGTCCCCTATCCAACGCACCCCTGACATTGACTCAGCTCTTGACTATTTCACAAATGCCTTCTGTAAGGCTTGTGACCTTTTCACCCCCCTCACCAGGATCCACTCCAAAAAATGTAATGCCCCATGGATCACCCCACCCCTCCTCCAGAGACTCAAAAACAGAGATGATCTTTGGCACATTGGTGTAGAATCTGGAAAGGCGTCTGACAGACAGGCCTACAACACAGAACGCAATAAGTGCACTTGGGCCATTAGGCGGGCCAAGGCAGAGCACTACCAGACCACCCTTGCTTCCACTTGGGGTTCAGCCCGGACCTTCTGGGATAATATGAAAGAGCTAAATGGGAAGTCCCGCTCCCCCCCACCATCTCAGCTCTCCATCAATGGCACCCCCACCACAGATCCACTCCTCATAGCCGATTGCCTTAACACTTCCTTCTCTGACCTAAGCTCGGTCCTCTCCAGCAGCTCCTTTGACCCAATCCCTACCTCTCTCCCTCCAGTCCTGCATCGCCCACCATTCTACCTGCGCACCCTATCCCCCCAAGAAGTCAGGCCGCACCTGCTAAAAGCCTTAGGCAGCAATAACCCCAGCAGTGACCCCCTCGACTCCAGGGTCCTCCGTATGGTCTTGGACGAAGTCCTTGTCCCCCTGACTGACCTTCTAAACTGGTCCCTATGCCTGGGTCAGTTCCCAAGTGCTTGGAAAACTGCTGAAATCACACCCATACATAAGAGTGGGTACCGATCCACCCCCAACAATTACTGGCCCATCTCCATCCTCCCCCCCCACTCTCTAAAGCCCTTGAAAAAGTGGTGTAGATCCAGCTCTCTGAATACCTAACCAAGTATGACATTATGTGCCCAGAGCAGCATGGTTTCTGCCCAGGACACAGTACAACCACAGCTCTCCTAGAATTCTCCCAACACTTGCATGCTGCTCTCGACTCTGGCAGCCTTGCAGGAGCAGTGTTCATTGACCTCTCCAAGGCCTTTGACACTGTCTGTCATCCCCTTCCACTTGACTCTCTCCACCAACTTTGCTTCCTTGGTGGTCCCATTTCCTGGTTCTCTAGCTACCTCTCTGCTAGATCCCAGCGTGTCAAGATCAGCAGCTCCCTCTCCAGCACTCTGCCCGTTTGCTCCGGGGTCCCTTAGGGCTCCATCCTGGGTCCAATACTTTTTAGTCTCTACCTCAACACCCTCCCCAGCTCATGTACCAGTAAAATGCTCCTCTATGCTGACGAAGCAGTCCTCATTGCCTCACATCCCAATCCCACCTTCCTCCAATTATCCCTCCAGCAAGCTTACAACCAAGTCGAAAGGTGGTTCGGAGACCGCAGACTGGTCATTAACCTAAAGAAAACCAAATCAATGCTCTTCTCCCACCACCAAAATAAAGTTAAAAATACCCCCCTCTTGATTATCCCCAGCACTCTGCACCCGCTAGAACAAGTGACCACATACAAGTACCTAGGCATCACATTCGATACTACCCTCTCCTTCCACACCCAAATTAATGCCCTGTCAGCCGCCATTAACTCTCTGATTGGCCTGCTATACTGGCACAGGGACTGCCTGCCTCAGGTTGCCCTCAGGCTGGCCATCACCTCCTCCGTCTTGTCCCTTGTAGACTATGGCTTGCCCATCTACACTGCAGCTGACAACACTGCCCTCTCCAGAATCCAACTCTCCATCAATAAGGCCTGTAGGCTCCTGACCGGTGCCCCCAGCTGAACTCACACCTGTCTTCTCTATGCTACCACCAATCTTCTCAACTTTGAGGAGCGACTGCTCTACCAGACCGCCTTCTCGCTAAGAAATCTCTGCTAGGACTCTCTCCACCTCTCTACAGCAGCCATCTTTGTCCGTCACCACCCATAGCTCTGTTAAGGCCACTTTCAAGGTGCCCAGAACCAAGACCTCTCTTGCCCAGAGATCCTTCCTCTACCGAGCCCCCACCTGGTTCAACTCCCTCCCTAGCTGCATCTCCAACTTTACAAAAATTGGCTCCTTCAAAATAGCCCTTCGGAACCATATCTTTAATACTCACTATTGTAGGTGCAACTAACCCCCCTGTTGTAACCTGTGGTTCCCGCCCGCCTTGCCCCCTGGCTTGACAATGTCCACTGGACAGCCTCTCCCTCCCCTAGACCTACCCCTTCCCTACTAGGTCCAAACAGGGATATTACCCACTGTCTTCTCTGAGGACCTACTATATCCATGAGTGTAACTCACAATTTTGTAACATTATGTAACCTAAGTAACATACAAACTACTACATTATGTAATCTGAGTGTATCTATGTTAAATGTTCCTTTTACTGCACCTGTAGTGTTATCCTCTGTTTTAATCTGCACTGTAATAACTGTCTTGATGTCTCTCCCCCCCCCCCATGACAAGGTGCCTTTGTAAATGAGTCTCTGACTCAAAGGTTGTAAACCCGATTTGTAATGAATAAATAAATACCAGAGAATATCTTACGTGGGAATGGGTAGGGGAGGGGGTGACACATAGACACCAGGAAGTATTTAGCATGCTACTGTAAAAGGAGGCTTGCCACTTAGACACCAGGGAGTATTTGTCATGGAATAGTATCGGGGGCACATAGACACCAACAACTGATCGGTAAAGGACTGGGCTAGTGTGAAGGTGCCACTTAGACACCAGAGAGTATTTAGCACTAAACTGGGTGAGGTGCCATGTAATACACCAGGGAGTATTTGTCACAGGACTGGGAGAGGGAGGGGATGACACTAAGACAACATGTTTTATTGGATATGGTACTGGGTGTGATGGAGTAGGCTTGCCACTCGGACACCATGGAGTATTTGTTATGGAGCTGGATGAGGATGGGGTTCCCAGTTAGACACTAAGGAATATTTGGTACAGGTCTGGGGGAGGGAGAGGGTGACACTTAGATACTAGGGACTCCATGATGAGGACTAGGTGAGGGAAGGGGTGCCAGTTTGTCACAAGTGAGTAACTGCCACGAAACTGGATGACAGAGTGTCACATGGACACTAGGGGATATTTGCTATAGGAGTGGGTGGGGTGAGAGCCCACATTGACATTAGGGAGTAGTTCACGTGGAACTGGGCAAGGAAGAGGGTGCCACATAGATAGCATGGAGTAATTGGCATGGGATTGGGTGAGGGAGGGGGTACCACTTAAACACCAGGAAGTATTTCTGTGTATCACATTGTCAGTATCATGAAATCTACATCCCAACAATCTTAGCCCCGATACCCTCTCACCAAGTCCTTGTCATTACCTGCAAGTCACCCCATGTAGTACAAGAAATCAGTTCATGCATCCAGTTCAGCATGAGAGTCCTCACCCTCCTGCTGTCAACACAAGGCCCAAATGCACTGATCTGGGTGGTACAAGGAACTACTTTGGTGAGAAAACCGACATTTGGGCCCTTCTATGAGTGTGATCTTCATGCTGCAGTGGACAGGTAAAACAATTTCTTCTACTATACCTGGTGACTTGAAAGGATTACAAAGGACTGGTTGGAAGGGTTGTGGAGCTAAAATGGCTGAGGGTGGAGTTTACAGAATTAAAAATGGGTCACAGGTGAGGGTGTCGAGGGTGAGAGGCCTTCAGAACTATTAAAGATAGGTGGCAGGTGTAAGCAGTCTTCTCCTTGATACACTGTGTACAGTGGTAACAGCTGCAGCCTGCCCCCTGACCTGGCTGCCCCTGTAGCTCAGCGGGATAGCTGAGATCAGGTGGAGGAAAATACACAGGACCAGCAAGGGGGGACTGTTGAATGCTGTGGGGGCTTCTCTGTTCACCCCCCCATTACATGGCAGACAGTTGTAAGGGAGCCGATACACCACATGATTCAGTGTGTAGACATTATGAATGTAGCCCTAATTGTGGGAAGGCAGGAACTCTAATGTGGTAGAGAGACTCCCTGCAGCATTCAAGGGTCATGAAACAAACCCACACAGAAGACAGTGTTATTTTTATAGACTAAGGCGTTGTTTGATTTTTCTTTTTTTTTTCTTTTTAGGGTGAGCCAGGGACACCAGGAGAACGAAGCCCTAAAGGAGACAAGGTCAGAATAATAATTAAAATGTTATGATAACTGAAATTTATTGAGTGGTTTACAAAAATGTCAAAATGCTGCACAGGAACTGCAAAAAAAAAAGTTTAAATTAAGATGATAATAAACAAACATCATAAAATGCTAACAGAAAATGTTTTCAGTTTGCATTTAAATGTTCAAATGTCTGAAGATAAAACACAAGTTTAAAGACCAAGACCATTTGTTCCCCTTTTCCCTGGGTTAAATTCCTGATCTTTGGAAATATTCTTATACTGTATGAAACCTCTTCATAAGGCAGGCCCTATCTGCAGTAATTTATTTAAAATTTGGTGATTGGGAAAGGCACAGTGTACTGAAGCTCATTTCGAGGTGTGTCCTGGGTGAGAAGAAGCAGGGAGAGTTACAATACAATCATAATCGTTGATAAAATAGTGAACACAATACAAAGGGCACTTGTGCATTGCTTAGGTACATAAGGTGCACGGATAAAGACAGCATTAATACCAGCTACTAATCACAAGGTGTAGTGTGCATAGTGGCAGACTGATACTGGCAATATAAGGTGCATGAGAGCCGTGCGAACAGTGCAACACAGCAGCTGGACCTCTGGAAAAAAACAACTTTAAGTTGGAGGCATGGGAAGAGGCTAAGTGCATGAACAAAAATGGATTGCATGGGCTTGGAGCAGGGGTTTTAGAGAAGACAGAGAAAGAGGCTGAGTAAAGTACAGTGGGGAAGTCGTTCCAGAGAGTAGCAAGTCTAAAGGAGGAATCCTGCCCAGCAGACGAGAGAGAAGGAAGGAGTGAGAGCTGGCATTCCTAAAAGAGGGAGTTTGGTGGGGAGGGATGGAGAAAAGGGAAGAGAGCAGCGGGGAAGCGAGGAGAACCAGAACTTGGACATAAGGTAAGGGTGGCAGAGTGGTAGAGGAACCTGTCAGAGAGGTGGGTGAAGGAGACTTCAGAATAAAAATAACAGTGGTAAGAGGGTCAGTCAAAGATAAATTGGCAGAAAGAGTGGGAGGGGGTTCCAGTTGAGCTAGAGTGGTTTTGGGGGCTGCACCCATAAATTAGATCCCCATAATCAAAGGTCAGGATAATTATTTTAAGAACAGTCTTAGAATGGGCAGGGAGGGTGTTACAGGATTTATTCCTCTACAGTGCACCTAGTATAGGGGGGAGTTTGGAGGGGATAGCATCAACATATCTGATGAAGTCGAGGTGGGTGTCTAACCTAAAATCCTAGACACCTGAAGGTAGGGAACTGCTTCCAGTGGAAAGACATCAAATGTTGCGATAAGATTGTAAAGATAATTCGGGAAGCGTAGCTGGTCTTCACAATCGCAAGTGGTAGCACCTACTGGGCCATGCACTGACGACTGGGTTCGGGACAATCCCGGGGCATTGACCGGGGTTGGGGAGCATCCAGGGGACTGCTTTCCTCCTCCAGGGTTGGAGGGCCAGAGCATTTGGCAACAATTTGACTCCTAGTGGAGGCTAGGAATTGGCGCGCCTGACACCCTATGTGCAGGTGGGCAAGGGGCTCTGTGGGCATTGGCATGCAGATGCATGAAGCATGAGTGACAGGCCTCTGACTCCACTGCACATCAAAGAGAACATCCAAGAAAGAGGAAAAAACATTCTCGTCAGGTACAGTATGAAGCTGGGGACCAGGACTGCCCTTGTACACCAAAATGACCTGAAGGTATAATTCTCAGCCGGGGTTCACAGGGTGATATAGTCTCTCCCTTTGGAAAGCCTCTCCAAGAGGGGCAAATCACAGTCCTCCAGATCGGGCAACTGGGTGGGAAGTGCTGCCATGGGGGTTGGTCCTGGAGAACCTGGGTTCTATATGGGGTACACCCCCAGACAGACAGGGGTGCTAGAAACAGTTAAAACCAAAAAGATAATTCTAAGGACATGGATACAGTTCACTATCCCCCCATTGTCAGTTCAACTTAACAGGCTGATTCATTGGACGTGTTCAGGCAAAGCTCATCCCATCACCCAGGCGGCATATCCTCCAGCTCTACCCTGTGAGAGCTTTCATTCTGCTGGAAGATACAAGTCTCCACCTTTGCAGCTCTGCAGTGTTTGAATATTCTAGAGTGCTTAGCACTTTTGGAGAAAAAAACTTCGATTATGCCTTTTATTCTTCCTCCATTCATTCCAGCTCTGCCTTTGTCAACTTCGACCTATGAAATGGAAGAGAGGAAGCAACCCACATTTAAGCTCTGCATCCAGTGTTGACAAAAAATGTTGAACACCAACCCCCACATGTCCTACCTTTACTGTTAGGGAGGACAGCACAATGTGGTGGGTTGCAGTCTTTGCCTGGTGATGCTTCCATCATAGTTGGAAGAATGTCATATTAAACTTGTCTTTGGTTGACTCTCAGAGGGGGATTACAAGCATCAACCTAAGGGTGACAAGAAGGCTTGGGCAGCTGCCTGGTCAGCTTCCCAGCTTGCAGCCCTTGAGGAGGCAGTGGCTGCAGTCCCAGTTCCTCATCCGTCTTGGCACTGCTCCCGATCAGGGCCAGTGTCATGGGTTGTTCATGGAAGATTTCTGTGAGATGTGTTGGGTACTCCAAACCTTTGGGAAAGAGCCCTTCTCAATCGGGCAAAAAGCGTAGGTGTCACCAGTGCAGATCATGAGAGAATGAGATCCTCCTGCTCCCTCAACTCCCTCAATCACCCGACACCGGTCAAACACTCAACTGTAGTCGAGCTGCCTACAGGTAAGAGCCAGGTCAAGAGCTCCTCAGTACCCCTGTCAAGCTTGTTGGCCTCGATGCCAGTCATGTAGGCTGTCGAGATCTTTCTCAAGCCTTTCAACCAGTTGTCAAAGGAGCTAGACAAGGAGTTGATCCTCCAGCCCTTAGTGCTCCCAATCCTCACTTACGAGGAGGTGGCCCAGTCGGTGGCCTTGACTGACTCACTTCAGGACCAGCCTCAGCCAGTGGTCATGTCTCCAAAGCCATGGCTACTGAATGTAGCTTGGCATGTGATCTACCATGACCCTCCATAGGACTCTTCTCAACTTCAGCTCACGGGTCGATGGTGGAGGGAGAAATGCCGTTCATGCTCTCGATCCTGCTTGACTGGAAGGAGCCACTGTTGGCATTCCTTGACCTCCTCATCCTTGAGAATGGAGAGGCACCAGTGTAAGATGTGGTGCTACGTGAAGCTTCTTTTGCATCAATGCACCATAATGGAGCAGGGTAGGTCTCTGCCCTCTGGACCTTAGGCCACTTGAAAGCTGCCAGTCGTACCCATGCCGGTCCATCCAAGGCAGTGGTTTAAGGCTCTGAGCTGCAAACTTGGAGACCTGGGCTTGAATTCTACAGCCCCCACTTGCATACTGTGTGACCTTGAGCAAGTCACTTAACTTCCTTGTGCTCCCAGGTCGCACCTGTAAACAAGCTTCCAGCTTAGTGTGTCTCTCCTGGTTAAAAAAAAAAAGATGTTCCCTGCATCTGGTCACCACCCCTAAGGGTGGAGCTGCCACCATGGCAGCCCTTAGTGGGAGCTCCTGTGAAGGACCCCTTTGCTGCTGCCAGCTTGTCAGGCTGACTGTCAGTGGAGATCACCCAGTCCAAGGACACCCGGGTGGCTCACGGTGGCAAGTGGTCAAGAGCCATTTTCAAGGAGTCAATGGATGACTCTGAGGGGTTATCCATGCCCTCACTGAGGACCCCTACTTTTGACCATGGCTCTGTCGATGATCTGTCCATTGACCATGGGCCAGCATCATTCGGGGCTTTAATCTGCCTCATATCGGAGTTCATGTTTGTGCCTATGGAGCCAGTGCAGAAGAGGGTTAAATACCCCCTTACTGACATCGTGGACAGGGACAAATCTTCAGTGGTTGCCTTTCCCAGGGCTGAGGCCATCTTGGGACCAGCCCTGGAGCTTTGGTAGTGTCCAGCATCCTGGCTGGCCCCCTCCTACCATATGGTCTACAAGTATGCAGTCCTCACAGGATACTTGTCAGGGTGCTTGGACCACCCCTTAGCTGAGTGGCTGGTCTCGGACTCGGCCTTCTGGAAGTCCAGTTACCAAGGGGACATGGACGAGCTCCCTGGCAAAGAATCTAAAAAGCTTGACCGTGTGGTGGAAAAGGTCTATGCTGCTGCATCTTTAGGTCTCTGCCAGGCAAGCTACTCCGTCATGATAGATAGTTTTGATCACTCTCTCCGGAGTGTTAGATGATGTCCTTCCTCACCTTCCTACTGACCACCAGCATATGGTGAAGTTGGTCACAGACTAGGTTAAGCACTGGCTAAGAACTAGCTCCAGACAGCTGTAGACATGGGCGACTCTTGTGCCAATGCCATGGCATCAACCACCATGATGCACTGCAGGGCCTAGCTGCGACTTTCCACCTTCATGCTGGATACTAACACAAACTGGCCAATATCCCATTCCTTGGCACTGTCCTCTTCGGCTCTGGGGTGGAGGGACATCTCACTAGGATTGAGAAGTCCAGAGCTAATCTAGACTGTGTGGCATCATCCCAGAAGATCCCTAAGGCCCAGAATCCTAAAAAGAAGACCTTCCAGTATAGGTAATTTCAGTCACTGCAGCATCCATAGCAGCCTCAGTAGGGGCAATACCAAGCCTGAAGCTCGAAGCCCAAGTTCAATGGTCGAAGAGAGGCTGAGGCACGGGAAGTGGTGCCCCTCTGGCCTCAGTGGTTGATGCCCCTTCCAAAGCTGCCCAATGACGAGTCGGGGGTGTCATCTTCCCATTTGTCCAGCCCCTGACACAGCTCCCTGGATTTCGCCACAACTGGCCACATTGGTCTGTCATTACGATGGTGTAACAGGTGTTTAAACCCTGTCATAAATATTAATATGTGCAATCCCCCCCCCCATTTTTATGTTTGCTTGCACATGCGCAAGAAACATATTGTGGCAGCTTGCTGTAGTAGCGAGTTGTGGAGGTGGAGCAGTGTTGTAAGCCAATGCCAGCAGTCTGCTTTCTGGCTGGTCTCTGTGGCGCCAATAAAGGAGCACGCTGTCCATGACAGCAGTATTGTAGTGTGCCACCAACTTGAAAGAAACTCGCTGCTGCAATCAGGTAGCGCCCCATCATTAACAATCAGCTGTTTTTGCTGTTGGGACGGTCCCTGATTGCAGCAGCAAATTACAGCTTGCCTTGTTCGGTGTCCCATTTCAATAAACATGGTGGTGGCTTCACCGTCCGCCTCTCACAGTCCCCACTGAAGCAGACAGACAGCTGCCGCCTCTCAAGTCCCCATGAAAGCCAATGGGTTGCCCAATCCCCCTGTCAGCATGCGCCCTCCCTAGTTCATTTGCTGATGGGGTAGCCCAATCCACGTCGGCATAATGTCCCTATATTTGTTTTTAATTTAACATGGCGGCTATCGCTGTCCACCTCGCCCCTGAAAGCCAACGTGGGTACCTAATCCCCCTGTCAGCATGCCCTTCCTAAGTTCATTTGCCTATGGGGGAGCCCAGTCCCTGTTGGCATAATGGCCCAACCCATTTGTTGTGTGCCAAGGGGGGTGCCCAATCCCCCTCGGCTCATGCGCCCCCCCCAACACTCTGTATGTGCCGACGGAGGCAGCCAATCCCCGTCGGCTACAGGCTCCCCCCAAGAAACACTGAGGTGGCATGCTGGGAGACCACCCCAGCATACCAAACCACCTGAGAAAAAAGAAAACCTTCCCGCATTGTTTTTTTTACCTGTAAAAGAAAAAAAAAGTCTCTCGTTGAGTCCAGTGCCCCCTCCTCCAATCCGCGCCCACCCTCTGTGCACCCCACCTCTCCACACCCCCCACCCCATACTTACCTCTGGAGCCCGGTGCAATGATCTTCGGTGGACCGGGAACACATGTGCACTCTTCAAAGCCGACCACAAACGGAAGAAATGCCGGTAAGCTGTATAATGGCATAAATGGATTGTTTCCAACTTATATGGATATCTCGCCCATTTTTGTGAATTTTGGCACCACATTTTCAACCTGGGGTTCTTGGGACCCCATCTTACAAATTCAGTGACTGTCATCTGGTTATTCAGTCCCGGAAGGTGATTTTACGGTCACTACGCAGAGTCACCTTTCAGGACAGATTAACGAAATGACAGTGTCACTGTTCATGAGGTGGGTTCCCAAAAAGCCTATGTTGCAAATTTGGTGAAAAAATTCCAAAAAATGACTGTTACAAGCATGCATTGCGCAGTTTCCACGCACACTCATAACTTCGCAGATTTGTAATATTTTCACTCCAGATTTTCAACATTGGCATTTTTTCACGCCTCCTTATGAATAGTATAGCTGTCATTTTTCACATCCTGGCTGAAATGTGTTTTCGCACTTCTGGCGCAGAATAGCACGGTCACTGTAGGAAATCAATGTTTGGGACAGATTAAGAAAATCTCAGTGACACTGTTCATGAGCAGAGGTCCTAAAATGCCTATGCTAAAAATCTGGTGACAAAAGTCCATAAAATGACTATGTTACGAACATGCATTTCGCAGTTTCCACGCACACTCATAACTTTGAGAATCTGTAATATTTTCACTCAAAATTTTCAGCATTGTCAATTTTGCACACCTCTTTATGAAAAGTACAGCTGTCATTTTTCACATCCTGTCCGAAATGTGTTTTCGCACATCTGGCACACAGTGGCACGGTAGCTGTGGAAAATCAATGTTCGGGACAGATTAAGAAAATCACAATGACAGTGTTCATGAGCAGAGGTCACAAAATGCCTATGTTGAAAATTTGGTGAAATAATTCCACTAAATGACTGTGTTACGAGCGTGCATTTCGCAGTTTCCACGTATGCCCGTACGTTCGAGCAGTTTTAATATTTTCACTCCAGATTTTCAACATTGCCATCTCTTCACACCTCCCTATAAATGGTACAGTTGTCATTTTTCACATCCTGCCTGATCTGTGTTTTCGCACATCTGGCACAGAATGGCGTGGTCGCTGTGGGAAATCCATGTTCGAGACAGATTAACAATATCACAGTGCCACTGTTCATGAGCAGAGGTCCCAAATGCTTCCACGAGGTGGGGGTCACAAAAAGGCCATGTTGAAAATCTGTAGTGCAAATACCAACTAACGCCTGGGGCGTTAGGGTTTCTAACCCTAACGTCCCACCATGTACAGACTGACAGGAATCGGGGTGTGCCTTTGGATTGCTGGCTGTAAGGCTCACGCCATTCCACCCCCACCCTGAAGCCAGTGACAGGCATTGAGGTGTGCCTTGGACTCTTCTGCCCCAGAGTTCACCCCATTCTTCTATACTGCTCCCGTTTCAGCGTATGTCCTTATGAAATTGGGTGACTGTAAAGCCGAACACCCTAAGGCACACCTCAACACTTGTTGATGCCTGCAGTATAGGGTGAGGTGAAATGCCATGAGCATTATGGGCGATGACCCAAAGTCACACCCCAGTGCCTGTCCATCTCTGCAGGGTGGAGGTGGGGTTGGCATGAGTTAAATACTTCACTGCCATTCCTATTCTGTATCTGTCTAACTCCTGCACATCCAATGCAAATATCAGCAAGCAAACATTCGACATTGACAAATACTTGTTCCTTTCATTCTTTCCTGTCCGCTTATCTTTTCTGTCTTTTCTTTACATTCTTGTCAGGGTGGCCAACCTGGCAGTCTCCACAAACTCTTTGCTGTCCCTTATTCTCTTTACCTCCCTCTTTATGCACATAGCATTATACTCCAGATTATAGAGATAGGAAATAGTGCAAGTCACGCTTTATTGTTAATTTCTGGTGCCCCTTTATTTAAGAAGAAATGTAGTGCCCATTTCTGGGGTGCCAAGCTCCGGAAACGCTGCTACTGTGTGCAGCTCCTTTGACTTACGTGGCTCCGGTGCGAGGGACAGTGCTGGTCACCGAGTGCGACCGAGCAGTCCTTTTTTTTGGAGCGGATTGTTCCATGTTGGTGTAGCCGCGTATAACAGCTAAATGTACACTCCTTGTTCGGAGCAAGTAAAAGAATGATTGCTTTGGAGCAAAGGCATGCACAAAAGAAAAAGCCGACTGCGGCACTAGCGGCAAGATCAAAGTCGCTTGATCACTTGACTGCCGACTAGTGAGACACTACGGGCAAGGGTAACTGTAAGTCCTGTAGTGTCCAGAATAAAGTGTACCCTGTACAGAAGCAGCCTCAGAGAAGTTGTGATTGAGGGCTGCATATGAAATGGAAACTCCCCAATTATGTAATGTCACGGCCTATGGAAACTCCCCAATTATGTAATGTCATGGCCTATGGAAACTCCCCAATTATGTGATGTAATCGCAAAGAGCTATAAAAAGGGCTCACCACTAGGGGAATGTTAGATAGTTGAGTCAGTCTAGTGCTGACAGTGTATAGGGTAAGACCGACAGAGTGTGTGTGTGTCGATTTCACACAGGTTACTTGAGAAAAGTATTCATTGGACTGTATGGGCTGAAGCAAAGCTACAGATTCTGCTGAAGGAAGCAGAAGTCTGAATTTCTTTGTGCAGGGCTAATTATTTGACATTTTATTTTATTTATGTAAATATTTGTATTTTTCTGAAAATAAACTGATGGAACGCATTTGTGCATTTTTTATGCACTTGATCCCTGCTTTGTTGTGTCAGTTATTATCCCACACATTCATAGACGGACAAGTGGGCACTAGAGGTGGTAGGCAGAGGGTTGCTTCTAGATTTTGAGGCTGTCCCACCCTGAGGACTCCACAATCCTTGGGAGTTCACAATGTCACGACACGCTGTCCCCCCCATACATGTCCAGGTACTTCCTGGTCCCAAAATGGACGGGTGGCCTGGCGCCTCATTCTGGATCTGCATGGACATGATACAGGTCTTTAAGTACATGAAAGGGATCAATAAGGGAGGCCCAGTCAGGGTGCTCCAAAGGAAGGAAGGTGGGGCAATGAGAGGTCATGGGTGTAAGCTGGAAGGGGGCAGGCTCAGAGGGGAGAGGAGGAGATGCTGTTTTACTGAAAGGGTGGTGGAGCCATGGAATGCACTGCCCAGGGAGCTGGTAGAGGTGGAGACTGTGGACGGGTTTAAGAGGGGATGGGGCAGGTACAGGGGGAGGGTAAATCTGACCAGGCCCAGTACAGGTGGAACATCTGAAATTGGGGACAGTATAATTCAAGGGGGAAGGAGGACACAAAAATCAGCCCTCAGTGCGGGTGCTGAAAATCGAGCAGACTCGAGAGACCATTAGGCCTATTCTGCTGGCATTTTAGTATGTTAGTATGACCTCAATCAGTTCATGCAGAAGTGCAAGTTGTAGATGATTATGCTGAACCAGATTATACCGGCCCTGGAGCAGGGCACCTGGTTCTACCTCCTGGACCTCTAGGATGTGTTCTTCCATATCCCCGTCTTTCTGTCCCAGTGGCAGTACCGTTGGTTCCATGCAGAAGGGGTTCTCTATCAGTTTCTATCAGTCCCTTTGGCTTCTCATCCACACCCAGGGTCTATGACAAGTGCATTGCAGTAGTGGAAGTCTTCCTGTGGTGCTAGGACATCAGAGTTTACACCTACCTGGATGACTGATAGCTGGCCTGTCCAAGGAGGCCATGGAGCAGTCCAGGGATCTGGCCCTCCAGACTGGCAGAGACTTGGGCCTTCTGGTCAGCCCAACCAAGTCTGAACTGATCCTCTCGCAGGTGATTCACTTCATCGGGACAGAGGTAGACTTCTTGTGGACCAGGTACTGGATCTTACCTCCTTTGCAGGTAGGGCACTCATGCCCTTCCAGAGACTTCCTGAGGCTGCTGAGGAACATGGCATCCTGCATAAGTGTGGTGCAGTGGGCCACTGGTAGATGCAGCACCTGCAGTGGGAGTTGGGTCCTCAGTGGTCACAGTGCCTAGGACACTTGGTCTCAGTGATCTAGCCAATGTGGTATGCCATTCAGTGATGGCTGATTCCTTAACATCTGGAAGGAATCCCAGTTTTCCACCCAGAACTGACCATCACTCTCATGACAAATGTGTCTCTGGTGGGGTGGGAAGCGCACATTGAGGACCACAAAGCCCACAGGTTCTGGTCACCTACAGAGTCCTGTCACCACAGCAACCAGCTGGAGCTCTGTGCAGTGAGTTGGAATTTGCTCCTCTAGTCAGGGGTCAGGTCATGCAAGTTCAGACGCACAACAGTGTGATCATGTTCTACCTGAACAGACAGGGTGGCATGCACTCCCTTGAGTCAAGAAGCCCTCTGCACCTGGACCCTCATGCGCAACCTGGGTGCAGATCTCCTGGTGATCCATGTCACTGGAGTGGATGATCAGCTGGCTAACACTCTCAGCCAGGTGGACAATACATTGCATGAGTGGCCTAGGCATCAGGAGGTGGTGAACCACCTGTTCCCCTTGTGGAACCTGTGAAGCACATCTCTGGACAGCCTATTTGCCTCACAAGAGAATGCAAAACTTAGGCTGTTTTGTGCTGGCCACCCACAGTCCCGGACACTGGTTGGGATGCCTTTGTGTGACCCCGGACCCCAGGCCTTGTGTACGCCTTTCCTCATTTCCCCTGATCCATAGCATGGTGGTCAAGGTCTGGAACAGCAAGGTGTGGGTGGTCCTGATAGCTTTGGATTGGCCACAACAGTTCTGGTACCCAGATCTCCTCAGCCTCAGCTGCTGGCCTCCATGGTGGTTGCCTGTTCACCCAGATCTGCTGACCAGACAATGGGGGAAGGTCCTGCACTCAGACCTTAAGTCCCTGTACCTCACGGCTTGGCTCCTGAGCAGCTAGAGTTTGAGGCTTCGGTCTTTCCAAGAATGTGCTTCACGAGTCACCTCCACCGCAGCTTCTGTTTGGGACCCAGACCAAAGAGTCTTGCTCCATGGCTGGCTTGCCAGGTCAGCTTTCAATGGAGATCATCCAGGATGAAGATACGAGAGTGGTCCATGGTGGCAAATGGTCGAGGACCATTTTGAGAAATCAGACAATGACTCCAAAGGTGAGTTGTCAATGGCCTCAACCAGGACTCATACATTCGACCAAGAATCAGTCAGGAACTGTGACCAACATCCATGGGCTGCTGATGTCAGTTGGGGCTGTTGTCTGACTTATGTTAGAGGCCATGAAAGGTCCCTTAGAGCCAGTTAAGAAGCGGGCTAAATACCTGTTTACTGACATACTAACAGGGATGGTTCCCCAAGGGTTCACCTTCCCATAGCTGAGGTCATCTTGGGACCAGCTGTGGAGCTTTAGCAGCATCCATCATCCTGCCCAGCATTCTCCCTCCATATAGTCCATAAGTACAGGGTCCCAATGGGTTCCCTTTTTGGGTTTTCCAGCAACCCCTGTGAAGAGGGCCTGGTTGTGGACTCTTTCATAAATTGGGGGGCCAAGGAGACGTGGACAAGCCTCCAGAAAGAGTCTAAGAAGATTGACTGTGCAGCTAAAAAGATGTTACCTGCTGCATCACTGGGTTTTCATCAGGCCAGTTATGCTGTCATGATGGCAAATGCTGGCCATTTCTCCCATCTTTTTACAGCAATGTTTGGTTTATCATAGTGTTTTGGCCATAACTTTCTTTTTATTTGCATTTTATTGTATTTATCCTGCTTTTTATTTTATTCCAGTTATTTTCTTTAATAGTTTAATTGTGCTCAAATGCTGATTTTATGGGTCTTTGTGGTTATTCTCGTTAATAACTAGGGTTAGGATGTAAATGCTGAGGTATTGTTTTATATATTGTACAGTACTCATAGCCCATGGGAACGAGCACTTTATAAATAAAGTTTGCTTTGCTTTCTTGCTTGTGGTGTTAGGGGGACTCCTCCCCTGTCTTCCAGCTGACAGAAAGCTTCTATTTAACATAACCAGAGACCAGGGTCAGTTGCTGGCTAAATACCAGCTTCAGACGGCTTTGAACTTGGGTGACTCCTGTGCCTGTGCCATGGCCTGTCTGAGGTTTTCCACTTTCACTGCAGACACTCAGCATAAGCTGGCCAGTGTCTCCTTCTTGGGCACCAACCTCTTCAGCCCTGGGGTGGAAGGACATCTCATGTGACTTGAGAAGTTCGGTGCCACCCTTGATTCCGTGTTTGTCCCAGGGGGCCCAAAACCTAAGAAGTTCAGTTCTGGCCCTTTCAGATGCAACAACCTCAGTAGTAGCCCCGGCATGGGCAGTTTCAGCACTGACATTCGAAACCCAAAGTTCAGCAACCAGTAGCAAAAATGAGGGCGGGCAGAGATGGTGGTGCCTCAGTGGCCCTTGTGGCTGGAGTTACTTTATATCAACAACATTGACCGTGGAATCAAACTTTCCAGTGTACATCTCTTTGTGGATGACATGGTTCTTTACACTGCCAGGCCTACTCCCGAAAGTGCCTGCTCGGACTTGCAAGCAGATTTTCTTACGCTGCAACAAAACCTACTGAGTCAAAAGCTCCTATTGAATGCCAAAAAGACCAAGGCTATGCTGTTATCCCCAATGACCAAGTCCATAGACTCCCTTAAGCACGACAATATTTCCACTATCACCACCCTGCTTGGTGAGTCACTTGACTATGTGACCAAGTTCAAGTACCTTGGTATGTGGATTGACAACAGACTTTCTTTTGCTGATCATATAGACGAGCTCTCAAAAAAACTTAGAAAGAGGCTTGGACTTTTTTTTAGAATCAAGCATCTGCTTACCCAGGAGGCCAGAAAAGGCTTAGTACAAACTACGTTCCTAGCTATCTTGGATTATGCAGACTTCCTGTATGGCCAAGTCCCAAAAACCACCCTATCTAAGCTTGACACCCTTTATCATAGGGCCTTACGTTTCATCTCAGGTGCAGCATATAATACCCATCACTGTGTACTCTATTCCACGGTACGATGGACCTCACTTACATTCAGGAGGCAAAGGAACGCTATACTATGGACCTATAGATCTATATCCAAGATGCTACCCTCCTACATTTCTGACTGTCTGCCCTCCTGCACCTTGCAAAACTATGCCTTGAGAAGCCGTTTGTACATCTCACTAGCTGTGCCTAAAGTCTTTTCACATTTTGGCAGAGCCTCCTTCAGCTATATGCTGCCCCAGCTGTGGAACAACATCCAGAAATCCATAAAATTGGTGCATCCTATTGGCTTTGTGGAATTCAAGTCACTCTATTGAAGATACTTCTCGTAGCCTTGTCAGTGCCCTTCCTGTCGCTAAACAGTAGCCATACATTGCTATTCTTACAGTCAGTCCTCTACACTTTTTATCCTCTCGTTAAAATTATCCTAAGCCATGTTCCTGGATTCACTCTTGCTTTCTACTTGCTGCTGAGCTCCCAGCTTGCACTGTCACTAGCATTAATTCTGCTCTACTAGAGCTATCAGTGTCTAAAATTACTGGTTCGGCACATTGGTGCTGACATGCTTCCACCTCTCTGCTGTACTGTTTACTGGGATGAGGCTTCACCTTACGACTGGACCTTATTGATTATCCTTGTACCTTGTTTTTATTGCTATGTATTGTATTAGTATGCCCATCTGTGCTATATGTTCTATTGTGCTACTGTATTATTTATTCTGTACCTACCAGGCCCTCCTTGAAAATGAGCTTGCTCAATGGAGTTTCACCTGGCTAAATAAAGACTATTTGATTGATTGATTGATTGATTGATTGGAGCCCCCTTTAAAGTTGTGCAGTAATGGGTTGTGGGGTGTTATAATCCACTCCTGTGTATTTCCTGTCCCAGTTCCTGGTTGGGGGTCTGTTGCACCACTTCTTGCCATAATGGTCTGCCATTACCTCAGACAGGTAGGTTCTAGAAGTGATGGTCAAAAGGTTGCCTCTGGATTTCACAGACCTCCCTCCATACCAAATGTTTGCTCCTCAGGGGGTCCAGTGTGTCAAAGGACACATTGTCCATGCTACAAGCTAACATCTTTCAGCTCATAGAGTACAGAGCGATAGCCCATGTTCCAGACACCCTGGCCACTCAGGGATACGTGTCCAGGTACTTTCTGGTTCCCAAACAAATGGGGGGGGAGGGGAGGAGGGTTAGCGCACCATACTGGATCTGCATGATCTGAACCAGTTCTTTTTTTTTTTCATTTTTCTTTATTCTTTTGTACTCCCTTGTCCCAGTCGGTCCTTGTTCATGCTGGTCATCCCAGCCTCTGTCACCCTGACATCTCCCAGGGCTTACCTCTCTCCCGGAGTCCCCCCCACATGCCCTTCAATAGCAGGGGTGGCGGGGAACCCCTTTACCTGCCAAGACTGCTCCAAAGTCCAGGGGCGCCTGAGTCACGGGATGTGGGGCCTGCAGAGGCTGGCAGTCATCCAGCATGACCAGGACCATTTTCCAGTTTTTCCCCTTGGGGACATGGCATGCGCTGACATCAAGGCACGTGTACCGACATCTGCCACGTCCCCCACCTCTTACAGCCAGGGCTGTCTTTCCCCCGGCTTCCACCAGGGGCTAGTCCAGTGCCAAGCTCGTCCCCTCCCTCCCTCCCCCCCCCCTGAAGGAGGAGAGCAGTCCTTGGGATGCTCGATCCTCCTCCCCATGGCAGACACTTCAACCTCGGGTCGTCGGTGTGGCAGGCGGTAGAGCTACCACTGCACCACCAGGCCAGCTGTGATCTGAACTAGTTCATGCTGAAGCACAAGTTCTGGATGATCACACTGAATCAGATCATTCCATCATTGAAGCATGGCATGTGGGTCTGCTCCCTGGACCTCCAGGATGTGTTCTTCCACATCCCAGTCCATTCGTCCCACTACTGGTACCTTCAGTTCCATGCAGAGGGGATCCTGTACCAGTTCCATATTATGCCTTTCGACCTCTCATCTGCACTTCAGGTGTTTACCATGTGCATGGCAGTGGTGGCAGCCATCCTGCAGTGCAAGGGCGTCACGATGCATTCCAACCTGGATGACTGGCTGATAGCCAGGTCATCTAAGGAGGCCTTGAAGTGTTCAGGGATCCAGTCCTCCAGAGCTGTCAGAACTTAGGCCTTCTGGTAAACCCAACCAAGTCAGAGCTGGTCCTTTGCAGGTGATCAAGTTCATTAGGGCAGAACTAGACTCCCTGCAGACCAGGCATCTGATATTACCTGCTTTGCCTGATCATTTCATTTCAGTTTGGGTGCTTTTACCCTGCCTGGGACTTCCTACAGCTACTGGGTACATGGCATCTTCCACCCATATGATTTATTTGGCTCACTGTGCCAACGCCTAGACCTGGACTAGCCTGTCATGGTGACCCAGCCAGTGTTGGATGCCATCCAATGGTTGCTGACACTACAGCATCTAGAGGAGGGAATCCCATTCGTCTGCCCGGAACCATATGTCACACTCATGACGGATGTGTTTCTGGTAGGGTGGGGAGCACAACCAGGAGACAACAAAGCCCACGGGCTCTGGTCACCCCAGTAGTTTCAGCACCACATCAGCTTGCTAGAGCTCTGTGCAGTGCATCTGGCTCTCATAGAATTTGCTCCATTGATTCAGGGTCAGGTCATTTAGGTTCAGACGGACAACATGACCACCATGTTGTATCTGAACAGGCAGGGTGAAGTGCACTCATGTCCCTTGTGTCTTGAGGCTCTCCAAAGCTGGACACTTGTGTGCAGCCTGGATGCAGATCTTTTGATGATCTATGCCAGGGAAGAAAACAATCATCTGGCGGATCCTTAGTCAGGTTGGAGAGATGTTGTACGAGTGGTCCCTGCATCAGGAGGTAGTAAACCCCCAGTTCTTCCAATAGGCACCCCTCTGATGGATCTGGTTGCCTCATGGGAGAACAGAAACCTAAGGCTATTCTGTGTCTGACTCCCACAGTGCTGGACACTGTCGAGAGATGCCCTGCAAGCTCTAGACCTCAGGGGGGGAAAGCTTTCCATGTGGTGCTAGATCCTTATTGTACCATTGTAGGTAGCCACTACAAGGACTAAGGTCCTGGATTTCAAAAGGGCAGACTGTGGCAGAATGGGTAGTATACTGAAAAGGCACATAGCTAGCATCCACCCAAACATGGACGCTGAGCAAAAATGGGCGGTCATCAAGTGGGGCCTGGCTGAGGCCACTAGCACATATGTCAACAGCCAGAGCAAGAAATCCAGGACCAAGAAGCCAAGCTGGATGAACAAGGAGGCAGTGGAGAGGGTGAGGGAAAAGAGAGCTGCATTTAGAACCTATAAAAGATCCAGCAGGGAAGAGGACAGGAAGGAATACATGAGGAAGTCCAGGGAAGTGTGCAGAACAGTAAGGGCAGCCAAGACGTTGAGAGAACTGAGACTGGCCCAGGGAATCAAAGAGGCTGAAAAGGATTTCTTCAGGTATATTAGGGAGAAGAAAAAGAGTAAGGATCAGATTGTTAGGATCAAGAATGGCAGTGGGTGGGTGGAAAAGGGGGCAGAGCAGGCGGAAGTACTCAATGAGTACTTCAGTTCAGTATTTACCAAAAAGAGGGATGGGCCTGTACCTAAGGGGAAGGCCAGGGTGGGGAGCGGGAGGAGATCACTGATGGGAAAATCACCAAGAGAAAGGTGTTGGAGGGCCTTAAGTCCCTGAGGGTTGCTAAGGCACCTTGGCCAGATGGAATTCATCCTAGAGTACTGAGAGAGTTGGCAATAGTCCTGGCGGGGCCGTTGGCAGACTTGCTCAGCACCTCTCTAGAAACAGGATGCGTACCCAGGGATTGGAGGTAGGTGCATGTGGTGCCCCTCCATAAGAGTGGGCACAAGGATGAACCAGGGAACTATAGACCAGTCAGCCTAACCTCAATTGTGGGAAAGCAGCTTGGGTTTGTCTCTGGCAGATCCTGCCAGATGAACCTGGTGGATTTCTTCGATTGGGTGATGCAGGCACTGGACAAGAGTCATACATTGGATGTCCTATACCTGGACTTCAATAAGGCCTTTGATTTGGTGCTGCATGGTAGGCTGACCAGCAGTCTGAGCAATCTGGGAGCAGGGAGGAAACTGGTAAGATGGGTCAGGTGCTGGTTACAGGATAGACAGCAGAAGGTAGTAGTGGGGGGTGAGATATCTGAGTCCAGGACTTTAACAAGTGGGGTCCCACTGGGGTCGGTGCTGGGACCAGTGCTATTTAACATTTTCATTGCCGACACCGCAGAAGGGAAAAAGAGTAAGATCAGGCTCTTCGCCGATGACACCAAGATTTGTGCGGAGGTTGATAGGGGGGAGGGCAGTACAGTACTTCAGGAGGATTTGGCAAAATTGGAGGAATGGTCTAACACATGGCAACTTGGGTTCAGTGCCAAGAAGTGCAGAGTCATGCACTTGGGAGCCAGGAACCCTGGAAATAGTTACTGGTTAGGGGGGACTGCAGTTATCTAAGTCTAAGGAAGAGAAGGATCTGGGTGTACTGGTAACAGGGAAATGAACCACTCAGCCCAGTGCAGGAAGGCAGCGGCAAAGGCCAACAGAATGCTGGGGTGCTTCACAAGGGGAATTACCTCTAGGAAAAGGGAAGTCATCCTGCCACTGTACAGGTCCCTGGTGAGGCCACACTTGGAGTACTGTGTGCAGTACTGGTGCCCCTACTTGAAAAAGGACATCAAGCTGTTGGAGGGAGTATAGCACCAAGCAGTGAAAATGATGATGGGACTTGTAGATAAACCTTGTGAGGAGAGACTGAGGGAGCTCAATATGTATTCTCTGGAAGACAGAAGGGAGAGAGGAGATATATTTGAGACCTTCAAGTACCTGAAGAGTATGAACAGAGTAAGCACTGGAAGTATTTACAGATTAAAAGGTGAAAGGGAAACCAGGGGGCACAGTCTGAAGGTAGAAGGAGGCAGATTCAGCAGAGAAATGGGGAGGCACTATTTCACCGAAAGGGTGGTGGTAGGGTGGAACGCGCTGCTGGAAGAGGTGAAATCACTGTGGACAGTGGGCAGCTTGAGAAAGGTGGGGCAGGTTCAGAGGAGGTTCAAACCTTGGGGGGCAGGGTGTGGGAGTGAAGGATACATAGGCAAAATCAATGGAGGGGGGTGCAAGGGGAGGGGGCAGCTGCAGTCTGAAAGACTGAAGTGCTGGACACTTGAGCAGACTAGATAGACCAATAGGCCTGTATCTGCTGGCATTTTCGTATGTCCATAGTTGCCATTTTATAGCAGTAAATACAGTCCAAGATCCTCGACTTCCTTTATTGTACTTTTACCATTTTCATAAACAATTGCAGGTCAATGCTCATTTGCTTTTTAAGCCTCCACTTTTTGGAACTCTATTCCATAATATTTGGAATCCATACTGGATATCAATCATTTTAATGTGGCTCTTGAAATGTAGTTCAATGATTTTTTTCAAAAATATTGTTTTATAAGATTAGTTTCATATGTTCAGAACTTTTTGTTTTGCCATGCATGTTATGCATGGCTTGTGATTTATAATGCGTCCTCTGTTCGTATTTCTAATGTACTTTTTATTGATCCTGGGTCGCGCTTGAGAATGGCATGCAAGTTCCAGCGAGTCTACCCCAGTTGGCAAAATAAGTAAACAAAACATAACATTTTTCGGAGAATGTTGTGGCACTGAGTTCTGCTGATACAAACTGTTAATTTCTTGGTGGAAACTGGGAAATCTCTTTAACTCATTCCTTTTATGGCTCCCATATGGAACTCTGGTAATGAGCAGGAATAGGGAGGGCAATGGGACAGAGCAGGGTAATAGGCAGGATCAAGATAATGGGTGAGAACAGGGTAATGGGTGGGAGCAAGATTATGGGATGGAACAGGGTGATGGTTAGGAACAGGATTATGGTGGGTACAAGGGGGGCATGGAACTGAGTGGGAATAGTGTAATGGCAGGAACAGGGTTATAAGAGAGAACATGGTATTGGGTGGGAACCTGGAAACATAGGGAATCGTGGTAACAGGAATGGGAAAGAGGCAACAGCATGTCTGGATGCAATTTTGGTGGAGAAATATAAACTCCCACTCAGATTCAGCCAACTAAGTAGAGAACGGACTGAAGATAAAATAATATCAGGATGACAGCAGCATTCCTCTAAATATTAGAGGATATGGAGAACATCCATAGCCAAACATTGCAATGCAAGGAGATGGCCGTGGCTAGTAACGAGAAGGGATTTGGGATTGGACATATTCACAATGGTCTACAGCTTAGTAGTACCCAGTCCACATACCACAATGAAGTAGGCCTTCATTTTGTGCAGTGGGTATTTCTAGTAATGCAGGACATTTTTTGATTGCCACTTCATCAGGCTGTGGCTTGTGTCTGTTTGTTTAGCACACAGGACCTCTTAGAAACTTTCTGTGGGGGGGATGGGAGAGTGAGCTTTGATTGCTTTCTGGGACTGATACTCTGTTTTATCTATCCTGTGTTTCTTCACCTAGTCCTGTCAGCATGCCCTCATGTGGTCAGGCCCCCAACCCTGACACAGACCTTCTCTAGGACTTACTCCTCCATCGTATTTCTGTAGCTTACCTCATGTCGTGGGGCCATTGCAGTTGGCCAGGCCCCTCCAGAGTGGGATCTAGGAACTAGAATCATGTACAGCTGTGTCAATACCCTCCATCACTATTATTATTATTTATTAAATTTTGTTAATCAGGTAAGCCCACTAGGCCCCTGAAAAAGGGACCTTCGGGGCCCAGTGGGCTTACTCAGTTAACAAAATTTAATAAATAATAATAATTAACAATAATAATGACAGGGGAGCATGGTGCTGGAATAACCCACGCCTGGGTGGTTGGGCGAGGCTCCAGTCCGAGCGTCCAACTTCCCAGAAATGAGGTTATCCCAGCACAACCCGCACCCTGGAGTGCGTTATTGTTATTATACAATGGTTCGTTGTTATACAAAAAAAAAAAATATATATAAAAATGTTTTTAATAAATTTTTAGTGTGGCAGTATATCTTTGTTTCTTAAGAAAAGAGCGAACATAAATGCAACAAATCAATGCAGTGAGGTTGTGCTGGGATAACATCACTGTGCCAGGGACACACTGTCCAATCAGAGTCCAGGAAATTTTCTTGCCATTGTATAATTAATAAATAATAGTGATGGAAGGCATTGAGACAGCTGTACAGGATCTGCAGGTGTGGAACACACTGCCCCCGAAGAAGGAGAGCTTTCCTCTGACACTAGATCTTCCTTCCTCCGGTCAGCCTAGTGACCTCAGCTTACTCTTGAACCATCGGTAGTCAGGATCTTGAGCAGCAGCATTACTGCTGCACCAGTGGCCTGATGCACTACTGCTGCACCAGTGGCCTGATGCACTACTGCTGCACCAGTGGCCTGATGCACTACTGCTGCACCAGTGGCCTGATGCACTACTGTTGCACCACTGGCCTGATGCACTACTGTTGCATCAGTGGCCTGATGCACTACTGCTGCACCACTGGCCTGATGCACTACTGTTGCATCAGTGGCCTGATGCACTACTGCTGCACCAGTGGCCTGATGCACTACGGCTGCACCAGTGGGATGACTCTGGGACTGGACCTCCAGGAAGACAATGGGAATCTCCCTAAAAAAGGAATCCCACAAGACATGTGGTCTTGACATGGTCTGACCAAGATCACCAAATACTGGACTGACAGCAGGGACGAAATACGTGAGGTAGAGCTTTTGACTTGTGAGACACCTAAATGTTGCAAGTGGGGGTACATGTGGAGTCAAAGACACAAAACTGGAGTTGAGAAAATCGACTGGAAAACATGAGTCTTTATGTTTGATTCAAAAATAACCATTTGAGGGTAAAGAACAGGTGGCATAAAAAAATATCTAAAAGCCTTTGTAGTTGAAAAACAACTTGAGGAAAGTGGGATATAATGTGGACAGTCACCAACGCTTTTGGTAAAAGATCTGAAGCCAGGCGGCGAGGGACTTGAACTTCTAGATCTGGTTCATGTCATAGGGCAACCATTTGATCCAGATCTGAAATCCACACAGAAACAATTGAGTTTGCTAGTGTGTAACTGAGAGAGACTCCATGTAGCATAAGTGCAGTAACACCTGGCATGAGTAGGTTATGTTGTGGCAGACTTTTCTCACCTGTTTTATTAATAAATGCTTCTATTGCAGGGTGATGCTGGACAGAGAGGGGGACGTGGAGAGAGAGGAGAACCAGGGGAGAGGGGTCGAGATGGATCCCCAGTAAGTATCCTCTGAAATGTTTTATTTACATCTTTGTATAAGGAGTAGGAATGGGGGCACTGTCTAGAGGAGGGGAATGGTGAAGGATTAGATATCTATCTGAAGTTTTCAAGCTAAGCTTCTACCACCACCTGGGTGATATATCCTCCAACCCTGTCCCATGATGTCAGATCTTTCTTTCCACTGGAAGGGACAGGTCTCCTTCACAGATCTGCAGTTTTGAAGGATTTTAGTATTTCAAGTGCTTTTATAGAGGAACATTCAACTGTTTCACTCCGCATTTAATATTAAAGTCAGTCCAAAGTCTTCTGGCTCCACTCTGTGATTATGATCGATGATGGAGAGCAAGAAACAAGGTTTCAAATTCTGAACAGCCATGGATCCACACGACACATCTTTATACTGCCTGAGCGAGCAACAGAACGTTGATGGATACAGTTTTTGCCTAGCCACGCTGCTCACGTCCATCAAAGACTGGAAGGCTCGACTGACCCTTGGTAGGCTGAAAGACTGTAAAAAGGCCTCTGCAGCAGCCAGGTCAGCTCCTCAGCTTACAGTCATAGAAGAAGAAGAAGAGGTGCTGATGGCTGCAGTGAGTTCCTTGCTGGTCTTGGCACTGTTCCTGGCTGGGGCCAGCATCAGAGAGTTATTCCCTAATGAGTTCAGAGAAATGCTTCTGGCCCTGCAGCCCTTCTCACTACAGCAGAAAACACAAGAAATGCTGTGACATGTCATTGGATCAGGAAGCTCATGTTCTTCCCACTTCTTTGACTTTCCCGACCACTCTGCCTTGGTTGAGCTGTCTACAGTTGAGGGCTCCAGAGTAACCCTGTCAGGGCTGTCAACCTAGACTCCAGTTGAACAGGCAGTCAAGATATTACTCAAGCCTGTCAACTGGCTGTCAGAAGAGACTGATGAGGAGTCCATCTCTCTGACCCCAGTGCTCCTTGTCCTCACCTAGGAGGACGAGACCCAATCAGTCAGGAGTGGCTTCCACTGGCAGTTTTGCCTCCTAAGCCTATTGTGCTTGACCTGCTGAGGCAGGTGGCTTACACAAACCTTCAAGAGGATACCTGCCGATGCTGACCCTTGGGTTGGTAGTTGAGGTTGAGATTCCGTTCATGTTCTCTATCTCAGTCGAGCGGGAGGTGTTGTCATTGACATTCCATGACCTCTTCATTCTCTGGCAGAGAGAGGCAGCAATGTAAAATGTGTCGATACTATGAGGAGCTCCTCTCACAACAGTGGACTGCTTTTAGGAGGATAGGGCTGTGCCTCCCAGACCTTCGGTTCCGGTTCTACGTCAAAACAGCAACTCCTAAATGGTGAGGAGTGAAAATGGCATGAAATCACAGCACATGCCGTATTGGTGAACTTTCTGTTTGTGGGGGGCTTTGTCCCCCGTACCCACCCTTCCACACCTCCCTTAATTAATATACAAACTCTTGGGGGGGGGGGAGGACCTTGGGAAAGGGGAACCGTCAGTCGCCAGTATGGCACGCGCTGTGATTTCGTGCCATTTTCACTCCTCACCGTTTGAGAGTCGCTATCTTGACAGGCTACCTTGGTTCCTTGGCCTTCACCAGTCATTCACTCGCCAGACCATGCCACTCAGCAGTCCCCAGTGTCTGCTCCTCTGCCTCTTCAGGTGGAGCCACCTCCATCACAATCTCTATTTGGGGCTCCAACCAGGAAGTCTTGCATCGCAACCACTGTGCCAGGCCAGCACTTGAAGAAGATCACCCAGGATGAGGATACTAGGGTGTTCCATGGTGGGAAATGGTCTAAGGTGGTCTTTGAGGAATCCTCTGACTCTGAAGATGATTCATTGATGGCCTTGACAAGGACTCATACCTTCGACAGGGGAATGGTCAAGGAGCTGACCATTGACCATGGACCAGTGTCATTTGGAGCTTTCATCTGACTTATGATGGAGTCCATGAAAGTTTCTTTAGAGCCATTTCAGAAACTGGAAAAGTTGGGCCTAATAATGCAGCGTCCTCCTTTTAATGAGTTTAATTTCAGTTCTTGACCCTTTCTCCTCCTATCATATTATTTTAGGAGGGGACTGGAACATACCCTTCGATCCCTAATTAGACAAATCCAATCCACCATACCATACTACTTTTATAAACAGCAAAGCTCTCCATGATTTACTTAAAATATATGAGTTATCAGAACCTTGGAGAACTCATTTTCCTAATAAAAAGTCTTTTATCTTTTTTTCACAAGGTCATAACTCATTTTCCAGAATTGATTTTTTTTCTTGTTTCTAAAACCCTTCTTTCTTCGGTTTTCAACCCACAGATTTTCCACATACCTTGTCCGACCATTCTTTAGTATTTATTAATTTAAAATTAGGTGTACCTTATTTAAGAAGTTTTTCATGAAGGTTAAACCCTAATTTGTTGAGAGAAGATTACATAATTAAATATATCAACAATTCTGTTGTGGCTTTTTGGGAACAGAACTCTCACTCAAATAATAAAATTGATAAATTATGGGCTTCCTGCAAATGCTTCATAAGGGGGGAGTTCATCAGATTCGGAGCAAAACTTAAACAAAAGATTGAACAAGTAAAAGAACTCACTAAAAAGCTGGGCAAACTGGAAGCTAAAGACCACAGTGCGCTCACACCATCAGACTATCAGAAAATTCAAGTAACAAGCCCAACAGGGTACATAGAGTGTAAAAATGCCCAGACAAAACCATGCCCTCCTGCCCCTCACCCAGTCTCTCCTAAAAGCCCCCCACCCCCTTCCCAGAGTATGCCAAATAACCCAATATGGGGATATCCAAAAAGCCACAGTTCTTAAGACGGAAATAAAAACACTAGGGGAACCAGAGGAGCATCGAGGAAGGTTAATTCGGGTATAAAGCATAAAGCTTGACCCATTTTGTTGTTGAAGAGATGAAGCCTGTAGCGAGTACTAGCAATCAGGCATTCCATGCAAAGACAAAAAGAGAGCTCGTGTTGCCATTCTCTATGGGATATGGATGATTGATCAACCAGTGTTTAAGAACCAACCTTTTAACTGCCATGGAGATAAGTGCAATATGATATCGCCTCTCTTTAACCCCAATTTGAGTATAGTCCCCTATGATGGAAGTTTCAGAAGTGAAGAGCCCGTCCAAACCCAGAAGAGGATCAATACGGGTTTTAATCATGTCCCAAAGGGATGAGATCTCACAGGACCAAAAGATATGTATAAGAGTTCCTTCTGCATTGCCACATATAGTGCAGGAAGAGGAAGAAAGAAGACCCATCTTAGCCAATTTAACAGGCGAATAATACATGTTATTTAACATTTGGTGCTAGGTGAATCTTAGCCTATCCTGGGTGTTGTACTGATACAGATCCTTCCAAATTTGAGCCCAGTTAAGAGTGGTGTTTGGCATCAGGACCTCCCAGACCTTGGAGCCCTCTAAGTGAGAGGGACGAAGCGTGGAAAGGAGAAGTGAATATAGCAAAGCCATCCCATGAGGCCGATTTGCTAAGTCCTGTATCTGTCCCAGCAGACCACCCAACTCTGAGACTACTGGAGAGAGGCCAAAGCTTTGCAATAACAGATTTCTCAATTGGAAGATCTTGAAGATATGAGATGGACCCAGGTGGAGCTTCACCAAATCTCAGCAGAGGAAGCAGAGGGTCTTGAGAATAAAAGTCTGTTACTCTAACCTCTTGTAGTTGGGGAAGCCACCCAGGAGAGAGAATGCTGTCTCCAATCGTGATGTTTGGTTAGATAAGATTGGCTGAGAGAAGTCTTTGGAAGGGGATTTATTAAGGGAGGTGCATAGCTGTGCAAAGACCTTAACGGAAGTGCCAATTACTGAGTCTCGAATAGCAGCCGGTAATACCTTCCAGGGGGAAAAGAAGATAGAAGATGGGGAAAGGTTGGAGGAGAGGAATAAGTGAGATTCTGTCTGTAGCCAAAGAGGGACGTAGCCCTCTTCAGGACGGTTTTGGTGTAGGGAGTGCCATTTCCCACACTTACAGAGATGGCTGGCCCGGTAGTAATAATACAAGAAATTCGGGAGTCGAAGACCTCCGGATTCCCTTGATAGTCCCAGCTTAAGATATGAGTGTCTAGGAGATTTATCTAATCAGATAAATTTGGAAATAAGAGAATGGATGCGTTGAAAGAAGGAGAGAGGGAACCATATATTTAGCATGTTTAAAGGATAAAAGAGCCTGGGTAAAATGTTCATTTTAACAGTGCTGATCAGGCCCCACAGGGAAATGGGGAGGGCTTTCCATCTTAGAGTGTCTTGTTGGATAACCATTACAAGGTCATCAAGGTTGAGTTTCCTCATAAGGGAAGGGTCAGTGGATAGAGAGATACCTAGGTATTTGATGAACTTAGGGGACCAGCGCATCCCAAAACGGGTAAAGTCGGCCCTATAAGTAAAATGATTCGGGGGAAAATTTCCATTTTGTTACAGTTCAACTTGAAGCTGGAAAAAAGGCTATATTGATCTATCACTTTAAGAGTTTCAGCAAGAGAAGCAGAGGGGTGCAGGAGATGTAGAAGGATATCATCCACATACACTGAGAGGGACAGTGCATAGTGCCATATCCCCCACTGGTATACCAAGTATGTGAGGGGAAGATTTCAATTGTTTGATTAAGGGTTCTAAATAAAGGTTAAAGAGAAAGGGGGATAGTGGACAAGCTTGCCGGGTGCCAGAGTAAAGGGGGAAACGAGAGGAGAACACTCCATTACAGTAAATCTTAGCTGATGGGGAAGAGTAAATAGTTTGGAGCCAATGGAGGAATAAAGGAGGGAAGCCCATTTTCCGAAGGGTTGACCATAGAAAGGCCAATCAACCCTATCAAATGCCTTTTCGGCGTCAAGAGAAATCAGGGCCATAAGGGTGGGAGAGAGCATAACGATTTGAAAAATATGGGCCAGTTTACATAGGTGGCCAGCAGAAGATCTGCCAGGAACAAAACCTACTTGCTCCGGGCTAAGGAGATGGGACCAAACTTTCCTAAGCCTCATGGCCAGAATTTTAGTGAGAATTTTAAGGTCACAGTTTAAAAGGGAAATGGGATGACAACTGGATGGATGAGAAGGGGGTTTGTCTGGTTTGAGAAGGAGGACAGTTATCGCCTCTAGGAGAGAGGAGTCCAAGGAATCAGCCAAGAGCATGAATCGGAAAAGACGAAGTAAAAGGGGAGATAATTCTTTAAGAAATCTCTTATAAAAATTGGATGGGAACCCATCCGGCCCAGGAGATTTGTCTATAGCTAAACTATTAATGGCCACTTCCACCTCGGACAAGGAAATTGGAGAAGACAGGAGGGCCTGTGATGGTCCAAAAGACTTGGGAGAGGGATATTCACCAGGTAGGCCTCTGTCTCCTCTGTGCTTGGTGGAGATGGTTGCTGACTATAAAGATTGACGTAGAATTGTTCGAAGACCGACACAATGTCCCTAGAGAGGGTTTTAATGGAGCTGTCCTGAGCTGAAATGGACTTGATAATTCTAGAGGTTTCCATTTTCCTCAAGTGAAGGGCGAGCAGACATCCTGCCTTGTCCTCCTGTTTAATATAGTAGACTGGTCTTCAAGATGGCATATTCAGCCTTTTCTCGTAAAAGATCAGTGTATTTATCCCTAAGAGACAACAAGGTAGCCAAGGAGTCTGGGGAAGAGGCGGGAGATAAAGACTGTTCCAGAGATCTTATCTGTTCTAATAAAGCTCTAGCAGCTGACTCGAAGATTCTCTTCCGCTTAGCGGCAAGGCGAATAAATTCCCCCTGCAGGAAACATTTCAGGGCACACCACTCATGATCACCCCTGGGAACAGAGTTCTGATTAGATTCAGTGGAAGTCTGGATAAGAGATTTTATCCTTAAGACGATAAAGTCGTCCTTGATGAGCTTTGTATTTTATTTCCAGGTAGTGTCACGCTGCAGGTCTAATGAGGGAGTAAGAAGGAGCCAGGCCACTGCGTGATCGGAGAGTACTATGGGGTCTAGTCCATAAGAGAGCTAAACTGATAAAAATATAGTCAAGTCTGGATGAGGTATGGTGGACAGCAGAATGAGATGAATAGGAGCAAGTGGAAGGGTTGAAGATCCTCCAGGGATCACAAAGGCCAAGTAATTCCATGAAATCCCCTAGGGCACGTTGAGCCAAAGACAGAGGTCTGAGATGTTGGTTAGAATGGTCTAGATCTTGAGACGGTGGGAGGTTCCAATCCCTGCCCCAAATTAGAGGGGCATGTAGAAAGGGAGCAATTTTATCAGCCAAATCCATGAAAAAAGCAGGATCCCCCCCAACAGGGCCATAGATACTTCCCAGGATCACCTCGCTCTGGTCTAGGAGGCCCTTAACCAGGACAAACCTACCCTGTGAGTCCGAAATAATATGGTCAGCTTGGAAGGAAATGCTTTTCATGAGTAAAATTGCAACACCCCTATTCGAGGTTGAGTCCCCAGCAGAGAACACCTGATTGATACCTTGCCTGCAAAGCCAACTAGCTTCTTGGGTGAGGAGGCAAGATTCCTGTAGGAAATAACCTGGGCTTGAAGTAACACTAGATGTTTAAAGATCTGGTACCTTTTGAGTTGCTCTCTAGCTCCCCTAACATTCCAGGTTACCATTCTAATAACACTATTAGCAGTAGTCATAATAACCAACAATCTAGAACAGCATATACCCGAATTTTGGCACACTCCATTCCCTCCACCCAATCCCCAATCCAAAACATACATGACAGTGAACAGAGCCATGAAATAACAAATGTATAGTGATAAGAGAAACACCATAATGCCATATCATCAGTCCAAGTATCTGGATGTTCACCAAAAGGTACATGAGTCAGAATTTCCCAACTCCCCACCCCAAGTAAGTCTCCCCCTGACCACCCCCCAGTCCAAGGTGTGATCTCCGCCTGAGGTTGCATAAGAAATCAGACCAGAATTCAAAGGAGAGATGGACCATAGTGCAATTGAGAGACCCCCCATCCCCCTTCCCTGATCCCCAGAACTGTATACAAAGGGCCTCCTTGGTGACCCTGTGTCCAGAAGCCATAAATGCCCAGGAAGTAGGATAGACTGAACCCCAATAGCCCAAGGGGGCCCCCTCTCAGTTAGGAGACCATCCAAGGAAGTCAGACCCCTAAGTAACCCCAGAGGGGTAAAGAGGTGTAACAATGGGAGTAGGTAGCATGTGTGGAAATGTTTCTTCTCCTGAATATGAGTCCGTAAGGAGTGGGTATCCCCAGCATACCAATCCACTGAGAGGAGGCTAAGGGCTATCCCTCCTATTGTCCAGTACGTGATGAAACTCAGCCCACTGTATGCCAAGGGCACGGGCATCTCCCCCTCTCCCCCGCCCATCCCCCCACACAGCATTACCATAAAGTCTGGCTACAGGTCTCTTAGCAATACACCTTGATTTAAAGTAGCTAGGTGTACTGAGCAAAACAAAGAGAGATAGGGAAAGGACTCGAGGGAGAACCCCCTCTATATGATCTTATAACCCCCCCCAGCAGCTTGCTTAAGCAGCTGGATTAGGCTGCAGCTCCGGGTTAAGATGGAAAAACTAAATCTGACCCTTTAATATGATCCACGGACCACAGAAAGCTATATAAGCCAGCAATGAGAGTAGAAGTAAAAAGAAAGAACAAAACACTTAAGTTCAGGTGGAGTCCAGTCGCGGTGAAGTAGGCAGAGGAACTGGTTGCATTGCAGCTCCATAGTGGTATTGGGGGGGAAGCCAGAAACCACTGGGACCAAGTGCATCAAGAAAACACCCCCTTGGAGAGCACAATCGCCGTGACCTAGATCCCAGTCACGGAGCGTTTACCCAGCATCTTCCACTGGGCTGATGGTAGCAGTATGGGCTGATCCAGACACAGTTCCTCCTCGGGCCAGCCTCCCAAACAAAGCAGGAGCAGAAGAACCATCTGCAGCGGTAAGGGTAAAATTCCCAAACAAGACTAGCTCAGGTGGAGTAAGTCCAGACATAGCAGACGTGGTAAAAAGTTAACATGCATCTTACAGAACTGAGTACAAGTGAAAAGGAGAAGCCCCTGTGAAACATCCATGATCCTGAAATCAGGGCTTGCAGATGAACTGGGTAGGCCATTTTGAACTTTATGCCTGCCACAGTGAGCTTATTGACAGTCGGGTGGAAGGCCGCCTGCTTCTGCCTGGTTTCATAGGGCAGGTCCTAGGTGATCCTGAGCTGTTTCCCCTCCCGGAGCACTGATTGAAGCTCCCTAACTTTGATAGAACGTGCTGCTTCTCGAGGAAACTGAGAAATTTTAAGATAATTGGTCTGGGAGGAGCCCCCGTGGGAGGCTGTGGTCTTAGCGAGTGGTGGGCCCTTTCAATTGGCCCACTTCTCCCATGCCCTTTTGGGCACACTTGACAAGGTGCTTCCTCATCTCCCAGCAGACCTACAGGACACAATCAAGCAGATCCAGGATCAAGGCTGAGCAGTGGCTAAACAACAGCTCCAGATTGCCACGGACATTGACGACTCTTGTGCCAGATATGAGGCGGCCATGGTGGCCATGCGCTGCAGGGCTTGGCTGCGGATCTCGACCTTCATGGCAGATATCCAGCACAAGCTGGTGGATATCCCCTTTCTGGGTACCGACCTGTTTGGGCCCAGGGTTGAAGGGCATCTCATCCATATCAAAAAGTCCAATGCCACCTTGGACTCGGTGACTTCAGCCCAGAGGGATCCCAAGAGCTCCAAACAACAGAAGAAGAAGAAGAAGAAGCCCTTTCAGCCCCTCTCTGCCCCTGTGGCCAAACTGGCCCAGCCTCAGGCTGGACAGCAGGCTCAGCAACCACAACCAAAGTCTGTGTCCACAGTTGTCCATAAGCCAGGAGGCCAAGGCCCCAGCAGTTCTTCAGCCAGTCCCTCCTCCTCCAAGCCTGCCCAGTGATGGGATGGGGGGTGCCTTCCCCATGCCCGTCCTGTCTCCCCTGGGGGTCCTCCCATGGGGGGCTGGCTCCACCGCTTCCTTTCTGCCTGGTCCACTGTCACCATGGACAGGTGGGTCCTTGAGGTGGTCGATCAGGGTCTGAATCTAGAGTTCGAGGCTTACCCCCCTTGCCGAGCCTGTGCCCACTGGAGGACATAGTGTCTACTGAGTAGGCCCTTTGGGACGACATCACTCAGCTCCTCCGCAAGGAAGTCACAGCTCCTGTCTCGGACCCTCAGGAACATCCAGGGTTTGTCTCCAGGTACTCCCTGGTGCCAAAACAGATGGGGGGCTGGCACCCCATCTTAGATCTGCATGACCTGAACAAGTTTCTCAGGCCACACACCTTCAGGATGGTCATTCTGTCTCAGATCATACCCTCTCTCAAGCAGGACATGTGGTTTTGCGGTCTGGATCTTCAGGACACGTTCTTCCATGTCCTGATCCGTCCGTCCCACCGCCAGTTCCTGTGGTCCTGGGCAGAGGGGATCCTCTATGAGTTCCAGGCCATACCATTTTGCCTGTCCTCAGCCCCCAGGGTCTTCAGCAAATGCATAGCAGCGGTGGCAGCTTACCTGAGGCACCAAGGAGTCTGGGTATATCCCTACCTGGATGACTGGCTTATTGTGAGTCCCTCCAGGCAGGAAGTGGAGCGGTCCAGAGATCTGGCCCTCCAGACCTGTGTCTCTCTTGGCCTCCTGGTCAACGAGGCCAAATCAGAAATTGTGCCCTTGCAGGTGTTATTCACGTCATCGGGGCAGAGCTGGACTCTTGCAGAGCCAGGGCTTGGCTGTCGGCGGACAGGGCAGAGGCTCTCTCCTCCTTTGCCTGATCATTTCAGGTTGGGCAGTTGCGCCCTGCTCAGGACTTCTTGCACCTCCTGGGATACATGGCAGCATGCACCAGCGTGGTCCATTGGACCCGCTGGGGAATGCGCTCTCTGCAGTGGGAGCTGGCTCACCAATTGTATCAGCACAAGGGCCACTTGGACCAGCCGGTCACTGTGACCCAGCTGATATGGGACGCCCTCCAGTGGTTATTAGTCCTGGAACATCTGCAGGAAGGTATCCAATTTGCCCACCCAGAGCCGACGGTCATCCTGGCGACCGATGTCGACCTCATGGGCTGGGGTGCCCATTTGGGGTAACACAGAGTCCATGGACTCTGGACCCCCGAGGAGTCCCAGTGTCACATCAGCCTTCTGGAGCTCTGGGCAGTTCAGCTGGCCCTGACCGCTTTTGCTCCACATATCCTGGGTCTGGTTGTTCAGGTCCAGACGGACAACACCACAACCATGTACTACCTCAATAAACAGCACAGGATGTACTCCTTTCCTTTGTGCAGGGAAGCTCTCCATGTTTGGACCCCTCGTGTGCAGCCTAGAGGCCGATCTTCTGGCCATCCATGTGGCCGGTGTCTCCAACCAGCTGGCGGACACTCTCAGCCATGTGGGTGAGGCATCTCACAAGTGGTCTCTCCACCCAGAGGTAGTTCACAGCCTGTTCTCCCATTGGGTACCCCTCTGGCAGACGTGTTTTCCTCCAGGGAGAATACAAAGCTGAAACTTTTCTGTGCCCACCCCCCTCAGCAGGGAACTCTGCAGGGGATGCATTTTCTAGGCCCTGGACCCCGGGCCTTCTCTTTGCCTTCCCTCTATTTCTCTTGATCCACAAGGTGTTGCTCAAGGCGAGGAGGGACAAGGCACGGATGATCCTGGTGCCTGGTGACTCCAGACTGGCCTCACTAGTTCTGGTACCCCAGTTGCCTCAGCAGCGGGCTTCCAAAGCATCCCCCACTAAGCCCAGACCTGCTCTCAATAAATCAGTGGAAGGTACTCCACCTGGACCTTCAATCCCTGCACCTGACAGCCTGATTCATGAGTGGTTAGAGTTCCAGGCTTTGGGTCTCTCCGAAGATGTCCTCAACGTAATCGAGGCTTCTCAGAAGGAGTTGACCCAAAAAAAGCTATGCCTTCAAATGGAAGAGGTTCTCCATTTGGTGCCAGGGCAAGGGGTTGGACACTTTATCTTGTCCAATGGCTAGCATTCTCGACTACCCTTGGTCCCTCATGCAGTCTGGCCTTCGGTTGATAACCCTTAAGGTGGACCTGGCAGCCGTCTCTGCATACTGGGCGCAGGCTGGAACACAGTCAGTGGCACAGGAGAAGGTAGTATGGTGCTTTTTTAAACGCTTTGATCAGATTTCCCCTCCGGTGTGTGTGAACCACCACCACCTTGCGGCTTGTTGCTGGTGTTGGTAAAGCTCATGGGCAAGCCATTCGAACCAGTGCACAGATGTGAAATGTCACATCTGTCGTGGAAGACTGCCTTCCTGGTGCCGATCACATCAGCCAGAAGGATCGTTGAAATCCAGGTGCTCTTGGTGGAGTCTCCCTACCTGGTCTTCAACAGGGATAAGGTTGTTCTTCTCTCCAACCCGAAGTTCCTCCCGAGGGTTGTGTCTGATTTTCACCTTAACCAGGAGATTGATCTCCCAGTGTATTTCGCCAACCACACCTCGGAGGCTGAGCACAAGGTCCATACATTGGACCTGCAGTGAGCCCTGGCCTATCATAAGGAGCGCATGGCTGGAGTTCAGGGAGAGGTTCGCCAGTTCTTTGTCACCTATGCTGAAAATGCACCTGGCAGACCGGCAACTAAGCAGACAATTTGCAGGTGGATTGTATCCTGCATCAATCTCTGCTACAAGTTAACAGGTAGGGAGCCTCCTGTAGGGCTAAGGGCTCATTCCGCCCGTCATACCGCTGCCTCAGTGGCTGCTTCCAGGGACGTCCCTATCCAGGAAATCTGTTGGGCTTCTACCTGGAAGTCAGCACACACCTTTATTTTCCACTACCACATCGACCCTGAGTCACACCGGGATGCTAGTTTTGGGGCCTTAGTTCTCCAGTCTCCATTCCCTAAATAGGGGGTGTACGCCTTGCCCCCTCCTCCCAAGAGAACTGCTAGGAATCTGCCAGAAGTGTGGATAGTACACCATATCCATGTACCTAGAAAACAGGTTACTCACCTATAACAGTAGTTCTAGGAGTGGTATATGGTGTACATCCACACTGACCCAACTGACCTCCCCTGGCAAGTGGCACACTGGTCTTGCTTCCAGTGGGCAAGGACTGACATCACGGGGCAGTGCTAGGGGAGTTACCACCCGGGTGGGTAGGAGGGGCCAGCTTGAAAACTTTACAGCATGCCTTGAAGGGCAAAGAACACTGTCAGAAATGTGGATGTATACCATATACCACTCCTAGAACTACTGTTACAGGTGAGTAAGACAAGGCAAGGCATTTTTGTTTATTAGGCGCCAAATCCCAGAGGCTCATTGCGCCAAACATGAATAAAATATACAGCAGTAAACTGAAACATATAATGAAACCTCATAAAACCATAATGAAATTAATATTCTGCAGCAATAAAAGGTTTCCGGAGGTCATACTTCAGGGGACTGGCCGGAACTAAGGATGACATCAGCAGTCAAAGGCCAGACTGAAGAGGTGGGCCTTTAGCCTCCCCTTAAACACCTCTATCGAGGGAGCCTTGTGGACTGCAGGTGGAAGTGAGTTCCACAGGGTTGGCCCAGAGACACTTAAAAAGCACGATCACCCGAGGTCTTGAGCCAGACCCTGGGAACGTCCAGGAGGCCCCTCAAGGAGAAGCAGAGAGAGCAAGCAGAGGACACCGGTGTCAGGAACTCAGAAAGGTAACCAGGATCCAGACCATGTAGGGCCTTAAAGGTGAGAAGACCCACCTTGAAAAGGACCCTCCACCTGACCAGCAGCCAGTGCAGAGCACGCAGGACTGGAGTTGCATGACTGGACCTCGAAAGGCCCGTAAGCAACCCGGCCGCTACGTCTTGCACTAGCTGCAGTCTGCAGAGGGTCCCTCCCTTGACCCCAAAATACAGAGCATTGCAGTAGTCGAACCTGGAAGTCACAAAGGCATGCACTGGTGTCGTCAGGTCCTCAGGCAGAATGAGGGGCTTAATCTGGGCAATGTTCCACAAGTGGTAAAAACCACTGCTGGCTATAGATGACACCTGATCTTCAAAGGTCAATATACAGTCAAGGATCATGCCCAGATTTTACACTCTCAGAGAAACCACCAGTGTCATAGACCCCAGAACAAGTCCAGAGTCCACCCCTGGTGGCAACTCATCACGCTTGAGACCAGGCTCGATCACCAGCACCTCATTCTTATCAGGGTTGAGTCTCAGCCAGCTGGAAGCCATCCAGTCACTGATTTTAGCCTGATAGCTATTGAGCATGTCAACAGCTCCCGATGTGCCAGGAGCAAAGGACAAATACAGTTGGGTGGAGTTGGAGTAATCTGTTTTTCTCTTAATGTTACACAGTTCGCAGCCATACAACCCACTCGACCTTCCCTGGCAAGTGACACATGGATCCCTGCTTCTAGCGTGTAAAGATATGACATTATGGGGTGAAGCCAGAAGATATACCACCTAGGTGGTGGGAGGAGCTTAGCTTGAAGAATTCTGACAGATTGGCTGTCTCCAGGAAGCTGCCAGAAAGTGGTGACCTGTATACCACTCCTAGGTTATAGCCGAGTAATCTATATTTCTAGGGACATGGATATCGTTCACTTACCCACACAATGGCAGTTCTTCCTCAAGAGCTGATTCTCTGGAATGCCTTTAAGCAAAGCTCTTCCCTCCACCCAAGCAGTATATCGCTTGGCTCTGCCATATGATGTCAGATCTTCCTTTCCACTAGAAGAGTTTGGTCACCTCCTTTCGCAGCTCCATGTAATTTAGGGCCTATTAAGTGCACCACTGGCAAACTTAGTGACTTTTTGATACAGTGCAATCCCATTTATCCAGATTGCCTGGTAGACAGCAGATCAGTTCTGATAAACTGGAGTCCAGATGATCGGAGTTGCATTGTTTCTAATGGCACTTTATGTTACCCTCCCATACTGAGTGAGCAAATGATTTCCATTACATCAACTTACATACTGTTGCTCATTCGCAGCTTGTTATTCTAACCTCTAGGCTATACTGCCAGCTGTTTGACCATTTGTTTCATTAATCACTTGCTCTCTCCTCCTGATGGTAGGCTCACAGTGAAGCACACCTCGCTCACACAGCTCACTGTGTACAACTCGCTCTCTCTGTGGGACAACTTACATGCCATGGAAGGGCTCACTGTGCTCCTTATCCTTCTCCAGGTACAGGTACAATAGCTGGGGGTGGGGTGGGGACCACTAACTGAAACTCCAAATCAAAACTCTGAGATGCTGTGGACTGTATAGTCTGCGATGAGGGGTACCGAAAAAGATCAACATGCCAAGCTGGTGATTACTGCAGAAATACAGCTCCAACACTCCAACACTGGCTGCACTTTCAGCCATCAGTAAAATACAGTACTGTACACTCTCTCCACCCCGCTTCACTTGCTCTCTCCTTACAGTAGGCTCACAGCGAGGCACACCTTGCTCACACAGCTCGCGTTGTACAACTTGCTCGCTCTGTGGGACAACTTACATGTTCACTGGGCTCCTCATCCTTCTGCAGGTACAGGTACAGTAGCTGGGGGGGGGGGACCACAAACCAAAACTCAGAGACACTGTGGACTGCATGGTCTCTGGGGGGTAGGGGTACTGAAAAGATCAACATGCTGAAGTTGGTGATTACTGTAGAAATACAGTACAATACAGTATTTACCTCAGCACTCTTAGTGTTACTGTGTGAGCCATTTGGTGAAAAAAAAAAAAAGATTTATCCAGTGAGTGTTGTGATAGCAGGTACGGTTCAGGTACTGTCCACACTCACATTTCTGGCCAACCGCATGGTTCTCTCCACCGGATGTCTTTCACTGCAGTGACCTCTTGTGGCAGAAATAAATCAAGCAGAATAACAACAGTGTAACACAGATTACCCAACCCCGATGATCCTATCCCCATTCTAAACACAGGGGACAAGGGTCCAGTCCGTTAGATAGGGATTTCTGGATGATCGGGATTCAGACAATCAGGGTTGTACTGTATCTAGTATTTCTACGGATGAGAAAATGATTTACATATCCACACATTGGCAGTTCTTCCTTAAGCGCTGTTGCACTGTAATATCTTTAAGTAAAGCTCCTCCCACCACCCAGGTGGTATATCCCTTGACTCCGCCCCATGACATCAGATATTCCTTTTCTCTGGAAGAGTTCAGTCTCCTTCTTTGCAGCTCCATGAACTGTAGGGCCGAGTAAATGTGCCATTTGGCAGACTTAGTAACTTTTCTCCTTGTAAACCATTTTGTACATTCCTTGGTTCTGCTCACAACCTCTGATCATCAGCATGGAACACAATGAAGCAAAGTCCACACCTGGCTTCAAACAGTACGTCATATGCCAGCATATGATGTCACAGATGAGCCTACATGTATTGTGCTGTACTGCCTGTGCTCAACACACAGCATTGCTGGTTGCGACCTCTGCCAAATGATGCTCCCGTCCTCGCTCGAAGACCGGAAGGCTCACTTTCTCCTCAGTCGGCTGGCTGATCGAGATCCAAACTTGCTAGCCAAGAGTGGTTGCAAGACAGCTTTTGCTGTGGTGGGGCCTGCAGCGCACCTACCAACAGTGGAAGAGGTGGCAACTCAGGCCATGTGAGCACCTCATTGGCCTTGGTGCGGCTCCTCCTTCACAGGTAAATTCCATGATATGTGTCAGGCGATCGAGACCTTCAGAGTGGGCCCTGCCCACTACGGTAAGAAGCACAAGAGTAAGAAAAAACACTGTTGGTCATAGGACCTGGAGAGAGCATGCTCCTCCTGCTCCCTCTACTCCCCCCAGCTGCTGGACAGTTGTCAAGTGCTTGGCTTTGGCCAAGCCCCTTTTGGTCAAGGAATGGGTCGGTAGCTCCATGGTATGCCCTGTTGGGCTTGCCGACCTAGACACTGATCGATCAGGTGGTCAAAACCTTTCTCAACCCCGTCGACCCATTGTCAGAGAGGGTCACTAATGAGTCAATCACCAAGACCCCAGTCGAGTTAATTCTCTCCCAAGAGGACGTGGAGCGGTTGGGATCCCCAGCCATGCCTGTTTGGGATCAGCCTCCACCAGTTGTCATGCAGCTGAACCTGGTGCTTGTGTATAGCACTGCACCTCCAGTTGCATGTCCTCAACATCGGCCTCTGGGTCGATGGTCAGTGTCGAGGTACAGGTTGAGGCAACGGATTCCTTGAGTTCTCAATCTCGCTGGATCAGGAGTCATCAACATTGATGCTTCTTGGCATCTTCATCTTTAGATGTGCAGAGGCTCTGCCAGTGGATGTGGCTGTGCTATTAGGAGCTTCTCTGGCAACAGTGGGCCTCAGCAGGGCTGGGTAGGGCTCTGTCCTTGACCCATATGGTCGATGGCCTGTGCCAGTCAAGGCCATGCTGGTCCTTTCGAGACAGACATTCCCAACATGCATCTCTCCATCTTTGTTTAGTGGAACAGCCTCCACAGCAGCCCACATGGGGGGCTCCTGCGAAGGAGTCCTATTCGGGCACCAGCTTGCCAGACCAGTGGTCAGTGGACACTTCCCACTCTGATGATTCCAGCGAGGTTGATAGCAGTAAGCCACATTTAAAGAGTCGTTGGACGACTCCAATGCATCCTCCATATTGTTCTTAAAGATGCATCTGTTTGACCAGGAATCAGCCGAGGAACTGATCACTAACCACAGGCTGGTGTCTTTTGGGGCACTTCTCTGACTGATGTTGGAGTCCATGGAAATTCCTTTAAAGCCAGTTCAGAGGAGGGCTAAGTACCCCTTCACTAACATTCTGGAGAAGGACAAATCCCCAGGGGTCGTGTTTCCCATGGTTGAGGCCATTTTGGGACCAGCCCTGGAGTTTTGGCAGCATCCAGCCTCTTGCTCGGCAACTGTGATGCTCTGCCACCTGCTTATGGTTATCTGTATAATATTTGTATTATAAATAAATGGTATGCGATGGTCTGCCTAAGACACTCCGGTCAGCAAGTAAGCTTGACCTTTGACCTCAGGTGTCAGTGTGGCTAGAGCAGCAGGATGTGAGAAAAAGACCAGGGGAACCACCAATTAAGACATCCTTCCAGAGGGACAGTTTATTACCCCTTACAACCTGCTCCTGCTTTTGAAGTTGGAAACTAAATATGCATTTTATGACATAGCAGGAAGGGAAGTCACTTGGTTGATCCTTTATGGTTTGCTCACTTAGAAGAGAACCAGTGAAAGACTGTGGGGTTAGGAAGTGTCAAAGGAAATGCTTTGATCAAAGAGACTCATATTTTGGGAAATTACTAGTTGCTGATATTTTTACAGTAATAACATACATCCTTGTGGATATTTATGTAGAAGTTAAAGTTATAGGAGGATCTAACTATGACCTCACCAAAGGGAGTGGGGAGATGGATTGTGAAATGATCAGGCAAACAGGAAAACAGAGCTTTTGAAATTCTGGACCTCTCGAGGAGGAGACATTCGGTCTCTCTAAAACAGGCACTTTATGGTAACATCTAGCTAGTCAAGAACTTTAAGTATTGGTGGTAGGCGTATCTGTGTTCTGTAACTTCCCATTTATTTTATGTGACTGTAAGTTATTGATATAATTGCTCTGTGTTTGATTTTACCTGTTTTGCAATTGTTAGTAAACAATATTTTCTTTAAAATACTGCCTATGCTTTTTCTCAGTTCTTTTACGTGTGAATGCTGAACCTGTGTTTAAGTCTGACAGCTGTTAAGGGCTTGAATGTGTTACTAATCTTGCAAAAAGGTAAGAATATACCTAGGTCTCATATTGAGTCATAACGGTAACTTTTTGGAAACCTGGCTGGTTGCCCCGGGCGAAGGATTGTACTGCATACCCCGAAGAGGGTATGTAACTATGCCTGTTAACTGGATATGCTAGCATAAGGTTCACATTTTGACCACCAGGACTCGAGGCTAGTAGGTAGTTCGGACCCAAGGACCCAAAACAGACAGGAGGGTTACCCTGTCTGTCCCCTGTTCACACTATCGCACTTCGAGGTTGACACTGTGGGAGCAGAGGGCCTGACCTGCAGAGTGCATGTGTGACACTCTCCACATGTTTGGTCCACAAGTATGCAGTCCCTACTGGCTCTCTGTCCTGATTTTCTGACCACACCTTGACTGAGGGTCTGGTCTCTGATTCCATGTTCTGAAAGTCCAGGAATACCGGAATGTGGACAAGACCCTGACAAAGAATCAAAGAAGCTTGACTTTGCAGCCAAGAAGATCTATGCCACGCCGTCACTTTGTCTGTCAGGCAAGCTGTCCTCTCAAATCACAGCATGACTATCTCCTAACCTCTGAGGCCCAATGCTGCCCACCTTTGGCAGGGCTGACAGCATTAGAGCTCCCTCTGTTAAGTACCCCATGGATACTCCCATCCTCTCTTCTACCTTCTCCCCCAGTTGTGACTGCACAAGTAATATCTTCTACTGTTCTCTGTGTTAACCTGTATGTAGTAGTACCCAGCACTGTATAATCCTGTTGCATATTGTATGTAACTGCATGTTGTGCTATGCAAAGTGAGTGTATTTGCACATTTTACAGCCTAAAGTTTCAGACAATGCTTGTAAGCTGCTACTGTCTCCCCCCCCCCCCAAGTATATATGATTTGATGTCTCCTCTAGCCACGTGTCTGATGAGGAACCTTTGTAAATGAGCTGTTAGCTCAAAGGTGTAAATCCAGAATGTTAATAAATAAATAAATAAGCTATGCCATGATGATCGTTCACATCGGTCACTCCCTTCTGAGATTGCTCGACGTTGTCCTCCCATACCTGCCTGCTGACAAACAGCTTCCAGTAAAGGTTATTCAGACCAAGGTCAAGCACTGGCTAAGCACTAGCTCCAGATGGCCTTGGACATTGGTGACTCTTGGGCCCATACCAAGGCAGCAGCCATTGCAGCATCTTGCAGGGCTTGGCTGAGGATCTCAACTTTTGCAGCAGATACTCAGCACAAGTTGGCCAATGTCCCTTTCTTGGATACCAACCTCTTTGGCCCAGGGGGAGGATGGGCATCTCATGAGGACTGAGAAGTCCAGTGCCACCCTAGATTCTGTGGCTTCATCTCAGAAGGACCAGAAAAGCCAAAAATAAAAGAAGGCCATTCAGTTTCTGCCGTTTCAGCCTCAGCAGTCTTGACAGGAACAGCCCCAGCAGGAGTAATTTCAAGCCTAGTGCCCCAAGACCAAGTTCTCCAGATAGTGGCCCAAAAAAGGTGGGGTAAGGGGAAGTGGTGCCTCTCCGGCTTCAGCAGCCAGTGCCTCCTGCAAATCTGCCCAGTGACAGGTTGGGGAGTATTTACCTCCATCCTGTCCAATCCCTGACTCAGCTCCTGGTGGGGGGTCAGCTGCAGCACTTCTGGCCTCACTGGTCCATGATTACTACAGACAAGTGGGTTCTTGAGATTGTTGACAGAGGGTTGTCTTTCGATTTTGAGGACCTTCTGTTCTACCCATCCTACACTCCAAGGGAGTCCTCAGGTACTTCCTGGTCCCGGAACGGACAGGGGACTGGCACCCCATACTGGATTTTCACAATTGAAATCAGTGTTTAAGGGAGCACAAGTTCAGGATGGTTGCACTGAACCAGATTATACCATCTCTGGACCAAGGCATGTGGTTCTGCTCCCTGGACCACCAGGACATGATGTTCCACATCTCTGTCCATCCATCCCACTGGTGGTACCTCCGGTTCCGTGCAGAAGGGGTGCTCTATTAGTTGGAAGTCATGCCATTTGGGCTGTCCTCAGCACCCAAGGTCTTCAGCAAGTGCACTGCAGTAGTGGCAGCCTTCCTGCAGTGCCAGAGCATCAGGGTTTATCCTTATCCTTACTCGGATGACTGGTTGATACCAAGGCCATCCAAGAGGCAATGGAGCAGTCCAGGGACCTGCCCCTCCAGACCTGCAGAGATTTGGGCCTCTTGATTAACCTGGCCAAGTCTGAACTGATCCCCTCACAGGTGATTCACTTCATTGGGGCAGAGCTAGATTCCCTATGGGCCAAGGCCCGCCTTCATGTGGACCAGGTATCGGATCTTACATCCTTTGCCCAATCATTGCAGATTGGGTGCTTGCACCCTACCCGGGACTTTCTGAGCAGCTGGGATACGTCGAATCTTGCACCAGTGTGCTCCAGTGGGTTCATTGATGGATGTGGCATCTGCAGTGGGAGTTTGGCTGTCAGTAGACCCAACGTTAGGACACCTTGACCAGCTGGTCACAGTGACTTAACCAGTGTGGGATGCCATCCAGTGATGGCTGATCTCAGAACACCTGGAGGAAGGAGTTACATTTGTGTGCCCAGAATTAACCATCACCCTAATGACAGACTTGTCTGTGGATGGAGGGGGAGCACACCTGGGAGACCACAGGACCCTTGGGTTCTGTGCACTGAGGGAGTCCTGTCACTACGTCAACATGCTGGAACTTCGTTCAGTGCAGCTAGCTCTAATGGCATTTGCTCCTCTAGTAATGGGTCTGGTCATGCAAGTCCACACAGGCAACACCACGATCATGCTCTACCTGAACAGGCAGGAGGAATGCACTCCCTTGCGTTGTGTTGGAGGCCCTCCACACCTGGACCCTCATGCATAACTTGGGTACAGATTTCCTGACAGTTCATGTCGCAGGAGCAGAACTCAGCTGGCAGACGATCTCCGCCAGGTGGGGGAGAGATGTCGCAGGAGTGGTCCCTGTATCAGGAAGTGGTGAACCACCTATTCCTCCTGTGGGGCACCCCTCTGGTCACTAGTTTGCCTCCTGGGAGAACCCAAAACTGAGGCTGTTCTGTGCCCACTCTCCACTGTCCAGGGTACTGATGGTGGATGCCTTCACGAGGCCTTGGACTCCGGGCTTTATATACACCTTTCCTCTGATCCACAAGGTGGTGGTCAAGGTGCGGAGGGACAAGGCACAGATGATCATTCTAGCTCCAGACTGGCATTGCCAGTTCTGGTAGATAGATCTCCTCAGCCTCAGCAGCAGGCTTCTGTGGTGTTTGCCTCTTCACCTGGATCTGCTAAACAGACAACAGGGGAAGGTCCAGCACCCAGACCTTCAGTCCTTGAACCTCACAGCCTGGTTCCTGAGCATCTAGAATTCCAGGCTCTGGTTTGGTCAGAGAATGTTCTCCATATTGTGGAGGCTTCTCAGAAAGAGTCGACTTGCTAGTGTTATGCCTTCAAATTTGGTGTCAGGGCCAAGGAGCTTGATCCCCTGGCCTGCCCTGTGGCTAGCATCTTGTAGTACCTCTAGCACTTGTCCCAGCTGGGACTGTGATCAGCAATCCTTATGGCGCACCTGGCAGGCATCTCTGCCTACCGGGCATTGGCTGGTATGTCAATGGTGGTGCAGGAGAAGGTGGCTGGGAGCTTCTTTAAAGGCCTTGACCACATGTCCCCACAGGTTCGTGAGCCTCCACCACCTTGGTACTTTTGCTGATATTAGTTATGCTCATGGGAAAACCTTTTGAGCCTATGCACAGATGTGAGATGTTGCATGTGTCGTGGAAGACAACCTTCTTGGTGGCCATCACATCAGCTAAGAGAAGTAGTGTACTCCAGGCACTCTCAATGGAGCTTCTTTGGTCTTCCACAAGGGCAAGGTTATCCTTCACCCCCACCTGAAGTTCCTCCCGAAGGTTGTATCAGAGTTCCACCTTAACCAGGTGATGAACCTTCTGGTATGCTTTACCAACCCATCTATAGATACCAAACGCAGGCTCCATTCCTTGGACCTTCAGTGGGTGCTCTCCGATTTGGTGGTGGAACCGGTCGGTTGGTCTGATCGTTACTCAGTTGGATTCAATTTCGAGGCCCCCCTGGGTAGGTTGACCTGTGGAGTTGGTCAGAAATTAGCCCATTGGGCGTTGTCCCTGAAGATCTGATGGCGGTTACTGACCTCTCGTTGTTTGACGAATTGTGCTCTGATCCCGGGCGGCTGGTGGTGGCCTATAATGGGGCCATCTCGGCTGCCCTTGACCAGATTGCACCAACCCATGTTCGCCCCCTTCCGCGCCGTCCCGTTGCCCCTTGGTTTGATGGGGCGCTGAGAGGGTTGAGGAGGTTGAGGCGTAGGTTGGAGCATCGGTGGAGGAAGACTACCTCGGAGGACGACCATCTCATTTTGCTAGAGCATTATAAGTTCTACCAAACAGAAATTTCCCGTAAGAAGGCAGAATTCCTGTCCAGGGAAATTTCTGTCGCTCGGAATCGACCGGCTCAGCTCTTCAGAACTGTTGACAGACTGTACAGCCTAGTCTGTCGGCGTCCGTCGATTTTCGCCAGAATGACTGCGAGAGATCGCTTCGATTCTTTGCGAATAAGGTGGAAGATATTCGGAGGCAGTGTCCCCAACCACACTCAAGGTTGTTGCAGTTGATCAGTGTGCTGTCAGAGCCGGAGTTTCCTGGGTTCCTTTAATCTTCCGGATCCGTGACACTATGAGGATTGTCCGTGAGATCGCCCAACATGCTGTAGTTTGGATCCGGGTCCTACTTCTTGATTATAGGATGTAGTGAACTTATCGGCCCGGTCCTTGCTCGGATTATTCGGTGTTCTTTGGAGACAGGAGTTTTCCCTAGCTCTCTGAAGTTCCTTCCGAAGGGTGGTGACTCCCCTTCTGAAGAAAGCTTCCTTAGACCCGAATGACCTAGCCAACTACCGTCCGATTTCTAACCTCCCTTTTGTGGGGAAGGTTATTGAAAAAGTTGTGGTGGCTCAACTCGATAACCATTTGACCATCCATAGTTTATACGAGCCTCTCCAGTCTGATTTTCGTAAGAGGCATAGCACCGAGACTGCTCTGGTTCGGGTGCTCAGTGATCTCCTGATGGCGACAGATCAGAGACACCGTTCTATTTTGGTTCTCCTTGATCTGTCATCAGCTTTTGATACTGTGGATCATGGGGTTTTGCTCGAACGCCTGAGGTCCATCTGCAGGCTTTCAGGTGTGGTCCTCAGATGGTTTTCATCCTACCTCCAGGGGAGAACACAGAGAGTGGTTTCCGGTTTATGTTCATCCGGGGCTTTCTCTCTACCTTGTGGGGTACCTCAGGGTTCGGTGCTTCCCCCATGTTATTTGCAGTATATATGCTACCCCTCGGAGACATTGTAAGACAGTATGAGCTGAGGTTTCACTGGTATGCTGATGATACCCAGCTCTACCTGTCTTTTGCACCTGACCAGGTTAGTGCTATCTCGGTGCTGAATAACTGCCTCACTGATATCCAAGACTGGATGAACATCAGTGGTTTGAAGTTGAACCCGGGAAAGACTGAGGTTATGGTGGTGGACCCCGGTCGCAGGGTTGAGGGTTTAGGGACGGGGTCCCCCTCTGGATTAGTTCTTGGGGTAGACCAGATCCCTACCCTGAGCAGGTGCGTAACCTGGGTGTGGAGCTTGACACTGGCCTGACCTTCGTTATCAGGTGTCTGCAGTTGTCAAGACTTCATTTTTCATCTTAGAAACATCTCCAGGATTAGGCACCTGGTTCCACCGGGCGATTTGCCGGTTTTGGTCCACGCCTTTGTGACATCTCGTCTTGATTACTGTAACTCTCTGTACCTAGGGCTTGCTGGGGTTGATATCCACCACTTGCAGCTAGTGCAGAATGCAGCAGCACGTTTGTTGACTGGGGTGTCTAGAAGGTCCCATATTACCCCTGTGCTGCGCACTCTGCACTGGCTGCCAATACAATGACGGATCACCTTTAAAGTGGGTCTATTGACCTACAAAGCCCTACATGGGTTAGGTCCCGACTACTTGAAAGAGCTTCTGGTGCCTTACGCCCCTCTGAGACAGCTTCGCTCAGCTGACGAGGGGTTGCTGGAGATACCGAGGGTGAATCTGAAGTCCTCTGGAGCCCGTGCTTTTGGATTTATGGCTCCCACCCTCTGGAATTCTCTGCCCCGCCAGCTCTGAGAAAGTACAACGGCGGATAGTTTTAAAAAGGCTTTAAAGTCATTTTTATGGAATCAGGCATTCCCTGTTGTACTGTAATTTGTTTATTTTAAATATTTTATTGGCTGTATTGTCAGTGTATGTATTGATGTTAAGATGTTTTGTATAGCGCCTTGAAATATTTGAAAGGCGCTCAACTAAATAAATTTTATTATTATTATTATATTATTATTATTATGTGGAGTACACGACCAGAGTTCAGGGTGAGGCTCGCCAGCTCTTTGCAATGTACTCTGAAGCTGTTCCTGGCAGACCGACAGGTACGCGGACGACTGGCAGGTGGAACACCTCCTGCATTGATCTCTGCTATAGGTTGGCTGGTAGGGAGCCTCCCATACGGCTAAGGACTCATTCCAACAGACATACTGCTGCCTCATTGGCTGCTTTCAGGGACACCCGTATTCAGGAGTTCTGCAGGGCTGCCACCTAGACATCAGCACACAATTTCAGCTTCTATTACAGCATCACCCTAGAGTCTCGTCAGGATGCTGCATCTGAGGACTCAGTTTTCCAGTCTGTTTGCCAAGTAGGGGTGCACACCTTGCCCCCTGCTCCCAGAGAGCTGCTGAAAGTCTGCCATCATGTGGATAAGTGAACCGTATCCACAGCCCTAGAAAAATAGGTTACTCACCTGTAACCATAGTTCTAGGAGTGGTATATGGTTCACATCAACACCATTCGCCCGGCCACCTCTGGCAAGTGGCACATGGATCCCTGCTTCCTGCATGCAAGATCTGACAGTACAGGGTAGAGCCGAGAGATATACCACCCAGATGGTGGGAGGAGCTTTGCTTAAAGATATTCCACAGAACACAGAAAAACAGAAGATGATGCAGAAGGAAACCACAGGTCCATCTAGTCTGCCCAGTAAATCAGCTCTTAACGTGGAACTGCCATTGTGTGGATGTGACTCATATACCACTCCCAGAACTATGGTTTCAGGTGAGTAACCTATTTTTTCTCACTGAGGCATGCTCATGTTATACAGACCTTGTTACTACCGCTCAGTGTTTGTGTTTTGAGTCACTGAGATGGTCAAAAAACACAACGATAAATGCTGCCCAAATCATGTGTGACTTTTCAGTTATGGGTTGGGCTTCAATTTATTCACTTATTTTTTCCGCCATTTCAGCCTCTACCCCATAGACCTTTGTAATCAAACTCTCCCTCTCCTTTACATTACGAACACCCAGGAGTTAGGGTCTGTGCAAACCGTCTTATTCTCCACATTAACACCCACTGGCAGTGTTGGGCAAAGCAACCTCACTGCTGCTCCTGAAGTGAAGTCACACCACTGCCAGCAGGCATACCAGCCCAAGTCACAGATCACAGACTGAATGAGGTCTGGTTCCAAGTACAGACCTCCCCCCCACCACCCCCACCACGATGACCACTATCATCATCATTTCCCCTGGTTTTGGGAAGGGAAGGTCAGGTCAGTCCTAACATGGTCTAAGCAGTAATCTTTTCTTCCTGTTTTTTCTCTGTAGGGATCTCCAGGTGAACCAGGCCAACCAGGACCAGAAGGGAAACCGGTACGTAATTGGAAGAGGAAAGGGCTATAGTCAGTATAGGGGAAAACAGAGGGTCATCATTCTACTCAGTAAAATAAATGGCAACTCCATTGCGGAGGGGTCATAGTACAGTTCCTCCCTCACCTGTCCCTCTTATACACTTGCTCACAAAGAGAAAGGCACCTTCAGACTACTGACCCAAGCATACCGATTCAGATGGTCCCTTTGTCAATGCAAGGTGGCTGTCTAGGAATAACAGTTGGTGTCAAACACTCTGACCCTTTTTCACTAATCTGCTGGGCCTAGCTTTGTATCGTGTCTCTTGAAAGTGGATGCAAATCCCGGTATTGTAATGTGAACCCAAGTGCACTGAGTTGTAGGTGGATACGCTCACTACTAAGCCATCACGTGGAACCTTCTTACTAGACAGTGCACAGAATAAATTACGCCAGTCGCCATTTTCCGATAAATATTATTTATGCAAGTGGAGGTTGTGGGCATCAAAGCCAGGTCTGCTGGATGTAGCAAGCACATTCACAGCTCATTACTGTAACCTCTAGGCTATACTGCCAGCCCACTTGAACTTGGACCACTTATTGGTTTTATTTATTTCAATACAGTGATTGTTTTTCGTAAATAATCCATTATAAGATTCCCTTTTCGGTGCTGATACCAATCAGTAGACAACAGTGATTTTACTTATGAATCAGTCGCTGCTACCCAATTACACAAATTGGATGTTATTTGTAACAGACATGGCCATTTTATTCTTGGCTCCTCTAGGGACACCCACCACTGTGACGTATATCGCAGACTGGCCTGGCTGTCCCTAGAGTAATGCAGATAGCTCAGTTTTCTGTAAGGTGGCTACAGCTGACTTTTATCAGTATCTCCGGATATTAGCAACATGTTGGTACCAAGAGCCAGAAGATCTGGTTTGCATTCTTCTGCTGCTGGGTTTGAGTGAGCTACTTTACCTACTGAGTTAGCTTACTAAGATTGGTCTTGAATCTAAGCACAGAAATTGTATTAGTATAGGGAATTTTAAGAATGCTGTAAAAATAAACATGCTAAATATGCAGTCTAGTAATTGGCTTCGATATGTTATTTTTAACTGTTTAACTATTACCAGTGTATGTTTTGTCTTTTGTATTATGACTTGGGAGGTTCTGTAAATAAGACTTTGTATCTCTTGGAACTTACCCAGTAAAATTTATAACTTTTAATAAATAAATATCTCCAGACAGGCTTTTATTAATTCTGGCCCAACCCTGTGGTACACACTTCCTGTATATCTTCGTCCCATTTCTTGTCCTTTCTCCCTTTTGTCAGCTGCAGCTGATTGGCTCGTTGACCAAGCTCCCTGTCCATGTTCTTGTTGTGCGTCTGTATGTTCATTTATTTTGATCATCTCTTCATGTGTGAGCAAATAATGCATTCTGTCATATAGTGCACTCAATATGGTAAACTAATTGTGTAATGTTGTAATATATTTTAACTTATAATACTTGAAACATGCCGTTGTATTAATATTGCTTTATACAGGACCCTATTGGAAATGAGCTTGCGCCTAATTGTTTATGTATCTCTCCCGTTCTATATAAAAACATATTAAGTGCAACACCATAAATTTAAATTCCAGCCTCCCTCCAATGATCTGATTACTAGTTTATCAGAGGCTCATGTCTTGCTTCAGCACTCTCTCCAAATTCCCCTCAATGCAGAGACATAAGGGCCTAGTCATAGTAACTGTGGCAAAACACCAATTATACAATGGCAAGAAATAATCTTGGACTGTGATTGGTCAGCTTGGGGCTGGACCCGTGGTGTTATCCCAGCATAATGCCACAGGTCTAGTCTCAGCTCTGTGAACCAATGTAGATGATTGTTTGGACCATGATGCCCATTTTGCATCTCCTCTTAAGAAACAAAAATATTTTTCCACACTAATAAAAACATTCTTTAAAATTATGTTTTTATTTTACATATAACAACAAGCCATTGCATAATAGGAATAATGCACTCCAGGGTGTGTGTCGTGCTGGGATAACGACACGCCGGGGCATTGGACGCACTCGGCCTGCGACCTCGTGCCCAGCCCCCCCTTGTGTGGCGTTATCCCAGCATGACACACACCCTGTCATGCATTATTCTTTTACTGTAGTGAGAAAGAAAGAATGTGACCCACTCGCAATTGTCTCTGTGGCAAAGCAGTATAGCAACGGTATGCTTCTTCAAATATCAGTTCTCCCAGGCCCTGCGTGTTTGTTGTTGACTTGTTTCTGTGACAATGTGGACATTCCTGTGCAAATGTCAGCTTTTGTTAGCCATTGACAAAATGTGTGTTTCATTCTACAGTATGAGTAGCTGAATGAAATCTGTTTTCGTTGCTTGTCATTGTTAACGTTCTGCCATTCTTGTCTTGTCTTTCCTCTTTCTGTGTCGCATTGTCTCATATTTTAGGGTCCACAGGGACTCAGGGGGACTCCAGGCACAGCAGTAAGTAATCAGCAGGCCTCAGTCCTGGGCAACCAACCTCCGGTGCCATCTTTCTGTCTATCTGTCTCTGTCTTATCTTTCTGTTGCTCTGCTTGGAGTCCTCTCTATGTTCTTAGGTCACATTGCAGATGGGTGGAACCTGCTTCTGTTATTAGGCTGCTGTAGCATCTGCCCTTTTGTTTGCTGCTCTAATCTTTTGGCCTGAATTCCATCTTTGCAGGGTTTACCAGGGTTTCCCGGAGTTCTAGGTCGACCGGTAGGTATGCCTTCTTCTACTGTAGTCTGCTTGTAGTGATCTGGCAAGTATAACGGATTGGCTGTGGTTACTGTTTTTTTCCTTTTACCTAAATGCATGTCCCTGCCTCACCAAACAATTAAAACGTAATAGTTGGCTTGACTGAGAAATGGATTTGAAGGTCTTCTCTGTTCTGTGGAAAATGTCCTAATTTCAGAGCTGAAGAATGTTCTTAACAGTGTTGTGCTGGAGGGGATCTCTCTGTGTGATCCCTGGAACTGGCTGTTAAAAACCTCCGTACTTGGGCCAGCCTGTTGGCACAGTAGTAGAGCTACCACTCGCAATGCTGGTGACCCAGGTTTACACCCCGTGTCTGGGTTGTCACAGGGTGGGCCAGGGGAGGGAGGCCCGAGTGTCAGATGGACTGCTGTCATCCTCCAGGGTGGGAGCAGTGCCTGGCATCAGCTTGGCCCCTAGTGGTGGCTGGAAGATAGACTGCTGGGACCACTGTGCAGCGGTAGAGGCATGGCAGACATCTGGTGTGCTGTGTACCAAAGCGTGTGCAGCTCCACCGTTCACATCATTGTACGTCAGCTCCTCCACTCCATGCGGAAGGGAGGAAAAATGGAAAATTACTCTCGCTGGCAAGATAATTCTCTAACCCCTCAAAGGCCCATAACCAGCAACCTGGTACAGCTCCAGCTGCATACTGTCTGGCAGGTTGAACTCCTCTCTGCCAAACTACCACAAGGTGTGACTGTGGGGAAATATGGAGCTTGCAGGTCTGGGGATGCCGGGTGATGGGGCTAGGGATGTCAAGAGGGGAGAGAAACCAGCCAGGGCAGGGAGGAAGAAACGTGAAAAATGACAAAACACCTCCTTGCTACCCCCCAAAGGCAAGGAGACCCACTAGAAATGAAAAACCAGTTTAGATTCAAGTGCATGAGGGGTTTGGAGTCACCCATTAAATTATAACTAGCACAATACTGATTTAGGCAGTGAATAATCCACAGAACCACAATGGTAGATGGAGGTGATGGTGGAGGGTTGGGGGTGATGAGTGGGTAAGACAGAGCTACCAGTACTGCTCCTATGCGATTACAGATAATCAAGTTTGTGAGAAGTTTTACAGTTTGGGAGATGGGGTGTCCTCCCAGTGACTCTTACCTTAGATAAAGGGGGCATTACCAACCCCAAACCCTTTTTACCAGTAGTTTTGTCCAGATCTGGGAGAAAACCCTTTCTAGGAGCATGGATATGTTATTCTATCCACACTTCTTGGCATTGTCCCTTTCCCCTTTAAATTTACCAGAAGTCTTCAAGCTGGCGCCTCCTACCCCCCCGGGTGGTATAGTCCTTGGCTCTGCCCCATGATGCCAGATCTTCCTTTCTGCTGGAAGATACAGGTTGCCTCCCTCTTGCTCTCCCATTTTGTAGGCCCTGGCTTTCAAATCATCGGTTTTTAGTTCGAGTTAGGGATCGCACTTTTGCAACATCGATCATGGAGGAAAAATCTTCCCCAGGATTTCGCTCGTGTCCCTGCGGCCAAAAGATGTTGCGCACCGATCCCCACCTCATGCGCGTCTACTGCTTAGGTGTTGGCAATGACACCTCGTCCTGCAGTTATTGCTTGGCCTTCCATCCTGACATCCTGGACGACCGCAAGACATGCCTGAAGCTAGAGACCGGAAAAAAGGAACCCTTCAGTGAAGTCCAAGGAGGCTAGGTAGGTGGTTTCTGCTGCCGCGGGCTCCGCCGAGCAGCTGCAACGCATGAAGGCGTTTGAGGAGGAAGCTGCTCGCGCTTCGGCCAATTGAAGCTTCTTTGTTCCTCTCAAACTAGGCTCTACCTTTACTGGTTCATTTAAAGAGTTGTGCCAGTCTGTCCCTACCAGGGGTGAGGCGCCCTCGGGCTCGCAGTCCTCTCGCTCTCAGAAGAGAGAAAAAAAGAACCTTCATCTTCGTCTCAATGATGACGATCTTGGGACCAAGAAAGGCCTGAGTCTCAAGAGCATGTGGTCTCAACTTTGGTCGAGATTTCCTCCTCAGCCGCCGGCTTTACGGATCTTCCTTCTGGGCAGGAGACTGAGGAAGTGGCCGACGAGGTTGAGATAATCCTCGACCCGATCGACCCTTTGTCGCCGGCCGTGGCTGACAACTCCTTAGAACGGACTCCGGTCCTAGTATTTCATGATGAGGAGACCCCGCCCGCTGGCATCCCCATCAAGGACATGGTTCCGAACCCTCGGGTTTCACCAATTCCTCCGGTGTCTCCTGATCAACCAAGTCAGCCTCTCCAAGCTCGGTCGAGGTCCAGGACCCCCTCGGCCAAATGACTGAGGAAGAGCCATAAGCGCTCGAAGAAGAGGCGATGCCACAGGTTGTCCTCATCCTCCTCAGATAAGGACAGGCTCTGACAGAAACTCCGTCAGCGATATTAGGACCTTATGTGGCAACAGCTGATCCTGACCGGGCAGAAGCCGGCTCCGCCGCCCACCCCGGCCATTATTTAGCTTTCACCTCCCAGGCCGAAGCCAACCCCTCCGGAACTGAAGTCTGGTTCCTTCATCCGTGGGGCTGGCCCGTCCTCCAGTTCGGCCTATTCTGGTCTCTCCACCTATTCCGGTTGAATCGCCACCTAAGCAGCCTACAGGAGGGGCTCCCTTGAAAGAGGACCGACTAGAGACTGGACTTCCCTGACGTCTGTCGGTTACAGTCACCCTGGACCTGCCTTGGTGGATCGAGGGTGATTTAAGTGGTAGACCGCTGTATCATGACTCTTTGGAGTCCGAAGTCACTGGGCTCCACTCTCATCTGGGGGATGATGAGTCATCTGTTGGCACAGGGATGGAGGAAGGCCCTTCCTCCTTCCAAGGGATTCTCCATCTCATTTCCGACTCCACGGGAATGCCCCTGGAACCTATCCAGAAAAAGGTGGAGTACCCTCTCACAGATATTCTAAAGAGAGGGGATACCCAGATGGAGACCTTTCCAGTGGCCAAGGCCATTGTTGGCCCAGCCCTTGAACTTTGGCAGCACTGTCTGCCTGCATGGCCTCCAAATACGCGGTACCCAAGGGGTCCCTTGCGGGGTTCACCGAGTACCCTTCAGCCGAGAGCCTGGTGACTGCCTCTGTGTTCAGGCATACTGGTAGTTCGGCCAACACTGACTGACCTCCAGACAAAGAGTCCAAAAATATTGACCACACTGCCCAAAAGGTCTATGCGGCCTCTTCTTTGGGCCTTCATCAGACCAGCTCGGCTGTCATTATGGAACACTTCTCTCGTGCCCTTCTTGGGTCATTAGACAAAGTCCTCCCTCATCTCCCATGGACATGCAGACCATGGTCAAACAGGTCCGTGACCAGGGCCGTGCTGTTGCCAGACAGCTGCTCCAGATGGTCCTGGACATTGGGGATTCTTGTGCCCACTTGATGGCCGCTGCAGTAGCCTCTCTTCGCAGGGCTTGGCTGAGGCTTTCCTCCTTTCCGGCGGATACTCAGCACAAGTTAGCTGATGTGCCTTTCCTGGGGACCGACTTGTTCAGTCCAGGAGTGGCTTGTCACCTACAGCGCATAGAGCAGTTCAGTGCCACCTTGGACACCACTTCTGCCAAGGGTTCCTCGGGCAAGAACCAGCAGAAGAAGAAGCCTTTTCGGCACTCTTCCCCTGCGGTCTGGCAGCCCTTCTATCAAGGAGGACAGCAGCAATAGCATCAGCAGAAGGCTCAAGCTTGGTGCCCTAGGCCGAAGCCTGGACCCCAACAGGCCCACAAAGGAGGCCAAGGCTCAAGTTCTGGAGCCTCCTCCTCCTCCAAGCCTGCTCAGTGACGGGATGGAGGTTGCCACCCCATTCCTGTCATGCCAGCTCTGGGTCCTCCCATGGGGGGCTGGCTCCTCCACTTACTTTCCGCCTGGTCTGCAATCACTACGGACCGGTGGGTTCTCAAAGTGGTCGGTCAGGGACTGCCTCTAGAATTCGAACAGTACCCTCCCGGCTGAGCCGTGCCCCTCGGGAAGATCGGATTTCCGCATGCACCCAGTCGGCTCTTCAAGACGACATTGCTCAGCTCCTCCTCAGGGAGGCAGTAGTTCTAGTGGTGGAACCATCTGCAGACCCAGGCTTTGTCTCCAGGTACTTCCTGGTGCCCAAGCGGATGGGGGGCTGGCGCCCCATTCTAGATCTTCACAACCTGAACCAGTATCTCAGGTCACGTACCTTTCGGATGGTCACTCTGAACCAGATCATACCATCCTTGGGGCAAAACATATGGTTTTGTTCACTGGATCTCCAGGACACGTTCTTTCATGTCCCAATCCGTCTGTCCCATCAGCGGTTCCTCCGCTTCAGAGTCGAAGGGACCCTGTATGAGTTCCAAGTCATGCAGTTTGGCCTGTCGTCAGCCCCACAGGTCTTTACCAAATGCATTTCAGTGGTGGCTGCCCATCTCCGGCGTCGGGGGGTCAGATTTTATCCTTACCTCAACAACTGGCTCCTAGCAGGTTCCACCTAACAGGAGGTGGAGCGGTCCAGGGATCTGGCCCTCCAAACCTGTTCCCAGCTTGGCCTCCTGTTCAAGGAAGCCAAGTTGGAACTCGTGCCCTCACAGGTGATGGGCTTCATCGAGACAAAGCTTGACTCTTGTCAAGCCAGAGGTCAGCTCCCGGTGGACAGGGCAGAGGTTCTCTCCTCCTTTGCCCAATCATTTCTGGTTGGGCACTTGCGCCCTGCCCGGGACTTTCTACACCTTCTGGGTTACATGGTGGCGTGCACCTCAGTGGTCCATTGGGCCCGGTTGCACATGCGCCCCCTCCAGTGGGAGCTGGCCACCCAATGGACCCAGCGACATGGTTATTTTGACCAGCTGGTCACTGTAACCCAGAAGATGTGGGACACACTCCAATGGTGGACCGCCCCAGACCAGTTGCAGGAAAGGATACCATTTGTCCGACCCGAGCTGACGGTCATTCTCATGACCAATACCTCTCTCATGGGCTGGGGAGCCCACATGGGGGACAACAGGGCCCATGGGTTCTGGACCCCCTGAGGAGTCCCGATGCCACATCAACCTGTTGGAGTTCACAGCAGTCAGACTGGCACTGTCAGCTTTCACTCCTCAGCTCCCGGGTCAAGTGGTTCAAGTCCAGATGGACAATACCACGACCATGTACTACCTCAACAAACAGGGCGGCACGCACTCCCATCTGCTGTGCAAAGAGGTGCTCTGCATCTGGACCCTCGTGAGCTGGTTGGAGGCGGACCTCCTAGCCATCCATGTGGCAGAAGTCTCGAACCAGCTGGTGGATGCTCTCAGCCGCATAGGCCAGACATCCCACGAGTGGTCTCTCCCTTCAGAGGTAGCTTACAGCCTGTTCTGCCATCGGAGCAGACCAATGGTGGACCTGTTTGCCTCCAGGGAAAACACAAAACTAAGGCTGTTTCATGCCCACCCCCCTCAGCAGGGCTCGCTGCGAGGAGATGCCTTCTCGAGGCTATGGACCCCAGGCCTCTACATCTTCCCTCCATTTCCCTTGATCCACAAGGTGTTATTCAAGGTGAGGAGGGACAAGGAGAAGGTGATTCTGGTAGCCCCAGATTGGCCGCACCAGTTCTGGTATCTAGATCTCCTCAGCCTCAGCTGCAGGCCCCCGGAGCGGCTTTGTACACGCCTGGACCCAATATCTCTGAACCCAGGGAAGGTCCTTCAGCAAGACCTTCAATCCCTCTACCTCACTGCCTGGTACCTGAGCGGCTAGAGGTCCAGGCTTTGGGTCTTTCCAAAGATGTCTACACCGTGGTGGAGGCATCTCGAAAGGAATCGACCAGGAAATGTTATGCCTTCAAATGGAAAAGGTTTTCCATTTGGTGTCAGGTTAAGGGTCTGGACCCCTTAGCCTGTTCTCTGGCTAAAATTCTCGACTACCTTTGGTCTCTCTCCAAAGGGGGTCTACGATCTTCGACCCTTAGGGTGCACCGGACAGCCATTTCTGTATACTAGGCGCAGGCCGGTCAGCCGACATTGGCACAGGAGACAGTGGTCAAACGCTTTTTCAAAGGCCTGGATCATATATCCCCTCCAGTGCGTGAACCTCTACCTCTATGGGATCTGTTGCTGATTTTGGTAAAGCTCATGAGCAAGCCATTCGAACCCATGCACAAGTGTGAGTTGTTGCACTTGTCATGGAAGACGGCCTTCCTGCTGGCTATCACATCAGCCAGAAGGACAGGGGGAGCTCCAGGCGCTTTCGGAGGACTCCCCTTATCTGGTCTTCCACAGGACCAAAGTTGTCCTGTGCCCCCACCCGAAATTCCTTCCGAAGGTGGTGTCAGAGTTTCACCTTAACCAGGTGTTGACCCTGCCAGTATACTACCCTAATTACACCTCAGCCACCGAGTACAGACTCCATACCCTGGACCTGAGATGTGCTGTCTCCTATTATAGGGAGAGGACAGTGGAAATTCATGGAGAGGTTCGCCAGCTGTTCGTCACCTATTCTGAAGCCGCTTCTGGCAGACCTGCAGCCAAACGGACCATTGCAAGATGGATTACTTCATGCATAGGTCTGTGCTACGAGTTGGCAGGCAAGGAGCCTCCCAGTGGGCTAAGATCTGATCTCATTCTACCCGCCATACTGCTGCTTCGGTGGCTGCTTCCAGGGGACATCCCTATTCAGGAAATCTGTCGGGCTGATACCTGGAAGTCAGCAAACACCTTCATTACCCACAAACTGGGGAGGGGTCTCAAGCAAGTAGCTACTTCTGTCACTTTCTCAGAAGTACTACCTGTGAGAGGCAAGGGAGAGCATAGGAGTGCATGCACCAGGAACTTTAACTCATGGTTGAAGAACTGGTGCTGTGAGGAAGGGTTTGGATTCATTGGTGACTGGGGACCCATCTGGAGGGATGGAGGTTTGTTCAAGCCTGACGGCCTGCATCCATCCTGGAGGGAATCCAAGCACTCAATGATAAGTTTAAATGCTACATTGACAAGCATTTAAACTAGCAAAGGGGTGGCAGGCCAGCAAGGATGGTACCTACTTGCTCACCCCCACAGCTAGTAATGGAACCAGTGAACCAGAGGAGTGGCTATCTCTGCAAAGCAGTGTGCAAAAGTTGAGATTAGTGTCCAAAAGGTGGATAAGCAGAAAAGGGCAAAATTCAGCAGAAGGGCAGACAGCAAGGAGAACCAGGGATAAATGACAACCAAGGAAGGGGCTGGAGTAGAACAGTGAAGCAGTCTAGGGAGGTCAAATCATGGAAAGCTCATGTGTGCAATGCCAGGAGCCTTAGCAACAAGATGGAAGATCTGGAGGCTGTCATGGTACAGTCAGACCTGGACATTGTGGCCATCACTGAAACCTGGTGTAATGATAACCATGACTGGGAGATGGCCATACCTGGCTACAACATAATTCAGAAGAGACAGAGCAGGCAGGAAGGGAGGAGGAGTGGCACTGTATGTGAAAAATGACATAAGGGCACACAGATCCAGGAGGAACAAAATGGGGGAGAGATACTGTGGGTTAGCTGGAAAGGAAAATGGGGCCAGCCATCCGGCACAGGTGTGGTCTATAGACCACCAGCCCAGGAGGAAGAAACAGATAGAGTTGATGCTAGCCATCCAAAGGATGGCTGACAAGGGTGAGGTAGTACTGGTTGGAGACTTCAATATACCAGATGTGGACTGGAGCATCCCAGCAGCAGCATCAACTAGGAGCAGATTTATCCTGGACTCCTTCAGGGTGCCTTCCTCAAGCAACTGGTCATGGAACCAACTCGGCAGAAGGCAATACTGGACCTTGTGCTCACAAACAGGGACAGTGTGATGGGGGTAACAGTGGGGAGCACCTGGGTAACAGTGACCACCAGTCATTGTGGTTTGAAATCACAGAAAGAGCAGAACCAAACCACACAAAAACACGTATCCTGGATTTTAGGGGGGCAGACTTTGGGAAAATGGGGAGATGCTTGAAAGAGGCATTAAGGGGAATGGGACAGGAATCAGGGATTCAGGAACAGTGGGCAGTATTTAAAATGGGGATTATAAGAACAACAGAATTATGCATTAAGCAGGTTAGCAAGAGGAAAAGAAAGAGGAGACCATTATGGTTTCCAAAGAGGTAGCAAAGAAAGTGAAAGCCAAAAGACTGCATTCAGGCAATACAAAAAGACACAGGCAGAAGGGGATAGGAGAAGTACCAGGAGAAACAAAGGAGGCAGGGAAGTCAGTAAGGGAAGCCAAAGCTCAGACAGAAGAACACATTGCAAAATCAGTGGTTAAAGGGGACAAAACCTTTACAGGTACATAAGTGAAAAAGAAGGACAAAGGAGGGATAGTTAGACTGAAGGGGAGGATGGGAGCAGCGTGGAGGATGACAACAGTAAAGCTGACATATTGAACAGGTATTTCTCTCAGTCTTTACTAAGGAAGAGGGGTAATGGGTCTGAAGGGAGTACAAGGGTGAGAATGGTGCAGAAATGGACACAAGTCCCTTTACAGAGAAAGGGTCCTGAAGGAACTGGAAGTAATAAGAGTTGACAAAGCAATGGGGCCAGATGGGTGCACCCAGGGTCCTTAAAGAACTAAGAGAGGTGGTGGCTGAACCTCTGGCTATCCTGTTCAGCCAATCACTGGAAACAGGGAGGTCCCAAAGACGGAGGACAGCAGATGTAGTCCCTTATACAAAAGTGGGAACAAAGAGGAAGCAGGGAACTACAGACCAGTCAGCCTCACCTCGGTAGTGGGAAAGATCATGGAAGCACTACTGAAGGAGAGATTGGTGGAACATCTGGTTGTCAATGGACTACAGGACCCAAGGCAGCATGGTTTCACCAGGGGAGGTCATGTCAGACCAACCTCATTGAATTTTTGACTGGGTGACTAGGGAGATGGATCAGGGAGGGCAGTGGACATGGCCTATCTGGACTTCAGCAAGGCCTTGACACTGTGCCACATAGAAGACTATTACACAAACTGGGGAATATGGGTGTGGCAGGACAGTAGTGTGGTGGGTAGGTAACTGGCTGGGTGGCAGGACACAGAGGGTGGTGGTAAATGGCTGTCACTCCACAGAGGAAGAGTGACCAGTGGGGTACCACAGGGATCAGTGCTGGGACCGGTCCTATTCAACATCTTCATCAGTGACATTGCACAGGATATAGAAGGCAGAATTTCACTGTTCGCTGATGACACAAAGCTCTGTAACAGAGTAGACACACCAGAGGGTGTAGACAGATTGAGAAGGGACCTGCAGAAACTTGAAGAATGGTCAAGGGTTTGGCAGTTGAAATTCAATGCAAAGAAGTGCAAGATAATGCATATGGGGCATAAAAACCCTGGCACAATATATCAGTTGGGGGGTGAGGATATAGCATGCACCAAGCAGGAAAGGGATCTTGGGGTCGTCATCTCTGATGACCTCAAGGTAGGAAACAGTGTGACAAGGCATCAGGTAAAGCAAATAGGATGCTGGGATGTATAGGCAGGGGCATCACCAGCAGGAAAAGGAGGTCATAATTCCGCTATACAAGACACTAGTGAGGCCCCACCTGGAGTACAGTGTACAGTTCTGGAGACCATATCTACGTAAGGACATAGACAGGGTAGAGAAGGTTCAGAGAGGCAACAAAGATGGTGCATGGGTTGCATCACAAATCCTATGAAGACAGGTTGAAGGAACTGAACATGTACTCCCTGGAGGAGAGGAGGGAGAGGGGATATGATAGAGACATACAAGTATCTTACAGGGAGGAACAGGGTGCAGGAAAACACTATTTTTAAGCGAAAAAGATGTTTCAGGACTAGAGGGCATGGGATGAAGTTGGAGGAGGGACGATTCAGAGGAAACATGAGAAAGAATTTCTTCACAGAACGGTGGTGGACAAGTGAACACCCTGCCAGAGGAAGTGGTGGGGGTGAAACAATCACGGGATTTAAGAATGCATGGGATAGACATAAAGGAATTCTAGAGGTCAGGGGTAAGGGGAAATAGACTTCTAGGAAAACAAACTGAACTTACAAGCTCAAATGGGCAGACTAGGTGGGCCATAGGCCCTTATCTGCCGACACTGTCTATGTATCTATGTACCACATCGATCTTGAGTCACGACGGGATGCTGGTTTTGGGGCCTCAGTTCTCCAGTCTCTGTTCCCTAAATAGTGGGTGTGCACCTTGCCTCCCTCCTCCCAGAGAACTACTAGGAGTCTTCCAAGAAGTGTTGATAGAACAATATAGCCACGCTCCTAGAACAGGTTACTCACCTGTAACAGTAGTTCTAAGAGTGGTATATGTTGTTCATCCACACTGATCCACCCAACCTCCCCAGCAATGGATGCACAACCTGGCTTCCAGCGGGCTAAGATCTGGCGTCCCAGGGTGGAACCGAGGACTATACCACCCGAGTGGGTGGAAGAAGCCAGCTTGAAGACTTCCAGTAGATTTAAAGGGGAAAGGGACAATGCCAAGAAGTGTGGATGAACAACATATACCACTCCTAGAGCTACTGTTACAGGTGAGTAACCTGTTCTTCCTTCCTGTATAGCAGTATAGTTAATGGGTCAGGAAACATCAAACAAAGAACTCACACTGGGCCAGATCCTGAAGACTATCTCACCCCTCCCTAATATTCATCAGTCTTATTCTACGTCTTTAAATGAGAAATCCGCTGCACCTTATGACTGTGTATGGTGTGTCCCGCCCCACTGAAACTCCACAGAGGGTTGCGGCAGCCCCTGGCCAGGAGGGTGGGCAAGTATCTGCCTTCACAACTGATGTCAACACTGTGCTGTAATCGATGGGAAGAGAGGGCATGAATGCCTGACAACCCAGCCCTCCTCCACCATCTGCCGGTTTCAGAATGAGATTCCAGGGCCTGTATATGAGTCCCAGCCTCCCATGTGGCAGATCCACTAGGCCAGGTCATGTGCTATGATTTTTTTTTTTTTGACTTTATGACTCCGGCTTGACCTCACCCCCGGTAGGACCCATCCCCATCCCCCAACATCCCAGTCACTTACCTGTGGGACTTTCAATCCCACAACAAGCTTACCTCCTTGTAGCGGGGTTGGGCTGAGCTGTAACCAACCCTCCGTCCCCATCCCCCAACATCCCATTCACTTACCTGTGGGACTTTCAATCCCACAAGCTTACCTCCTTGTAGCGGGGTTGGGCTGAGCCGTAACCAACCCTCCATCCCCTACAAAGCTATGGGGGAGGAGGTTCCTGGGGTGTCCACACAGCAGGCAGTGGCCAGGGTCAGGGCCCAAGTGCACCAAAGGATCCTGATGCACGGAGTTATTTCCCTGTTTTTGCCTCGCCCACAGGATGTCTGCAGGCAAGGGAGCTCGTGTAGATGCACGCAGGCATGCTATTTCACAAGCTCCAGCCAATGTCCTCCCTCCCGCAATGCCTGCCTAACTGCACTGCCATGTCTGGTCACTCAGGTAGTCACCTTGCAGCAGCGGCATCATCCTCCTCCCTCCCCAGAGGAGGAGGACAGACTCCTCTCGGACGCTAAACCCTCCTCCTCCCAGTTGGCTCTCTGATGGCCCAGGCTCATTCCTGAACCTGGATCATCAGTGTTGCCAGTGGTAGCCTTGCCACTGCACTGACGGGCTGGCCCCTGCTACGATGTTTCTAATAGGGAAAGGAAGCACTGTGACACCCCCTATTCATATCTTCTTACCATCTGTTCTCTTTCTGTGTGTCTCTCTGTTTTTTTCTGTCTGCTTTGTCTTTAAAACAAGCTCTGTGAGCACTCATTACACCATTTTTGGTGCTCCAGCCAGTGACATCATCACTTGCAATCAGTCAGTGGCTCCTGACATGTATACCACTGCTTGGATAGGCTGCTATAGCCATAAAAACTGAGTGAAGTGAGGAGCTGCTCGCTTTTCATCAGTGTAATAACAGCCCATATCAGTAGCAGTATCAGCATCAGATGTCACTGACAGACTGTAACCGATGATGTCATTGCTTAGGGCACCAGTTATGGCACAATGGGGGGGGGGGGGTGCGCATACACAGCTGATTTTAAAGACCGCAGAGACAGAAAACAAAAGAGAGAGACAAATACAGAAAGAGAGCAAGGGATTAGAAACTACGAATTGGGTATTCTGCAGTGCTTCACCTCCCCCTTAAGTGCTGAAAACTTGTGAGATACACTGTTGACCAACAAGATTTTATGTCTAAGGATTTGATTTGCAAGGGTTCCATGTCATAATAGCGATCGAGAATAGTGGTCGCTATTATGTAGTGTATAGCAATCGAAAAGCAAATCATATACACCTCCAGGTGACCCGACATCTGGAAAGGAAAAGTGTTCTTATGGGGGCTGTACCTCACACCCCCCTGAATATAGATTATCAACTCCAGGGGGGTGCATGTCAGGGAGGGGGCAAAATCTTATATCGCACAAAAATCTGCAAAATTTCGACGCACTTGGTCCTTGTCCCGAACCCTGTACCTGTTGCACCAGAGCTAGCTACCCACACCACCACACCACACCACATGGCTAGCTTAGCGGCAGCAGGTACACCCATCCCTCAAAACCCCTTCCCTGTCCCTCCCTTCCCCTCGCCGTCCACTACCCTCGCGATCATGTACAGTTGCTACCCTTGCAGGTTAGCCCAAGGGTATAGCACCGAATATGTGTTGCCATTTTGACGTGGCGTCCATATTCGGTCTCTATATTACGGTATACCTGTGCAAGCTGTCATAAGCAAAACTCATAAGTTTTTTGCAGAGTTTTTTGCTGGGTGAAATACAGCTGATGCTGGTAGACTTTGCCCTCATTTGACCCAAATCACATGAATTCTGTTTTTTTTTTTTTCCAACAAAGCTCTGAAATTGCTACAGTATGAACTTGGATAAAAACCCGCTGTCAAAAGTGGAAAACAATTTGCCAAGTTCTGAACCAAAGGAAACAAAAAATCCCCTGATTTCTATTACTCTGATAAAAAATGTAATTTTATTCTTCTGTTTCAGATGCTGTAGTTATTTCTTAGTCATGAATTAATATTTGTGTGATGGGCTGTACAAGGTTAAAAAATAAAAAAACCAAAATTATGAAATGGGTCTTAAGGATGCCTACTCCTGATTGGTCAAGAGCTGGTTTCTGTCAGGCTGTTATCCCAGCACAAGGCCTGGGTGAAAGTAGCTGCTGGCAGTCAGTCCTCCTTAACACCAAATGCAAATAAACACCAGTCAGCTCTGGCTTATCACTTCCCCCTGTTGCTGACTGCTCGCTCGCTATTCCTGACTGCCTGCACACAAGTCTACCACCTTACCCCACCCCCCACGGTCCGGTGTTGTCATTTTCCTTGCCCTGCTCCCACTTTCAAGTTAGATATATTTTAAACACTTTTCATCAGTTTTTTTTCCTTTTCAGTGCTGTTTCATCCACACTACCACTGCTACACTGCTCCGTCTCCTGACTACATGAAAATGAGATGGACCGCGACAGAACAGAAAATGTCAACTGCTTTTTTTTTGTTTTAAACGGTCATGCTTACTATGTCAAGTACCCGCTGCTCCCTCCAATCTGACCAGCAGCCTGGGTACTGAGCAGCTGTTCCGCAGCCTTGTCTACCCCAATGCCCAACACTAAATTACTGTCCCAGTCCGAGAGGCAGTCTCTCTCTCTCTCTCCTGACGCCATGCTAGCATGTGAAGCCACTGCCTGCCCTCCCCTCGCCCTTACTAAACTGCTGCTTATATGCAGCATTAGCACCACCTATTGACAAACTTAAATTGACACCTTACTCCAACTTAGACTATTTTGTCTCTGAATCCTTATTTGAATAGAAAAAAAAAACTTTAAATAATATGAACAGCAATACTTAAAAAAAAATGTATTCAGTTTACTAGTAGGGACCCATTTCATAATTGCAGTAAGACACTCCAAGGGGTACACGGTGATGGGATAACGGCCCTTCTCGGATGGTAGAATCACTCGACTTTGCTTCTTCCTTCAACCCACACGAGGTGGCCGTTATCCCACCATAACGCACCCCTGTTGTGCCTTATTGCATAAACAATCTGCGATGGCCCTTCAATGCAGTAGTAGCACTGCCGCTCGCTGTGCTTGTGACCCAGGTTTAGGAACAGACTCGGTTCACTCGGGGGCTGGCCGGGAAGGAAGGATTGTGCATTCCAGGGGCAGTTCTCCTTCCTTCATAGGGGGAATGGACACAACATTCCACTGTTCGCCTGCCACCTGGTGGAGGCCAGGAGACAGCACAGTGGGATCATAGCAAGGGGAGAGGCAGCCACAAGATTCTGGCACGCATGATTACCGGTGCGCACGTGTGTGTGCACGTCACTGCACACCAGCACCCTTGGGGAGAAAACCAGGAGTTGGAGGGGAAAGCTCTGGCCCTCCAGTGCACCAGCAACCCTCACAGGCCCATGCATGAGCAACATGGCAGGCCCCCCACTACCACTGTCGGGGTCCTGGGCAAAGTGGTGGATAATGGGTAAATCCATGAGAAGGTCAGTGATGGGGCTAGGAGTTTGCTGTCAGGCGAGTTGGGGAAATACAAATACCTTGATTAAAAACACACCAGGGAACATTGTTTAACCAGGAGTAGCACACTAAGCCGAAGCTTGTTTCCAGATGCGACCTGGGAGCACAAGGAAGTTAAGTGACTTGCTCAGGATCACACAGAATGCACATAGGCGGCTGTGGGATTCAAACCCAGGTCTCCAGATCTGCAGCTCAGAGATTTAACTCACTGTGCTATACTGCCTCCAGTCTGGAATTGACTGATACTCTACCAGATACAAGCCCCTTGGCTAGGCTGTACTGTAGGATACCTGGGTTCGGAAATGATCTCAGGTCTTGCCTTCTCCAAGCCGGTGAACAGTAGGCACATCATGGAGAGGATCTGTTTGCCATCCAGGAGACGGTCTTGCAGCACCCTTTGCATCCCACACTAGAGTGGCTATCGTCAGCTTCCAAGGAGAATGGTCACCCACTCCCCAAATGGCCGATGTTGTCTGATGAAGATAGGTCACTGAGAGTGAGAGATAGGGATACAGGGGAGAAAAAAGGACAAAACAGTAATCTGCTTTAAATATCTAACCGACGTTTAATTGTCCTATTGGAATCCCTACACTCCTAAAATCTACAGCCAAAATGGAATCCTTGTTAATCACTCTCACCTGTCCTTTAACAACTTGAACTACTTAGTAAATATATATATATATTGTTTTTGCAGGGTAACCCAGGAGAGCGAGGACTGCCAGGCCCGCCAGTAAGTACAGCAAGTTTGTGGTTCAGAATTTCTTCATAGAAAGTGGGGGGAGTTGGAGATGGAAGGCTGCTGGAGCATATAGTGTGGGTTTATGTGTTTGTGTTTAGTGTGTTTGTGTAGAACAGTACTGTACTTGTGTGTATAGTATGTGTGTGAACATTTGTAACAGTGTTTTCTGGTATAATTCCAGCAATAGCAGGACAGAAAACGATACATAAATATGTAGAGAATAACACACGCCATGGTGACTGGTTGTATAGAAATATACAGACACTTTTGCTGCATTATGAACCACGAGACGAAGGTGAGTGCCTCTGACCACTGGATGTGTCCATATGTCTTCTTCTAGCACAACAGGACACCCTGAAGTGTGTTATTCCTGTTACTGTCACTGGAGGGAGCACTCCAGACCAATCAGAGCACTCCTTTCCTCTGTGTGTGAGACACTTTCAGTCTGCAAAGAGTGTCTCTCACACAGCTGCCCTGGAAATGGGCATTTGTCTTGATCAATAATAAATTAATGCCACCGGTGAGACCACTGTTACATTCTTAGGATATTAGAACTGCAGTATACCGTTAGAACAGCAACTGAATTTTGTCGCTACAATTAGGGCGCCACAATAAGGGTGACGATGGTAGAGGGGTGATCTTGATTTTAGATCACCCCTCAGTCATGCCGCCCTTTGCGCCCCCACAATTTCTACCCCCTGTGGGGCATGCCCACCCCAGAGGAGGTTATATTTAGTTGTGGGTGGTGCAGGTGATGAAGCCCCCCACAAAACCTGACTATTTCCCGGGATGGAGCTTTGGCACTCTCTGTCCCGGGAGCCGTAATGCCTGGCACAGAAATGCTGGGCAGCATATTGCCTGCACCCATATCGGTGCTGACAAAATGACTGTCGCACCAGTATGGGTGAACCTAGAACTGCTTACATTTGGTTCATGTTTCTCATAACCTAAGAATGCGCATGAGACCACTCTTAAAACTGTAAGAGTTGCCTCAGCAGCAGTATTATCGTACATAAAACTCAAACAGTTTATAAAACCCCTGCCCAGTGACGTGGAGGGCTGAGGCGTCCAGCACCTTACCTACTGCCATGCCAGCAGCCTGGGTTTGGGAATGAACTCGGTTTGCAGGGGGTCGGCTGGGGGGAGAGGAATGAACATCTGACAAACTGCTGACTTCTCCCGGAGGGAGGCTTGTTAGCCCTGCCGTCGATTAATGAGGGCTTTGGCGGGCAGTTCCACCACTGGGCAGCTCACGTGGAGAGCTGGTGGTAGTGTACACTAGGGGCAGCATGTATGGGAGGGGTCATTGGTTTGGCGTTGTGCATGTGTGCCTCCACGTGGCATGCGCTACTGCCTGTCCATGGCAGGAGATGGGAGGGACTGAGAAGAGTAAAAGATGTGGGCTTTGTGAAGCCTTGTCTACTTGTTTCCCAACCTGCACCACCACCCAGGAACCCCTGAACCAGCTCTGGATATGTGTGATCTTCCAAGAATCAATCTTCACCATTGGTTTCCACTAGTAGGTCTGAACCGGAGGTGCCAGAACTCCACATGAGCCAGAACTTTTCAGAAGGCTGGCGCTGAGGTAAGCAGCATGCATGTGCAGCTCAATGAGTGAGCGTACAAGGCCGCCTCTTTATGTTGGCGCCAGCCTCCAACTGCCTCAGTTCCTTTTTTCCCCCATTATCGAGTGCGCATCAGTGCTTCATCACTTATCCATTGGGAGACGGAACTTCATGTCTATATGACAATAACATTCACGACTTCTCAGTTTTAGAGTTTAAAGCAAGAGTTTGTTATTTTTGTGTTAGTTTTAGTGCTGTGCCACTAATAATTAATGCAGTGTCTCTCAGGCGCAACGAGTGTCAACGGTCATTGGCCATGCAGGATGGTAGGGAGCCTGAAGAGACAGGCTGCTTTGGCAGCAGCAGAGCTGTGTCTGATCTGCTTTCCCCTTTGGGGAAAGATTCTAATGATGGGTGGTCCAGTACCTGGGAGGAAAAACAGCCCTTCCATTAGCATAAAAGGAAGCTTTGCCACCCTTGCACATGCTCTGCCTCGGGATCCAAGCACCACTTGGCCTTGACTTCTTCCTCTTCCCATAGAAAGAGGAAGAAGTAACACCGGTCGAGATCTGCTGTGAGATACTCAGTTTTCCAGAATCAGAGGTCCTCGCCATCGCTGTCAGTGACACCAAGGGCCTCTGGTTCTAGGAGATCGTTGTCTCAGGCCCAGAGCCCCCCTCTGTCTTTTAGTGAGGGTTCTGGTGGGCAGTTCCAACGCTGAGCAGCTCTTACGGAGCTGTCAATGTAGCGTCTGGCTTGAGTGGCAGTACTTGTGGAGCTGGTCCCTCAGTCAAACAGAGGCCAATCCTCATGAGTGGTCACTAGCTCCAGATGCCATGATATTACTTTTCAATGAGTGGGGTACCCCAGATGTTTTTTGTGTCCCCACTCAATGGCAAACTGCCAGAAATCCAAAACAGGGTGGTTTCTGCCAGGATGCATTCAGACTGCAGTGGCAAAATTGGTTTCTGTATGCATTCTCTCCAGTTCCTCTTTTGCAGAGGGTGTTGTTCAGATTGGAGGCACAACGGGGCAAGATGATACTAGTGGCCCCCTGCTGGCCTCAACAGATATGATTTCCTCTGTTGAACAGACTTTCAGTCAGAAAATCGAGGACTCTACCACTCAGGACAGACTTACTGACTCAGAATCACCTTGTCCATTCCAACGTGCACTCCCTTAGAGAATCTGACGGCAAAGAAGGACTGCTTGGCCCACTCAGTCTGCCCATTTTTCCCTACCTACAATCACCGCAGAGACTACTTGATCTCTGGCCTATTCTCTCTCCTCCCCTAAGATTCCCTTATGCATATCCTATGCATTCTTGAACCACACCACTGTTTTTGTCCCACCATTTCCACTAGAAGGCTGTTCTAGGAATCCACCACTCTTTCTGTGGCAAAGTACTCCCTCGCATCTCTCGTGAGTCTACCCCCCCCCAGCTTCATAGCATATCCCCTTGTTCTTGAGCACCTTTTTTTCTAAAAAAAAAAATACTTTCCTCCTGTACCTTATTTACCCCATGAGGTATTTAAAGGTCTCTATTATATCACTCTCACCCTCCTTTCTTCCAGGGTGTACATATTGAGGTCCTTTAGTCTCTCCTCATAGGGTATCTGATGCATATCATCCACTGTTTCAGTTGCACTGTTCTGGACCACCTCCACTCTGTCTACTGTATGTCCTTCCAGAGACCACTCCTTGAGTTTTCTCAGGTTTCTGCTCATCCTTTCCCACCCCCCTTGGAGTGTCCACCCTATGGCAGATTTTGGTGTCATCTGCAAAGAGGCAAATCTTCCATTCCAAGTTCTCTGCTATGTCACTTATAAAGACATTACAGAGGACTGGTGCTAACACTGATCCCTGAGTCACCCTGCTGGTCACTTTTTTTTCCTCGGCATGAACTACATTTACCACCACCCTCTGCTCCCTGTCTCCTAACCAGTTTCTTACTCAGTTTACCACATTTAGACCCACTCCTGATCTACCCAGCTTGCTTACTAGGCTCCAATCTGGAAAGATATTGAAAACCTTGCTGAAATCTAGGTAGGCCATGTCCACTGCTCCACCCTGATCTAATTCTTTGGTCACCCAGTCAAAAAAATCTATCATATTCATTTGACATGCCCCCACCCCACTCCATGAATCCATGCTGCCGCATGTCTTGTAACCCACTGAATTCAAGATATTCCACAGTCCTTTCCGTCAGCTGTGATTCCATTAACTTTCCCACTACTGATGTCAGGCTGATTGGCCTATAATTGCCAGCCTCCTCCCTGCTACCATTTTTGTGAAGTGGGACTAGGTGTGCCCTCCTCCAGTCCCCCAGAACCACTCCTTGTTTCCAATCAGCTGTTAAATAGGAATGTCAGAGGTGCAGCTGGTACCTCCCTGAGCTCCCTCCATACCCATGGATGCACCCCATTTGCCCCATTGCTTTGTCCAAGTTTAGATTCGCGAGTCCATTCAGGAATCTCTTCGCTGAAAACGGACTAGTGTCCACCTCCCTCCCTTCATTTCTCCTCTTACTTTTCTGTGTCCCCTCCCCTACTCTTTCCTCTGTGAACACTGAACAAAAGTATTTGTTCAGGATGTCTGCCTTTTCCTGGTCCCCATCTGCACATCCCCCCCCCCTTTTAAACTTTACAATCCCTCCCCTGGTCTTCTTCTTTCACTTATATACCTAAAAAAATGTCTTGCCCCCATTTGTTACCGCCTAGGCTGTTCTCGCTTCATTTTCTTTATACTCACTTTATTGTTTCAGCTTACCGATACATCAATAACTCTTACAAAATAAAATAAATACATTAATACAAACAATAAACAACTTATGGGTCTGTCAAAAAACATATGTCACCACTATATGTACTTAACTACTTGAGATACATATAGTATCCATTATCCTTGTGTTAGTGTGGTATGAATATTACTCCAGATTATCTGCTAGTGGATATTATCATCTCAATTTTCACATGAAAGCCCCGAGAAAATCCCTTCCCCTTCATTAGTAAACGACGGGAGTCCGAGGAGACCCTCACAGAGATCCCATCTTGTCCACCTATTTTGATAGTTATCCATTTGCTGCGAGAGACCAAATGTGTCTCTTTCTAAGCTTTGAATATCGGTTATCATCTGTTTCCACTCCCCGACACTTGGGGGAGGGGGGGCCTGCTGGAGCCACCTGCCACCTCCTAGTGATTGTCTTCACAGCTTCTATGGTTAAAATAGCCCAGAGATATTTTCCCTCTTTACCTCTCACCTCCACAGGGCACAGCCCCAATACCAGATACTCAGTAGCCAAGCCCATCCGGACCTCAAATATGTTCTCTAAGTGCTGTCATATTTCTCTCCAGAAGGCAGCCAACCCTGGACAAAACCAAAAAATATGGGCCCAAGGGGCCTCTGACTCTCCACACTTCCTCCAACACAAAGGGGAAACTCTTGTATCCCACTTTGCAACCTGTACAGGGACCAGAAAGTATCTACTTCTCAGTTTCCACCCAGATTATTTCCAAATTGGGGAAGAAGAGGTCTGCCAGGTGTTCTTCCATAGTTGGGTCCATTGCTTGTCATTTAAACTAATATTAAAATCTGCTTCCCACTTATCTCTAATGTGGGCCGTGGTATTCCCCAAGTCTCTGACATAGTCAGTATACAATACAGTGATTGCTTTTTCTCCCCCCTTTGACCTCCAGATATCTTTGAAAGGTATCTGTAACAGAATGTCCAGCTACTGTCCCAGTCAGGTTCTCAAGAGGCTATTAATATAATCTCTTATCTGGTAATATCTAAATCTATCGGTCTCTTTCCATCTCAGAAGGAATCACTGAGCCCATTTGTAACAAATGCACCAGAGAAAAGATCACCCTCTGTGCTTGGGTCTTGAACCAGTTGTCCTGCATAGCTGGCAAAAATCCGGGGTCCATGGACCACCGTTCTCTCTCCATTTTGCACCTTCATGCTCCTTACTGCTCTCTTTGCTCTCCTCTGTTTCCCCTGATACACCTCGGTATCCTCCTCCTCCCGCTGCCTCTCCTTATACCTTCTAAATGCTACCCTTTTAGCCTTTATCTTTACTGCCACCTGTTTCGAGAAGAAGATACAACTTATCACAGAGTGTCTCTGAAATACTTTTGGCTGCACGTAAACCTTCCACTTGGAAGACATACAAAGCCAAATAGAAAAGATTTTCCATCTGGTGCTCCAAATGCTGCAGGGACCCTTTTACGGGCCCACTTGATAAAGTTCTGGAATACCTGCTGGACCATTCTGATGCTAGCCCACAGTATTTCACAGTAAAGGCCCACCTGTGTGCTATTTCTGCATACCATGCACCCATCAATACCATCTACCTGGCACAACTGCCACTGTTCAAGAGATCCTCAAGGGCATTTTACGCACAATGCCTCCCATTAGAAAACCAGTAACTTCCTGAGATATCAACCTTGTGTTAGATATGCTCACTTGCAAGCCCTTTCAGCTTCTTGCAACAATTGACTTGAAGTTCTTAACCTGAAAAGCAGCATTTCTAGTGGCCATTACCTCTGCTCGCAGTGTCTGAAATCCACGCTTTGGTTACAGATCCTTCGTACACTGATTTCCATAAAGATAAGGTAGATTCTCTTTGAGGATATCTCTTTCATCAGGCCACACCTTTGGAAAGTATAGCATCCAGGTACTAGGACCACACAGAAACTTTTGCAAGCAGTCAGGGAGGGGCCACCCTCGATGACATCAGGTGTCAGCGTATTCATAAACCTCCTCAGTTCCATCAGATTCGTCAGACCCACAGAAATGTTGCTGCTCACAGCCACCATTTTTTCCCCCTATACCTAATTAATCACTTTTAGAGTGATTTTTGGTGACCTGTATGTCATCGAAAGAGCCATCAGAACTCTTCCTGTACTGTGAGTGTGGAGAGTAAATCTACACAGGAGACTCCCACGGCGTCTGTGTCTGCTGCTTTGGCTCTCTCAAAATGTGAAAGCTTGTGAGATCTGCCGGGGGTTCAATTCCACAGCCAGGTGATGCAGAAAGGGGGCTTTGGAGAAATTGCTACTCTAAAAGACCATAGAAAGAGTGGAGAAACAGCTTAAAAAAAAAAATATGTTGCTGGCCCTGTTAACCAAATCGCAGTCATCGAAGTCCTGGGAGAAATCTTCAGGGAGTCACAAACACAAGCACCAGGACAAGGACAAGACCTCCCCAGCTAGATCCAGGTTACCCCTGTGGACTACAGGCACAACCTCTTCTTCGATGTTGTCTGCTCTGGCGGCAACACCGACCGCCCCTGACCGTTGACCAGACACCAAGGTCGGGACTTGGCATAGGCACTACAAGGCCTATTATAGTTGGTACATCGCCATCAACAACAGAGACCAAACCTCCACATTGACCACTCCAGTCACGCCTGCTAACTAACATGGTGCCGAGGCTCAGGCAGTCCGTATCACCTTTTCAGAGATAAGGCATCTCCTGCCTGGCCTCTCTGTTTTTTTTGTTTGTTTTGTTTTGTTTGTTTTTACCAGGAGAGACACACTAAGCTGAAGCTTGTTTACAGGTGCGACCTGGGAGCACAAGGAAGTTAAGTGGCTTGCTCAGGGTCACACAGTATGCAAGTGGGCGCTCTGGGATTCAAACCCAGGTCTCCAGGTTTGTAGCTCAGAGCCTTAAACTACTGTGCTATACTGCTTCCTCATTGTTACAGGGCACCCATTGATGGGGTCTCCTAGAAATACCCATTGATGCCGCAGGGTACTCCCTTGCTGTATAGCCCTCCTCAGCTGCTGCTGACGTTGCTGGTGCAGTCTTTAGTGCCCGTTGATGATACAGTTGATGCAGGAAGATGAGGAGGAAGAGGAGGAGGAGTAAGACTGTGCTGAGAGCTACTATGAACACGGCACCAGCTCTACAGTCTCATCCTGTAGTGAGGACTCTGTAGTGAGCACACCATAATCATCTCCAGAGGATCCCTTATTTTTCATGATACAGCAAATGCAAGCTGCCATGGGTTTCATGCTAGAGGAGCAGGATTCTACCAAAATAACATGCTGGAGTTTCTGTAGATGCCAGAATCTCCCTCTGCTGTGGACCCTCCCATTTCCACTCTTGGAGGAGACCACTTATGCAACCTGGTATGGGCCAAACAATATACCAGCTGTGCCCAGAAGGGCTGACAATATGTATTCTGCCTCTTCTGGGAAGCTTTTCTATGCTGGCTAGCCTGAGACAGACTCAGTGGTGATCACAGCTGCTCACGACAGGTCCAGGGCACCAAAGCACCTGAGCTTCCTCTCTCCTGATAAAGAATCCAGGAGGCTGGATGTTCTAGGCAGATGTACATATGCCTCTGCCTCATTGGGCCTGCCTATTGTCAACTACCAGTCCCTTATGATGAAGTATCAGAACACCCTCTGGAGGAAGGCTGACTGCAGCACAGGCCTTGCCTGAGGATTCTGCTAAGCAGGAGTTAATGAAAACTCTTACAGCTGGTGCTGATGTAGGAAAGCATTTGCCCCTCGCAACATATGACATTTCTGATGCCTCTGCCAGGGCTGTGGCCTCTGTTATATGTCTCAGGCGCTACTCTTGGCTGAGAGTAGCAGATCTTCCTGGACTAAAAGTCTCCACCACTCATTCACACTAATGGGACTATGCCAGAGTCACTAGGACCCCTTGGGAGCCAAAAATCTTCAGGAGGGATGGTGCCAGGATAGGACCACGCATGCGCAGTGCCGCAAGACTATCTTGCACCTTATAGGCTATCTCGGCATTGACCCTCCAACTGCCTCAGTTCCTTTTCTCCCGCCATTGAGTGCACTTCGATGATGACATCACTCGCCTGCCGGGAGTGAAGTCTTTGTCTATACAACAGCATCTACAGCCATTCAGTATTCGATTAACTACCATTTTTAGTGTTATTTTCATATTTAACAAAAAAAAAAAAAGATGATGAAGAAGAAGAAGAAGAAATTCTAAGCCTGCCATCAACGGAGTTGACCTTAGACGGTAACAGTGATGATAAGGAGACTTCGCTTTTGAAAGCTGTGATGGCAGTAGGGCTGTGCCCAGTCTGCCGCCCTTTGTGGAGGAGGGTTCGAACATGGGCAGTCCGGTACTCGGGGGGGGGAGGGGGGCGTCCACCAGAAGCACAAAAGTAGCGGTCCCATTCCCGACCTTGATCGGGGACCCGGCTCCACTTGACCTCAAGCTCTTCTTCCTCCTGTTGGTGGAAGAGGAATCGGTACCGCTCAAGGTTTCCCTCTTGTATGTCTGCACGGGGATCATCAGTAGTAGAGAGCAGCAGGCCTGAACCGATTCCAGGGGTTCATCTGTGGCCCCGCTCTTAAGGGCCATGATGTTCAACAACGGATCCCGTCTCTGTCCTCGATGGGGTCCCGGTGAGCAGTTTCACCTGAGGGCTGCTCTTTTAAAGCAGGGGGTATGGCATCTGCCCGGTTGTCCTGGCCTGTGGACCCAGTTCCGGGGCCTTGGAGCCACTGGGCTGGGGCCTGGTTGGTCAGGTCAGGATGTGCGCGGTGCCCTCTCTGGTGCCAATGTCATCAACACTGACTCCTCGTGCCTACCCCCCTCTCCTTTTTCCCTGCAGGGGTTGGCATGGATACCACTTTCCTTCTCGCCCTTTTGTTTGGGTCTAGGTCCAGCAGCAGTTCTGATGCCGTATTTGATGCTGACGCCGTGTTTGGTGCTGGTGCCATCACCGGTGCTGTGCCGTCGCCATGTCTGGTGCTGTGCATGGTGCCGGCGCCATGCTGGTTACTGGTGCTGGTGCTCTGTGTGGTGCCACGTCGGGTGTCAGATCTGGCTTGTGGTCTGGCGCCGAGTGTGGCACCATGTGTGGTGCGGGTGCCACGGATGACGCTGAACTCTTTGCCGATCCAAGTGGCAGCGTCTCCCATGTTCCTGGCCTAGGCCTGCCTTTTGGAGGTTATTGTGGGATAGAAGTGGATCTGGATGAGTCTCTCCCTAGTCTGCTTTGTCAAAGATGCAGTGGATGACTCTTTTTATGGGCTGGAATGCAAGCCTTCTGTATCAGTGTGATGGAAGATCTTCTTTCCAGTTTTTTCCTCAGGAATATGGGGTCCACCATAACATTTCAGTCTTCATCTGTGGACCAAAGCAGACTTTTATGTCTTGAGTTCCTACATTCCTCAGTATGAGTACACCCTGCAGAACACACTCAATGCAATGGTTGAGAGTCTCCTGAAATGTAACGCTCCATTGTTATGGGCATATAGCCCAATAATCAGCTGAAAGCATTATGGATACGACTCTGCCTCCAGGGCTGCTGCCGCTGGCAGCAGGTGGTTACCGTCTCCTTGACGGTGCTTATCTGTTAGGCACTCAGGCTTCTAGAGGCCACTCAGAACAATAGGGCTATCATTTAAACAACAGGCGGCGCCTGCTGCCTCTCAGAGGAATGGGAACCATCAACATCCTCATAACAGCAGTCCTTTCAAGGTAGATACCTAGGTGCCTTTAGCAGGAACCAACCCCTCAGCCACAAAGAGAATGCAGTAGAGGGCACAGGGCCCCAAAACACCCTGTACTAACCTCTGTGGATACAGCCCAGGTCCCACCTCAGCTGTCTGAGGAGGACCCCTCTTAGCAATAGGAGGAGCGTCTAATTCAGTTTTACAACCAGTGGAAGTCCATTTCAGCGGACATCTTGGTCATCAGGATTGTCTGAGAGGGATACTCTCCTAATTTCGCAGATTTCCCCAGACCTACCACCCAGACGGCAGCCCAGTCTGTCTGCCTCTCAGCCACACTTCTTGCTTCTGAGATACGGGGCTTCTGTGGGAACTGGACAGTTGAAGTTGTTCCACAGTGGAACAGAGCACAGGTTCCTATTTCCATTGCATCTGATTCCAAGATAACAGGCGGCATGTGCCCTTTTGATGACCTTGGAAGGCTAAACAAGTTCCTGTTCATGGAGAAGTTCACTAAAACCTCAGTGTTCAAGTCTTCGCTTCCTGGACATTTAGTTCCTAACCAGCCCATCTGGGCAAGAGACACAGGAAGCAGTCACCACAGCTTCTCAGTTGTTCTCTCCAAGGGGTTCTCTGATTCGGGGAAGGTGCCAGTTTCATCTTCCTAGTAGCTCCTCTCCTTAGGAGCCCTCCTGGATACCTCCAGGGTGTCAGTGTTCATTCCAGAGGATGGGAGAAATGACATCTTCAGATGGCTCGTTACATCACGGAAAATGACTCTATTTGGCCCCCTTTTTGGATGAGCGGATGCTGGACTCAGGGCATCCTCCACAGCAAGCAGTGGTCTCCGACCATGCATCCGCAGTCCTCTGTACAAAATGACAAAGTCTCTCGTGGAGTGGGGGGCTCACTGTCAAGACCTCCACACTCAGGTGTGGAGTCAGGAGGAACATCATCTTATCATAAATATCTTAGAAATGAGAGCTATCTTATAAGCAAAGTCCTGAAGGATGCCCTCTGCCATGATGTGATCCTACTTCGGACGGACGACAAAGCCGTGGTGTATTACATCAGCAAGCAGGGCGGAGCATCCTCCTACCCTCTCTGCAGGAAGGCCGTGAGGTTGCGAGAGTGGTACCTCCAGCACGGTGCGTCAGTTCAGATTTTGTGCAGTTGCTTTCGATGAGTGGGGCAGTTTGGACCTGGTCCTTCTTGCTTCCCCTCTCAATGCAAAACTGCCCCTATCTTGCTTCAGAAATCCAGACCCTGGTGTTTTTTGTCAGGATGTCTTCACTGCAGTTGCCAAGACGCTCCCTGTACATTTTCTTCCTCTTCCCTTAATTCAGAGGGTGCTGCTCAACCTGTAGGCACAGGGGGACAGGATGATTCTCATCATCTCACACTGGCCTTGGCAGATATGATTTGCATTGTTGTACAGTCTGTCAGAAGTTCCCCCGAGGTGATTCCCTCTACGAGCGCACCCTCTGACACAGGGACTTCAGTCCATCCTAGCCTGCGCTCCCTTCATCCCCATGCCAGGCTCTGGAGGAAATGAAAATGGGCAAGCTTGAGGTTTCCCAGACCATCGCAGACATCTTCTAAGCCGTGCATAGGCCTTCCACCAGGAGGGCTTATGCGGCTAAGTGGAAACTCTTCTCCATCTGGTGTGCAGGTCCCATCTGGACCCTTCGGTTGCCCACCAAGTAAGGTGTTGGGGTGCCTCTTGGATCTATTGAACGCAGGTCTGCAGTACTCGGCAGTGAAGGTACACCTCTGCATGTTTACAGTCTATCTTGAGCCAGTAGCCAACATGTCACTAGCTCAGTTATCGTTAGTCAAGTTTTGCTTCTCCCTTCTTACTCTGTTAAATCCAGAATGAAGGAGAACACTCCCTTCATTTCTCTGGATGTTAAGAGGGTTCTGCGAGTCTACAGCGACAGAATGAAGAGATACACATCCAAGCAACTATTATATCTTTCAGCATGCCTCAGCTGGGTCAGCCTGTTGCCATGAGATGTTTTCTGCTTGGTTAGTAGCATGTCTTCGACACTACTAATCCGTGACACAAAAGTGGCTTGGAGTTTCATATTAACCAGGTCTTAGTCCTGCCTACCTACTTTGCCAACTTTCATAATGAGGGAGAAAGGACTCTCCACCCACTGGATGTTAAGAGGGTCCTTAGGTTTTATCCAAACAGAACCAAGGACTTCAGACAATCCAGTCAGCTCTTTGTCCCATTCGATCCTAATCAGAAGAACAGCCTGTTACAATGAAGTGCATTTCTGCCTGGATTCTAAATTGCCTGCACCATTGCAATGCCATGGCTCAGGTTATGATTAAAGGCCAGGTATGTGCCCACTCCACCAGAGCGGTTGCCACATCCCTGGCAATGATTTGCTGTGTGCCTCTTGGAGAACTTTGCAAAACTGCAACCTGGAGCACAATGCATACTTTTACTAAGTACTGTGCCCTGGATGTCCGTGTCATGCAGCATGCCACCTCTGGCAGGACAGTCCTGAATGAATTACTGTCCTGAGTGAGCCTTCAACTCCTACCCACCCTAGTTCAAGGGACTTTGTTCGAGCTTGATACTCAGACCCACTAGTGAGAGTCAATGGTGAAGATTGATTCTTGGAAGATATTAAAATTATGCATTCACCGTAATTCTTGATCATCTAAGAATATCTTCACCATTGATTCACTTCCCCTCCACCCCCTGGATTCACTCTAGTACAGTTATGTTGGTTTTCACCCCTTTATGCTTAGTTTGGACTGTGAAGACACTGTGTTACTGAGTTTGGTGGCCCATCTTACACAGGCCACCAGGGCTATTTTATGCCCTTAGGTTAACTGCACAGGCACTTGTTAAGTTATGCTGCACCTCCTCTGCAAAATAAAAAGGTACTGAGGCGGTTGGAGCTGGTGCCAATGTAAACAGTTCGTTGCTTGTGCTCACCCATGGAGCCGTGCATGCATGCTGCTTATCCGGATGCCAGCCCTCTGACAATTTCTGGCTCCTGCAGGGTCCTAGCACCTCCAACTCTGGCTCAACCCACTCATGGGAATAAATAGTGAAGATATTCTTAGACACTCGAGAATTATGATCAGTGTGTAGTTTTAACTTGGGTGGGGGGTGATAGCCTTTTTCCTCCTGGCCCTGATGTGGGGGAGTTTGTGGCGGAACTCAGGTCTGGTAAGTACTGGAGGAGGTGGCTGCTGGTTGGTGGGGCAGGGCTGATAGCCCGCCCATACGTCGTCTGGAGGAAAAAGGATTATGGGAAAAAAATGTTATAAAACAGCATAGCTCATGAGAAATCCACCATGAGACCTGATGTGTCCGTGTGTGCTGTGATAACCAGGCAGTCACATGGTGCTCTTAGCCAATCAAATCGTTAGGATTTTTCACCTCTTTTATAAAGCAGAACAGAAAATGGTATGTAATGTAAAATACATTATTGATAATGATAGATAGATACACAGAGAGATAGACACAGAGTGAGAGAGGCATATGTAAGGGATAATACAAGACTGAATGCTGTCATAAGGGAATATATGCACACCTTGGGTGGTTGT